>OX451740.1:1219160170-1220447276 GCA_948472305.1 Vicia faba
GGCAAGCCAACCCAGGCGTCACAAACACGGGCAAATCCTCCTCAGAATCATCATCTATGATAGCATCAACCTCAGGATGTACAAACCCCGCACTTCGGAAAACCTCTTGAATTGGACGAACAACCACCTCCTTCTCGACCCTTGCAGATATTGGATGAAAACCCAGACCTTCCCCAGACTTGTTCTCGGGTAATGTCAACACCTGGCCCCATCCTTCGGTCGAACCACTTTCCACCACTCGCCGCGCATCCTCAAAAGAAGAGATGGATGCCCCTTGCTTCTTCACTGTATTCTTAGCAACAGATAGACCCTGGAACTGGGTCCCCACATCCTCGTCAGCATCAATAAAAGAAAATGATGATAAATGGCTTACCACCATAGCCTGCTCTCCCCCAATCATCACTAGCTTCCCATGTCTTACAAATTTTAGTCTCTGATGGAGCGTAGAGGTGACTGCCCCGGCATCATGGATCTAAGGACGACCCAATAAACAACTGTAGGCAGCACGGATGTCCATCACTTGGAAAGTGATTTGAAAAGTATGGGGACCAATCACTATAGGAAGATCCACTTCACCGATGACTGTCTTCCTAGAACCATCAAATGCTTTAACAATTACTCCACTAGGCCTCATAGGAGCACCGGGATATGAGAGCCGAGACAACATAGTCTTGGGCATCACATTCAACGACGAGCCTGTATCCACCAACACGCTCGATAAGGTATCGTTTCCACAACTTACTGAAATGTGCAAAGCCATATTATGGTTTCTCCCCTCCTCCGGGAGTTCTTCATCACTGAAACCAAGATTGTTACACGAAGTTATATTTCCCACAATCCCATCAAACTGATCAACCGTCACATCATGGTCCACGAACGCCTGGTCCAAGACCTTCATCAAGGCTTCTCTATGTGCACCAGAATCTCTCAATAAGGCAAGCAAGGAAATCTTGGAAGGTGTTTGCAAAAGCTGGTCCACAATCTTATACTCACTCCTTTTGATAAGCTTTAGGATCTCATCATCCTCAGGGTGAGGGATAGGTTCACTGGATCGGCCTATCTCAACCCTTGGTTCAACATTTCTTACTGGAATCTCCGCCGGTATGGGCCTCCTAACTTGAACTTCTGGTCTCTTCAAAGGCACTGCTGCAAAAACACGCCCACTTCTCGTAACTCTACTCACATCAGCAATGTTAACAAAAGACGGTCTGGTTGGTATGGGGACTTCTACCCCATTCTCAATCATTGTGGCATTATACTTGTACGGCACAACTTGGTCTGAGCTGTAAGGCACAGGGCCAGGTGGGTAAATAATCAAAGGATCAACAGGCGCAATCTGACTGTTGTAAGCAATCTCTACTGATTCTGGAAAATTGAATTGTGGTGTGATAACATTCACCTCATCCTCCGGATTTCGGTCATAGGTAATAGTGATAACTCTCTGATCTAGCAACTTCTGAATATCCTCCTTCACAATAGGACAGTCATCCTCTCTTGAGCAAAATTCACAAACGTCATAATCGTGCTGGCGCCTAACAAAGGCAAGTCTTCTCAAGCTTTGATGTAACCTGATCAATGATTCTCTTATGTGTTCGACTTGAAAAACCCGAAACTTCCCCGGACAACCTTCCACCATATTCACTGAAGCTGCCCCATGTCGAGGCAAAGGATTATCTCTAACATTTGGATTAACATCCTTAAAAGACAAGATTCCATTCTTAATTAATCTCTGTACGTCCGCCTTCAGAGCAAAGCAATTCTCAAGGTTGTGCCCCGGCGACCCTTGATGATATTCACAAAATTGATCCGCCTTGTACCACGGAGAAGCACTGTTCGGCGCGACAGGAGGAGGCTTTGTCGTGATGAGATTCTTTCGGATGAGAGCAGGGAACAATTCAGTATAAGTCATAGGAATGGCATCGAACTGCGGTTTTCTGGGTGAACGGTTCTGATTGTTGAATGGATAAGCCTGTTGTCGAGGCTGCTGCTGAAAAGGCCGTTGTTGAGTTGGTGGAGTTTGATGAGTTGGGGTCATCAAAGTTGGGCGGACAGCTGGAGCGACTGCCGCAACGTGAGAGTAACCTCTCCTAGGCCTACCTGGAAACAAAGCACTGACGTCCTGCTCTTTTCTTTTCGGGAAAACACTTCCAAACTTCTTCGCACTGCTAGACGGACTCCCTTCTTTGACCAAACGCCCTTCACGAATCCCTTCCTCTAATCTCATGCCCATGCTTACCATTTCGGTGAAGTCACTGGGTGCGCTGGCTATCATTCTTTCATAGTAAAAGGATCCTAAAGTCTTCAAAAATATCTTAGTCATCTCTTTCTCCTCAAGAGGTGGATAGATTTGAGCAGCAATTTCACGCCAACTCTGGGCGTATTCCTTAAAAGGTTCTCGGTCTCTTTGCGACATCGCCCGGAGTTGATCCCTGTCCGGCGCCATGTCAACATTGTACTTGTACTGATGGACAAAGGCTTCACTAAGATCGTTAAAGTTGCGGATTCGAATGCTGTCTAAACCCATATACCACTTTAGAGCAGCACCCATCAAACTGTCTTGAAAATAATGAATCAACAAATCATGATCATCGGAGTATGTAGACATCTTCCTCACGTACATTGTCAAATGACTTCTAGGACACGAATCACCCTTATATCTCTCAAAGTCTGGCACTTTGAATTTTGCTGGAATCTTGACCTTCGGAACTAAACAAAGGTCATGCGTACTCTTCCCAAACAAATCCTTCCCTTTCAATGCTCTAAGCTCCTTCTGCATTTCCTGGAACTGATCCTGAAATTCTTCCATTCTATCAAAAAGACCCAAACTTTCAGCGGGCTCGGCAGGATAAATCGGTTCATTCAAGTATGGCACGGAGTGGACCACAGGAGCAACGGTCGTCATAATTGGTTGCGGAAAAGGTGTTACAGACGGAATTACTGGCGGCATGGCAGTTGTCTCTGGTTGAGGAAGAGACAATGCAGGTTGAAATAGAGGTTGTACGGTAGGCTGATACCCTTCTGGCACAAAGTTGTAAGGCATTCCCCACGGAAAACCTTTCGGCATCTGATGTTGAAGCGGAGAGTTGATTTGAGTTACGGAGGCAGGAATTGTGACAATCTCGGAAACCACCGGAGTTGAAGTCTGAATCTCGGCAGCCGTAGTCGATGGCTGATTCTAAACAGCCACCAAACTTTCCACTAACGCAGTTAACTTTTCCATCTCGACACGAAGTGTAGCAACTTCCCCACGAAGCTCATGATTTTCCTGTTCCAAATCTTCCATTTTCCTCTGACAATTGGCCCGAGTGTCGTATCGGTGAGACAGCTTGACAAACTTCGGTGGAAAAAGAACAAGGATGAGACTCTAGAAAACATGTGAGGTGGAATGTGAAATGATGCATGATGGCGATGCAAATGATGACTCATTTTAAAAGTTTTTCAAGGAACTTTAATAATGTTGCATACATCAATGGTAAAGGAATTTGGAACGACAAAGACTCAATCCATTAATCGAAAGCGATAAATTACAACTTACAATTTGGAATATCAAAATAGTAAATTACAACCTTGGGATAACAAATCCAATAATGAAAACAACAAATTACAACTTCGAAACATGAAAACCATAATAAAGTGATAAATTACAATTTTAAAACATGAAAGCAGTAAATTACAACTTTGGAGCATGAAGCCCAAAATAAAACAATAAATTACAACTTCGGAGCATGAAGCCCTTAATAAAACAATAAATTACAACTTCGGAGCATGAAGCCCTTTTACATAGTTGTACAAAATGACATCAATAAAATAAACTAAAAGCTAAAGCTCACTCGGAATCCTCAGATGACGGACCAAACACCAGCTGTAATCGGAGCTTCTTGATATTTTCTTCGTAAAAGTCTTCCATCTCCTTCTTCTCAGCTATCAGTCGATCGATGATTTCTTCCTGCGGATTAGGAACGAGAGCCACGCTTACCGAACCTTCCCTCTTTCTTTTCCTTTCACTCGCATACTTCTTCAGCAAGGCATCCTTCTGACGAAGTTTCTCATCGTGGTCAACGAACCGGCCGTCTTGAATAAGCAGCAACTCCTTCTTTTCTTTTAGCTGTCGAGTCAGGACTCGATTCTCATATTCAGACATATGGTACTTTTCCTTCCAAGCATCCCTCTCGGACTTCATCCTAGCCAGATTTCCTTGATATTCTCCTACATCCGCGATAGGGATAACAACAGATAATGGTGCGATGGCAGGGAATAAAGGTTTCTCAAGTTTATATGGCATCTTGAGAGCACAAGCCCTAGCACGGACCCACTGCAGGTAAGGCTCCAAAGAAACGGCACCTCTATGTCCCAACATATTTCTCCCTTTCTTGTGGATATGGCGCCAAGCTCCTTCGATCTCCTTCCTAGCAGCCTGATGATCTTGTCCTTCCTGAAGAAAGAAACCACTCACATGGATATTGTTCGGCTTATCTCTCATCGGGTACCCGAACTGACGGCGCGCTAGAACAGGGTTGTAGTTGATTCCACCCCTCGTACCGAGAAGAGGTACGTTGGGAAAAGCACCACATCTATCAATGATCTCCACGTCATGGTAAACTCGATTGTACCAGTCAATGTCGAAATGAGTGAGAGCCATAATCTTTGGCGCCCAACGCGGTTCCTTCTCGAGATCCCAGAAAGCATCGGACCCAGGTAAATGCGAGACGTACCACTGATATAGCAACGGCACACAACAAATAATCATCCCTCCTTGATAAGAGTTTCGAAGATGGATGGAGTAGTAGGTGTCCCCTAGCAGCGTAGGGACCGGATTTCCAATCAGGAAAATACTGATGGCGTTGATATCCACAAATTTATCAACGTTAGGGAATAAGAAAAGACCATATGCGAGTAAAGCAAACACGTCCTCGAAGGATACAGTATCCTTTGTATCAGCAAAGTGGCGAGCTTTCTTCAACAGAAACTGCGCCGGCAAACCCCGGATTCCCCCTTTCGTAGTCATATTCTCCTCTATCTCTGACTTCTTCAAGTGGGTGATAGCTGCTATCTCGTGGGATTTGGGCTCCTCTTCTAATCCAGAAAAAGGAACACGGTCGGCGATTGGCAAACCAAGAATATAGGAGTACTCCTCTAAAGTGGGCATCAACTGATAAGCCGGGAAGGTGAAACATCGGTACAGGGGATCATAGAACTGAACCAACATGTTGAGGATGCCTTTCTTCATCTTGCGCTTCATGAGCGGTACGATGGACCCATACTTCTTCTGAAAATCTGTCGGACTCTCTATCTTCAGAATCAAACTCTTCAGTTCTTCAATCTCGGGCTCCTTGAAGCTAAAGCTTCGAGTATTTCTCCTTCCAAGTTCCATAATACCCTGAGACGTTTGCAAAAATCATTCCAAAGTTCCTTGAAAAACAAGCTTTTTACAAAGATGTTGATGAATGCATGAATGAATGATAATGCAACAGTCACACACAAGTTTGCAAACATGGGGTTCAAAGGTTCAACGTTCAGCATGGAGTCGAGGGTAAAGACCACCCAAAGGTATGTACTAACGGTTCAATCACACCTGTAAGACATGGTTCTAAGGGTTCCCAGAGTCTACATTCCTCCTTCGGATATTGCCAACGTCTTGATTACTCGATAATTAGCAATATTCTCAAGAGAAACTCATCCGAGCGTAGCATCGTGTAACAACTACTTCCGAATTACTCCGTTATAGTCTCCGCGCTACACCTAAAAAGCCAAGATGGGTTAGGGTTCTATGGTCCTCAACTTCTCGGGCTCCTAGGTCGAAAATAATAATGTCTTCCCGATTACTGGGTAAACAAATATTAAGTTCAAGAGGGTCTTCCATTGAGTGGGGGATCTCATGCCTCCTTCTTCGGGATTACTCCCTCAAAGTTAACATGACTATACCGCCCGTCCTATTCCTTAAGCGTTACTTAATCCGGGTATAGGATTCGTCCTTTGCAAAAAACCCAAACACCCCAAATTTAAACACATAATCAAGCAAATCAGATAATAATAAAACAGGTAAAACAAATTAGGCTTAACCCACTTAGGGATGGACCAGCAAGAGGTCAATCTTTCCCCAGCAGAGTCGCCAATTCTGTAGCGATAAAAAATGTAGCGGGGTAAATCGGAGATCGAATTATTGATTAATTCGTCTCACAAAAGCAAGAGTCGCCACCGCGCTTTATTGTTTCCAAAGGAAAAGGGAAAAGAGCGAAATAAAACCCTAAATATGCAATGTAAATAATAATAAAATACAAAGCGTTTTTGAAAAGAGATCTTATGGTTCGGGGGTTGGTTATACAATGGGAAGGTATTAGCACCCAATGCATCTATAGTACTCTATAGGAACCTTTTGAAATATCTGTTTTATTTAAAATTGATTGCTTGATTGAAAATAAATCGTTTTGGCCGAAACGGGATACGGACGGGTTTTTGAGGATACGATGACCTAATGTCGAAGTTTTTGCTTAAAGGGGCATAAATTTTGAAAAGGTTGAATACTTGAGGAAAAATTATCCTAAGTTTTAATGAAATGTGAAAGTTCGCGCAGTTAGACTTGAGGACATGAAGTCAACAAATTTACTGTTTTTCCTTTGGATTTAAACATAAACAGAATAAACAAATAAATATGTAATAAATACACAGGCAAAATATGCGAATAATGATTAAATAACGATAATTTAAATGATAGATTAAATGATGCGAATAATGCATTTTTACGATTTTTGTTTAATATTAACGAAAAGAAAGTATTTTTTTACTTTTTACGCATTTTGATATGGATAAAAGCAAGAGAATTATTTAACGAAGACATAATGTTTTTTTTTTAGTTATTAAGTTTTATTTTATATATTTGATATTAATATTAATAAAGCAAGAAAATGAATTAATAAAATATTTTTTAAGTTTCTCTATTTTTATATGTTTTAGAGTTTTGTTTAATAACGATGTAAGAGGAGAATTAATAAAAAAAACTAAAGTGTCTACCTTCTTAAATTCCATATTTTTTATGTATATGAAAAATAAAATATTTATTTAAAAGATTAAGAGGTTCTAAATTAAATTAAAAGTTATTAATTCACCCTAATGAAATAAAATTAAAACTCTTAAATTAAAACCAAGATTAAACTAAGAGGTCAAACTAATTAATAAAAAAAACACCTAGTTAGACATATCTTTTTATTTTTTATTATACTTACCAATTGATTAACATAATAATAATTCTAAAAAAAAAAGATTAGAGAAAGTAAAATAAAAAGAAAAAAAATTGTATCAAAAATAAAAAAGCAAGTAAAATATAAATGGGCTAGAAGGTTTGAGAGGCCCACACAGAAAGAGAAAAAAGAGGGGGTGCAGAAGCAGGTCGTGGGCTTAAGCAGGAAAAATGGGGTGAGGCCCATTAGTTGTACAATTCACTTAGGGTTAATTTGTTTTAGCATAATTGGGGATTAGGTTTTGTTGTGCAGAACGACGCTCATCTCTCTTCTTCGTCATCTTCTTCGCGTCTTCTTCTCCATGCTTTTGCTTCCGAGTTTCGCTTTCTAACTCCTTGCCATGGCCACCCGCTCACGCTGTCTTCTTCCCTCTAGCCAAACGAAACAAGGGAGGGCTACGGATTTTCGGTAAAACGCTTCTGATTCGTTAAAGCTTAGTTTCATTTTGCATGTTGATTCCGATTACATGATTCTTATTCTGTTTTGATTTTTGATTCTTATTATTCGTTAGAGGTACTTATGGAAGGAAGTAAAAAAAGAAAAGGAATCGTTACCTAGGCGGAGACGGAGGAGGGACAGTCGGGAGTGAAGGAGGCCAGGCGGCGAGGAGAGGAGGGTCGCGAGCTCGCTTCGGTGACTGGTATTTTATGTGATTTCCTTCTTCTTCTTGCTGGTACTGTATGCTTCGATCTTTCTCTTCTTCGTTTGCCTTGGTCCTGTATTTTTTATGTTGCCTTTGAACGCTTTATTATCTTCTCCTTCACTGTGATGATGTTGAACTGCTCTTCCTTCTTCTTGCTACTGTCGCTTGTTCATTGGCCTATGATAATGTTTTTGAGGCTTTATGTTGTATGCTTTAAATGGCCAGTGATGGTAACTCTGAGGCCTTGCTCATGTTGCCTTCGAAGTTGGTTTTTGGGGGGATCGTTTCAGGTTTGGCCTAGCTTGGCTTCAGCAGATTTGTGATTGATGATGTTTTGGCTTGGGTAGTAAGTTTGACAGGTTTATGAGTATACTGGTTTTGTGTTGGTTGGACAGGTTGATGGAAACAGGGGAATAGGTTTTTTTTTGTTGCTAGGCCATATTGGTTGTATGGTTTGAATTGGTTTTTTGTGTGAGATTGTTTTTTGATATCTATTTGACAGTAATGGTGATGTTGGCTTAAGGGCTCAATCAGTTTGTGAGGTTTATGCCATATGGTGAAATGGTTTTTTGACAGTAATGGAATGGTTATGCAGGTTTTTAGAGCTCAATCCGTTTTGTGAGGTTTAGGCCATATATGTTGTTATGGTTTTGACAGTAATGGAATGGTTATGCAAGTCTGCTGGTTTTTTGTGTGTTTTTGTTGATAACTATTTTTCTCAGTTGAAGGCTTGGAGATCTATTCTGATATGTGATTTTTTTTTGTTTATGTTATAACAGTCTTCTCTTTCCCTTTTTTACGTTACAGGCTGGAGGTTTTGAAATACTTTTACCCTCTTCCCTGGCATTCTGCACCAGACTGCTACCTCTAATTTGTCTCTATTCCTATTTTATGTTTTTACTTCTACTGGCTATATTACTGCAGTTTGTCTTGTATCTCTTTCCTGCCTAAGCTAAACCTGTAAAACCACACTTCCTCCTCTCTTTTTCTCTCTCAGTACAGTTTTGACAATAAAATGATATGTTGTACTATTCTGAAATTGCAAATGGCCAGAAAATGATGAAAAAAAAGGAATGTCACATTGCTTGCATATTGGTTAAACTGCATATGTTTTGACTTCTAATGCAATAGTAGCTTATGTTTTGTTTTCTACTATGTGGGCATAGGTTTACGTTGGCATTTGCTTGCTTGCATATGTTGTTGGGATCATGCAGGGACTTTGTATGCTGTATGTTTTTTTGAAATATGCATTTGGATTTTGAAAAATGCAATTAATTTAAAACATGCAATTTTTGACACAAAAATGAACTTGTGCATTCATTTAAAAATTCCTCTCTTTTTTGTGAACCGGGAGAAATCCCGTGATTTGCAAAAAAAGAGTAACTGATTCCGGCCATTGCTTTTAATGATGAACATTAAATAATTTTGCTTTTAATTATTTGTTCGAATTCTAATTTCTTTTAATTTTTGCAGGTAACATCAAGTGAGCAGACAAAAAATACATTGGATCATAAGATTTAGAATTAGGAATATTAGATTAATTTTTTATTTCATTTTAGCTTTGTAAACTTATTATTGTAATTTTGTTGTAATAGATACAATATTTACATAATAACTGTACAATTAGAAAAAATGAATAAAAATCCAATATTCGCCAATTAATTTCTTCTTTCTCTCTAATTATTTATTTTATCGTTTACAATTCTTTAATCGTATAATAATTGAAAACGAATTCCAATTACCTACATTCAGAATAATAAACAGATAAATAAATAATGATCATTGATCAATTAATAGCCTCAATTATTTAATTCATCATCCATAACTTTCTAAATAATAATTAAAATAGAATTTCAATTATTTAACTTAGAATGACAAATGATTAAATAATCATTATTGACCAATAAACTTTTCCGAATATTTATTATATTATTCATAAACCTTTAAATTATGTAATAACTGAGAATGAATTCCAGTTATTTAAATTTAAGATAGTGAGTAATAAATAAATACTGTCTGCACAATTAATGCGCCTCTTCTCTAATGTTTATTTTATTATCTATACATCTTTAAACTACATAATAATTGAAAACAAATTTCAATTATTTAAATTTAAGATAATAAATAATTAATAAACATTATTTTAGCACGAATCGATTAAATGATTTAGTGTTCAACATAAATAGCTCTCGGCCTGAAAAAAGTTATGAATTTTAAAATCGATGGATCAAAACACTTGTAATGTAATGATGCAGGTAGGAGATGATATCTTAGGTCAAAATTTGGGGTACAACACCTGCCCGTAGGATTTTCTTTGCCATTGTATGCCCGCTGGAGTGAGTGCCAAAAGTACCTTCATGTAATTCAGCCATGATCTTTTCCGCCTCAATCTTATCCATACACTGAAGCAGAATGGAGTCATGATTGCGTTTGTACATGATGTCATTACTCAAGAAGAACTTAGCAGAGAATCTCCTTAAGAACTTTTTATCATTGATTGAAGCTCCTTCTGGATATTCTTGAGCCTCGAGATACCTCTTGGCTTCATGAAACCAAGGCTGGTCCACTACCTCTTCGGTATTAATCTCGTGACAGTGTGCTAGTTCATACATTCGTTCGATGGTGATATGAGGAGCCTCGTTATCCCAATTAAGTTTAAACATAGATGACATTATGGCTAGAGCGTCTTCTAGCTGATTTTCTTCTCGCGGGAAATGCTTAAAGGTAATATTCTCAAAATGTGGTAGCAATGTCAAAACATGTTCTTTGTAAGGGATAAGATTTGGGTGCTTATTGTCCCATTCCCCTTTGATCTGACTGATGACCAAAGCTGAATCTCCAAATACATCTAAGGATTTGATTCCCAAGTCTATGGCAGCTCTGAGACCAAAGATGCATGCTTCGTACTCCGCCATGTTATTTGTACAATTGAAGCAAAGTCTGGCAGTAAAGGGAGTATGACACCCTTATGGAGATATGAGTACAACGCCGATACCATTACCAAGTGAATTGGATTCCCCATCAAAGAACAGGGTCCATCAGGATCCTTCATCAGGTCCATCATATGGTCTGATTTCTTCATAGTTATCTAATGTCATGATGTCTTCATCCGGGAATTCAAACTTCATGGACTGATAGTCTTCTACATCTTGATGAGCAAGGTGATCAGCCAAGACACTGCCCTTTATAGCTTTTTGGGTAGTATATTGTATGTTATATTCTGTTAGGATCATCTTCCATCTAACTATCCTCCCAGACAGAGCAGGCTTCTCGAAGATGTATTTTATCGAATCCATCTTAGATATCAACAAGGTAGTATGAGTCAACATATACTGTCTTAGCTGGCGAGCAGCCCATGCCAGAGCACAACAAGTTTTTTCGAGCAGTGAATATCTGGTTTCACAGTCGGTAAACTTTTTGCTCAGGTAGTAAATAGCGTGCTCTTTTCGGCCAGACTCGTCATGCTTCCCTAATACACACCCCATTGAGTTCTCTAAAATGGTCAGATACATGATCAGTGGTCTTCCCTCGACTGGTGGCATCAAAACAGGAGGCTCTTGTAAGTACTCTTTGATCTTGTCAAAATCAACCTGGCATTCATCATTCCATCTGACTACCTGGTCTTTCTTCAATAGTTTGAAGATTGGCTCACAAGTAGCTGTTAAGTGAGAAATGAATCTGGCAATATAGTTCAGGCGTCCCAAGAATCCTCTGACTTCCTTCTCAGTACAAGGAGAAATCATTTCTTTTATCGCTTTAACCTTGACAGGATTGACCTTGATGCCTTTGTTACTGACGACAAAACCTAAAAGTTTACCGGACCATACTCCGAATGTGCCCTTGTTTGGATTCAACCTTAACTTGTACTCCTTCAATCTCTCAAACAGCTTTTGTAAGTGATCAAGGTGCTCCTCTTCCGTTTGTGATCTGGCTATTATATCGTCTACGTAGACCTCTATTTCATGATGTATCATGTCATGAAACAAAGCTACCATGGTGCGCTGATAGGTGGCCCCAACATTTTTCAGTCCAAATGGCATCACTTTGTAGCAGAATGTGCCCCACTGTGTGACAAATGTAGTTTTCTCCATGTCCTCAGGTGCCATTTTGATTTGGTTGTAACCCGAGAATCCGTCCATGAAGGAAAACACTTTGTGTTGGGCCGTATTGTCAACTAGGATATCGATGTGGGGAAGTGGAAAATCATCTTTAGGGATGGCCCTACTCAAGTCTCTATAGTCCATGCACATTCGTACTTTGCCGTCCTGTTTAGATACGAGAACAATGTTGGCAACCCATTGGGGATAGGAAGTGACAACCAAGAATCTGGAATTGAATTGTTTCATGAATTCCGCTTTGATCTTCTATGGCATGTCAGGTCTCATGCGGCAGACTTTTTCTTGTACCAGTGGACAGTCTTCTCTTATTGGCAGACGATGTACCACGATGTCTACATCAAGTCCTTGCATGTCTTCATATGACCAGGCAAAGATCTTAACATAATCATGCAACAGCTGAATCAGACGCTCCTTGACACTGGGATCTAGATTGGAACCCACCTTGACCTCTTTTCTATCCTCCTCGGTACCCAAGTTGATTGTATCCACCAATTCCTAATGAGGCTGAATAGCTCTTTCCTCTTATTGTAGTAGTCTGGCCAATTCCCCTGGTACTTCACATTCTTCCTCACCTTCGTCTTCGGCTTGGTAAATTAGATCCTAAGAGTCACAAAAGGCCATAGCAATATCGTTACCCATGGGATCCGGAATGGAGGGGTACCTGCATTTGTGAGTGTCTGTGTGTGAGGGTATAGCCATCTTTAAAAATAAAATGTAAAAGAAAAACAATGAGCACAAAAAGTTTGTATGTGAAAAACGTCCATGATTCATTGAATGTCATATGAAGATGAAATAAAAAACCCTTACAAATGGACCATTGTGCCTCGGGCAAGACACAAGGTTTTAAATGTGCGAATTGTTTGTGAATATTACAAGTCGAACAGAAATGTAAAGATAAATTACTGAGGGATGAAAGTTATTGGGACAAAGTCTCTGGCTTCCCAATTGCGAAGTCCTCCATTGACAGTAGGAAATATCCAATCCTCCAAGCTGCAATCCTCTTCACCATCTTCCACTGCATTGACCTCTCAGTTGCTAATCTTCAAGGGTGGCCTTCCAGCATGGGCACGATGCACAACCTTCTGAGCACTTGAAGTAAACCCTAAGCCAAACTTGTCAGATTTATACGGAATATCAGGAAGTTTCCCCCAGATGGTGCATCCACCCTCCTCTACTACTGCCTTGGCGTCCTTCAGAGATGACATCTGGAGCAGAGGTCTTGTGATCTTGGGGATCTGGGATACCGTCTTGGTTACTGCTACCTCTTGAGAGACTTCTTCGAAATGTTGAAAAGGAGTTTCAATGAACTCGCCATCCAATTCCACATACCAGAAGGAATTGATGTGGCTAATCATATACTCTTCCTCTCTGTGAACAGTGACAATCTTTCCATGGACCGGATATTTCAGCATCTGGTGCAGTGTGGAGGTGACAACACCGACATTATGGGTCCACGGTCATCCTAGCAGACAAGAGTAAGAGGGGCAGATATCCATTACATAGAAGGTTGAGTCCCAAACTTTATGGGGATATCCACTTCCCCGTGCACCATCCTCTTTGAGCCATCAAATTCCCTTACGACTATGTTACTGGGTTTCAACGTTAATCCTTCGCAGTCTAGTCTGTTGAGAGCTTTCTTCGATAAAACATTCAATTATGAACCTGTGTCCACCAAGACATGGGCCAAAGTTGTTCCTCTATATTCCACAGAGACATGCAATGCCTCGTTGTGCTTTCTTCCCCTTGGTGTCAGATCAGCATCAGAGAAACCTAGGCCGTTATCAGCTGTCAAGCTGGCCACACAATCTTGAAATTGGTCAGCAGACGTCTCTTGAGGTACATGGGCTTTCTTTAGGAATTTCACTAGGGCTTTCGCATGTGCTTTGGAACACAACAACAATGCCAGCATGGAGATTTTGGAGGGATTTTTCCCCAACTGTTCAACTACGTCGTAATCGCTCTTATTTATTATTCTCAACATCTCCTCCATTTCCTTCTTGGAGGTTTCGGGGATAGTCAGCGGTTGAGCCTTCATCCAGACGGGCTCTACTTGAATACTTTTTCCTCTAGTTTCAGTATTAGGAGTGTTGGTAGGGATAACAGCAGGGGTTGTATCGTCTTTGTCAATAGGAGCACTTGTAGATATGATTATTGGTACGAAGGTAACCTTTGGAGCAGCCACGGGTCCAAAAACTGCCTCTAAAGGGGCAATTTTTGGAGAGAAGATTCTACCGCTTCGGGTAATCTTACTGGTTCCGACAATATTGCTAATGTCATAGTCTTCTTCTTCGGAGCTCATTTCTTCGGCGGCCAGCCCATCTTGTTTGATGCCATGGTAGTAGATGTCCCCACTGTAATTCCATGACACAATTTTGTCTGATTCATACGGGACTGGCCCAGGCATAGTGATTATAAGAGGAGTAGTTTTTGGAACCGATGTAATCCTAACGGGTCTTTTGGGGACCCTGGAAGAATTGGCGGAGATGGTGATGATTTAAATGTCTTCAACAGGAACAGGTAAAACAAGAGTACTTTCAAACGAAATCTCTTTGTTGTCTATCAAGCATTGAATGCATGTTTTCAACAAAGGGCAAATTGTTGGTGAGGATAAGCAAAGATGGAAGTCTTCATTATAACCCGGGAATACACCGACTTTCAACAAGTTTATCTTAATGACTGGGAGTGGAGTCAAGATTTCATCAACTGTGGTAACAAACAAATCTTCTTCTATTGCATTGGTGTTGTGACCATGCCTAGGCATAGGAGCAGAAATGATGTTTGGCTTCTCGGGTGCATCAAACTCAATCTCTTTTGCATCTATAAGGTCTTGAATTTTGTTTTTCAGGGCCCAACAGTTGTTAGTGTCATGATACGGACTTTTAGAATGATATGCGCATCTGGAATTTGGGTGATGATGAGGGAACGCTGTGTTGGGGTTCTTTGGAGCTTCTTTTAAAGTTACCAAATTAGATTTCAGAAGATGCGGTAAAACCTGGGATAAAGTCATATTAATTCTGGTGAATTGCCGGACTGGCCTTTCCACCCTCGGTTGATTACTTCTTGGTTGGTCAGATGTAGGATTTGGGATCATAACAGCTCCTACCATTGGTCGGCGTTGAGTTCTCCCTTGGTTCCTTTGTGGATAGACAATAGATACCTCCTTCTTCCCAGTGAAAGGCTTTCTCACAGCTGTAGAGGCAGATGAATCCTTCTAAGTCTTTCCGCTTTATATGCCAGCTTCCACCCTCTTTCCGATTAGTATTAACTCGGTAAATCCTGCGGATAAGCTTCCAATCAGATGGTTGAAGAAAGGGCCCGATAGAGTGCCTAAGAACATATCCACCAACTCCCTTTCAGACAGAGGAGGTTGTACTCTTCCAGCTAGATCTCTCCATTTCTGCGCGTAATCTTTGAAACCCTCATTTGAAGCCATAGCCATACTCTGAAGTTGAGTACGGGTAGGTGCCAAATCTGTATTATATTGGTATTGCTTATAGAAAGCTGCGGCGAGATCTTCCCAGTTGTGGACGTCGGCCCTTTCCAATTGGTAAAACCAATTGAGTTGTGTTCCAGATAAGCTATCTTAGAAAAAAATGCACCCACAAGTCTTTATTGGCGGAGTGCGGCTGAATCTTTCACATATGATCGAAGGTGCCTCTTAGGACATGACACCCCATCATATTTTGCAAACAACAACACTTTGAACTTCGGTGGGATCACAATTCCCGACACTTTAAAATGAACCAGCAGAGATCTTGAATATTCTTCAACTAGCAAAGAATCAAAATAGATCTTTGGAGCGGTTTATCTGAACTAGAGCAAGTGTCTACCAGAAAGGAATCAGGATAAACCATTGATAGATTTAAACTAAACTAGAAGAGGTCTGAAGGAAGTGTTTGTCATGCAGATAGTCACCCCGTCCTGTTTCGGGAATTGATCTACAAGTAATTTGTTCACATATAGTTATCCTGTCTTGTCGAAAATTGTTTGATGATAATTTTCTGTTGATTGATCTTTCCTGAAAAGGAAAAAAGGTAGTTGTATGCAATGTAACGATGTATGAAATTCATGGTATAATGTTGTTTCTCAAAACAAATGAGATTGAGATATACGCACTTGTGTTGTCGATGCTATGATGTATGAATGCAATGTATGGACATATTAGTTGTTTTGCTGCAGTGTTGCTGGATTGGGGAAAATAAATCCCTGAATGCTGCTGGGAATGAGGAGTGTAAGTCTTCATATTTTGTTGAAGTTGAAGTGTCGATAGATGGTTTTCCACTTTTAGAGAAATAAACTCTGTTTGGGGAAGGGAAACTTCGTGCATTGTTTGGGGATCTTGTGAAATCCTGCTGGGGAATCTTGACACCATTAGGCTGCATACTGAGAATATGGAAGTGATCTTGTAGCAGGATATTTCTGCCTCTGTACTGTATGGAGAAGGTACATGCTGGAGGAAATATCTGCGGGGATTTTGTGGATGGCCCTTAGATATTGTCCCGTTACTTAAAGCCATTAGTAACAGTCTTTTTTGTTTTGTTTTTTATGTGAGTATTTCCAAACGGTAATCATATTCAAATGCATATGTTCAAAAATAATCACTGGACGTTTTTGCAAACAAAATAGAAAAATAAAAACAAACAGTTTGCACTTTCAAAGGGATTGCTTTTGTATTGATTTGAAGAATGTGTGCCTATAATATGCCTTTTTGTACAAGGAGACGAACATCCTAGTAAGAGAATACCGCCGTAAGAATGAAACTAATACAAAATAGTGTACCAAGAAAAGAAACAGCTATGTGAAATAATCCCATCGGGTTGTTATTCTGCTATTGCCTTTATGTCTTTGAGCGTCTCATCTCTTCGCTGTTTGTTCGAAGCTAACTGGATTGATTAGTATCGCTTGGGCTTGACAGTTGATACTGAAGATTTGCTGTAAGGTGATCCAACGGGACATAGTCATACGCTTAACATCCCTAACTTTTTCATGTACCGCCCTTTCGGGTTTTCAGTCCACCAGGATACCCTTTTTTGCCCAAGCCGCCTTTTCAGGTTTTTGACTTGCCGGGTGTACATATTTTTTTGTATATCCCTAATTTTTGCCTAGGCCAGTCAACCTAGCGGGTCTTCTTCATGCGTAGTATCTTTTAACTATGTCCGCATTTACAGGATGCGGAAGGTCGTCACCGTCCATAGTAGTTAAGATCATGGCCCCACCCGAAAATATGTTTTTGATCACAAATGGTCCTTCGTATGTAGGAGTCCATTTTCCCCTGGGATCTCCTTGTGGCAATATGATACGCTTGACTACCAGGTCACAAACCTGTTATACCTGACGTCTGACTTTCTTGTTAAAAGCTTTAATTATACGTTTTTGGTGCATCTGACCATGGCAGAGCGTCGCAAGCCTCTTTTTATCAATCGGGTTTAATTGGTTAAGTCGAGTCTGGACCCAATCATCTTCATTCAAACGTGCATCCTTCAAGATTCTCAAGGAAGGGATCTGGACTTTTATCGGTAGGACATCTTCCATACCATATACCAAAGAGAAAGGAGTTGCGCTGTTGATGTGCACACTGTGGTACGGTAACCGTGGAGAGAAAATGGTAACATCTCGTGCCAGTCTTTATAGGTCATTTTCATCTTCTGTATGATCTTTTTAATGTTTTTCTTAGCAGCTTCTACAACGCCATTCATCTTCAGCCGGTAGGGAGAAGAGTTATGATGTTGAATCTTGAATTGCGTGCAAAGCTCGATGGTCATAGTGTTATTGATATTGGTACCATTATCTGTAATGATCCTTTCAGGAATACCATACCGACAGATAAGGTTGTGTTTGATGAATCAGGCCACAACGTTCTTGGTAACAGAAGCGAATGAAGCTGCCTCAACCCACTTCATGAAGTAATCAATGGAAACCAGGATGAAGCAGTGCCCATTAGAAGCTATCGGTCTAATCTCTCCAATCATGTCGATGCCCCACACTGCGAATGGCCAAGGAGCAGTCAAGACGTTTAAAGGGACTGGGGGTACATGCACCTTATCAGCATAGATCTGGCAATTATGGCAAGTTCGCGAATGCTGATAATAGTCTGCCTCCATGGTAGACCAGTAGTATCCTGCCCGTAGGATCTTTTTAGCCATTGAGTGCCCACTAGAATGGGTGTCGAAGGTACCTTCGTGTAAATCAACCATAACCTTTTTTGCCTCACTCTTGTCCATACACCGAAGTAACTTAGAATAATTATTGCGCTTGTAAAGGATCTTGTTACTGAGAAAGAATTTGGCAGAGAACCTTCTTAGGAACTTCTTATCATTGACTGAAGCTCCCTCATGATACTCTTGGGCTTCGAGATATCTTTTGACTTCATGGAACCAAGGCTTGTCCATTATTTCTTCAATACCAATCTCGTGACAGTATGCTGGCTCCTCCATCCTCTCAATGGTGATTTGAGGAGCTTCATTATCCCACCTGATTTTGAACATGGATGATATAGTAGCTAGCACGTGTGCTAGTTGATTTTCCTCTCATGGAAAATGCTAAAAGATAATTTCCTCAAAATGTGGGATCAGTGTCAACACACTATCTTTGTAAGGGATGAGATTAGGATGCTTTGTGTCCTATTATCCTTTGATCTGACTGATTACTAAGGCCGAGTCTCCAAATACACTTAAGGTTTTGATCCCCAAATCTATGGCAGCTTTGAGACCCATAATATACGCTTCATATTCAGCCATATTATTGGTATAGTTGAAGCATAGCCTGGCAGTAAAAGGAGTATGAAAACCTTCATGAGATATGACCACAACGCCGATGCCATTGCCGAGTGCGTTAGAAGCTCCGCCAAAAACCATGGTCCAACGTGATTCGTGTTCAAGTCTGTCATACGGTCTGAGTTCTTCACAATCATTCACCAAAATGATGTCTTCATCTGGGAATTCAAAGTTCATGGATTGATAGTCATCTATAGCCTGATGAGCCAAATGATCAACTTGTACACTTCATTTTATTGCTTTTTGGGTAGTGTACTGAATGTCGTATTCGGTCAGGACCATTTGCCATCATGTTATTCTTCCAGAGAGGGCGGGCTTCTCGAATATGTATTTAGTAGGATCCATTTTGGATATTAATAAGGTAGTGTGAGTCAGTGTGATATGGTGGGAGAACTGACTTGGTGTTTTGCGTTTTATCGCAAATGTTGGGTTAACAAGAGTCCCCATCAATTTTTGTTTTATCCAAAAGGAAAGGCTGAAAAGAACAGGAAAAACCTTTGAGATTATTTCTTGAGTTCGGGGGTAGATTATGAAAAGGGAAGGTGTTAGCACCCTTTTCATCCATAGTTATCTATGGGCTCTTAGTTGCTTGCTAGATCACTTGCTTTTGTTTGAAAATGTGCTTTGTATGGTTTTTGAAAGTATTTTGAAAAGGCGCCTTTGTTCAGGCAAACTTTGTAATAGTTCTCGTTCGTAAGAATGTACACAAAGTGTTGATCTTTTGAAAATGTTTCATGTTTGGAAAATGTTTTGAAAGTGTTTTGAAAGTGTTGGTGTTTGTTTTTGAAAATAAGAAAGAGTGTTTGATTTAAAATTGAGCAAGCAACTAGGGACAATCTACCTACTCAAAAGTCTTAGTTCATTTCTTCCCTTCCTTTGATATTTCCATCTTACCATTGATTGCTAAGAAGCCTTATCTTTGGATGTATAGGGACGGGCGTGGGTCATCTTATTGCCATGATAGCAATGTTGTGAGATATCTTAGTAATTCTATTTGAGGGACTAAGATCATTTTGAAAGGCAACGTTGATAGCGTCATCGAGGGTGTAACATGGTGGGAGAACTGACTTAGGTGTTTTGTGTTTGATCGCAAATGTCGCAGTTAGCAAGAGTCCCCACTGGCTTTTCTTTTATCCAAAAGGAAAGGTTGAAAAGAACAAGAAAGACCTTTGAGATGTTTTCATGAGTTCGGGGGGTAGATTATGAAAAGGGAAGGTATTAGCACCCTTTTCATCCATGGTTTTCCATGGGCTCTTAGTCACTTTATAGATCACTTGCTTTTTTTTGTTTGACAATGTGCTTTGTGTGGTTTTTGAAATTATTTTGAAAAGGTGCCATCATTTAGGCAAACTTTGAAATGATTATCATTCGTAAGAATGTATGCAAAGTGTTGATCTTTTAAAAATGTTTTCAAGTTTGAAAGATGTTTTTGAAAGTGTTGGTTTTTTTGAAAACAACAAGGATGTTTTGGTTTTGAATTTGAGTAAGTAACTAGGAGTAATCTACCTACTCAAAAGTCTTTCATGTTTTATTTCCTCTTTCCTTTGACATTGTTATCTTACCATTAATTTGGTAAGTAACCCTATCTTTGGATGTAAAAGGGACGGGAAAGGGTCATTGTATAGCCATGATTAGCAACATTGTAAGATATCTTAGCTTTTTTTGTAAGGGACTAAGATCATTTTTGAAAGGGAAACTTTGATAGCGTCATCAAGGGACTATGATCTTGTATTTTTGATTGCTTTTGCTAAGATAACCCGCGTGCATAATATGGCCATTTTCATAAGGCAACAAAGTGGATTTACCCTAAGGGTGTAAGTGTGCGAGTGTATTTATTTACATGCATTTAGTCTTTGATTTTTGGGTTGTCTATTTGTTGTTTTTATCTTGCCATACACACCTAATTACTAGCAATATATGAAAGCAATAAAAGTGCGGAAAAGTAAAGTCCTACACTATTACATCATTAAGGGGTTGGGGTGTACAAATTTACAAATGGGGATTGCAAGAAATTAAAGTCCTAATTATCTATTACAACCATATTGAAATAATGTGCAAGAATAGAAATGGACTTGTTTTGTTTTTGTTAAGAAAAGAAACAAATTGGTTTAAGAAAATATTTTTATCTTTTAGTTTAAAAAGAGATAAAATAAAGTATGTAAATATAATTTTTTTTGATGTTTTTGGTTATTAAAACTAAAATAAGAGAAATAGGAGAGAAGGGAGTCAGAATCAACATGTTGCTGAAATGAGAAGGAACAGAAGTTCTGACTCTGATACGCTGCAAAAGAGAAAATTTTAGTAGGAAAGTAGAGGTTCAGAAGTTCTGGGCCTGGGTACACCAAGTTCTGAGGTTGTTGGGAATAAAGGAAAATCTAGAAGTTCTGATTGTTGAAGGGGTTCAGAAGCTGTAGTGTAGTTGGGAACCTAGAAGTTCATATATTATTGGCAAGTTAGAAGTTCTGGCTATTTGAGAGAGTGAGGTGATAATTCTGTTGGGCAAGGTTGTTTAGAAGTTTTGATTTAGGAATATTGTTTGACAGATAAATGGGTGATAATGTCACTAAATAAACCTAAAAAATATGTTTCTGGGGTTAGAACCCAGGACCCTTAGTACTAATTTCTTATACGCATGCTGCCTACCACTGGGGCGACCGTACATCCGGTATCAGAAGCAAAACATAAATATGTATCATAAAGTAAACTTTGATGATGAACTCCAATTATTTCTTCATGCTAACCAGAACATCTTCAACTTAGTTAAATCTCAAGAGAATAAAAAACACAGACATAGAAACTATGGCAGGTTTCCATCATGGTTTCAGAAACATAAAAAAAGTCAAGGTTGTAAATCAGAAACAAACATGTATCTTCTAAACTTAGTTTCCTTAAGAAGTTCTGAATCGATGTTCTCTCTACTTAGGAAGACAAATACATGAAACTTCAGAATATGTACAACATCAGAATCAGGATGTCTGCATTGTATTTGAAACATGCAAATCTAACAATACCCAAGTAATATGATGAGAGTCAGCCAAAGCTTACCCTGCAGTTGGAAAATGTTCTATGAGCTGGAGCCTGGTTCTGACTTCTTGTAATGTTCTAATCAGCTTCCTCACATGCTCAGCAGGCTGGAATAACCTTTATCCTGGGGTATGAATGGCTGGAAAATTCTGGAACAGTCAAGAAGTAAGGTTCTGACTTTTTGAGAACGTGTTACAGTTTGAAAACAAGAATTAAGATGGTTTCTAAATGTATATTAGGAGCTGTATAGATGGTTTGGTCAAGAAACACTTGAGGGAAAATGGAGTTTGAATGCAAGAATAAAAAACTAGCAGGTTTTGTATTTGTGTTTGCAGTTTCAGATTTCTGGAAATTTTAGCAAGGTTTCAAGGCTTTTTTCTTTTCAATTTTTTCGACCTCTTTTACAGTTGCCAATCAAGTTCAATTTATAGGCAAGGATTTTGTAGCTTGGAGAGATCAAGGGTACAATCATCATATGCCAGGGTGCTGCCTTGTTCCTGAAGTAAGTTAAACAAGTATGGTGGTTCGCAGCTTTTAGCCGTGCCTAAGCTGGATTTGTAAGCCTGAATTAAGGAAAAGTACCCTCAGAGGAAAAAGTAAAGCATGGGCCCAGCATAAACTTGTACAAAAGTTTGCCATTTCAAGGACAACAATGATACTTTTATCTTACACGTGGGGAAATCCCTTGGATAAAAACTCAAAAGTGGTTGTGAGCATTAAATGATGATGAGATTTATCAAACCAGAAATTTTGCGCTATGAGATTTTGCATCATAGCCTAAGTCTGGGTCAGAAGTTCAGCATCAGCGTAACTTAGAATAAACATCCAACTTCTGATCTTGGAATCTCTCTGCTCCAGCATGTTCTGAAGGAGTTCTTAGACTATTTTGAAAGCTTGTAACACACTTTGTAGTCTTTCTTTGAATTACTTTTGCAAAATCTGGCTGAACCTTCGTGAAAACTGGCCCAGAAGTTCTAACCAAACTTTGTCTTGAAAATGTCCAGAATTTGCTGAGTGCTTCAGTTTTATGGACGTGTCTTTGAACATTTATAACTTGATATTCCAGCATTTCCAGGAGAATTTCTGTTCTGCAATATTTTAGGTCTTATTTGGATCTAAAACTCTTGTGTTATAAGTTCTTCCAGAATCAGCTTGCATCATGGTGAAAATCTTGCCAGAAGTTCTGAGCTTGTCATACTTCTTAATCACTTAGAAAAATTCTAAGTATTTAGAATTTTAACTTTTTCAACATGAATATTGATTTATGATTTCCCTGATGAAACAAATTTCATGCCTTGATAAAATATGATTCTTGAAACTTGATTTTGATCTAAAAGTCAAAGTTTGACTTTTCAGTGTGCGAATGACCATCTTGCCCTTGTGAATGACTTTCTTGGAAAATTTGTAATTCAACGCTTGAAATTTAATGGAAGCAAACCTGAGGGTCCAAGATGATCCCTTGAGAAATGAGAGGGCAAACTTTGGGGTAGAATAGCTGCCCCTGTTCAATCTTCTTAAACCTGAAGAGTTAGATTGTCGGATCCACCATTCGTGACTTGAAGGTGGAAGATGATTGGACACTAGTGGTGCCCAAAAATTTGCACTCGAAGAAAATTGTGAATGGGCTTATAGATGCCATTTGGAGGAATGATGGAGATTTGTCAGAGATGGGCTTGTAGAGGCCATCCAAAGGTGAATGTTGATAGAGAATGTACTAAGTCTGAACTTGATTTCAAATGGAAAAGAATCAGAATAAATCTTGGAGCAATTTATCTGAACCAGAAGAAGTCTTGTATGTTGTTTGAATGGAAAGAATCAGAATAAATCTTTGTGCGATTTATCTTTACCAGAGAAAGTTCCTGCGGGAAAGAATTTAGAATAAATCGTTGAGAGATTTATCTGAACTAGAAATGTTCCTTTGGAAAGTATCAGGATAAACTGTTGAGGGGTTTAAACTGAAACAAAAGAGATCTTGAATATTCTTTAACTGGAAAGAATAAGAGTAAATCTTTGTGCGATTTATCTGAACCAGAGAAAGCGTCTACAGGAAAGAATCAGAATAAATCATTGAGAGATTTATCTGAACTGGAAGGGATCTGAAAGAAACATCTGTTATGTAGATGGTTGACCAATCCTTTCTTGGGATTGATCTGTAATTGACTTGTTGAAAATTTGATGACAATTTTCTGTTGATTGATCTTTCCTGAAAAAGATGAAAGGTTAGTTGCATGCAATGTCATGATGTATGAAATGCATGGTGTAATAATGTTCTCAAGATAAATGAGATTGTGTCGTATGTATTTGTGTTGTCAATGTTATGACGTATAGATGCGATGTATGGATATGTCATTTATCATGCCGCAGTGTTGCTGGGGAAAATAAATCCTCGAGTATTGTTGGGTGCATGTCTTCATGTTTTGAAGTGCTGATGAGTTGATGATATTCTATTTGTTAGAGAAATAAACTCTATTGTGAAAGGGAAACGCCTTGTACTACTTGTGAAATCCTATTCAGGAATCCTGAGAAATTAGGCGACTTTTACTGGGGAGTGATAAACTGGAAGTTTGTTCCGTCGGGGACGTGAGAGAGCTTGATATCATTAAGCTGCACATTATGCGGGATTTTATGGAATAGTCTAAAGATATTATCCTATTTCTTAAAACCATTAATGATTGTCTTTCTATTTTCTGTTCCTTTTCTTGTTTATTTGTAAACAGTAGTCACATTGAAATGCATATGTTAAAAAATAAATCATTGGATGTTTTTGTAAACAAAACACATAAATAAAGAAAAACAGATAGTTTTGTACTTTCAACGGGATATCTTTGTATTTAACTTGAATAAGTATTTTTGTACAATGAGACGAACATCCTAGTAAGAGAATGTCATCGTAAAAAATGAAAATTTGATACAAAGAAAAGATAGCTATGTGAAATAACCCCATGGGGTTGCCATTCTGCTATAGCCTTCATGTCTCTAAGAGTCTTGTCCACTTGTTGCCTTGTCTAAAGTTGATTGGATTGATCAGAACCACTGAGCTTGTCAGTCGATGCTAGATGTTGTCTGTAAGGTGATCCAACGGGACATAGTCATACGCTTTAATTCCCTAACTTTTTCTTGGACCGCCCTTTCGGGTTTTCAGTCCACCAGGATACCCTTTTTTGCCCAAGCCACCTGTGATCGGTGGATCCGGAACTGACTGTTTAACGCTGGTTCGCGAAATGTCGCGGAAGCAAGAGTCGCCACCGTCTTTTATTTTCTCCAAAGGGAAAGGACAAAAGCACAGAAAAATTCCTTAAAGAGATTGCTCTCGGTTCGGGAGGTAGGTTATAGAAAGGGAAGGTGTTAGCACCCTTTCTATCCATGGTTATCCATGGGCTCTTAGATACTTGCTCAATGTGTTTTCAAAATGTTTGCTTGCTTTTCAATGTGGGTTTAAAAAGTTTCTTTGAAAAATTTCAGTTCGACTCGTGCGTCAGAGTGTTTGAAAAGTTTGCTTTGAAAGCTTTTGAAAAGTGTCGGTGTGAAAAGATTTTTGTTTGTTTTGAAGAGAGCAAGTATCTACGAGAACCTACCTACCCTAAGGAATTCGTCTGTGTAAATGTCCTTTAAAGTAGTGCCATCCCACCATTGAGAGGTAGGTAGCACCACCATTGGAGGTGTTCGGGTCAATTCGAGTTTTGGGGACGTGGTGATCACCAGAGCAATGGGAAGACACCTTAGAAGCTACCCTCATGCCAGGTTCCCGGATCATGAGGACTTACTAAGACGTCCTCTACTCGACGATCACCTTTCGAAAGGCAACAGTGAGGCGTACCCTAGGGGTGGTGTGTGCGAATTGTGTGTCATGTTTCAGTTATTTGTCTTGTCATGTTTATTTGTGATCTACGCTTGATTTTAATTAGGGCCATTCATTCTTGCATGCATATTTAACAGTTATAAAGTTTGCGAAAAATAAATCTAAGGCTATTACAAAGGCGCGGGTCCACATCGCCAAAATTAAACCGGACCCGATTTAGCGGAAAATAAATAAAGCGATAAATAAAAGTGCGAGAAATTTAAATTACAATGCTTTGGGAGAGATACAAAATTATAATAAGCAATAAAGTAAATGCGCGAAATTAAATAAATTATGAACATGGGCGTTGGACCCTTTTGCAAGATATTAAATTAATAAGGAATTAAAATGAAAAATGAAAATTAAATGTTTTTCTTTTTGGTATTTTATGTTTTTAGTTTTAACAGAAAAAAAAGGAGTTAATTGAAATTAAACTAAAAAGGCAAACCCTAATTCTAATGTTTTTTTTATTTATTATGAAAGAATTAAATTAAAACCTAAATTAAACCCTAAATTATTTATGTACAATTTTTATTTATGAAAACAAATAAATAATATTATTATTCTGAAAAAAGGGAAAAATTAAAAAGAAAATAAAAAGTTATTAAACCTAAATTCTATTTTTTTGGTGTTTTCATTATGAAAAGAATTAACAATAAACCTTAATTTAAATTAACTAATTTACATGCAAGCTTTTTATGAAAAATAATTAAAATATTGTAAATATTATATTTTTGTCTTTTCTGAATTTTTGTGAAGTTGTGTATTTTTATGAAAAAAAATAAAATTAATTATGTTAAAACAAATAAAATAAATGAAATAGCAAAAATGAAATATAAGAAGAAAAATAGAAAAAATGCAAACCAGGGGGGGTGTAGATCCAAAGGTCCTGGCCCAATAGGCAGTGGCCTGTTGACTTCCCCCAGCTCGTGTATTACAAGGTTGACTTATGCCCATGGTGCGTTTCAATCCTGAGCCCTTGATTCGCTCTTGATAGGGACGTGTCACGTTGGATTTGGAGGATGTATGGCGTGTACCATCACTGACGCTGCATAGGATTCGTGAAGGAAAAATAATATTGAATTTGTTCAGACCTGGGATTCGAACCCAGGTCTTAGAAGTCACCACGTTCAACACCTGCCAACTGAGCCACTTCAAATGTTTTAATATATATTAGTCAACAAATATTATAAAAAAGAAAAGAAGCTATGATTTGAAATCGCGCGAAAATTTAAACCGGCGAATCACAGGTTGCCACCACTTCATCTTCTTCACGTCCCCTGTAATATAAAACAATATGGCAACGGTTTATGAAGCGTTTCCTTAGACAGGCTATCGAAAAATAGCGATTAGCTCATATCCAAACATAAATTAGGCGCGAGGATTGGTCTTTGTTCGTCTTAATACGCTGAATCTAATGGTCTTAATCTCGACCTCTAATTTTGCCTTATCGTGAAAACCCCAAATTTGAACTCTGAAAACCCTAGGAAGTGAACATGGTAAAAACGTATATATGGCACAAAAAAACAATCAAACGCATTGGTCAGCTTAGAAACATCATTATGAGCATGAATCAATAAAGAAAAATGCAAAAAGATGCTGGAATCATGCTATACGATTTCAAAAATTTCTTGGTACAGTTTGAGTTCTAACTACCAATTCCTGGGGCTTTGGTTGTAGTTTGTGATTGGTACACGTTCAGAATTAGTCAAGGAAGCTATTGGAATAAGACTTAGGGCTTCAATCGTCCTCCAAGGTTGATTTCAGATTTGAGATTTTATGGAAAAATTTCAATGTTCCAATGGCTCTTGAGGCGCAGCTTTTAGTCTCAGGCAATTAGGTTTGTGCTTCTGATCATATAGTGAACATATTAGGTCATCAAAACTTGACAAAATCCAAAGCATTCAATGATTTCAATCTTTGATTTTGTAAGATCTTTTTTGAATCTTTTTTCATGTGTATTTGGTTCAATCATGCTCCAATCAACCAAATCTTGCCATAATTGACTAAGCACGAGATATTGAGAGTAGAATGTGCACAAAAAGATTTTTTTAGGTCAAATTTATATTTTCTACATATTTAAATGATTTAAATGAATTAATATTAATATAAATTCAAATAAATAATTAAAAATTGAGAAAATACTTCCCCTTGGGCTTAATGGTCGTGCATAGGCTTGGCATGAAGAAACTTGGAAGAAAAATGGGCCCATTTGCATTTTTGGATCATTTGAAGTAAAGTTGACTTTCAAAAATTTCCAAAAATTTCCCAACTTCCACAAGGCATAACTTGCTCAATTTTTAAGCTTTTCACATGTTCTTGGACATTTTGGAGAGGTCTTTGAGTCCTTTAACCAATGCCTTTGGTCCCATGTCATTTTGATTTACCAATCTCAAGTTATGGCCTTTGACTTAAAGTCCCTTTTTGTTGACTTTTGAAAATGACCTATAATGTTGAAATTGATAACTTTTTGTGAGAGCATTTCTTGGACTTGAAGTATGAAGATGAGTTGTAGGAAATGTCTTTCTCTTCAAAATGAGCTTTGGATGGAATTTTTTTGATAATCCATGTGAAAGTTATGCCCTGGTCAATTTCAGTTGACTTTTTCAGCTGTCCAAATATAGCAACTTTTGCATCTTTGATGATTTCTGAGCCAAATTTTGAGAATCATGATCAAGCATTGATCAAATGATGTTTGTGGCTTCAAAATGATGTGTTGACCAGAAATTTGAACTTTTGACTGTCAAATGACCATTTTGCCCCTACAGTTGACTGTAGTGCAATCTAGGATTTTGACTGTGCAATTTTGAGCTGAATGCCTTGAAACTTGATATGAGGATACTTGACCATCTTTGTAGGCATATGAGACTTGATTGGGCCCTTGAAAATTTCCTTTCTTTGATCAGAACACAAACCCTAGTTTTGACTGTATAGGAGACAGTTGAACTGCATAACCCTTGGGGAATTTTGTGACCTTGACTTGACAAATCTTGGAGAATATGGGAGGGCAAATTTTGGGGTACAACAGTTGCCCCTGTTCAATCTTCTTAGACCTGAGGATGCAGATTGGCTGACGTGCCTTTCGTAATCCGAAGGTAGAAGATGATTGGACACTAGAGTGCCCAGAAATTTGCGCTCACATAGTAGTGGTGATGGGGGAATGGGCTTATAGATGCCATTTGGAGATTCGCTGGATAGGGTGATGGGCTTATAGATGCCATCTGGATGTTGATCGCATAGGAGATTCCTTAGCGAGAACCTGCATACCTGCAAAAAAAGAAACATGAGTACCTGACACGTTGCAGGAGTTGATTTCAGATGCTTGGTATAGATGTGTCCTGACTGGTTACAGGAGCTGAGTCTGGAGCTTCAAACGCTGATGAATGAACCAGGAATGGTTACTGCCTTAGCATAAATGATAAGAGAACCTTGGGTGACTTTTAATCTCAACAACGCTCGTTGAGAAAAATCTTGATGGGAATTATTATCTTCGCAGTATCGGGAAGAGAACCATAAGCTATTATAATCTGAAAGGGAATCATCACCTCACTCAACGTCGGAGAGGGAAACATCTGAAAAAGGGATTACTACCTCACACACCGCTGGAGAGGGAACCATGGGGAGAATATCACCTCACACTCATCGTCGGAGAGGGAAACATCTGAAAAAGGGATTACTACCTCACACACCGCTGGAGAGGGAACCATGGGGAGAATATCACCTCACACTCATCGTCGGAGAGGGGAACATCTAAAAAGGACTTCTGGAAGCAGTATCAGAACGTCACCATATCTGGTTTACATCTGAAACTATATCTGGAAGGAAATCTGGAAGCAGTATCAGAACGTCACCATCGCTGGGTTTACATCTGAAACTATATGTAGAAGGAATTCTGGAAGCAGTATCAGAACGTCACCATCGCTGGGTTTACATCTGAAACTATATCTTAGAAGGGAATCTGGAAGCAGCATCAGAACGTCACCATCGCTGGGTTTACATCTGAAACTATATCTAGAAGGGAATCTGGAAGCAGCATCAGAACGTCACCATCGCTGGGTTTACATCTGAAACTATATCTAGAAGGGAATCTGGAAGCAGCATCAGAACGTCACCATCGCTGGGTTTACATCTGAAACTATATCTAGAAGGAATTCTGGAAGCAGTATCAGAACGTCACCATCGCTGGGTTTACATCTGAAACTATATCTAGAATGAATTGCGATAGTTGATAGTAGTCATTTTTGTATTGACCTTTTTCCTGAAAAGGCAAAACATAATTGTATGCAAAATCATGATGCATGAACTGTATGTTTTCAAAATTAAGGAGATTCGTGTAGCATGATGCATATGCATGACGATGTGATGTTTATGAATGTATTTTTGTCTAAAAAAATAAATCCTTGACGGGTGCCGGGAAGTCACTCCTGGGCTGATGTTTGAAGAACAGACTTTGCCTCCGTTGGGGGTGATAGTTGCAAGTATACCGGTAAGAGAAGATAACTCCATTGGGGAATAAACTTGGCGAATGAATAATTTGGCGGGAAGAAAAAAGATATTCTAGCGACCATGCTGGGAAGAAATACTCTGTGGGGAGATGCTTTTGCTGAATTGTTGAGGATGACTCGCTGAGGATACCTTGCTGTATTGGAAGCATGGATGGACTTCGCTGGGGATAAGAAGATTTTGTCGACGACGCTCTTTCCGTGGCTTTTAGCTGAGGATAACCCAGTTATATCCTGTTAAGGAAATAACTCTTTAAATCAAGCCGGGCGATGCGTTCGTGCCTTGAGAGGGGATAAACTTCCCGGATAGTCTGGGGATAAGCTTGCTGCTTGGGGATATGAATTCCATCTTTCCTGGGGAACTGGATTGGATTCTCTGGGGAAGTTTTGAACTGCGTTGGCTATGTTCTTCGACGGAGCTTACCCTGATACCTTGGAGGACAGAACAATCAGATTGCTTAGACCATTCTGTATTGCCCCTGTTTCTATGGGGGAGGCACTTGTGGGGTGCTGATAGTTGTTGGCGGACAAACCTTCTTCTGGTAGACAGATGACAAGAAGACGGGACATAGTCGTACGCTTTAATCCCTAACTTTTGCCCGGACCGCCCTTTCGGGTTTTCAGTCCACCGGGATACCCATTTTTGCCCAAGCCGCCTTTTCAAGTTTTCGACTTGCCGGGTGTACAGATTTTTTCATTTCATCCCTTCATTTTGCCCGAACCCTTTTGGTTCGCCGGGAAGCCCTTATTTTTGCCTAGGTATGTCAACCTAGCGGGTCTTTGATTTTGCACGGTATTTTTCGACTATGTCCGTTCTCAGAAAGTAGGGAGTTGCCCCTGTTTAGAAGTGTTTTGTCACCAGAAGATGTTTGATCAGGCAAGATTCGTCGTTGGAATGCTCCAAGTGACTCTGGCGGAGATTTGCCCCAGGCTGTTTGGCCTTTTGAGAGATTCTCCGAATCTTGATTGGACTGCCCCAGATGGTGGACTATGATCATGCCATGCCCCTTGGTGGGAAGAACTTTTGTTCACCAGATATTCTTCGTGCGAATTTTCCTGCTGTTCAAACAAAAAGTCATATGCAAGCAATGTTATATCAAAAATGCAAAGCTTATGTCTGTCTTAGAGATTTTGGAAAATGTATTCTTTTTCATAAAACATGTGACTGTTTGTAAAACATGATGTCAACTCTGTATTTACCGTAGCCTTAAGGAGTCGGGATACCTTTCGTAATAGTATGCTTTCGAACTAACCCATGCTTCAGCTAGGACTTTTGAGGGTTATAACGTGGCCTGGTTCACGGTTTAAGAAACAAAGGATAAAGGCTCAAATTTTATTTGTACCCACCCGCTCTTCGTGATGTTCTCCAAACCTAAACTCAGTTGATCATACGTTAGACCTTGTTTGAGTCTTTGCTCTGATTTTCCGGTGATGGTTCAGATATTGATGATTTATTCTGAATAGGCTGTCATTTTTGTTTTTGTTGAGGGTTTGTAGGACCTCTTTCTTGATTTTTGTTATCCCCTTCTTTTTTTGCCTGAATTGTTTCCTTTTTTGGAATTACAGTCAGCGGGATGCCCCAGTTTCGTAAGTCCCTTTTATAGGTTTAGACTTTTTGGGCTTTTCATTTATGAATTTGATGATGACTGCCTGTCTTTATCGATTATTCTGAACCATCACTGTCTTTGTTCGTTTTGTAAAGATGCACTTGGATCAACTGAGAGAACTACTCTGCCCCAGGTTATGATTAAGGGTTTTGATTTTCGAAAATAAAAACTCCTACTTCTTTGGCTCTGATGGGTTGACGAGGGATTATCATCCTTATAACTCCAGTGTTTAAGGGTTGAAACAATGCCTGTACCTCATCAGCGGAGTTTGTTCAAAAGCATATTGTAATGATCGCGGTATCGTTTTTGTCATCCTCCCTCAAAAGGCTCAGAATTATTAACCAAGAGTTGACATCAGAAAAAATATGAAAAGAATATAACAAAAATAATTGTATTAATTCCCCAAAACAGACATATGCGATGCATTGATAGAATAAAAGAGTTTGCTATGACATTAATTGTTTGTATAAGCAAAGAAAAATACAACTCAAAAATTCAAATAAACAAAAGGTCTTCAATGATTGGGCAACGGAGCAGTGATTATGTTCGGAGTCTCTGGCACTTCAAACTGAATCTCTCCAGCGTCGATCATATCTTGGATCTTGTTCTTGAGAGGCCAGCAATTGTCTGTAGTATGCCCCGGGCTATCTGAATGATATGCGCACCTATCGTTGGGATGATAGTTGGGTGCAGAAGTGTTCGGATTCCGGAGAGGAGCCCTTAAGGTGATCAACCCTACCTTCAACATTTGTTGCAGTGCTTGATCCAACGACATGTTGAGTTTGGTGTACTGCCGTTTCTCTTTGCGCTGCTGCCCCTGTCCTTGTTGAGCAGGTCCAGGGCTGGAGATCTGGATTGCCCCGGTCTCATGACGGCTCTTTTTACCGTGCACAGCATTGGATTCTTTCTTCCCCTGGTGAGGCTTTTTATCAGAAGGTGCAGCCTCTTGAATTTTCCCAGACCGGATGCCGGCTTCAATTCGCTCTCCAGTCAAGATAAGATCTGTGAACCCAGCAGACGAATTCCCAATCAGGTGGTTATAAAATGGACCAGACAAGGTCCCCAAGAACATATCGACAAGTTCCCGATCAGTCAGAGGTGGTTGTACCCTTCCAGCAAGGTCCCTCCATTTCTGCGCATATTCTTTAAAACCTTCACTTGACCCTAACGACATACCCTGGAGTTGGGTACGCGTAGGAGCAAGGTCGGCATTATACTGATACTGCTTGTAGAAAGCAGTAGCCAACTCCTCCCAGTTACGAACTTTGGTCCCATCCAGCTGATAGAACCATTCGAGATGAGTCCCTGAAAGACTCTCCTGGAAGAAGTGGATCCACAAATTCTTGTCCACCGTATATGGCTGAATCCTCCGAACATAGGACCTTAGATGCAGCTTGGGGCAAGACGCCCCGTCATACTTAGTAAAGGATGGTGCTTTGAACTTCCGGGGAATAACCACACCAGTTGACAAACCCAAATCTCCAAGATCCAGCCCAGGTACTTGTTGGGTCTCCATAGCATTCAGCCTATCCTCCAACTGTTTGTACTTGTCCTCAGCCGGAGGGTACTGCTCTTCATCAAAATCTGTCTCGTTGTCGGAGACCACTGGACTAGGCACCTCTCTCTCATGGTGACTGCTTTCCCTTACAGATGGAGTTGTCCTCTCAGTTTCAATTTGCGGTGTATTCCCGGATCTGCGCCTAGGGCTGAACAAGACAGTCCTCTTCTTCTTCTTTTCCTTCTTCAAGAGCAGAGCCTTCAGATCTTGTTGCCCCTGGGTCAAATTCATGATCAGCTCTTGGAACTGGGCGTTCTGAGCCTGGAGATCCTTGATAGTCTGCTCGGCTGATGATTCAGGATTCATGACGATCGGCTGAAATAAACAGCGGAGAAGGGTAAGCAACCTGTCAAAGGGATACCTGCAATGCAATGGGATGTATGACATGCATGCAATGATTTCCAGGACCTCGCAGGGTAAACAGAGAAACTTGTTAGCATCGGAAACCGGTAACTTGATTGAAGGTACTTCATGTTGTTGAGAGTCCTTCTTCAAGGGTCAAAGGCTCACCATATCCAGTGGGTCATAGCCCCTGACAACCTTGGCTAGAGGAAAATAAATCCTCTTTGCCCCTTGCTGGGATAGTTGTTCATCATGACCTGCATCACAAGCCCTTGAGATCCTTGAAATGGGTTAGGATGTATGCAATGGTATGATGTCATGCTATGCATGGGGTGATGTAGGTAAACCCTGTTATGAGCCTTTGTTAAGGACTACAAACAGACCCTGCAAGAAATTCAGTATACTTTGTTATGAGTCCCAATTAAGGGCTATAAACAAAACCTGCAAGAAATTTGGTAAACCTTGTCATGAGTCCTAGTTAAGGACTATAAACAAAACCTGCAAGAAACTTAGTACCCTGTTATGAGTCCCAATTAAGGACTATAAACAAGACCTGCAAGAAACAAGTGTCAGGTGACAAGTACGCAAGTAGGCAAGTACAAAGGCACACAAGTCACACAAGAGAAACCCTTAGGGTTTAGGCCAGCATGGGGTCTGGGTATTACCCTCTTTCAGTTTGTTGGGCTCAACCTGTCCTAATCAAAGTAACCGGGTTCTAAGGTTCCCAATATCACGGGATTGCTTTCATTGTTCATCGTTTCGATTTAGCCACTGAACTGGCGACCGAAATATTCCAGGAAAGCAACCCTCAACTGAGCGTAGTATCGAGTATCAACCAACCTCGGACTGCACCAAAGTCAGTTATCTCACTACCCTAAAGAGGCCAAGATAGTTCAATTAAGGTTCCTAAGGTCTGTTGATGCTTCATGACACCACGCGGAGGCCCCGTACTCTCCTTGACTGAACTCAAGGGTTACCGGTACACACCAAAGTGCCACATCAACGTAGCAGACTGTTTCAACCATGTCAGTATACCCCGCACAGTTCCCTCACAGCCTTGTTGCTACTTTCTAAGAAGGTATCCCCAGATCCGGGTTAGGATCTATAGAACTCCCAAGCAACCCACAATAATAAAGCAAGCAAGGAAAGCAATTGAAAACACAGTTATGACCTAGCCCTAAGGTATACCTCACTTTAAGTTTATGTCCCCAGCAGAGTCGCCAGTTCTGTGATCGGTGGATCCGGAACTGACTGTTTAACGCTGGTTCGCGAAATGTCGCGGAAGCAAGAGTCGCCACCGTCTTTTATTTTCTCCAAAGGGAAAGGACAAAAGCACAGAAAAATTCCTTAAAGAGATTGCTCTCGGTTCGGGAGGTAGGTTATAGAAAGGGAAGGTGTTAGCACCCTTTCTATCCATGGTTATCCATGGGCTCTTAGATACTTGCTCAATGTGTTTTCAAAATGTTTGCTTGCTTTTCAATGTGGGTTTAAAAAGTTTCTTTGAAAAATTTCAGTTCGACTCGTGCGTCAGAGTGTTTGAAAAGTTTGCTTTGAAAGCTTTTGAAAAGTGTCGGTGTGAAAAGATTTTTGTTTGTTTTGAAGAGAGCAAGTATCTACGAGAACCTACCTACCCTAAGGAATTCGTCTGTGTAAATGTCCTTTAAAGTAGTGCCATCCCACCATTGAGAGGTAGGTAGCACCACCATTGGAGGTGTTCGGGTCAATTCGAGTTTTGGGGACGTGGTGATCACCAGAGCAATGGGAAGACACCTTAGAAGCTACCCTCATGCCAGGTTCCCGGATCATGAGGACTTACTAAGACGTCCTCTACTCGACGATCACCTTTCGAAAGGCAACAGTGAGGCGTACCCTAGGGGTGGTGTGTGCGAATTGTGTGTCATGTTTCAGTTATTTGTCTTGTCATGTTTATTTGTGATCTACGCTTGATTTTAATTAGGGCCATTCATTCTTGCATGCATATTTAACAGTTATAAAGTTTGCGAAAAATAAATCTAAGGCTATTACAAAGGCGCGGGTCCACATCGCCAAAATTAAACCGGACCCGATTTAGCGGAAAATAAATAAAGCGATAAATAAAAGTGCGAGAAATTTAAATTACAATGCTTTGGGAGAGATACAAAATTATAATAAGCAATAAAGTAAATGCGCGAAATTAAATAAATTATGAACATGGGCGTTGGACCCTTTTGCAAGATATTAAATTAATAAGGAATTAAAATGAAAAATGAAAATTAAATGTTTTTCTTTTTGGTATTTTATGTTTTTAGTTTTAACAGAAAAAAAAGGAGTTAATTGAAATTAAACTAAAAAGGCAAACCCTAATTCTAATGTTTTATTTATTTATTATGAAAGAATTAAATTAAAACCTAAATTAAACCCTAAATTATTTATGTACAATTTTTATTTATGAAAACAAATAAATAATATTATTATTCTGAAAAAAGGGAAAAATTAAAAAGAAAATAAAAAGTTATTAAACCTAAATTCTATTTTTTTGGTGTTTTCATTATGAAAAGAATTAACAATAAACCTTAATTTAAATTAACTAATTTACATGCAAGCTTTTTATGAAAAATAATTAAAATATTGTAAATATTATATTTTTGTCTTTTCTGAATTTTTGTGAAGTTGTGTATTTTTATGAAAAAAAATAAAATTAATTATGTTAAAACAAATAAAATAAATGAAATAGCAAAAATGAAATATAAGAAGAAAAATAGAAAAAATGCAAACCAGGGGGGTGTAGATCCAAAGGTCCTGGCCCAATAGGCAGTGGCCTGTTGACTTCCCCCAGCTCGTGTATTACAAGGTTGACTTATGCCCATGGTGCGTTTCAATCCTGAGCCCTTGATTCGCTCTTGATAGGGACGTGTCACGTTGGATTTGGAGGATGTATGGCGTGTACCATCATTGACGCTGCATAGGATTCGTGAAGGAAAAATAATATTGAATTTGTTCAGACCTGGGATTCGAACCCAGGTCTTAGAAGTCACCACGTTCAACTCCTGCCAACTGAGCCACTTCAAATGTTTTAATATATATTAGTCAACAAATATTATAAAAAAGAAAAGAAGCTATGATTTGAAATCGCGCGAAAATTTAAACCGGCGAATCACAGGTTGCCACCACTTCATCTTCTTCACGTCCCCTGTAATATAAAACAATATGGCAACGGTTTATGAAGCGTTTCCTTAGACAGGCTATCGAAAAATAGCGATTAGCTCATATCCAAACATAAATTAGGCGCGAGGATTGGTCTTTGTTCGTCTTAATACGCTGAATCTAATGGTCTTAATCTCGACCTCTAATTTTGCCTTATCGTGAAAACCCCAAATTTGAACTCTGAAAACCCTAGGAAGTGAACATGGTAAAAACGTATATATGGCACAAAAAAACAATCAAACGCATTGGTCAGCTTAGAAACATCATTATGAGCATGAATCAATAAAGAAAAATGCAAAAAGATGCTGGAATCATGCTATACGATTTCAAAAATTTCTTGGTACAGTTTGAGTTCTAACTACCAATTCCTGGGGCTTTGGTTGTAGTTTGTGATTGGTACACGTTCAGAATTAGTCAAGGAAGCTATTGGAATAAGACTTAGGGCTTCAATCGTCCTCCAAGGTTGATTTCAGATTTGAGATTTTATGGAAAAATTTCAATGTTCCAATGGCTCTTGAGGCGCAACTTTTAGTCTCAGGCAATTAGGTTTGTGCTTCTGATCATATAGTGAACATATTAGGTCATCAAAACTTGACAAAATCCAAAGCATTCAATGATTTCAATCTTTGATTTTGTAAGATCTTTTTTGAATCTTTTTTCATGTGTATTTGGTTCAATCATGCTCCAATCAACCAAATCTTGCCATAATTGACTAAGCACGAGATATTGAGAGTAGAATGTGCACAAAAAGATTTTTTTAGGTCAAATTTATATTTTCTACATATTTAAATGATTTAAATGAATTAATATTAATATAAATTCAAATAAATAATTAAAAATTGAGAAAATACTTCCCCTTGGGCTTAATGGTCGTGCATAGGCTTGGCATGAAGAAACTTGGAAGAAAAATGGGCCCATTTGCATTTTTGGATCATTTGAAGTAAAGTTGACTTTCAAAAATTTCCAAAAATTTCCCAACTTCCACAAGGCATAACTTGCTCAATTTTTAAGCTTTTCACATGTTCTTGGACATTTTGGAGAGGTATTTGAGTCCTTTAACCAATGCCTTTGGTCCCATGTCATTTTGATTTACCAATCTCAAGTTATGGCCTTTGACTTAAAGTCCCTTTTTGTTGACTTTTGATAATGACCTATAATGTTGAAATTGATAACTTTTTGTGAGAGCATTTCTTGGACTTGAAGTATGAAGATGAGTTGTAGGAAATGTCTTTCTCTTCAAAATGAGCTTTGGATGGAATTTTTCTGATAATCCATGTGAAAGTTATGCCCTGGTCAATTTCAGTTGACTTTTTCAGCTGTCCAAATATAGCAACTTTTGCATCTTTGATGATTTCTGAGCCAAATTTTGAGAATCATGATCAAGCATTGATCAAATGATGTTTGTGGCTTCAAAATGATGTGTTGACCAGAAATTTGAACTTTTGACTGTCAAATGACCATTTTGCCCCTACAGTTGACTGTAGTGCAATCTAGGGTTTTGACTGTGCAATTTTGAGCTGAATGCCTTGAAACTTGATATGAGGATACTTGACCATCTTTGTAGGCATATGAGACTTGATTGGGCCCTTGAAAATTTCCTTTCTTTGATCAGAACACAAACCCTAGTTTTGACTGTATAGGAGACAGTTGAACTGCATAACCCTTGGGGAATTTTGTGACCTTGACTTGACAAATCTTGGAGAATATGGGAGGGCAAATTTTGGGGTACAACACCACCCTTTCGGGTTTTCAGCTTGCCGGGTGTATTGATTTTTTGTTTTATCCCTAATTTTTGCTCGAACCTTGTGGTCCACCGGGATGCCCTTGTTTTTCCTAGGTGTGTCAACCTAGCGGGTATCTTATGCATAGTATCTTTTGACTATGTCTGCGTTTACAGGATGTGAAAGGTCGTCGTCATCCATAGTGGTAAATATCGTTGCTCAACCACATAATATGCTTTTGATCACAAACAGTCCTTCGTACGTAGGGGTCCATTTGCCCCTGGGGTCACCTTGTGGTAATATGCTACACTTGATTACCAAGTCACCAACCTGATATACCTGACGTCTGACCTTTTTGTTAAAAGCTTTGATCATGCATTTTTGGTACATCTGGCCGTGACACATAACTTTAAGCCTCTTCTCATCAATTAGGTTTAACTGATCAAGTCGAGTTTGGATCCAATCATCTTCACTCATCCCTTCATCCTTTATGATTCTTAGAGAAGGTATTTAGACTTCAATTGGTAGAACAACTTCCATGCCGTATACCAAGGAAAAGGAAGTTGCCCCTGTTGATGTATGCTCCGTGGCACGATAATCGAGGAGAGTGAATGGTAGCATTTCATGCCAGTCATTGTAGGTTACTGTCATTTTTTGTATGATCTTCTTGATGTTCTTAATTGTGGCTTCAACAACGCCATTCATCTTTGGTCGGTAAGGGGAAGAATTATGGTGCTGGATCTTGAATTGCACGCATAGCGCAGTGATCATAGTATTGTTGAGATTCGTACCATTGTCTATGATGATCCTCTATGGGATACCGTATCGACAGATGAGATTATGTTTGATGAAACAGGCCACAACATTTTTGGTAACAGAAGCGAAAGAAGTTGCCTCAACCCACTTCATGAAATAGTCAATGGCCACTAAGATGAAGCGGTGTCCATTAGAAGCTGTAGGTTTGATTTATCCAATCATATCAATTCCCGACATCGCGAATGGCCAGGGAGCAGTCAGGACATTTAGAGGAACTGGAGGCACATGCATTTTGTCAGCATATATTTGACATTTGTGACAGGTTCGTGAATGCTGATAGCAATCTACTTCCATGGTAGACCAGTAATACCCTACCCGTAGGATCTTCTTAGCCATTGTATGCCCACTGGAATGGGTGCCAAAAGTGCCTTCATGTAGATCAACCATGATCTTTTCTGCCTCATCCTTGTCTACGCAACGAAGCAAAACAGAGTCGTGGTTGCGCTTGTAGAGAATTCCATTACTAAGGAAGAACTTAGCAGAAAATCTCCTTAAGAACTTCTTATCATTGACTGAAGCTCATTCTGGATACTCTTGAGCCTCGAGATACCTCTTAACTTCATGGAACCAAGGCTGGTCCACTACTTCTTCAGTATCGATCTCGTGAGAGTAAGCTAGTTCATCCATCCGTTCAATGGTGATCTAGGGAGCCTCGTCACCCCACTTGAGTTTAAAAATGGATGACATGGTGGCTAGCGCGTCCGCTAGTTGATTTTACTCTCGTGGAAAATTCCCAAAGGTAATTTCCTCGAAATGTGGGATTAATGTCAACACATGTTCTTTGTAGGGGATAAGGTTAGGGTGCTTCGTGTCCCATTCTCCTTTGATCTGACTGATGACTAAGGCTGAATCACCAAATACACTTAAGGACTTCATTCCCAAATCTACGACAACTTTGAGACCAAAAATACACGCTTCGTATTCTTCCATGTTATTGGTACAATTGAAGTAAAGTCTTGTAGTGAAGGGAGTATGAAATCCTTCAGGGGATATAATTACAGCACCTATGCCATTTCCGAGCGCGTTGGAGGCTCCGTAAAAAACCAGGATCCATCGGGATCCTTGTTCAAGTCCATCATATGGTATGAGTTCTTCACAGTTGTTTATCATCATGATGTCTTTGTCTAGGAATTCGAATTTCATGGATTGGTAGTCATCCACAACTTGATTAGCAAGGTGATCGGCTAACACACTGCCCTTTATTGCTTTTTGGGTAGTGTATTAAATGTCGTATTCAGTCAAGATCATCTGCTATCTCGCTATTCTCCCAGAGAGTACAGGCTTCTCGAATATGTATTTTATTGGATCCATCTTGGATATCAATAAGGTAGTATAGGTCAACATATAATGTCTTAGCCGACGAGCAGCCCATGCCAGAGCACATCAAGTTTTCTCGAGCAGTGAATATCTTGTTTCACAATCAGTAAACTTTTTGCTCAAGTAATAAATAGCATGCTCTTTTCGGCCAGACTCGTCATGCTGCCCCAGCACACACCCCATTGAATTTTCCAAGATAGTGAGATACATGATCAAGGGTCTTCCCTTGACTGGTGGCATCAAAACAGGAGGCTCTTGTAGGTACTCTTTGATCTTGTCGAAGGCAGCTTGGCATTCATCATTCCATTTGAATACTTGATCTTTCTTCAATAATTTGAAGATTGGTTCACAAGTTGCGGTCAAGTGAGAAATGAATATGGCAATGTAGTTTAGCCGTTCTAAGAATCCTCTGACTTTCTTCTTGGTGCAAGGAGCATTCATTTCTTGTATTGCTTTCACCTTGGCAGGGTCTACTTCGATACCTTTACCGCTGATGATGAAGTCTAAGAGTTTACCGGACCTCACCCCAAATGTGCATTTATTCGGGTTCAACCTCAACTTGTATTTCTTTAGTCTCTCAAACAGTTTCTGCAAATGGTCAAGATGTTCCTCTTCAGTTTGAGACCTGGATATCATGTCGTCCACATAGACCTCTATTTCGTGATGGATCATGTCATGAAATTGAGCTTCCATGGCACGCTGATAGGTTGCCCCAGTGTTCTTCAACCCAAATGGCATAACCTTGTAACAGAATGTGCCCCACTGTATGACAAAGGTCATTTTATCCATGTCCTCAGGTGCCATTTTGATTTGGTTGTAGCCTGAGAAACCATCCATGAATGAGAACACTTTATGTTGTGCGGTGTTTTCAACCAAAATATCGATATGGGGAAGTGGGAAATCATCCTTAGGGCTTGCCCTATTCAAATCTCGGTAATCCATACACATTCGTATCCTGTCTTCCTTTTTAAGCACTTGAACAACATTGGCGGTCCATTGTGGATAGGAGGTAACAGCTAAGAATCCAGCGTTGAATTGTTTCATGACTTCGGCCTTGATCTTCTCTGACATGTCTGGCCGCATGCGACATAATTTTTGTTTTAGCGGAGGGCAGTCTTCTTTTGTCGGTAGACGATGAACCATAATATCAGCATCAAGCCCTGGAATGTCTTTGTACGACCATCAAAAAACCTCAACATAATCATGTAGAAACCGAGTTAGACGCTTCTTGACACTGGGTTCCAGATTGGCACCCATCTTGACTTATTTCTTGTCCTCTTCGGTACCTAGGTTAGTTGTGTCCACTGGTTCTTCGTGGGGCTGTATGGTCCTTTCTTCTTGTTGTAGTAAAGTGGAAAGTTCCCCTGGCACTTCACAATCTTCCTCAGCTTCATCTTCGACTTGGTAGATTAGATTTTCTGAGTCACAAAAGGCCATAACGGAATCGTTACCCATGGGATCCTGAGTGGATGTAGATCTGCAATTTGAATGTGAGTGTTCGTAAGAGTATAACTATCTTTGAAAGAAATAAAAATGTAGAAAAAGACAAAGCGCACAAAGTTTGTATGCAAAAACATCCACGATTCATTGATGACATATGTAAATGAAGTAACAACCCTTACAAATGGACCGTTGTGCCTCGGGTAAGACCCAAGGCTTTAAAAGTCTGAATTGTTTAATTATTACAGGTCCGACAAAAATTTAAAGACAATTACTGTTGGGTAAAAGTAATTGGGACAAAATATTTAGCTTCTCGGTTGCTGAGTCCTCCATTGATGGTTGGGAAAATCAAATCTTCTAGGTCACAACTGTCATCATCATCATCCTCTACTGCATTGACTCCGTGATTGCTAATCTTCAATGGTGGTCCCCCGGAACGAGCACGACATACAACTTTCTGGGCTCTTGAAGTGAAACCCAAACCAAAATTTTCAGATTTGTAAGGGATATCTGGGAGTTGACTCCAAATAGTACACCCACCTTCTTCAATTACTGCCTTGGCATCTTTCTGAGAAGACATCTTTAGCGGAGGTCTTGTAATCTTTGAGACTTGGGAAACAACCTTGGTTACCGCCACGGTTTGTGGGACTTCCTCGAAATGCTGAAACGGAGTTTCAATGAATTCACCATCCAATTCCACATATCTGAAGGAGTTCAAGTGACTGACCATATATTCCTCTTCTCCATGGAAAATAATGATTTTCCCCTTGGTTGGATATTTCAGCATCTGATGTAATGTAGAGGTAACGGCACCAGCATTGTGAATCCATGGTCGGCCCAATAAACAGGAACAGGAAGGGCGAATGTCCATCACGTAAAAAGTTGAATCAAAGGTTTGAGTTCCAACTTTTATGGGGATGTCCACCTCCCCATGCACCATTCTCTTTGAACCGTCGAAGGCCCTTACCACTATGTTACTGGGTTTTAAGGTCAAACCTTCACAGTCGAGTCTATCAAGAGCCTTCTTAGGCAGCACATTCAAAGATGAACCAGTATCAACCAAGACATGGGCCAAATTTGTGCCCCTGCATTCGACAGAGACATGCAATGCCTCGTTGTATTTCCTCCATTTAGGTGTCAAGTCAGCATCAAAAAAGCCTAAACCATTGTCAGCGGTTAAACTGGCCACACAGTCTTGGAACTGATCAACAGAGGTTTCTTGTGGTACGTGGGCAGGTTTAAGGAATTTCACTAAGGCCTTCGCATGAGCCTCATAGCACAACAATAAAGCCATCATGGAAATCTTTGATGGAGTCTGCCCTAGCTATTCGACTATGTTGTAGTCGCTTCTCTTTATAATTTTCAGAATTTCTTCCATCTCCTTTTGGGAGGCTTCCGGGATAGATATTGATTGCGCCTTCATTTGGACAGGCTCAACCAGGATGCCTTTGCCCCAAGTCTTGGTCGACTTGGTGGTTGGGGTATCAGCAGGGGTAATTACGGGAATTGTAGCAGTAGTGTCAACAGGAACAGAAGCAGGGATGATCACAAGACCGGTAACAGTTTTCGGAGGAGCAATCTTTGGGGAGAATATTCTTCCACCTCAAGTTATCTTGCTGGTTCTCGTAATATTGCTGATGTCGGGGCCAGCCTTCTCAAAAATTGAGTCTTCATCAGTCAACCAATCCTGTTTAACGCCGTAATAGTAGTCATCGCCCCCATAGTTCCATGGGACAGTTTTATCTGAGGAGTACAGGATCGACCCTGTCATAGTAATTATCAGTGGAGTCACTTTAGGAACTGATGTAATCCTAACGGGTCTTTTGGTGGAGACCCTGGAAGGATTGGCGGAAATGGTTACTATTGAAACATCATTGTAAGAAATGGTTGGAACAAGAGTCTTTTTAAATAAAATCTCTTTGTCATCCATTAGGTGTTGGACACCTGCTTTCAATAAATGACAACCAGTTGGTAAGGATAAACAAAGGTGGCAGCTTTCGTCACAGTCTAGAAATAAACCAGCTTTCAACAGGTTCCTCTTGACAGTCAGGAGAGGAGTAACAAGTTCATCAACAGCAATAACAAACATATCATCTTCAACAATGTTAACATCACGACCATGCTTGGGCATAGAAGCGGTGATAACCTTTGGGATTTCAGGAGCATCGAATTCAATTTCTTTTGCTTCGAGAAGGTCTTGCACCTTGTTTTTCAAAGCCCAACAGTTGTTGGTATCATGGCCTGGACTTTCTGAATGGTAAGCACAACGAGCATTAGGGTGATAATGAGGATAGGCGATGTTGGTATTCTTCGGGGATTCCTTCAAAGTTACCAGGTTAGATCTCAATAAATATGGCAGGACTTGAGACAATGCCATATTTATCTGGGTAAATTATCTTACTGGTCTTTCTGTTCTCGGCTGGTTGCTCCTTTGTTGAGTAGGTGCAGGGTTAGGGATCATGACGGCCCGTACCATTAAACGGAGTTCAGTTCTATCCTGATTTCTTTGAGGATACACATTGCCAACTTCTTTTTTCCCAATAAATGGGTTTCTCACAGCATTAGAGGATGCGTCTTTTTGAATCTTTCCACTCTTAATCCCAACTTCCACTCTTTCTCCGGTCAAGATTAATTCAGTGAAGCCTGCTGAGGATCTCCCAATTAGATGATTGAAGAAAGGACCAGACAGGGTACCCAAAAACATGTATACTAGCTCTCTTTTAGACAGGGGAGGCTGGACTCTTCCTGCTAAGTCCCTCCATTTCTGAGCGTAGTCTTTGAAACTTTCACTTGAAACCATAACCATACTCTAGAGTTGAGTACGGGTGGGAGAAAGGTCTGCGTTATATTGATACTGTTTATAAAAAGCAGTTGCAAGGTCTTCCAAATTATGGATATTGGCCCTTTCAAGTTGATAGAACCAATCTAGCTGAGTCCCGGATAGACTGTCTTGAAAGAAGTGGACCCACAAATCTCTGTCAGTAGTGTGATGCTGTATCTTCCTCACATAAGATTCGAGATGCATCTTGGGACACAAAATCATGTTGTACTTAGCGAACACTGGCACCTTGAACTTTGGTGGAATAACAATCCAAAATACCAAACCAAACTCTTCAAAGTCCAGCCCGAGCACTTTCTGGATTTCCATTGCACTTAGACGTTCTTCCAAATGTCTGTATTTGTCGTCAACCGGAGGATACTGTTCTTCAAAGTAATCCTCTTCTTCTTCCTCTTCAGATTCTGGCTGGTAAGTCGCTTCCTTGCCTTTCCCTTCTTGATTATCCTTTTCACCATATGACGTTGCAAAGTCTAGGGTCCGTCTGGCTTGTCCTTGGAACCTTCTTCCTAGATTCAGAACTCTGGTTGTTTTCTTTGCTTTCTTCTTCTTTTCTTCAATCAACAAAGTTTTCAAATCCTCTTGTCCTTTGGCTAGAGTCAAGAACATCTGTTGAAACTGAGCATTCTGCGCCTGGAGGTCTTTTACTGTCTGCTCTAGATCCAACTTACTGAATAAACAATAGAAAGATGAGGAGACTTGTTGTAAGAAAACTGCTTATGTTATGATGAATGGTAGATGCATATGCAATGATTTCAAGGAAATTAGAGATTTAAATTTGCTTTAGACCAAAAATGAACACACGTTATATTAATAAATCAAAGTTTGAGTACATCATGCCTTCTTTGGGCTTACAAAGAAATACAAAAACTCTAAGATGAAAAAGTTGTACATATCCTCTTTGGTGCGATGTAGGAGTTCAGACTCCGCTCCTCATGAAGTTTCTTGGTGAGTTCCATAACCTTCTTCTCGCTGGCATAGAGTTGGGCCTCGAAAGTATCTCGCTCCCCCTTAAGCTGTATCCAATCCCTTTGTAAGTCTTCAAGGGAGGTGGGCATGTCAGGATGCAGGATAGTGTATGGAACATCTCCTTCCACAACAGGCTCTATGATAACAGGGAGAATGGAGGAGTAAGGCATCATAAGACTTTGAGCATGAGCTCGTACCCATTTGAGGTAAGGCTCAAGAGGGATGGAAATCTTATGCCCCAATGTCTTGCTATCTACCTTGTTTAACATCCTCCAAGCTCGGATAAACCTTTGGCGGTGACCTTGATCGTCATTCTTATAGTCAAATACCAAACCTTAAATAAGTATCTCAGGTGGGACATCCCTTCGGGCGTAACCAAACTGTCTTAAGGCTAAGAAGGGGTTGTAGGTGATACCTCCCCTAATTCCAAGTAAGGGGACATTAGGGAATTCTCCATAACGGTCGATGATAGTAACATTCTCTATAGATCGGGAACACCAATGAATGTCTGAATGTTTGAGTGTCATCAACCTATGTGACCACCTTAAACCTAGCTCGTTCTTCAGTACAGATTGGGGAAGATGCGAAATAAACCATCTTGCCAACAGAGGAGTATAACACATAAGGATGCCTCTTTTCCTCATAGTGAGAGTGTGAAAAGAATGTAGGATGTCTCCTTGCAAAGTAGGCATCAGGTTACGAGACATGAAGATTTTGACGGTGTTTACATCTATGAGTTGGTCAGGATTTGGAAACAAAACCATCCCATAGACGAGGAGAGCCACAATTTCCTTAAAAGCTTGCAAGTCTAAGGAGTTCCAACAGTTTTGGGCTTTCTCAAACAAGAACTTGGCTAAGAAACCTTTGACACCACTCCTTGTTTCCCAATTAGTTGTGATATCAGAGAGTTGCAAGTGTAGGGCTTGTGCAATCTCTTCTGGCTTTGGATCTCTTTCCGTACCGTTGAAAGGTAGTTGATTGAGAATAGGAATCCTCAAGAGTTGGGAGAATTCTTCCAAAGTTGGCACAAGTTGATAATCGGGAAATGTGAAGCAATGGTGTAAAGGATCAAAGAACTGGAAGAGCACCTTCATCATGTCCTCATCAGTGTTGGAGGTCACCAAGTTTAGTAGGCGACCATGTATTTCAGTAAATGGAGATTTTTGAGGAATCCTTGATGCTAGCTCTTTAAGTTGAGGAGGGATCCTTACAAGATTGACTTGAATGGTTTTCATGCGAATAGAATCCATGTTCTATAAAACAGAACAAAGATAAATCCCAAAAATCCTTAAAATGGTTAGTGAGTATGAGTATGATGTTATGCTGTTTATGATGTTATGTACAAGTGAATATATACAAGCAAAACAAACAAGTACTTAGGTTTAGGCTTGCATGGAGTCTCATAGGTAAGTACTCTCTTGAGGTTTACTTGGCTCAAACCTGTCCTAACAATAGTAACCGGGTTCTAAAGGAGCTCAATATCACTGGTTTGTTTTCTCGGGCATTGTTTCAGCGCAAGCCTCTTTAATAGAGACCGAAATATCCCAAAAAACCAAACCTCAATGAGTGTAGTATCAAGTATCTACCAACTTCGGACTGCACCAAAGTCGGTCATCTCACTACATCCTAAATGGCCAAGTTGGTCAAGTAAAGGTTCTAGAGGTTATTTAGTGCTTCATAACATCACTCAGCGGCCTCGTATTCTCGTTGACGACTCAAGGGTTACCGGTACCCACAAATATTTCACACTAATGTAGCTATTTCTTAGACCATGTCGGTATACCCGGCACAATTTCCATAACGTATTGCTACTTACCTATAAGGTTTCCCAAATCCGGGTAGAGGATTCAAACCCATACAAAGAACCAAAATATAAAGCATACAAGTCAAACAATGAAAGAAAATAAATGTGATCTAACTCTAAGGTAACCCCACTTTTAAAATACATCCCCAGCAGAGTCGCCAGTTCTGTAACGCGGTGAGAGAACTGACTTGGGTGTTTTGCATTTGATTGCAAATGTTACGGTTATCAAGAGTCGCCACCAACTTTTCTTTTATCCAAAAGGAAAGGTTGAAAAGAATAGGAAAGACCTTTGAGATGTTTTCTTGAGTTCGGGGGGTAGATTATGAAAAGGGAAGGTATTAGAACCCTTTTCATCCATGGTTTTCCATGGGCTCTTAGTCACTTTCTAGATCACTTGCTTTATCACTTGCTTTTTTTTGTTTGACAATGTGCCTTGTGTGGTTTTTGAAAGTATTTTGAAAAGGTGCCAGCGTTTAGGCAAACTTTGTAATGATTCTCGTTCATAACAATGTATACAAATTGTTGATCTTTTGAAAATGTTTTCAAGTTTGAAATATGTTTTTGTAAGTGTTGGTTTTTTTGAAAATGACAAGGATGTTTTGGTTTTGAATTTAACAAGTAACTAGGAGTAATCTACCTACTCAAAAGTCTTTCATGTTTTATTTCCTCTTTCCTTTGACATTGTTATCTTACCATTAATTTGGTAAGTAACCCTATCTTTGGATGTAAAAGGGACGGGCAAGGGTCATCGTATAACCATGATTAGCAACATTGTAAGATATCTTAGCTTTTTATTTAAGGGACTAAGATCATTTTTGAAAGGGAAACTTTGATAGCGTCATCGAGGGACTATGATCTTGTATTTTTGATTACTTTTGCTAAGATACCCCACATGCATAATATGGCCATTTTCATAAGGCAACAAAGTGGATTTACCCTAAGGGTGTAAGTGTGCGAGTGTATTTATTTACATGAATTTAGTCTTTGATTTTTGGGTTGTCTAATTGTTGTTTTTATCTTTCCATACACACCTAATTACTAGCAATATATGAAAGCAATAAAAATGAGGAAAAGTAAAGTCCTACACTATTACATCATTAATGGGATGGGGCGTACAGATTTACAAATGGGGATTGCAAGAAATTAAATTCCTAATTATCTATTAAAACCATATTGAAATAATGTGCAAGAATTGAAATGGACTTGTTTTGTTTTTCTTAAGAAAATAAACAATTGGCTTAAGAAAATATTTTTGATCTTTTAGTTTAAAAAGAGATAAAATAAAGTATGTAAATATAAAAAAAAATTCTTTTTGGTGTTTTTGGTTATTAAAACTAAAATAAGATAAATAAGAGAGAAGGGAGTTAGAATCAGCATGTTGCTGAAACGAGAATGAACAGAAGTTGTGACTTTGATATGCTGCAAAATAGAAAATGTTAGTAGGAAAGTAGAGGGTCAGAAGTTCTGGGCCTGAGTACACCAAGTTCTGAGGTTGTTGGGAATAAAGGAAAATCTAGAAGTTCTGATTGTTGAAGGGGTTCAGAAGCTGTAGTGTAGTTGGGAACCTAGAAGTTCATATATCACTGGCAAGTCAGAAGTTCTGGCCATTTGAGAGAGTAAGGTGATAATGCTGTTGGGTAAGGTAGTTTAGAAGTTCTGATTTAGGAATATTGTTTGACAGATAAATGGGTGATAATGATACTATATAAACCTAAAAAAGATGTTTCTGGGGTTAGAACCCAGGACCCTTAGTACTAATTTCTTATACGCACGCTGCCTACCACTAGGGTGATCGTACATCCGGTATTAGAAGCAAAACATAAATATGTATCATAAAGTAAACTCTGATTATGAACTCCAATTCTTTCTTCATGCTAACCAAAACATCTGCAACTTAGTTAAATCTCAACAGAACAAAAAACACAGACATAATAATTATGGCAAGTTTCCATCATTTTTCAGAAACATAAAAAAAGTCAAGGCTGTAAATCAGAAACAAGCATGTATCTGATAAACTTAGTTTCCTTAAGAAGTTCTGAACCAATGTACTCTCTACTTAGGCAGGAAAATACATGAAACTTCAGAATATGTACAGCATCAGAATCAGGATGTCTACATTGTATTCGGAACATGCAAATCTAACAGTACCCAAGTAATATGATGAGAGTCAGCAGAAGCTTACCTTGCAGCTGGTAAATGTTCTATGAGCTGGAGCCTGGTTCTGACTGCTTGTAATGTTCTGATCAGCTTCCTCACGTGCTCAGCAGGCTGGAATAACCTTTATCCTGGGCTATGAATGGCTGGAAAATTATGGAACAACCAAGAAGCAAGGTTCTGACTTTTTGAGAACGTGTTACCGTCTGAAAACAAGAATTAGGATGGTTTCTAAATGTATATCAGGACCTATATAGATGGTTTGGTCAAGAAACACTTGACGGAAAATAGAGTTTGAATGCAAGAATAAAAAACTAGCATGTTTTGTATTTGTGTTTGCAGATTTGGATTTCTGGAAATTTTAGCAAGGTTTCAAGGCTTTTTTGTTTTCAATTTTTTCGACCTCTTTTACAGTTACCAATGAAGTTCAATTTATAGGCAAGGATTTTATAGCTTGGAGTGATCAAGGGTACAATCGTCATATGCTAGGGTGATGCCTTGTTCTTGATGTAAGTTAAACAAGTATGGTGGTTAGCAGCTTTTAGCCGTGCCTAAGCTGGATTTATAATCCTGAATTAAGGAAAAGTACCCTCAGAGGCAAAAGTAAAGAATGGGCCTAACATAAACTTGTACAAAAGTTTTCCTTTTCAAGGACAACAATGGTACTTCTATCTCACACGTGGGGAAATCCTTTGGATAAAAACTCAAAAGTGATTGTGAGCATTAAATGATGATGAGATTTATCAAACCAGAAATCCTGCACTATGAGATTGTGCACCACAACCTATGTCTGGGTCAGAAGTTCAGCATCAGCGTAACTTAGAATAAACATCCAACTTCTGATCTTGGAATCTCTCTGCTCCAGCATGCTGAAGGAGTTCTCAGACTTTTCTGAAAGCTTGTAACACGCTTTGTAGACTTTCTTTGAATTACTTTTGCAAACTCTGGCTAAACCTTCGTGAAAACTGGCCCAGAAGTTCTTACCAAACTCTGTCTTGAAAATGTCCAGAATTTGCTGAGTGCTTCAATTTTATGGACGTGTCTTTGAACATTTATAACTTGAAATTCCAGCATTTCCAGGAGAATTTTTGTTCTGCAATATTTTAGGTCTTATTTGGATCTAAAACTCTTGTGTTAGAAGTTTTTCCAGAATCAGCTTGCATCATGGGGAAAATCTTTCTAGGAGTTCTGAGCTTGTCATACTTCTTAAACACTTAGAAAAATTATAAGTATTTAGAATTTTGACTTTTTCAACATGAATCTTGACTTATGATTTCCCTTATGAAACAAATTTCATGCCTTGATGAAATATGATTCTTGAAACTTGATTTTGATCTAAAAGTTAAAGTTTGAATTTTTAGTGTGCGAATGACCATCTTGCCCTTGTGAATGACTTTCTTTGAAAATTTGTAATTCAATGCTTGAAATTGAATGGAAGCAAACCTGAGGGTCCATGATGATCCTTTGAGAAATGAGAGGGCAAATTTTGGGGTACAACAGAGGGACTATGATCTTGTATTTTTTATTGCTTTTTGCTAAGATATCTGACATGCATAACATGACCATTTTGGTAAGGCAACAAAGTGGAATTACCCTAAGGGTGCAAGTGTGCAAATGTGTTGATTTACATGCTTGTTTATCTTGAATTAGGGTTTGCTAACTTGTTGATTTTATCTTTCGATAGAAACCCTAATTTACTAGTATAAAGTGATAAATTGCGGAAAGTAAAAATACTAAGCTATTACATCATTAGAGGAAGGGGTATACAAATTTACAAATGGGGATTTTGCAAGAAAATTAAATCTAATTATCTATTACAACCATATTGAATATTGTACAAGAATTGAAAATAAAATGCAAAAATGCAAATGGATAAAGAAATGATTTTGTTTTATTTTCATGAAAGGGGTTTTAACCTAATTAAGAGAGATGATTAGTTAAAAATTAAACAAAACTAAGTTTAAACAAATTAAGAAAGAAATTAAGTCAAAAATGGATTTTTAGGGTTTTTGATGAAAAGGTTTTAAATTAATAAAAATAAAATGAAAGTTAACCATTTAAAATAAACCTAAGTTCTAAATTAATTTTAATTTACAAGAAAATAATATGATAATTATACCTAAGTCTAAATATTAATTATTAAAAATAGAAATTAATTTGTTAAAAGAAAATGTTTTTAGTCTTTTTATTTTATAAGAAAATAAAATAAATAAGTGTAAATAATAAATAAAATATTTTTGGATTTTTTTATTAATAAAAATAATAATACTAATAATAATAATAAAAATAATAAAGAAATTATGAAATGAAAATAAAATAAAAAAGAAAATGAAATAAAAAAGAAAATGAAATAAAAAATAAAGTTGGGCCAAGTGCAAAAGCAAAACAGGGGGTTAGAGAAAGCAAAAAAAGGGAAGGCCCAGGCGCCTGGCTGGAAAAAAGAAGTAGAAAAATATGAAAAAAATCATAAAACAGACGCTGAGGCTCGAACTCAGGTCCTAAAGGTGAAAGGCGCACGCTTTAACCACTGGGGTGGTGATACATCCGTTGATATAAACAAAACAATAAATATATAACCTAAGTTATACCCTGAATGAACTTCATCTTCAACCTCCAACCAGAGAACCTGTAACTCATTCATTTCTCATCCATTTAAAAAACTTCCAACATCAAACTTGTTAGAAATTTCCTCACGATGCTGAATACGTAAATAACTTAAACTAATTCTCAAAGATGAGCATGAATTCTAACAGTACCAAATTCTAACCTAAATATTTTCATAGGTTCAAACTCAAAATTCTCCCTACTCAAGCAACATAAATGAAATCTATGGACATGTATAGTTTCAGGGTAATGATGTCTATATTTTATCTTCACAAATGCAAGCCTAACAATGCCTAAATGAGAAGATAGAAGTTCAAGAAAAATACCTCAATACTGGAAATCGTGAAATGAGTTTGAGCTTGATTTAAGGTTCTACAATGATCAGGTTAGCTTCCTTGAGTCTCTAGGAAGCTAATGCAATGCTTAGCTTGAGTTGAGAGTGGCTGAAATGGCCTGGAGAAGTCAATATGCAGTGCTCTGTTTTTGGTTATGGAGGATGATAGAAATGGAGTTACAGTCGTGTAACAGGGACAAGGATGGTTTGTATTTGATGTAAGGAAGATTTAGGAACTAAAAGGCCAAAGAACGCACAAGCCAAATATGAGTTTGGAGTTCAAGGTCAGAAACTGTACAACAATGGAGTTTTTGGGCAATTTATGATTTGAGGGAGTTTGGTAGTGTTTCAGGATGTTCAACCTCGTGTTCTAGCTCACAAATAGTGACTCTATTTATAAGCAACAAGTTTGGAGACTTGTCCTTGATCAGAATTCAAAAATCATATGTTATGACTCTTTTTCTTATTTTTGAAGCAAGCTCGATACACATTGTCCTAATGCACAATAAAAGGTTGTCTAAAGTGGTTGAAAACTTTAAACATGTTCATCTGACTTTATATGTTGAGTGTATGTTGAACAAACAAGTTAGAGGCTCAAGAAGAGTGGACTTTATGCATAAAGCCACTTTTCCAAAATGGCAATGTTGCCTTTCTTCCTAAAATGGTATTAAGCATGGGCAATAAATTGAATGCTTGGATTAAAGCTTTTACCAACTGTGCAAAACATTAATTTTGGAGTGACAAACAAGTTTGGGGCCTACAAATCAAAGATTATGCAGCCTAGCATGAATTTGGTTCATGTGCTCATCAAAAATGACTTGTAATTCAAGTTTGAAAACTCTAACTTCTTGTCTTCGATTCTCCTTGCTCAAACACGATCTCAATGAGTTCTTAGACATTTTGGAAAGCTTGCAACATCCTCTACAACCTATATGTTGGACATTTTTGAAAATTCATCTTAGAACTATGTGAAAACTTGCCATGAAGTTAGGTCAAAATCCTGCCTAAACTAGGGCAAAATTTCACTAAGTTTCCAAGTTTCATGAACATGTATTCAAAAAATTATAACTTGAAATCCATGAATTTCTAGAAGAAGTTGTGTTCTAAAATGTTTTAGATCTTATTGAGATCTACAACTTTCATGTTGGAAGTTTCCTTTGAATCATCTTGCATCATAGTGAAAAGTTTGCTCAAAGTTATGAAAAAATATGAATTTTCAACACTTAGAAAACTTTCTAAGTTTAGAAATTTTGACTTTCGAAAATGAAATCTTGACTTTTTGATTTCTTGATGAAAAATTTTCATATTTTGACATGTTTTCATGAATTGTGTGATCTTTGATACTTGATTTTGACCAAAAAGTCAAAGTTTGACTTTTCAGTGTACAATTGACTTTTCATCAGTTGACTGAAATTCATCTGTCAACCAATTGAACTTGAGGAAGGTTTTGAGCCATGCCATTAGGTAAAAATGATGCATTTGAACCCTTGAGATCATAACTTAAACCAATCAACCATTTGCTAGGTCAAAAATCAGAAATTGCACCTTCTCAGTCAAAACCCTAATTTTGACCATTTTGCCCTTTTGATGATCTGATCAAATTTCTTGAGGAATTGTGATCCAAACTTGATCAAATGACATATATGAGTTTATAATGTTGATATGGACCAAAAATCATGAAGCTTGACTGTAAATTGACTACAGTTGACTTTTTCCCAATACAACTGATTTTTAGGTCAACTAATCAATTGATTGAGCAAAAATGTGATCCAAGACTTGAAACTTGAAATGAACAATCTTGAGGGTCCAAAATGATCCATGAAAGTCAAATGGGGCAATAAAAGGTCACTTGTCCTTGTGCAAACTCAAACCCTAATTTTCAGTCATCAGTGCTATAGGAGGTTGTTGCACCCCAAAATTTTCCCTCTTACTTATGAAGATTTGCTCACAAGATCTCCTTTGGTTCAAGACTGCACTAGGGTTGATCAACTCAAGGCACCTCCTTAAACACTGATGTACGAAATTAGGGTTTGAGTTTGCACAAGGACATTTGAACTTCCAATTCCCCATATGACTTTCATTGATCATTATGGACCCTCAAGATTACTCATGTCTAGTTTCAAGCTTTGGATCACAATTTTGTTCAGTCAATTGAGTAGTTGACCCAAATATCAGCTGTATTGGGGAAAAAGTCAACTATGGCCAATTTACAGTCAAACTTCATTTTTTGATCCACATCAACATTTTAAACTCATATGTATCATTTAATCAAGTTTGGATCACAATTCCTCAAGAAATTTGATCAAATCTTCAAAAGGGCAAAATGGTCAAAATTAGGGTTTTGACTAGTAAAGGGCAACTTTTGATTTTTGACCTAGAAAATAATCAATTGGTTTAAGGAATGATCTCAAGAGTCCAATTGCATCATTTTGACCTAATAACATGGCTCAAAACATTGCTCAAGTCCAATGGATTGACAGATGAATTTTCAGTCAACTGATCAAAAGTCAACTGTACACTGAAAAGTCAAACTTTGACTTTTTGGTAAAAATTTAATGTCAAAGATCACAAGTCATCAAAACATGTCAAAATATGAAACTTATTCATCAAGAAATCCAAAATTCAAGATTTCATTTTGAAAAGTTAAAATTTCTAAACTTAGAAATTTTTCTAAGTGTTGGAAATTTCTTATTTTTTCATAACTTTGAGCAAAATTTTCACCATGATGCAAGCTGATTCAAAGGAAACTTCCAACATGAAAGTTGTAGATATCCATGAAATCTACAACTTTTCTTTACACAACTCCTTCCAAAAGTGCTTGGATCTCAAGTTATAGTTTTAAGAGTACATGGTCATGAAATAAAACACTTAGTGAAATTTTGCCCTAATTTGATCAGGATTTTGACCCAACTTCATGGAACTTTTTCATATAGTTCCAAGGTGAGTATTCAAAATTAATTTAAAGATGGGTTGTAGAGCACATTGAAATCTTTCCAAAATGTCCAAGAACTCCTTGAGATCATTTTTGAGTAGGGAGAATCAAAGATATAAAGTTAGGGTTTTATCACTTGAATTACAAGTCATTTTGTGATGAACAAATTTAAAATTCAAAGTTATGCTGCATAACCTCTACTTTTCAGGCCTCAAACTTGTTAGGCACTCCATAATTAATTGCTTGAACAGCTGTTGGAGGTCTCATTTCAAGCATTCAATGCAAAGCCATGCTTTATATCCATTTTGGGAAGAAAGTGCACATTACCATTTTGATAAAGTGACTTTTTGCACAAAACTTGTTATTGAGCCTTGCACTTGTTCTCTTATGATCATACATGTCTCATAAGACAAGAGAAATGGTTTAGACAATTACAATCACTCAGCCCATGTTTGTACCTCCTCTTGAAACTTGTTTTCCCACTTTTCTTTAAAATCAAGTAACCTAGCAAATAGTTTGTAACTGGTACTTCTGACTTTCAAAACCACTCCAACCCTTTTTCTTATACATACACAAACCAATTGCTACAAAACACACACATGCTTAAGCCCTGAAAACACCTAGAACACAGGATCACCAAAAACACTTCAAAACTTGTCATTTCTGAGTTTTGAAGCTAATCTTCAAATCTACTCGTGCATTTCTTGGCCTTCTACTTTCAAAAGCTTATAAATAACATACACAAACAATCCCAACACCTGTAGCACCACTGTAACACCTCCATCATCATCCACCATTTTCAAAAATAGAGCTTTGCACTTGGACTTCTCCAGAACTCCTCAGGCACTTTCAGATCAAGCTAAGCATCCCATTAGTTTCCTGGGAACTTGAGGAAGCTAACCCAATCATTGGAACTCACTGAAAGCTACTCAAACTTCAAACCCGATACCCTCTTGCAAGGTAAGTTTTCTAACTTTGGAACTTTTCATACAGGCATCATCAATGATTTATTTGTGAATGAAACATGTAGATATCATTGCCCTAAAGCTAACCATGTTCATAGTTTTCATTAATTTTGTTTGAGCTTAGAGAATCTTAAGATTGAAATTTCTGATATTTTTAGGGTTCAGATTAGGGCCATTAAAATTCATGCTTATATTTGATCTATAATTATTTTGTTTTGCATTTCTAAAATCATGAGGAAATTTGCTACAAGTTTCATGTTTACAGTTTTCATTTTTGTTGAGATTTGAATGAGATATAAAGCTTCTGGCTGGGCGTGAGGTTGAAGACGAAGTTGGCCTCAAGAACGTGTTTACCATATATATTTATTGTTTGATTTATATAAATGGATGTATAGCCACCCGAGTGGTAGAAGCGCGTGTCTGTAACCAGAGGGACCTGGATTCGATCCCCAATGGTACCCTTTTGATTTTTTTTACATTGTTTTGCATTCTGACTTCCTTTTTTGGCAGCGCTGGGCCTCCTTTGGGCCTTTTTGTTTTTTTTCCTTATCTTTAACCCCCTTGCAGGCTATCAACACCCCTGACCCAGTTTTTATTTTCTTTTCTTATTTTCATTTTATTTATTTCCTTAATTATTTTTCTAATACTAAAAATCATAAAAAATATAAAAATATTAAATTAATATTTTGATAAAGTTTATTTATTTTTTCACAAAAAAATTATTTTATTTAATTACACTATATTTTATTTTGACCAATTGTTTTGTAAATTTAAAATAAAACTAATTCTTTTATTTATTTTTTCTTTTACACCAATTAAAATATATTATTTTAATATAAAAAAGGCCAAAAATATTTTATAATACTATAAATTATTTTCAATATAAAAATACCAAAAAAATACTTATAAACTTAATTTGTTTTAATCAATTAATAGATTAGGATTTTATTTAATTTCCTTTCCTAGTAAAATTAGGTTTACTTTTATTATTTTAATTAATTATTTCCTTTTAATTAATTAGGTTAAAACAAATTCCCTTTTCCTAAAAAATCCAAACAAAAATATCCATTTTCTTCATATTTGTATTCTTGTATATTTATTCATTATGTACATTATTTATTTCAATTCTTGTACAAATTCAATATGGTTGTAATAGATTAATTAGGTTTATTTTTTTGCAATCCCCACTTATAATTCGTACACCCCCTCCCACAAGTATTGTAATAGCGTAGTAAATTTTAAATTCTGCAATTTATCGCTTTATATACAATTGCTAGTAATTAGGGTTTGTAAGGAAAGACTAAAACCAATTAAATAGAAAACCCTAATCAAAGACAAAATCAAGCATGAAAAATAATACACTTTCACACAAGCACCCCCTAGGGTAAATCCATTTGGTTGCCTTTACAAAATGGCCATATTATGCTGAAACAACCGGCTGAAAATCATCAAACAATGAAGTTGCCATCAAACGTCTTTTATCCCACATGTAGGGAAAGGTAAACATCGAGAAAACCATTGAAGGGAGAAGTCACGGTCTAGGAAAAAAAGGGTATCCCGTTGGGTCGAAAACTCGAAAGGGCGGTCCAAGAAAAAGTTAGGGATCTTAAGCGAGAGGTTGTAGTCTGAATTCTCTTCACGAATGACACGTGCACATCTATAACACCTTGGCAGCGAATTGATCGGTCAAACTACTACTCTTCAGAGGTAAGGCATTGAGACTACTTAGGATATGGGAACTGTAGTAATACCGATTTTAATGGAAATTCGAGCATCTCTCATTTCCATTTATACTTGTTGTATTTTTCGTTTCTATTTCGCAGCTACCTCATATAGGAGTTGCATCCCTGTACAAATGCCTATTCACAGGCCAATCAATAAAAGTTTATTTCATCAAAAAGATGTCTTCTATCATCATAAAAATGTTTTTCGTATGCGAAGTGTGTTTTAGTCGTTAATAAACACTGCATTAGAAACATGAGGAATAAAAATTCTCAAGCCAAGATAAAAATTGACTTTACATCGACATATATAACCATGAGGGAGTGTTGTATGCATTCCAAGTGTTGTTTTTCCTTGCAGGTAATAATTTGTAATGGTCACCCTGACTTAGCCAGCGCACGAAGCTGCCTTCATCTGCTACAGACAATTTCAAACCTGATTCCCCAAGTGAATTTGGAAATTCGGAGTCATCATTTGACTCGGCATGCGCAGGTACATCCCCAGTGAAGTCATCAGCTGAAACAACCGGCTGAAAATCATCAAACAATGAAGTCACCATCAGATGTATTTTATCCCACATGTAGGGAAAGGTAAACATCGAGAAAACCTGAGAAGGGAGAAGTCACGGTCTTGCGACTGAGAGATCGGGTAAGGGAGTCTGTTACGCGAGGGGTAGGTATTAGCACCCCACACGCCTGTATTACTCTACGGTATCCACTCTTGTTGTCTATCTTATAGGTGTGTTTAATCTATGCTTACTGTTTACCATACTACTGAAGGGAGAATGCATGCAAAAAGAAAAGAGAAAAGAATGTAGGGAAAATAAAATTGTGCTTGCTTGGGCCCTACCCCAATGCCTACGTATCCTTTTTGAGGAATCAGAGCTACCGTAGTTCATCTCACATATTTTTGTTTGTTTTGTGTTTTTTATGGACGATGTTAATCCCGCCTTCTGCCGCAGCTCGACCTTTGGAGACTTATGCGTGGGCACAAAAGTAAATTAATCACGTCCTTACCTGAAAAGGGTTTTAGAGAAAAGGTGCTCGAGCGCACAAAATAATTTGAATTGGCTTGTGTTTTTGTTACCTTGAAAAAGGGTTTAAGTGTGATTAGCATGTTTTTGATTTGCTAAGAAAAGAAGTTTTAGTTTTAGGATGTATATGCAAAGGGGAAGAAAATGGTCCAAGGGAGACTAGTCTATTTCTAACCTAATGTTATCATACAATGGTAGTCCTAAGGTTTGGATTAACAAAATGGAAACGTCTATCTAATGTTAGCATGCATGGTTTACAACCTAAAGTCTAACTTGCGTTCGAAGGGAGCAAGCATATCCTAAGGGAACATGGTATGTACAAGGACAAAGCAAACAAGCTAATAATCTCAAGAGAGCACACCTAGAGAGATCCTATCTAGGTTAGCATACCAAAGAAAGTCTAGCAAAACTATCCTATAGGGAACATACAATGAGAACAGAGTCGTGATCTCAATTTTTAAATTGAGTGACTCATCGATCAACAAGAAATAAAGAAAAGCGATAAAATCCTATAGGGAGCATGCACTGATAGCGAAGTCGTGATATCAATTTCAAAATTAAGAGACTCATCGATCAATAAGAAATAAATAAAAGCGATAAAATCCTATAGGGAGCATGCACTGAGAGCGAAGTCGTGATCTCAATTTCTAAATTGAGTGACTCATCGATAAACAGGAAAGTAGACAAATATAAGCACAACACATATGGAAAATGAAGTGCGGAATGCCTGCTACAGGTTTTTAAACAGCGATTTCGATCGCACGCTCTTTATTTCCTACTTCTCATGGTATCTATAAAAGCGGTAAATAAATGTATTAAAGTGAGAAGAAGTACGGAGGTAGTAGTGGTGACTACCAAAGCGAGCAAGTCGTCAAGAGCAGCCGAAAGCACTGGAGAAGCAAGGAGTACGCGTTGAGAAAGCTTCACCAAGAAACAAACAAAGTCAGAAATAATACCCAACTAATATAAAGGCAAACACGTGTTGTGAATGTAACGTGTAATCAGAAGTTCTTGCACAAGACATCATAAAGAATCACATGTATCATAGCAACATGTAATACAATGTGAATTTCTCAGGATGATGAGAAATAAAGCATGTCGCGTCATAAGTGAGCATGAGCCCTATGTTTCGATCACATAACTACCTGTTATATTACATGAACGAAAGCACAAAAATGTACCTTGCACAACGAACAAATGGCAAAGCGGCATGAAAGTGTAGATAAAAACTAAGAGAAAAATGGATATTTTTATTAGTTTTTATGTGTAAGGAAAATTCCAATAAAGAACTAAAGAATTAATTCCTAAGAAATATCTATTATAATATATTATTTTCATGGTCTTTTATATTATTTTTATCATGTACTTCATTGAAAAAAAAATTAACAAAAGAAGTTCTAATTCTAACAAAAAAATAGTGAATTCAGGGGGGTGCTAATCTGAGTCCAAGGGGTGATGCAGGAGCAGGGCGCTAGGCCCATCAGAATGAGGTCCATGAAATTTTTTTTTGCTCACAAACTTTAATCTCTCAAAAAAGGGTGCTATGGGCTTATGGAGATGGGTGATCCGGCTTGTCCAGCCCAACAAGTTACATTGACTCATATCCTTTTTGTATTATTTTTATCTATTTGAATTAAAAAGTAGAACAAACAAAAAAAATAAAGTGAAGAGATAAATTGAAGGAAGTTGTGAGAAAATCAGGGTTCTGATTGTATTGTTTCAACTTCATGTGAAACTCTCTTCTCCCTCTCATCCTCAATCACCTCCGCGACTCTCCCCCATCTCACTTCTCCGACACCACAACCTATCATCTCTGATGATACCATGATCATCGCCACTGGTAACCTTGTTTCAATCTCACCTCTCTAAATTCACATCACCTAAATCTAACGAAACCGTGTACGGCCATCAGAAAGCAGTATATGTTTACACGATTCAGAAATCAAAACCAATAGAGGTAACAAGCTTGATGCAACAAGATGAAAAAGTGAAGCAAGATGAAGGAATTGAGCTTACCGACCAGAGAATGTCCGGTGCTTCTTCAGAGATAACAAGATCGACGAGAAATCAAGGAGAAAACCTCCCCAAGAACTCAAGTACGCGCGTTTTCACTTTCTCGTTTTATATTCCATTTTCCTCTTCTTCTTCTGTGATTTTCTGTGACTGTGTTGTTGTTTCTAATTGTTGTTAATGGCGTGCATATTCACTCTATTGCAAAGGTGTTGAAGGTGCAAGATAATAAAGATGAAGATGTATGGATCTGCTCTTACGGTGTCGAAGATTATGCAGAGAAAGAGGGAAGATCGATGAAGGTTGCAGAAGTGAGAGATTAGAGAGAATGATGAAGATTTCCAGAGGAATGAAGGTTGTTTAGAGGAGGATGAAGATGCGAAGCGCATAGAATTTTGGAAGGTGATGAAACAGAAAACCGAAAGATGAATTAGAGATTTTTCATGGTGAGTTTATTTCTATATCTGATTTTCCTCTCCCTTTTTCTAGTGAATTTTCTGAATGCTGTTGAAGAATGAATCGTTAAAATCCTTTGTCTCTTATCCTAAACTCCTCCCCTTTCTCTTTCTGTTATGTCTTTTCTTCCCCCCTTTTTTGTTTTTCAAATCTGTTATCAATTTGTTAGAGGTGTGAGAGTTAGTTATAGTTGGTTAGGGGTGGTTAGGGGATTTCTGTTATAAACAGTTAAGAGAGGTTATGAAACAATTACGGGACAGTTAGGGAGTTGGCTAGGAGAGTGAGAGTTATGAAATTTATGTTTAAGTGAACCCGCAAATAGTTAATACCAATATGCTGAGCTGCGGTTTTTTCTGACTTAATTTTATGCTCAATCTTTATGTTTCCTCTTTTTTAATTATTTTCTCATTTTCAGTTTTTTAAAGTTTTTTTGAGTTTACCAATCTTCTCAATTTCTGTTATGATTACTTATTCCCCTGTTAATTTAATTTAGAAATCAGTTACATGATGAGCTGTTAATTGGTGTTTTGTTTTGATAATCTCATAAATTGATTCCATTGTTTTAATACAGGGTAGGAATTGGATTTTAGCAGAGCTGTTCATGTGGGAAATTTGGAAACCAAACTGGTTTCACGATGTGCAAGTCTGATATGTGGTTTGGATATTGGGAATAGCTTGAAGCAGTTTCAGTTTATTCTCTTTTTCCCTTGCTCGAACTCTTTCAATGGGGTGCTTTATTTCTATTTTGGATTTTCTATTTGTGATTAGCAGCAGCTTAAGTGGTCATCTAATTTGAGCTACTGTTTGCGAATACTAACAATTAGTGGAAGTTGGTTGAATCGGTTGGGTTAGTTGCAGGTTGGATCCAGAAGTGAAATTCTGTTAATTTCCTGTTTATGGTAGTTAGTATTATGTTAGTTTGAAATTCTGATGTTTGATTGAAGTAAACATCTTGAAGTTAGAGTTAATTGTAACTATTAAAATGTTGGTGAAGATTTGTTAGGATTTTGGTTTTAGTTGGTAGAGAAATCATTAGGGAATTGTTAGGATTAGTGAATGCAGGGAAGGTTTATGGTTTAATTGAAGTAATGTTTTGAAATGTCTTATACTGGTTTTGTGAATGAATTTTGTACATGATTGTTGATGATGTCGAATCGTTGTTTTTTAGGTTTTAAAGTATAGAATTAAGGTATGGTCTAAGCATGGCACAAACATGGTTGAAACTGGAACCTAATGCAAAGGTCGCTAGAAGTTAATGAAGGTGTGAGGCAAAGTCGGAAAGAAAAGTGCAACATGATGTTAATATCGAAGCTCGACCATGAATCATTTAAAGATGTTATGGAGATATGAATACAAGATCAGTGGACAAAGTCTGGAAACAGTTGAAGGTTTGTGAAGGCATGGAGAAACTTTGGACATATCATGGAGAATGATGGAGGATTATGAAGGCTTAAGATTAGCATGAGTTTAGTGTAAAAGTTTCCATGTAGCGTATTCTTGAAATGGTGATGATGTTTTTAATCTTGAAGCATGGTGATGTAATATGGTTTGGTAATGTAAACTTGTAATGGCTTAAGAATTTTGAAATGAGATTGCTCACTTGAGTTAATGAGTGTAAATTTTTCCATATCATTGTCCTTTTGTATTTTTTAATGAAAATGATAAACTCTTCAAGAATAACTCTTTCCAAATTGCATTTCTTTTATTTATCCCTTTTGAAATGGTGTGATCTTTGAATGAAGCATGAAATACAGATTCTTTTGCTTTATAAATAAGTTTGCTTCCACTTTCATGATGAGTAATCCAAAGAAATGGCTTTGAAACTTCTTTTACTTTCATGATGAATAATCCAAAGAAATGGTTTTTAACCTTCTTTTAGTTAAAATGGTGTTATCCTTGTATCTTGAATTCACCTTACGACCATGTTCTCACATTAAATCAAATATCCATGCATGCCATAATTGAATACAAATAGCCTCTAACTCAATGCTTGCACCTAGAGCTCTTGAATACCCTTATTTTGGTATGAGATCCATACCCAAAGCCATGTGGTCCAAATATCAATTGAATTTTCTTAGACGGAGGAAACTCACTAGACTCTAGCTTGCAATAACCATACCAACATCTCTGATAGCTTGCACCTCAAGTATTGATAAAACCCCTTTGAAATTTATTAATGAAAAAATCCACATGGAATCCTTCTTCAAGCCTACACGATTAGGGAAGTAAACCCTAACTCTTTCAACCCTAAAGTAACCTAGAGGAATGACTTTGTCTTTTGATGAAAATGAGTCTCTTGATAAAGGAGGAAATTCCCAATGAAAACCAACTCTAATCCCTCAACATCCTGGATCCCATGCCATATTTTATCGATTAATGAATGAATGATGTGTTAGATGACCTAATGGAGTTATGTACATGAGAAAAGCGTAACAATGCATAAGCCAGATAAAAGTGAAAGGGTAGGACAAATTTGGGGTATTACATACGCATGTGAGGTATCTTAGCAAAAACAAGCAAAATACAAGATCATAGTCCCTCGATGACGCTATCTAAGTTTCCTTTCAAATGATCTTAGTCCCTAAAAGAGAATGCTAAGATACCTTGTAACATTTCTAATCATGGTTATTCGATGACCCACGCCCGTCCCGTTTACATCCAAAGATAGGGTTACTTACCAAATCAATAGTAAGATAATAATGTCAAAGGAAAAAGGAAATGAACATGAGAGACTTTTGAGTAGGTAGAATGCTCCTAATTACTTGCTCAAATTCAAAACATCCTTTCTATTTTCAAAATAAACACCCACAATTTCAAAACCTCTTACAAAACTTGAAAACATTTTCAAAAGATCAACATCTTTGTATACATTCTTACGAACGAGAATCATTACAAAGATTGCCTAAACAATGGCCTCTTTACAAAATACTTTCAAAAACCACACAAAGCACAATTTTAAACAAAAAGCAAGTGATCTAGCAAGTAACTAAGAGCCCATGGATGGTTTTGTTTCCAAATCCTTACCAACTCATAGATGTGAACACCGTGAAAATCTTCATATCCCGTAACCCGTTACCTACTTTGCTAGGGGATATCCTACATTCTTTTCACACTCGCACTATGAGGAAAAAAGGTATCCTTATATCTTGCACTCCTCTCTTGGCAAGATGGTTTATTTCTCATCTTCCCCGATCTTTATTGAAGAACGAGCAAGGTTCAAGATGGTCACAAAGGTTGATGACGCTCAAACATTCAGACATCCATTGGTGTTCCCGATCTATAGAGAATGTTATCATTGTCGACCATTGTGGAGAGTTCCCTAATATCCCCTTACATGGCATTAGAGGAGGTATCACCTACAACCCCTGCTTAGCCTTAAGACAATTTGGTTACGCCAGAAGGGATGGTCCACATGAGATGCTCATTCAAGGTTTGGTATTTGACTACGAGAACGGCGATCAAGGTCGTCGCCAGAGATTTATCCGAGCTTGGAGGATGTTGAACAAGGGAGATAGTAAAACACTGGGGAACAAGAATTCCATCCGTCTTAAGCCTTACCTCAAGTGGGTACGAACTCGTGCTCAGAGTCTTATGATGCCTTATCCTTCCATTATCCCGGTGATCATGGAGCCTGTTATGGAAGGAGATGTTCCATACACTATCCCACATCCTAACATGCTCACCTATCTTGAAGACTTACAAAGATATTGGATACAACTCTAGGGAGAGCGAGATACTTTCGAAGCCCAATTCTACGCTAGCGAGAAGAAGGTTTTGGAACTCACTAAGCAACTTCATGAGGAGCGAACTCTGAATGCCTACATCGCACCAAAGAGGATGCTTACAACCTTTTTATATTAGATTTTTTGTATTTGTTTTTCCCAAATAGGCATTGATGTACTCAAGCTTTAATTTATTAATATAACGTGTGTTTCCTTTTTGTCTAAAACGAATTTGAATCTTTAAAATCCTTGGAATCATTGCATATGCATCTACCATTCATCATAACATAAGTAGATTTCTTGCAATAAGTATCTTCATCTTTCTACTGTTTATTTCAGTAAGATGGATCTCGAGCAAATAGTGAAGGACCTCCAAGCACAAAATGCTCAGTTTAAACAGTTGTTTTTAACTCTAGCCAATTGACAAGAAGAGTTGAAGACCTTGCTGGTTGAAGAGAAGAAAAATAAGACAAAGAAAATAACCGGAGTTCTAAACACGGAAGAAAGTTTCAAGGTCAAGCAAAAAGGACCCATGACTTTGCAACGTCATCTGGTGAGAAAGACAATCAAGATGGGAAAGGCAAGGAAGCAGTTGTCCAGCTAAATTCAGAAGTGGAAGAGGAAGAAGAAGACTTTCTAAAGAACAATACCCTCAAGCCGACGACAAGTATAAGCCTCTAGAAGAACATTTAACTGCAATGGAAATTCAAAAAGTGCCTGGGTTGGACTTTGAGGAATTGGGTCTAGTATCTGGGATTGTCATTCCCCCAAAATTCAAGGTCTCGATGTTCGCCAAATATGATGGAGTTTCATGTCCTAAAATGTATCTCCGGTCCTATGTGAGGAAAATCCAGCCTCATACCGCTGACAAGGACTTATGGGTACACTTCTTCCAAGACAGTCTGTCTGGGACTCAACTTGATTGGTTTTATCAGTTAGAAAGAGACAATGTTCATAACTGGGAAGATCTGGTCACCACCTTTGACAAACAATACCAATACAACGCTGATCTTGCGCCCACCTGTACTTAACTCTAGAGTATGGCCATGGTTTCAAGTGAGGGCTTCAAAGACTATGCGCCAAAATGGAGGGACTTAGCAGGAAGAGTCCAGCCTTCTCTATCTGAAAGAGAGTTGGTAGACATGTTTTTGGGCACCTTGTCCGGTCCTTTCTTCAATCACTTAATTGGGAGTTCATCGGCAGATTTTAACGAATTGATATTGACCGGAGAAAGGGTGGAAGCCGGGATAAAGAATTGGAAGATTAAAAAAGATGCATCCTCTGCTGCTGTAAGGAAACCATTTATTAGAAAGAAAAAAGTTGTTGCAGTATATCCTCAGAGAAATTAAGATAGGGCTGAACACCGTCCAATGGTGGGGGCTGTCATGATTCCTAAACCTACGTCTGCTCAGCAAAGAAGCAACCAACCAAGAATGGAAATACCAGTCAGACAATTCACCCGAATTAATATGACACTATCTTAAGTATTACCACATTTGTTAAGATCCAATCTAGTGAATTTGAAAGAAGTTCCAAAGAATCCTAACACAACCTGTCCTCATTATCATCCTAATGCCCGTTGTGTATACCATTCTGAGAGTCCCAACCATGACACTAACAACTGTTGGGGTCTGAAGAAAAAAGTATAAGACCTTCTTGAAGCCAAAGAGATTGAATTCGATGCGCCAGAAATTCCCAATGTCATTACTGCCCCTATGCCCAAGCACGGCCGTGATGTCAATGTCGTTGAAGAAGATATGTTTGTTACTTCAGTTGATGAACTTGTGACCCCACTCATGACTATTAAAAAGAACTTGTTGAATGCAGGTGTATTCCCAGGCTGTGATGAAAGTTGTCATTTCTGTTTATCCTCACCAACCAGCTGTCCTTTGTTAAAATAAGGAGTTCAATGCCTAATAGATAACAAGGATATTTTGTTCGAGAAAACTTCAATTCCAATTGTTTCTTATAATGATGTTTCCATCGTGACCATTTCCGACAATTTTTCCAGGGTCTCCACCAAAAGACCCGTTAGAATTACATCAATTCCTAAAGTAGCTCCGTTGATAATTACAATGCCTAGACAAATCCCGTACTCGTCAGACAAAACCGTCCCATGGAATTATGGAGGTGATGTTTACTACCACGGTATCAAGCAAGATTGGCCAGCTGCTGAAAATTCAAGTTCTGAGAAAGTTTATCCCGATGTCAGTAATATCGCAGGGACAAGCAAGATTACTCGAAGTGGAAGGGTATTATCTCCGGAAATTTCTCCTCCAAAAGCTAGTTCTAGACCTATAATCATTCATGTCGTTGTGGCTCCTCCAAAAGCTATTCCTAGTCCTACGATCATCTCTGCTAATACTTATGTTGACAAACCTGCTACAATCCATATTATCACCCCTACTGACATTCCTGCTGCCGAGTCAACCGAGACTCGAGGTAAAGGTATTATGGTTGAGCCTGTCTGGATGAAGGCACAATCAGTAGCTATCCCTGAGGCCTCCCAAAAAGAGATGGAGGAAATTCTAAAGATCATAAAAAGAAGTGACTACAACGTAGTCGAGCAACTGGGGAAAACTCCATCAAAAATTTCCATGATGGCTTTATTATTATGTTCCAAGGCGCATGCAAAGGCCTTGGTAAAGTTCCTTAAAACTGCCCATGTACCCCAAGAAACATCTGCCGATCAGTTCCAAGACTGCGTAGCCAGCTTGATCACAAATAATCGTTTAGGTTTTTCAGATGCTGATTTAACGCCAAGGGGGAGGAAGCATAACGAGGCATTGCATGTCTCAGTCGAATGCAGGGGCACGACCTTGGCTCATGTCTTCGTGGATACCGGTTTGTCTTTGAATGTGTTGCCTAAAAAGGCGCTTGATAGGCTTAACTATGAAGGATTGACCTTGAAACCTAGCAACATAGTAGTGAGGGCCTTTGACGGCTCAAAAAGTGGACATCTCCATAAAAGTTGGAACCCAAACATTTGATTCAAATTTTTATGTAATGGATATTCGCCCTTCATATTCCTGTTTATAGGCCGACCGTGGATTCAAAGTGCTGGTGCTGTTACCTCTATGTTGCATCAAATGCTGAAATATCCAATTCAAGGGAAAATCATCACCGTTCATGGGGAAGAAGAGTATATGGCCAGCCATCTAAATTCCTTCAGATATGTGGAGCTAGATGGTGAATTTATTGAAACTCTATTCCATCATTTTGAAGAAGTCCCACAGACTTTGGAAGTAACCAAGGTTGTGTCTCAAGTTCCCAAGATCACAAGGCCTCCACTCAAGATGTCATCTTTGAAGGATGCCAAGGAAGTGATAGAAGAATGTGGGTGCACTATTTGGGGCCAACTCTCAGATATCCCATACAAATCTGAAAAATTTGGTCTAGGTTTCACTTCAGGTGCCCATAAGGCTGTACGTCGCGCTCGTGCCGGAGGACCACCTTTGAAGATCAGCAACCACCAAGTCAACATTGTGGAGGATGGTGAAGATAGCTATAACCTGGAGGATTGGATTTTCCCAACTGTAAGTGGAGGACTCATCAATTGGGAAGCTAGAGATTTTGTCCCGATCACATTTATCACACAGTAATTTGTCTTTAAATTTTGTCAGATCTGTAATATTAAAACAATTCAGACTCTTAAAACCTTGTGTCTTACCCGAGGCACAATGGTCCATTTGTAAGGGTTATTATCTCATTTCCATATGACATCAATGAATCATGGACGCTTTTTGCATACAAACTTTGTGCTCATTGTTTTTCTTTTTTACATTTTTCATTTCTTTCAAAGGTAGATATACTCTTAAACACACTCACACTCACAATGCAGGTCTACATCCATTCGGGATCCCATGGGTAAGGATTCTGCTATGGCCTTTTGTGACTCTGAAAATTTAATCTACCAAGCCGAAGACGAAGGTGAGGAAGATTGTGAAGTACCAGGGGAACTCGCCAGGTTACTGCAACAAGAAGAGGGGACCATGCAGCCCCACGAGAAATCAATGGACACAATCAACCTAGGTATCGAAGAAGACAAAAGAGAAGTCAAGGTGGGTGCCAATCTAGAACCCAGTGTCAAGGAAAATTTGATTCAATGTTACACGATTATGTTGAGGTCTTTGCCTGGTCGTACAAAGACATGCCAGGACTTGATGCAGATATCGTAGTACATCGTCTACCTATAAAAGAGGACTGTCCTCTAGTAAAAAAAAAGGTCCATCGCATGCGACCAGACATGTCAGAGAAGATCAAAGCAGAAGTCATGAAAAAATTCAACACCAGATTCTTGGCCGTCACCTCCTATCTACAATGGGTTGCCAATGTTTTTCCCGTTCCTAAAAAGGACGGCAAGGTATGGATGTGCATAGACTACAGAGATTTGAATCAGGTGAGCCCTAAGGATGATTTCCCACTTCCCCACATTGATTTTCTAGTTAACAATACGACACATCACAAAGTGTTTTCCTTCATGGACGGTTTCTCAGGCTACAACCAAATCAAAATGGCGCTTGAGGACATGGAGGAAACAACCTTTGTCACACAATGGGGCACATTCTGCTACAAGGTTATGCCATTTTGGCTGAAGAATGCTGGGGAAACCTATCAGCGTGCCATGGTATCCTTATTTCACGACATGATACATCACGAAATAGAAGTCTATATGGACGACATGATAACCAGATCTCAAACAGAAGAAGAGCATCTTGACCATTTACAGAAACTCTTCGAGAGACTAAAGAAGTACAAGTTGAGGTTAAACCCGAATAAATGCACATTTGGGGTGAGGCCTGGTAAACTCATAGGCTTTGTCGTCAATAATAAAGGTATTGAAGTGGATCCCGCCAAGGTAAAAGTGATACAAGAGATGCCTGCTCCTCATACTAAGAAGGAAGTCAGAGGGTTCTTGGGACGTTTAAACTACATTTCCAGATTCATTTCTCACATGACAGCTACTTGTGAACCAATCTTCAAATTACTGAAGAAAGATCAAGTAGTCAAGTGGAGGGACGAGTGCCAAAATTATTTCGACAAGATCAAAGAATACTTACAAGAGCCTCCTGTCTTGATGCCACCAGTCGAGGGAAGACCATTGATCATGTATTTGACTGTTTTGGAAAATTCAATGGGGTGTGTGCTGGGGCAGCATGACGAGTCTGGCCGAAAAGAGCATGCTATTTATTACCTGAGAAAAAAGTTTACCGACTGTGAAACAAGATATTCAGACCATATGACTGACCTGAACAAGGATCCCGATAGACCCTGGTTTTTGATGGGGCGTCCAACGCACTCGGAAATGGAATAGGTGTTGTACTCATATCTCCTGAAGGATGTCATACTCCCTTTACTGCAAGATCTGCTTCAATTGTACAAATAACATGGCGGAATACGAAGCATGCATCTTTGGTCTCAAATCTGCCATAGATTTGGGGATCAAATCCTTAAATGTATTCAGAGATTCAACTTTGGTCATTATCCAGATCAAAGGGGAATGGGACACCAAACACCCTAACCTTATCCCCTACAAAGAACATGTGTTGACATTGATCCCACATTTTGAGAAGATTACCTTCGAGCATTTCCCGCGAGAAGAAAATCAGCTAGCAGATGCACTAGCCACAATGTCATCCATGTTTAAACTTAAATGGGATAACGAGGCTCCCCATATCACCATTGAACGAATGGATGAACCAGCTCACTGTCACGAGATTAATACTGAAGAAGTAGTGGACCAACCTTGGTTTCACGAAGTTAAGAGGTATCTCGAGGCTCAAGAATATCCGGAAGGAGCTTCAGTCAATGATAAGAAGTTCTTAAGGAGATTCTCTGCTAAATTCTTCTTTAGTAATGGCATTCTCTACAAATGCAACCATGACTCTGTTTTGCTTCGGTGCGTAGACAAGGTTGAAGTTGAAAAGATCATGGCTGATCTACATGAGGGAACTTTTGGAACCCATTCCAGTGGGCATACGATGGCAAAGAAAATCCTACGGGCAGGCTATTACTGGTCTACCATGGAAGTAGATTGCTATCAACACTCTCGAACCTGCCACAAGTGTCAGATCTATGCTGACAAGGTGCACGTACCTCTGGTTCCTGTGAATGTCTTGACGGCTCCTTGGCCCTTTGCTACGTGGGGCATCAATATGATTCGGGAGATCAAACCAACAACCTCTAATAGACACCGTTTCATCTTAGTGGCAATTGACTATTTTACAAAGTGGGTTGAGGCGGCCTCTTTCGCTTTCGTCACCAAGAATGTTGTAGCCTGGTTCATTAAACAGAATCTCATCTGTCGGTATGGCATACCAGAGAGGATCATCACAGACAATGGTACAAATCTAAATAATACCATGATCACCGTCCTGTGCGAGCAATTCAAGATCCAGAAAATGAATGGTGCTGTTGAAGCCGCGAATAAGAACATCAAAAATATCATACAGAAAATGACAGTCACGTACAAAGACTGGCATGAGATGCTACCATTCGCTCTCCACGGATATTGTACCATAGTGCACACATCAACCGGGCCAACACCTTAGTCTCTGGTATACGGCATGGAGGTTGTCTTGCCTATTGAGGTCCAGATCCCCTTTCTGAGAATTATGAAGGATGCAGGGCTAAATGAAGAAGATTGGATCCAGACTCGACTTGATCAACTGAACTTGATTGATGAGAAAAAGGCTTACTGCTGTGTGTCATGGTCAGATGTATCAAGAACGGATGATTAAGGCTTTCAACAAAAAGGTCAGACACCAAGTATATCAATTTGGGGATTTGGTGATCAAACATATCATACTGCCGCAAGGTGATCCCAGGGGCAAATGGCCTCCTACCTACAAAGGACCGTTTGTGATCAAAAACATATTCTCTGGTGGAGCCATGATCCTAACCACTATGGATGGCGACGACCTGGCACACCTTGTAAACACAGACATAGTCAAAAGATACTACACATAAGAGACCCGCTAGGTTGACACACCTAGGCAAAACAAGGGCATCCCGGCGAACCGAAAAGGTTCAGGCAAAAATTAGGGATAAAACAAAAAAATATGTACACCTGGCAAGTTGAAAACCCGAAAGGGCGACTTGGGCAAAAAAGGGTATCCAGGTGGAATGAAAACCCGAAAGGGTGGTCCATGCAAATGTTATGGAATTAAAGCATATGACTATGTCTCGTCGGATCACCTTACAGACAACCTGCAAACTCGAAGATTCTGATCAATTCAATCAGCTTCGGACAAGGCAATAAATAGATAAGATGCTCAGAGACACGAAGGCTATAACAGAATGGGAACCCCAATGAGATTATTTCACATAACTATATTTTCTTAGTATCAAACTTTCATTTTTTACGACGGTATTCTCTTACTAGAATGTTTGTCTCATTGTACAAAAATACTTACTCAAAGTCAATACAAAGATATCCCTTTGAAAGTGCAACTCTCGTGTTTTGTTTATAAAAACGTCCAATGATTTATTTTTGATCATATGCATTTGAACATAATTATTGTTTACAAATGAACAAAATAAGAAGACAATCACTGACGGCTTTAAGATAGGGAAATCTCTCTAAGCTATTTCCATAAAATACCCGCAGTGTGCAGTTTAATCCCCAGCAGAACAAAACTTCCAATTATCAATCCCCGATAGAAGTCACCAATTTTTCAGGATTTCCCAACAGGATTTTACAGGCAGTACACGACATTACCCTTGCAACAGAATTTATTTCTCTAAGTGAAAATTTATCAACACTTAAACTTCACAACATGAAGACTTGCACTCTGTATCCTCAGCAGTAGTCGGGGATTTATTTTCCCCAAACCAACAAGCAGTGTAACAGATTAACTCACATACGCATACATCGCATCCATATATCATAAACATTGATAACATGAATGCATGTATCACAATCTACTATGCATTGCATACAACATGACTTTTCATATTAGCTAACGCTTTACCCTTTTCATGATAAGATTAAACAATGGCTATCATTAACAATGGTCGAAGGCTTCTTCAAATACAGTTCAGATACGCTCCAGACACGAATGCCATTCTGATACGCATTCAGATTTCAATCTTCAGATACAGTTCAGATATGCTACAGACACAGATGCCATTCTGATACATATTCAGATTTCAATCTTCATATACAGTTCAGATACGCTATAGACACGAATTCCATCCTAATACTCATTCATATTTGACTCTCAGATACAGTTCAGATACGCTTCAGAAACAGATGCCATCCTGATACTCATTCAGATTTCACTCTCAGATACAGTTCAAATACGCTCCAGACATGGATGCCATTCTGATACTCATTCAGATTCAACTTTTGATACAGTTCAAATACACTCCAGACACGGATGCCATCCTGATACTCATTCAGATTTCACTTTTGATACAATTGAGATACACTCTAGATAAGGATACCATCCTGATACTCATTCAGATTTCACTCTCAAATACAGTTTAGATACGCTCCAGACATGGATGTCATCCTGATACACATTCAGATTCAGCTTTCAGATACAATTCAGATACGCTCCAGACACGGATGCCATCCTAATACTCATTCAGATTCAAGCTTTCATATACACTTCAGATACACTCCAGACATGGATACCATCCTGATACTCATCCAGACTTAGCTTTCAGATACAATTCAGATACGCTCCAGATACGGATGCCATCCTGATAATCATTCAGATTCAACTTTCGGATACAGTACAAATACGTTCAAAACACGGACGCCATTCTGATACTCATTCAGTTTTAGCCTACAAATACGATTCAACAATAATTTCTGGATGGCATCTATAAGCCCATCTCCAACAACTTTCCATCATCCCTCCTAATGGAATCTTTAAGCCCATTCCCTCTACAATCACATCACCGAGTGCAAATTTCTGGGCACTCTAATGTCCAATCATCTTCCACCTTCGAGTCACGAATGGCAAAACTCGCCAATCTAACTCTTTAGGCTTAAGAAGATTGAACAGGGGCAGCTGTTTCACCCCAAAATTTTCCCTCTCACTTATCAAGATTTGCTCACAATATCTCCTTTGGCTCAAGACTGCACTAGGGTTGATCAGCTCAAGACACCTCCTTAAACACTGATGACCAAAATTAGGGTTTGAGTTTGCACAAGGATATTTGAACTTCTAATGCCCCATATTACTTTCATGGATCATTATGGACCCTCAAGATTAATCATGTCAAGTTTCAAGCTTTAGATCACACTTTTGCTCAGTCAATTGAGCAGTTGACCCAAAAATCAACTGTATTGGGGAAAAAGTCAACTATGGCCAATTTACAGTCAAACTTCATAATTATTGATCCACATAAACATTTTAAACTCATATGTATCATTTGATCAAGTTTGGATCATAATTCCTCAAGAAAATTGATCAAATCTTCAAAAGGGCAGAATGATCAAAATTAGGGTTTTGATTGGTAAAGGGAAATTTCTGATTTTTGACCTAGAAAATAATAAATTGGTCTAAGGAATGATATCAAGAGTCCAATTGCATAATTTTGACCTAATAACATGGCTCAAAATATTGCTCAAGTCCAATGGATTGATAGATGAATTTTCAGTCAACTAATCAAAAGTCAACTATACACTGAAAAGTCAAATTTTCTTCAAAATCAAGTAACCTAGCAAATAGCTTGTAACTTGTACTTCTGACTTTCAAAACCACTCCAACCCTTTTGCTTATACATACATAAACCAATTGCCACAAAACACACGCATGCTTAAGCCCTCAAAACACCTAGAACACATAATCACCAAAAACACTTCAAAACTTGTCATTTCTTAGTTTTGAATCCAATCTTCAAATCTACTCGTGCATTTCTTGGCCTTCTACTTTCAAAAGCTTCTAAATAACATACACAAACAATCCCAACACCTGCAGCACCACTGTAACATCTCCATCATCATCCACCATTTTCAAAAACAGAGCTTTGCACTTGGACTTCTCCAGAACTCCTCAGGCACTTTCAGCTCAAGCTAAGCATCCCATTAGTTTCTTGGGAACTTGAGGAAGCTAACCCAATCATTGGAACTCACTGAAAGCTGCTCAAACTTCAAACCCGATACCCTCTTGCAAGGTAAGTTTTCTAACTTTGGAACTTTTCATACAGGCATCATCAATGATTTATTTGTGAATGAAACATGTAGATATCATTGCCCTAAAGCTAACCAAGTTCATAGTTTTCATTAATTTTGTTTTAGCTTAGAGAATTTTAAGATTGAAATTTCTGAGATTTTTAGGGTTCAGATTAGGGCCATTAAAATTCATGCTTATCTTTAATCTATAATTATTTTGCTTTGCGTTTCTGAAATCGTAAGGAAATTTGCTACAAGTTTCATGTTTACAGTTTTCATTTTTGTTGAGATTTGAATGAGATATAGAGCTTCTGACTGAGCGTGAGGTTGAAGATGAAGTTGGCCTCAGGAACATGTTTACTATATGTATTTATAATTTGATTTATATAAACGGATGTATAGCCACCTCAGCGGTAAAAGCGCGCGCCTGTAACCAAAGGTACCTGGGTTCGAGCCCTAGTGGTACCCTTATGATTTTTTTTACATTGTTTTGCATTCTGACTTCCTTTTTTGGCAGCGCTGGGTCTTATTTGGGCCTTTTTTTTTTCTTATCTCTAACCCCCCTTGCAGGCTATCAACACCCCTGGCCCAGTTTTTATTTTCTTTTCTTATTTTCATTTTATTTATTTCCTTAATTATTTTTCTAATACTAAAAAATCATAAAAAATTTAAAAATATTAGATTAATATTTTGATAAAGTTTATTTATTTTTTCACACAAAAATTATTTTAATTACACTATATTTTATTTTGACTAATTGTTTTGTAAATTTAAAATAAAACTAGTTTTTTTTATTTATTTTTTCTTTTACACCAATTAAAATATATTATTTTAATATAAAAAAAGCCAAAAATATTTTATAATACTATAAATTATTTTGAAGATAAAAATACCAAAAAAATACCTTTCTTATAAACTTAATTTCTTTTAATCAATTAATAGATTAGGGTTTTATTTAATTTCTTTTCCTAGTAAAATTAGGTTTACTTTTATTATTTTAATTAATTATTTCCTTTTAATTAATTGGGTTAAAACAAATTCCCTTTTCCTAAAAAATCCAAACAAAAATATACATTTTCTTCATATTTGCATTATTGTATATTTATTCATTATGTACATTATTTATTTCAATTCTTGTACAAATTCAATATGGTTGTAATAGATTAATTAGGTTTATTTTCTTGCAATCCCCATTTATAATTCGTACACCCCCTCCCACAAGTATTGTAATAGCATAGTAAATTTTAAATCCCACAATTTATCGCTTTATATACAATTGCTAGTAATTAGGGTTTGTATGGAAAGAGTAAAACCAATCAAATAGAAAACCCTAATCGAAGACAAAATCAAGCATGAAAAATAATACACTTGCACACAAGCACCCCTAGGGTAAATCCACTTGGTTGCCTTTACAAAATGGCCATATTATGCATGTGAGGTATCTTAGCAAAAACAAGGAAAATACAAGATCATAGTTCCTCGATGACGCTATTTAAGTTGCCTTTCAAATGATCTTAGTCCCTAAAAGAGAATTCTAAGATACTTTGTAACATTGCTAATCATGGTTATACGATGACCCACGCCTGTCCCGTTTACATCCAAAGATAGGGTTACTTACCAAATAAATGGTAAGATAAAAATGTCAAAGGAAAAAGGAAATGAACATGAAAGACTTTTGAGTAGGTAGAATGATCCTAATTACTTGCTCAATTTCAAAACATCCTTGCTATTTTCAAAACAAACACCTACACTTTCAAAACCTCTTACAAAACTTGAAAACATTTTCAAAAGATCAAAATCTTTGTATACATTCTTACGAACGAGAATCATTACAAATATTGCCTAAACAATGGCCTCTTTACAAAATACTTTCAAAAACCACACAAAGCACAATTTCAAACAAAAAGCAAGTGATCTAGCAAGTAACTAAGAGCCCATGGAAAACCATGGATGAAAAGGGTGCTAATACCTTCTCTTTTCATAATCTACCCCCCCGAACTCAAGAAATAATCTCAAAGGTCTTTCCTGTGCTTTTTCACCTTTCCTTTTGGATAAAAGAAAAGTTGGTGGCGACTCTTGCTAACCGCAACATTTGCGATCAAACGCAAAACCTTCAAGTCAGTTCTCCCACCGTATCACAGAGGTGTCTTGAGCTGATCAACCCTTGTACAGTCTTGAACCAAAGGAGATCTTGTGAGTGATTATTTGATAAATGAGATGGAAAATTTTGGTGTACAACAGCTTCCCTTGTTCAATCTTCTTAAACCTGAAGAGTTAGATTGGCAGATCCGCCATTCGTGACTTGAAGGTGGAAGATGATTGAACACTAGAGTGCCCAGAAATTTACACTCGAAGATGTATTGTGAATAGGCTTATAGATTCCATTTGGAGGAATGTTGGTAAACACTGGAAGAAGTATCAGCACAAGTCTTTGGTATATTTATACTAAAACTTGATGTTTTACCTGTGGAAAAAAAGGTTAGTTAAATGCAGACGTATGTATGATATTCACAAGATGAATGAGATTATGCTAAATGCGTTTCGTACGTATGTGCTATGATGTATGAATGTGAGATGTATGTTTGTCCGGGAAAATAAATCCCTGACTGATGTTGAGGAGTTCTGAATCCCTGATTGCTGTTGGGGATTAAGAATATGCACATCTTCAAATTTGTTAAAAGAATGTCTCTGTTGGGGAATATCTCTTGAATGCCAGCTTGCTATCTGGTCAGATCCAAGCTTCATAATTTGTTGAGGATGAGGAAGTCAACTGTTATCTAGTCGGATTCTAGGTTTCACAGTAACTTATTGGGGAAGAATAAATTAATCTATTATCTGGTCGCACTCCAGGCTTTGCAGAAAATTTCTTGAAATTGAATTGTTATCTGGTCGGATACAGGCTTCACGACAACTTGCTGGGAGTGAGGAAGTTAACTGTTATCTGGTCGGATTCCAAGATATGCAGTAACTTTCTAGAAAAGATGAAGTTGAACTGATATCTGGTCGGGTCCAAGCTTCATAGTAACTTTAAGTGGTAACTAATATCTGGTCAGGTCTAGGCTTTATAGTTTTTTGAAAAGTTATACTATTATCTGGTCGGGTCCAGGCTTCATAACAATTTGTTGGGGGTAAGAAAGTTAACTATTATCTGGTCAAATTCCAAGCTTTTTAGTAACTTGCTAGAAAAGATGAAGTTGAACTGATATCTGGTCGGGTCCAGGCTTCATAATAACTTGAAGTGGTAACTAATATCTGGTCGGGTCTAGGCTTCATAGTTCTTTGAAAAGTTATACTATTACCTGGTCGGGTCCAGGCTTCATAGTAACCTTCTTGGGGATTTGGTTGTTATCTGGTCAGATTCCAGGTTTCACAACAAACTTATGAGGGAAATTGCTATCTGGTCGATTACAGGCTTCACAATAACTTACTTGAAATTGAAAACTGATATCTGGTCGAATCCAGGCTTCACAGTAACTTGTTGGGGTAGAGGAAAACTCTATTGGGGAAAAGAAGGTTAAACCCTTGTCTAGTTGAGTCCAGGTTCTTCTATATCTTTGAATAGTTGAACTATTATCTGGTTGGGTCCAGGTTTCATATTTTTTGAAAGTATGCTATTATATGGTCGGGGCCAGGCTTCATAGTATCTTAAAGTTGTACTAATATCTAGTCGGGTCTAGACTTCATAGTATCTTTTGGATATAGTAAAGGTTTTGTTGACGACTTTACTGTGGATTAGGGGTTGTGGCCCTAAGATTTGATATAGTCTGAAAGGAAAACTCAAGTTGGAGAATATAGACTCAATCGGGGAGGACAAACTCAACTTGGGGAGGATAAACTCATCTGGGGATAACAGGCTCAGCTGGGGAAGATAGACTAAGCTGGGGAATTTTGTACTCGGCTAGAGAGTTATGCTACTCGTTGTTTGTTGGGGAAATAAACCCTGTTGGGGAAATAAACCCTGTTGATGAATACCTGATGAACTGCTGACGAGGCGAGTTCTTTGAGGAAGAGGTTCATAAGGCTTCTACTTGTAGGATCGACTTAGCTGAGGAGAGAGCTGCCAAGAGATTGAGACTCTGGTTGGAGATCAACCTGTGAAAAGAGACTTTGTGGGTAACTTGGTTGAGGATGATCTTAATGAAATAACTCTATGGGGATATTACATATACATTAAAGAGGTGCTTGTTACTGCTTAGGTCATATGTTCCAGACAATTTTAATTATGTTCATATGCATATGTTCGTTCAATTTTAGTTATTGGACAAATTTGCATTCAAAACAAAGACAGAAAGTTTGCACTTCAAAGTATATTTGTATTGATATTTTGCCCCTGAATAGGCGTTTTTTGTACAAAGAGACATAGATCCTAGTAAGACGAATTCGTCGAAAGGAAAACAAAGATTGAAAACAAAAACAAATAGCCATGTGAAATGATCTTATTGCCTTCCTAATCTACTATTGTCCCAATGTCTTCGAATGACCCTTGCTGTTGACAGAAGTTGATTGGATTGATCTTGGACTGTTTGAACTTGGACCTTGGTGATAAAGTTGACTGTGGTGATTCCACGGGACATAGTCATACGCTTTCAATCCTTAATTTTTGTCTGGACCACCCTTTCGGGTGTTCAACCCACCAGGATACCCATTTTTCCCAAGTCGCCCTTTCGGGTTTTCAACTTGCCGGGTGTAAAATCTTTTGCATATATCCCTAACTTTTGCCCAATCCTTTTGGTTTGCCGGGATGCCCTTATTTTTCCTAGGTGTGTTAACCTAGCAGGTCCTTTATACGTAGTATTTTTTAACTATGTCCGCTTTTATAGGATGTGGGAAGTCTTCACCATCCATGGTAGTCAGCGTCATGGCACCGCCAGAGAAAACCCTCTTGACAATAAATGGCCCTTTGTAGGTGGGAGTCCATTTGCCTCTTGGGTCTCCTTGTGGCAGAATGATGCGCTTTAACACTAAGTCACCAGTTTGATATACTCAAGGCTTGATCTTTTTATTGAAAGCCTTGGTCATTCATTTTTGATACGTCTGACCATGACAAATAACAACCAATCGCTTCTCATCGATCAAGTTCAACTGATCCAATCTCGTCTAAAGCCACTAGTCTTCTCCTAGGCCTGCCTCATTCATGATCCTTAGTGAGGGAATCTGAACTTCCACTGGTAAAAAAACTTCCATGCCATAGACCAGAGAAAAGGGAGTTTCCCCAGTTGATGTTCTAGCTGAAGTGCGGTATCCATGTAGAGAAAATGGTAACATCTCATGCCAGTCTTTATAGGTTACTACCATCTTCTGCATAATCTTCTTAATGTTTTTATTGGCAACTTTGATTGCGCCATTCATTTTGGGTCTATATGGAGAAGAATTGTGATGCTTGATATTAAACTGAGTGCAAAGCTCAATAATCATAGCATTGTTGAGGTTAGTCCCATTATTGGTGATGATCCTTTCGGGATACCATAGCGGCAGATGAGGTTATGTTTGATGAATCTGGCTACCACATTCTTTATGACTGAGGCAAACGAGGCGACTTCGACCCACTTGGTGAAATAGTCAATAGCGACCAAAATTAAGCGATGTCCATTGGAAGCGGTAGGCTTGATTTCTCCAATCATGTCAATTCCCCACATTACAAATGGCCATGGAGCGGTCATGATGTTTAGAGGGATATGAGGCACATGGACCTTGTCAGCATAGATTTGGCATTTGTGACAAGTCCTAGAGTGTTGATGGCAATCAGTCTCCATTGTTGACCAATAGTAGCCAACCCTCAAGATCTTCTTAGCCATCGTATGTCCACTTGAGTGAGTGCCAAAGAGACCATCGTGCATATCTTCCATAATTTCCTCTGCCTGCTTCTTGTCCACACATCAGAGTACAGTAGAGTCATGGTTGCTCTTGTACAATATTCTGTTGCTCAGAAAGAATTTGGATGAAAATCTTCGCAAGAACTTTGTCATTGATGGATGCCCCCTCAGGGTACTCTTATGCTTCAAGGTATCTCTTCACCTCATAGTACCATGGCTTTTCTGTATTAGCGTCGAGCTCACATCAATGTGCAGGTTCATCGAATCTCTCAATCATAATCATAGGAGCTTCGCTGTCCCATCTGACCATAAACATTGAAGACATGGTTACCAAAGCGTCAGCCAACTGATTTTCTTCCCTAGGGAAGTGCTCAAAGCTGATCTCTTCGAAGTAAGGAATCAGGGATAGTAAAAGTTCCTTGTAAGGGATGAGATTAGGGTGTTTAGTGTCCTAATCTCCTTTTACTTGGCTGATCACTAATGTGGAATCCCCAAACACATTCAAATGCTTGATCCTCAAGTCAATGGAAGCCCTCAGGCCCAAAATGCATGTTTGTACTCAGCCATATTGTTCATGCAATTGATAACCTGGCAGTGAAAGGAGTGTGGTAACCTTCAAGGGAGATGACCCATCACCAATTCCGTTACACAAGGCGTTGGAAGCTCGGTCGAAGACCATAGTCCATCGAGATCCTTGTTCAGGTCCGTCATACGGTTCAGGTTTCACATAGTCGGTCACCAGCATGATGTTCTCATCAGGGAAGTCGAAGTTCATAGACTGATAATCATCCACAACCTAATGGGTTAAATGATCTGCTAGTATGCTTCCTTTGATGGCCTTTTGAGTCGTGTATTGAATGTCGTACTCAGTTAAGATCATTTGCCATCTGGCTATCCGTTTGGAAAGGGCATGTTTCTCGAAGATGTACTTGATTGGGTACATCTTAGAAATCAACAGAGTGGTATGAGTCAACATATACTATCTTAGTCGGCGAGCAGACCATGCTGGAGCGCAACAAGTTTTCTCGAGCAGTGAATTTCTGGTTTCACAGTCGGTAAACTTTTTTCTAAGGTAAAAAATAACATGCTCTTTTTGGCCAGACTCGTCATGTTGGCCCAAAACACACCCCATAGAGTTCTCTAGCACTGTCAAGTACATGATCAAGGGTCTTCCTTCAACTAGAGGCATGAGAATGGGAGGTTCTTGTAGATATTATTTGATTTTGTCAAAGGCAGCTTGTCATTCATCATTCCATCTGACTACTTGACCTTTCTTCAAGAGTTTGAAGATTGGCTCACAAGTGGCAGTCAAGTGAGATATGAAGTGGGAGATGTAATTGAGACGACCCAAGAATCCTCTAAATTCCTTTTCAGAATGAGGGACTGGCATTTCTTGGATGGTCTTTACCTTGGCAGGATCAACTTCAATGCCTTTATTGCTGACAACAAAACCTAGAAGCTTTCCAGATCGTACTTCAAATGTGCACTTGTTAGGGTTTAACCTCAACTTGTACTTTTTCAGCCTCTCGAATAGTTTGTATAGGTGATCAAGATGTTCCTCTTCAGTTTGTGATCTGGAAATCATATCATCCACACAGACCTCTATTTCATGATGGATCATATCATGAAACAAATCTACCATAGCCCTTTGATATGTTGCCCCTGCATTCGTCAATCCGAACAGCATGACCTTGTAGCAAAAGGTGCCCCACTGTATAACGAAAGTGGTCTTCTCCATGTCTTCGAGAGCCATCCTTATCTAATTGTAGCCGGAGAAGACATCCATGAAGGGGAAGACTTTATGTCGAGCAGTGTTATCGACTAAGACGTTAATGTATGGTAGATGGAAGTTATCCTTGGGGCTTGCCCTATTCAAATCCCTATGGTCTACGCACATGTGAACCTTTCCGTCTTTCTTCGGCACTGGAACCACATTGGGAACCCATTGGGGATAGGATGTCACAGCTAGGAACCCTGCATCAAATTGTTTCATCACTTTATCTTTAATCTTTTCGGACATGTCATGCCTCATGCGACGAACCTTTTATTTGACAGGAGGACAATCTTCTTTTATCGACAGATGATAAACTACGATGTCGGTATCCAACCCTGGCATATCTTCATAAGACCAAGAAAATACTTCCACATAATCATGCAACATCTGAACCAACTTGTTCTTGTCACTGCTTTCCAAGTTAGCGCCGATCTTGATTTCCTTTTTATCTGACTCAGTACCTAGATTGATGACTTCAACTGACTCTTCATGAGGCTGAATAACTTTTTCCTCTTGTAAAAGAAGTATGGCTAGTTCTCCCGATATTTCACAATCTTCCTCGCCTTCGTCTTCAGATTAGTTGATTGGACATTCAAAGTCATAGTCGGCAATAATAGATTCATTAGCAATAAGATCCAGAATGGATGAGGACCTGCAAGAGTGTGTGTGTGTGTGCATGTAAGATACATGGCTATTTTGAAAAATGTATTTGAAGAAAAGAAAGACAATGAACACAAAGATTTGAATGCAAAAGAGTCCAATGATTTGTATTGAATGATCATATGATTAGATGAACATAAATACAACCCTTGACAAATGGACCAAAGTTCCTCGGGCCAGGCACATGGCTTAAAAGTCATTGTTAAATATTACAGACAAAATGTTCTTGAATTGAAACAAAGCAATAAACATGTAGATTACTCCTCAATGAAGGAGATGGGAATAAAGTCCTTTGCATGCCAATTCTTCAGCTCCGTTGTAGTTGGATACACCCAATCTTCAAATGCAGATTCTTCATCAAAATCACCCACAGCGATAACTTCATGGCTTCCAATGCGGAGAGGTGGCTTTCCTGCACGAGCACGCCTCACTTCCTTCTGAGCCTTGGCAGTGAAGCCCAAACCAAACTTGTCCGCTTTAAATGGGATATCAAGGAGTTGCCCCAAAATATCACAGTTTCCTTCTTTAATTACAGCACGAGGATCTTTGACCGAAACCATTTTCAGCACAAATTTATTAGCTTTAGATTCATTAGAGGAAAATTTGGTAGCAGCTATCATTGGTGGCACGATTTCAAAGGCTTGACACGGGGTCTCAATGAATTCTCCATCCATCTCTACGTACTTGAAAGAGTTGAAGTGGCTTACCATAAACTCTTCCTCTCCACAGGCGGTGATAATTCTTCCTTTGACCGGATATTTAAGGTTTTAATGGAGAGTTGAGGTTACTTCCCCAACTTTATGGATCCATGGGTGGCCCAATAGACAAGAATAGGCAGGACGGATATCCATAATGTAGAAGGTGGAGTTGAAGATTTGGGAGCCCACTTTGATTGGAAGATTTACTTCCCCATGAACTGTCCTCTTTGATCCATCAAACACCCTTACAATGATATCACTTGGCTTCAAGACTAAACCTTCGTAGTCAAGACAGTCTAACGCCCCCTTGGGTAATACATTAAGAGAAGAACCAGTGTCGACTAGAAGATGTGCTAGGGTGGTTCCTTTGCACTCAACAGAAACATGTATAGCTTTATTGTGGTTCTTCCCTAACGGTGCTAGGTCAGAATCTGAAAATCCAAAGCCATTATCAGCCGTCATGCTTGCCACGTAATTCTCAAATTGGTCCGTTGTGGTCTCATGAGGGACATGAGCCTTTTTCAAGAACTTGATTAATGTCTAAGCATGGGCATCAGAACAGAGTAGTAATGACAATATAGAAATCTTAGAAGGGGTTTTCCCCAACTGTTCCACAATCTTGAAGTCGCTCCTTTTTATTATCTTCAAGATCTCGTCCACCTCACGAGCAGAAGGTTCTCCATCAGCAACATCCTTTACAGGTATTTCTGTTACGACCGGCTCAACAACTTTCTCTTTCCCTCTGGTATCAGTACTTGGCTTAGCAGCAGTAATGCAGATGGGCGCCTTTGTAACAATTGATGGTGAGATATTGGGTGAAAATATTCTCCCAGTTCTGGTTAGTTTACTTGAGCCAGTTATATTACTAACATCATCAGTTTTTTCTTCTTCGATCCAAGCCTCTTGTTTAATCCCATGATAAAACACCTTAGCGCCATAGTTCCATGGCACCGCCTTGTTTGAATAATAAGGAATTGGTCAGGGATTGGTAATTATTAAGGGAGCAACAGTGGGTTCATTTGAAATCCTAATAGGACCTTTGGAGGAGATCCTAAGAGGCTTGTTTGAGATGGTGATAATGGAGAGATCTTCACATTTGTTAGTTAAACTTTTGGCAAGTGGGGTCTTCTCAAATAGAATTTCGTGGATATCCATTATGCGTTGAATGCCTTTCTTCAGCCCTTCGCATCCATTGAGTTGTCTTGTACACCACACATAGTCTTTTACACAGCCAGGGAAGATCCCAACTTTCAACAAATTCTTTTTGATGATATTCAACGGAATAGTCAATTCTTCAACAGAGGCAACAAAAATTGTATCTTCAACAACATTAACACCCTTGTCATGCTTCGGCGTAGGTGTGGTGATTACATTCGGAGTTGGAGGAGGACCAAACTCAATAGTCTTGTTATCGATCAAATCCTTTTTTTTCTTCAAGGCCCAGCACTGATCAGTCTCATGCTCGAGGCTACTTGAGTGGTAAGCACATTTAGCGTTCGAATTATACTTTGGTGAAGAGGTATCTGGGTTGGCAGGAGGGTCGCGTAATGTCACCAAATTATCCTTGAGAAAATGTTGTAAGGCTTGAGATAATGACATGCCTAACCTCGTAAATTGTCTTCTCAGAGTTTCAAAACATTGATGATTAGCAGATGGTCCCTGAGTAGGAGTTGGATTGGAGATTCGGACAACATTTATAGACGGATGATCATTCTTCTTGGTACGGGCCCTTGCCCCGTACACAACATTGATTTCTTTCTTAGCAGCAAAAGGTTTCTTCACAGGATTGGAAGTGGAGGCAGATGCCACAGAGATCTTCCCACTTTTGACGCCGCTTTTCACTCTTTCACCGGTTAAGATTAGTTCGGTGAAACCAGAAGAAGAACATCCAACCAACAGATTCAAGAAGGGACCAGATAAAGTGCCCATGAACATGTCAATGTTCTCCCTACAGTCAAGGGTGGTTGAACCGTACTAGCAAGGTCTCTCCACTTTTGTGCATATTATTTAAATCCTTCGTTCTTCCCAATAGTCATATCTTATAACTGAACTCTCGTTGGCGCCAAGTCGGCATTATACTGATACTGATGGTAGAATGCGGTAGATAAATCTTCCCAGGTATTGATACGGGAACCATCTAACTGATAAAACCATTCAAGTTGCATTTCGGCCAAGCTCTCTTGGAAAAAGTGAACCCAGAGTTTCTTATTAGCAGTGTGCGGCTGTATCTTGCGCACATAGGATTTCATGTGAAGTTTTGGACAAGAAACTCCATCGTACTTTGCAAAGACTGGTTTTTTGAATTTATTGGGAATAACAACCCCAAAGATCAAACCCAAATAATTAAAATCTAAACCGGGGATGACTTGGATTTCAACAGCTTTCAATCTGTCTTCTAACTGCTTGTACTTGATATCGGCGGGTGGATAATGCTCGTCAAGATAATCATCATTAGATGCATGATCATTAACACAGTTAGCCTGGGTACTCTTAACCTCACCAATCTGATTCTAATCTTCCTCATATGAGTCTTCCACTACCGGGATCTGACAAACCGACTCTTTGAACCTTCTACCCATGTTGAGCAGAGATTTCTTCTTATGCTTCTTCTTAAATTCCAATAATGCCATCATATCTTGTTGCCCCTTGGCTAGGTCCAGTAGAGTCTCTTGGAATTGAGAATTTTGTGCCTGGATTTCCTTCACAGTTTTCTCTAGATCCATGTTGCTGAAATAAACAGCAGAAAGATAAGGAAACCTATTATGTGAAAACCTGTCATGTTATGATGCATGGAAGATGTGTATGCAAATGATTTCAAGGATTAGTGAAATTTAAATTTGTATAAACAAAAGAATGAATAAACGTCAATTTTCATTAATTAGTTCAAAAGATTACAACATGCCTCTTGGGCTTACAAAATAACTTTCTAAGATAAAAAGACTAAACGCATCCTCTTCAATGCAAGGTAGGCATTCACACTTTGCTCTTCTTGTAGATGCTTTGTAAGATCCAAGACCCTCTTCTCACTAGCATAGAATTGAGCTTTGAAAGTATCTCGTTCTTCCTTCAGCTGAATCCAACCCTTTTTCAAGTCTTCGAGAGAAGTAGGCATGTCTGGATGGAGGATGGTATACGAGACATCTCCTTTAACCACAGGTTCCATGATAACAGGTAAGATGGAGGGATAAGGTATCACAAGTTTCTAAGCACGAGCTCGTACCCACTTAAGGTAAGGCTCAAGGGGAATGGAATTTTTGTGTCCCAGCATCTTGCTATCCACTTTTCTTACCATCCTCCAAGCTCGGATAAACCTCTGACGATAGCTTTGGTCGTTGCTCTCGTAGTCGAATACCACTCCTTGGATAAGTATCTCATGTGGACCATCCCTTCGGGCGTAACCAAATTGTTGTAAGGCTAAGAAGGGGTTGTAAGTGATACCTCCTCTAATGCCAAGCAACGAGACATTAGGGAATTCTCCACAACAGTCGACGATAGTAACATTCTCCAAGGATCAGGAACACCAATGAACATTTGAATGTTTGAGCATCATCAGTCTATGGTAACACCTCGAACCTTGCTCACTCTTCAAAACAGATCGGGAAGATGCGAAATAAATCATCTTTCCAAGAGAGGAGTGCAACACATGAGGATACCTCTCTTCCTCATAGTGCGAGAGTGAAAAGAATGTAGGATATCTCCCAACAGAGTAGGCACTGAATTAAGAGATATGAAGATTTTGAAAGTGTTTACATCTATGAATTGGTCAAGATTTGGAAACAAAACCATCCCTTAGATGAGAAGGGCCGCAATTTATTCAAAAGCTTGTAAGTACAAGGAGTTCCAACAATCTTAAGCTTTCTCAAACAAGAACTTGTCCAAGAAACCTTTGACACCACTCCTTGTTTCCCAATTAGTTGTGACATCAGATTGTTGCAAGTTTAGTGCTTGGGCAATCTCTTCAGGTTTTGGATCTCTTTCCGTACCATTGAAGGGTAGTTGATTGAGAATGGTAATCCTCAAGAGTTGGGAGAATTCTTCTAGAGTAGGCACAAGTTGATAATAGGGAAAAGTGAAGCAATGGTGTAGAGGATCAAAGAACAGGAAGAGCACCTTCATCATATCTTCATCAGTGTTGGAGGTAACCAAGTTTAGGAGGCGACCATGTCTTTTAGTGAATGAAGAATTTTCAGGAATCCTTGATGCTAACTCTTTGAGTTGAGGAGGAATCCTTACGAGATTGACTTGGATAGTATTCCTGCGGATACAAGCCATGTTCTACAAAACAGAACAAAGATAAATCCAAAAATCCTTGAAAAGGATAGTGAGAATGAGTATGATATTATGATGTTTATGATATTATGTACAATTAAATATATATACAAACAAGGCAAACAGGTCCTTAGGTATAGTCTTGCACGGAGTCTCATAGGTAAGTACCCTCTTGAAGTTTAGTTGGCTCAAACCTATCCTAGAAACAGTAACCGGGTTCTAAGGGATCTCAATATCACTGATCTGTCTTCTCGGGCATTATTTCAGCACAAGCCTCTTTCACGGCGACCAAAATATCCCAAAAAGCCAAACCTCAATGAGTGTAGTATCGAGTATCTACCAACTTCAGACTGCACCAAAGCCGGTCATCTCACTACGTCCTAATGACCAATTTGGTCAATTAAAGGTTCTAAAAGTCAATTAGTGATTTATGATATCACTCAGCGGCCCCGTATTCTCCTTGACTTACTCCACACAGTTTCTACAACGTATTGCTACTTACCTATAAGGTATCCCAAATCCGGGTAGAGGATTTAAACAAGCCCAAACAAGGAACCGAAATGTAAAGCAAACAAATAAAACATTGAAAAAAAATAAAGGTGATCTAGCCCTAAGGTAACCCCACTTTTATGTGATTCCCCAATAGAGTCGCCAGTTCCGTGGTACGGTGGGAGAACTGACTTGGTGTTTTGCGTTTTATCGCAAATGTTGCTGTTAGCAAGAGTCGCTACCGACTTTTATTTTATCCAAAAGGAAAGGCTGAATAGAACAGGAAAGACCTTTGGGATTATTTCTTGAGTTCGGGGGATAGATTATAAAAAGGTAAGGTGTTAGCACCCTTTTCATCCATAGTTATCATTGGGCTCTTAGTTGCTTGCTAGATCACTTGCTTTTGTTTGAAAATATGCTTTGTGTGGTTTTTGAAAGTATTTTGAAAATGCGCCTTCGTTTAGGCAAACTTTGTAATAGTTCTCGTTTGTAAGAATGTATACAAAGTGTTGATCTTTTGAAAATGTTTCATGTTTTAAAAATGATTTGAAAGTGTTTTGATAGTGTTGGTGTTTGTTTTTGAAAATAAGCAAGAGTGTTTGATTTAAAATTGAGCAAGCAACTAGGGACAATCTACCTACTCAAAAGTCTTAGTTCATTTCTTCCTTTCCTTTGATATTGCCATCTTACCATTGATTGATAAGAAGCCTTATCTTTGGATGTATAGGGACGGGCGTGGGTCATCGTATAGCCATGATACAAATGTCAGATATCTTAGCAATTCTCTTTGAGGGACTAAGATCATTTTGAAAGACAACATTGATAGCGTCATCGAGGGACTATGATCTTGTATTTTTTATTGCTTTTTGCTAAAATACCCCACATGCATAACATGGCCATTTTGGTAAGGCAACAAAGTTGAATTACCCTAAGGGTGCAAGTGTGCAAATGTGTTGATTTACATGCTTGTTTATCTTGAATTAGGGTTTGTTAACTTGTTGATTTTATCTTTCCATACAAATCCTAACTTACTAGTATAAAGCGATAAATTGCGGAATATAAAAATACTAATCTATTACATCATTAGGGGAGGGGGTATACAAATTTACAAATGGGGATTTTGCAAGGAAATTAAATCTAATTATCTATTACAACCATATTGAATATTGTACAAGAATTAAAAATAAAATGCAAAAATGCAAATGGATAAAGAAATGGTTCTGTTTTATTTTCATGAAAGGGGTTTTAACCTAATTAAGAGAGATGATTAATTAAGAATTAAACAAAACTAAGTTTAAACTAATTAAGAAAGAAATTAAGTCAAAAATGGATTTTTAGGGTTTTTGATGAAAATGTTTTAAATTAATAAAAATAAAATAAAAGTTAATCATTAAAAATAAACCTAAGTTCTAAATTAATTTTAATTTACAAGAAAATTATATAATAATTATACCTAAGTCTAAATATTAATTAATAAAAAAGAAATTAATTTGTTAAAATAAAATGTTTGTAGTCTTTTTGTTTTATAAGAAAATAAAATAAATAAGTGTAAATGATAAATAAATATTTTTGGATTTTTTTATTAATAAAAATAATAATAATAATAATAATAATAATAAAAATAATAAAGAAAATATGAATAGAAAATAAAATAAAAAAGAAAATGAAATAAAAAATAAAGTTTGGCCAGGTGCAAAAGTAAAACAAGGGGCTAGAGAAAGCAAAAAAAAGGGAAGGCCCAAAGGGGGAGGCCCAGGCGCCTGGCTGCAAAAAAGAAGCTGGAAAATATGAAAAAAAAATCATAAAATGGATGTTGGGGCTCGAACCCAGGTCCTAAAGGTGAAAGGCGCGCGCTTTAACCACTCGGGTGGTGATACATCCATTGATATAAATAAAACAATAAATATATAACCTAACTTATGCCCTGAATGAACTTCATCTTCAATCTCCAGCCAGAGAACCTGTAACTCATTCGTTTCTCATCCATTCACAAAATTTCCAACATCAAACTTGTTATAAATTTTCTCACGATTCTGAATGTAAATAACTTAAGCTAATTCTTAAAGATGAGCATGAATTTCTAACAATACCAAATTCAGAACTAAATATTTTCAGAGGTTCAAATTCAAAATTCTCTCTACTTAAGCAACATAAATGAAATCTATGGACATGTATAGTTTCAGGGCAATAATGTCTACATTTTATCTTCAGAAATGAAAGCCTAACAATACCTAAATGAGAAGATAGAAGTTCAAGAAAAATACCTCAAAACTGGAAATCGTGAAAGGAGTTTGAGCTTAATTCAAGGTGCTACAATGATCAGGTCAACTTCCTTGAGATTCTAGGAAGCTAATGCAATGCTTAGCTTGAGTTAAGAGTGGTTGAAATGGCCTGGAGAAGTCAACGTGCAGTTCTCTATTTTTGGTTATGGAGGATGATGGAAATGGAGTTACAGTCGTGTAACAGGGACAAGGATGGTTTTTATTTAATGTAAGGAAGCTTTAGGAACTAAAAGGACAAAGAACGCACGAGCCAAATATGAGTTTGGAGTTCAAGGTCAGAAACTGTGCAACAATGGAGTTTTTGGGCAATTTCTGACTTACGGGAGTTTGGGAGTGTTTCAGGGTGTTCAAGCTCGTGTTCTAGCTCACAAATAGTGACTATATTTATAAGCAACAAGTTTGGATACTTGTCCTTGATCAGAATTCAAAAATCACATGTTATGGCTCTTTTCTTGTTTTTGAAACAAGCTTGATACACATTGTCCTAATGCATAATACAAGGCTGTCTAGAGTGGTTGTAAACTTTAAACATGTTTATCTGACTTTGTATGTTGAGTGTGTGCTGAACAAACAAGTTAGAGACTCAAGAAGAGTGGACTTTGTGCATAAATCCACTTTTCCAAAATGGTAATTAGGATACGGTGGGAGAACTGACTTGATTGTTTTGCGTTTTATCGCAAATGTTGTGGTTTGCAAGAGTCGCCACCGACTTTTATTTTATCCAAAAGGAAAGGTGAAAAAGCACAGGAAAGACCTTTGAGATTGTTTATTGAGTTCGGGGGGTAGATTATGAAAAGGGAAGGTATTAACACCCTTTTCATCCATGGTTTTCCATGGGCTCTTAGTTACTTGCTAGATCACTTGCTTTTGTTGTTTGAAATTGTGCTTGGTGTGGTTTTGAAAGTATTTTTGTAAAAGAGGCTATTGTTTAGGCAATCTTTGTAATGATTCTCGTTCGTAAGAATGTATACAAAGATGTTGATCTTTTCGAAAATGTTTTCAATGTTTGTAAGATGTTTTGAAAGTCTGTAGGTGTTTGTTTTTGAAAATAACAAAGATATTTGTTTTGAAATGGAGCAAGTAACTAAAATTAACCTACCTACTCAAATGTCTTTCTTGTTCATTTTATTTTCCTTTGATATTATCGTCTTACCATTGATTTGGTAAGCAACCCTATCGTTGGATGTAAACGGGACGGGTGTTGGTCATCGTATAGCCATGATTAGCAATGTTCAAATTATCTTAGCATTTTTTGAGGGACTAAGATCATTTTTGTAAGGCAACTTTGGATAGCATCATTGAGGGTCTATGATCTTGTATTTGTTTGTTTTTGCTAAGACACTTTACATGCATAATATGGCCATTTTGTATAAGGAAACCAAGTGGGATAACCATAAGGGTGCTTGTGTGCAAGTGTGTCATTTTCATGCTTGATTTTGTATTGGATTAGGGTTTTTTATTTGATTGATTTTATCTTGACATGCAAACCCTAATTACTAGCATATTATATAAAAGCGATAAATTGCGAAATTTAAAGATTACTACGCTATTACAACACTTTATGGGAGGGGGGTATACAATTTATGAATGGGGATTGCAATAATATAAACCTAATTAATCTATTACAACCAAATTAAATTTGTACAATTATTGGAATAAATAATGTACAAGATAAATTAAATATGCAAAGATGTATATAAATGCAAAAGAAGATTTTGTTTGATTTTTTCACATGGAAAAAGTTTTAACCGAAACCTAGTAAATAAATCAAGATTATCTCAAATTAATTAAGAAATGAAAATTATTTTTTAGAAAAAGTTTTTAATAAACCCTAGTTCTAATTTATTAAAAGGAGATAAATTTCTTTAAGTATTTTGTATTTTTGTCTTGAAAATAATATATGGTATTTATGAAGTATTTTTGTCTTTTTATATGTTAAAATAAATATTTAATAGGTGTGAAGAAAAATAAATATTTAACCTAATTCTATTTTAATTTACAAGTTTATTAAAAAAGATAGTATATAACTTAAATAAAAAATAAATATTTTTTATTGAGATAATAAAATTTAAAAAAATATAATATTTATCATTTTTATATTTTTTTATGATTAAGAAAATATATTTGATAAAATAAAAATAAAAATAAAAAAAGCAAATAAAATATTTGGGCCAGGGGTGTCATGAGTAAATTGGAAGTAGCATATTAGCAAAAAAATAAGAGGCCCAAGAACTGAAGCCCATGCTGAAAAACAACAAAAAAATATGGAAAAATATGGAAAACATGCAAAAAAAGGCGCCAAGGCTCGAACCCATGACCTAGGGCATTTTTGCGTGCTGCCTTACCACTGAGGTGGCTGTACATCCGTTAGTCTAAGTGAAAACATAAATACATAACACAAAACATTGCCTTGCCCTGTACTTTATCTTCAACCTTTGGCCAGCCAGACCCCCTGTAACTTTTTCATTTCTCAACAAAAATGGAAAGTGATAACATGAATATTATAGCATTTTACCTCACGATTCTAACCATGTGCATAACTAAAATTATAAGTCCAAGATCAGAGAGAATTTTGTTGGCCCTAATTCTTAACCTAATTTTTTCAGAAACTTCAAACTTAAAATTCTCTAAACTCAAGCCAAATAAATGCAAGCTATGGATATGTACAACTTTGTAGCTATGATGTCTACATTATATATTCACAAATGGAGAGATAACTATGCCTGTATTAAGAGTTAGAAAAACAGAAAACTCATCTTGAAAATGGAAATCGTGTTTTGAAAATGAGCTTGCTTTAGGATGTTGTGATGATCAGGTTAGCATCCTTGAACCTCTAGGAAGCTAATGCAATGCTTCACTTGTATTGAGGGTGGCTGGAATGGTCTGGAGAAGTCCACCTGTGTTACTCTATTTTTTAACTTCAACAAAGGGGAAGATGGAGTTACAGTGATGTTTCAGGGGGTGGGATGGTTTACTTGTAAGGTAAGGAAGCTTGGGAAAGCAAAAGGCCTGAAAACGCACGAGTGAAATGGAAGATTCAGTTCACAAGTCAGAAATGGCAAGTTTGGAGGCTTGATATGAAACCTATGATTCTAAGGTGTTTTAAGGCTTGGGCATGCATGGTTTTAGTTGCAAAATGATGGCTTTATATAGAGCAAAAGGTTGGAGGACTTGTGCTTTCTCAGAAGTATAAGATCACATGTCTTGCTACATTTCTTGTTTTTGAAGCAAGTGTGAGAAGTGACTTCTTAAGGCATGATTATGATCTTGTAGGGTGGCTTGAAGCTTTAAAATTGTTTTGTTCAGGTTTAGAGACTTGGTTTGTGCAGAGAGAACAAGTTCAAGGGTCAAGAAAATGGAAAAATGCAAAAAGCGTGCTTTTCCAAAATGGCAATGTTGCCTTTCTTCCAAAAATGGCTATTTTCTTGTACAATGCATTGAATTCTTGGCTTTAGGGCATGAAAACGTGTTCCAGTCATTAATGGTGGAGTGAAAAACGAGTTTGAGGCCTGAAAAGTGAAGATTGTACAGCCAATTTGCAAATTTGAAAACTCGTTCATCATGACAATGACCTATAATCAAGTTTGAAAACCCTAACTTCATCTCTTCAATTATCCCTACTCAAACATGATCTAAAGGAGTTCTTGGACATTTTGGAAAGATTGAAATGTGCTATACAATTCATCTTTGAATTGATTTCAAATATTCCCCTTGGAACTATGTGAAAAATTGGTATGAAGTTAGGTAAAAAACCTGCCTAACTAGGGCCAAATTTCACTAAGTTATTTTAGTTCATGAGCATGTATTCACAAAATTATATCTTGAGATCCAAGAATATTTAGGAGAATTTTTTTGAAGAAAAGTTGTATATTTCATGGAGATCTACAACTTTCATGTTAGGAACTTCCTTTGAATCATTTTGTATCATGGTGAAAATTTGTCCTAAAGTTGAGAAAAAATAAGAAATTTTCTATACTTAGAAAATTTTCGAAGTTAGAAAATTTCAACTTTTCAAATTCAAATCTTAAATCTTTGATTTCTTGATGAACAAGTTTCACATTTTGACATGTTTTGATAAATTATGATCCTTGGCACTTGAATTTGACCAAAAAGTCAAAGTTTGACTTTTTAGTATACAGTTGACTTTTGATCAGTTGACTGAAAAATTCATCTGTCAATCCAATGAATTTGTAATGTTTTGACCATTCCATTAGTTCAAGATGATGAAATTGAACTCTTGAGATCATGATTTAAACCAATTGACCATTTGCTAGGTAAAAAAAATCAGAAATTTCCCTTTCTCAGTCCAAACCCTAATTTTGACCATTTTGCCGTTTTGATGTTTTGATCAAATTTCTTGAAGAATTATGGTCCAAACTTGATCAAATGATACATATGAGTCTAAGATGTTGATGTGGATCAAAAATCGTGAAGTTTGACTGTAAATTGGCCATGGTTGACTTTTTCCCCAATACAACTGATTTTTAGGTTAACTGACCAATTGATTGATCAAAAGTGTGATTCAAAGCTTGAAACTTGACATGAGTAATCTTGGGGGTACCTAATGATCCTTGAAAATAAAATGAATCATTGATAGTCCAAAAATCCTTGTGAAAACTTGTGATACGGTGGGAGAACTGACTTGAGGTTTTGCATTTGTTTTCGCAAATGTTTCGGTTGAGCAAGAGTTGCCACCGACTTTTTATTTTATCCTAAGGAAAGGTTAAAAAGCACAGGAAAAAACCTTTGAGATGTTTTCTTGGGTTCGGGGAGTAGATTATAGAAAGGGAAGGTATTAGCACCCTTTCTATCCATGGTTATCCATGGGCTCTTAGTTACTTGCTTATATCACTTGCCTTTGCTTTTTAATTGTTTGAAATGGTGCTTTGTGTGTGGTTTTTGAAAATGTTTTGAAAAAGATGCCTTGTCTAGGCAACCATTGTAACAATTCTTGTTTGAATGTTTTACAAGGGTGTTTGTCTTTTTGAAAAGATGTTTCAATGTTTTTTGAAAGTTTGTTTTAAAGTTGTGTTGTGATGTGTGTTTTGAAAATGTTTTGAAAAAGATGTCGTGTCTAGGCAACCATTGTAACAATTCTTGTTTGAATGTTTTACAAGGGTGTTTGTCTTTTTGAAAAGATGTTTCAATGTTTTTTGAAAGTTTGTTTTGAAGTTGTGTTGTGATGTGTGATTTGAAAAATGGCAAGGATTGTTTTGCAAGTTTGGTTAAGTAACCAAGAGCTATCTACCCTAAATTTCTCAAAGATCTTTCTTATGTTTTACCCCTTTTAATAGTGTTGTTTCACCATTGTATTTGGTGAACAAAATTGTGTTAGGATGTTAACGGGACGGGCGCGGGTCATCGTTTGAACCATAAAGGCGATAGTGTCAAGTATCTTTGGCATTTTTCTTAAGGGACTTGATCATTTTTGTTTAGGCAACTTGATAGCGTCATCGAGGGACTATGATCATTTGATTTGTTTTTGTTTTTCCAAAGAGACTTAACATGCAACCATGGCCCATTTTTGAAGGCAACAAGTGGAGTAAGCCTAAGGGTGCAAGTGTGCATTGTGTTTGTTTTTCATGCATGTTTATCTTGAATTAGGTCAAGCTATTTGTTGATTGATTTTTCATACAAACCCTAGGTCTATCATGGCATAATTTGGAAACTTTTAAATGCGAGAATTTAAATGCTAAGCTATTACAACAAGATATAGGGAGAGGGGTACAAGTTTGCATTGGGTATATTTGACAAGGAAATAAAATCTAAGTTATTACAACCATATCGAATGTGTAGGATACAAATATTTAATTGTACAATATTTAAGTGAATACAATAAATATACAAAATGTATTATGCACAAAAATGATTTTTGTTATGTATGTAAAAGGGTTTTCATGTTTGAAGTATAAACAAAATAAGAAAAAGTCATTTTTTTTATTATTTTTATGGTTTAGGGCAAAACCCTAATTTTCAAGTAAATAGTATTTATTTACTAATTATGTACAATATTTGTTAATTATATACAAAAAATAAAAAGTATATTGTAAAAAAAGTATTTTTAGTGTCATATATTAATAAAAATAAAAATGTATTATTTTCATATTTTTATCCTAAGTATTCTAATAAATATAATATACAAGTATATATATATATATATATATATATATATATATATATATATATATATATATATATATATATATTCACTAAACCTATTAAATATAAAAAGATAAAATTAATTATTTATGTATATGAAAAAAAAAGTATATTTAAAAAAATATTTTCAAAATGTAAACAAAAAAAAAATAACTGAAAAAATAAATATTTTTGTATTTTTTTTAGGGTTTTAAATAAAAAGGTTCTATATTGTTTACATATATATGTTTAAAAAGTAAATAAATGCCAAGTAAATGTAAAATAATATGGAAAAATAGTTTTGGGATTTTTTATGTTTGAACAAAAAATATCAAGTCAGAATCAAAAAGAAAAATGCAAAAATAACAAATATTTCACATAATGGGCCAGGGGGGTGCAAATGGAAAAAAGGGGTGCAAAGAGCAAAACAGACTCAGGCCCAGCTCAAGCCAACCTTCTTCAACCTCCAGGTCTGTTTGAATAACAAAACGCGCGCGCCTCTTGTACCAAAGCTAACTCCTGATTCCTTGACTTTTATGCAAAACTCATAACACCAATATTATAGAGCATCAAAAGACGAATTCAAACATGTAAAGAAGTTGGCCTAACTCTAAGAAACCAGGGAGAATTTCTTCACCCCCAATTTCTGACCTAGTTTTTCTTCAATGTTCATGGTTAAAATTCTCACAGCATGCTTAATATAAATGAAAAGTGATCATATGTATGGCTTCAGGGATATGAGTAGGACATGTTTCATTCACAAACCTAAGCCTAACTCTTCCTAGATTGAGAGATAGAAGTTCATAGATTACCTGTTTCAGCTTGACTCGAACAGAGCAATGTAGGTATCTTCAATGGAGTTTGAGCTTTGGTTGAGCTTGCCTGAAGTCCAAGGATGCTTCTCCTATACTTGGCTTGCTTTGAAACTGCCTGTATCGTGCTGTAGAAGTTCACCTGCACAGCTTGAAAGTGAAAATGGCAAACATGGTTAGGGATGTTACAGTTGGTGTTTAAGGCTTGAAACAGTTTGGATGGATGAAATGGAAAGTGTTTGCACTGGTTTTGGCAAAAACGCACGAGTGGATTGTTCTATAGAGGTCAAGTTGCAGAACTTGCCCTATTTTGCAGCAAAACAGGGATTCTGAGTATTGGGAGGTATGAGGGATCAATGAATCGTGCTTTAGGCTTGTTTTGGTGTATGGAAGATGTGTACAAAGTTTGCTTAAGCTTTTGTTTACAGGAATGAAAGATGGTATGTGTTTTGGCAAGTTTCTTCTACTTGAAGCAAGAAAGTGCAAGTTTCAATACAGGCCTGTACAATGCCCTAAAGTATGCTGCAACTTTGGCTCTTGGTAACTGGAATTTATGAAATAAATCTTACCTCCAAGATCTGGCCCCATGTCTCAAGGATTCATTTTTGACATAAAGTGACATTAGGCCAAAAATGGGAACTTTGCTTTTTCTAATTAGGGATTAGTTTAGCATGTAATGCCCAAATGGCCAAGATAACATCTTAATTCAATGGTTAAGCATTAAATTATGAAGTGTAAATTGGTTTTGAGGCCTGCAAGCTAGCATAAACCAAGCTGATCTGAAAATGCCATTTGTTATGAACATGCTTTGGCCATGAACAAAAGTGAGTTTTGGCCAACTTTGCAAATTCGATTCTCTCTAACCACAAGGGTGTTTGAGAAGTTCTTGGACAATTTGGAAAGCTTGGAATGTGTAATATAATCCATATTTGTAATGAAAATTGAAACTCCAAGTGGAACCATGTGAAAAATGGCCAAGAAGTTGGACAAAAATCCTGCCTAGAATAGGGCAAAATTTCTCTAAGTTAAAAATGTTTTGCACCCTTGTTCCAAAAATCATAACTTGAGATACAAGATTCCTTTGAGAAAACTTTGTGAATAAAAGTTGTAGATTTTGCAGTGGACTACAACTTTCATGTTTCAAGTTTTGTTTGAATCCATTTGCATCTTGGTGAAAAAATGGGACAAAGTTAGGAAAAAATAAGGAAATTTCATAACTTAGAAAAATTCTAAGTTATGAAATTTTCTCATTTTAAACCCTAATTTGCAATTTGGTATTTCTTGATGAAAAAGTTTCATAATTTGACATGTCTTGATGAAAAATGAATCTTGGCACTTGATTTTGATCAAAAAGTCAGAGTTTGACTTTTCAGTATACAATCAAATTTTGATCAGTTGACTGAAAAATTCATCTGTCAATCCTATGCATTTGAGATCTTTTGAACTTGTTGAATGGATCAAGAAAATTCTATTGATTCCTTGAGTCCATATGTGAGCTTGTTTTGCCAATGGTTAGGTCAAACAGTCAAAAATTGCCTTTATGCAGTTAAAACCCTAAAAATGACCATTTTGCCCTTTTGGTGATCTGATCAAATTTCTTATGGAATTGTGATCCAAACTTGACCAAATGGTCCATGTGAGTTCATAATGTTTATGTGGGTCAAAAATCATGAGGTTTGACTGTCAATTGGCCACAGTTGACTTTTTCCCCAATATAGCTGATTTCTAGGTCAACTGTCCAATTGACTGGCAAAGATTGGAATTAAGGCTTGAAACTTGGTATGGATAAATTTGTAAGTCCAACATGAAGCATGAAAGCCACTTTGGGCTTTTTAGGTCAAAACATCCTTGTGCAAACTCAAACCCTAATTTGGGTCAACAGTGCAAGGAGAGGTCTTGAGCAGAGCAAACCCTAACTTGATCTTGAGTTCCAAGAGTCTTGTGATGAGAAAATGTTGATGAAAAGGGAGGGAAAATTTTGGGGTACAACAAAACTCAAACCCTAATTCTGGTCATCAGTGCATGAGGAGGTGTCTTGTGCTGGTCATACCCTAATGCAGTTTTGAGTCAAAGAGATCTCGTGAGAAAAATCTTGATAAGTGAGAGTGAAAATTTTGGGATACAACAGCTGCCCCTGTTCAATCTTCTTAAACCTGAAGAGTTAGACTGGTGAGTTTTGCCATTCATGACTGGAAGGTGGAAGATGATTGGACAATAGAGTGCCCATAAATTTGCACTCGATGATGTAATGATAGAAGGAATGGGCTTACAGATGCCATTTGGAGAGGTGACAAAATGTTGTAGGAGATGGGCTTAAAGATGCCATCAAAGGTGATTGTTGAATTGTAATTTGTAAGCTGAAAGAATGAGCATCAGAATGGCGTCCGTGTATGAAGCGTATTTGAGCTGTATCTAGAAGCTGATTTTTTTTAGTATCAGAATGGCATCCGTGTCTGGAGCGTATCTGAACTGTATCTGGAAGCTGGGATCTGAACGAGTATCAGAATGGCATCTGTGTCTGGAGCGTATCTGAATTGTATCAAGAGTTGAGTTCCGAATGATTATTAGTATGGCATACGTATCTGGATCGTATCTGAACTTGTATCAATAGGTTGAATGTGAATGAATATCAAGATGGCATTCGTGTCTGGAGCGTATCTGAACTGTATCAATAGGTTGAATCTGAATGAGTATCAGGATGGCATCCGTGTCTGGTGCGTATCTGAACTGTATCAATAGGTTGAATCTGAATGAGTATCAAGATGACATCCGTGTCTGGAGTGTATCTGAACTGTATCAAGATTGAATATTGTTAATGGTAGCTATTAATCTTATCCTAAAAGGGTAAAATGTTAGCTAAAATACAAAGTTATGTTGCATGAAATGTATGATGTAATGCATTAGTGTTATCAATGTTTATGATATATGAATGCGATGTATGTGTATGTGAGCTAATTTGTTGTGTTGCTGTTGGATTGGGGAAAATAAATCCCTGACTGCTGTTGAGGATATATAAGTCTTCATGCTTCAAAGTTGAAGTGTTGATAAATTTCCGTTTTGAGAAATAAACTTTGTTATAAGGGCAATATCATATGCTGCTTATAAAAACCTGCTGGGGAATCTTGATAAGTTTGACGACTTCTACTGGGGATTCACAATTTGAAACATGGCTCCGCAGGAGATATTTTCCTATCCTTTTAACTTATCAGTAATTGTCTCTTTTCATTTTGTTTATTTGTAAACAGTAATTATGTTCAAATGCATATGCTCAACAATGAACCATTGGACGTTTTTGTAAACAAAATGCAAGTGTAAAGAAAAGACAAATAGTTTTTGCACTTTCAACAGAATATTTGGTATTGACTTTGAGTATGTATTTTAGTACAAAGAGGCAAACATTCTAGTAAGAGAATGCTGTCGTAAAAAATGAAAATTTTGATACAAAGAAAAGATAGCTATGTGTACAAAAAATCCCATGGGGTTTCCATTATGCTATAGCCTTCGTATCTCTGAGCATCTCGTCTATTTGTTGCCTTGTCCGAAGCCGATTGAATTGATCAAGACCTCTGAGTTTGTCAGCGGAAGCCAAAGGTTGTCCGTAAAGTTATCCGAAGGGGCATAGTCATATGCTTTAATTCACTAACTTTTTCCTGGACCGCCCTTTCGGGTTTTCAGTCCACCGGGAAACCCTTTTTTGCCCAAGTCGCCCTTTCGGGTTTTCAACTTGTCGGGTGTATAATTTTTTTTGTTTTATCCCTAATTTTTCCCCGAACCTTTTTGGTTCGCCGTGATGCCCTTGTTTTGCCTAGGTATCTCAACCTAGCGGGTCTCTTATGCATAGTATCTTTTGACTATGTCTGCGTTCGTAGGGTGTGGAAGGTCGTCGCCATCCATGGTGGTCAAGATCATTGCCCAACCGGAGAATATGTTTTTGATTACAAATGGTCCTTCATAGGTAGGAGTCCATTTTCCCCTGGGATTACTTTGTGGCAAGATGATGCGTTTGATCACTAGATCTCCAACTTGATACACTTGGCGTCTGACCTTCTTGTTGAAATCCTTGATCATCCGTTTTTGATACATTTGACCATGGCGAACAGCAGCAAGTCTCTTCTCATCAATCAAGTTTAGTTGATCAAGTCGAGTCTGAATCCAATCGTCTTCATTCAGTCCTGCGTCCTTCATAATCCTTAGAGAGGGGATCTGAACCTCGATAGGCAAGACATCTTCCATGCCGTAAACCAAAGAAAGGGTGTTGCCCCGGTTGATGTGCGAGCCATGGTACGGTACCTGTGGAGAGCGAATGGTAGCATCTCGTGCAAGTCTTTGTATGTGACTTTCATTTTCTGTATGATCTTTTTAATGTTTTTATTTGCAGCTTCGACAACACCATTCATCTTTGGCTGATAGGGAGAAAAATTGTGATGCTGAATCTTAAATTGCTCGCACAATGTGGTGATCATAGTGTTGTTGATATTTGTACCATTTTCAGTGATGATCCTTTCTAGGATACCATACCGACAAATGAGATTTTGCTTGATGAAGCGGGTAACAACATTCTTGGTAACAGAGGAGAAGGAGGCTGCATCCACCCATTTTGTAAAATAGTCAAGTGCCACTAGGATGAAGCGGTGTCCATTGGAGGTTGTCGGCTTGATTTCCCCAATCATATCTATTCCCCACATAGCAAAGGGCCAAGGAGCCGTTAAGACATTCAGAGGAACCGGAGGTACGTGCACCTTATCTTCACAAATTTGACACTTATAGCAGGTTCGAGAGTGTTAATAACCATTTGCTTCCATGGTTGACTAGTAATAGCCTGCTCGTAGGATTTTCTTTGCCATCGTATTCACACTGGAATGGATGCCAAAAGTTCCTTCATGCAATTCAGTCATGATCCTTTCAGCTTCAACCTTATTTACGCACCGAAGCAATACGAAGTCATGATTGCATTTGTACAGGATGCCATTACTAAGTAAGAATTTAGCATAGAATCTCCTGAAGAACTTTTTATCATTGATTGAAGCTCCTTTTCTTGAGCCTCGAGATACCTCTTGACTTCGTGAAACCAAGGCTGGTCCACTAATTCTTTAGTATTAATCTCGTGACAGTGCGCTGGTTCACCCATTCGTTCGATGGTGATCTGGGGAGCCTCGTTATCCCAATTAAGTTTAAACATAGATGACATTGTGGCTAGAGCGTCTGCTAGCTGATTTTCTTCTCGCGGGAAATTCTCGAAGGTTATCTTCTCAAAATGTAGTAGCAATGTCAAAACATGTTTTTTGTAAGGGATAAGGTTAGGGTGTTTGGTTTCCCATTCCCCTTTGATCTGGATGATGACCAAGGCTGAGTCTCCAAGTACATCCAATGATTTGATCCCCAAGTTTATGGCAGCTCTGAGACCAAGGATACACGCTTCGTATTCCGCCATGTTGTTCGTACAATTGAAGCAAAGTATGGCAGTAAAGGGAGTATGACACCCTTTCGGAGATATAAGTACAACACCAATACCATTACCAAGTGCATTGGATGCTCCATCAAAGAATAGGGTCCATCGGGATCCTTGTTCAGGTCGGTCATATGGCTTGATTTCTTGGCAGTTGTCTAATGTCATGATATATTCATCTGGGAATTCAAACTTCATGGACTGGTAGTCTTCTACAGCTTGGTAAGCAAGGTGATCAGCTAGTACACTGCCCTTTATAGATTTCTGGGTAGTATACTGTATGTCGTACTCTGTCAGGATCATCTGCCATCTAGCTATTCTTCCAGAAAGAGCAGGCTTCTCGAAGATGTATTTTATCAGATCCATTTTAGATACCAACAAGGTAGTATGAGTCAGCATATACTGTCTTAGCCGGCGAGTAGCCCATGCCAGAGTGTAACAAGTTTTCTCGAGCAGTGAATATCTGGTTTCACAATCGGTAAACTTTTTGGTCAGGTAGTAAATAGCGTCCTCTTTTTGGCCAGACTCGTCATGCTGCCCCAATACACACCCCATTGAGTTTTCTAAGACAGTCAGATACATAATCAATGGTCTTTCCTCGACTGGTCGCATCAACACAAGAGGCTCTTGCAAGTATTCTTTGATTTTGTCAAAAGCAACTTGGCACTCATTATTCCATTTGACTACTTGATATTTCTTCAATAGTTTGAAGATTGGCTCACAAGTAGCTGTCAGGTGAGAGATGAATCTGGTAAAATAGTCCAAGCGCCCCAAGAATCCCCTGACTTCCTTCTCAGTACGGGGAGCAGGCATCTCTTATATTTCTTTAACTTTGGCAGGATCGACCTAAATACCTTTTTTACTGACGATAAAGCCTAGAAGCTTACCGGACTGTACCCCAAATGTGCACTTGTTTGGATTCAACCTCAACTTGTACTTCTTCAGTCTCTCAAACAGTTTTTTTAAGTGATCAAGATGCTCTTCTTCTGTTTGCGATATGGCTATCATATCGTCTATGTAGACCTCTATCTCATGATGTATCATGTCATGAAATAAAGCTACCATGGCGTGCTGATAGGTTGCCCCATCATTTTTCAGTCTGAATGGCAGCACCTTGTAGCAGAATGTGCCCCACTGTGTGACAAATGTGATTTTCTCCATGTCCTCAGGCGCCATTTTTATTTGGTTGTAACCTGAGAATCTGTCCATGAAGGAAAATACTTTGTGTTGTTCTGTATTTTCAACTAAGATATCAATGTGGGGGAGTGGAAAGTCATACTTAGGGCTCGCCCTATTCAAATCTCGGTAGTCCACACACATTCGCACTTTGCCATCTTTTTTGGGCACGGGGACAAAATTGGCAACCCATTGGGGGTAAGAGGTGACAGCCAAGAATCCAACTTTAAATTGCTTCCTGACCTCTGCTTTAATCTTTTCTTACATTTCAAGCCTCATTCGACGCATCTTTTGCTTTACTGGCGGACAATCTTCTCTTGTAGGCAGAAGATGTACCACAATATCTTCATCAAGTCCCAGCATGTCTTCATATGACTAGGCAAAGACTTCGATATAATCATGTAATAATTGAATCAGACGCTCCTTGACACTTGGTTCCAAATTGGCACCTACCTTGACCTCTTTTTTGTCTTCTTCAGTACCCAGGTTGATTGTATCCACTGGTTCCTCGTGAGGCTGAATGGTTCTCTCCTCTTGTTGTAGCAGTCTGGCAAGTTCCCCTGGTACTTCACAATCTTCCTCACCTTCATCTTCGGCTTGGTAGATCAGATTCTCAGAGTCACAAAAGGCCATAATAGTATCGTTACCCATGGGATCCAGAATGGATGGATACCTGCATTGTGAGTGTGGGTGTATGTAAGGGTATAACTATCTTTGAAAGAAAATAAAATTTAAAAGAAAAAACAATGAGCACAAAAGTTTGAATGCGAAAATATCTATGATTCATTGATGTCATATGAATATGAAATAATAACCCTTACAAATGGACCATTGTGCCTCGGGTAAGACACAAGGTTTTTAGAGTGCGAATTATTTTGAATATTAAAGATCCAACAAAATGTAAAGATAAATTACTGAGGGATGAAAGTGATTGGGATGAAGTCTCTAGCCTCCCAATTGCTGAGCCCTCCATTGACAGTCGGGAAGATCAAATCCTCCAGGTTGCAGCTATATTCACCATATTCTACCGTGCTGACCTCACGGTTGCTGATCTTCAAAGGTGGCCCTCCAGCACGGGCACGACGTACAACCTTTTGAGCACTTAAAGTGAAACCTAAGCCAAACTTTTTAGACTTATATGGGATATCTGGAAATTGTCCCCAGATAGTACATCCTCCTTCTTCTACTACTTTGGCATCCTTCAGCGATGACATCCGGAGTGGAGGCCTTGTAATTTTGGGAACAGTCTTGGTCACTGCCACTTCTTGCGGGACCTCTTCGAAGTGTTGAAATGGAGTTTCAATGAATTCGCCATCCAACTCCACATATCTGAAGGAATTGAGATGAATGATCATGTATTCTTCCTCTCCATGGACGGTGATAGTCTTCCCTTGAACCGGATACTTCAGCATCTGGTGCAGTGTAGAGGTAACAACACCAACATTATGGATCCATGGCCGGCCTAGCAAGTAGGAGTAAGAAGGGAGGATATCCACTACATAAAAGGTTGAATTGAAAGTTTGAGTCCCAACCTTTATGGGGATATACACTTCCCCGTGCACCATCCTCTTCGAGCCATCAAATGCCCTTACTACTATGTTTCTTGGCTTCAAAGTCAACCCTTCACAGTCAAGTCTGTCAAGAGCTTTTTTGGGTAATACATTCAAAGATGAGCCAGTGTCCACCTAAACATGGGCCAGAGTTGTGCCCCTGCATTCCACTGAGACATGTAATGCCTCATTGTGCTTTCTTCGCCTTGGTGTTAGATCAGCATCTGAGAAACCTAGGCCATTATCCGCTGTCAAGCTAGCTACACAGTCTTGGAATTGATCGACAGACGTCTCTTGAGGCAAATGGGTTGTTTTTAGGAACTTCACCAAGGCTCTCGCATGTGCCTCGGAACACAGTAGTAATTCCAGCATGGAGATTTTGGAGGGAGTTTTCCCCAATAGTTCAACTACATCGTAGTCGCTCCTTATTATAATTTTTAGGATCTCCTCCATTTCTTTCTTGGAAGCCTCAGGAATAGACAGAGATTGAGACTTCGTCTGGACAAGCTCCACTTGAATACTCTTTCCTCGAGTCTCGGCAGCAGGAGTGTTGGTAGGAATGATAACAGGAGTTGTGACAGCTTCGTCAATAGGAGCACTTTCAGAGATGATTATGGGTACCGAAGTAACCTTTGGAGCAGCCACGAGTATGATCACGGATCCAGAAACTACTTTTGGGGAGCAATTTCTAGAGAAAATATCCTACCACTTCGGGTAATTTTTCTAGTTCCGGAAATATTGCTGATGTCAGAATCTTCTTCTTCGGAATTTATCTCTTCTGCGGCCGACCAGTCTTGTTTGATGACATGGTAGTAAATGTCCCCTCCGTAATTCCACGACACGGTCTTGTCTGATTTATATGGGACTGGACCAGGCATTGTGATTATTAGAGGAGCTGCTTTCGGAACCGATGTAATTCTAACGGGTCTTTTGGTGGAGACCCTGGAAGAATTGGTGGAAATGGTAATGATTGAAACATCTTCAACAGGAATAGGTGAAATAGGATTACTTTCAAACAAAATCTCTTTGTTATCTATCAGGCGCTGAATGCCTGCTTTCAACAAAGGGCAATCGGTTGGTGAGGACAAGAAGAGATGGAAAACTTCATTACAGCCCGATAACACACCGACTTTCAATAAGTTTATCTTAATAGTTGGAAGTGGGGTCATGAGTTCATCAACTGTGGTAACAAACAAATCTTCTTCAACATCATTGGTATTGTGACCATGTCTGGGCATAGGAGCAGAAATGACATTTGCCTTCTCGGGTGAATCAAACTCAATTTATTTTGCTTCAATGAGGTCTTGTATTTTGTTCTTCAAGGCCCAACAGTTATTAGTATCGTGACCAGGACTTTCAGAGTGATATGCGCAACGGGCATTGGGGTGATAATGAGGGGATGTTGTATTGGGGTTTTTTGGAGCTTCTTTCAAGGTTGCCAAGTTGGATCTCAGAAGATGCGGTATTACATGAGACAGAGTCATGTTAATTCTGGTGAATTTCCTGACTGGCCTTTCCACCCTTGGTTGATTACTTCTTTTTTGATCAGATGTAGGCTTGGGAGTCATAGCAGCCCCCACCATTGGTCAGTGTTCGGCCCTATCTTGGTTCCTTTGCGGATATACAGCAGCTACCTCTTTCTTTCTGATGAAAGGCTTCCTTACAGCTGTAGAAGAAGATGAATCCTTTTGAATCTTTCCACTTTTTATGCCAGCTTCCACCCTCTCTTCGATTAATATTAGTTCAGTAAAGCCTGCAGATGAACTTCCGATTAAATGGTTGAAGAAGGGACCAGATAAGGTGCCTAAGAACATGTCTACCAATTCCCTTTCAGACAGAGGGGGTTGAACTCTTCCATCCAAATCTATCCATTTTTGTGCATAATCCTTGAAACCTTCATTGGAGACCATGGCCTTACTCTGGAGTTGAGTACGGGTAGGCGCCAAATTAGCATTGTATTGATATTTCCTGTAGAAAGCTGCAGCAAGATCTTCCCAATTCTGGACGTTGGCTCTTTCTAGTTGGTAAAACCAGTCGATTTGTGTTCCAGACAGACTGTTTTGGAAAAAGTGCACCCATAAGTCTTTAATCAACGGTATGGGGTTAGATTTTTCTCACATATGACCGGAGATGCATTTTAGGGCATGACACTCCATGATACTTTGCAAACATAGGCACTTTGAATTTCGGAGGCATCACAATCCCCGACACTAGTCCCAATTCCTCAAAGTCTAAGTCTGCCACCTTTTGTATTTCCATCACGCTCAACCGCTCTACGAGATGTCTGTACTTGTCATCAGCTGGAGGGTATTGTTCCTCATAGTAGTCTTCCTCTTTTTCCTCCTCTTCTTCCGATTCTGATTGGACAGCTGTTTCCTTGCCTTTCCCTTCTCCTTCACCGGATGTTGTTGCAAAGTTCAAAGTCCTTCTTGTCTGCCCATGAAATCTTCTCCCCATGTTTAAGACTTCAGTTACCTTCTTTGTTTTCTTTTTCCTCTCTTCAACTAGCAGAGTCTTCAATTCTTCTTGCCCCTTGGCTAGGGTCATGAGCAACTGTTGAACATGCGTATTATGGGCTTGGAGATATTTCACTGTTTACTCGAGATCCATCTTACTGAAATAAATAGTAGAGATATGAGGAGACTTGTTGCAAAATACCTGCTTATGTTATGATGAACGATATGTGTATATGCAATGTTTTCAAGGATTTCAAAGATTCAAATTTGCTTTAGACAAAAATGGAAACACACGTTATATTAATAAGATAAAGTTTGGGTACATCAATGCCCCTTGGGCAAAATAATACAAAACTCTAAGATAGAAAATTAGTGCGCATCCTCTTTGGTGCAATGTAGGAATTTAGAGTCTGCTCCTCATGAAGTAGCTTAGTGAGTTCCAAAACCTTATTCTCGCTTGTGTAGTATTGGGCTTCGAAAGTATCTCGCTCTCCTTTGAGTTGTATCCAATCCCTTTGTAAGTCTTCAAGAGATGTGGGCATGTTAGGATATAAGATAATGTATGGAACATCTCCCTTCATAACAGGCTCAATGATTACCGGGAGAATGGAGGGGTAAGGCATCATAAGACTCTGAGCACGAGTTCGTACCAATTTGAGGTAAGGCTCAAGAGGGATGGAATTCCTGTGCCCCAAAGTCTTGCTATCCACCTTGTTTAGCATCCTCCAAGCTCGGATAAATCTCTGGCGAAGACCTTGATCATCATTGTCGTAGTCAAATACCAAACCTTGAATCAACATCTCGTGCGGGCTATCCCTTCGGGAATAACCAAACTTCCTTAAAGGCCAAGCATGGGTTATAGGTGATTACTCCCCTATTGCCAAGTAAAGGGACATTAGGAAATTCTCTACAACGGTCAACAATGATAACATTCTCTTTGGAACGGGAACACCAATGAATATCTGAATGTTTGAGCGTCATTAACCTTTGTGACCCCCTTGAACCTTGCTCATTCTTTAAGACTGATTGGGGAAGATGAGAAATAAAGCATATCGCCAAGAGAGGAGTGCAACACATAAGGACACCTCTTTTCCTCATTGTGCGAGTGTGAAAAGAGTGTAGGATATCCCCTAGCAAGATAGGCACCGAGTTGTGTAACATTAAGACTTTGACGGCGTTCACATCTATGAGTTGGTCAGGATTCGAAAACAAAACCATCCCATAGATGAAAAGGGCCACAATTTCCTCAAAGGCTTGCAAGTCTAAGGAATTCCAATAGCTTTGGGCTTTCTCAAACAGAAACTTTGCTAGGAAGCCTTTGACACCACTCCTAGTTTCCCAATTATTGTGACATCAGATGAGTGCTAGTGTAGAGCTTGAGAAGTATGTTCTGGATTTGGATCTCTTTCCGTATCGTTGAAAGGTAGTTGTTTGAGAATAGGAATCCTCAAGAGTTGGGAGAATTCTTCCAAAGTAGGCAAAAGTTGATAGTCAGAAAATGTAAAGCAATGGTGTAAAAGATCAAATAACTGAAAGAGCACCTTTATCATATCCTCATCCGTGTTGGAGACCAAGTTTAGTAGACATCCATGTCTTTCGGTGAATGGAGAGTTTTCAGGAATCCTTGAAGCTAGCTCTTTTCGTTGTGGATAAATTCTCACAAGGTTGACTTGAATAGTTTTCCTGCGAAGTGAATCCATTTCCTACAAAACAAGAACAAAGATGAATCCCAAAATCCTTGAAATGGTTAGTGGATGTATATGATGTTCATGATGTCCATGATGTTATGTACAAGTATGCATATACAAGCAAAGCAAACAGGTCCTTAGTTTAGGCTTGCATGGAGTTTTATAGGTAAGTACCCTCTTGAAGTTTAGTTGGCTTAAACCTGTCCTAGTAATAGTAACCGGGTTCTAAAGAGCTAAATATCACTGGATTGTTTCCTTGGTCATTGTTTCAGCTCAAGCCTCTTTAATGGCGACCGAAATATCCCAAGAAACCAAACCTCAATGAGTGTAGTATCGAGTATCTACCAACTTCAGACTGCACCAAAGCCGGTCATCTCACTACATCCTAAAGGCCAAGTTAGTCAAGTAAAGGTTCTAGAAGTTCATTAGTGCTTCATGACATCACTCAGCGGCCCCATATTCTCTTTGTTTAACTCAAAAGCTACCGGTACCCACAAATATGTCGCCCTAACATAGCTATTGCTTATACCATGTCGGTATACCCCGCACAGTTTCCACAATGTATTGCTACTTACCTATAATGTATCCCAAATCCGGGTAGAGGATTCAAACCCAAACAAAGAACCATAATGTAAAGCATTCAAGTCAAACAATGTAAGCAAGTAAATGTGATATAAACCGTAAGGTAACCCCACTTTTAAAATTACCCCAGCAAAGTCACCAGTTCTGTGATACGGTGGGAAAACTGACTTGATTGTTTTGTGTTTTATCGTAAATGTTGTGGTTATCAAGAGTCGCCACCGACTTTTCTTTTATCCAAAAGTTAAGGTGAAAAAGCACATGAAAGACCTTTGAGATTTTTTCTTTAGTTCGGGGGGTAGATTATGAAAATGGAAGGCATTAGCACCCTTTTCATCCATGGTTTTAAATGGGCTCTTAGTTACTTGATAGATCACTTGCTTTTGTTGTTTGAAATTGTGCTTGGTGTGGTTTTGAAAGTATTTTGTAAAAGAGGCCATTGTTTAGGCAATCTTTGTAATGATTCTAGTTCGTAATAATGTATACAAATATGTTGATCTTTTTGAAAATGTTTTAAATGTTTGTAAGATGTTTTGAAAGTGTGTAGGTGTTTGTTTTTGAAAATAACAAGTATATTTGTTTTGAAATGGAGCAAGTAACTAAAAGTAATCTACCTACTCAAATGTCTTTCTTGTTCATTTTATTTTCCTTTGATATTATTGTCTTACCATTGATTTGGTAAGGAACCCTATCTTTGGATGTAAACGGGACGGGCGTGGGTCATCGTATAGCCATGATTAGAAATGTTGCAAAGTATCTTAGCATTTTTTGATGGACTAAGATCATTTTTGTAAGGAAACTTTGGATAGCGTCATCGAGGGTCTATGATCTTGTATTTGTTTGTTTTTGCTAAGACACTTTACATGCATAATATGGCTATTTTGGATAAGGCAACCAAGTGGGGGTAACCCTAAGGGTGCTTGTGTGCAAGTGTGCCATTTTCATGCTTGATTTTGCTTGGATTAGGGTTTTCTATTTGATTGATTTTATCTTGCCATGCAAACCCTAATTACTATCATATTACATAAAAGCGATAAATTGCGAAATTTAAAGATTACTACGCTATTACAACACTTTGTGGGAGGGGTATACAATTTATGAATGGGGATTGCAATAATATAAATATAATTAATCTATTACAACCAAATTGAATTTGTACAAATATTGGAATAAATAATGTACAAGATAAATTAAATATGCAAAGATGTATATAAATGCAAAAGAAGATTTTGTTAGATTTTTTCACATGGAAAATTTTTTAACCTAAACCTAGTAAACAAATCAAGATTATCTCAAATTAATTAAGAAAGGAAAATTATTTTCTAGAGAAAGTTTTTAATAAACCCTAATTTTAATTTATTAAAAGGAGATTAATTTCTTTAAGTATTTTTGTATTTTTGTCTTGAAACTAATATATGGTATTTATGAAGTATTTTGGTCTTTTTATATGTTAAAATAAATATTTAATAGGTGTGAAGAAAAATAAATATTTAACCTAATTCTATTTTAATTTACAAGTTTATTAAAAAAGATAGTATATAACTTAAATAAAAAATAAATATTTTTTATTGAGAAAATAAAATAAAACAAAAAATATAATATTTATCATTTTTATATTTTTTATGATTAAGAAAATATATTTGATAAAATAAAAATAAAAATAAAATAAGTAAATAAAATATTTGGGCCAAGGGTGTCATGAGTAAGTTGGAAGTAGCATATTAGCAAAAAAAATAAGAGGCCCAAGAACTGAAGCCCATGCTGCAAAACAACAAAAAAAGGGTGGAAAAATATGGAAAAAATGCAAAAGGCAGCGCCAAGGCTTGAACCCACGACCTAGGTAATTTTTGCGCGCTGCCTTACCACTGAGGTGGCTGTACATCCGTTAGTCTAAGTGAAAACACAAATACATAACACAAAACATTGCCTCGCCCTGTACTTCATCTTCAACCATTGGTCAGCCGGACCCCTTGTAACTTTTTCATTTCTCAACAAAAAATTGAAAGTGATAACATGAACATTATAGCATTTTACCTCACGATTCTAACCATGTGCATAACTAAAATTATAAGTCCAAGATCAAATAGAATTTTGTTGACCCTAATTCTTGACCTAATTTTTTCAGAAACTTCAAACATAAAATTCTCTAAACTCAATCCAAATAAATGCAAGCTATGGATATGTACAACTTCGTAGCAATGATGTCTACATTTTATATTCACAAATGGAGAGCTAACTATGCCTGTATTAAGAGTTATAAAAACATAAAACTCAACTTGAAAATGTAAATCATGTTTTGAAAATGAGCTTGCTTTAGGATGTTGTGATGATCAGGTTAGCTTCCTTGAACCTCTAGGAAGCTAATGCAATGCTTAGCTTGTCTTGAGGGTGGCTGGAATGGTCTGGAGAAGTCCACTTGTGTTACTATATTTTTGAACTTCAACAAAGGGGAAGATGGAGTTACAGTGATGTTTCAGGGTGTGGGATGGTTTACTTGTAAGGTAAGGAAGCTTGGGAAAGCAAAAGGCCTGAAAACGCACGAGTGAAATGGAAGATTCAGTTCACAAATCAGAAATGGAAAGTTTGGAGGCTTGGTATGAAACTTATGATTCTAAGGTGTTTCAAGGCTTGGGCATACGTTGTTTTAGTTGTAAAATGATGGCTTTATATAGAGCAAAAGTTTGGAGGACTTGTGCTTGCTCAGAAGTACAAGATCACATGTCTTACTACATTTCTTGTTTTTGAAGCAAGTGTGAGAAGTGACTTCTTAAGGCATGATTCTGATCTTGTAGGGTGGCTTGAAGCTTTAAAAATGTTTTGTTCAGGTTTAGAGACTTGGTTTGTGCAGAGAGAACAAGTCCAAGGCTCAAGAAAATGGAAAAATGCAAAAAGCATGCTTTTCCAAAATGGCAATGTTGCCTTTCTTCTAAAAATGGTTATTTTCTTGTACAATGCATTGAATACTTGGCTTTGGGGCATGAGAACTTGTGAGATTCATTAATGGTGGAGTGTAAAACTAGTTTGAGGCCTGAAAAGTGAAGATTGTACAGCCAATTTGCAAATTTGAAAACTTGTTCTTCATGAAAATGACCTATAATCATGTTTGAAAACTCTAACTTCATCTCTTCGATTCTCCCTACTCAAACATGATCTCAAGGAGTTCTTGGACATTTTGGAAATCTTGCAATATGATCTACAATTAATATTTGAATTGCTTTCAAAGATTCCCCTTGTAACTATGTGAAAAATTGGCATGAAGTTAGGTCAAAAACCTGCCTAACTAGGGCAAAATTTCACTAAGTTATTTTAGTTCATGAGCATGTATTCACAAAATTATATCTTGAGATCCAAGAATCTTTAGGAGAAATTGTATGAATCAAAGTTGTAGGTTTCATGGAGATCTACAACTTTCATGTTTGGAACTTCCTTTGAATCATTTTGTATCATGGTGAAAATTTGGCCTAAAGTTGAGAAAAAATAAGAAATTTTCAATACTTAGAAAATTTTCTAAGTTAGAAATTTTCAACTTTTCAAATTCAAATCTTAAATATTTGGTTTCTTGATGAACAAGTTTCACATTTTGACATGTTTTGATGAATTATGATCCTTGGCACTTGAATTTGACCAAAAAGTCAAAGTTTGACTTTTTAGTATACAGTTGACTTTTGATCAATTGACTGAAAAATTCATCTGTCAATCCAATGAATTTGTAATTATTTGAACCATGCCATTAGGTCAAGATGATGCAATTGAAATCTTGATATCACGCTTTAAACCAATTGACCATTTGCTAGGTCAAAAAATCAGAAATTGCCCTTTCTCGGTCAAAACCCTAATTTTGACCATTTTGCCCTTTTGATGTTTTGATCAAATTTCTTGAAGAATTTTGGTCTAAACTTGATCAAATGATACATATGAGTCTAAGATGTTGATGTGGATAAAAAATTGTGAAGTTTGACTGCAAATATGCCATGGTTGACTTTTTCCCCAATACAACTGATTTTTATGTCAACTGTCCAATTGACTGATCAAAAGTGTGATTCAAAGCTTGAAACTTGACATGATTAATTTTGGGGGTACCTAATGATCCTTGAAAATAAAATGAAGCATTGATAGTCCAAAAATCCTTGTGCAAACTCAAACCCTAATTCTGGTCATCAGTGCATGAGGAGGTATCTTGAGCTGGTCAAATCCTAATGCAGTCTTGAGTCAAAGAGATCTCGTGAGAAAAATCTTGATAAGTGAGAGTGCAAATTTTGGGATACAACAACTTCCCCTGTTCATTCTTCTTACACCTGAAGTGTTAGACTGGCGAGTTTTGCCATTCGTGACTCGAAGGTGGAAGATGATTGGACACTAGAGTGCCCATAAATTTGCACTCGATGATGTAATGATAGAAGGAATGGGCTTACAGATGCCATTTGGAGAGGTGACAGAAAGTTGTAGGAGATGGGCTTAAAGATGCCATCAAAGGTGATTGTTGAATTGTAATTTGTAAGCTGAAAGAATGAGCATCGGAATGACGTCCGTGTATGAAGCGTATTTGAGCTGTATCTAGAAGCTAATTTTTTTTAGTATCAGAATGGCATCCGTGTCTGAAGCGTATTTGAACTGTATCTAGAAGTTGGGATCTGAACGAGTATCAAAATGGCATCCGTTTCAAGAGCGTATCTGAACTGTATCAAGAGTTAAGATCCGAATGAGTATTAGGATGGCATCCGTATCTGGAGCGTATCTAAACTTGTATCAATAGGTTGAATCTGAATGAGTATCAGGATGGAATCTGTGTCTGGAGCGTATCTGAACTGTATCAATAGGTTGAATCTGAAAGAGTATCAGGACGACACCTGTGTCTGGAGCGTATCTGAACTGTATCAAGATTGAATATTGTTAACGGTAGCTGTTAATCTTATCCTAAAAAGGGTAAAATGTTAGCTAAAATACAAAGTTATGTTGCATGAAATGTATGATGTAATGCATTAGTGTGATCAATGTTTATGATATATGAATCCGATGTATGCGTATGTGAGCTAATTTGTTGTGTTGCTGTTGGATTAGGGAAAATAATTCCCTGACTGCTGCTGAGGATATATAAGTCTTCATGCTTCAAAGTCGAAGTGTTGATGAATTTCCGTTTTGAGAAATAAACTTTGTTATAAGGGAAATACCATATACTGCTTGTAAAAACCTGCTGGGGAATCTTGAGAAGTTTGACGATTTCTACTAGGGATTCACAATTTGAAACTTGGCTCCACTGGGGATTTAAATGACGTACTGTAGGGTTTACTTATGGAATAGCTTAGAGATATTTTCCTATCCTTTCAACTTATCAGTAATTGTCTCTTTTCATTTTGTTTATTTGTAAACAGTAATTATGTTCAAATGCATATGCTCAACAATGAACCATTGGATGTTTTTGTAAACAAAATGCAAGTTTAAAGAAAAGACAAATAGTTTTTGCACTTTCAACTGAATATTTTGTATTGACTTTGAATTAGTATTTTAGTACAAAGAGGCAAACATTCTAGTAAGAGAATGCTGTCATAAAAAATGAAAATTTGATACAAAGAAAAGATAACTATGTGTACAAAAAATCCCATGGGGTTTTCATTATGCTATAGCCTTCGTATCTCCGAGCATCTTGTCTATTTGTTGCCTTGTCCGAAGCTGATTTAATTGATTAGGACCCCTGAGTTTGTCAGTGGAAGCCAAAGGTTGTCCGTAAAGTGATCTGATGGTACATAGTCATATGCTTTAATTCCGTAACTTTTGCCTGGACCGCCCTTTCTGGTTTTCAGTCCACCGGGAAACCCTTTTTTGCCCAAGTCGCCCTTTCGGGTTTTCAACTTGCCGGGTGTACAGATTTTTTTGTTTTATCCCTAATTTTTTCCCGAACCTTTTTGGTTCTCCGGGATGCCCTTGTTTTTCCTAGGTATGTCAACCTTGCGGGTCTCTTATGTGTAGTATCTTTTGACTATGTCCGCGTTCGCAGGGTGTGGTAGGTCGTTGCCATCCATGGTGGTCAAGATCATTGCCCCACCGAAGAATATGTTTTTGATTACAAATGGTCCTTCATAGGTAGGAGTCCATTTGCCCCTGGGATCACTTTGTGGCAAGATGATGCGTTTGATCATTAGATCTCCAACTTGATACACTTGGCATCTGACCTTCTTGTTGAAAGCCTTGATCATCTGTTTTTGATACATTTGACCATGGAAAACAACAACAAGTCTCTTCTCATCAATCAAGTTTAGTTGATCAAGTCGAGTCCGGATCCAATCGTCTTCATTCAGTCTTGCATCCTTCATAATTCTTAGAGAGGGGATATGGACCTCGATAGGCAAGACAGCTTCCATGTCGTAAACCAAAGAATAGGGTGTTGCCCCGATTGATATGCGAGCCGTGGTACGGTACCCGTGGAGAGTGAATGGTAGCATCTCGTGCCAGTCTTTGTATGTGACTATCATTTTCTCTATGATCTTTTTAATGTTTTTATTTGCAGCTTCGACATCACTATTCATCTTTGGCCGATAGGGAGAAGAATTGTGATGCTGAATCTTGAATTGCTCTCACAATGCGGTGATCGTAGTGTTGTTGAGATTTGTACCATTGTCAGTGATGATCCTTTCTGGGATACCATACCGGAAAATGAGATTTTGCTTGATGAAGCGGGCAACAACATTCTTGGTAACAGAGTCGAAGGAGGCTGCCTCCACCTATTTTGTAAAATAGTCAATGGCCACTAGGATGAAGCGGTGTCCATTGGAGGCTGTCGGCTTGATTTCCCTAATCATATTTATTCGCCACATAGCAAAAGGCTAATGAGTCGTTAAGACATTCAGAGGAACCGGAGGTACGTGCACCTTATCTTCATAAATTTGACACTTATGGCAGGTTCGAGAGTGTTGATAGCAATCTGCTTCCATGGTAGACCAGTAATAGCCTTCCCGTAGGATTTTCTTCGCCATCATATTCCCATTGAAATGGATGCCAAAAGTGTCTTCATGTAATTCAGTCATGATCGTTTCTGCTTCAACCTTATCTACGCACCGAAGCAATACAGAGTCATGATTGCATTTGTACAGGATGCCATTACTAAGGAAGAATTTAGCATATAATCTCCTTAAGAACTTCTTATCATTGATTGAAGCTCCTTTTGGATATTCTTGAGCCTCGAGATACCTCTTGACTTCGTGAAGCCAAGGCTGGTCCACTAATTCTTCAGTATTAATCTCGTGACAGTGTGCTGGTTCATCCATTCATTCGATGGCGATCTGGGGAGCCTCGTTATCCCAATTAAGTTTAAACATAGATGACATTGTGGCTAGAGTGTCTGCTAGCTGATTTTCTTTTCGCGGGAAATACTCGAAGGTAATCTTCTCAAAATGTGGTAGCAATGTCAAAAAATGTTCTTTGTAAGGGATAAGGTTAGGGTGTTTGGTGTCCCATTCCCCTTTGATTTGGTTGATGACCAAGGTTGAGTCTCCAAATACATCCAATGATTTGATCCCCAATTTTATGGCAGCTCTGAGACCAAGGATGCACGCTTCGTATTCCGCCATGTTGTTCATACAATTGAAGCAAAGTCTGGCAGTAAAGGGAGTATGACACCCTTCCGGAGATATGATTACAACACAAATACCATTACCAAGTGCATTGGATGCTCCATTAAAGAATAGGGTCCATTGGGATCCTTGTTTAGGTCTGTCATATGGCCTGATTTCTTCGCAGTTGTCTAATGTCATGATGTCTTCATCCGAGAATTCAAACTTCATGGACTGGTAGTCTTCTACAGCTTGGTGAGCAAGGTGATCAGCTAGTACACTGCCCTTTATAGCTTTTTGGGTAGTATACTGTATGTCGTACTATGTCAGGATCATCTACCATCTAGCTATTCTCCCAGAAAGAGCAGGCTTCTCGAAGATGTATTTTATCGGATCCATTTTAGATATCAACAAGGTAGTATGAGTCATCATATACTGTCTTAGCCAGCGAGCAGCCCATGCCAGAGCGCAACAAGTTTTCTCGAGCAGTGAATATCTGGTTTCACAGTCGGTAAAATTTTTGCTCAGGTAGTAAATAGCGTGCTCTTTTCGTCCAGACTCGTCATGCTGGCCCAATACACACCCCATTAAGTTTTCTAAAACAGTCAGATACATAATCAATGGTCTTCCCTCGACTGATGGCATCAACACAAGAGGCTCTTACAAGTATTCTTTGATTTGGTCAAAAGCAACTTGGCACTCATTGTTCCATTTGACTACTTGATCTTTCTTCATTAGTTTGAAGATTGGCTCACAAGTAGCTGTCAGGTGAGAGATGAATCTGGAAAAATAGTTCAAACGCCCCAAGAATCCCCTGACTTCCTTCTCAATACAGGAGCAAGCATCTCTTGTATTGATTTAACTTTGGCAGGATCGACCTCAATACCTTTGTTACTGACGACAAAGCCTAGGAGCTTACCAGACCGTACCCCAAATGTGCACTTGTTTTGATTCAACCTCAGCTTGTACTTCTTCAGTCTCTCAAACAGTTTTTTAAGTGATCAAGATGCTCTTCTTCTGTTTGCGATCTAGTTATCATATCGTCTATGTAGACCTCTATCTTATGATGTATCATGTCATGAAATAAAGCTACCATGGCGCACTGATAGGTTGCCCCATCATTTTTCAGTCCGAATGGCATCACCTTGTAGCAGAATGTGCCCCACTGTGTGACAAATGTTGTTTTCTCCTTGTCCTCAGGCGCCATTTTTATTTGTTTGTAACCTGAGAATCCGTCCATGAAGGTAAACACTTTGTGTTGTTCCGTATTGTCAACTAAGATATCAATGTGGGGGAGTGGAAAGTCATCCTTAGGGCTCTCCCTATTCAAATCTCGGTAGTCCACACACATTCACTTCGCCGTCTTTTTTGGGCACGGGAACAACATTGGCAACCCATTGGGGGTAAGAGGTGACAACCAAGAATCCAATGTTAAATTGCTTCCCGACCTCTGCTTTAATCTTTTCTAACATATCAGGACTCATTTGATGCACCTTTTGCTTTACTGGCGGACAATCTTCTCTTGTAGGCAGACGATGTACTACAATATCTTCATCAAGTCCTGGCATGTCTTCATATGACTAGGCAAAAACTTTGATATAATCATGTAATAACTGAACCAGATGCTCCTTCACACTGGGTTCCAAATTGGCACCTACCTTGACCTCTTTTTTGTCTTCTTCAGCACCCAGGTTGATTGTATCCACGAGTTCATCGTGAGGCTGAATGGTTCTCTCCTCTTGTTGTAGCAGTCTGGAAAGTTCCCCTGGTACTTCACAATCTTCCTCACATTCGTCTTCGGCTTGGTAGATCAGATTCTCAGAGTCACAAAAGGCCATAGCAGTATCATTACCCATGGGATCCAGAATGGATGGATACCTGCATTGTGAGTGTGGGTGTGTGTAAGGGTATAACTATCTTTGAAAGAAAATAAAATGTAAAAGAAAAAACAATGAGCACAAAAGTTTGAATGTGAAAACGTCCATGATTCATTGATGTCATATGAAGATGAAATAATGACCCTTACAAATGGACCATTGTGCCTCGGGTAAGACAAAAGGTTTTAAGAGTGCGAATTATTTTGAATATTACAGATCCAACAAAATGTAAAGATAAATTACTGAGGGATAAAAGTGATTGGGATGAAGTCTCTAGCCTCCCAATTGCTGAGTCCTTCATTGACAGTCGGGAAGATCCAATCCTCCAGGTTGCAGCTATCTTCACCATCTTCTACCGCGATGACCTCATGGTTGCTGATCTTCAAGGGTGGCCCTCCAGCACGGGCACGGCGTACAACCTTTTGAGCACTTGAAGTGAAACCTAAGCCAAAATTGTTAGACTTATATGGGATATCTGGAAGTTGTCCCCAGATAATGCATCCTCCTTCTTCTAATACTGCTTTGGCGTCCTTTAGCGATGAAATCTGGAGTGGAGGCCTTGTAATCTTGGGAACAGTCTTGGTCACTGCCACTTCTTGTGGGACCTCTTCGAAGTGTTGAAATGGAGTTTCAATGAATTCTCCATCCAACTCCACATATCTGAAGGAATTGAGATGGATGATCATGTATTATTCCTCTCCATGGACGGTGATAATCTTCCCTTGAACCGGATACTTCAGCATCTGGTGTAGTGTAGAGGTAACAGTGCCAACATTATGGATCCATGGCCGACCTAGAAAGCAGGAGTAAGAACGGCAGATATCCACTACATAAAAGGTTAAATTGAAATTTTGAGTCCCAACCTTTATGGGGATATCCACTTCCCCGTGCACCATCCTCTTCGAGCTATCAAATGCCCATACTACTAAGTTTCTTGGCTTCAAAGTCAACCCTTCATAGTCAAGTCTGTCAAGAGATTTTTTGGGTAATACATTCAAAGATGAGCCAGTGTCCACCAAAACATGGGCCAGAGTTGTGTCCCTGTATTCCACTGAGACATGTAATGCCTCATTTTGCTTTCTTCTCCATAGGGTTAGATCAGCATCCGAGAAACCTAGGCCATTATCCGCTGTCAAGCTGGCTACCCAGTCTTGGAATTGATCGGCAGACGTCTCTTGAGGCACATGGGCTATTTTTAGGAACTTCACCAAGGCTTTCGCATGTGCCTCGGAACACAGTATTAATGCCAACATGGAGATTTTGGAAGGAGTTTTCCCCAATTGTTCAACTACATCGTAGTCGCTCCTCTTTATAATTTTTAGGATCTCCTCCATTTCTATCTTGGAAGCCTCAGGGATAGCCAGTGATTGAGCCTTCATCTGGACAGGCTCCACTTGAATACTCTTTCCTCGAGTCTCGGCAGCAGGAGTGTTGGTAGGAGTGATAATAGGAGTTGTGACGGCTTCGTCAATAGGAGCACTTGCAGAGATGATTTTGGGTACGGAAATAAATTTTGGAGCAGCCACGGGTATGATCACGGATTCAGAAACTGGTTTTGATGGAGTAATTTCTGGAGAAAATATCCTACCACTTCGGGTAATTTTTCTAGTTTCGGAAATATTGCTGATGTCGGAATCTTCTTCTTCGGAATTTATATCTTCAGCGACCGACCAGTCTTGTTTGATGCCATGGTAGTAAATGTCCCATCTGTAATTCCACGGCACGGTCTTGTCTGGTTTATATGGGACTGGCCCAGGCATTGTGATTATTAGAGGAGCTGCTTTCGGAAGCGATGTAATTCTAACGGGTCTTTTGGTGGAGACCCTGGAAGAATTGGCGGAAATGGTAATGATTGAAACATCTTCAACAGGAATAGGTGAAACAGGATTACTTTCAAACAAAATCTCTTTGTTATCTATCAGGTGTTGAATGCCTGCTTTCAACAAAGGGCAATCAGTTGGTGAGGACAAGCAGAGATGGAAAACTTCATTACAGCCCGGGAACACACTGACTTTCAAAAAGTTTATCTTAATAGTTGTAAGTGGGGTCATGAGTTCATCAACTGTGGTAGAAAACAAATCTTCTTCAACAACATTGGTATTGTCACCATGTCTGGGCATAGGAGCAGAAATGACATTTGGCTTCTCGGGTTAATCAAACTCAATTTATTTTGCTTCAATGAGGTCTTGTATTTTGTTCTTCAAGGCCCAATAATTATTAGTATCGTGACCAGGACTTTCAGAGTGATATGTGCAACGGGCATTGGGGTGAGAATGAGGGGATGTTGTATTGGAGTTTTTTTGAGCTTCTTTCAAGGTTGCCAAGTTGGATCTCAGAAGATGCGATAATACTTGAGACAGAGTCATGTTAATTCCGGTGAATTTCCTGACTGGCCTTTCCACCCTTGGTTGATTACTTCTTTGTTGATCAGATGTAGGCTTGGGAATCATAACAACCCCTACCATTGGCGGCGTTCGACCCTATCTTGGTTCCTTTACGGATATACATCAACTACCTCTTTCTTCCTGATGAAAGGCTTCCTTACAGCTGTAGAAGAAGATGAATCCTTTTGAATCTTTCCACTTTTTATGCCAGCTTCCACCCTCTCTCCAGTTAATATTAGTTTAGTAAAGCCTGCAGATGAACTTCCAATTAAATGGTTAAAGAAGGGACCAGATAAGGTGCCTAAGAGCATGTCTACCAATTCCCTTTCAGACGGAGGGGGTTGAAATCTTTCAGCCAAATCTCTCCATTTTTGTGTGTAATCCTTGAAACGTTCATTGGAAACCATGGCCATACTCTAGAGTTGAGTACGGGTAGGCGCCAAATCAACATTGTATTGATATTGCTTGTAGAAAGTTGCGGAAAGATCTTCCCAATTGTGGACGTTGGCTCTTTCTAGTTGGTAAAACCAGTCGAGTTGTGTTCCAGACAGACTGTCTTGGAAAAAATGCACCCATAAGTCTTTATCAGCGGTATAGGGTTGGATTTTTCTCACATATGATCGGAGATACATTTTAGGGCATGACACTCCATAATACTTTGCAAACATAGGCACTTTGAATTTTGGAGGAATCACAATCCCCGACACTAGTCCCAATTCCTCAAATTCTAAGCCCAGTACCTTTTGTATTTCCATCGCGCTCAACCGCTTTTCAAGATGTCTGTACTTGTCATCAGCTGGAGGATACTGTTCCTCAGAGCAGTCTTCCTCTTCTTCCTCCTCATCTTCCGATTCTAACGGGGCAGCTGTTTCCTTGCCTTTCCCTTCTCCTTCACCGGATGTTGTTGCAATGTTCAAAGTCCTTCTTGTATGCCCATGAAATCTTCTCCCCATGTTTAAGACTCCAGTTACCTTCTTTGTTTTCTTTTTCCTCTCTTCAGCTAGCAGAGTCTTCAATTCTTCTTGCTCCTTGGCTAGGGTCATGAGCAACTGTTGAAACTGCGTATCCTGGGCTTGGAGATCTTTCACTATTTGCTCGAGATCCATCTTACTGAAATAAATAGTATAGAGATGAGGAGGCTTATTGTAAAAGACCTGCTTATGTTATGATGAACGATATGTGTATATGCAATGTTTTCAAGGATTTCAAAGATTCAAATTTGCTTTAGAAAAAAAAGGAAACACACGTTATATTAATAAGATAAAGTTTGGGTACATCTATTCCCCTTGGGAAAAATAATACAAAACTCTAAGATAGAAAATTAGTGCGCATCCTCTTTGGTGCAACGTAGGAATTTAGAGTCCGCTCCTCATGAAGTAGCCTAGTGAGTTCCAAAACCTTCTTCTCGCTTATGTAGAATTGGGCTTCGAAAGTATCTCGCTCTCCTTTGAGTTGTATCCAATCCCTTTGTAGGTCTTCAAGAGATATGGGCATGTCAGGATATAGGATAATGTATGGAACATCTCCCTTCATGACAGGCTCAATGATTATCGGGAGAATGGAGGGGTAAGGAATCATAAGACTCTGAGCACGAGTTCGTACCCATTTGAGGTAAGGCTCAAAAGGGATGGAATTCTTGTGCCCCAAAGTCTTGCTATCCATCTTGTTTAGCATCCTCCAAGCTCGGATAAATCTCTGGCAAAGACCTTGATCGTTGTTGTCGTAGTCGAATACCAAACCTTGAATCAACATCTCGTGCGGGCCATCCCTTTGGGCATAACCAAACTGCCTTAATGCTAAGCATGGATTATAGGTGATTCCTCCCCTAATGCCAAGTAAAGGGACATTAGGAAATTCTCCACAACGGTCGACAATGATAACATTCTGTTTAGAACGGGAGCACCAATGAATGTCTGAATGTTTGAGCATCATTAACCTTTGTAACACCCTTGAACCTTGCTCATTCTTTAAGAATGATTGGGGAAGATGAGAAATAAACCATCTTTCCAAGAGAGGAGTGAAACACATAAGGACACCTCTTTTCCTCATTGTGCGAGTGTGAAAAGAGTGTAGGATATCCCCTAGCAATGTAGGCACCGGGTTGCGTGACATGAAGATTTTGACGGTGTTCAAATCTATGAGTTGGTCAGGATTCGGAAACACAACCATCCCATAGATGAGAAGAGCCACAATTCCTCAAAGGCTTTCAAGTCTAAGGAATTCCAACAGCTTTGTGCTTTCTCAAACAAAAACTTTGCTAGGAAGCCTTTGACACCACTCCTAGTTTCCCAATGAGTTGTGACATCAGATGAGTGCTAGTGTAGAGCTTGAGCAATCTCTTTTGGATTTGGATCTCTATCTATACCGTTGAAAGGTAGTTGATTGAGAATGGGAATCCTCAAGAGTTGGGAGAATTCTTCCAAAGTAGGCACAAGTTGATAGTCGGGAAATGTAAAGCAATGGTGTAAAGGATCAAAGAACTGAAAGAGCACCTTCATCATATCCTCATCTGTGTTGGAGGTGACCAAGTTTAGTAGACGTCCATGTCTTTCGGTGAATGGAGAGTTTTCAGGATTCCTTGAAGCTAGCTCCTTTAGTTGTGGATGAATTCTCACAAGGTTGACTTGAATAGTTTTCCTGCGAAGTGAATCCATTTCCTACAAAACAAGAACAAAGATGAATCCCAAAATCCTTGAAATGGTTAGTGGATGTATATGATGTTCATGATTTCCATGATGTTATGTACAAGTATGCATATACAAGCAAAGCAAACAGGTCCTTAGTTTAGGCTTGCATGGAATTTTATAGGTAAGTACCCTCTTGAAGTTTAGTTGGATTAAACTTGTCCTAGTAATAGTAATCGGGTTCTAAGGAGCTAAATATCACTGGATTGTTTCCTTGGTCATTGTTTCAGCTTAAGCCTCTTTAATGGCGACCGAAATATCCCAAGAAACCAAACCTCAATGAGTGTAGTATCGAGTATCTACCAACTTCGGACTGCACCAAAGCCGGTCATCTCACTGCATCCTAAAGGCCAAGTTAGTCAAGTAAAGGTTCTAGAAATTCATTAGTTCTTCATGACATCACTCAGCGGCCCCGTATTCTCTTTGATTAACTCAAAGGCTACTGGTACCCACAAATATGTTGCACTAACGTAGCTATTGCTTAGACTATATCGGTATACCCCACATAGTTTCTACAACGTATTGCTACTTACCTATAATGTATCCCAAATTCGGGTAGAGAATTCAAACCCAAACAAAGAACCATAATGTAAAGCATACAAGTCAAACAATGTAAGCAAGTAAATTTGATCTAAACCCTAAGGTAACCCCACTTTTAAAATTTCCCCAACAAAGTCGCCAGTTCTGTGATACGTTGGGAGAAATGACTTGATTGTTTTGCATTTTATCGCAAATTTTGTGGTTATCAAGAGTTGCCACCGACTTTTCGCTTATCCAAAAGGAATTGTGAAAAAGCACAGGAAAGACATTTGAGATTTTTTCTTAAGTTTGGGGGGTAGATCATGAAAATGGAAGGTATTAGCACCCTTTTCATCCATGGTTTTCCATGGGCTCTTAGTTACTTGCTAGATCACTTGCTTTTGTTATTTGAAATTGTGCTTGGTGTGGTTTTGAAAGTATTTTGTAAAAGAGGCCATTGTTTAGGCAATCTTTGTAATGATTCTAGTTCGTAAGAATGTATACAAAGATGTTGATCTTTTTGAAAATGTTTTCAATGTTTGTAAGATGTTTTGAAAGTGTGTAGGTGTTTGTTTTTGAAAATAGCAAGGATATTTGTTCTGAAATGGAGCAAGTAACTAAAAGTAATCTACCTACTCAAATGTCTTTCTTGTTCATTTTAATTTCCTTTGATATTATTGTCTTACCATTGATTTGGTAAGCAACCCTATCTTTGGATGTAAACGGGACGGGCGTGGGTCATCGTATAGCCATGATTAGAAATGTTGCAAAGTATCTTAGCATTTTTTTGAGGGACTAAGATCATTTTTGTAAGGAAACTTTAGATAGCGTCATCGAGGGTCTATGATCTTGTATTTGTTTGTTTTTGCTAAGACACTTTACATGCATAATATGGCCATCTTGTATAAGGCAACCAAGTGGGGTAACCCTAAGGGTGCTTGTGTGCAAGTGTTCCATTTTCATGCTCGATTTTGTCTTGGATTAGGGTTTTATATTTGATTAATTTTATCTTGCCATGCAAACCCTAATTACTAGCATATTACATAAAAGCGATAAATTGCGAAATTTAAAGATTACTACGCTATTACAACACTTTGTGGGAGGGGTATACAATTTATGAATGTGGATTGCAATAATATAAACCTAATTAATCTATTACAACCAAATTGAATTTGTACAAATATTGGAATAAATAATGTACAAGATAAATTAAATATACAAAGATGTATATAAATGCAAAAGAAGATTTTGTTTAATTTTTTCACATGGAAAAAGTTTTAACCTAAACCTAGTAAATAAATCAAGATTATCTCAAATTAATTAAGAAATGAAAATTATTTTTAAGAGAAAGTTTTTAATAAACCCTAATTCTAATTTATTAAAAGGAGATAAATTTCTTTAAGTATTTTTGTATTTTTGTCTTGAAAATAATATATGGTATTTATGAAGTATTTTGGTCTTTCTATATGTTAAAATAAATATTTAATAGGTGTGAAGAAAAATAAATATTTAACCTAATTCTATTTTAATTTACAAGTATATTAAAAAAGATAGTATATAACTTAAATAAAAAATAAATATTTTTTATTGAGAAAATTAAGTAAAACAAAAAATATAATATTTATCATTTTTATATTTTTTTATGATTAAGAAAATATATTTGATACAATAAAAATAAAAATAAAATAAGTAAATAAAATATTTGGGCCAGGGGTGTCATGAGTAAATTAGAAGTAGCAAATTAGCAAAAAAATAAGAGGCCCAAGAACTGAAGCCCTTGCTGCAAAACAACAAAAAAAGGGTGGAAAAATATGGAAAAAATGCAAAAGGCAGCGCCAATGCTCGAACCCACGACCTAGGGAATTTTTGCGCGCTGCCTTACCACTAGGGTGGCTGTACATCCATTAGTCTAAGTGAAAACACAAATACATAACACAAAACATTGCCTTTTCCTGTACTTCATCTTCAACCTTTGGCCAGCCGGACCCCCTGTAACTTTTTCATTTCTCAACAAAAATGGAAAGTGATAACATGAACATTATAGCATTTTACCTCACTATTCTAACCATGTGCATAACTAAAATTATAAGTCCAAGATAAGAGAGAATTTTGTTGACCCTAATTCTTGACCTAATTTTTTCAGAAACTTCAAACTTAAAATTCTCTAAACTCAAGCCAAATAAATGCAAGCTATGGATATGTACAGCTTCGTAGCAATGATGTCTACATTCTATATACAAAAATGGAGAGCTAACTATGCCTGTATTAAGAGTTAGAAATACATAAAACTCAACTTGAAAATGGAAATCGTGTTTTGAAAATGAGCTTGCTTTAGGATGATGTGATGATCAGGTTAGCTTCCTTGAACCTCTAGGAAGCTAATGCAATGCTTAGCTTGTCTTGAGGGTGGCTGGAATGGTCTGGAGAAGTCCACCTGGGTTACTCTATTTTTGAACTTCAACAAAGGGGAAGATAGAGTTACAGTGATGTTTTAGGGTGTGGGATGGTTTACTTGTAAGTTAAGGAAGCTTGGGAAAGCAAAAGGCCTGAAAACGCACAAGTGAAATCGAAGATTCAGTTCACAAGTCAGAAATGGAAAGTTTGGAGGCTTGGTATTCAACTTCTGATTATAAGGTGTTTCAAGGCTTGGGCATACGTGGTTTTAGTTGCAAAATGATGGCTTTATATAGAGCAAAAGGTTGGAGGACTTGTGTTTGCTCAGAAGTACAAGATCACATGTCTTGCTACATTTCTTGTTTTTGAAGCAAGTGTGAGAAGTGACTTCTTAAGGCATGATTCTGATCTTGTAGGGTTGCTTGAAACTTTAAACATGTTTTGTTCAGGTTTAGAGACTTGGTTTATGCAGAGAGAACAAGTCCAAGGCTCAAGAAAATGGAAAAAATGCAAAAAGCATGCTTTTCCAAAATGGCAATGTTGTCTTTCTTCCAAAAATGGCTATTTTCTTGTATAATGCATTGAATTCTTGTCTTTATGGCATGAAACCTTATGCGATTCATTAATGATGGAGTGAAAACGAGTTTGAGGCCTGAAAAGTGAAGATTGTACATCCCATTTGCAAATTTGAAAACTTGTTCTTCATGAAAATGACCTATAATCAAGTTTGAAAACCCTAACTTCATCTCTTCGATTATCCATACTCAAACATGATCTCAAGGAGTTCTTGGACATTTTGGAAAGCTTGCAATGTGATCTATAATTCATCTTTGAATTGCTTTCAAAGGTTCCCCTTGGAACTATGTGAAAATTTGGCATGAAGTTAGGTCAAAAACCTGCCTAACTAGGGCAAATTTTCATTAAGTTATTTTAGTTCATGAGCATGTATTCACAAAATTATATATTGAGATCCAAGAATCTTTAGGAGAAATTGTGTTAAGAAAAGTTGTATATTTCATGGAGATCTACAACTTTCATGTTGGGAACTTCCTTTGAATCATTTTGTATCATGGTGAAAATTTGGCCTAAAGTTGAGAAAAAATAAGAAATTTTCTATACTTAGAAAATTTTCTAAGTTAGAATTTTTCAACTTTTCAAATTCAAATCTTAAATATTTGGTTTCTTGATGAACAAGTTTCACATTTTGTCATTGTTTTGATGAATTATGATCCTTGGCACTTGAATTTGACCAAAAAGTCAAAGTTTGACTTTTTAGTATAAAGTTGACTTTTGATCAGGTGACTGAAAAATTCATCTGTCAATCCAATGAATTTGTAATGTTTTGAACCATGCCATTAGGTCAAGAGGATGCAATTGAACTCTTGAGATCATGCTTTAAACCAATTGACCATTTGCTAAGTCAAAAAATCAGAAATTGCCCTTTCTCAGTCAAAACACTAATTTTGACCATTTTGCCCTTTTGATGATTTTATCAAATTTCTTGAAGAATTATGGTCCAAACTTGATCAAATGATACATATGAGTCTAAGATGTTGATATGGATCAAAAATTATGAAGTTTGACTGTAAATTGGCCATGGTTGACTTTTTCCCTAATATAGTTGATTTTTAGGTCAACTGTCCAATTGACTGATCAAAAGTGTGATTCAAAGCTTGAAACTTGGCATGAGTAATCTTGGGGGTACCTAATGATCCTTGAAAATCAAATGAAGCATTGATAGTCCAAAAATCCTTGTGCAAACTCAAACCCTAATTCTGGTCATCAGTGCATGAGGAGGTGTCTTGAGCTGGTCAAACCCTAATGCAGTCTTGAGTCAAAGAGATCTCGAGAGAAAAATCTTGATAAGTGAGAGGGAAAATTTTGGGATACAACAGTAATGTTGCCTTTCTTCCTAAAATGGTAATAAGCATGGGCAATGCATTTAATGCTTGGATTAAAGCTTCTAGCAGCTGTGCAAAACATTAATTATGGAGTGACAAAAAAGTTTGAGGCCTGAAAAGAAAAGATTATGCAGCCTAGCATGGATTTCGTTCATGTGTTCATCAAAAATGACTTGTAATTCAAGTTTGAAAACCCTAACTTCTTGTCTTCGATTCTCCTTGCTCAAACATGATCTCAATGAGTTCTTGGACATCTTGGAAAGCTTGTAACATCCTCTACAACCTCTATGTTGGACATTTTTCAAAATTCATCTTGAAACTATGTGAAACATTTCCATGAAGGTAGGTCAAAATCTTGCCTAAACTAGGGTAAAATTTCACTAAGTTTCCAAGTTTCATGAATATGAATTCACAAAATCATAACGTGAAATCCATGTATTTCTAGAAGAAGTTGTGTTCTACAATATTTTAGATATCATTGAGATCTAAAACTTTCATGTTGGAAGTTTCCTTTTAATCATCTTGCATCATGGTGAAAATTTTGCTCAAAGTTATGAAAAAATATGATTTTTTCAACACTTAGAAAAATTTCTAAGTTTAGAAATTTTGGCTTTCCAAAATGAAATCTTGACTTTTTAATTTCTTGATGAACAAGTTTCATATTTTGGCAAGTTTTGATGAATTGTGATCTTTGATACTTGATTTTGACCAAAAAGTCAAAGTTTGACTTTTCAGTGTACAATTGACTTTTCATCAGTTGACTGAAACTCATCTGTCAACCAATTGAACTTGAGGAATGTTTTGAGCCATGCCATTAAGTTAAAATGATTAATTTCAACCCTTGAGATCATAACTTAAAATAATCAACCATTTGCTAGGTCAAAAAGTAGAAATTGCACCTTCTCAATCAAAATCCTAATTTTGACCATTTTGCCCTTTTGATGATCTGATCAAATTTCTTGAGGAATTGTGATCCAAACTTGATAAAATGACATATATGAGTTCATAATGTTGATATGGACCAAAAATCATGAAGTTTGACTATTGACCATAATTGACTTTTTCCTAATACAGCTGATTTTTAGGTCAACTAATCAATTGACTAAGCAAAAATGTGATCCAAGACTTGAAACTTGACATGAGAAATCTTGAGGTAAAAAATGATCCACGAAAGTCATATGGGGCAATAAAAGTCCATTTGTCCTTGTGCAAACCCAAACCCTAATTTTCAGTCATCAGTGCTAGAGGAGGTATCTTAAGCTGATCAACCCTTGTGCAGTCTTGAACCAAAGGAGATCTTGTGAGAGATTATTTGATAAATGAGAGGGAAAATTTTGGGGTACACAATCAGCATATACTGTCTTATCCAGCGAGCAGTCCATGCCAGAGCGCAACATGTTTTCTCGAGCAGTGAATATCTAGTTTCATAGTCGGTAAACTTTTTGCTCAGGTAGTATACTGCATGCTCTTTTCGGCCAGACTCGTCATGCTGCCCCAACACACACCCCATTGAATTTTCCAAAACTGTTAGGTACATGATCAGAGGTCTTCCCTTAACTAGCGGCATCAAAATGGGAGGCTCTTGATGGTACTCCTTGATTTTGTCAAAGGCGTTTTGGCAATCGTCATTCCACCTCACTGCTTGATCTTTCTTTAGTAACTTGAAGATTGGCTCACAAGTAGCAGTCAGATGGGAAATGAACCTGTAAATGTAGTTTATACGTCCCAAGAATCCCCTAACTTCCTTCTCAGTGCGAGGACGGGAATTTCTTGTATTGATTTTACTTTTGCAGGGTCTACTTCAATACCTTTACCGCTGACAACGAAGCCTAAGAGCTTACCGGACCTTACTCCAAAAGTGAATTTATTCGGGTTCAACCTTAGTTTGTATTTCTTCAGTCTTTCAAATAGCTTCTCCAGGTGGTCAAGGTGTTCCTCTTCAGTTTGAGATCTGGCTATCATATCATCCACATAGACCTCTATCTCGTGATGGATCATATTGTGAAACAAAGCTACCATGGCACGCTGATAGGTTGTACCGACATTCTTTAGTTCAAATGGCATAACTTTGTAGCATAAAGTGCCCCACTGGGTGAAAAAGGTCGTCTTCTCTATGTCCTCAGGTTCCATCTTGATCTGATTGTATCCGGAGAAACCGTCCATGAAGGAGAATACTTTATGTTGTGCAGTTTTGTCAACCAGAACATCGATATGGGGAAGCGGGAAGTTATCCTTGGGGATTGCCCTGTTCAGGTCTCTGTAATCCACACACATATGTACCTTAACATCCTTCTTAGGTACTGGAACAACATTGGCAACCCATTATGGATAAGAGGTGACAACTAAGAAACCGACATTGAACTGTTTCATAACTTCAGCCTTGATCTTTTCTGATATATTCGGCCGCATACGCCGAACCTTTTGTTTCACTGGAAGGCAATCCTCTTTTATAGGTAGGTGATGAACTACAATATCGGTTTCAAGTCCTGACATGTCTTCATATGACCAGGAAAAAACCTCAACATAGTCATGTAGCATCTGTATTAACCGCTTTTTAACACTAGGCTCCAAGTTAGCACCTACCTTGACTTCTTTTCTATCCTCTTCAGTACCTAAGTTCATTGTCACAACTGGATCCTCATGAGGTTGTATTGCCTTTTCTTCATGTTGTAGCAGTTTGGCAAGCTCTACCGGTACCTCTTAATCTTCCTAGCCTTCGTCCTCAACTTGGTAGATTGGATTTTCAAAGTCATAATGAGCAATAGAAGAATTGTTACCAATGGGATCCCGAGTGGATGTGGATCTACATTTTGATATGTGAGTGTTTGTAAGAGCATAACTATTTTTGATAAAGTAAAAAGTAAAATAAGAAAACAAAGAGCGTAAAAATTTGTATGCAAAAACGTCTCATGATTTATTAATGATATATGAAGATGAAGTAACAACCCTCACAGATGGATCATTGTGTCTCGGGTAAGACACAAGGTTTTAAAGTTTAAATTGTTTAAATATTACAAGTCCAAAAATTTAAAGGACAATTACTCTTGAATAAAAGTAATAGGAACAAAATCTCTGGCTTCCCAATTGTTGAGTCCACCGTTGATGGTTGGGAAAATCCACTCGTCTATGTTGGAATTGCTATCATTGTCTTCCAACGCATTGAATCCATGATTACTGATGCATAATGGTGGTCCCTCAGTGCGAGTACGTTGAACAACTCTTTGGGCCTCCGAAGTGAAACCCATACCAAATTTGTTAGATTTGTAGGGAATATCTGGAAGTTGACCCCAAATGGTACATCCAACTTCATCAACTATTACTTTAGCATCCTTGAGAGAAGCGATTTTCAATGGGGGTCTGGTAATCTCCGAAGCCTTGGTAGTAGTCTCGGTCACAGCAACCGTATGTGGAACTTCCACAAAATTCTAACAGGGGGTCTAAATGAACTTGTCGTCCATTTCAACATACCTGAAAGAGTTCAGGTGGCTAACCATGTATTCCTCCTCCCCATGGACTGTGATAATATTTCCATTGACTGGGTACTTCAAAATCTGATGTAGGGTAGAAGTTACAACACTAGCCCCATGGATCCAGGATCGACCCAATAAACATAAATAAGATAGGTGGATATCCATCACATAGAAGGTTGAGTCAAAATTCTGAGTTCCAACTTTGATAGGGATGTCCACCTCCCCGTGCACCATTCTTTTAGAACCATCGAAGGGCCTTACCAAATGTTGATGGGCTTCAATGTGAGTCATTCGCAATCTAACCGGTCAAGAGCATTCTTGGGTAATACTTTTAGCAACGAACGTGTATCCACCAGAACATGGGCTAATGTAGTACCCCTGCACTCAATGGAGACATGCAGGGCATCATTGTGTTTCCTTCCCTTGGGAGTTAAATAAACATCAGAAAAACCCAGTCCATTTTCCGCAGTTAGACTGACCACACAATTCTAGAATTGATCAGCGGAGGTCTCTTGGGGCACGTGGGCGGTCTTCAAAATGTTTACTAAAGCCTTAGCGTGGGCCTCATAGCACAAAAGTAAGGCCAACATTGATATTTTTGAGGGGGTCTTCCCCAACTGCTCCATCATGTTATAATCACTTTTCTTGATTATCTTTAATATCTCTTCCATCTTCTTCTTAGAAGCTTCAGGAATGACTTCTGGATATGCCTTCGTATGGATAGGCTGAACCAAAACCTCTTTTCCCCGTGTCTTAACCGACTCGGTAGCAGGGATAATAACAGGGCTAGCAGCGGGAATAACCATGGGAATACTGACAGGAGCAGCATCAGGAATGATCACAGGAGTGGAAATGGTCTTTGGAGAGATCTCAAGGGAGTGGAAATGGTCTGATGCAGTTACTTTCCAAGAAAGTTGCTAACTTTTGCCTAAGCTGCATTTGCAGGTTTTCAAATTAGCGGGAAATTTATTCTGTTTATGTCTCTAACTTTTGCCTAGGCCGCCCTTTCGGGTTTTCGGCCTACCGAGACGCTCTTTTTTGCCTAAGCCGCCCTTTCAAGTTTTCAACTTAGCGAGTTGTTCTTTTATTTCTTTAAGAGAAGTATTTCTTTACTGCATCAGCATTCATGGGACGGGGGAACTCCTCTCCATCCATAGTTTCAAGAATTAATGCACCTCCAGACAAGGCTTTCTTGACAACATATGAGCGTTCAAAATTGGGAGTCCACTTGCCCCTAGAATCAGTGCTGAAAGACATGATCTTCCTGAGGATGAGGTAGCCTTCTCTGTATTCACTAGGTTTGACCTTTCTATCAAAATATTTCTTCATCCTTTTCTAATATAATTATCCATGACACAAAACTGTCATTCTCTTCTCTTCGATCAAATTCAATTGGTCAAACCTGCTCTGGACCCATTCAGCCTCTGCCAACTTGGTTTCCATCATCACACGCAAAGAGGGAATCTCAACCTCAACTGGGAGTACAACTTCCATTCCATACACTAGGGAGAATGGGGTTTCTCCTATTGAAGTGCGGACAAATGTTCGATATCCATGCAAAGCAAAAGGGAGCATTTCATGCCAATCCTTATAAGTAACGACCATTTTCTGGATAATCTTCTTGATATTCTTATTAGCAGCTTTAACAGCCCCATTCATCTTTGGCCTGTACGAAGAGGAATTATGATGGACAATCTTGAATTCTTCACACAGCTCTGTCATCATTTTATTGTTCAAATTCGAGCCATTGTCGATGATGATTCTACTCAGCACACCATACCGACATATAAGATTATTCTTGATGAAGCGCACAACCACCTTCTTAGTAACATTGGCATATGAAGCAGACTCCACCCACTTGGTGAAGTAATCAAATGCGACCAAGATAAAACAGTGTCCATTCGAAGCTTTGGGTTCTATTATCCCAATCATGTCAATACCCCACATAGAGAAATGCCATGGGAAGGAAATTACATTGAGAAGTGTCGGAGACACATGGACCTTATCTGCATAAATCTGACATTTATGACACTTCTTTGCAAATTTGTAACAGTCAGATTCTATTGTCAGCCAATAGTATCCTGCCCTTAGCATATTTTTAGCCATCGAATGTCCATTGGCATGAGTTCCAAATGAACCTTCATGAAACTCTTGCATCAACATGGTTGCTTCGTGTCTATCCACGCATCTGATCAAGACCATGTCATAATTTATTTTATACAACACATTTTCACTGAGGAAGAAACTGCCAGCCAATCTTTTCAATGTCTTTCTATCCTTCTTCGATGCACCGATCGGGTTTTTCTGAGTCTGAAGAAAATGCTGATGTCATAATACCAAGGTTTTTCATCTGCTACCTCTTCTATTGTAAACACATGAGCGGGCCTATCCAGTCGCCGAACCATAATTCGAGGTATATCATTCCAAGTATTTACTTGGTACATAAAATCCAGAGTTGCCAGAGCATCCGCCATCTGATTTTCATCTCTTGGAATATGATGGAATTCAACTTTACTAAAGAAGGGTAACAACCATCTAGCATAATCTTTGTAAGGGATCAAGCCATGGTGACGAGTATCCCATTCTCCTTTAATCTGGTTTATTACCAAAGTTGAATCACCATACACATCTAGATTTTTAATTCTGAGATCAATAGCTTCTTCGAGACCCATGATGCAAGCCTCATATTCTGCCATATTATTAGTATAATCAATTGTTAACCTTACGGTAAAAGGAATGTGCGATCCATGTGGAGTGACAATCGAAGCACCAATTCCTTTACTATAAGCAGTCACAGCTCCATCAAATATCATACTCCAATGAGATTCAGGGTCATGACCTTCCTCAGGCAATGGTTCCTCACAATATTTTACTTACAGGAACATCACATACTCATCAGGGAATTCATACTCTACAGACTGATGATCCTCCATTGGTTGGTGAGCAAGATAATCTTCTAACACGCTTCTTTTAATAGCTTTTTGAGTGTGGTATTCGATATCATATTTAGATAGCAACATTTGCCAGCGGGAAATTCTCCTAGTAAGAGCAGGGTTTTAAAAAATGTACTCGATTGGATCCATTTTGGAGATCAACCAATTAGTGTGATTCAACATATACTGCCGCAAACGCTTTGCCGCCCAGGACAAAGCACAACATGTCTTTTCCAGCATGGAATATCTCGACTCATAATCAGTGAACTTTTTACTGAGATAATAAATGTAAAACTCTTTCTTCCCTGTTTCATCCTGTTGTCCCATAGTAAAACCCATGGATATTTCTAACACTATCAGATACATAATCAACGGTCTTCCTTCGACAGGAGGGATCAAGATAGGAGGTTCAAGCAGATATTCTTTAATACTTTCAAATTTCCTTTGGAAGTCATCCATCCACACACAACCTTGATCTTTTTTTAACAACTTAAAGATAGGTTCACATGTTGTAGTCATGTGAGAGATGAATCTGGAAATATAATTCAAACGCCCGAGGAACCCTTTGACTTGCTTTTTAGTTCTTGGTGCTGGCATCTCTTGAATTGCTTTGATTTTATTAGGGTCAACTTCAATTACTTTTCGTCTAACAATGAAAACCAACAATTTCCCTGATCGAACACCGAAGGTGCATTTATTTGGATTCAAGCGGAGACGATACTTCCTCAAACGCTGAAACAACTTCAACAAATCTTCTACATGCCCTTCTTCAGTCTTGGATTTGGCAATCATATCATCAACATATACTTCGATTTACTTGTGCATCATATCATGCAATAGGGTTGTCATAGCCCTCTGGTATGTTGCACCAGCGTTCTTCAACCCCAAGGGCATCACTCTGTAACAGAATGTTCCCCAGGGTGTGATAAATGTTATTTTTTTCCATGTCCTCCGGAGCCATTCTTATTTGATTATACCCGGAAAATCCGTCCATGAACGAGAAAACTTTGAATTTTTTTGTGCTATCCACTAACATACCAATGTGTGGCAAGGGAAAAGCATCTTCTGGACTAGCTTTATTTAGATCTTTGTGATCTACGCACATGCAGACTTTTCCGTCTTTTTTCGGTACTGGGACAATATTGGCAATCCATTGAGGATACACTGACGTCACAAGAAAACCAGCATTAATCTGCTTTAGAACCTCCTCAGTGATCTTCACTTCCATATCTGGGTGAGCTCTTCTCAACTTCTGTTTGATTGGCGGACACTCTGGCTTCAACAACAAATGGTGCTCTACAATGTATGTATCTAGACCAGGCATATCTTGATAAGACCAAGAAAAAATATCCACATAATCTTTCAGCAGCTCAATTAACCCGCTCTTCACATCAGGATGCAGCAATGCTCCAATCTTGACTTCCTTTGGATTTTCTTCTGAACCCAAATTGATTACTTCCAATGGCTCAAGCAACCGTGATCAATTTTATATGGCTGAATGGTATTTTCCTCATGCTCAAGAAACCGTGATACCTCTTTTGGAATCTCATTATAATCTTCTTCTTCGGCCCCATACACAGGACATTCAAAGTTGGGAGAGGGTGCAAGGTCATTGTATTCAATTGGTTTTTTAATTAATCTGCACATATTATTTATGATTGCTTTTAGAAACTGACACATATAATAAGTGATCATGCATATTGAATTTCAGTTATTATTTATTTTGAAGGGTTTTTTTTTTCCTGATTACCATTTTCCAAGAAAAAGAAGAAAATAAAGACACAATTTGGGAAACAAAGACAACTTTTATTATTGATTTTAAAAGTCATAGCAAACAGATAAGCCCCACAACATTAATACTTCCATCTTGGGCAGAGTGAAAGCTTTTCAAAAAGATCAACATAACAAATTACTTTGAAACATGTATGCAAGAGGGAACATCAATGGTGATCCAGTTATGAACCCTAACTCCGTGTGTCACATAATTCGGCATTTCCTGCTCTGCTTCATCTTCTACAATGGCATTAATCCCGGAAACAGTTGGATGAAGATAACCCCCTCTACGGAAGATGTCTTGATACTTCCCTGCAGTAGACTTCAGCTTCATGCTCTTACCTTTGTCGTTCTTTAAAGAGAACCCCAATCCGGCTCTGTTCTTATTCACAGGTGGATCCACAATCTGTCCCCATACCTCGCTATGACCCTTACGCACAACATGTTGCGCATCCTTAAGCGAAACCATGGAATTATCATTTCCTCTTATGTTGTCAATGGATAAGGCTTGGAACTGGGTTCCAATAGCAGCTTCATCTGCCTCCACAATGCTGAAAGAGGAAAATGAGATATTAATAATGCATGTTCTCCATTTATGATTACCACTTTCCCTTCACGTACAAACTTCAGTTTCTGATGTAAAGTTAAAGTGACATCCCCTGCCTTATTGAATCCACGACCTTCCTAGAAAATAACTATAAGCGGGTATAATATACATGACCTGGAAAGTTATCTGAAACAAATGTGGTCATATATGAATAGGAAAGTCCACTTCACCAATAACAGATTTCCTTGATCCATCAAACGCTATCACAATGATGCCACTCGGGCGTATAGGCGTTCCTTGATATTCCAACTTTATAAGAGTGCTCCTCGGTATAACGTTCAAAGAGGATCCATTATCAATCAGCACATTGGATAGTGAATCATTCTTGTAATTCATAGAGATATGGAGGGCCAGGTTGTGATTCCTTCCTTCATATGGTAATTCATCATCGCAAAAACTCAAATTATTACATGACTTAATGTTCCCTATTACGCTGTTGAATTGGTCTATTGGCATATCATTCTCCATAAAAGCTTGGTCCAATACCCTCATCAAGGATTCTCTGTGAGCAGATGAGTTCATAAATAAAGCCAATATAGATATTTTTGAAGGAGTCTGCAGTAGCTGATCTAAAATTCTGTAGTCGCTTATCTTGATTATCTTCAAAATATCATCCACTTCTTTCTCTAACGTAGCCCCACTAGTCTCCCCCTTAGCCTTCTTGGGTTCAACATCCTCAGCAATTTTATTTCCAGAACTAACATCTCCTCGAACAACTGGTACAAACACACGACCACTGCGGGTCACCATGCTGTTTCCAGCAATATTTCCAACATCAGGCATTGACTGGATGTGAACTTCCACTCCATCCTCTAATATTGTAGCGTTGTATTTTTAAGGCACAACCTTATCTGACTTGTAGGGAATAGGACTCGACAAACTAATCACCAATGGGGTAACAGCGGGTTTGCTATAATATTAAACTTCAAGATGGGTGGGTTCCCCAAAACAAGGTACAATGATGTTTACCCCTTCTTCAACACAATCAGTCATTATTGAGTAATTTCTGGAAAACAAATCCTCATTTGAGGAGAAATACTCATCGGCAGAGGCATACTCTTCATCAGACTCTTCTTTAGTTAAGCAAACCTCAATCAAGTCAACTTCATGGTAATCATCCCTTTGACCTGTAACCTTGATAGTTCCATTGTGCAATAACAACTAAACACCCTTCTTCACGATTGAACATCCTCGGGAGTCCCGACAGCAAATTCGGCAAGATCCATACTGGTGTTCTACCTGACCATCCATATGGCAGAAAGTAGCATGCAATTGCACAAGGTCCTCATTCATATACTCTACATAAAAAAATCTGAATTCTCCAGGACATCCAGAAACCATATTCACTTCCTCTTCATATTCTTCCCTAGGCATGATTATGTGGATTAGGCCCTCATCCATCATCTCCTGTAAATCAACCTTTATCTTGTCACAACCATGTATATTTGTACTTCAAATAGCACAACCGGCATGGTCATGCGTATAGTAGCTAAATTCCCAGAGGTCTGTATGCATTTTCACCAAATCTACTCTAACCAAATGAATATCAAAAATCCAGAAGTCGCCTGGACAATCGGCCACCATATTCACAACGTTTACTCCTCCATGATTGGGTAGAGGATTGTCTTTCACGTTAGGGCCTACATCCTTGAATGATAGAATACCAGACTTCACCAATATCTGCACCTCAGTCTTCAAAGGATAACAATTCTCAACATTATGCACTGGTGCTCCCTGATGAAAAGCACATGTTTGGTCTGCCTTGTAATACCAAGGCAATGGTGATGGTACAACGGGAGGTGGTCGGGTATGAACCAACTTCTTCAGAATCAATGTCGGTAGTAACTCTGTATAGCTCATAGGAATAGGGTCATAATTCTCCCTTATCTGATTATACCCTTGATTCCCCTGCTGGGATGGTCTCTGATAAGCAACGGTAGTTGGAGGTGCACCCACAACTGGAGTAACTGATGCGACTTGCTGATGACGCTGATAATTCCTTCTAGGAGTATTAACCCTCATATCTTGCATAACAACATTTTCATCCCTTCCTTCTTCTTGGTAAACCCATAAGATGGTTTCTTCATACCTCCAGAACTTTCACTCTTCATTAAATGGCGCTCTCTTACAGCCTCCTCTAAGCGGATACCCATTCCTACCGTTTCAGTAAAGTCACTTGGTGCACTTGCTACCATCCTCTCGTATTAGAAAGCATCGAACGTTTTCAAGAAAATATTAGTCATCTCCTTCTTTTCCATTGGAGGAATCACTTGGGAGGCTACCTCACGCCATCTCTGTGCATATTTTTTGAATGATTCCCTGTCTTTCTGAACAATGGCCCTGAGTTGATCACAGTCAGGCGCCATGTCCATGTTGTACTTGTATTATTTGATGAATACTTCTCCCAAATCATTGAAAGTATAGATGTTAACATTGTCCAAACTCATATACCACTTCAGCGCAACAACGGTCAAACTATCATGAAAAAAGTGAATCAGCAGACGCTGATCATTAGTATGGGTAGACATTCTCCTTATGTACATCACCAGATGATCACGAGGGCAAGTGTTGCCCTTCTACTTCTCAAACTCCGGGACCTTAAACTTAGCAGGTATCTTAACATTCGGGACCAAGCATAACTCATTCACGTTCTGCCCAAATAGCTCTTTTCCCCTGAGGGCCTTGATCTCTCTTTGCATCTTGTCAAGCTGCTCTTGAAAGTCATCCACTCTGTCATAAATGAGGCACACATTATCATTAACAAATGGAACCATACTCACCGAAGGAGACACAACAGAAGCAGCATGCACCATAGGAGGTGTCGGAGTAACAATAGTCTGAACAATTAGAGTATCTTGAGGACCAAGATTGAAACCTTCGGGTGCAAGATAAGGGAACACTCAGAGCTTTAGTAGTTACCCTTATTGGTTGAGGTTTGACACTCGGTGGCTGATTCTGAGCAGCCATCAAAGATTCCATTAGAGCAGTCAGATTGGCCATGTCGACCTTTAAACCAAAAACCTCCTCGCGCAGCTCGCGATTCTCTTGTTCTAGGTTGTCCATCTTCTTCTGAAATTAACCCAAGTGTTGTAGTGGTGAGTCAGCTTGCTGAACGAAGTACAAAATCTTGGTAAGACACCTGGATATGCATAACAAATGCAAGAAATATGTGAAATATGATGCATGATATGCAATTCACAGGATTTTATTTTATTTAATATTTCAAGGGATTTAAAATTTATAGACATATTGCAAATATCAAGGTAATAACGCATTTGAAAATACTGAAAATTCCATGATAACAACTCCAAAATGGATTACAAGTTTCAATGATCCCAAGTACAAGATGAAAATAAAATCTAAAACCCTAAGAAGTAAAACTGATGGAGATCACTCTATACACTGGCGCTTCCCCGTGAGCCTGGCAATCTGAGCCTTCAACCTCTGGTTTTCTTCCGCATATCTGGTGGCAACCTCATTCCAATCACCTGAATCAGGAAGTGAGTAATCAGCATCTGATTAAGGCTTAGGAGAAAATAAATCTCCTTGCCTCTCCATAATCTCTACCGCTCAACTCTCAAGGATCTCAATCAAGTCGTCTTTCTCCTTCAAGTCTGCTCTATAGGAAATCTCTAAAGTTTGGCACTTGTTCTTCCAAGCATCCTTTTCCTGTTGCATCCTGACCAAATCAAGTTGTGGTTCTTCTAGATCATCTAATAAGGGAGGAGTAGTCTTCACAAACAGATCAGGCATATGTGTTTCTTGGGAATATGACATCTTCAACTAAATAGCTCTCGTTTGGACCCACTGAAGATATGGCTCCAAAGAAACAACACCCCTAGGTCCCAAATCCTTCCTACTCTTCTTATGAATGTGACGCCAGGCCTTCACAATCTTCTCCCTAGCTTATTTATGGTCTTCTCCTTCCTTCAGAAAGAAACTACTCAAATGAATACTATTTGGTTTATCCCTCATCGGATAACCGAGTTGTCGTCGTGCAAGAACAGGGTTATAGTTAATTCCCCCCTTTGTACAAAGAAGAGGTACATTGGGGAAACTACCACAATTGTCAATAATATCTATATCCTGGTAAGGTCGATGATACCAATCAATATTCGAGTGAGTAATTTCCATGATCTTAGGAGCCCAACGGGGTTCCTTCTTGACATCCCAAAAAGCATCAGACTGAGGCATATGAAAGATAAACCACCGGTACAACAGGGGCGTGCAACAGATAAACATCCCCCTATTATTAGAACTCCGAAGATGAATAGAGTAATAAGCATCACCAAATAATGTAGGAACTGGGTTTCCAATCAAGAAGATCATGATAGCATTAACGTCATCAAACTTGTCCACATTAGAAAATAAGAACAACACGTAAACAAGTAGAGCAAAGATGGCCTCAAAAGCGACTGTACTCTTCATCCTGGAAAAGTAGCAAGCTTTCTCCAATAATAACTGAGCTGGTAATCCTATAATCCCTCCTTTAGTAGTCATATGGGCTTCCACCTCATACTTCCCCAGATGAATCAAAGCAGCAATCTCATGTGGTTTTGGCTCACCCTCCATACCAGTAAAAGGAACACGATCGGTAACAAGTAAATCCAATAGATAAGAATACTCCTCCAGTGTAGGAATCAACTGATTTTCAGGAAAAGTAAAGCAATGATATATCGAATCATAGAACTGGACCAAGGTCGAGAGAATACCCTCCTTCATCTTCAGCCTCATAAGAGGAATGATGGATCCATACTTCTTCCAAAAGTCTACAGAACACTCGATCTCGGGAATTAAACTGATCAACTCATCTATCTTGGGATCCTTGAAACTTTATTTCCCGGTATTTCTCTTTCCATAATCCATGGTTAAAAAGTACCTGATATTCACAAATGGTCAACTTTTAAATCCCTTGATCTCTTCAAAAGATGCTTATGAGTGCATGGATGCATGATGCAGCAATCACACACAAGATCACACATATAGGGTTCATAGGTTCAACGTCATGAGCATGAGGTCAAAGGTACTACCCATAAGGTATTGGTCTAAAAGTTATCACCTGCCGAACAAGGTTCTAGAGGTTCCTAGAGTCTACAACCTTCCTTCGAATATTACCAACTTCCTGATTAACTCGATAATTAGTAATATTCTCAAGAAAAACTCGTCCAAGCGTAGTATCGCGTGACGACTATTTCCAGATTACTCCGTCATAGCTTCCGCACTACACCTAAGAGGCCATGATGGGTTTGGTATTATATGGTCCTCAGTTTCAGTAGGCTCTCAGGTTGAAAGCAGTACGTCTTCCCGATTACTCGGTAAATGACACTACAATCAAAGGGGCCTTCACTGAGTGGGGGATCTCATGCCTCCTTTTTTGGGATTACTCCCTCAAAGTTAACATGACTATACCGCCCGTCCTATCTTAATGTTTTCCCAGTTCCGAGTATAAGATTTATAAGTAATCACCAAACACCCTGAAAACTAGGAAAATCCAAACAAACATATATAAAACATATAACAAAAAAATAAAAATAGCACATATACAGATATAAACAAAGATAGGCTCAACCCACATATGGATGGACCAACAAAAGGTCAATATGTCCCCAGCGAAGTCGCCATTTTTCTGTAGCGGTAGAAATGTTTAAGACTAAGCCATTGGATTGACTAGACTTATACAGATCAAAATAAAAATCGCCACTACGCTTTATTGTTTCCAAAGGAATGGGAAAAGAGCGAATAACCCAAAAGAGGGGGGAAAGATTCAAGGTAAGGGGGTTGGTTATGAAAAGGGAAGATATTAGCACCCTAAACATCTACGGTACTCCGCAAGAACCTCTTTGTAAAATCTGTATATTTTGGCTATAAAAATGTTGTATAAAAATAGATGGTGGAGGTGAGAAAAGAAATATTTTTATAATTTTTGCACCCGCCGCGATTATGAACCTTTAGTGCCTACGTACCACCTTTCGTGCAATAGGGGATCAAGGTACATGTAGTTCCTCTTTAAAATATTTTAAAACACAAGTGTGTTGGTTGATTTTAAGAGATAAGACATCATCATCATTGTCCGTGTGGAAAACATACTTACTACCCACACTCATGAGAAAGGAGAATTTGCATCATCTCAAAGTGGAGGATATGACCTGGATTTTAAAATCAACAATTCCTCACTCAACACCCAAGTTGAAAATATCTCACTTCACTACATATCATAGAATTATAGTTGTTTGCATCACTACAAGGATTGACAAGAGTCGAATCTTTTGAGAAAAGTTTAAGATGAAAGCTAAGATGGCAAAAATGGTTTGAATGAGATTGATTGATTTTTAGTTTTCTCACAAAAGGAAAAATGTCAAAGTATTATTAAGTTTATTTAAGTTTATTTAAGTTTATTTATGAAAGTGTTTGAAAATGCATGGACCTAAGTCCAAGTTTATTATGAAAGTGGTTCAAGTTTAAAAACAAGAAGAGTTTTCAAAAGGAGGGAGAAGATATTTGAAGTTAAAGAAGATGGGAGGAGAAGAAGAGGCTATCCTAAAGCATAAGGTAAAATCTAGGGATAGGAACCATCTAACCAACAAGAAGCCAAAACTTGACATTATGAGCCAAGATAGAATTCCCATTCTTTGGATTGAAACCAAGAAAGCAAAGATACTAGAACTCTTGAGAGAACCAAACTTCAAGTTTATTAAGTCTTCGCAAAAAATTGGACAGAGTAACGGTTGTATACAGGTGAATTCCAAATTACAAACAAAGAGTATAATCACAATAACCTGCACACAAAACAAACAAACAAACAACCCAATGTCTTAAGGTAAACCTCAAGAGCTCCAGACAAAATAATCAGATGAGGTCACAAGGTCTCCAATCATAGACCAAGGTTTCTAATCCTAAGTCCAAAAAGTCCAATGCTATATAATGCCAAGGATAGTAACCAAATAGTCCAAGTATCATTAAAGATTTTTAGGATTTATGTTGATTATTAGGTGTTTTGAAAAAGAAAAGTAAAGCTCAAGTGAGCAAAAATAAAAATGACAAGAAAGTAAATACTCAAATGAGCAAAGATGAAAATGACATGAAATGTAAATGCTAAAAGTAAATAGTACATAAAAATAAAGGGGCATATAATAAAAATAAAGGATAAAGTCAATTATTAGTGATTAGTGGTCAGTGGTTAGTTGGATGATCATCTTGAAACTTGCATTTGGAAGTCATTAGAGGATTGGTAGAACCAAAGCCTCCACACAACAAGTTGCATTTGCTTTTTGTGAAGTATATCATCCATTTTGAATCCTCATGAGTACCATTTAATGATCAACAATGTTTAAGTGATCTGCATTGACCAAAGGTATTGCAGATCCATTAGAGGATTGGTAGAACCAAAGCCTCCTCACAATGAATCTCAAGGTTATTGGATCAAAGAGATAAAATTAACATACTTGGGCTTGCAAACATAAGTTTGGGCCACGAATGATCATTTATTCGAATCGGGACAAAATTTAGCGCTATGTTAAGCAATTGTAAGTGGACTTATATAGAAGCACACCTATTTTGAGGTCGGTCAATAGCAATCTAGGCACCATTTATTTTGAGACATGATATAGAGATTATGCTCCAATAACACCTAGTGCAATAAGAAAAGGGATGAGATGAAGAGGGGTGAGAGAGAATATACAAACCACTTTTGAATTAAATTTAATCAAACTATTATTAAAATTATTCATCCATTTTTGTGGAGTTAGACTCAACACCATGGATCCAATGATGTTAATAAAGTTCATGATCAAAAATTTAACCCAAGATCAGCCAGAAAATAGTCAAAAAATAATATTACATTTAATATATATAAAAAAGGTTTAAAATAAAATGTTTTAAAATTGAAATAAAAGAGAAAAATATCAATTATGTTCAAATTTATCAAAAAATAAAAAGTAAGACCATAGAAAAATCAGAAAAGGACTCAAATGATTTTATAATTTTTAAAGTCAGAAACTATTTTTAAAATTAAAAGAAATGAGCAAAATAAACCAAAAATGATTAAAAAATACCAAAGTCAGAAATAAAAAATAAATGAGGTCACAAATATTTGTCACAATATCATTGGATCATTCCATAATTTTTTCAGAATTTAAAAATGCATAAAAGTATTTTTAAACATTTAAAATAATTCAAATAAAGTAAAAATTTGTAAAAAATATCAAAACACAAAATTAAATTGTGAAAAATTAAAAATCAGAAAGAGAATAATCAAAAATATTTTTCAAAATTTTTTCAGAATTTTTGGACTTAAAATGAATTTTCTAGGATTTTTTGAAGTTTAAAACAATTAAATATAAAAATCAGAAAGAAAATAAAAGTCAAAAATATATGGACCATTGGATGAGAGTCAAAACACGTTAGTAATTAAATCCAAGGGATCTGGCGCGATGTGCATATCATGGTCATTAGTGAATAAAGCATAGAATCAGAAAGTAAAATCAGATTTCCAAAAAAATAAGTGGCACGCCATCATTGGTTGGAAGATGACACGTAGGTCATCTTCAACCTCCAGCCAACGTGAAAAGTTTTGAAAAGGGATTTGAAATTTCATGGTCAAAACGTATTTCCAGTAAAAAGCAAGTGTTGTGACTAGAACCAGTGCAATGAGAGCATCACAATATTATCAAAGTTTTAAAGAATTGATGAAGGAATCTACCTATTGAAATTGAGTTGCAGAGCTCTGAAATTGGACTTCTATGGAGCAATATAGGGCATGATTCTTGAATGTAATTATATGATTAGCTTCAGGGAATATCAAGGAAGGTGAATTGATGGAAAAATTGGATTGAAAAAGGCTTGTATATGGATTTCTAAGTTGCTGAATTTTGAGTTATGGAACAAGTTTGGCAGGGTGATTCTGGCTATCCAAGCTTGAGAAAATGAATAGAGAATGACCTTCTATTTATAGGGAATCAAATGGAATGTCCAAGCGTGTGAAATGATGAAGTTTGGAGGGATATCGTGTGAAGTTGCAAACAAGAAAAGTGTGACTTCTAATTTGATCAAAACTCGTCCAAAACATGTATTTTGCTATTCTAATCACTTCTGGAAGTTCACTAAACACGTTCAGAAGCAAAAACGCGCAGAATCAAAGTGTTTAGAAGCCAAATCAAGGATTTCAAACTTCTGACTTGGTGAAAAATTCAGTTTCAAAGTGCCAACTTCTGACCAATGGCATTCTCAGGTCAAGGGGTCTTAGGGCATGATTCTTGATGCTTTATAAAGATGAGGTTATAAGCTTTGCAATGTGAAAATAATGGAGACAAATGGATTCTCGAGCTGAAAGTTATAACGATTCAAAGTTGGAAAAAATGTTGACTTACCATACTTAGAAATATTTCAAAATTTTCATCAAAAATGACTTATAATGTCTTATATCCAAACATAGCCTTCCACTTGGAATTTGCTCTTGACCAAAAAAGATGTCATGAAATATATCTCTTGAATGACATTTTGTAACTTGAACCATTCAAAATCTCCAAAAATTGAGAGAGTTATGACTTGTTGCAGTTGGAAAATTTTCATAAACTGACATATAATCTTTTGTATCTTTAAGGAAACTTCCATCCATTTTCTCACTTTGCAAATAAAAGAAGGCATAAAGTTCACATCCTCAAGATTATTATGGAAAAATAATGGGCTCAAGGTGATAAAAGTTATGATCCCTTGAAGTCACACATGGAAAATTAGGGATTCATCTGGAGGACTTGTAATCTTTCTTCTTCATCAAGTTTCTTCCACATGAAAACTACTTGGAACTTTTGAAGTGATTTGTTAATAACCCTTTGAAGAGAATGATGTCTTTGGAATCACTCAAAAATACAAAAATATAGGCAAGATGTACTCCTTTGAAGTTCAAAACCCTAGCTCCTGGATTAAGAAACATGCCTTGAGGAACTTTGACAATTTTGAACAAACTTCTTATACCAACACAATTTTTTTGTAAATATAAGTTGTTGAGGATGATAATGAGAAATCATAGCAACCACAACCACTTCCATATCTTGATAATTGAGAGAAATATTCACTTGTGGCCAAATCGAACAATGTCTTGTCCAAACATGACTATTTTTTCAATCAAATCCCTTGTACTTTTTTGGATCAAATTTGATAATCTTGAAATATGGTGAACCAAAATTAGCTTGCCATGCCATTTACTCCAAAACAACTTCAATGGTGAGGCTTGAATTCTTCACAAAGCTCTGTCATCATCTTTTTGTTTAGATTCGATCCATTATCAGTGATAATTCTGCTCAGCATACTATACCGACATATGAGATTATTCTTAATGAAGTGCACTACCACCTGCTTAGTAACATTAGCATATGAAGCAACTTCCACCCATTTGGTGAAGTAATCAATTGCTACCAAGATAAAACGGTGTCCATTCGAAGCTTTGGGTTCTATCATTTCCATCATGTAAATACCCCACATAGAGAAAGGTCACGGGGAAGAAATAACATTTAGAAGTGTAGGAGGCACGTGAATCTTTTCCGCATAAATCTGGCATTTATGGCACTTCTTTGGAAATATGTAACAGTCAGATTCCATTGCCAGCCAATAGTAACCTGCCCTTAGCATCTTTTAAGCCATCGAATGTCCATTGACATGAGTGCCAAATGAAACCTCATGGATCTCATGCATAAACATGTATGCTTCGTGTCTATCCACGCATCTGAGCAAGACCATGTCATAATTTCTCTTGTACAACACATTTTCACTGAGGAAGAAGCTGCCAACCAATATTCTCAATGTCTTTCTATCTTTATTTGAAGCACCAATCAGGTATTCCTGAGTCTGGAGAAAATGTTTTATATCATTATGCCAAGTTTTCTCATCTGCTACCTCTTCTATTGTAAACACATGAGCGGGCCTATCCAGTCGCCGAATTATAATTCGAGATATATCATTCCAAGTATTCACTTGATACATAGAAGCTAGAGTTGCAAGAGCATCCACCATTTGATTTGCGTCTATGGGGATGTGATGGAATTCAACCTTATTAAATAAGGGTAACAATCTTCTAGCATAATCTTTGTAAGAGATCAAGCCGGGGTGACGAGTATCCCAGTCTACTTTAATCTGATTTATTACTAAAGCCGAATCGCCACACATATCTAGAATTTTAATTATGATATCAATGGCTTCCTCGATACCCATGATGCAAGCCTCATATTCTGCCATATTATTAGTATAATCAAATGTCAACCTTGTAGTAAAAGGAATGTGTGATCCATGTGGAGTGACAATCACAACACCAATTCCTTTACCATAAGCATTCACATCTCTATCAAATATCATACTCCAGTGAGATTCAGGATCAGGACCTTCCTCAGGCAATGGTTCATCACAATCTTTCACTTTCAGAAACATCACATCCTCATTGGGGAAATTATACTTCCTAGACTAAAAATCATCAACTGGTTGGTGAGCAAGATAATCTGCCAACGTGTTGTTTTTAATAGCTTTTTGAGTATGGTATTCGATGTCATATTCAAATAAAAGCATCTGCCAGCGGGAAATTTATTTCTCCCAGTAAGAGCAGGCTTTTCAAAAATGTATTAGATTAGATCCATTTTGGAGATTAACAAAGTAGTGTGATTCAACATATACTGCCACAAACGTTTTTCTGCCCAGGCCAGAGCACAACATGTCTTTTCCAGCATGGAATACTGTGACTCATAATCAGTACACTTTTTACTGAGATAATAAATGGCATACTCTTCCTTCCATTTCATCTTGTTGTCCTAGAATACAGCTCATGGAATTATCTAACACTGTTAGATACATAATCAATGGTCTTCCTTCAACAGGAGGGAGCAAGATAGGAGGTTCAAGCAGATATTCTTTAATATTTTCAAATGCCCTTTGGCAGTCATCTGTCCACACACAACCTTGATCTTTCTTTAACAATTTAAAGATCGGTTCACACGTTGCAGTCATGTGGGAAATGAATCTGGAAATATAATTCAAACGCCCGAGGAACCCTCTGACTTGCTTTTCAGTTCTCAGTGCTGGCATTTCTTGAATTGCTTTGACTTTATCATGGTCAACTTTAATCCCTCTCTGGCTAACATTGAAACCCAACAATTTCGTTAACCAAACACCGAAGGTACATTTATTTGGATTCAAGCGGAGACGATACTTCCTCAAACGCTGAAACAACTTCAACAAATCTTCTACATGCCCTTCTTTAGTATGGGATTTAGAAATTATATCATCATCATATACCTCAAGTTCCTTGTGCATCAGATCATGGAATAGGGTTGTCATAGCCATCTGGTACACTGCACCAGCATTCTTCAACCCGAAAGGGATCACTCTGTAACAGAATGTTCCCCAGGGTGTGATAAACGTTGTTTTTTTCATGTCCTCAGGATCCATCAATATTTGATTATACTCGAAAAATCCGTCCATGAACAAGAAAACTTTGATTTTTGTTATGCTATCCACTAACATATCAATGTGTGGCAATGGAAAATCATCTTTTGGACTAGCTTTATTTAGACCACTGTAATCTACGCACATGCGAACTTTTTTGTCTTTATTCGGTACTGGGAAAATATTGGAAATGTGATTCACAAGAAAACCGACATTGATCTGCTTTAGAACTTCTTCTTTGATCTTCACTGCCATATTTGGGTGAGTTCTTCACAATTTCTGTTTGATTGGCGGGCACTCTGGCTTTAGCGGAAAATGGTGCTCTACAATATTTGTATCTATACCAGACATATCTTGGTAAGACCAAGCAAAAATATCCACATACTCTCTCAACATCTCAATCTACATGCTCTTCACATCAGGACGCAGTAATGATCCAATCTTGACTTCCTTCGGGTCTTCTTCTGAACCCAAATTGATTACTTCCAATGGCTCTTTATATGGCTGACTGACATTCTCCTCGCGCTCAAGAAACTGTGAGACCTCTTTCGAAATCTCATCATAGTCTTCTTCTTCGGCCCCATACACAAGACATTCAAAGTTTGGAGGGGGTGCATGGTCATTGTATTCAACGGGTTTTTTAATTAATCTGCACATATGATTTATGATTGCTTTTAGAAACTGACACATATAACAAGCGATCATGCAGATTGAATCTCCAGCAGGATTTATTTCTTTGGTAGGGTTTATTTCCCCAACAAGGTTTATTTCCCCAATAGAATTCAGTCTTCCAAGCTTGAGTCTATTTCTCTAACTCTTAGAAATCACTGGCAAAATTCCTATCGTTAGCAAAGGATGGTCTAGACTGCTATCCCCAGAGAGCTGCTACAAAATATGAAACTGGACCAGATGTAATTCAACCTTATCCTCCATAGACGAGTAGGCATCCATAATAGAAGCTCGGTCAGACAACACTCAAAAAGTTATCCATATCTTTTATCCCCAGTCAGGATATATAAGAATTAAATTCCCCAGTAGAGTGGCGAACGACCAATGTTCCTGAACTCTTCTCGCAAAATAGAAATCAATGTTTCCCAGCGGAGTATCCTCAAATAGAAAGCAGGAATTCCCAGCAGAGACATCCTAAACAAGATTGAAGAATTATTGTCTTCATCCCCATCAATAGTCAGGGATTTAATTTCCCCAATCAAAGATGTTACACGAAGCTACCGACAAGCTTCAATGACATCTTACATCCATACATCATTTACAAATGTCATAACATATGCATACGAAACGCATATAACACACTCTCAAATACTTTAAGAACGTCATTACGCAATGCATTTCATACATCATGACATTGCATAAAACTATTTATCTTTTCAGGTAAAGTCTACAAACAGACAAATATCATCAACAACTTTCAAACATGTCACAGATTAATTCCTGAAACAAGACAAGGAAACTATCTGTATGACCAGACACAAATTAATTCTTGAAAAAAGACATGGAAACTTTCCGTGAAAACAAATTGTAGATCAATTCCTGAAATAGGACGGGGCGACTATCTACATAAAAAGGTCAAAGATTAACTCCTGAAATAGGACAGGGAAACTACCTATACGATCGAGCAAATATTAACTCCTGAAACAGGACGGGGAAACTATCTTTATATCTTTATAACCAGCTGAACATCAATTCCAGAAACAGGACGGCGCGACTATCTTTATCACCAGGTGGTATGAATTCCTGAAATAGGACAGGTTTACCAACAAAACAAACCGTAGATCAATTCCTGAAATAGGACGTGGCGACTATCTTTATCATCAGGTGGTATGAATTCCCGAAATTGGACGAGTTAACCAACAAAAGCAGACTGTAGATCAATTCCCGAAACAGGACGGGCGACTATCTACATGACAAGCATTTCTCTCAGAGACTAAATCTGACAAGCAGCTACTCAAGCATCTTCCCCAGAGGCTCACTCTGGAAAGCATTTTTCAGATATAGTCAAGCGTAGACTCATTCTGATACTTCTATCAACAACTACTTTGGATGGAATCTATAAGCCCATCTCTGATGACTCTCCATCACCTCTCTGAATTCCATCTTTAAGCCCATTCAAGCAATGTCACCAATTAACAGTGTTATCTTTTGCACAGGCGAGTGCAAATTTCTAGGCACTTAACTGTTTAATCCTCTTCTACCTTCAGATCACGAATGGCGGACATGTCAATATAACTCTTCAGGTTTAAGAAGATTGGATAGGGGAAGCTTTTGTACCCAAAAATTTGACCTCTCATTTTATTAAAACATTCTCCTAATGCTCAAGGATGCTCAAGAATTGATCAGGCAAATTCTCCTCCTAAGAAATGGGTCCACAATTAGGGTTTCACTTTTCACAAAGAAGATAGGGTTTAACATGACTCAAGTTTTTTCCATGGGTTCTTATATGGATTCAATAATGCTCATACCAAGTTTCATGTTTTGCATCACAAGTTTGCTCAGTCAATGGCTCTGATGATGGAAAATCAACTATATTGGGCAAAAAGTCAATTGTGGTCAACATACAGTCAAATTTCTAGATTTTTGACCAACATCAAGATTTTAAGTCATATTCATCATTTGATCAAGGGTTGATCAGGATTCCTCAAGAAAAGCCCTCAAATCATCAAAAGTCAAAAGTTGCCAAATTAGGGTTTCCTTAGGAGAAGTCAACTGAACTTTGACCAAACATAACTTTCACATGCTTCATCAAGTTTTCCCATACAAAAGCTCATTTTGAAGGAAATTAAATTCTCTAAAACTTTGAAGCTCTAAGTTCAAGTCCAAAAAATTGTTCATTTGAGAGATATGAGCCAATAGAGTATAGGTCATTTTAAAAGTCAACAAAAAGACACTTTTTGTCAAGGAAACTTACATCAAGATAAATTCTCCAAATGCAAAAATGATCAAAAGAGGGATTGTAGAGGATATCTTGAGCTTTCCGAAAAGTCAAATATTACCTTAAAAATGTGAAAGTTGAGAGAGTTATGACCAGTGCAAGTTGGGAAATTTTTAACAAAGGCATGAAGTTCAAATGGGCAAACTTGATTTTTTGGGCTAATGGGCCATGGTTTAAGAGTCCAAACATGCTCTTTACTCCTTATACACCTCAGAACTCATTCATGCACCTCTTGGGTTTTTATTTTATTTACTTTTGATTTTTATTAATTTAATGTCAAAATAAAATAAGATAAAATGATATCTTCCTACAAAGGCCCAAGCCCATATCTTTGCCCTAATTTCAACCTATATAATCTCATCAATTCTAAAACAATGGGGACACAAAAACCCTTTCCTAAAATACTTTTCAAAATATCAAAAAAATTTAAGAACCATAGCAGTCTTGAAACCCTTGTTACAAACTATGATATGGTGGCAAAACCGACTACTTTGAAATGCTGGTTTGCGTTTTGCGTCTTTTGTTTGCAAAATGTCACGGTAAGCAAGAGTCGCCACCGACTTTTATTTCATCCAACCGGAAAGGAAAAAAGTACAGAAAAAATCCTTTTTCGAGATTTTGAGTACGGGGGGTATATTATAGAAAGGGAAGGTATTAACACCCTTTCTATCCATGGTTTTCCATGGGCTCTTAGGTACTTGCTCATATTTTTTAAAATTTCTTGTGTGTGTGCTTGCTTTCAAAATGTATTGCTTCGTGATAACCCTTGTATCAGTCCTCAAGGGTGTGACGAAGTTGTTTTGAAAATTGTTTGAAAAGTGTAAGTGTGAAAAGTTTGATTTGAGCAAGTACCTACTAGCATCTACCTACTCGAAAAAGGATCGTTTCTATTCTCGTTTCCTTTAGACAATGATATCCTACTATTAAGAAATAAGTAGCATCGTCGTTGGAGTTGTAAGGGTCAATTCGTGAGGGACGTACGATCACTAAAGTAATGATAGGACGTCATAGTAATAACCCTAAAGTCTTAAGATCATATTCGAGGCAACATTTCCGAGGCGACGTTTCTGAGGCAACATTTCCGAACGGGACTTTTGGTCTTTGTTAGACAGGAGGGAAACCACTAAGACACCCTATACTTAATGATCTTTTACCGAAGGCAACCGAAGTGAGAGTATACCCTAGGAGTGCACATGTGCGAGTGATTTGATTTCAGTTATTATATTTGCACATTAGGGTTTTCTAGCTGTTTTAAATTATCATGCAATCTTGTAATACAATCCTATCAACATACATCTAAACAGTTAATATTTGCGAGAATTAAAATGCGAGAAAATAAACCTACGCTATTACAAGGCTTCGGGGTAGGGATTAATTACATAGCCAAAAAAACCCGCAAAAGACGATAAATAAAAGAAAATCCTAGATTAAACTATTACATACCATGGACAGTTACATCAATATTGCAAAAATAATAAACACGCATGATGAATCGAAAACAAGAGAATTAGGGTTTTGACCCCAACTATGCCTAATTGTAATTTAAAGGAAAAAACATTTTTTGTCGTTTTTGTTATTTTGAGAAAATAAAGCTCAATAAAATAAAAAGTAACCTAATTACTAATTAATTTTAATTAAGAAAAATAATTAAATTAACCTATTTTTTGTATTTATTTTTAAGAAAGAAATGAATATTAAATCAAGAGCCTAACCCTAATTTTCTAATTAGTTTTAATTATATATAAAAAAAGTTATAATTTCCCTAAATTAAATTAAATTAAATTAAATCAAGTTTGATAAAAAAACAAACTAATTCTAATTTTTTATAAACTCTTGGTTTTATGATTTTTGTGAAAAAAGAAATTAATTTTGTTATAAATAATTAAGCAAATTAAAAGAATAAAGAAAATTAAAAGAATAAAAAGAAATAAGAAAAAAAAGAAATATATAAAAGAAATAGTAATGGGCCTGATGTTTTAGCAAAAGGGGGGTGTTGTTTGCAATTTCTTGGCCCAACAAGCTCCTGGCCCTGTTGACTTCGCCCAATCCCATGTGCACGCTTGACTGGGGCGCATGGTGGTCCTTCGGGGAGAAGGCCTTAGATCTGAAGCCTTGATACGTTGAACGGTCAGATCTGGATAATACATGGTGGATCCTTTTCCATGTGATACGCTGGATTATCTGTTAAAGAAAAGCATGAATAAAAGTTGGAACCTGGGGATCGAACCCAGGCCCTTAAGCATTCTCCCCTTGCACGCTTGCCAACTGTGCTGGTTGTGTTAGTTGTATAAACAACAAAAAACAAATATTATATAATACAAACAAAATATTAAACTTTAAAACGCACGAAATTCAAACTGGCAAGTCAGGAATCGCCATGTATTCATCTTCTTCCTCCCACTGTCGCTGTAGGTTTTGTAACTTTTACCTACGAACATTAAGCGTAGGTATATCACCTGTGCATTTCCAAAATCTTGTACGTGCATGATAAATGAAAACCAATGGTACCAATCAACTCGTTTCAACCTCACGAGCATCATGGTACCATTATCAATGCCCAATTTTCCCAGTATGAGAAATCCCTAAAAACAAAGAATAAACCCTAGCCATGGTAGCTTGATGTACAATCAATAAAAATGCAATTGAATATAGTCATTAGCTTGCAAAAATCTCAAGGATTATAAATATACCAATCAATCATGCTAAATATGCCAGAATCAATATATTTGAATTCAAGAAAAGAGGCAAACTGTGTGAACCTTACAGGGTGATTCTGAGCGTGGGGAGGCTTGCTAACGATTGAAACACGATCCTGGGACGTCCAACAAATGATTGGTGTGGTTAGAACGGCTTGAGATGGCCTACAACTTGGAATTTGGTTTGCAATTTTTTTCTTGAATTTTTGCAATTGGTTCTCTGCCTTTTCACGCCTCTAGCCTCCTCCTTTTGGTTTGCTTTTATTGCCTATGTATACTAGAGTGCATTAGGGTTAATGTTTGTATCAAATCTTTTCCAATTATGAAGATTGATCCATGATTTAATCCTTGCACTAAATCTTTCCAAAACAAGAAAATTCAATCTTTTATGTCCATATGAAGCTTTGCACGTTTTGATCTTGTCTCCAGCTGTATAATGAACCTAATCATGCACAAAATCTCAAGGTTTTATTGATTTTTGATATTTTCATTATTTTATATTGATTTTATTTAATTTAAATGAAATAAAATCAAAATAAATAATAAAAATAAAAGAATGACAAGTGGAAAGGCCCATGGGTTGTGGATCACATTACAAACTCAGTGCAAGCATAAAAAGGTGAGCCTATTTAGCAAAAAATGCAATTTTGGACACATTTGACTTTTGGCAATTTTGCAAAAATGGTCAACTTGGCCAATGCATAACTCTCTCAATTTTGACCCTAGAGATGTGTTATTTGAATTTTTAGAAAGCTTAGGATGTACTCTAAGCAACCCTTTTAGTCTCATATCAATTGATTCTTCCATGTTCATGTATGAAGGTTTGACCCAAAAGGTGTTTTTGTTGACTTTTCAAAATGACCTAAAATGTCCAAATTCATATTTTCTTGTGAGTTCATATTTTGAACTTAGGAGATGAAGATGAATTGTATAGAATTACATCATCTTAAAAATGAGCTTTGGATGGGTCATTTTTGATAAAGTATGAGAAAGTTATGCTTGGTCAAAGTTGGGTTGACTTTTCCTACAAAACCATAATTTAGCAACTTTTGGGTTTTGATGAATTGTGAGAAATCATTGAGGAATCATGATCAACCCTTGATAAAATGATGAATAATACTTCAAAATTAGAATTTTGACCAAAAGTCTTGAAGTTTGACTGTATATGGGCCACAGTTGACTTTTGCCCTAGCACAGTCGATTTTCAGGCATTTGAGTAGTTAACTGAGCAAACATCCTATGCAAGGCTTGAAACTTGACATGAATGGTCTTGAGAACATATTAGGGCAATGGTGAGCATTTGAGATCCTTTTGACTCAAGCATATTGATGCAAAATGAAACCCTAATTTGAGATAGACTACCTTAGGAGAGAGTTTGTCTGGTTAACTCTTGGACTTCTTTGAGCAATTTGAGGACCTCACTTGATATGTATTGAGAAATATGGGAGGGAAAATTTTGGGGTACAACACAAACCCTTTCACTACAAAAAATCCATTCCATTCTCTTCCAGTAAACCTATAGAGTAAGCATGGACCAAATTGGATAGTCCAAAACGTATGAAATCTCATTGCATAGCATCTCCAGTTTCATAATGTTCATAATGTTCATATATTTAATTTCTATTTTCTTTAACATGTACTAATGTCACTAATGTGTTCATGAGGTTTGGTAGTGCAGGATAGAACAATCGTGGATGACCCATGCAGTTAGAATCTTAAATTACCATCGTTGTACCAATCTGCACCGTTTGTGTTATAGCTCTTAAACCAGCCAGTTTTAGACCAAAATAATTATTCCATCAAACTCTCAACCCTCGATTTAAGGGGGTAAGATGTTTTTGGACTACTAATTCTTGGTATTTTGTAGGTTTTATCAAAACAGGATACCGAAGAAGACGACCGGAGCTAGGGCTTCGACGTCTCTCCGGTTAATACATTCGTGTTTATATTATATATTTATTGTTCCATTTAAATTAACGAATGTACTACCTCCCCAGCGGTAGAAGCGCACGCGATAAGTCATTTGTGTCAAAGGGCCTGGTTCGATCCAGCCTTTTGCCACTTATTTTTCCTAATATTTTCATGTTTTACATGTTTATTACATAACGCGATAGACGCATATCCGAATACCAAAGCGTGTTTTGCCTGGTGGTGATTGTGTTGCTGGAAATCCAGGAGGGAGTGGGTTGAACACCCACCCTGTAATACAGTGGGAGAACTGACTTGAGTGTTTTGCGTTTTATTGCAATTGTTGCGGATAGCAAGAGTCATCATCGAATTTTCTTTTATCCAATAAGGAAAGGGTGAAAAGAAGAAGAAAGACCTTTGAGATATTTTATTGATTTCGGTGGGTAGGTTATGAAAAGGGAAGGTGTTAGCACCCTTTTCATCCATAGTTATTTATGGGCTCTTAGTTGCTTGTTAGATCACATTTGAAATTGCTTTGTTTGAAATATGTTTGTGATAGGTTTTTGAAAGTTTTTCTGAAAAGCGCCTTCGTTTAGGAAAACTTTGTAATGATTCTCATATCTATAAGAATGCATACAAAGTATTGGACTTTTTGAAAATATTTCATGTTTTGAAAGTGTTTGGTGAATTTTGGAAAGATGTCTTATTTTGAAGATGGATTGTGAGGAAGCAACTAAGAACATTCTACCTACTCAAAAGTCTTTCATTCATTTCTCTCTTCATTTGATATTGTTATATTACCATTGATTGGTAAGAAGCCCTACCTTTGGATGTAAAGGGACGGGCGCGGGTCATCGTATAGTCATGAATAGAAATGTTGTGAGATACCTTAGCATTTCTCTTAAGGGACCAAGATCATTTGTAAGGCAATATTCGTAGCATCATCGAGGTACTATGATCTTGTATTTTAGATTGTTTTTGCTAATATGTATCACATGCATATCATGACCATTTTTTAAGGCAACAAGTGGAGTTAACCCTAGAGGTGCAAGTGTGCAAGTGCTTATTTTTCATGCATTGTTTTGTCTTAGATTAGGATTGTCTAGGATTTATTTTTATCTTGCCATACACACCCTAGTTACTAGCATTTGTATTTGAAAGAGGTAAATTGCTGAAAATAAATTCCTACGCTATTACATTATTTAGGGGGGATTGGGGTACAATTTACAAATGGGGATGGATAAGAACTTAAACATTACAACCATATTGAATAGAAATGAAGAAAATATGTGAAACATGTAAAAATATAGGAAAAGGAAAGAATAATGCATTTTTGAACATTATGTGTCGACACATGCTATTTTGCATCGACACATAACCTTCCCTTGCCCCTGTATTGCCAAATCAACTCAGTATGAGTCGATACATAATAGTATGTGTCGACTCATACACTGCATGTGTCGACTCACACGTGCTTTGTGTCGACTCATACACATTTTTTTACTTATGTTTTGAGCCTGTATAGCAGTATGTGTCGACTCATAAAGCTATGTGTTGAACTATAACTTGTTTTCCACTAAGATTTGTCGACTCATATAGGTATGTGTCGACTCATACTGTCATTTTTTCACTTCAACATTGTTTTACGGCATACATGGGTTAGTTCTCAACACATAAATGAGAAGGACAAAAGACAAATAAAGAGTTAGCTTTAAGGGCAATGGTTACTACATTTTATCTTCAAAAATGAATCACTAATGATGCTTGGAATGAAGAGTTTAAAGTAAAGTTTTCGACTCGTTGGGTGTACAATTTTTTTAGCATATATCCCTAACTTTTTCCCGAACTTCTTTGGTTCGCCGGGATGCCCTTATTTTTTTCCTAGATATGTCAACCTAGCGGGTCATTTTATGCGTAGTATTTTTTAACTATGTCTGCATTCACAGGATATGGAAAGTCTTCTCCATCCATAGTAGTCAGCATAATGGCACCTCCAGAGAAAACTTTCTTTACAATACATGGTCCTTCATAAGTGGGAGTCCATTTTCCCTGGTCGCCTTAGGGAAGAATGATGCGCTTTATTACAAGGTCGCCAGTCTGATATACTCGAGGCTTGATCTTTTTGTTAAAAGCCTTGATCATATGTTTTTGGTACATCTGACCATGACAAACAGCAACCAGTCGCTTCTCGTCAATCAAGTTTAACTGATCCAACCTAGCCTGAATCCATTCGTCTTCACCTAAATCTGCTTCTTTCATTTTCCTTAGAGAAGGAATGTGAACTTCGACAGGTAGGACAACCTCCATGCCATAGACCAAGGAGAACGGGGTTTCCCCAGTTGATGTTCGAGTTGAAGTACGGTAGACATGGAGAGCAAACGGTAACATCTCATGCTAGTCTTTATATGTCACCACCATCTTTTGCACAATTTTATTGATATTTTTCTTGGCAGCTTCTACTGTGCCATTCATATTGGGTCTGTACAGAGAAGAGTTGTGATGCTTGATTTTGAACTGAGTACAAAGTTCCGTAATCATAGCATTGTTGAGGTTGGTTCCATTGTCAGTGATGATCCTTTCGGGGATACCGTAATGGAAGATGAGGTTATGCTTGATAAAACTGTCTACAACGTTCTTGGTGATGAGGCATATGAGGCAGCTTTGGCCCACTTGGTAAAGTAATCAATAGAAACAAGGATTAAATGATGTCCATTGGAAGCGGTATGTTTGATCTCTCCATTCATATCAATGCCTCATATTGTAAACAGCCACGAAGAAGTCATGACATTTAGAGGAATAAGAGGTACATGGACCTTGTCAGCATAGATTTGACACTTGTGGCAAGTCCTTGATTGATGATGAAAATCAGTTCCCATTGTGGACCAATAATAACCAGCCCTCAGGATTTTCTTGGCCATAGTGTGTCCACTAGAGTGGGTCCTAAAGAGGCCATCGTACATGCCTTCCATAATTTTCTTTGCCTCCTTCTTGTCCACAAACCGGAGTAGAGTAGAATCATGGTTGCGCTTGTACAGGATTCTGTTGCTTAGAAAGAATTTGGATGAAAATCTTTGCAAGAACTTCTTATCATTGATGAAATCTCCTTCAGGATACTCTTGTGCTTCAAGATATCTCCTCACCTCATGGTACCATGGTTTCTCTTTATCAGTGTCAAGCTCATAGAAGTGCGCAGGTTCGTCGAATATTTAGATTATAATCATGGGAGCTTCGTTGTCCCATTTGACTTTGAACATGGAAGACATTGTTTCCAAAGCGTCAGCCAATTGATTTTCTTCTCTAGGGAAATGTTCAAAGGTGATTTCATCGAAGTATGGTATTAGGGTTAACACAAGATCCTTGTAAGGAATAAGGTTAGGATGCTTAGTATCCCATTCTCCTTTCACTTGACTGATCACTAGAGCATAGTCTCCGAATACATTCAAGTGCTTGATCCTTAAGTCAATGGCATCCTTCAAACCCAATATACATGCCTCGTACTCAGCCATGTTGTTCGTACAATCGAAGCACAATATAGTAGTGAAAGGAGTATGGAAACCCTCAAGAGAAATAATCACAACACCAATTCCATTACCCAAAGCGTTGGAAGCCCCACCAAAAACCATAATCTATCGGGATCCCTGTTCAGGTCCGTCATACGGTCCAGGTTTTTCACAGTCACTCACTAACATGATATTCTCATTTGGGAAGTAAAAGGTCATAGATTGATAGTCATCAACAGCTTGATGGGCCAAATGATCTGCAATACACTTCCTTTGATGGCCTTTTGTGTTGTATATTGAATATCGTATTCAGTCAGAATCATTTTCCATCTAGCTATCCGTCCAGAGAGAGCGGGTTTCTCAAAGATGTACTTGATAGGGTCCATCTTAGAAATCAATAGAGTGGTGTGAGTTAACATACACTATCTTAGCCGGCGATCAACCCATGCCAGAATGCAGCAAGTTTTCTCGAGCAGTGAATATCTGGTTTCACAGTCGGTAAACTTTTTGCTCAGGAAGTATATTGCATGCTCTTTTCGTCCAGACTCGTCATGTTGGCCCAACACACAGTGTGTTCGGTGGAAATATAACTGACTGTTTGAAATGCTGGTTCGCGAAATGTCGCGGTAAACAAGAGTCACCATCGTCTTTTATTTTCTCCAACAAGGAAAGGACAAAATCACAGCAAAATTCCTTTTCGAGATGTTTCTCGGTTCGGGAGGTAGATTATAGAAAGGGAAGGTGTTAGCACCCTTTCTATCCGTGGTTATCCATGGGCTCTTAGGTACTTGCTCACTATGTTTTCAAAAATGTTTGCTTTTCTTGTGTTTGTGGGTTTTGAAAAAAGTTTGTTTAAAAACTTCGTTTTAACTCTTGTATCAGTCCTCAAGAGTGTCATGAAGTGTTTGTTTGAAAACTTTTGTTTGGAAGTGTAAGTGCGAAAATTTGTTTTTGTTTTGAAAGAGAAAGTACCTTAGAACCTCTACCTACTCAAAAGAAATTAAGCTGTGTAAATATCCTTTAGATAGTACTATCCTACTATTGAGAAGTAGGTAGCACCGTCGTCGGAGTTTTCGGGTCAATTCGATTATAGGGACATGTGGTCACCAAAGCAATAGTAGGACGCCTTAGCGGTAACCCTAATGTCCTAGATCCTTTTTATCCGAGGAAACCGTTTCGAGGCAATTGGATCTTTAGACAGGAGGGCAACCTCTAAAACACCCTATACTCAATGACCACGTCGAGGCAACCAAGTGAGGCGTACCCTAGGAGTGGCATGTGCGAGTGTGTCAGGTTTCAGTTAAATTATCTTTGCACTGGTTATGGTGATCTACGGGTTGATTTTATTTTGAGAACAATTCTTGTCATGCATAGCAGTTAATAATTGTGCGGAAAGTAAATTGCAGAAAGTAAATCTACGCTATTACAAGGCGTCGGGTATTTACATCGCCAAAAACATAACCCTTGAAAAATAAATGCGAGAAAATAAAGAAAGCGATAAAAAGGTCCTAATTATCTATTACATCCTCAGAGCAGTTACATAAATATGATCAAAAATAATATGCGCGAATAAGAAATTAAATCGGAGAAGTCCTTAGGGTTTTGACCCTTTTTGAGAAAAGAATGGATTTTGGTCCTTTTGCATTAAATTAAATTAATCCTAAAGCTAATTAATTAATTAAAAGAAAAGAAATATTTTTTAAGTTTTTTATGTTTTTAATGAAAATAAAATAAAATAAAATAAAGTCAAAAATTAGTAAAAAACCCTAATTCTAATTTATTTTATTTATTATGAAAAAGTCAAAATTAAACCTAATTAAACTAAGTTAATTTTGTTAGTATTTATTTACAAAAATAATAAGGTGAAAATACTAAATAATAATAATAATAAAAATATTTACATTTTTTAATTTCCTGAAGTGATTATGAAAATAATAATTATGCTAATTAAATAATAATAATAATAATTAATAAACTAATTAAATAGAAATTAAAATATAAAAGAAAAAGAATAAAGAAACCAGGGGGGTGATGGGCCAGCTTGGGAGGTGAAGAAGCAATTTCCAGGCCCATTTGTTTTCCAGTCCGTTTGACTTTCTTGATTGCCCAGGGCGTTGGTTGACTGGGAGTACCATGGTCATCATCTCATGGCCACTGGATTGCTGCTTGAAGACACATGGCATGCTGATGTTTGGAGTACATGGTGGAACGCTTTTGGAAATCTGCACACAATTATATTAAGAAAAACAATAGAAACATTTTGGGGGACCTGGGATTCGAACCCAGGTCCCAATGATTCCATGCCAGCACACTAACCACTACGCCAATTGCCTGCTTTTGTTATTATAATAACGATCAATTATAATATATAAAAATCAACGCATATGCTTTAAAACAAAACACGCGCGCCTTTTTATTTGAATGAACCAATGATATATCAACAGCATATCATCTTCTTCCTTCGCCTGCATAAAAACACATTAGATAGCGGGGGTTTTTAACCCCCACAAACTGCAACCACAAAAAATAGCGAATAGCTCTGTGTTGAATATAAATATTTCGCGAGGGTGGCTATGTGTTCGTCTGGTCTCAAAGAGTTCAACCATATGCCTCAAAGGTTCCAATTTTTTCTGTACTGTAAAGCCCCAAATTCACAACATAAGAACCCTAGAATTCTTCCATGGCAACTTTCGATTTTGTGCATCATAATCCAATTAGCTTATGCCATTAGCTTCATATGAGTTCAAGCAATGCAAAACAAACAATAAATCATGTTAATGATGCATGAATTAAGCTATTCGATTTTCAAAATAACAAGCAAACTGTGAAACTGTTCTTGGTGATTTCTTGAGCTTTAGTGCTTGGTTTTGATTCCTACACGTTCCTGGGAACCCCTGCAATAGATTAGAATCAATAAAAGCCTTTGAATTGGCTTGGAATATAGAAAACAATTTTCAAGTTTTCTTGAATTTTTTTGAATTGGTTATGGCTTTCTTGCAGCAGCTTTCACGTATGCATGATTAGGGTTAGCTTAGGTATATATAATAGAATAGAATTAGGTCAAAATCTTGCAAGGAAATCCATGGAATGATGGTTTGAATATTTGATTGAAAATCAAATATTTTTGAATCTTTTTGATTGAAGAAAGTTGCCAAACTTGGATATTTTTGTCCCTTTGATTTTCACACGAAATTGCCAGTACATCTTGACCATGTTTGCTTCACAAAAGATTGAAAAATCAAATCTTTGTATTGTCCTACAATTTAAATTAATTAAATGAATTAAAATTGATTAAAAATCCAATTAATTAATAAAAAATAAGAAAATAAATTTAATTAAGCTTTATGGGTCGTGCATAGGCCATGGATAAAGTTTCAAGAAGAAATTTGAGGCCCATTAGCAAAAACAAAGTGTTTTAAGCAAAGTTGACTTTTGCAAATTCATGAAAATTTCCCAACTTCTCCAATGCATATCTTGCTCAATTTTGATCATATGAACATGTTCTTGGACATTTTGGAAAGGTCTTGAAGTCCTCTAACCAATGCCTTTGGTCCCATGTCATTTGGATTTACCAATCTCAAATTATGGTCTTTGACTTAAAGTGCACTTTTGTTGATTTTTGAAATTGACCTATAATATAGAAATTGATAACTTTTTGTGAGAGCATTTCTTGGACTTGGAATGTGAATATGAGTTGTAGGAAATGTCATCCCCTTCAAGATGAGCATTGGATGGAATTTTTCTGATGAACCATGAAAAATTTATGCCTTGGTCAAGATACAGTTGACTTTTCTGCTGTCCAAAAATAGTAACTTTTTGCACCTTGATGATTTTTGAACCATTCTTGTGGAATCATGATCAAGACTTGATCAAATGATGATTGTGAGTTCAAAACAAGATGTTGACCAAATATTCTGACTTTTGACTGTAAAATGATCATTTTGCCCCTATAGTTGACTGTAGGTCAAATGGAGCTTTTGACTATGCAAATTGGCACTGTGAGTCTTGAAACTTGGCATGTAGGTGCTTGAGGATGTATATAGGCCCATGAGACTTGGTTGAGTCATTTAAAACCTCAAATTCCTTGGAAGAAACAAAACCCTAATTTTGACTGGCTTAGGAGGCATTTGGACTGTGCAACCCTTGAGAAATCTTGAACCATTTGAAGATGATTCTTGACAAACCTTGAAGAATATGGGAGGGCAAATTTTGGGGTACAATAGTTGCCCCTGTTCAATCTTCTTAAACCTGAGGATGTAGATTGGCTTGTGTGCCTTTCGTGATCCGAAGGTAGAAGATGATTGAACACTAAAGTGCCCAGAAATTTGCACTCGCATGGTGTAGTATCAGCAATGTGATGTCGGGAATGGGCTTACAGATGCCATTTGGAGATGTGACAGAATCTTGTCGGGGATGGGCTTATAGATGCCATATGGAAATGTAATGGATAGTTGTGGAGATGGGCTTAAAGATGCCATCTGGGAATTGTTTGTTGAATTGTAACTTGAATGACAGAATGACATCCGAACCTGGATCGTATCTGAGCTTTATTTGAGAGAGTGACTTGTATGAGTAGCAGAATGACTTCCGTGTCTTGGAATGTATCTGCACTTGAAGTTGATAGTTGAATCTAAATGAGACATAGGATGGCTTCTATGTCTGGAGCATATCTAGTCTGTACCTAATTTCTGACATCTGAACGAGTAGTAGAATGACCGCCGTGTCTGGGGTATATCCATACAATATCTGAATGAGTGACAGAATGTCATCCGAATATGGATCGCATCTGGACTGTCTCTTGAATGAATCTGGAATAAGCAATAGAATAGCCTTCGGATCTGGAGCATCTCTAAGCTATCTCTGAAAGGAAATCTGAATAAGCGATAGAATAGCATCCGGATTTGGAGCATCTCTAAGCTATTTCTAAAAGGAAATCTGAATAAGTATCCGAATGTCGCCATGTCTGGGTTACAACTGAACTATCTCTAGAAGGAATCTGGAATAAGTATCAGAATGTCGCCATGCTTGGGTCGCGACTGAACTATATCTAGAAGGAATCTGGAATAAGCAATAGAATAACATCCGAGTCTGGAGCATCTCTAAGCTATCTCTGCAAGGAACTCTGAATAAGCAATAGAATAGCATCCAGATCTGGAGCATCTCTAAGCTATCTCTTGAAAGGAAACTCTGAATAAGCAGTAGAATAGCATCCGGATCTGGAGCATCTCTAAGCTATCTCTTGATAGAAGGCTCTGAATAAACAATAGAATAGCATCCGGATCTGGAGCATCTCTAAGCTATCTCTTGAAAGGAAACTTTGAATAAGCAGTAGAATAGCATCCGGATCTGGAGCACCTCTAAGCTATCTTTGAAAAGAAACTCTGAATAAGCAAAAGAATAGCATCCGGATCTGGAGCATCTCTAAGCTGTCTCTGAAAGGAAATCTGAATAAGCAATAGAATAGCATTCGGGTCTGGAGCATCTCTAAGCTGTCTCTGAAAGGAAATCTGAATAAGAAAAAGAATAGCATCCGTGTTTGGAGCATCTCTAAGCTGTCTCTGAAAGGAAACTCTGAATAAGAAAAAGAATAGCATCCGGATCTGGAGCATCTCTAAGCTATCTCTGAAAGGGAACTCTGAATAAGCAAAATAATAGCATCCGGATCTGGAGCATCTCTAAGCTATCTCTTCAATCTCTTCAATGTAGATAACTTTCCTGTCTGGTTTCAGGTATAGATCTACAATCAGTCGTTCACAGATATTTCCTGGCTAGATACAGGTGTTGATCCGGAACTTAAAAAAAGGTTGGTCGAGATAGCCTTCCTGGCTGGATACAGGTGTTACTCTCTGAACTGAGAAAGAAAGATGATTTCCTGGCTAGATACAGGTATTGATCTTCAATCCCTTCACGTAGATAACTTTCCTGGCTAGATATAGGTATAGATCTACAATCAATCGCTCACAGATATGCCCTGGCTAGATACAGGTATCGAATCTGGAACTTCAAAAGGTTGATCGAGATAGCTTTCCTGGCTGGATACAGGTGTAGACCTCTGACCTGAGAATGAAAGATAATTTCCTGACTAGATACAGGTATTGATCTTCAATCCCTTCATGTAGATAACTTTCCTAGCTAGATACAGGTATCGAATATACAATCAATCGCTCACAGATATGCCCTAGCTAGATACAGGTATCGAATCTGGAACCTCAAAGGTTTGGTCGAGATAGCTTTCCTGGCTGGATACAGGTGTAGACCTCTGACCTGAGAATGAAATATAATTTCTTGGCCTGTTGCAGGTGTTGATCTTCAAACTCTTCATGTAGATAACTTTCCTGGCTAGTTACAGGTATAGATCTACAATCAATCGCTCACAGATATGCCCTGGCTAGATACAGGTATCGAATCTGGAACTTCAAAAGGTTGGTCGAGATAGCTTTCCTGGCTGGATACAGGTGTAGACCTCTGACCTGAGAATGAAAGATAATTTCCTGGCCTGTTACAGGTGTTGATCTTCAAACTCTTCATGTAGATAACTTTCATGGCTAGATACAGGTATAGATCTACAATTAATCGCTCACAGATATGCCCTGGCTAGATACAGGTATCGAATCTGGAACTTCAAAAGGTTGGTTGAGATAGCTTTCCTGGCTGGATACAGGTGTAAACCTCTGACCTGAGAATGAAAGATAATTTCCTGGCTAGATACAGGTGTTGATCTTCAAACTCTTCATGTAGATAACTTTCCTGGCTAGATACAGGTATAGATCTACAATTAATCGCTCACAGATATTCCCTGGATAGATACAGGTATCGAATCTGGAACTTCAAAGGGTTGGTCGAGATAGCTTTCCTGGCTGGATATAGGTGTAGATCTCTGACCTGAGAAAGAACGATGGTTTCCTGGCTAGATATAGGTATTGATCTTCAATCTCTTCATGTAGATAACTTTCCTAGCTAGATACAGGTATAGGTCTACAATCAATCGCTCACATATATGCCCTGGCTAGATACAGGTATCGAATCTGGAACTTAAAAAGGTTGGTCGAGATAGCTTTCCTGGGTGGATACAGGTGTAGATCTCTAACCTGAGAATGAAAGATAATTTCCTGGCTGGATACAGGTGTTGATCTTCAAACTCTTCATGTAGATAACTTTCCTGGCTAGATACAGGTATAGATCTACAATCAATCGCTCACAGATATGCCCTGGCTAGATACATGTATCGAATCTGGAACTTAAAAAGGTTGGTCGAGATAGCTTTCCTGGCTGGATACAGGTGTATATCTCTGACCTAAGAATGAAAGATAATTTCCTGGCTGGATACAGGTGTTGATCTTCAATCTCTTCATGCAGATACTTTCCTGGCTAGATACAGGTATAGATCTACAATCAATCGCTCATAGATATGCCTGGGCTAGATACAAGTATCGAATCTGGAACTTCAAAGGGTTGGTCGAGATAGCTTTCCTGGCTGGATACAGGTGTAGACCTCTAACCTGAGAATGAAAGATAATTTCCTGGCCTGTTACAGGTGTTGATCTTCAATCTCTTCATGTAGATACTTTCCTCGCTAGATACAGGTATAGATCTACAATCAATCGCTCACAGATATGCCCTGGCTAGATACAGGTATCAAATCTGGAACTTAAAAAGTTGATGGTAATATCTTTTGATTGACCTTTCCCTGAAAAGGCAAAACATTAGTTGTATGCAATGTCATGATGTATGAAATGCATGATGTCATGATGTTCTCAAAAATAAATGAGACCGTGTGATATGATGCGTATATGCATGTATCATGATGTATGACAATGTGATGTTTATGAATTTATTTTCATCTGGGAAAATAAATCCTTGACGAATGCCGGGAAGTTAAATCCTGGGCTGGTGTTGAAGAATAGAGTTCTTCGCTTCCGCTGGGGATGATGAACGAAGATGATTGCAAGAATAAACCGGTAGGAGAAGATGACTCCGTTGGGGAATAAACCTGGTGAAGAGATTATTCTGCGGGGAGTTACTCTGTGGGGAAGAGATGCTTCGCTGAGATTTTAACGATAACTCCGTTGGGGATTCCGTTGATAAGCTTTGTTGGGGAATTTGATGAACTCCGCTGGGGATAGGAAGAACTTCGCTGAGGACGATCTTTCCGTTGTAATTTGCTGAGGATAACCCAGTTAGACTCTTGTGGGGATAACCTCTGAATTTGGCTAAGGAGATGCATTTGTACTCTGCAGGGGACAAGCTTCCAGAATCTACTGGGGAAGATGATTCAACTCTGGCGGGGAAGCTTTTTTAGACTGCGTTGGGAAATGGCTCCATTGGGGGTATCTTGTATTCTGCCGGGGAATATTCTTATATTTCGTTGAGGAATATTAAGACTGTCGGGGATGCTTGCTGAGGAATATCTTTATACTCTGTTGGAGAATATTAAGATCTTCTGGGGATGCCCAACTTTCCAGGACTGGTGGTAGACCAACTCTGCTCGGGGGAGAGTATTGCTGACTTGCTGGGGATACTGTGCCTTTTTAGGGCTGATGGGAGACCAACTCTGCTTGGGGAGAGTATTGCTGAATCTTGCCTTACTCTGCGGGGAATGAAGGTATCCTGGTCAAATTCTTCAGCTGAACTTACCTTGGTACCTTGGTGGATAGAGCGGTTTGTACAGTTCGGACAACTCTTATTTCCCCAGCTTCTGCGGGAGAAGAAAGCCTATGAGGTGTTTGATAACTGCCGATTGACAAATCTTCTTCTGGTAGGCAAGTGACGAGATGACGGGACATAGTCGTATGCTTTGATCCCTAATTTTTGCCTGGACCGCCCTTTCGGGTTTTCAGTCCACCGGGATACCCATTTTTGCCCAAGCCGCCTTTTCAGGTTTTCGACTTGCCGGGTGTACAAATTTTTTCATTTTCATCCCTTATTTTTGTTCGAACCCTTTTGGTTCGCCAGGAAGCCCTTGTTTTTGCCTAGGCCAGTCGACCTAGCGGGTCTTTGATGATGCGTAGTATTTTTTGACTATGTCCACGTTCTCCGAATGCAGGGAGTTGTCACTGTCAGTAGTGTTGTGTTGTCATACTACCAGAAGATGTTCGTTTGATCATGTAAGATTCGTTGCTGGAATTCATGTCCAATGCCCCAAGTGACTCAGGAGAGATTTGCCCCTGGCTATTTGGCATCTTGAGAGATTCCTTGAATCTTGACTTGACTGCCCCAGATGATGGACAATGATCATATCTGCCCCTTGGTTGGAAGTGTTTTTCCACTTGAGATGACTCTTTTTGTTGAGAAGGTTTTTGTTCACAAGATATTCATCGTGCGAATTTCTCTGCTGTTCGAATAAATAGTCATATGCAAACAATGTTATTTTAAGAATGCAAAGCTTATGTTTGTCTTGAAGTTTTTTGAAAATGCAGTTTTTAATAAAACAAGTGAATTTTTGTAAAATGTGATGTCAACTCAGGATTTTACAGCAAGCCCTACAGGAGTCAGGATACCTTTTGTAACAGTATGCTTTCGAACTAACCCATGCTTCAGCTAGGACTTTTAAGGGTTATAACGTGGCCTGGTTCACGGTTTAAGAAACAAAGGATAAAGGCTCAAAGTATATTTGTTCCCACCCGCTCTTCGTGATGTTCTTCAATCCTAACTCAGCTAATCGTGCATTAGATCTTGTTTGAGTCTTTTCTCTGACATACCGGTGATGGTTCGGATACTGATAGTTTATTTTGAATAGGCAGTCATTTCTTTTTTGTTGAGGGTTTGTAGGACCTCTTTCTTTTTTATTTTATTATCCCTTTTTTTTGCCTGAACTGTTTCTTTTGTGATTACAATCAGCGGGATGCCCCAGTTTTGTAAGTCTCCTTCATAGGTTTTGACTTATTGGGCTTTTGTTTTTGAAAGACAACGACTGCTTGTCTTTATGATTATTCGGAACCATCACTGTCTTTTTGTCTCAGAAGGACTTCTTTGATGCCATTCATTGTGCACCTGGATTAGCTGAGAAAACTACCCTGCCCCAGGTTATAATTAAGGGTTTTAATTTTTGCGAAAAGAAAAACTCCAACTTCTTTGGCTCAAAGGGGTTGACTAGGGATTATCCTCCTTATAACTCCACTGTTTAGGATTTGAAATAATGCCTGTACCTCATCAGCGGGGTCTGTTCAAAAGCATACTGTAAAGATCGTGGTATCGTTTTCGTCATCCTCCCTCAAAAGGTTTAGAATTCTCTAATCGAGAGTTGAACATCAAAAAAAATGAAAGCAATTTTAAGCATAGTGAACACAATTACTTCAAAACAGACATGTGTAATGCATTAATGAAATAAGAGAGTTTGACATGATAATTGTTTGAATAAGCAAAGAAAAATACAATATCAGAATTCAAATGAACAAAAGTCTCTCAATCCTAGCCATGTTTTGGCAAGGGAGCAGTGATCACATTGGGAGTCTCAGAAGGCTCGAATTCGATCTCCTTAGCGTCAATCATATTCTGAATCTTGTATTTCAGCGCCCAACAATCATCAGTATCGTGCCCCGGGCTACCGGAATGATAAGCACACCTCGCATCTGGGTTGTAATTTGGAGAAGAAGTCTTAGGATTCGCAGGAGGGTTTATCACCGCAATCAGATTCATCTTCAACATGTGCTGCAATGCTTGTGACAATGGCATGTTGATGTTGGTGAACTGTCTTTTAGGCTCGTCCGGCCTTCGTTGATTTCCATTTTGAGGTTGTCGGCGTGAAGCACAACCAGAGATCATGACTGCCCCTACATGTTGGTCACGACGACTCTTTTGACTGTATGCAGCATTGGACTCTTTCTTCCCACTGTAAGGCTTTTTATGAGCATCAGTAGGTGCAACGTCTGGAATCTTCCCACTTTTGATGCCAGCTTCAATCCTCTCACCAGTCAAGATAAGGTCTGTAAACCCAGCAGAAGAATTTCCAATCAGATGGTTGAAGAACGGACCAGACAGGGTCCCTAAGAACATATCCACAAGTTCATGATCAGTTAAGGGTGGCTGCACGCGTCCAGCAAGGTCTCTCCACTTTTGAGCATACTCCTTAAATCCTTCACCCGTCCCTAGTGACATACCCTGGAGTTGGGTACGCGTGGGAGCGAGGTCGGAATTATACTGATACTGCTTATAAAATGCAGTAGCCAAGTCCTCCCAGTTACGAATACTGGCTCCATCCAGCTGATAGAACCATTCGAGTTGAGTCCCTGAAAGACTATCCTGGAAGAAATGGATCCACAAATTTTTGTCAGCGGTGTAAGGTTGGATCTTCCTTACATACGATCTGAGGTGCAGCTTAGGACAGGAAGCTCCGTCGTACTTGGCAAAAGCAGGTGCCTTGAACTTATGGGGAATCACCACCCCAGAGGATAAGCCTAGGTCTCCAAAGTCCAACCCGGGCACATTCTGAATCTCCATAATACTTAAACGATCCTCCAACTGTTTGTACCTGTCCTCAGCAGGAGGGTACTGTTCATCATTATAATCTGTCTCGTTGTCGGAGACCATGGGACTAGGGACCCTTCTCTCTTGGGGGCTGTCTTTGCCCACAGATGAAGTAGTCAGCTCAACCTCATTCTGTAATCCATTCCCAGATCTGCGTCTAGTGTTGAACAAAACAGTCCTCTTCTTCTTCTTCTTCCTCTCTTTCAGAATCAGAGTTTTCAAGTCCTATTGACCCTGGGCTAGGCTCATAACCAACTCCTGGAACTGGGCATTCTGGGCCTGGAGGGCCTTGATAGCTTGTTCAGTGGTAGGTTCGGTAGACATGATGATTGCTGAAATAAACAGCGAAGAAGATAAGTGACCTGTAAAAAGGGTACCTGTAATGCAATGATATGTATGTATGCAATGTTTTCAAGGATCTCGCGGGGTAAACAAGAAAATTGTTAGAATTTGAATTTGGTAGCTTGATTGAAGGAACTTCATGTTGCTGAGAGTCCTTCTTCAAGAGTCAAGGCTCACCATATCGAGTGGGTCATAGCCCCTGACTCAAGTTGTCATGTTTTGATCTCCAAACAACCTTGGCTAGAGGAAAATAAACCCCCTTTGCCCCTTGCTAGACATTTGGTTCATCATGACCTGTGTCATAAACCCTTGAGATCCTTGAAATGGGTTAATCCTTATGAAAGATGTATGCAATGGTATGATGTTATGATGTTATGCTATGCGTGGAGTGATGTAAGTAAACCCTGTTATAAGCCCAGATTAAGGACTGTAAACAAAACCTGCAAGGAACTCATGTTGTCAGATAACAAGGATGTGCAAGTAGTTCAAGTTTGAAGGCACACAAGCCACACAAAAGAGCCCTTAGAGTTTAGGCCAGAATGAAGTTTAGGTACTACCCTCTTTCAGTTTCAGTTGGTTAAGACCTGTCCTAGAAAATAGTAATCGGGTTCTAGAGGATCTCAATATCACTGACTACCCTCAATCGGTCATAACTCCAGCTTCGCAATCTTTTCTTGCGGCCGGAACCATCGCGAGAGTTTAGCCTCAATGAGTGTAGCATACTGCTACTGTTCTATGGCCAAGTTGGTTCATTTAAGGTGCTAAGGTCAGTTGGTGCTTAATGACTCCTCAGAAGACCCATATTCTCCTCGTTCCAACACAAGGGATATCGGTACAGACCAAGGTGTCACACCAACGTAGCGACTGCTTCACCCGTGTCGGTCTACGCCGGACAGGTCCCTCACAGTTTATTGCTACCTAAAGGGTATTCCCCAGATCCGGGTTAGGATCTATGAAACTCCAATACAAGCCCACAATATTAAAGCAAACAAGGCATACAATTGAAAACATAGAATGATCTAATCCTAAGGTACACCTCACTTATTAGAATCCCCAGCAGAGTCGCCAGTTCTGTGATCGGTGGAAATAGAACTGACTGTTTGAAATGTTGGTTCGCGAAATGTCGCGGTAAGCAAGAGTCGCCACCGTCTTTTATTTTCTCCAACAAGGAAAGGACAAAAGCACAGCAAAATTCCTTTTCGAGATGTTTCTCGGTTCGGGAGGTAGATTATAGAAAGGGAAGGTCTTAGCACCCTTTCTATCCGTGGTTATCCACGGGCTCTTAGGTACTTGCTCACTATGTTTTCAAAAATGTTTGCTTTTCTTGTGTTTGTGGGTTTTGAAAAAAGTTTGTTTGAAAACTTCGTTTTAACTCTTGTGTCAGTCCTCAAGAGTGTCTTGAAGTGTTTGTTTGAAAACTTTTGTTTGGAAGTGTAAGTGCAAAAAGTTGTTTTTGTTTTAAAAGAGCAAGTACCTTAGAACCTCTACCTACTCAAAAGAAATTAAGCTGTGTAAATGTCCTTTAGACAGTACTATCCCACTATTGAGAAGTAGGTAGCACCGTCGTCGTAGTTTTCGAGTCAATTCGATTATAGGGACATGTGGTCACCAAAGCAATAGTAGGACGCCTTAGCGGTAACCCTAATGTCCTAGATCCTTTTTATCCGAGGCAACCGTTTCGAGGCAACTGGATCTTTAGACAGAAGGGCGACCTCTAAAACACCATATACTCTATGACCACATCGAGGCAACCAAGTGAGGCGTACCCTAGGAGTGGCATGTTCGAGTGTGTCAGGTTTCAGTTAAATTATCTCTGCACATGTTATGGTGATCTACGGGTTGATTTTATTTTGAGAACAATTCTTGTCATGCATAGCAGTTAATAATTGTGCGGAAAGTAAATTGTGGAAAGTAAATCTACGCTATTACAAGGCGTCAGGTATTTACATCGCCAAAACATAACCCTTGAAAAATAAATGCGAGAAAATAAAGAAAGCGATAAAAAGGTCCTAATTATCTATTACATCCTCGGAGCAATTACATAAATATGATCAAAAATAATATGCGCGAATAAGAAATTAAATCGGAGAAGTCCTTAGGGTTTTGACCCTTTTTGAGAAAAGAATGGATTTTGGTCCTTTTGCATTAAATTAAATTAATCCTAAAGCTAATTAATTAATTAAAAGAAAAGAAATATTTTTTAAGTTTTTAATGTTTTTAATGAAAATAAAATAAAATAAAATAAAGTCAAAAATTAGTAAAAAACCCTAATTCTAATTTATTTTATTTATTATGAAAAAGTCAAAATTAAACCTAATTAAACTAAGTTAATTTTGTTAGTATTTATTTACAAAAATAATAAGGTGAAATTACTAAATAATAATAATAATAAAAATATTTACATTTTTTTATTTTCTGAAGTGATTATGAAAATAATAATTATGCTAATTAAATAATAATAATAATAATTAATAAATTAATTAAATAGAAATTAAAATATAAAAGAAAAAGAATAAAGAAACCAGGGGGGTGATGGGCCAACTTTGGAGGTGAAGAAGCAATTTCTAGGCCCATTTGTTTGCCAGTCCATTTGACTTTCTTGATTGCCCAGGGCGTTGGTTGACTGGGAGTACCATGGTCATCATCTCATGGCCACTGGATTGCTGCTTGAAGACACATGGCATGCTGATGTTTGGAGTACATGGTGGAACGCTTTTGGAAATCTGCACACAATTATATTAAGAAAAACAATAGAAACATTTTGGGGGACCTGGGATTCGAACCCAGGTCCCAATGATTCCATGCCAGCACACTAACCACTACGCCAATTGCCTGCTTTTGTTATTATAATAACGATCAATTATAATATATAAAAATCAACGCATATGTTGTAAAACAAAACACGCGCGCCTTTTTATTTGAATGAACCAATGATATATCAACAGCATATCATCTTCTTCCTTCGCCTGCATAAAAACACATTAGATAGCGGGGGTTTTTAACCCCCACAAACTGCAACCACAAAAAATAGCGAATAGCTCTGTGTTGAATATAAATATTTCGAGAGGGTGGCTATGTGTTCGTCTGGTCTCAACGAGTTCAACCATATGCCTCAAAGGTTCCAATTTTTTCTATACTGTAAAGCCCCAAATTCACAGCATAAGAACCCTAGAATTCTTCCATGGCAACTTTCGATTCTATGCATCATAATCCAATTAGCTTATGCCATTAGCTTCATATGAGTTCAAGCAATGCAAAAAAAAACAATAAATCATGTTAATGATGCATGAATTAAGCTATTCGATTTTCAAAATAACAAGCAAACTGTGAAACTGTTCTTGGTGATTTCTTAAGCTTTAGTGCTTGGTTTTGATTCCTACACGTTCCTGGGAACCCCTGAAATAGATTAGAATCAATAAAAGCCTTTGAATTGGCCTGGAATAGAAAACATTTTTCAAGTTTTCTTGAATTTTTTTGAATTGGTTATGGCTTTCTTGCAGCAGCTTTCACGTATGCATGATTAGGGTTAGCTTAGGTATATATAATAGAATAGAATTAGGTCAAAATCTTGCAAGGAAATCCATGGAATGATGGTTTGAATATTTGATTGAAAATCAAATATTTTTGAATCTTTTTGATTGAAGAAAATTGCCAAACTTGGAGATTTTTGTCCCTTTGATTTGCACACGAAATTGCCAGTACATCTTGACCATGTTTGCTTCACAAAAGATTGAAAAATCAAATCTTTGTATTGTCCTACAATTTAAATTAATTAAATGAATTAAAATTGATTAAAAATCCAATTAATTAATAAAAAATAAGAAAATAAATTTAATTAAGCTTGATGGGTCGTGCATAGGCCATGGATAAAGTTTCAAGAAGAAATTTGAGGCCCATTAGCAAAAACAAAGTGTTTTAAGCAAAGTTGACTTTTGCAAATTCATGAAAATTTCCCAACTTCTCCAACGCATATCTTGCTCAATTTTGATCATATGAACATGTTCTTGGACATTTTGGAAAGGTCTTGAAGTCCTCTAACCAATGCCTTTGATCCCATGTCATTTGGATTTACCAATCTCAAATTATGGTCTTTGACTTAAAGTGCACTTTTGTTGATTTTTGAAATTGACCTATAATGTAGAAATTGATAACTTTTTGTGAGAGCATTTCTTGGACTTGGAATGTGAAGATGAGTTGTAGGAAATGTCATCCCATTGAAGATGAGCATTGGATGGAATTTTTCTGATGAACCATGAAAAAGTTATGCCTTGGTCAAGATACAGTTGACTTTTCTACTGTCCAAAAATAGTAACTTTTTGCACCTTGATGATTTTTGAGTCATTCTTGTGGAATCATGATCAAGACTTGATCAAATGATGATTGTGAGTTCAAAACAAGATGTTGACCAAAAATTCTGACTTTTGACTATAAAATGACCATTTTGCTCCTGTAGTTGACTATAGGTCAAATGGAGCTTTTGACTGTGCAAATTGGCACTGTGAGTCTTGAAACTTGGCATGTAGGTGCTTGAGGATGTATATAGGCCCATGAGACTTGGTCGAGTCATTGAAAACCTCAAATTCCTTGGAAGAAACAAAACCCTAATTTTGACTGGCTTATGAGGCATTTGAACTGTGCAACCCTTGAGAAATCTTGAACCATTTGAAGATGATTCTTGTCAAACCTTGAAGAATATGGGAGGGAAAATTTTGGGGTACAACACACACCCCATAGAATTCTCTAGTACAGTCAAATACATGATCAAGGGTCTTCCTTCAACTGGAAGAATGAGGATAGGAGTTTCTTGCAAATATTCTTTGATCTTATCAAAGGCAGATTGACAGTCGTTGTTCCATTTGACTACTTGATCTTTCTTCAAGAGTTTTAAGATTCGCTCACAAGTAGCAGTTAGATGAGATATGAAATGGGAAATGTAATTAAGGCGACCCAAGAATCCTCTAACCTCCTTTTCAGAATGGGGAACTAGCATTTATTGAATGGCTTTTACCTTTGCAGGATCAACTTCGATGCCTTTACCACTGACAAAAAAACTTAGAAGATTTCCAGGCCTTACTCCGAATGTGCAATTATTAGGGTTCAACCTCAACTTGTACTTCTTCAGCCTCTCAAATAGCTTGTGTAGGTGATCGAGATTCTCTTTTTCAGTTTGCGATCTTGCAATCATATCATCCACATATGCCTCTATTTCATGATGGATCATATCATGAAACAAAGCTACCATAGTTCTTTGATATGTTGCCCCTGCATTCTTTAATCCGAATGGCATGACCTTGTAACAAAAGGTTCCCCATTGTGTAACAAAGGTGGTCTTTTCCATGTCTTCGGGAGCCATCTTGATTTGGTTGTAGCAAGAAAATCCATCCATGAAGGAGAAGACTTTATGTTGAGCGGTGTTGTCAACCAAGACGTCAATATGAGGTAGAGGGAAATCATCTTTTGGGCTTTACATATTTAAATCCCTATAGTCTACACACATATGAACTTTTCCATCCTTCTTCGGCACAGGGACCATGTTTGCAACCCATTGAAGATAAGATGTCAATGCTAGGAAACCTGTATTGAATTGTTTCATCACATCAACTTTTATCTTTTCAGACATGTCAAGTCGCATGCGACGAACCTTTTGCTTAACAGGAGGGCAATCTTCCTTTGTTGGCAGACGATGAACTACAATATCAGTATCTAACCCTGGCATATCTTCCCACGACCAAGCAAACACTTCAACATAGTCATGTAGCATCTAAACCAATCTAATCTTGATACCGTCTTCTATGTTGGTGTCGATCTTGACTTCTTTCCTGTCTGTCTCGATACCTAGGTTGATAACTTTGACTGACACTTCATGAGGTTGAATATCTTTCTCTTCTTGCATCAGCAGCTTGGCTAGCTCTTCTAGTATTTCACAATCTTTCTTGCCTTCGTCTTCGGCCTGGTTAATTGGATGCTTAAAGTCATAATTGGCAATAGTAGAGTCGTTGGCAATGAGATCCAGAGTGGATGGGATCTACAAGTGTGTGTGTGCATGTAAGACATATGGCTATTGAAAAATGTGATAAAGAAAAAGAAAGACAGTAAACACAAAATTTGAATGAAAAAGGTCCAATGGTTTATATTAAATGATCATATGATAAATGAACATGAACAAAACCCTTAACAAATGGACCATGGTGCACCGGGCAAGGCACATGGCTTAAAAGTCATTTTTTGGAATTTAAAATTACAGACAAAAGTTCTTGAATTTACAGAAAACAATAAACATTAATTACTCCTCAATGAAGGAGATGGGAGTGAAATCCTTTGCATGCCAGTTGTTGAGCTTTCCCCCGGTAGTAGGGTAGATCCATTCTTCAAAAGCGCATTCATCATCAGAGTCTTTGACAACATTTACTTCAGAATTTCTGATGCAAAGAGGTGTCTTTCCCACACGAGCGCGCCTGACGTCTCTTTGAACCTTGATGGTGAAACCCAATCCGAATTTGTCTACTTTAAACGGAATCTCAGGGAGTTTCCACCAGGTAGTACAGCTTCTGTCTTCGACTGCGACACAGACATCCTTAAGCGAAACCATTCTTGGCACAACTTTATCATCTTTTGGTATGTTAGAAGAGATTTTGGGGACGGAAACCATAGGAGGAACAAATTCGAAATCCTGGCACGAAGTTTCTATAAACTCACCATCCATTTCCACATACTTGAAGGAATTGAGGTGGCTCGCCATAAATTCTTCTTTGCCGCAAATAGTAACGACCTTCCTTTTGATTAGATACTTTAATTTTTGATGAAGGGTGGATGTTATTGCCCCTGCCCCATGTATACAAGGGCGTCCAAGTAAACAGGAGTAAGCGGCATGGATGTCCATTATGTAGAAGGTAGAGTTGAAAATTTGTGAGCCAACTTTAATTGGGAGATCCACCTCTCCATGAACCATCCTTTTAGACACATCGAAAGCCCTTACAACAATATCACTTGGTTTTAACACCAAGCTTTCGCAATCTAACCGGTCCAAAGCACCTTTGGGTAACACATTTAGAGATGAGCCAGTATCAATTAATACATGTGCCAGGGTGGTTCCCTTGCATTCAATAGAGACATGCGAGGCTTTATTGTGGTTCCTTCCCATAGGATCCAAATCAGCATTGGAGAACCCTAATCCATTGCCAGCTGTTAAACTTGCTACGCAGTTCTCGAACTGGTCGGCTGTGGTTTCTTGGGCACATGGTCTTTCTTCAAGAACTTGATTAGAGCTTGGGCATGAGCGTCCAAACAGAGTAACAATGACATCATGGAGATTTTGGAGGGGGTTTTCCCCAGTTGCTCCACTATGTTGAAGTCGCTCTTCTTTATGATTTTCAGGATTTCCTCCATCTCTCGCATGGAGGGCTCTTCAACATCAGTATCTTTGGTAGGTTCCTCTATCCCAGCAGGCTCACCTTCTTTTTCTTTACCTCTAGTGTTGGCACTAGACTTGTCATTGGTTATGCAGAAGGGAGGTGTTATAGTAATGGGGGATAAAATATCAGGGGAAAAGATCCTCCCTGTTCTTGTTACTTTATTAGGCCCTGCAAAATTAATAACATCAACTTCGTTTTTGTTGATCCAAGAATCTTGTTTTATCCCATGATAATAAACTCGGCACCATAGTTCCATGGAACTGCTTTGTTGGTAGAGTAAGGAGTCGGCTCAGGGGAAGTGATTATAAAAGGAGAAATTGTTGATTCATTTGAAATCCTAATAGGAACCTTTGAGGAGATATTAAGAGGCTTATTGGATATTGTTATTATGGCAAGGTCTTCAGCTTCATTGGTCAAACTCTTGATGGTAGGAACCTTTTCAAACATGATCTTGTGACTATCTATCAGGCATTGAACACCTTATTTTAGACATTTGCATCCGTTTATTTGTTTAGTACAACAATCAGTCTTTTAAACAGCCAGGGGACACCCTAACTCTCAGCAAATTTTCCTTCACAGTAGTCAATGGAGTAGTCAAATCCTTAACGGAGGAAACAAAAGTAGTGTCATCAATTGCATTGACACCTTTGCCATTGTTCGACATTCGTGCAGTCATCACATTAGGAGTTGTAGGTGGATCAAACTCAATAGTTTTGTTGTCTATTAGGTCTTGAATTCTTCATTTCAAATCCCAACAATGATCAGTATCATGCCCGAGGCTGTTGGAGTGATAGACGCACTTGGGATTCAAATTGTACTTTGGTGATGTAGTATTTGGATTGGATGGTAGATCACGCAATGTCACTAACTTAGCCTTCAACAGATGTTGTAAGGCTTGGGATAGTGACATGTTTATCCTTGTGAACTGTCTTCGAGGAACTTCTGATCGTTAATTGTTGGATGATTGTCTTTGAGTAGATGGAGGGTTGGAGATCAAAACAACATTAACAGATGGACGGTGATCCTTCTTGGTATGGGATCTTGACCCATAAACAGCATTGGATTCTTTCTTTCTAGTAAAGGGTTTCTTTATAGTGCTTGAGGTAGAAGCAGATGCCATGGGGATTTTCCCACTCTTGATTCCACTCTCGACCCTTTCGCCAGTCATAATTTACTCAGTGAAACCAGAAGATGAGCTTCCCATTAGCAAGTTGAAATATGGACCAATTAATGTACCCATGAACATATCAACTAGTTCTCTGTCAGTTAGTTGTGGTTGGACCCTACCGGCAAGATCCCTCCATTTTTGTGCATACTCTTTAAACGCCTCAGTAGTACCCATTGTCATACCTTAAAGTTGGACTCTGGTTGGTTTAGATCAGCATTGTATTGATACTGATGATAAAAAGCAGTGGCTAGATCTTCCCATGCATGGATGTGGGAACCCTCCAATTGATAAAACCATTCTAGTTGAGTCCTAGCTAGACTCTCTTGGAAAAAATGAATCCAGAGCTTTTCCTCGGTAGTGTGCGGCTGTATCTTGCACACATAAGACCTTAGATGAAGTTTCTGGTAGGAAACCCCGTGATACTTGGCGAAGACCGGTATCTTGAACTTATGGGGAATGACGACCCCAGGTACTAAGCCCAAATCACCAAAATCCAAGCCAGGAACGGCTTGAATTTCAACAGTCTTTAGTCTATCCTCCAACTCCTTGTATTTATCCTCGGCAGGTGTGTACCGTTCATCAAAGTAGTCTTCATCCTCGGAAGCTTGATCATTTGCACCCCCAACACGGGTTCTCTTTGCCTCTTCCACTTGGTTCACGTCTTCCTCGTATGACTCTTCAACTATCTGCACCTAACAGACTGGGCCTTTAAACCTTTTCCCCATGTTGAAGAAGGCCTTCTTCTTAGTCTTCTTTTTGGCCACCAGCAGCGTCATCAACTCTTGTTGTCCCTTGGGCAGAGTCATCAAGGTTGCTTGGAACTGGTAATTTTGTGCTTGCAAGTCCTTCATTGTTTATTTGATATCCATCTTATTGAAATAAACAGTAGAAAGATAAGGAAACCTGTTGTGGAAAACTTGTTTATGTTATGATGCATGAAAATGCGTATGTAAATGATTCAAGGACTTAGAAGATTTAAATTTGTTTAGACAAAAGGGAACAAACATTAATTGTATTAATAAGTTCAAATTGATTACAACATGCCTCTTGGGCTTATATTGAAACAAAAGAAACAAAATGAACTAAAATACAATAAAATGGCTCAACTTTCCTATGGATGCTTCCTCTTTGGAGCAATATAGGTATTCAGGCTCCTCTCCTCATGAAGTTGTATCGTCAGCTCCAATGTCTTCTTCTCGCTTGCATAAAACTGGGCTTCAAAGGTGTCTCGCTCCCTCTTTAGCTGAATTTAAGTTCTTTGCAAATCTTCAAGAGAAGTAGACATATCAGGATAAAGGATAGTATATGGAACATCTCCTTCGGAACAGGCTCCATGATGATAGGTAGGATGGCTTTGTAAGTCATCATGAGGTTTTGGGCGGGAGTTCGCACCCACTTGAGATAAGGCTCCAAAGGAATGGAGTTCTTATGCCCCAACGTCTTGTTATCAACCTTTTTAACCATTCCCCAAGCTCGTATGAATCTCTGACGATAGCCTTGGACATCGTTCTCGTAGCCGAGTGCAATTCCTTGGACAAGTGCATCATGGGGGCCATCCCTCCTAGCATACCCAAACTGTCGTAAGGCCAAACAAGGATTGTAGGTAATACCTCCCCTAGTACCAAGTAGAGGGACATTAGGGAATTATTCACAATGGTCAATAATAGTAATGTCCTCCATAGATCGATCACACTAATAAATATCAGAATGTGTGAGTGACATCAACCTACTAGACCATCTTAAGCCTTGCTCGTTCTTCACAATAAATTGGGGTAAGTGCGAAATAAACCACCTATCCAATAGAGGAATGCAACACATAAGAAGTCCTCTTCTCTTCATGGTGTGAGTGTGAAGAGAATGCAAGATATCCCTAAGTAAAGTAGGCACCGGATTCCGAGATATAAATTTTTTGACTGCGTTCACATCTATGAGTTGCCAAGGATTGGGAAATAGAACCATCCCATAGATGAGAAGAGCCAACACTTCTTCAAAGGCTTGTAAATCTAGAGCATCCCAAAAATATTGATCCCTCTCAAACAAAAACTTGGCTAGAAACCCTTTGAAACCACTTCTTGTTTCCCAATTGGCCACAATGTTGAACCGAGGTAAATGTAGAGCTCGAGCAATCTCTTCAAGTCCCGGGTCTCTTTCAATATCGTTGAAGGGTAGTTGATAAAGAATAGGAATTCCCAAGAGTTGAGAGAATTCTTCCATATTAGGCACAAGTTGGTAATCAGGAAAGGCAAAGCAATGGTGTTTAGGGTCAAAGAATTGGAATAACACTTTCAACATATCCTCTTCAAAGCGTGTTGTAACTAAGTTGACGAGACGACCGTATTTCTTGGTGAAGGGAGAATCATTGGGGACCCTTGATGCCAATTTCTTAAGTTGAGTAGGCATTTTGACGAGGTTAATTTGGACAAGGTTCCTGCGAGTGGGAGCTATGTCCTATAAAACAAGACAAAGAAAAATCTATAGGTCCTTGAAATGGTTAGTGTAGAATGCCATGGTATGATGTTATGATGTTATGTACAAACAAACATATACACACAAAGCAAACAAGTCCTTAGGTTTAGGCTTGCATGAGGTTCATAGGTAAGTACCCTCTTGAAGTTTAGTTCATTCAACCTGTCCTAGAAAGTAATTGGGTTCTAGGGAATCTTAATATCACTGATCTTTCTTCATCGGGCATTGTTTCAGCACAAGCCTCTTTATTAGCGACTGAAATATCCAGAGAGTCTGATCTCAATGAGCATAATATCGAGTATCAACCAACTTCAAACTGCACTAAAGAAGGTTATCTCACTACTTCCTAACGCCAAGTTGTTCAATTAAAGGTTCTAAGGTCAATTAGTGCTTCATGACACCACACAGCGGCCCCATATTCTCATTGACTAGACACAAGGGCTACAGGTACCAATAAATGTGTCACACTAACATAGCAATCACTTCAACCATGTCGGTATACCCCGCATAGTCTCCATGATCTATTGCTACTTACCTAATGGTGTTCCCATATTCAGATAGAGGATCAATACAACCCAAACAAGGACCCATAATGTTGTAGCGGTAGAAATGTTCAAGACTAAGCCATTGGATTGACTAGACTTTCTACAAATCAAAATAAAAATCACCACCGCGCTTTATTGTTTCCAAAGGATTGGGAAAAGAGCGAATAACCCAAAAAAGGGGGAAAGATTCAAGGTAAGGGGGTTGGTTATGCAAAGGGAAGGTATTAGCACCCTAAACATATATGGTACTCCAGGAACCTCTTTGAAAAATCTGTATATTTTGGCTATAAAAAATGTGTTGTATATAAGATGGTTGGTGGAGGTGAGAAAAGAAGTATACTTTTATGATTTTTGCACCCGCCTCGATTGCGAACCTTTGGTTCCTACGTACCACCTTTCGTGCAATAGGGGGTCAGGGTACACGTAGTTCCTCTTTTAAAAAATTGGAACACAAGTGTGTTGGTTATTTTTATGAGATAAAACATCATCGTCATTGTCCGTGTGGAAAACATACTTACCACCCACAATCATGAGAAAGGAGAATTTGCATCATCTCAAAGTGGAGGATATGGCTTGGATCTTAAAATCAACAATGCCTCACTCAACACCCAAGTGGAAAATATCTCTCTTCACTATATATTGTAGAAGTATAGTTGTTTGCATCACTACAAGGATTGACAAGAGTTTAATCTTTTGAGAAAAGTTTTAAAATAAAAGCCAAAGTGGCAAAATGGTTTGAAATGAGATTGATTGGCTTTTAGTATTCTCAAAAAGAATGTCAAGGTATTATTAAATTGATTGGAGTTTATTTATGAAAATGTTTTGAAAATGCATGGACCTAAGTCCAAGTTTATTATGAAAGTGGTTTAAGTTTCAAAACAAGAAGAGTTTTCAAAAGGAGGGAGAAGATTTTTGAAATTAAAGAAGATGGGAGGAGAAGAAGAGACTATCCTAAAGCATAAGGTAAAAGCTAAGGATAAGAACCATCTAACCAACAAGAAGCCAAAACCTGACATTATGAGCCAAGATAGAATTCCCATTCTTTGGATTGAAACCAAGCAAGTAAAGATACTAGACCTCTTCAAATGTATTAAGTCTTCACAAAAATTGGGCAGAGTAACGGCTGTATATGGGTGAATTCCAAATTACAAACAAAGGATGTAATCACAAAAACTTGCACACAAAAACAAACAAGCAGCCCAATGTCTTGAGGTAAACCTCAAGAGTTCCAGACAAAATAATCATATAGGATCAAAAGGTCTCCAAGATAGGCAAAGGTTTCTAATCCTAAGTCCAAGAAAAAGTTCCATGCTCCATAATGCTAAGGATAGTAACCAAATAGTCCAAGTACCATTAAGAGTTTTTTAGGGTTTATGTTGATTATTAAGTATCTTAAGAAAAGAAAAGAAAATCTCAAGTGAGCAAAGTAAAAATGACAAGAAAATAAATGCTCAAATGAGCAAAGATGAAAATGGCATGAAATGAAAATGCTAAAAAATAAATAGTACATAAAGTATAAAAAAGAATAAAAGCATAAGATAAAACAAGTCAATAATTAGTGGTTAGTGGGATGACAATCTTGAAACTTGCATTTGGAACTCATTAGAGGATTGGTAGAACTAAAGCCTCCATACAACAAGTTGCATTTTCTTTTTGTCAAGTATATCATCCATTTTGGAATTCTCATAAGTACCATTTAATGATCAACGATGTTTAAGTGATCCGCGTTGACCAAATGTGTTGTAGATCCATTAGAGGATTGGTAGAACAAAATCCTCCACACAATGAATCTTAAGGTTATTGGATCAAAGAGATCAAATTAACATACTCGGGCTTGCAATCATAAGTTTGGGCCACGAATGATCATTTATTCGAATCGGGACAAAATTTAGCGCTATGTTAAGCAATCGTAAGTGGACTTATATAGAAGTCGCACCTATTTTGAGGCCGGTCAATAGCAATCTATGCACCATTTGTTTTGAGACATGACATACAGATCATGCTCCAACAACATTTAGTGCAATGAGAAGGGGATGAGATGAAGAGGATTAGGGAAAAAGATGAATAAACCACTTTTGAATTAAAAAATTAATCAAACTATTATTAAAATCATTCATCCATTTTTTGTGGAGTTAAACTCAACACCATGGATCCAATGATGTTAATAAAGTCATGATAAAAAAATCAACCCAAGACAGCCAGAAAATAATCACAAAATAATAATATATTTAATATATATACATTAAAAAGTTTAAAAATGTTGAAAAAATGGAAAATAATGAGGAAAATATCAATTATGTTCAAATTAATCAAGAAATGAAAAATAAGGCCATAGAAAAATCAGAAATGGATCCAAATATTTTTATAAAATTTTTGGTAATTTTTACAAGTCAGAAACTATTTTTAAAAATTAAAATAAATGGGTAAAATAAAAAAAAATAGTAAAAAATAGTAAAGTCAGAAACAAAAATAAAATAAGGTCACCAATATTTGTCACAATATCATTGGATCATTCCATCATTTTTTCAGAATTAAAAAATGTATAAAAGTATTTTTAAACATTTTAAACAAATCAAATAAGTGTAAAATTTATAAAAAATACCAAAACATAAAATTAAATTGTGAAAAAATAAAAATCAGAAAGGGAATAATAAAAAAATATTTTTCATAATTTTCTCAGATTTTTTTGACTAAAAATAAATTTTCTATGATTTTTTGAAATTTAAAACAATTAAAATATAAAAATCAGAAAAAGAAAATAAAAGCAAAATATGTGAACCATTGGATGAGAGTCAAAACGCGTTAGTAATCAAATCCAAGGGATCTGGCGCACTGTGCATATCATGGTCATTAGTGAATAATATACATAATCAATAATAAATCAGATTTTTGAAAATAACAAATGGCACGCCATCATTGGTTGGAAGATGAAACATAGGTCATCTTCAACCTCCTGCCAACTTGATTTGCATGTCTCGCAAACTGTAAAATCAGAAGCTCATACCTATGCCAATCGCTTCATCTCTTCAAGACGAAAACAACCACACCCTCGCGCCAAATTTATATAAACTATAACTCAAGAAATTTGGAAGGAAAGTTTTGAAAAGGGATTTGAAATTCATGGTCAAAAACGTGTTTCCAGTGAAATGTAAGTGTTGCAACTAGAACCAGGGCAATGAGAGAAACACAATGATATCATAGTTTTGAAGAATTGATGAAGGAATCTACCTATTGAAGTTGAGTTGTAGAGCTCTGAAACTGGACTTCTATGGAATAGTATAGGACACGATTCTTGAATTTAATTATATGGTTAGTTTCAGGGAAGATCAAGGAAGGTGAATTGAAGGAAAAAATAGATTGGAAAATGCTTGGGAATGGATTTTGAAGTTGCTGAATTTTGGGTTGTGTAACAAGTTTGGCAGGGTGATTCTGACTATCTAAGCTTGGGAAATTGAATGGGGGATGACCCTCTATTTATAGGGAGGCAAATGGGATCAAAAGGAATAACAAATGATGCGTTTTAGAGGGAATTCGTGTGGGTTTGCATCATGAAGAAAGTGTGACTCAAACTTGATCAAAACTCAACCAAATCGTGCGTTTCTCGATGCTAATCACTTCTGGAAAGTTGCTAAACATGATTATAAAAAAAACGCATTGAAATCTTGTGATTAGAAGCTAAAACAAAGATTTCAAAATCCTAACTTTGTGAAAAATTCAGTTTCAAACTACCAAATTCAAATCCATGGCAATTCCAACTCAAGGGGTCTTAGGACATAATTCTTGATGCTTTGGAAAGATGAGGTTACAAGCTTTGCAATGAAAAAAGAATGGAATCAAATGGATGCTTGATTTGAAAGTTACATGGAGTCAAAGTTGAGGAAAAATAGTTGACTTTCCATACTTAGAAATATTTCAAATTCTTCTTTAAAAAAGACCTATAATCTTTTGCATTCAAACATGGCCTTCCACTTAGAATCTGCTCTTGACCAAAAAAGTTGGAATGAAGTAGATCTCTTTAATGCCATTTTGAAATTTGAACCACTCAAAATCTCCAAAAATTGTGCAAGTTATGATTTGTTGAAGTTGTCCAAAAATCATGAATTGACCTATAATCTTTTGCATTCTTAAGGCAACTTCCATCCATTTTCTTACTTTGCACATACAATAAGGCATGAAGTACACATCCTTAAGATCATCATGGAAAAATAATGGGCTCAAGGTGATAAAAATTGACCAAGTTATGACCATTTGAAATCACATATGGAAAATTGGGGATTCATCTGGATGACTTGTAATCTTTCTTCTTCACCAAGTTCCTTCCACATGAAAACTCCTTGGAAATTTTGAAGTGATTTGTTGGTAATTCTTTGAAGAGAAATATGTCTTTAGGATCACTCAAAAATACCAAAATATGAGCAAGATATGCTCCTTTGAAGGTTTTATTCCTAGAGAAAAAATGTGAATTGAAGCTTTTCATCATGAAAACTTAATCCAACAAAAGATGCCCTGGGATAGCCTTCCTGGGAATCAAGAAATCAACATTATAGAAAGAGGTCAAACCCACGGGGGTTTTAAATTACACCCAACACTTGGTGGGTGAAAAACCAAAGGTTGATAATCATTTCAACACTTCTCAGAAGAGATATTGCCTTGGTCTAGTTGCCTGGGAACTAAATACCAACAATAATGCCAATACTGCAGAAAGAGCGACATCTCAGCACTCCAACGGAATAAAACCTTTCATCATATGATGGAAGACTTCGCTGGGGAATCTGGGAAGGAGGCTTCTGACCATGTAAATCCAAAATCAAAAGTGAACCAAGACCTGACTGGGGATAATGGGGTCACAAACCCAATACTGTACCTTGCACCCACTGGTATCGTCTTTAACTATTTGAGAAACACACAAAGATTGCGCACATACCAGCAAAATGACCTCAGAAAACCTTCATGAAGGAAGTAAATCTCTTAAAACAATCGGAGTTTGTTCATTCTTGGGATCACCATTTTTGTTGTCATTGTTTCATCACAAATCCCAAAGTAAATTGAATTGTAAAGATCTCTTTTTTTTTAAAAGTCAATTTTTATTTTTAATCCTTTTGCTTTAAAAGTTATTATCAGTAATAAATGGAGTCTTTGCAAGCTAAATAAAATAAGAACACAAAGAATTGGGTAAATCTCGAATTTCATTAATAGAATGGTAGTTTGCGAATGGCGAGACTCCATGGATGATTACAAAGTTTGGGAAATGGTAATACATAATGGAAAAGATACATTGAAATACAATGACCACTATCCTCCCTAACAACTTTTGAAATCCTGAGTTACAACTTTTGTTGAAGTATGGTGGGGATCTGAGAAGATTGTTGCTTCATCGATCAAATCTTGTCTGACGTAGTTACTTTCCAAGAAAAAACCTAACTTTTTCCTAAGCTACCCTCGTAGGTTTTCAACTTAGCGGGAAATTTATTCTGTTTATGTCTCTAATTTTTTCCTAGACCGCCCTTTCGGGTTTTCAGCCTACCAAGACGCTCCTTTTTGCCTAAGCCGCCCTTTCGGGTTTTCAAATTAACGAGTTGTTCTTTTATTTCTTTAGGAGAAGTATTTCTTGACTGCGTCTGCATTCATGGGACGTGGGAACTCCTCTCCATCCATAGTTTTAAGAATTAACGCACCACCAGAGAAGGCTTTCTTGACAACATACGGGCCTTCAACATTGGGAGTCCACTTTCCCCTAGAATCAGTGTTGAAAGACATTATCTTCCTGAGCACGAGGTCGCCTTCTCTGAATTCACGTGGTTTGACCTTTTTATCAAATGCTTTCTTCATTCTTTTCTTATATAACTGTCCATGACATAAAGCTGTCATTCTCTTCTCTTCAATCAAATTCAATTGGTCAAACCTGTTCTGGACCCATTCATCCTCTGTCAACTTGGCTTCCATTATCACACGTAACGAGGGAATCTCTATCTCGACAGGGAGTACATCTTCCATTCCATACACTAGGGAGAACGAGGTTGCTCCTGTAGAAGTGCGAACGGATGTTCGATATCCATGCATAGCAAAAGGGAGCATTTCATGCCAATCCTTATAAGTGACAACCATTTTCTGGATAATTCTCTTGATATTCTTATTAGCGGCTTCAACATCCCCATTCATCTTTGGTCTGTATGGAGATAAATTGTGGTGGACAATCTTAAATTCTTCACATAGTTCTGTCATCATCTTGTTGTTCAAATTCGAACCATTTTTAGTGATGATTCTGCTTGGCACACCATACCGGCATATAAGATTATTTTTTATGAAACGCACAACCACATGTTTGGTAACATTGGCATATGAAGCAACCTCTACCCATTTGGTAAAGTAGTCAATTGCTACCAAGATGAAACGGTGTCCATTATAAGCTTTGGGTTCTATCATCCCGATCATGTCAACATAGAGAAAGGCCATGGGGAGGAAATCACATTGAGGAGTGTCAGAGGCACATGGACCTTATCTGCATAAATCTGGCATTTATGGCACTTCTTTGCAAATTTTTAATAGTCAGACTCCATTGTTAACCAATAATAACCTGCCCTTAACATCTTTCTAGCCATCGAATGTCCATTAGCATAAGTGCCAAATGAACATTCATGAATCTCATGCATCAACATGTCCGCTTTGTGTCTATCCACGCATCTGAGCAAGACCATGTTATAATTTCTCTTGTATAACACATTTTCACTGAGGAAGAAACTGCCTACCAATCTTCTCAGTGTCTTTCTATCTTTCCTCGACGCACCAATCGGGTATTCCTGAGTCTGAAGAAAATGCTTGATATCATAATACCAAGGTTTTTCTTCTACAACCTCCTCTGTCGCAAACACATGAGCGGGCCTATCCAGTCGTCGAACTATAATTCGGGGTATATAATTCCAAGAATTCACTTGGTACATGGAAGCCAGGGTTGCCAGAGCATCCGCCGTCTGATTTTCATCTCTAGGAATGTGAGGGAACTCAACTTTATTGAAGAAGGGTAATAATCTTCTAGCATAATCTTTGTAAGGGGTCAAGCCAGGGTGACTAGTATCCATTCTCCTTTAATCGGATTTATTACCAAAGCTGAATCACCATACACATCAAGAATCTTGATTCTGAGATCAATAGCTTCCTCAAGACCCATGATGTAAGCCTCATACTCTGCCATATTATTAGTCCAATCAAACGTTAACGTTGCAGTAAAAGGAATATGTGATCCATGAGGAGTGACAATCACATCACCAATTCCTTTACCATAAGCATTCACCGCTCCATCAAATACCATACTTCAACGAGATTCAGGTTCAGGGCCCTGCTCAGGCAATGGTTCATCACAATCTTTCACATTCAGGAACATCACATCCTCATCGGGGAATTCATATTCTACAGACTGGTGATCTTCCACCGGCTGGTGAGCAAGGTAATCTGCCAACACACCACTTTTAATAGCCTTTTGAGTGCGGTACTCGATATCATATTCAGATAACAACATATGCCAGCGGGCAATTCTCCCAGTAAGAGCAGGCTTTTCAAAAATATACTTGATTAGATCCATTTTGGAGATCAACCAAGTGGTATTATTAAACATATACTGCCACAAACGCTTTGCCGCCCAGGCCAAAGCAAAACATGTATTTTCTAGCATGGAATACCGCGACTCACAATCAGTGAACTTTTTGCTGAGATAATAAATGGCGAATTCTTTCATTCCTGTTTCGTCCTGTTGTCCCAGAATACAACCCATGGATTTATCTAACACTGTTAGATACATAATCAACGGTCTTCCTTCTACGGGAGGGAGCAAGATAGGAGGTTCAAGCAGATACTCTTTAATACTCTCAAATGCCCTTTGGTAGTTATCCGTCCACACACAACCTTGATCTTTCTTTAACAACTTAAAGATCGGTTCACATGTTGCAGTCATGTGGGAAATAAATCTGGAAATATAATTCAAACGCCCGAGGAAACCTCTAACTTGCTTTTCAGTTCTTGGTGCTGGCACTTCTTTAATTGCTTTGACTTTATCAGGGTCAACTTCGATTCCTTTCTGGCTAGCAATAAAACCCAACAATTTCCCCGATCTAACTCCGAAGGTGCATATATTTGGATTTAAGAAGAGACGAGATTTCCTCAAACGCTGAAACAACTTCAACAAATCTTCTATATGCCCTTCTTCAGTTTGGGATTTGGAAATCATATCATCAACATATACTTCGATTTCTTTGTGCATCAGATCATGGAATAGGGTTGTCATAGCCCTCTAGTATGTTGCGCCAGCGTTCTTCAACCCGAAGGGCATCACTCTGTAACAGAACGTTCCCCAGGGTGTGATAAACGTTGTTTTTTCCATGTCCTCTAGAGCCATTCTTATTTGATTATACCTGGAAAATCCATCCATGAACGAGAATACTTTGAATTTTGCAGTGCTATCCACTAACATGTCAATGTGAGGCAATGGAAAATCATCTTTTGGACTAGCTTTATTTAGATCCCTGTAATCTACGCACATTTGGACCTTTCCGTCTTTTTTTTGGTACTGAGACAATATTGGAAATCCATTAAGGATACACTGACGTCACAAGAAAACTAGCATTAATCTTCTTTAGGACCTCCTCTTTGATCTTTACTGCCATATCTGGGTGAGTTCTTCTCAACTTTTGTTTAACTGGCGGACACTCTGGCTTCAACGACAAACGATGCTCGACAATGTATGTATCTAGACCAAGCATATCTTGATAATACCAAGCAAAAATATCCACATACTCTTTCAACATCTCAATCAACCCGCTCTTTACATCAGGATGCAACGATGCTCCAATGTTGACTTCCTTTGGATCTTCTTCTGAACCCAAATTAATCACTTCCAAAGGCTCCTTATATGGATGAATGATATTTTCCTCGTGCTCGAGAAACCGTGAGACCTCTTCCGGGATCCCATCATAATCTTCTTCTTCAGCCCCAAACACAGGACAATCAAAGTTGGGAGAGGGTGCAGGGTCATTGTATTCAACGGGTTTTTTAATTAATCTGCACATATGATTTATGATTGCTTTTAGAAACTGACATATATAACAAGTGATCATGCAGATTAATTTTCAGTTATAATTTATTTTGAAAGGGTTTTTTTCTTTTATTACCATTTCCCAAAAAAAAGCAGAAAATAAAAGACATAATTTTGGAAGCAAAGACAACTTTTATTAATGATCTTAAAAGTTATAGCAAACAGATAAGCCCTGCAACATTAATACTTCCACTTTGGGAAGAGTGAAAGCTTTTCAAAATAAAGAAACAGATTAAGAAAACAAATTACTTTGAAACATGTATGCAAGAAGGAACATCAATGGTGACCCAGTTCTGAACTCGGACTCCATGCGTCACATAATTCGGTAATTCTTGCTCTGCTTCATCCTCTTCAACAACATTAATTCCAGACCCAATTGGATGGAGGTTGCCTCCACTGTGGAAAACATCATGATAACTGTTCATAGTAGACTTTGACTTCAAACTTTTGCCTTTGCCATTCCTTGAAGAGAAACCCAAACCAGCTCTATTTTTGTTCGCGGGTGGATCCACAAGTCGTCCCCAAACTGCATTATGACCATTGCGCACAACCTGTTGCGCGTCCTTCAGGGAAACCACATAATTCTCATTCTTCCTTATGTTGTCCACAGATAGGGCTTAGAATTGGGTTCCAACAGCAACCTCATCTGCTTCTACGATACTGAAAGAGGATAAATGGGATATCAACAATGCTTGCTCCGCATTTATGATCACTACCTTCCCTTCACGTACAAATTTTAGCTTTTGATGCAAAGTTGAAGTGACAGCCCCTGCTTCGTGTATCCATGGCCGTCCAAGCAAACAACTATATGCGGAAATAATTTCCATGACCTAGAAGGTTATCAGGAACAAATGTGGTCCTATATGGATGGGTAAGTCCACTTCACCGATGACATATTTCCTCGACCCATCAAAATCCCTCACAATAATGCCACTCGGGCGCATAGGTGCTCCTTGATACTTTAACTTCATGAGAGTACTCCTTGGTATAACATTCAACGCGGATCCATTATCAATTAGAACATTGGACAGTGAATCATTCTTGCAATTCATAGATATGTGGAGGGTCAAGTTGTGATTCCTCCCTTTATCTGGTAACTCATCATTGCAGAAACTCAAGTTGTTACATGACGTGATATTTCCAATTACGCTGCTGAATTAATATAATGGCGTGTCACTCTCCATAAAAACTTGGTCTAGTACTCTCATTAGTGACTCTCTATGAGCGGAGGAATTCATCAATAAAGCTAGGATAGATATCTTTGAAGGAGTCTGCAGTAGATGATCTACAATTCTGTAGTCGCTCATCTTAATTATCTTCAAAATATCATCCACATATTTCTCTAATGTGGCCCCACTAGTCTCTCCTGTATCCTTCTTAGGCTCATCATTCTCAGCAATTTTCTTTCCAGCAACAACATCTTTTCGAATAACCGGCACAAACACACGACCTCTATGGGTCACCCTGCTATTTTCAGCTATATTCCAACATCAGGCAATGGTTGGATGGGAACCTCCACCCCATCTTATAAGATTGTAGCGTTGTATTTGTAAGGCACAGCCTTATCTGATTTGTAGGGAATAGGACCTGGTAGACTAATTACCAATGGGGTAACAACTGGTTTGCTATGGTACTCAACTTCAAGATGAGCGGGTGCACCAAAACAAGGTACAATAACGTTTACCCCTTCCCCAACAAAATCAGGCATCAAAAGGTCATTTCCAGCAAACAAATCTTCGTCTGAAGAGAAATACTCATCCACAGAGGCATACTCTTCCTCTGAATCTTCTTCCATCCAACAAACATCAACCATATCAATCTATTGATAATCATCTCTCTGACCTGTGATCTTGATAGTTCTGTTGTCTAATAACAACTGAACACCCTCCCTCACAATTGAGCATCCTCAGGGATCTCGACAACAAACTAGGCAAGATCCATATTGGTGTTCCACCTGACAAGCAGTATGGCAGAAGGTAGCATGCAACTGCACGAGATCCTCATTCAAATACTCCACATCAAAAATTTTGAATTCACCAGGACATCTAGAAACCATATTCACTTCCTCTTCATATTCTGCCCTAGGCCTGATTATATGGATTAAACCCTCATCCATCATCTCCTGTAAATCAACCTTTATCTTCTCGCAACCCTATATGTATATGCTGCAAACAGCACAACCGGCATGGTCATGCGTATAATAACTGAATTCACAGAGGTCTGTGTGCATCTTCACTAAATCTCCTCTAACCAGATTAATGTCAAAAATACGAAAGTCACCTGGACAACCGGCCACCATATTCACATCATTCACTCCCCCGTGCTTGGGTAGAGGATTGTCTTTCACATTAGGTCCCATGTCTGTGAAAGATAGCATTCCAGACTTCACCAATTTCTGCACCTTAGTCTTCAAAGGATAGCAATTCTCAACATTACACCCTGGTGCTCCCTGATGGAAAGCACATGTTTGGTCTGCCTTGTAATACCAAGGCAATGGTGATGGTACGGCGGGAGGTGGTCGTGTTTGGACCAACTTCTTCTGAGTCAATCCTAGTAGTAACTATGCATAGCTCATGGGAATAGGGTCATAGTTCTCCCTTCTCTGATTATTCCCTTGGTTCCCCTGTTGGGATTGTCTTTGATACAGGAGTAACTGAAGTGACTTGCTGGTGACGTTGATAATTCCTTCTAGGAGCGCTTACTCTCCTCTCTTGTATGACAGCATTTGCATCCCCGTCTTTCTTCTTTGTAAACCCATAAGCTGGCTTTTTCATACCTCCGGATCCTTCACCCTTCGTCAAAAGGCCTTCTCTTACTGCCTCTTATAGGCAGACACCCATCCCTACCATCTCTGTAAAATCACTTGGGGCACTTGCTACCATTATTTCATAGTAGAAAGCGCCCAGCATCTTCAGAAAATTTTTAGTCATTTCCTTCTCCTCCATGGGAGGGATCACTTGTGCAGCTACTTCGCGCCATATCTGCGCATACTCTTTGAACGATTCTCTATCTTTCTGTACCATGGCCCTAAGCTGGTCACGGTCGGGCGCCATGTCCACATTGTATTTGTATTGTTTGTTGAATGCTTCTCCCAAATCATTAAAAGTATGGATGTTAGCGCTGTCTAAACTCATGTACCACTTCAATGCTGCGCCGGTCAGACTATCCTGGAAAAAGTGAATCAGCAGACGCTGATCATAAGTGTGGGTATACATTCTCCTTACATACATCAACAAGTGAGCACGAGGGCAAGTGTTGCCCTTGTACTTCTCAAACTCCAGGACCTTGAACTTAGCAGGAACTTTAACATTCGGGACCAAACACAACTCATTCACATTCTTCCCAAATAGCTCTTTTCCTCTAAGAGCCTTCATCTCTCTTTGCATTCTATCGAACTACTCTTAGAAATCATCCATTCTGTCATAAAGACCCAAGTCTTCACGCGGCGGAGGGAAAGGACGACACACATCTTCATTAACAAACGGAACCAAATTCACCGAAGGAGGTGCAGTAGGAACAACATGCACCATAGGAGGAACCGAAGTAACAAAAGTCTGAACCACTAGAGCATCTTGAGGGCCAAGATTGAAAACTTCAGGTGTGCAATTCTCTGGCATTACCCAGGGATATCCTTGAGGAATATGGTTTTGAACAACAACCGGAGTAGCAGATACAGTAACGGTCGGAACTTCAGTATTTGCCCTTGTTGGTTGAGGTTGAACACTCGGTGGCTGATTCTGAGCAACCACCAGAGCTTCCATCAGAGTAGTCAAATTGGCCAAGCCATCCTTCAAAGCAGAAACTTCTTCGCACAGCTCGCGATTCTCCTGTTCTAAGTTGTCCATCTTCTTTTTGAAATTAGCCCAAGTGTTGTAGTGATGAGTCAACTTGCTGAATAAATTAAAGAAGCTGGGTAAGGCTCTTGGATATGCATAATAAATGCAAGAAATATGTGCAATATGATGCATGATATGCAATGCACATGATTATTTTTGCTTTATTATTTAATATTTCAAGGGATTTAAGATTTATAGACATATTGCAAACATCAAAACAATAACGCATTTGAAATACTTGAAAAAAATTATTATAATAACTTCAAAATGGATTACAAGTTTCAATGATCCCAAGTACAAGATGAAAATACAATCTAAAATCCTGAGAAAAAGAACTGATGGAGATCAATCTGTACGCTGGCGCTTCCCTGTGAGCCTGGCAATCTGAGCCCTCAACCTCTGGTTTTCTTCCATATGTCTGATGGCAACCTCCTTCCAATCATCTGAATCGGGAAGCGAGTAACCAACACCTGTCTGAGGCTTAGGAGAAAATAAATCCCCTTGCCTCTCCATAGACTCTATCGCTCGACTCTCAAGGATCTCGATCAAATCGTCTTTCTCCTTCAAGTCTGCTCTGTAGGAACTCTCTAAAGTCTGGAACTTGTTCTTCCAAGCATCCCTTTCCTGTTGCATCCTAACCAAAGCAAGCTGCAGCTCTTCTAGATCATCTAATAAGGGAGGAGTGGTCTTTACAAATAGGTCAGGCATGGGTGTCTCCCGAGTATACGACATCTTCAACTGAATGGCTCTCGATCGGATCCACTGAAGATATGGCTCCAAAGAAACAACACCCCTAGGTCCCAAATCCTTCCTAGTCTTCTTAAGAATGTGACACTAGGCCTTCGCAATCTGCTCCCTAGCTTCTCTGTGGTCTTATCCTTCCTTCAGAAAGAAATTATTCAAATGAATACTGTTTGGTTTATCCCTCATCGGATAACCAAGTTGACGCCCTGCAAGAACAGGGTTATAGTTAATTCCTCCCTTTGTACCAAGAAAAGGTACATTGGGGAAACTACCACAACTGTCAATATTCACTATATCTTGATAAGCTCGATGATACCAATCAATATCCAAGTGAATAAGTGCCATGATCTTGGGAGCCCTGCGGGGTTCCTTCTTGACATCCAAAAAAGCATCAGACTGAGGCATATGAGAGATGAACCATCAGTACAACAGAGGCGTGCAACAAATAATCATTCCCCCATGATAAGAACTCTGAAGATGAACAGAATGATAAGCATCACCCAATAGTGAAGGAACTGGGTTTCCAATCATGAAGATCCTGATAGCATTAATGTCGACAAACTTGTCCACATTAGGGAATAAGAATAATCCATAAGCAAGTAAAGCAAAGATGGCCTCAAAAGCAACCGTACTCTTCATTATGGCAAAGTAACGAGCTTTCTCCAATAAGAACTGAGCTGGTAATCCTCTAATCCCTCCTTTAGTAGTCATATGGGCTTCCACCTTAGACTTCCCCATATGAATCAAAGCAGCAATCTCATGTGGTTTTAGCTCACCCTCCAAACCAGTAAAAGGAAAACGATCGGTAACGGGTAAATAAAATAGATATGAATACTCCTCTAGTGTAGGCATCAACTGATAATTGGGAAAAGTAAATCAGTGATACACCAGATCATAGAACTTGACCAAGGTTGAGAGAATACCCTCCTTCATATTCAGCTTCATGAGAGGAATAATGGATCCATACTTCTTCTGAAAGTCTGCAGAACACCCGATCTCTGGAATTAGACTGACCAACTCATCTATCTTGGGATCCTTGAAATTGTATTTCCCGGTCTTTCTCTTTCCAGAATCCATGGTTAACAGTACCTGAGATATTCACAAATAGTCAATCTTTAAATCCCTTGAAATATTATTTTCTTCAAAAGATGCTTATGAGTGCATGGATGCATGATGCAACAATCACACACAAGATCACACATATAGGGTTCATAGGTTCAACGTCACGAGCATGAGGTCGAAGGTACTACCCGTAAGGTGTTGGTCTAATAGTTATCACCTTCTGATCAAGGTTTTAGAGGTTCCCAGAGTCTACATCCTTCCTTCGGATATTACCAACTTCCCAATTAACTCGGTAATTAGTAATATTCTCAAGAAAGACTCGTCCGAGCATAGTATCACGTGACAACTATTTCTGGATTACTCTGTCATAGCTTCCGCACTACACCTAAAAGGCCAAGATGGGTTTGGTATTCTATGATCCTCATTTTCAGTAGGCTTCCAGGTCAAAAGCAGTACGTCTTCCCGATTACTCGGTAAACGACACTACAGTCAAAAGGGCCTCCACTGAGTGGGGGATCTCATGCCTCCTTTTTTGGGATTACTCCCTCAAACTTAACATGACTATACCGCTCGTCCTATCTTAAAGTTTGCCCAAGTTCGGGTATAGGACTTATGAGTAATCACCAAGCACCCTAAAAACCAGGAAAATTCAAACAAACATATATACAAAATATAACACATAAACAATAATAGCACATATATAGATAATAACCAAAGATAGGCTCAACCCACTTAAGGATGGACCAACAAGAGGTCAACCTTTCCCCAGTGAAGTCGCCATTTTTCTGTAGCGGTAGAAATGTTCAAGACTAAGCCATTGGACTGACTAGACTTTATACAAATCAATATAAAAATAGCCACCACGCTTTATTGTTTCCAAAGGAATGGGAAAAGAGCGAATAACCCAAAAAAGGGGGAAAGATTCAAGGTAAGGGGGTTGGTTATGCAAAGGGAAGGTATTAGCACCCTAAACATCTACGGTACTCTACAGCAACCTCTTTGAAAAATCTATATATTTTGGATATAAAAAATGTTGTGTATATAAGATGGTTGGTGGAGGTGAGAAAAGAAGTATACTTTTATGATTTTTGCATCCGCCGCGGTTGCAAACCTTTAGTGCCTACGTACCACCTTTCGTGCAATAGGGGATCAGGGTACACGTAGTTCCTCTTTTAAAAATTTGGAACACAAGTGTGTTTGTTATTTTTATGAGATAAAACATCATCGTCATTGTCCGTGTGGAAAACATACTTACTACCCACAATCATGAGAAAGGAGAATTTGCATCATCTCAAATTGGAGGATATGGCTTGGATCTTAAAATCAACAATGCCTCACTCAACACCCAAGTGGAAAATATCTCTCTTCACTACATATTGTAGAAGTATAGTTGTTTGGATCACTACAAGGATTGACAAGAGTTTAATCTTTTGAGAAAAGTTTTAAAATAAAAGCCAAAGTGGCAAAATGGTTTGAAATGAGATTGATTGGCTTTTAGTCTTCTCAAAAAAAAGTCAAGGTATTAATATATTGATTGGAGTTTATTTATGAAAATGTTTTGAAAATGCATGGACCTAAGTCCAAGTTTATTATAAAAGTGGTTTAAGTTTCAAAACAAGAAGAGTTTTCAAAAGGAGGGAGAAGATTTTTGAAATTAAAGAAGATGGGAGGAGAAGAAGAGACTATCCTAAAGCATAAGATAAAATCTAAGGATAAGAACCATCTAACCAACAAGAAGCCAAAACTTGACATTATGAACCAACATAGAATTCCCATTCTTTGGATTTAAACCAAGCAAGCAAAGATACTAGACCTCTTCAAATGTATTAAGTCTTCACAAAAATTGGGCAGAGTAACGGCTGTATACGGGTGAATTCCAGATTACAAACAAAGGATGTAATCACAAAAACCTGCACACAAAAACCTGCACACAAAAACAAACAAGCAGCCCAATGTCTTGAGGTAAACCTCAAGAGCTCCAGACAAAATAATCAGATAGGATCACAAGGTCTCCAAGATAGGCCAAGGTTTCTAATCCTAAGTCCAAGAAAAAGTCCCATGTTCCATAATGCTAAGGATACTAACCAAATAGTCCAAGTACCATTAAGAGTTTTTTAGGGTTTATGTTGATTATTAAGTATCTTAAGAAAAGAAAAGAAAAGCTCAAGTGATCAAAGTAAAAATGACAAGAAAATAAATGCTCAAATGAGCAAAGATGAAAATGGCATGAAATGAAAATGCTAAAAAATAAATAGTACATAAAATATAAAAAAGAATAAAAGCATAAGATAAAACAAGTCAATAATTAGTGGTTAGTTGGATGACCATCTTGAAACTTGCATTTGGAACTCATTAGAGGATTGGTATAACCAAAGCCTCCACAAAACAAGTTGCATTTGCTTTTTGTCAAGTATATCATCCATTTTGGAATTCTCATAAGTACCATTTAATGATCAACGATGTTTAAGTGATCCGCATTGACCAAAGGTGTTGTAGAGCCATTAGAGGATTGGTAGAACCAAAGCCTCCACACAATGAATCTCAAAGTTATTGGTTCAAAGAGATCCAATTAATATACTTGGGCTTGCAATCATAAGTTTGGGCCACGAATGATCATTTATTAGAATTGGGACAAAATTTAGCGCTATGTTAAGCAATCGTAAGTGGACTTATATAGAAGTCGCACCTATTTTGAGGCCGGTTGTGATATGGTGGGAGAACTGACTTGAGGTTTTGCATTTGTGTTCGTAAATGTTTCGGTTTAGCAAGAGTCGCCACCGACTTTTATTTTATCCAAAAGGAAAGGTCAAAAAGCACAGGAAAGACCTTTGAGATGTTTTCTTGAGTTCGGGGGGTAGATTATGAAAAGGGAAGGTTCTAGAACCCTTTTCATCCATGGTTATCCATGGGCTCTTAGTTACTTGTTTAGAACACTTGCTTTGCTTTTCCAATTGTTTGAAATGTTGCTTTGTGTGGTTTTGAAAGTATTTTGAAAAGAGGCCATCGCTTTGGAAATCTTTGTAATGATTCTTGTTTGCAAGAATGTATACAAAGATGTTTGTCTTTTGAAAAATGTTTCAATGTTTTTGAAAGTTTTTTGGAAATTATTTTGAAATGTGTGTGTGTTTGTTTGAAAAAAGCAAGGATGGTTTGCAAATTGATCAAGTAACTAGAAGCTTCTACCTTCTCAAAAGTCTTTCTTGTACATTTTTATTCCTTTGACATTGTTGACCTACTATTGTTTTAGTAGACAACCCTATCTTTGGATGTTAAACGGGACGGGCGTGGGTCATCGTATGACCATGATAGCAATGGTGCCAAGTATCTTAGCAAGTTTTAGGGACCAAGATCATTTGTTTTTTAGGCAACCTTGTCTAGCGTCATCGAGGGACTGTGATCTTTTGTTTTGTTTTGTTTTGCCAAGATACCTAGCATGCATACCATGACCATGTTTTAAGGCAACCAAGTGGGTAAAACCCTAGAGGTGCTTGTGTGCAATGTGTTATAATTTTTCATGCATTTTTGTCTTGTATTTAGGTCATTCTATTTGTTTGATTTTGTCTTATCATACAAACCATAATTTACTAAACATGTATATAATTTGATAAATTGCGTAAAATAAATCTAAGCTATTACAACAATATTATGGGAGGGGGGATACAAGTTTGAATGGGGGATATTGCTCAAAATAAAACCCTAATTCACTATTACAACCCAATTGAATTTATTGTACAATAAATAAATAAACAATTATTTAAATATGCAATAAAATGTAAATATGCAAAAAATGTTTTGTAATTGGTTTATGTATGAGAAAATAAAATTATCAAAGTCCTAAAAATAAGAAAAAATAATGTTATTATTTTTGAAAGGGGAAACCCTAAATTTGATTTAATAGAAAATATTATTTTCTAATATTTATTTTTCCATTTTTGTTTAAGAAAAATAATATTAATATTATGTACAAATGTTTAAAAAAATATGTATGAAAATAATTATTTTTATGTGTAAAAAATAATAAAATAAAATGTATAGTATTTTCAAATTATTTACAAGTTTTATTTAAGAAAATAAAGTATAAAATCTTAATAAACCATTTATTATGCAAAAAAATATAATAAAAATATAATAAAATGCAAAAAATAAAGAGAATATTTTTGGGTATTTTTTATCATTTGGAAAAAAATGAATGCAAGCACAAAATTAAAAATATGCAAACAAATACAAAAATATAAAATAATAAGTCAGGGGGGTGCAAAAGTAAAATGGGGGGTGCAAAAATAAGAAACAAAAAAGGCCAGAAACAAAAAAGCCTAAGACAACATCTTCATCCCTGTCCTCTGTCTCTTTCGCGCGCTTGGTTCAGTTCAATCTGCAATTCTCTATTCTTTGCATAAAAACAAAATCTTGCAACATAAAACTTGTAGAATTTTTTATCACGATTCCAATGATATAAGATTTGAAACCTAACTCTAAGAAACCAGAGATAATTTCAGTGGCCCTAATTCGTGACCTAGTTTTTTCAGCATCTTCAACAACCAAATACTCTTAGCTCAGTTAATATAAATGGAAAGTGTGCATATGTGCAACTTCAGCAACTTAAGGACTACATCTTTGCTTCACAAACCTAAGCTTAAGGATGCCTAAATAAGGAGATAGAACTTTGAAAAATACCTTGTTCAGTTGAGTTTGGATATGGTAATGTGGGAACTTTGAGTGAGGCCTGAAGATCTTGTGAGCTTCCTTGAAGTTCCCTCAAGCTTCTCCAATGCTCAGTTGGCCTTGTAGATGCTTGAATCTTGCTGCACGAGTCAACCTGCAAACCTTCAAAATGAAAATGGTGAAGCTTGAAACAAGGCACACAGTTGCAAGACAAGGGCATGGACAATTTAGGTGTGATGTATGGAAGGTGTTTCAAGGGTTGAATCAAGAAACGCACGAGCCAATATTGATTTGGCTAGTGATTTGCAGAGACTGCCCTGTTTGGGCAGAAAATGGTGTTTTTTGTGTTTTAGGGTGTTTTGGAAGTTATGAATTCGTGTATTCTTCTTGAGACAATGTTCTGAAGTTTTTTGAAATGAAGCCAATGCTTGCCTTTATCAGATAGATGAGTTCCCTTGACTTTTGCAAGTTTACTTGCTTTTGAAGAAAAGTTGAAATGACAATGCAAAAGCTTGTACTTGCTATCTTATGGACTGCATAGAGTTGGTAAACTTTTTCTGATGTTTGTGGATCTTCTTTGCAACCAAAGATCAGGTCCATGGCTCAAGAAATACAAAATTGCAAAAAGCATGCTTTATCAAAGTGGTATTATGAGCTTTATGCCATTTTTGGAATAATTTCTTTGTGCAAAGCTCCATAGGTCAGAATAAAGCTAATATCCAATTTGTTAGCATTCAATTATGGAGTGTAGAAACGATTAGGACCTATAATACCAAGTACAAGCATGTTTGAAACTGATTTGCAACTTGTAACATTGTGAAAATGCCTTGAACAAAAGTGATAAATTGCCATTTTCATTTCATCGATTCTCCCTAACCATAAATGACCTTGGAGAGTTCTTGGACATTTTGGAAAGCTTGTAACATGATCTACAATCCATCTTTGAAATTCATTTTGAGATTCCTCTTGGAACTAGGTGTAAAATGTCCATGAAGTTAGGTAAAAAATCTGCCTAAACTAGGGCAAAATTTCACTAAGTTAAAAAGTTTATGGACCCCTATTCACAAAATCATAACTTGAGATCCAAGTATCTTTTGGGAAAACTTTGTGAATAAAAGTTTTAGATTTCATGCAGGAATACAACTTTCATGTTGAAAGTTTTCTTTGAATCCAATTGCATCATGGTGAAAAAGTTGTGGAAAATTGGAAAAAATAAGAATTTTCCATAATATAGAAAAATTCTAAGTTATGAAAAATTTCAAATTAAAACCCTAATTTGCAATTTTAGGTTTCTTGGTCAACAAGTTTCACATTTTGACACATCTTGATGAATTATGACCCTTGGCACTTGATTTTGACCAAAAAGTCAAAGTTTGACTTTTCAGTGTAAAGTTGACTTTTGATTAGTTGACTGCAAAATTCATCTGTCAATCCTATGCATTTGATATTTTTTGAACTATTTGATTATGTAAAGATGATGCTATTCATTCCTTGAAATCATGCTTGAACCCAATTGGTCACTGGCTAGGTCAAAAATCATAAATTGCCCTTCTATAGTCAAAACCCTAATTTTGACCATTTTCCCTTTTGATGATCTGGTCAAATTTCTTGAGGAGTTGTGATCCAGACTTGATCAAATCGTACATAGGAGCCTAGAATGTTGATATGGATAAAAATTATGAAGTTTGACTGTAAATTGGCCATGGTTGACTTTTTCCCCAATACAACTGATTTTTAGGTCAACTGTCCAATTGACTGGGCAAAAATGTGATTCAAGGCTTGAAACTTGTCATGAGCAATCTTAAGGGTCCAAGATGGTGTATGAAAGTCACATGAAGCATTGATGATCCAAAAATACTTGTGAAAACTCAAACCCTAATTTCAGGTCATTAGTGCAAGGTGAGGTCTTGAGTTGAGCAAACCCTAATCCTGTCTAGAGTCCAAGAAGTCTTGTGAGGAAAATCTTGATAATATGAGAGGGCAAATTTTGGGGTACAACACCGGTCAATAGCAATCTATGCACCATTTATTTTGAGACATGACATAGAGATCATGCTCCAACAACATTTAGTGCAATGAGAAGGGGATGAGATGAAGAGGATTAGGGAAAAAGATGAATAAACCACTTTTAAATTAAAAATTTAATCAAACTATTATTAAAATAATTCATCCATTTTTTGTGGAGTTAAACTCAACACCATGGATCCAATGATGTTAATAAAGTCATGATAAAAAAATCAACCCAAGACAGCCAGAAAATAATCACAAAATAATAATTTATTTAATATATACATTAAAAGGTTTAAAAATGTTGAAAAAATGGAAAATAATGAGGAAAATATCAATTATATTCAAATTAATCAAGAAATGAAAAATAAGGCCATAGAAAAATCAGAAATGGATCCAAATATTTTTATAAAAATTTTGGTAATTTTTAAAAGGCAGAAACTATTTTTAAAAATTAAAATAAACGGGTAAAATAAACAAAAATACTAAAAAATAGTAAAGTCAGAAACAAAAATAAAATAAGGTCACCAATATTTATCACAATATCTTTGGATCATTTCATAATTTTTTCAGAATTAAAAAATATATAAAAGTATTTTTAAACATTTTAAACAAATCAAATAAGTGTAAAATTTATAAAAAATACCAAAACAAAAAATTAAATTGTGAAAAAATATAAATCAGAAAGAGAATAATAAAAAATATTTTTCATAATTTTTTCATATTTTTTTGACTAAAAATGAATTTTTTATGATTTTTTGAAATTTAAAACAATTAAAATATAAAAATCAGAAAAAGAAAATAAAAGCAAAATATGTGGATCATTGGATGAGAGTCAAAACGCGTTAGTAATCAAATCCAAGGGATCTGGCGCACTGTGCATGTCATGGTCATTAGTGAATAATGTACAGAATCAATTATAAATCAGATTTTTGAAAATAACAAATGGCACGCCATCATTGGTTGGAAGATGACACAAAGGTAATCTTCAACCTCCAGCCAACGTGATTTACAGGTCTCTAAAACTGTAAAATCAGAAGTCAGACCTATGCCAATCGCTTCGTCTCTTCAAGACGAAAACAACCACACCCTCGTGCCAAATTTATATAAACTGTAGCTCAAGCAATTTGGAAGGAAAGTTTTGAAAAGGGATTTGAAAATTTATGGTCAAAACGTGTTTCGAGGGAAATGTAAGTGCTGCGTCTAGAACCAGGGCAATGAGAGCAACACAATGATATCATAGTTTTGAAGAATTGATGAAGGAATCTACCTATTGAAGTTGAGTTGCAGAGCTCTGAAACTGGACTTCTATGGAATAGTATAGGGCACGATTCTTGAATGTAATTATATGGTTAGCTTCAGGGAAGATCAGGGAAGGTGAATTGAAGGAAAAATGTATTGGAAAATACTTGAGAATGGATTTCGAAGTTGCTGAATTCTGGGTTGTGAAACAAGTTTGGCAGGGTGATTCTGGCTATCTAAGCTTGGGAAATTGAAAGGGGGGTGACCCTCTATTTATAGGGAAGCAAATGGGATCAAAAGGAATATCAAATGATGCGTTTTGGAGGGAATTCGTGTGGGTTTGCATCATGAAGAAAGTGTGACTCAAACTTGATCAAAACTCAGCCAAATCATGTGTTTCATGATGCTAATCACTTTTGGCAAGTTGCTAAACATGATTAGAAACAATAACGCATGGAAATCTTGTGATTAGAAGCTAAAACAAAGATTTCAAAATCCTAACTTTGTGAAAAATTCAGTTTCAAACTACCAAATTCAAATCCATGGCATTTCCAACTCAAGGGGTCTTAGGACATAATTCTTGATGCTTTGGAAAGAAGAGGTTACAAGATTTGAAATGAAAAAAGAATGGAATCAAATGGATGCTTGAGTTGAAAGTTACATGGAGTCAAAGTTGAGGAAAAATAGTTGACTTTCCATACTTAGAAATATTTCAAATTCTTCTTTAAAAAAGACCTATAATCTTTTGCATTCAAACATGGCCTTCCACTTAGAATATGCTCTTGACCAAAAAAGATTAAATGAATTAGATCTCTTGAATGACATTTTGCAATTTGAACCACTCAAAATATCAAAAAATTGAGCAAGTTATGATTTCTTGAAGTTGGCCAAAAATCATGAAATGACCTATAATCGTTTGCATTCTTAAGGCAACTTCCATCCATTTTCTTACTTTGAACATAAAATAAGGCATTAAGTACACATCCTTAATATCATAAGGGAAAAATAATTGTCTCAAGGCGATAAAAATTGACCATGTTATGACCATTTGAAGTCACATATGGAAAATTGGGGATTCATCTGGATGACTTGTAATCTTTCTTCTTCACCAAGTTCCTTCCACATGAAAACTCCTTGGAACTTTTAAAGTTATTTGTTGGTAATTATTTGAAGAGAAATATGTATTTGGTATCACTCAAAAATACCAAAAGATGAGCAAGATATTCTCCTTTGAAGTTCAAAACCCTAACCTCTAGATCAAGAGAATGCTTTGAGGAACTTTGCCAAGTTTGAACAAACATTTTGTGCCAATATTCTTCCTTTGTGAATAAAAGTTGTTGAGGATGATGATGAGGACTCATGGCCAAAAAAACCACTTCCATATCTTTAAAGTAGAGAGAAATATGCTCTTGTGACCAATAGGAACAAGACCTTGTTCAATCATGACAACTTCTTCCCTTAACCCTTTGTATTTTTGAATCAATTTTGATAACTTTATGATATGTTGAACCAAAATAAGCCTTATCATGCCATTTCTTCCAAAATCACTCCAATATTGAAGTTTGAATTTCTCAAGCTGTTGAATAGGGCATGGAAATAAACTCATGAGCCCAAGAAGCAACTTGCTAAACCTCATTGCCTTTACCTACATTATTAACAAGTAAGACAAACCAACATTGCATTTTATTAATTAGAGATAAAATCAAAGCAAAACATCCATGATCACAAAAGAAAACAAGTCAAGGTTCTTGGTAACTCCTCAAAAGAGCAAGGCTAAAGATAGGGAGAAGAACCAAAAGCCCTAATGTGATCTTGTTGTGATTAAAACAATATGGTATGATGAAGGAATCTTAGGGGAAAAAATTGGGGTACAACAAATGTAAAGCAAGAAAATCAAACAATAAAAGCAATTAAAATGTGATCTATCTCTAAGGTAACCCCACTTTTAAGTAATTCCCCAGCAGAGTCGCCAATTCTGTAATACGGTGGGAGAAATTACTTGAGTGTTTTGTGTTTTATCGCAATTATTGCGGATAGCAAGAGTCTCCACCGACTTTTCTTTTATCCAATAACGAAAGGGTGAAAATAACAGGAAAGACCTTTGAGATATTTTCTTGAGTTCGGGGGGTAGGTTATGAAAAGGGAAGGTGTTAGAACCCTTTTCATCCATAGTTATGTATGGGCTCTTAGTTGCTTGCTAGATCACTTTTGAAATTGCTTTGTTTGAAATGTGTTTAGGATAGGTTTTTGAAAGTATTTTTGAAAAGCGCCTTCATTTAGGCAAACTTTGTAATGATTCTCGTATATATAACAATGCATACAAAGTGTTAGACTTTTTGAAAATATTTCATGTTTTGAAAGTGTTTGGTGTATTTTGGAAAGATTTCTTATTTTGAAGATGGATTGTGAGTAAGCAACTAAGAACGTTCTACTTACTCAAAAGTCTTTCGTTCATTCCTCTCTTCCTTTGATATTTCTATCTTACTATTGATTGGTAAGAAGCCCTATCTTTGGATGTAAAGGGACGGGTGTGGGTCATCGTATAATCATGAATATCAATGTTGTGAGATACCTTAACATTTATCTTAAGGGACCAAGATCATTTGTAACGCAACATTTATAGCATCATCGAGGGACTATGATCTTATATTTTTAGTTGTTTTTGCTAAGATGTCTCACATGCATATCATGAACATTTTTTAAGGCAACAAGTGGAGTTAACCCTAGAGGTGCAAGTGTGCAAGTGTTTATTTTTCATGCATTGTTTTGTCTTGGATTAGGATTGTCTAGGATTGATTTTTATCTTGCCATACACACCCTAGTTACTAGCATTTGTATTTGAAAGCGGTAAATTATGGAAAATAAAGTCCTACAGTATTACATTGGTTAGGGGGATGAGGGTACAATTTACAAATGGAGATGGATATGAACTTAAACATTACAACCATATTGAATAGCCATGAAGAAAATATGTGAAACATGAAAAAATATAGGAAAAAGGAAAGAAAATGCATTTTTGAACATTATGTGTCGACACAGGCTCTTTTACGTCGACACATAACCTTCCTTTGCCCCTATATTGCCAAAGCAACTCAGTATGAGTCGATACATAATGGTATGTGCCGACTGATACACTACATGTGTCGACTCATACGTGCTTTGTGTCGACTCATGCACTCTTTTTTCCTTCTATTTTGGGTCTGTATAGCAGTATGTGTCGACTCATAAAGCTATATGTCGACTCATAACCTGTTTTTCCACTAAGATGTGTCGACTCATATAGGTATGTGTAGACTCATATTGTCATTTTTTAACTTCAACATTGTTTTGCTGCATACATGGGTTAGTTATCAACATATAAATGAAAAGAAAGGAATACAAACAAAGGGTTAGCTTCAAGGGCAATGGTTACTACATTTTATCTTCAAAAATGAATCACAAATGATGCTTAAAATGAAGAGTTTAATGTCAAGAAGACTTACCTTGGGGTTGGAATTTGTGTTTTGAGCTTGAGTTACTGCCTTGACTGTTCTTGAACTTGAAAAAAACAGAGGGGTTACAGAAGCTTGTTCTTGAGTTTGAACAACTTCTAGGTGATGTATGTGAGGTGCTTAGATATTTGGACAGAATTTGCAAGGTATGTAGAGTCCTAGGATTTTTATTTCAAAGCTCAAGAAGTGGAAGCTTTGTGGACTGTTATGGCTTTTGTGAATATGAGATTTTGAGGGTTTATCAACAAAACTTCTGGCTTTTCTCTCTATTTGTCTGACCCCTTTCTCTTGCAAATGCTTCCTCTTTTTATAGGCAAAGGGTTTGTGAACAAGCTGATTTGGTTTACAAACTATGGAGTTATGGCTAGGTTGGATTGAAAATATCAAGTTATGTCATAGTCCCAAGATGAAGTACCAAAGTTGTTGGTTTATAGGGGCTAATTTCCATGTTTTATGGTGGAGTAAAATCATAAACAAAAAAAGTATGGGCTCAAGATAAACTTTGTTCAAAAATCTTGCTTTTCAAGAATAGCAATGGTGTCTTTATTCCATAAATGGAAAGATCTTCTAGACAATTGCTTAAACACTTGGCTAATAGATAAAGAGTGGGTGTAAGAATTAACTTATGATGATATTTGCAAGCAAGGAGGCATGCAACACAAGATTATGCAGCAAAGCATAAGGGTTTTGTTATGTGTTCTTCACTAAAATGACTTGTAATTCAAGAATGGATGCTTAACTCCATGCCCTTGAATCTCCTAGCTCAAGTATGATAAATTCATGTTCTTGGATGTTTTGGAAATCTTGAAACATCCTGCATAACTTTCATGTTGGCCATTTTGACAAAATCGTCATGGAACTATGTGAAAAAATGCCAAATTCAGTGATCTGTTGATTTTAACCTTAGATTATCTTTTATTCTCGTACAAAAACAACTAAATATCCAAACTGGAAATTAAAACCAGAAAAGTGCTTTTGTAAAATGTTAATGCCATATATTACCGAATCCCTTTGGCTTAAGATTTACATACCAGTATCGGGGAATTTAGCCAGACATAATTTTATTGCATGATAACATAAAACTAAAACATAAATTTAGTAACACATGCATGGTAAGAATAAATAAATTATACTTAAAATAGGAACCTGAAATTAAATATTGAAGCAAATAATTTGAGCAGTGTGTATCCTCCACAAGCCGACATGATTAACTTAAATTAAAGCAGATGAAGTAAACTTGAATAAAACTACAAACAAAACAAATCTTGAAACTTGAATAAAGCTTTAAAATAATGTCGACAAGATTGATCCAAGAATTAAAACATATAGGCGTAATACTAATGATGTGGTAGTTCCCCAATGTGAGAAACTACCACTTTACAAAGTGATTTTTCCGCCTAAAACTTCTAACAGCGCTTCTGTGCATAAAACTTGGATCCCTTAAACTAATATCTAAGTTCCTATATATAGAGAAATAAAATGGAAGTTATAACTTTATATGAGAAGTAATGGAGATAATGGAGAAAGTTGAGAAAGAAGTGAAAAAATGGGAAGTTGACAAGATCATGGGGTGATAATGGGAAGTTGGGCTTCATCAGTGGTTACATGAAGAAGACGTGGAGAAGACTTCGCGCAGAAAACAGAAAATAGTTGTCCCGAGCGCCATATATTATGTGTCGTGGGGCACACATATTTAGCTTGTGTCGGGCGGGACGTGTTGTGTTCCAAGGGGCACACTGATTGAATCTGTCGCGAGCGACATGGGGCTGTGACGACCATCATAGTCCTCGGATGCCATTTCTTTTGTTTTCTTCTACAAAGTCGTACATTTTCTGTCATTTCTTCCTGTTTCTTTATCCTTTTCATATGTAGGTTCATTTCTAACATATACCTGGAATACATTAAAATACTAGCATAATATGACATAAATAAATAAAAATAATAATAAAATGCATGCAAGTCGAGCAAAATTTTTTATATAATTTTGCATTATCACCTCGCCTGTCCCTTCACATCCAATAGATAGGGCTACCTACTAACTAATGGTATGGATAACACTATCTCTAAAGGAGGAGGAAAATAACACGAAAGACTTTGAGTAGGTAGATAGTTCTTAATCGCTTGCTCGCAACATCTTTTTTCACATAAAACACTTTCAAAAATATCTTCAACCAAACACTTTGTATGCATTCTTAATCATTTCAAGAATCATTACGATGGAGACTCTTGATATCCGCAACATTTATGATAAAACGCAAAACCAAAAGTTAGTTCTCTCACCGTATTATAGATGGGGATCCACTACTATATGGCCGCCATAAAGTTTTTGGTCCCTGAGTACCTCAAGGATCTTGTTTCTCAACCAGCGGGAAGGAAATCTCAGTTATCGCCCGTTCTTGAGGAGGTGTCTTCGACAGATGATTGATAGTTGTGTTTTATTCTACTCCGGCCTGCACGCCGTAATTATGTAATTTGTTTTTCCGGGCTTTTTCCTGTTTATGTAATTCTCGAACAATTGTGGTCCTAGTGTCCACAAAGTTATTTTGTTGGATATGGGGACAAGGGCCTCCCTTTTTGTAAAATTTATACAATTGCGACGCTGGTGGTCGTTCTTTAAATTTTCGGCAATGGTGGTCGCTTGTTTTAATTTTCGACTGCATTTTCATGTTTATCGAATGCTCGTCTGCTTGAGACGTTTTTATTGGCTAACAGTTTTTAGAGGGGATTTTCTCGTTAGTTAGTGTGTTCGCTAGTGTAGGGAAATTGGTCAAATGGCCAGGGTGAATATTGGGCATGGGCCGGAACTCAAGTCTTGTTTCAAGGATCTGAGCTCGACGACATGAACTACCCATCATGAGTTGGGCGTTCTGCCGGCGTGGTACAATGACGATGGAGCTTGGTCGAGTTATCCGTATCGGGCTAAGGATAGTAGACTCTTTCACCCTCATTTAAATTGGAGTTCCATGCTTGTACCTATGCATGCATGTGCGGTCGGGCTTGGATGAGTTCGTCTTGTCGATGACGCTCGCCGACTGCTAAGTGTTTTAACTGTAATATTGTTTTAGCTTCTCAGTGTTCTATGGTCGAGCAAGTTGTTCCCCTTGTAGATTTTTCTAAGTAGTATGCCTCGGTTCCCGTTTTTGCATATATGCGATAAGGACCTTCCCAGTTCACTGCGGGCTTGCCTCGTAAGATTCTTTACAATTTATCTTCAAGACAAGGCTACCGACTTTGAACTCTCGTTGTATGAATTTAGTGTCGTAGCGCATGGCTATTTTTTGTTTGAGATAGGCCTCTCGTAGGGCCGCCCTCGTCCGGATTTCTTCGACCATATCTAGTTCTTCTCATAAGGCGACATTGTTTTTCTCCTCGTTTAGGGGAACTTAGGTTCGTCTAGAGGGTTTGTCGTAGGGATGTCAATGGGGCGGGGAATATGTAGAGGATGCTTCCCCGCTCCACGCCCCACCCCCCAGTATTTTCCCCATCCCCTTCACGGGGCAAAATGTGTCCCCATCCCCATCTCCACGGATCTTCACGGTTTCCACGAAGATCCACGAACATCAATTCTTAAGAAAATTTCTATATTTTTTGATCAAAACTATGACACTAGTATTTCATTATTTTTTAATTTTTTTAATTTTTTTTAAATATATTTTGCATCTTTCTTTAAAAAAATGAAAACATATCTTGCATTCATAGCAAACAAAAATGCAAAAGTATTTCCATCAATAGCAAACAAAAATGCAAAAGTATTTTCAATTGTTAATATTTCTTTTAACTTAAAAATAATAAAGATCCAGTAGAACATGTTGTTACCATGCATAATCATACAAAAAATCATGACCTAAATATATCATAATGAATATAAAAGAATAGAAAATTAGAATTGTCGAATATCTAAAAAAAATTCTCATAAATATCTCACAATACATAATAGAACAGAATTGGATGATAATCACTAATTTCAAAGCAATTATCCATTGATGACTCTTCATCCTAATATATTAATTATTTTTTTATAAAAAAACATGGAAAATTATATAATTATATATAAAATTTAAAGAATATGGTCAGATTCGGGTAATCTGTGGGGCGGAGGGTACTTCCCCAATCCCCGCCCCAAAGTGTTATAGGGGGAATTTTTCCCTCCATCCCCATCCCCGTGGTGGATAAAATCCCCATCTTCGGAGCTCCAAACAGATATCTCCACGGAGATATCCGTTAACAGATTCAAATTGACATCCCTAGTTCCTCGATCTCTACTAGGATACAGGCCTTTGTTTTGTAAGCTGGTTAGAAAGTAGTCTCCTCGGTGGATGAGTTTGCGGTCGCTCAGTACCCCTAGAGTACACTATGAAATTCTTCGACCCATCTTTTCTTGGTCTCGTATAACCTTCATTTGAGACCCCTAAGTATCACCCTGTTCGTGGACTTGGCATGGTCGTTTGTTTGGGGATGCTCGATAGAGGCGAAGTGTTGGGTGGTGCCCAACTTGGCAATGAATTCCTGAAAGGCTTAGTCTGTGAATTGGGTCTCGTTGTCGGTGACGATCGCCTGCGGGATGCCGAACCGGGCAAGGATGTTTCTTTTGTAGAAGCGCAGTATGTTTTGGGCGATAATTTTTTCCAATGCTTCTGCTTCTATCCATTTGGTGAAGTAGTCGATGCCTACTATCAAGTATTTGTTTTGATTTGTACCTACCACGAATAGTCTGAGGAGATCTAATCCCCACCAGGCAAAGGGCCAGGGGGAAGAGAGGTAACTGAGCTCATTCTGGGGAGATAAGTGCATGTCCTTTTGCCGTTGGCACTTTTCTCATTTCTTCACGTGCTCTTTTGCATCGTGTTGCATGGTGGGCCAGTAATACACTACTCGCAAAGCTTTCTTGGAGAGGATCTTCCGCCAAGGTGTTGGTCATTTATCTCTTCATGGATTTCGAGTAGGATGTGATCCGCATCGCTCTGGTCAATGCATTTGAGGAGGGGAATGGAAAACCTTCTCCTGTACAATTTTCCTTTGACCAGGACGTAGGAGCAAGCTCTTCATCTGACCTCCAGCGCCTCTTTTGAGTCGGCAGGTAGCTCCCCTTTTATGAGGTAGTCGTGTATAGGGCTCATCCAACAGTCGTTGTCTCCTACGATGAATACTTCCAAAGTGGAGGGGGGTTCTCTGGATGCTCGGTCGAGGAAGAATTTCCTATATTATCGACTTGTTCCCCCCTTTCTTCTTCGTGCTCTCTAGTTTGGATAGGATGTCTGTTTAGGCGTTATATTCGCTGGGAACATGTTGTACGTATACGAATTTGAATTTATTCTTTCTTTCTTGGACCATAGCTCAATATTCAACGAGGTGATCATTTTTCACCTGATATTCCCCTCGGACCTGGGATGCAACGAGTTAAGAGTCAGTGAAGATCTTCACATCATCGGCTCCTAGATCTTCCGCCAGGCATAACCCCACTAAGAATGCCTCATATTCGGCCTGGTTGTTAGAAGTCGGGAAGGATAATGCAAGGGAGACTTCGATTAGGAACCCCTCCCCATTCTCCAGGATGATGTCTTCGCCACTTACCGTTGAACTGAAGGCACCATCAACGAAGATTATCCACTGGCGCATCCTGTCCGAGGGTTCCAGGGAAGTCATTTCGGCCACATAGACGGCTAGTGCCTGAGCTTTGAGAGTTTTCCGGCCTTCATACTGGATTTCAAGTTCAAAGAGTTCTAACGACCATTTTAGTATCCTGACCTCCATATCAGGCCTACCGAGCAATTGCTTTATTGGTTGCTTTATTTGAACGACTATGGTATGTGCCAAGAAGTAGGGTTTGAGTCATCTCGCTGTGTTCATGAGAGACAAAGCCACTTTTTCGATTTACTGGTATCTTACCTTGGGACCCTGCAAGGCTTTGCTCGTAAAGTAGATATATTTCTGCCCTCTAGAGTTTCTCGGATTAGTGCATCCCTTATTTCTCTGGAGGTTATGGCCATATAAAGGTAGAGGATCTCGTCCTTCTATGGTCGAGAAAGGACGGATGGTTGTGACAATGATTGCTTCAGGTGGGTGAGAGCTTTCTCGCATTCATCTGTCCATTCGAAGGCATCTTCTTTGCAGACAAGTTTGAAGAGGGGGAGCGTGTGTTGGGTAGATTTTGCCATGACGCATGAGAGTGAAGTGAGCATGTCGTTCAAGATTTGAATGGATTTTTTGAAGTGGGAATTGGAAACTCGAAAAATGCTCGGCATTTATCGGGGTTAGCCTTGATTCCTTATTTCGTGAGGTAGAATCTGAAGAACATTCCTGCTTGTACGCCAAAGGTGCATTTTCTGGGTTAAAGCGCATTTGACATTTCCTGGCCTGCTCGAAGACTTTCTTCAGGTGGAGGGAATGGTCGACCTCTTTTTTCAATTTGACGATCATGTCGTCCATGTAGACTTTGAGCATGTCACCTATCTTGTTACGGAAAACTTTTTTCATCATGCGCTGATATGTAGTGCCCGTGTTTTTTAGGCCGAAGAGAAATATGTTGTAGTAATAGTTTCTCGATTCGGTCATAAAGGAGGTATATTTTGTCCACTTTTTCCACGGGAATCTGGTTGTATCCAGAATATGTGTCCATGAAAGATAATAATTTGAAACCGATTGAGTTGTCGACCAGTTTGTCGATATTAGGGAGGGGGTAAGCATCTTTCGGGCAAGCTCGATTAAGATCGATATAATCAATGCACATACACCACTTTCCATTAGATTTTTTCATGAGGACTACATTTCAGAGCCAAGTTGTATTTTGGGCTTGAGAAATAAAATGTGCCTCTAGGAGGTCTTTGACAGCCTGCTCGGCATCCTCCATCTTTTCGGGAGACTGCTTTTGCCTATGTTGAGCAACTGCCTTAAGGGAAGAATCTATATTCAGATGGTGACATTCAATTTTTGGGTCCAATCCGGACATTTCCACTGCGCTCCAGGCGAACAGATTAGCTTTCTCCCTCAAGCAAGCTTTAAGTTTCCTCTTTGCCAGGTAAGGGAGATCGACTCCGATCTTGACTCCTCTGGATAGATCGTTACTGAGGGGGATAGTTTTGATGTCTCCTTCTAGAATAGGCTGCACGAGATCCAAAGGCTCCTCATTATCTATAATCAGGGATGAGATCTCCCCTTAGACCATGGGCTCCTTCTCCTTTCTTATATGCTATGCATAATTTTCTTTGGAGAAGTGGTTATCGAGGTCGATGGTGTCGACCCTTGGCAGTGGTTTGGGCTCCTCGGAACTATAGGGAAAGGCGGATCTGGTGGCCATTCTGGGTTGAGTGTTGATGGAACTCAGCCCTTGATCGAAGCTTCAAAACACCTCCTTGTTGTTTGGATGTCACCGTGGAGGGTGACAACCAAGCCTTCGACGGTGTAGTATTTTATCTTGAGGTGTACAATGGAGGGTACCCAATCAGTTTGGCTAGAGTGGGCCTCCCGAAGATGCATTGAAAGAGAGACGGGCAGTCCCCTACTAGGAATTAAGTCTTGATTGCTCTGGCGCTCACCCTTCTCCCGAAGATGACAATTAGTTTGACATACACCCATGGTTTGGTGCTAGCCCTGTTTAAGCCCTAGAGGCCCGAGCCCATGTATGGGGCCAGGTGGGTTTCGTTCAGTTGGAGGGTGGTGAACAGCTGGGTGTACATGATGTCCACCGAGCTTCCTTGATCGACCAGAATGTGTCGAACATCGAAGTCTTCCATGTGAGCCCGTACGAGCAGTGGGATGGTCGAGTTGGGAGTTCTGCCCGGTAGTTCCTCTCAGTAGAATGTGAGTGGGTAAGAGCCTCCCCTAACCTTGTCAAGGGTAGCATCCATGTCCGAGTTAGTTTTGATAAGCTGATCAAACCTTCTCGTTACGGACTCCACCGTGCGCTTGTTGAATCCTTCATCGAAGATGACCGTCGTAGCAAGGAAAGACTCCTAGGGACTATGTGAGGAGAAATATAGGGGGACATCCTCCATGTTTGGGAAGCATAAATCTTTTGGTCGTCAGATGCTCATGGTGACCGATATGATGTCATTATCGGGGGACTCCTTCCCTTCTTTGACGCTCTTGGTTTTAGAAGGCTCCTCGCGGGCACCCTCTTCCTTCTTCTTATACTTCTTAAGGTGTCAGTTATGGATCAGTAAGTCAATTGTTTTCTTGAGATGGACGTAATCGTCAATGTTGTGATCATGGCTTTTGTGGATCCCATAGTACGCACTCTTGTCGGTTCTGGGCTCGGAGGGCGTCTGGCGAGGAAAGCGTACCCCAACTTGTTTGAATTCTGAGTTGGCGCATTCGATCAGAATACGCTCCCTCGAGGTGGTCAGAGGGGTGTAGTCATGGAATCGACCAACAGGCCCCTTGTAATCTTTGGAGTCTCGGGATCTGTCTTCCCGCTTTCTCTCCCGTCAGACGGGATGTCAAGGGCTTGTCGCTTCTCGAGGATTTAGCATTCTCTCAGTGTCTAAAATCCCTAACACTGTTGGTCACTTCTTTATCCTCGTACTAAATGTAAACTTGAGCTTTAAGAAGGAGGTATTCGAGCGTGGCTGGGGTTTCGATGCCCACAACCTTTGTGAAGTCGCTGCGGGGACGGAGCCCTCATTCTAGGAGGTACTTCTTCATGGCATCGTTCATTGAGACATGTAAGGTTTCTTTATTGAAACACTCAATATATGCTCGTAAAGACTCATCTCTATCTTGGATAATCACTTCTAGTGACGCATTTCATTTCGGATGTCGGTGAGAGGAGGTGAAGTGCCTCGAAAATATCTTTCCAACCGTTTCCAAGAAGTGATAGATTCAATGGGCAGGATCTTGTACCAAGCCATGGCACCTTTTCTTAAAGTGGTCGAGAAACACTTGTATTTAATCGCGCCTTTCACGCTGCAGTAATCAAGTTGGGCGTCGATGTCTTTTGTATGATCATCTGGATCGGTCGTACAATCGTAGTATCCCAACAGGGGCGGCTTCTCGAGACCGACTGGGTTTCGTGCCTCTATAATTTCTTTTGATAATGGATCGCGGGGTTCGTCGTCACCGGTCTCTCCTGGCAATGATGATGGGGAGCGATGGTTTCTTCCTTGCCGGGTGTTGTTATCTCATCGAGGGTAGGGGATCCGCCCTTGTTGCCTCGATTTGGGTGATTGCGACCTGCTCCGGTCGTCTTTGTCGGTGCTCTTCGTTTTCTTGGAAAGCAGAGTCTTTATCCTTTTTGGGAGATGCTCGATCATGTTTCTTGCGGAAAGAAACATCGAGCCTTTCTATTCTTGGGGGATTCCCACCTTAGGGAGGTGATATGCTGGAGGAGTTATGCAGTCGGTATCTCCGAGAGGGAGATCTCAATTGTTTCCGTTCAAGAGCCCCCATCCTTTTGCTCTATTGGAGGATAAGGGAGTTGGTTTGGTTAAGGGCAATGATCAGTGTTGTTATGGTTGGGTCAGAGTTCTGTGGAATGGGGACCAATTGTAGACTCTCGTGCTGGTCTTCGACAAGATTCTTGGGGAACTGTTTGTCTAATAATAGATTTGTTACTGCGATCAACATCGATGGAATGCAGGGACGCGATATGTCTATCATGGGCATCGAATTTGTCCTCGAGGTGAGATGTTCTTGGCTTTCGTTGGTCTTGTGTACCGGTGAGAGGACAGTCTTTCCAGATAGTTGGTGATCATCATGGTCAGCCATCATTGATGAATTAAGAGGATCTTTAGTCTTTAGATTCCGGGGAACAGAAAATGGGGAAGATGGTTTCCCACAGTCGGTGCTACAAATCTTACCAGTTGATCAGAACCTACAAGTTAGCCAGAGGATGATCTTTGACGGGCTAGAAAGGTTGACGAGAAGGAGGGGATTGTATATGCAAGGCACTCTGAAGATCAAGTAAGTGTGGGAACCAAGAGATATAAGCAGAATATTAGGGTTTCAGAGATGAATAGTGAATACCTGGACCTTGCAAGTGCGAGGGTTTATATAATACCCCCGACGCATAGCCATTGGTTCCTATTTTTTGTCTAGATATTCGGGTCATGAATATAGGAACTGCCGTGACTTGGTCAATCCGGGAAGATGTGCCTGCAACTAGCCGTTAGTTCTGAGACGAGGTAGATTACAGGCATTAATCTGGTCAACTCCTGGTTTTTTGGTCGACTTGATGTCGGGTATATGGAGAAGTGTATATCGAGCGTAGAAGGTCTCACTTGTCTGGGAGAGCCATCAACCGGTGGTTCCCGACGAAGGGCGGGGGATTTCAGGCCATGGTCGAATGGGCCATGCTGAATGTGGAGCATAGACCGGGACCACTCTAGCCGTTGGGCCAGTCGAGAACAATAACCATTGTGTGTTCTTGATTTATATGCTTACAATTGAAGAAGTGAAAAACACAAGGGGGGGTTGAATTGGGATCTCAAAATTCAATGGAAAGAACACGTTGATTTTTATCCTGGTTCGTTTGAACTCAAACTACTCCAGTCCACCCGCTAAGGTGATTCTGCCTCTCTCCGACGAGGTCTTAATCCAAAAATCAATCTTGATTACAAATCTACTTTGACTACTGCCAAAGTCTTCTTGAGTACAAAACCACAACCCAGTTTTCTCAAGGAAATTCACTAAATAATACACCTGAATAAATGTGTACAATAGTGTTTATAATAAAACAGTATCACTAACAGTGATGTTATACACAGTTTGAATATGAACGTTTGAGGATGAAAGATGATTGTTGCGTTACTGTACTTTCACATGAATTCTTCTTTTTATGCGCAGTAGTTCATCACTTGATTTCTTCTATGAGTTTGGTTTATATAAACCTTACAAAAGTGACATAAGAAGATGCTTTAGGAATGTTCATAACACGAATTAATGAGTTTTCCAAACCTGGAGATTCTTGTCTCTTTATAGCTATTACTTTTAATATGCATTGATAAGTTATAACACTTCAGAACTTCTCACATTAGAGGATGAATATTACCGTTAGGATTCCCTTACTGCTTGTTTAAAACATTACAGATCCTAGTATCAGAGATCCTATTTACACAACGTTGGTGCATTCAGAAGTTGTATCATAAAACTTCTTCGTTCAGCGTGTTACAGGGATTTGCTTATGTTGTGTCTGAACAGATCTTCTTATCTCAGAACTTCTAGATGATCTAGAAGATCTTCTATGCTTATTGCATCGGAACTTCCCTGCATATAAGGATACTTTTTTAGCGAGCATTGTTGTTCTTTATATAAGTATATCATGTGTTTGTTATCATCAAAACTCTAACTGGGATGTAGAACCAAATTATGTTCTAACAATATCCCCCTTTTTGATGATGACAAAAACTAGTATATTTTAAGGGAATATAAAGAACACAAATTAACAAACTCCCCTGAGTAGAATACTCAGATAACGAGCAAATAAAAATACTTCCCTGAAGATCTTCTGATAATGCAGATTTGCTTCTAATATGAGTCAAAATATCACTTATTCTCCCCCTTTTTGTCAATAATCAAAAAGTAAGAAGTTTCTTGAGAAGGTCTGACAAACGTTTTCTGGATTCAACCGAGATTCTTTTAGAGAGCTTCTAATGTTGTATTTTCATTCCCGTTCCCAATAGTTTCAGAGCCAATAACTTTTTGTTTCTGATTGCCTCTGAAGCTTGCGAATCCTTTAAATTCCAGGATTTGGAACATATGCTTTCTTCCCTCCATGTGTAGAGAGAATCCAGAGTCCAGGTGTTAGGACTGATGTTTCAATCTTGCTGTTAAAATTATCTGCAACATAGATGATTTTGTCTTTTGCTACCCATATCTTTTTGGGACCATGATTGTTAGAGTTTCCAAAATTCTGTTTGAATTTTGGTTTAGCATAAAACGCCTTACTGGTATATTTTATACATGTGTTTGTCCAGTAGTGAAGTGAGAATAAAGAGGAGTGTGTTTAATAACTAGGTCCTTAACATTTTTAGGTTGGGATACTTTACCTTTGTATCCTATACCTTTTCTGCCATTTCTGCTAACTCCATAGATCATTAAAGCCGTCTTGCTTCTATCTATGTTTTTAGCGAGGAACTTCTGAAAGCTGTGATCATATTCCTTTATGATTGTATCAGGGTTACTAGGAACTTCTAAGACAGTTTCCTTCTGAGTATTATATAAATCATTTTCAAGTTTTAAAATTTTTTCTTTCAACTCAGAATTTTCTATACTCAGATTCTTAGTTTCTTTAGAGTCAGAAGCTAGATCCTTTTCAGGTTCTTGTTTATGACTCGAAGCTTCTGATACCTTTCTAGAATTTCTGACAGACTCTCCTCTAATTGAGATCTAGAAAATTTAGAAAATACCTCTTCTGACTCTGAGTCTAATTCAGATTCAGATTCAGATTCAGAGGATTCAGACACATCTGATGAGTTGTACGTTTGAGCTATATTAGCTCGTTCATCTTTTGATTATGTTCCGTCTTCAGAAGATTCAGAGTCATCCCACGTTTCCATAAGACTTTTCTTCTTCTCCTTAACAAACTTCCTTTTTAGTTTCTCCTTCTGAAGCCTTGGACAGTCGGTTTTGTAGTGACCTTGTTTATTGCATTCATAGCATGTAATGTTTCTGTTACTAGATTTTCTGTATCTAGAAGATTGTTCAGAGTCATTCCCTGTTCTTTTGGAGTTTCTGAATTTCCTCTGCATGTGCTTCCACAACTGATTGATTCTTCTGGATAGAAGAAATAGTTCGTCTTTTTCTGACGAGGATTCACCAGAGTTTTCTGCTTCTGCTTTTGCCTGCAAAAATTTGGTTTCATATTTATTAGATTTCAGAGCGAGAGACTTACCTTGCTTCTGGGGCTCATCATCTTCTAACTCTATCTCATGACTTCTGAGAGAGCTGACAAGTTCTTCTAGAAAGATTTTGTTCATATCTTTTGCAAGTTTGAGAGCAGTGACCATGGGTCTCCATTTCCTTGGTAAACTTCTGATGATCTTGTTTACATGATCAGCAGTTGAGTACCCTTTATCCAGCACCTTTAGCCTAGCAACCAGAGTTTGAAATCTAGAGAACATTGTTTCAATGGTTTCATCTTCTTCCATTTTGAAGGCTTCATACTTCTGAATGAGCACAAGGGCTTTGGTTTCTTTTACTTGCGTGTTGCCTTCATGTGTCATTCTCAGAGAATCAAACATGTGGTTTGTTGTCTCTCTGTTTGTGATCTTCTCATACTCTGAATATGAGATGGCACTCAGGAGAATAGTTTTGGCCTTTTGATGATTTCTGAATTCTTGCTTTTGATGATCTATCATCCTTTTGCTTCCAATCTTATGACCACTTTCATCAATAGGATGTATATATCCACCAGTCACCATATCCCAGAGGTCAGCGTCACAGGCTAGGAAGAAACTTCTGATCATATCTTTCTAGTAGTCAAAATTTTCACCGTCAAATATTGGGGGGCTACTACTGATGTTCTGACTTGGTCCCATCATAGTGTTTTTCCTCTTGGGATCTTTTTCTGACACGGTTAAGTGTTTGCACCCAGATCCAGGTGCTTTGATACCAATTGAAGAAGTGAAAAACACAAGAAGGGGGGTTGAATTGGGATCTCAAAATTCAATGTAAAGAACATGTTAATTTTTATCATGGTTCGTTTGAACTCAAACTACTCCATTCCACCCTCCAAGGTGATTTCGCATCTTTCCAACGAGGTCTTAATCCACTAATCAATCTTGATTACAAATCTACTTTGACTACTGCCAAAGTCTTCTTGAGTACAAAACCACAACCCGGTTTTTTCAAGGAAATTCACTAAATAATACACTTGAATATATGTGTACAATAGTGTTTCTAATAAAACAATATCACTAACAGTAATGTTTTACACTGTTCGAATATGAACGTTTCAGGATGAAAGATGATTGTTGCATTACTGTACTTTCACGTGAATTCTTCTTTTTGTGCGCAGTTGTTCATCACTTGATTTCTTCTATGCGTTTGCTTTATACACGACTTGCAACAGCGACTCGCGAAGATGCTTTAGGAATGTTCATAACATGAATTAATGAACTTTCCAAACCTGGAGATTCTTGTCTCTTTATAGCCGTTACTTTTGATATGCATTGATAAGCTGTAACGCTTCAGAACTTCTCACATTAGAGGATGAATATTACCGTTGGGAGTCCCTTACTGCTTGTTCAGAACTTTATAGATCAAAGTATCAGAGTTCCTGTTTACACAACATTGGTGCATTCAGAAGTTGTGTCATAGAACTTCTTCATTCAGCGTGTTACACAGATTTGCTTATGTTGTGTCTGAACAGATCTTCTTATCTCAGAACTTCTAGATGATCTAGTAGATCTTCTATGCTTCTTACATCAGAACTTCAATGCATATAAGGATACTTTATTAGCGGGCATTGTTTTTCTTTATTTAAGTATATCATGTGTTTATTATCATCAAAACTCTAACTGAGATGTAGAACCAAATTATCTTCTAACAACAATGACTTCATGTATTAATTCTTTCACATTTTTATAGATGTGTTCTCAATATGCAAGCATTTGCTATGGTTATTTCCCTTATTTCATGTTGCAATGTGTGGTTCATGTTGTCATAGTTACTTTGTATGATATACATTTCCATTTTGTTGTTAGTAGCGATATTATGTTGTCGTTATGATCGGCACATACATGTGCGACATCAGATGTTCCATTATGAAGTGTTACATGATCGTGACACTCAAATTGACTTTCATTGATTTTTCATAACATTACATTTGTTGTGATGTGTGTTTCTCGTTATTTAAAAGCTTGCATCATTACATATATATAGGGATATGTATTTGTTGCTCTTATATGCAAAATTTGCCTCTGATTGGTATTTGTTAATTGTTTTGGAAAATTTGGTGCTTTCTATATTCTTTTTGATGTTGTCAAAAGGGGAAAAGCATATGCGAGATGAAGATAGGAAACACAAAGACAGGGGGAGCCTTTGAAAATTAAAGGAAATGCATCATCGAAAGTTTTTCCATCACCAAAAAGGGGGAGTTTGTGAGTATAACTTAAATACAAGGTATTTTGCATGATGTTAAAATCGGGAAAGATGGAATATCGGTAAAATGGATGGTATCTCTTTGTCTTGTAGCACTCCTCTGCATCATAGATCTTAGGAATCATCAAAAAGCACTTTAAAATTGACCCAACAAATTGAAAAACACTTTTTGCACGTTTTCGCATTGCATGTGTCGACACATTTGATTTTTAGGTTGACACATGTAACTCAGTTTTTAAGCCTATAAGCTTCTGTAAGTCACGTGTCAACACATATAACCTTCAGGTTGGCACATACTGAAAGATTTCTGAAATTGCAAAAAATCTTATTTTATGTATCGACACATCCATATTTCAGGTTGACACACTTACTCGCGTTTTAAAACCTGTAGCTACTGACTTGCTCAGGTTAACACATATAGTCCTTCAGGTCGACACATGCATTATTTTTTTAACGTATGTGTCAACACATTTGACTTTGAGGTCGACCCATAAAATATGTTTGGTCAAATTTTCAATTTATTTTATTCCAAATTTGTCCTTCTTTCCCAAAACTTTTTTTAACTATAAATACTCATTCGCGTATCTTTCCAAACTTGATGATACCATAAAATTAGTCCACTTTCTCTCGTCTTCAACCTTCCAATCTATGCATGCACACCAACATTACATTATGATGATGTTCCATCGGGGGTGCCATCTAGATGAAGAATTATGGATTTCCAATTGATTTGGGTTGAGTTTTTGTAGGGGTCTTCATCCGGAAAAACCATCGGGTTTCTCCTCCAAAATCATTTGTTGAATTGGGGGTTTTCATGTCGGATTGTGCGAGAAGAATGATAGAATTGGTGATATTGTGTTGATAGTGTGCAATCGGATTTACTCGAATGAAAAATCACTTGGAGTGTTTGAAAATTTAGCAAGAAACCTTGGAGTGTTTGAAATCTTTTTTAGGAAGTAGCTTAAGCGGCTAATATGTTGCATCTATAGGTTCATTTGATCTTGCTTAATGTGATACGGTGGAAGAACCGACTATTATACTTGTTTTTCATTTGTATTCACAAATGTTGTGGTAAGCAAGAGTCGTCATCGACTTTTCTTTTATCCAAATAAAGGAAAGGGTGAAAAGAACAGAAAAAGACCTTTCGAGAGTTTTCTGAGTAAGGGGGGTAGAGTATGGAAAGGGAAGGTGTTAGCACCCTTTCCATCCGTAATTTTCTACGGGATCTTAGATGCTTAGCTCATTTTAAAATATCTATGTGCTTTGTGTGTTTAAAAAAATGTTTTGACAATTCCTAAGTGTGGCGAACTTTGTAATGTTTCTCAGGATAGTGGAGAAAGTATACAAAGTGTTTTTGAAGAAATGTTTTTGAAAGAAGTGTATGTGTAAAAGTTTGTTTTGAGCAAGCATATAACATCTATCTACTTTTACTCAAAAAAGTCGTTCTTTTCCTCTTTTCCTTTAGACAATGTTATCCTACTATTAATGAGTAGGTAGCCCTGTCGTCAGATGTTTTAAGGGACATTCGAAGGGAAGTTTACAGTCACTAAGGCAACTTGGCAAGAAACTTTAGTAACTACCCTAGGGTTTTAAGATCACTTTTACCGAGGCAACATCGATAGAGTCATCGAGAGAGTCATCGAGGGACTTGGGACCTTTAAACCGGAGGGTAGCCACTTAAATCTCTCACGTTTCGAGAATTGTGATTGTTTTTCCGAAGGCAACCGAAGTGGGGTACCTTAGAGGTGTGAATGTGCAAGTGATTCAATTCAGTTCATTTATCTTTGTTATTAGGTTTTCTAATGTTTTGTTTTTAGTCTTTCCATATAAACCTAGTTACTAACAGTTACTATTTTGCAGAAAATTAAAGTGCGAGAATCGCAAATCCTACGTTATTCCAAAGTTTCGGGGAGGGGATATTTACATGTCCAAAATTTTTGGAGGAAAATAAAGAAAAGCAGTAAAGAGCCCTAGTTAATTCTATTACATCGTATCAGCATATACATTAGTATAAAAAAGTGTGAAAGTAAATAACGTGTGCGAAATGGAAAGAGACGTCTAAAAAATCCTAAGGCAATTATAGATGAATAAAGAAATCTTTTTATTTATTTTTGATTTATCTGGAGAATAACTAAATTGGATTAACGAAAAATTTGATTAGAAAAAAATAAAACTTAATTGAGAAAATAGTCTAAGTTTTTTTATTGTTTTTTTTTGTTATGAGAAAATAATTTAAACATAAATTAAACCCTAAGTTCTAACTTATTTTAATTTTGAAAGAAATGTTAAAGTTAATTAATTAATTAATTAATTAATTTCATAAATTAATTATTTAATTACAAAATAATCCTAAGTTTTTCGTGACTTTTTATTTGATTTAAAAAAAATTGTTGATTAAATAAAACAAACAAATTAAAATAATAATAAAATAAAACAAAATACAAATGGGCCTGGGTGTTGATCAACAGTTAGGGGGTGTAATATCTGAATTCGCTGGGCCCAATCTCGATGAAGCCCAGACTGCATTGGAATCTGGTAGGAGAAGCCTTGAGGGTGCATGATGAATTTCACGTTGAAGTTGTTGGATCTAGATCAACTATGATCTGATGGTTATGATTTGGAGGTGTATGGTACACATTTGGCCACTGGGAGTATAGAACCTGCATAAAAATGATAGAAAAATAAAATTAATGGACCTGGGACTCGAACCAAGGCCTTCTCCCTTTTCACACGCATTGCCTTGCCATTTGAGCTACTGTTTCAATCGTTATATAAATCAACCCAGAATAATATAATATGAAACAAATGCATATATTTGAAATTAAGAAAACACGCACGCTGATTTGAATTTCCCAATAAGAGGGAGACGTGTGGGCGCCAGAGTCAACTTTCCAGGGGTGCCGGAGTCAAACTCCGGTCACCCTCTCCGGTCATCCAAAAGCCCTAAAACCTGCAAACAGCAAAATCTAGACCCAAAATTAAGGCTACCCGCCCTAAATCGGGGTCTGCCAATCCAGCCATGGTATCAATTTAAATTGAAGCAGCCTCTATCCCTGAAATCAAAGCTACCATTTTTCGAAAACCTAATCATGGCAATCTGCGATCTAGAGCCTTAGCTTCACATGTAAAACGTTAGGAAGTCTTAAAATGATTAAACAAACATGATCATATGCTTCAATTCTGTTTAAAATCCATACACTAAGAGATCAAAGATGCGAACTTTTACCCAATGGAGGCGGTTCGGTTGGGCACTTCTGGGTGTGGAACGGCGTGGATGAAGGTTGGTATGCGCTCTTAGGAATCTCTGGATGTTGATGGAGGACCTGGAATGGACTGAAGGTGGCGGAACTATGCGTTTGAATTTGACAACTTTGATGGATTTTTTGCGAATTTCATATGGCTCTTTGAGGCAATCTCAGCCTCTTTCATACTTGCAAAAATGACCCTTATATAGAGGAGATAGAGGGAGCAAGTTTATAAGGAAATAATCAGCCTTAATTATAGCCCATGAAAGCAAAACCAAACATTTCGGAAAATTTCCATAATTGTCCATTCTTGCCCATTTTACATGTGCTATGGACCTGGACATGCTTAATTGAATTATGCATGAAATCTTGGGCTTCTAGGCAGACCAAAACATTAGCCCAAAGGTCAAGGCCCGTTTCTATTTATTTTGTCAATTTATTTTATATTTATTTGAAATAAATCAAAATAAATATGGACAAAATAAATAATAATTATAAGGCAATGTAAAAATGATATTAGAGGTCTCCTATAAGGTTAGGAAGATGCTTGAAGTCCAAGAAGTTAGGCCATTGACCTAAAAGTTCAAGTTTGCTCAATACATAATTCTTTAAATTTCCAAAATTTCCCGAACTTGGACAAGCCATAACTTGCTCAATTTTTATCTCATAATGATGATCTTTGACTTTTTGGATATCTTAATATGTCTACTTCAATCCCTCTTTTGACCACTTTTTCATTTGAAGATTTTATCTTTATGTAAAAGGTCTTGGCAAAAAGTGTCTTTTGTTCACTTTTTGAAAATGACCTGTAATGTATGAGCTTGTATATTTCAAATGGTGAATTTATTGGACTTGAGGATAAAATAAAAGTTGTAGGGAATTGGATTCTCTTCAAAATGAGCTTTTGTTGGGGAAAAATTGATGATGTATGTGAAAGTTATGACTGGTCAAAGTTCAATTGACTTTTCCTATAGAAACCCTAATTTTGCAATTCTTGACTTTGGATAGATTAGGAGCATTTCTTGAGGAATCATGATCAACCATTGATCAAATGATGGATATCACTTCAAATTGTTGATGTTGACCAAAAATCTTGAAGTTTGACTGTATATAGGCCACAATTGACTTATGACCTAGTACAATTGATTTTCAAACATTTGAGCAATTGACTGAGCAAACTTGTAATGGAAGGCATGAAACTTGGCATGGACAATATCAAAGACATAATAGGACCATGGAAAACATTTTAGACCTTTGGTGTTCACACATCTTGGTGAAAAGTGAAAGCCTAGTTAAAGGTTCATTACTTAGGAGGAGAATTTGTCTGGTCAATTCTTGGTCATCCTTGAGCAATTGAAGACCTCAATGAGCATGTATTGAGTAAAATGGGAGGGAAAATTTTGGGGTACAATAGCTGCCCATGTTTAATCTTCTTAAACCTGAGGATTTAGATTAGCTTATCCTCCTTTCGTAATCTGAAGGTGGAAGATGATTGAACACTAGAGTGCCTAGAAATTTGCACTCGCGTGAAGTAACAACGATGGTTGATGATGTCGGGAATGGGCTTAAAGATGCCATTTGGAGAAGATGACAGAGAGTCGTCGGATATGGGCTTAAAGATGCCATCTAAAGTAGATGTTGACTTCATAAGAGGTCTTTTATGGGGGATTCATGTTCCTGCTGTCTGAGGAGGAGTCCAGTGAGGAAGGTTGATTTATGTTGTTCTCCTGCTTGAGGAAAACTCTGTGGGGAATAAAATCTAGGAACTTCAGTTGTCCAAGGATCTACTGTAGAGTTATTTTTGTATTGGAGAGATGAGAGTTTGCTGATTTCTTGTTGAAATATAGGCTTCACGGTGACTTGTTGGGGATAATGGTATTAACCGTTATCTAAAAATGAATAAAAAGAGCATGTGTAGGTTTGTTTTAGGATGAGTTCGTGTTAGTCTGCATCTTGAGATATATGAGAAGGAGCTTGTGTGGGGCTGCTTCAGGACGAGTCCGTGTTAGACTGCATCTGGATGATGAGATAGAACCCGTGTAAGATTTCTTCAGGATGAGTCCGTGTTAGACTGCATCTGGAGATCATGAGAAGAAACCTGTGTAAGATTGCTTTGTCTGGTCATGTAGATAGTTTTCCTGTCAGGTCTCAGGTGTTAATCTACAATCAGCTTTTCACAGATAGTTGTCCTGTTTGGTTTTAGGTATTAATCTGAAACTTGCTTTTATCGGTCATTGAGATAGTTATCTTGTCTGGTTTCAGGTATTAATCTATGACCTAAGAGAAAGAAAGATAGTTTTCCCATCTTGTTTCAGGTATTGATCTTCAATCTGCTCATGTAGATAGTTTCCTGTCTGGTTTCAGGTATTAATCTATAATCAGATGTTCACAGATAGTTGTCTTGTCTTGTTTTAGGCATTAATCTGGAACTTGTTTTTATTGGTTGTTGAGATAGTTATCCTATATGGTTTCAGGTATTAATCTATGACCTGAAAAAGAAAGATAGTTTTCCTGGCTTGTTACAGGTATTAATCTTCAATCTGCTCATGTAGATAATTTTCGTGGCTTGTTACAGGTGTTAATCTATAATCTGTCATCCATAGATAGTTGTCTTGGCTTGTTACAGGTATTAATCTGGAACTTGAAAATGTTGGTCACATAGATAATTTCCCCATCTAGTTTCGGGTATTAATCTGTGGCCTGCTGTATTTATTGGTAAACTCGTCTATCTTCGGGAGTTCATACCACTCGGTCGTCTAGTAGTTTCCTAGCTGGTTTCAGGCATTAATCTTTGACCTGTTATGCATAAGTTAATAGTATTCGTCTGTCTTCAAATTCAATCTGAAAAGGTAAAGTCAGTTTCATATGATGTCATAATGTATGAATTGCATGATGCTCTCAAAATAGATGAAGTTGTGATATATGCATTTGTGATTCATATGCTATGATGTTTGCAGAGTGATGCATGAATGCAATGTATGAACATGTTGGTTGTTCTATTGCAGTGTTGTAGAATATAGAAAATAAATCCCTTTGTAGCTGGGGGTGAATAATGTGAGTCTTCAAATTTTTATGAAGTTGAATATTGGGAGATAAATTTCCATTATTTAGAGAAATAAACTCTGTTGGGGAAGGAAAAATTCGTGCAATGTTTGGGTATTTTGTGAAATCCTGCTGGGGAATTCTGAGAAGCTTGGCTACTTCACTGGGGAAATTTGGAGCAGTAGTTGGAGATTTTGCTCTGTCGGGATATAAGAACACCTGACATCATTAGGCCGTATGTTGTAGATATGGAAGCTACTTTGTATTAGGATGTCTCTGCCCCTGCACCTGTTGGAGAAGGTATATGCGGGAGAAAATATCTATAGTGATTTTGTGGATGGTCCTTATACATTGCCCCATTTCTTAAAGCCATTAGTAATTGTCTTTCTATTTTTTATGCGTATATTTGTAAGAAGTAATCACATTCAAATGCATATGTTAAAAAATAATCACTGGACATTTTCGCAAATAAAACAGAGAAATAAAAACAAATAGTTTTGCACTTTAAAGAAATTATTTTGTATTAATTTGAAGACTTTGTGCCTATAATAGGCGTTTTTATACAAGGAGACGAACATCCTAGTAAGAGAATGCCGTCGTAAGAATGAACTAATAAAAAATAGTGTACAAAGAAAAACAACTAAGTGAAATAATCCCATTAGGTTCCTATTCTGTTATTGCCTTTATGTCTTCGAGCGTCTCATCTCTTTGCTGCTTGTCTGAAGCTGACTTGATTGATTAGTACCAATTGAGCTTGAAAGTTGATACTGAAGTTTGGCTGTAAGGTGATCCAACATGACATAGTTATACGCTTAAAATCCCTAACTTTTTCCTGGACCGCCCTTTCAAGTTTTCAATCCACCTGGATACCCCCTTTTGCCCAAGCCGCCTTCTCAGGTTTTCGACTTGTCGGGTGTACAAATTTTTTGTGTGAATGTATATCCCTAATTTTTTCCCGAACCCTTTTGGTTCGCCATGATTCCATTATTTTTTTCCTAGGCCAGTCCACCTAGCGGGCCTTTGTTCATGCGTAATATTTTTTAACTATGTACGCGTTTACAGGGTGTGGAAGGTCGTCATCGTCCATAGTAGTTAAGATCATGGCTCCACCAGAAAATATGTTCTTGATCACAAATGGCCCTTCGTATGTGGGAGTCCATTTTCCCCCGGGGTCATCCTACGGCAGGATAATGCACTTGATTACTAGGTCACGCACTTGATATACCTGACGTTTGACTTTCTTGTTAAAAGCTTTAATCATACATTTTTGGTACATCTGACCATGACAGACAGCCGCAAGCTTTTTCTCGTTAATCAAGTTTAATTGGTCAAGTCGAGTCTGAACCCATTTGTTTTTGCTCAGCCCTGCATCCTTCATGATTCTCAAGGAAGGGATCTGGACTTCAATGGGTAGGACAACTTCCATACCGTACACCAAAGAGAAATGAGTTTCCCATGTTGATGTGCACATTGTGGTACGGTAACCATGAAGAGCAAATGGTAACATCTCATGCCAGTCTTTGTATGTCACCGTCATCTTCTGGATGATCTTCTTGATATTTTTATTAGTAGCTTCTACATCGCCATTCATCTTCGGCCGGTAAGGAGAAGAGTTACGATGTTGGATCTTGAATTGCGTGCAGAGCTCGGTGGTCATAGTTATTAAGATTGGTACCATTATCCATAATGATTCTTTCTGGAATACCTTACCGACAGATAAGGTTGTGTCTGATGAATCTAGATACAACGTTCTTTGTAAAGGAAGCAAACGAAGCTGCCTCGACCAACTTTATGAAGTAATCAATGGAAACCAGGATGAAGCGGTGCCCATTAGAAGCTATAAGTCTGATTTCCCCAATCATATCGATGCCCTACATTTCAAATAGACAGGGAGCAGTCAAGGTGTTTAGAGGAACCGGAGGCACGTTTAATTTATCAGCATAGATCTGGAATTTATGACAAGTTCGTGAATGCAGATAACAGTCCGCTTCCATAGTGGACCACTAGTATCCTGCCCGTAGGATCTTTTTAGCCATTGTATGTCCACTAGAATGGGTTCCAAAGGTACCTTCGTGTAAATCTGCCATAATTTTCTCTTCTTCGCTCTTGTCTACACACCGCAACAAGGTAGAGTTGTGGTTGCGCTTGTAGAGGATTCCATTACTGAGGAATAACTTGGTAGAGAACCTTCTTAGGAAATTATTATCATTGACTGAAGCTCCCTCAGGATACTCTTGGGTTTTGAGATATCTTTTGACTTCATAGAACCAAGGTTTGTCCACTACTTCTTCAATATCAACCTCGTAACAATATGCTGGTTCATCCATTCTCTCAATAGTGATTTGAGGAGCTTCATTATCCCACTGACCTTGAACATGGATGACATAGTTGCTAGCGCGTCCTCTAGTTGATTTCCCTCTCGTGGAAAATGCTCAAAGGTAATTTCTTCAAAGTGTGGAATCAGTGTCAACACATGCTCTTTGTAAGGGATGAGATTAGGATGCTTTGTGTCCCATTCTCCTTTGATTTAACTTATTACCCAGAGTGAGTCTCCAAATACACTCAAGTATTTGATCCTCAAGTCGATGGCAGTTTTGAGACCCATGATGCATGCTTCATATTCAGCCATATTGTTGGTACAATTGAAAAATAGCCTGGAGGTGAAAGGGGTATGACAGCCTTCAAGAGATATGATCATATAACCGATGCCATTGCCAAGTGAGATGGAAACTCCGTCAAAAACCATAGTCCATCGGGATCCTTTTTCAGGTCCTTCATCCGGTCCAAGTTCTTCACATTCAGTTACTAACATGATGTTCTCGTCCGGGAACTCAAAATTCATGGATTGGTAGTCGTTCACATCCTGATGGGCTAAATGGTCAGCTAATACACTTCCCTTAATTGCTTTATGGGTTGTATATTGAATGTCATATTCGGTCACGATCATTTTCCATCTTGTTATTCTTCCAGAGAGAGCAGGCTTCTCAAAGATGTATTTGATAGGTTCCATTTTTAGATATCAACAAGGTAGTGTGAGTCAATATATACGATCTTAGTCGGCAAGCAGCCCATGCCAAAGCGCAGAAATTTTTCTCTAGTGGTGAATATCTTGTTTTACATTCGGTAAACTTTTTGCTAAGGTAGTATATTGCATGCTCTTTTCGACAAGACTCGTCATGCTGCCCCAACACACACCCCATTTAGTTCTCTATTACTATTAAGTACATGATCAGAGGTCTTCCTTCAACTGGAGGCATAAAGATTGGAGGCTCTTAAAGATATTACTTGATTTTGTCAAAGGCGTTCTGGAAATCGACATTCCACTTCACTACTTGATCTTTCTTCAATAATTTGAAGATTGGCTCATAAGTAGCGGTCATATGGGAAATGAACCTGGCAATATAGTTTAGACGTCCCAAGAATCCCCTAACCTCCTTCTCAGTGCAGGGAGTTGGCATTTCTTGTATAGCCTTAACCTTTGTAGGGTCCACTTCAATGCCTTTGCCGCTGATAACGAAACCTAAGAGCTTACCAGATCTTACTCCAAAGGTGCATTTATTCGGATTCAATCCCAGTTTGTACTTTTTCATCCTCTCAAACAGCTTCTACAGTTGATCGAGGTGCTCCTCTTCAGTCTGAGACCTAGCTATCATATCGTTAACATAGACCTTTATCTCGTGATGGATCATATCATGAAACAAAGCTACCATGGCGTGCTGATAGGTTACCCCGACGTTCTTTAGCCCAAATGGTATAACTTTGTAACAGAAAGTGCCCCACTGTGTGACGGAGGTTATTTTCTCCATGTCCTCAGGTGTCGGTTTGATCTGATTGTACCCAGAGAAGCCATCCATGAAGGAGAATACCTTATGTTGTACGGTGTTATCCTGGGGAAGTAGAAAGTCATCCTTGGGGCTTGCCCTATTTAGGTCTTTGTAATCCACACACATACATACCTTACCGTCCTTCTTGGGTACTGGAACAACATTGGAAACCCGTTGTGGATAAGAGGTGACAACTAAGAAACATGCATTGAACTGTTTCATGATTTCAGTCTTGATCTTTTCTGACATCTCTGGCCGTATACGATGAACCTTCTATTACACGGGAGGGTTGTGTTCTTTTGTCGGAAGGCGATGAACCACAATATTAGTGTCAAGTCTTGGCAATTTTTCGTATAACCAGGAAAAAACCTCAACATAGTCATGTAGCATCTGTATTAACCGCTCTTTGACACTATGCTCCAAATTGGCACCTATCTTGACTTCCTTTTTATCCTTTTAAGTACCCAAGTTAATTGTCTCAACCGGCTCTTCATGAGGCTGTATTGCCCTTTTTTTATGTGGTAGTAGTCTGGAAAGTTCTCCTGGTACTTCACAATCTTCCTCACCTTCGTCCTCGGCTTGATAGATCATATTTTCAAAGTCATAACTCGCAATAGCAGAACCGTTATCAATGGGATCCAGAGTGGATGTGGATCTGCAGTTTTATAGGTGGGTGTGTGTAAGATCATAGTTCTTTTGATAAAGTAAAAAGTAGAAAAGAAAAACAGAGAGCGTAAAATTTGTATGCAAAACGTCAAATGCTTTATTAATGACATATGAATATGAAGCAATAACCCTCACAAATAGACCATTGTGCCTCGGGTAAGACACAAGGCTTTAAAGTTTCAATTTTCCAAATATTACATATCCCAAAAACAAAAGACAATTACTCCTGAACAAAAGTAATAGGCACAAAATATTTGGCATCCCAATTGTTGAGTCCACCGCTGATAGTTGGGAAGATCCATTGGTCCATGTTGTAGTCGCTATCACTGTCCTCTAGAGCATTGACTCCATGGTTGTTGATTCGTAATGGTGGTCCCCCGGCGTGATCACGACGAACAGCTTTCTGAGCTCCTAAATTAAAACCCAAACGAAACTTCTCATATTTATAGGGAATTTCTTGAAGTTGGCCCAAAATGGTACACCCAACTTCTTCAACTACTGCATTGGCATCCCTTAGAGAAGCCATCTTTAGTGGAGGTCTGGTAGTCTTTGGAACACTGACAGTAGTCTTGGTTGCAACAACTGTCTGTGGAACCTCCTCAAAGTTCTGACAGGGGGACTCGATGAACTCGCTGTCCATTTAAACATACCTGAAAAAGTTCAGGTGGCTCACCATGTATTCCTCCTCCCCATGGACTGTGATAATCTTTCAATTGACTGGGTACTTCAGAATCTGATGCAGGGTAGAAGTAATAGCACTAGCCCCATGGATCTAGGGTCGACCAAATAAACATGAATAAGACGGGTGGATTTCTATCACATAAAAGGTTGAGTCAAAAGTATGAGTACCAACTTTGATAGGGATGTCCACCTCCACGTGCATCATTCTTTTGGAACCATTGAAGGCCCTCACCATAATGTTATTGGGCTTCAGTGTGAGTCCTTCACAATCTAGCCTGTCCAGAGCATTCTTGGGTAAGACATTCAGAGACAAACCTGTATCCACCAGAACATGAGCTAGGGTATTGCTCATGCACTAAATGGAGACATGCAGGACATCATTTTGTTTCCTTCCCTTGGGAGTTAGATCAGCGTTGGAAAAACCCAGTTCATTATCATCAGTCAGGCTGGCCATGCAATTCTCGAATTGATCAACGAAGGTCTCTTGAGGCACATTGGAAGACTTCAGGAATTTTACCAAAGCCTTAGCATAGGCTTCAGAGCATAAGAGTAAGTCCAGCATTGAGATCTTTGAAGGGGTCTTCCCCAACTTCTCCACAACGTTATAATCACTCTTCTTTATTATCTTCAATATCTCTTCCATTTCTTTTTTAGAATCCTCAGGAATGATTTCTTGGTGCGCCTTCATCTGGATAGGCTCAACCAATACCTCTTTGCTCTGAGTCTCGACCGACTCAGTAGCAGGGATAACAGCAGGGATAACAGTAGGAGTAGCAATGGGAGTACTAACAAGAGTAGCAACAGGAATAATCACAGGAGTAGCAATAATCTTTGGAGAGATCTCGAGGGAGAAAACTCTTCCTCTTATCATAATTTTACTGGTCCCAACAATGTTATCGATGTTGGGATCAATATCTTCAACAAATTTATCGTCAATAGCCAATAGGTGTTGCTTGACGCCATGGTAATAGATGTCAGCCCCATAATTCCAGGGAACAACTTTATCAGAGGAATATGGTATTGGCCCAGGAAGGGTGATGATCAAGGGGGAAAACTTAGGAATAGATGTAATCTTGACGGGTCTTTTGGTGGAGACCCTGGGAGGATTGTCGAAAATGGTAATTATCGAGAAATCTTCACACAAATTTCTTGCAAAGGGAACTTTCTCAAACAGAATTTCTTTGTTAAACATCAGACGATGGACGCATATCTTTAACAACAAACAACCATCTGGTAGAGAAATACATGAGTGGCAACCTTCACCACAGCCCAGAAATAAACCGGCTCGCAACAGATTCTTTTTAATAGTTAGAAGAGGAGTAGCTAACTCATCCACTGAAGAAACAAACCAATCATCTTCAACAACATTGACACCTTGGCCATGTTTGGGAATTGTCGCAGTTATTACGTTAGGTGTCTCTTGAAGGTCAAACTCAATCTCCTTCTCCTTGATAAGATCCTGCACCTTATTCTTTAAAGCCCAACAGTCGTTTGTATCATGCCCCGGAGTTTCGGAATGGTAAGCACATCGAGCATTTGGGTTGTAGCGGGGAGATGCAGTATTGGGGTTCTTAGGAGCTTCCTTTAGAGGCACCAAATTGGACTTCAGTAGATGTGGCAAAACCTGGGATAAGGTCATGTTGATTCGGGTGAACTGTGTTCTGGGCGCATCTGGTCCGTACTGATTGTTTCATTGCTAGTTTGATGCGGGATTGGAAATTATAACAGCCCCTATCGTTGGACGACGCTCAATTTTGTTTTGATTTCTTTGGCCGTAAGCAGCATGTACCTCCTTCTTTCTAATGAAAGGATTCTTTGTTGTATTGGAGGATGCATCTCTCTGGATTTTACAACTTTTGATGCCAGATTCTAACCGTTCACCAGTAAGTATCAGTTTAGTGAATCCAGTAGAAGAGCTTCCAATCATATGATTAAATAACGGACCAGAGAACATGCCCAAGAACATGTCCACCAGCTCTCTTTCAGACAACGGAGGTTGGACTCTTCCCGCAAGGTCTATCCACTTTTGGGAATAATCTTTAAAACCTTTGCTGGAACCCATAGACATACTTTGCAATTGCGTACGAGTTGGGGCGAGGTCAGCATTATATTGGTACTTCTTGTAGAAAGCAGCAGCCAGATCTTCCCAATTACGAATGTTAGTTCTTTCCAGTTGATAGAACCATTCCAGCTGAGTCCCTACCAAACTTTCCTAGAAGAAATGTATCCACAGATCCTTATCGGTAGTGTGGGGTTGAATCTTCCTGACATATGACCTTAAGTGCAACTTAGGACAGAAGGCACAATCATACTTAGAAAATACAAGAACCTTGAATTTCTGTGAGATGACCACCCCTGAGACCAGTCCTAGCTCTTTAAAATCTAGCTCGGGTACCCTCTGGATCTCCATATCATTGAGACGATCCTCCAATTATTTGTATTTATCATCAGCAGGAGGATACTGCTCCTCAGAGTGTTCAGCTTCTTCTTCCCCAGACCCTGGGTTGTTGTCTCCCTCCTTGGGCTTTTCTTCTTGATTGTCCCCTTCATCTTACGTGGCTGCAAAATCTAGAGCTCGCTTGGCCGAACCTCTGAACCTTCTTCCCATGTTCAAGACACCAGTTGGTTTCTTTGGCTTCTTGGTCTTCTCTTTGATGATCAGAGCTTTCAAATCTTCTTTCCCCTTGGCCAGAGCCAGGAACATTTGTTGGAACTAAGCATTTTGAGCTTGAAGATCCTTTACTGTTTGTTCAAGAGCCATTTCTTTTGCTAAAATAAACAGCAAAAAGAATAAGAAACTTGTCTTAAAGACCTGTTATGTAATGATATGCATGATATGCTTAATGCATTGTTTTCAAGGACTTCAAGAAATTCAAATTTGCAAACCAAAATGAAACAAATATTTTATTAGTAGAATTCAAATTACAACTGCCTTTTAGGCTGAAAATTAAAAATTCTTAAAATATAAACATCAGGTTTCCCATGGGTGCTTCCTCTTTGTGCCGAGGTAGACGTTAAGACTTTCCTCTTTGTGAAGTTGCTTCGTGAGCTCCAAGACTTTCCCCTCACTAGTGTATAATAGATCTCTAAAGGTATCTTGTTCTTCCTTCAACTGAATCCAAGACCTCTGCAGCTCTTCAAGATCAGTGGGAATATTAGGATGAAGAACTGTATAAGGAACATCTTCTTCGGCAACTGGTTCCACAATCACTGGTAAGATGGTTGTATATGGCATCATAAGGTTTTAGGCGCGAGCTCGTACCCATTTGAGATAAGGCTCCATAGGAATGGAATTCTTATGTCCCAACATCTTGCTATCCACCTTATTTACCATGCCCCAAGCTCGTATGAACCTTTGACGATACCCTTGAACATCATCCTCGTAGTTGAACATAATGCCTTGGATAAGCATATCATGGGGACCATCCCCACGAGCATAACCGAACAGTCGTAGAGCTAGGGAAGGATTATAAGTGATACCTCCCCTAATGACAAGGAGTAGAACATTAGGGAATTCACCACAACGGTTAATGATAGAAATATCTCCCAAAGATCTGGAATACCAAAGAATATCTGAATGAGAAAGTGACATTACCCTTTGTGACTATGATACGGTGGGAGAACTGACTTGGTTGTTTTGCGTTTGATCGCAAATGTTGCGGTTAGTAAGAGTCGCCACCGACTTTTCTTTTATCCAAAAGGAAAGGTGAAAAAGCACAGGAAATACCTTTGAGATTGTTTCTTGAGTTTGGGATATAGATTGTGAAAAGGGAAGGTATTAGCACCCTTTTCATCCATTGTTTTCCATGGGCTCTTAGTTACTTGCTAGATCACTTGGGTTTGTTTGAAATTCTGCTTTTGTATGGTTTTTGAAAGTATTTTGTAAAGAGGCCATTGTTTAGGCAAACTTTGTAATGATTCTCGTTCGTAAGAATGTATACAAAGATGTTAATCTTTTGAAAATGTTTTCAAGTATGAAAGATGTTTTGAAAGTGTAAGTATTTGTTTTTGAAAATAGCAAGGATGTTTTGTTTTTGAAATTGAGCAATTAATTAGGAGCATTCTACCTACTCAAAAGTCTTTCATGTTCATTTCCTCTTTCCTTTGACATTGTCATCTTACCATTGATTTGGTAAGTAACCCTATCTTTGGATGTAAACGGGACGGGCGTGGTTCATCGTATAACCATTAGCAATGTTGAAAGGTATCTTAGCATTCTCTTTTAGGCACTAAGATCATTTGAAAGGCAACATGGATAGCGTCATCGAGGGATTATGATCTTGTATTTTGCTTGTTTTTGCTAAGATACCTCACATGCGTAATATGGCCATTTAGTAAGGCAACCAAGTGGATTTACCCTAGGGGTGATTGTGTGCAAGTGTATTGTTTTTCATGCTTGATTTTGTCTTTGATTAGGGTTTTCTAATTGATTGGTTTTAGTCTTTCCATACAAACCCTAATTACTAACATTTGTATATAAAGCGATAAATTGCGAAATTTAATATTACTACGCTATTACAATACTTGTGGGAGGGGGTTACAAATTATAAATGAGGATTGCAAGAAAATAAAGCCTATTTATCTATTACAACTATATTGAATTTGGACAAGAATTAAAATAAATAATGTACAAAATGAATAAATGTGTAAGAATGTAAATAAAGAAAATGGATGTTTATTTGGATTTTTAAGGAAAAAGGATTTTGTTTTAACCTAATTAACTAAAAGAAAATAATTAATTAAAATGATAAAAAGTAAACCCTAAATTTACTAGGAAAAGAATTCAAATAAAAACCCTAACCTATTAATTGATTAAAAAAAGAAGTTAAATTTATAAGAAGAATATTTTTGGTATTTTTTTGTCTTAAAAAAATAATTTATAGTATTATAAAATATTTTTGGTCTTTTTTGGTTTTAAAAGAGTATTTTTGAATTGTGAAAGAAATAAACTAAAACCCTAGTTATAAAATTACAAATTAATTGGTGAAATAAATAGAGTATAATTAAATAAAATAATTTTTTTGTGTAAAAAATAAATAAACTATATAAAAATATAAATCTAATATTCTTATATTTTTCCTGATTTTTTTTAGTATTAGAAAAATATTTAAGAAAACAAATAAATAAAAAAAAGGAAAAAGAAATAGGCCAGGGTGTGAATAGCCAGCAGGGGGTCAGCAACAAGAAAAAAACATAAAGGCCCAAGGGAGGCCCAGCGCTGCAAAAAAAGAGTTAGAATGGAAAGAATATGAAAAAATATGAAAGGGTACCACTGGGGCTCGAACCCCGATCCCTCTAGTTACAGGTGTGCGCTTCTACCACTAGGGTGGCTATACATCTGTTTATATAATCAAAACAATAAATACATGATAGTAAACAAGTCCATGGCCTGAACTACATCTTCAACCTCATGCCCAGCCAGAGTCTCTGTATCTTATTCAAATCTCAACAAAAATGAAAATTGTAAACAGGAAACTTGTAGCAAATTTCCTCACGATTTCAGAAATGCAAAGCAATAAAATTAAAGATCAAAGATAAGCATGAATTTTAATGGCCCTAATCTGAACCCTGAAATTTTCAGAAACTTCAATATTAAAATTCTATAAGCTCAAACAAAATTAATGAAAACTATGGACATGGTTAGCTTTAGGGAAATTATATCTACATTTTTCATTCACAAATAAACCATTAATGATGTCTGTATGAAGAGTTCAAAAGTCAGAAAACTTACCTTGCAAGAGGGTATCGTGCCTGGAGATTGAGTAGCTTTTAGTGAGCTCCAATGATTGGGTTAATTTCCTCAAGTTCCTAGGAAGCTAATGGGATGCTTAGCTTGAGCTGAAAGTTCCTGAGGAGTTCTGGAGAAGTCAAGGTGCAAGGTGCTGTTTTTGAAAATGGTGGATGATGATGGAGGTGTTACAGTGGTACTGCAGGTGTTTGGATTGTTTGTATATGTTTTTTAGAAGCTTCTAAAAGTAAAAAGCCAAGAAACACACGAGCAAATATGGAGATTGGATTCAAAACTCAAAAATGACAAGTTTTGAAGTGTTTTTGGTGATTCTGTGTTCTAGGTGTTTTCAGGGGTTAAGCATGCATGGGATTTATGGCAAATGGGTTGTGTACGATAAGAAAAAGGTCTTGAGTGGTTTTGAAAGTCAGAAGTACAAGTTACAAGCTATTTGCTATGTTACTTGATTTTCAAGAAAAGTGGGAAAACAAGTTTCAAGAGGAAGTACAACCATGGGCTGAGTGATTGTAAGTATCTAACAAGTTTCTTATGAGTTATGGGATTTGTATGATCAGAAGAGAACAAGTGCAAGGCTCAAGAACAAGTTTTGTGCAAAAAGCCACTTTATCAAAATGGCAATGTGCACTTTCTTCCCAAAATGGATATAAAACATGGCCTTGCATTGAATGCTTGAAATGAGACCTCTAACAGCTATGTAAGAAATTAATTATGGAGTTCCTAACAAGTTTGAGGCCTGAAAAGTAAAGTTTATGCAACATAAGTTTGAATTTTGAATTTGTTCAACACAAAATGACTTATAATTCAAGTGATAAAACCCTAACTTCATCTCTTCGATTCTCCCTACTCAAAAATGATCTCAAGGAGTTCTTGGACATTTTGGAAATCTTGAAATGTGTTCTACAACCCATCTTTGAATCACTTTTAAAAATCCCCCTTGTAACTATATGAAAAAGTACCATGAAGTTAGGTCAAAATCCTGGCAAAATTAGGGCAAAATTTCACTAAGTGTTTTTGTTTCATGACCATGTATTCTTAAAATTATAACTTGAGATCCAAGCACTTTTGGAAGGAGTTGTGTGAATAAAAGTTGTATATTTCATGGATATCTACAACTTTCTTGTTGTAAGTTTCTTTCACGTCATGGTGAAAATTTTGTTCAAAGTTGTGAAAAAAATAAGAAATTTCCAACACTTAGAAAAATTTCTAAGTTTAGAAATTTTAACTTTTGAAAATGAAATCTTGAATTTTTGATTTCTTGATGAATAATTTTCATATTTTGACATTCTTTTATGAATTGTGATCTTTGACATTTGAATTTGACCAAAAAGTCAAAGTTTGACTTTTCAGTATACAGTTGACTTTTGATCAGTTGACTGAAAATTCATTTGTCAATCCATTGGACTTGAGCAATGTTTTGAGCCATATAATTTGGTAAAAATGATTCAATTGGACTCTTGAGATCATTTGTTAAACAAAATGATCATTTTCTAGGTCAAAAATCAGAAATTTCCCTTTCCTAGTCAAAACCCTAATTTTGACCATTTTGCCCTTTTGAAGATTTGATCAAATTTCTTGAAGAATTATGGTCCAAACTTGATCAAATGATACATATGAGTTTAAAATGTTAATTTGGATAAAAAATTATGAAGTTTGACTGTGAATTGGGCATAGTTGACTCTTTCCCCAATACAGCTGATTTTAAGGTCAATTACTCAATTGACTGAGCAAAAGTGTGATCCAAAGCTTGAAACTTGACATGATTAATCTTGAGGGTCCATAATGATCCATGAAATTCATATGGGGCATTATAAGTTCAAATATCCTTGTGCAATCTCAAACCCTAATTTTGGTCATCAATGCTTAAGGAGGTGTCTTGAGTTGATCAACCCTAATGCAGTCTTGAGTCAAAGGAGATCTTGTGAGTAAATTCTTGATAAGTGAGAGGGAAAATTTTGGGGTACAACAGTTGCCTCTGTTCAATCTTCTTAAGCCTGAAGAGTTAGATTGACGAGTTTTTTCCATTCGTGACTCGAAGGTGGAAGATGATTGGACATTAGAGTGCCCAAAAATTTGCACTCGGTGATGTGATGGTTGATGGTATAGGGAATGGACTTAAATATGACATTTGGAGGGATGATGGAAAGTTGTTGGAGATGGGCTTGTAGATGCCATCCAGAAATAATTGTTGAACCATATTTGTAAGTTAAATCTGAATGAGTATCAGAATGGCATCCGTGTCTGCAGCATATCTGAACTATATCTGAAAGTTGAATCTGAATGAGTATCAGGATGGCATCCGTGTCTGGAGCGTATCTGAACTGTATCTGAAGATTGAATCTGAATGAGTATCAGGATGGCATCCGTGTCTGGAGCGTATCTGAACTGTATCTGAAAGTTGAATCTGAATGAGTATCAGGATGGCATCCGTGTCTGGAGCGTATTTGAACTGTATCTGAAAGATGAATCTGAATGAGTATCAGGATAGCATCCGTGTCTGGAGCGTATTTGAACTGTATCTGAAAGTCCTTTGAACATTGTTAATGGTAACTATTGATTAACCTTATCCTGAAAAGGGTAAAATGTTAGCTAATATGCAATGTCATGTTGCATGGTATAATGAGATTGTGATACATGCATTCGTGTTATCAATGTTTATGATATATGGATGCGATGTACGAGTATGTGAGCTAATCTGCTGCACTGCTTGTTTGAATTGGGGAAAATAAATCCCCGACTACTGCTGAGGATGCGGAGTTCAAGTCTTCATGTTTTGAAGTGTTAAAGAATTCCCTGCTTATAGAAATAAACTCTGTTGTAAGGGAAACACCGTGTACTGCTTGAGAAATCCTGAGAAATTTGGCGACTTCTAACGGGGAGTGATAATTGGAAGTTTTGTTCCGCTGGGGATTAAACTGCACACTGTGGGGGATTTTATGGAATAGCTTAAAGATGTTACCTTATCTCTTAAAGCCATTAGTAATTGTCTTTCTATTTGTTCATTTATAAATGGTAGTTATGTTCAAATGCATATGTTCAAAAATAAATCATTGGACGTTTTCGTAAACAAACACAAGAGTAAAGAAAAACAGATAGTTTTGCACTTTCAAAGGGATATCTGTGTATTGACTTTGAGTAAGTATTTTTGTATAATGACACAACCATTATAGTAAGAGAATTCCGTTGTAAAAAAAACGAAAATTTGATACAAAGAAAAGATAGCTATGTGAAATAATCCCATGGGGTTCCCATTCTACTATAGCCTTCGTGTCTCTGAGCATCTTATCTATTTGTTGCCTTGTCCAAAGCTGATTGAATTGATCAGAACCGTCGAGTTTACAGCTTGTCAGTAAGATGATCCAACAGGACATAGTCATACGCTTTAATTCCCAACTTTTGCCTGGACCTCCCTTTCGGGTTTTAAGTCCACCGGGATACCATTTTTTCCCAAGCCGCCCTTTTGGGTTTTCAACTTGTCGGGTGTACAGATTTTTTCTTTGTTTATCCCTAATTTTTTCCCTAACCTTTTTGGTTCTCCAGGATGCCCTTGTTTTTCCTAGGTGTGTCAACCTAGCGGGTCTATTATGCGTAGTATCTTTTGACTATGTCCGTGTTCTTGGGGTGCAGCAGGTCGTCGCCATCCATGATGGTCAAGATCATTGCTCCACCAGAGAATATGCTTTTGATTATAAACGATCCTTCATATGTAGGAGTCCATTTTCCCCTGCGATCACCTTTCGGTAGTATGATACGTTTGATCACCAAATCACTGACTTGATACACTTGGCATCTGACCTTTTTGTTGAAAGCCTTGATCATCCGTTTTTGATACATTTGAAAATGACAGACAGCAGTAAGTCTTTTCTCATCAATCAAGTTGAGTTAATCAAGTCGAGTCTGGATCGAATCGCCTCCATTCAGCCCTGCATCCTTCATAATTCTTAGAGAGGGAATCTGGACCTCAATAGGCAAGACATCCTCCATGTTGTATACAAAAGAGTAGGGTGTTGCCCTAGTTGATGTGCATGTTGTGGTGCGATACCCGTGGAGAGCGAATGGTAGAATCTCATTCCAATCTTGTATGTGACTGTCATTTTCTGTATGATCTTTTTGATGTTCTTATTTACAGCTTCGACAACACCATTCATCTTGGGCTGGTAAAGGGAATAATTGTGATGCTGGATCTTGAATTGCTCATACAAGGCGGTGATCATAGTATTGTTTATATTTGTACCATTGTCTGTGATAATCCTCTCCGGGATACCATACCGACATATGAGATTTTGCTTGATGAACCGGGTGACAACATTCTTGGTAACGGAATCGAAAGAAGTTGCCTCAACCCACTTTGTGAAATAGTCAATGGCCACCAAGATGAAGCGATGTCCGTTAGAGTCTATTGGCTTGATTTCCCCAATAATATCGATGCCCCACATAGCAAAAGGCCAAGGAGCCGTCAAGATGTTTAGAGGAACCGGAGGTACGTGCACCTTGTCAGCATAGATCTAACACTTGTGGTAGGTTCGAGAATAATGATAGCAATCTGCTTCCATGGTAGACCGGTAATAACCTGCCCGTAGGATTTTATTTGCCATTGTATGCCCACTTGAATGGATGCCAAAAGTGCCCTCATGTAGATCATCCATGATCTTTTCTGCCTCAACCTTGTCTACGCAATAGAGCAAAACAGATTCATGGTTGCGTTTGTAGAGAATGCCATTACTACGGAAGAAATTAGCAGAGAATCTCTTTAAGAACTTCTTATCATTGACTGAAGCTCCTTCTGGATATTCTTGAGCCTCGAGATACCTCTTGACTTCATGAAACCAAGGTTAGTCCACTACTTCTTCAGTATTAATCTCGTGACAGTGAGTTGGTTCATCCATTCGTTCAATGGTGATCTTGGGAGCCTCGTTATCCTATTTAAGTTTAAACATGGGTGACATTGTGGCCAGTGCGTCTGCTAGCTGATTTTCTTCTCGCGGGAAATGCTCGAAGGTAATCTTCTCAAAATGTGGGATCAATGTCAACACATGTTCTTTGTAGGGTATAAGGTTAGGGTGTTTGGTGTCCCATTCCCCATTGATATGGCAGATGACTAAAGTTGAATCTCTGAATACATTTAAGGATTTGATCCCCAAATCTATGGCAGCTTTGAGACCAAAAATGAACGCTTTGTAATCTGCCATGTTATTTGTACAATTGAAGCAAAGTCTTGCCATAAAGGGAGTATGACATCCTTCAAGAGATATGAGTACAACACCTATACCATTGCCGAGTGCGTTGGACGCCCCATCAAAAACCAGGGTCCATCGGGATCCTTGTTCAGGTCTGTCATATGGTCTGAATTCTTCACAGTTGTTTACCATCATGATGTCTTCATCTGGGAATTCGAACTTGATGGACTGGTACTCATCCACAGCTTGATGAGCAAGGTCATTAGCTAGTACACTGCCCTTTATTGCTTTCTGGGTAGTATACTGTATGTCATATTCAGTCAGGATCATCTGCCATCTCGCTGTTCCCCCAGAGAGGGCAGATTTCTCGAAGATGTATTTTATTGGATCCATTTTAGATATCAATAAGTTAGTATGGGTCAGCATATACTGTCTTAGCCGGCGAGCTGCCCATGCGAGAGCGAAGCGAGCAGTGAATATCTTGTTTCACAGTCGGTAAACTTTTTGCTCAGATAATAAATAACATGCTCTTTTCGACCAGACCCGTCATGCTGCCCCAACACACACCCTATTGAATTTTCCAAAATAATTAGTGTTGTACCCCAAAATTTTCCCTCTCATTTCATCAACATTTTCTCAATCACAATACCCTTGGAACTCAAGATCAAACTAGGGTTTGCCTTGCTCAAGACACCTCCTTGCACTGTTGACCCAAATTAGGGTTTGAGTTTACACAGGGATGTTTTGACCTACAATGCCCAAGATGACTTTCATACTTCATGTTGGACTCACAAGTTTTCCCATACCAAGTTTCACGCCTTGATTCAAATTTTTGCCCAGTCAATTGGACAGTTGACCTAGAAATCAGTTGTATTGTGGAAAAAGTCAATTGTGGCCAATTGAAAGTCAAACCTCATGAAATTTGACCCACATCAACATTACAAACTCATATGAACCATTTGATCAATTTTGGATCACAATTCCAAAAGAAATGTGATCAGATCACCAAAAGGGCAAAATGGTCATTTTTAGGGTTTTGACTACACAAAGGCAATTTTTGACTGTTTGACCTAGCCAATGGAAAATCAAGCTCACACATGGACTCAAGGACTCAATTACATTTTCTTGACCTATTCACCAAGTTCAAAAGATCTCAAATGCATAGGATTGACAGATGAATTTTTCAGTCAACTGATCAAAATTTGACTGTATACTGAAAAGTCAAACTTTGACTTTTTGGTCAAAATCAAGTGCCAAGAGTTATTTTTTATCAAGACATGTCAAATTATGAATCTTGTTCATCAAGAAACCCAAAAATGCAAATTAGGGTTTAAAATGGAAAAATTTCATAACTTAGAATTTTCTAAGTTATGAAATTTTCTTATTTTTTCCTAACTTTGTTCCATTTTTTCACCAAGATGAAAATAGATTCAAACAAAACTTGCAACATGAAAGTTGTATTCCATCACAAATTCTACAACTTTGATTCACAAAGTTTTCTCAAAATAAGCTTGTATCTCGAGTTATGATTTTTGGAACAAGGGTACCTAAAACTTTTAACTTAGAGAAAATTTGCCCTAATCTAGGCAGGATTTTGACCCATCTTCTTGGCCACTTTTTACATAGTTCCACTTGGGGTTTCAAGTTGCATCTCAAAGATGGATTATATTACATGTTCCAAGCTTTCCAAATTGTCCAAGAACTCCTCAAACACCCTTGTGGTTAGAGAGAATCGAATGCTTGAAGTTGGCAAAAACTCACTTTTGTCCATGGTCAATACATGTTCATACAAACTTGCATTTTTAAATCAGCATGTTTGGTGCTAGCTTGCAGGCCTCAAAACCAACTTGTACTCCATAATTTAATTCATATCCATTTAGTTAAGGTTTTGTCTTGGTCATTAGGGCATTGTACACAAGATTAAGCCCTAAATGGTAAAAGGTATATTGCCATTTTTGCAAAAGGTTGCTTTATGTCAAAACACTAAGCATTGAGCCTTGAACAAAATCTGAGACTGCAAACTAAATACATGAATTGGAGGGGCCAAGAGTGTTGTGTGCAGGGTGATAGGAGGGCATGTACAAGGCTATAACATCACTTCCATTCTCTTGCTTCAAGCAGAAGAAAAGGTGCAAATCATATGCCATCTCTCATATCTGTTAAGATAAGCTTACACAAACATTGGAGATAAGTTCCATACCTCCCAACAATCCTGAAACACGACCCCTTTGCCTCTCAAACTCCCTTGTACACAGAATCACTGTTTTTCTGCAAAACAGGGCAAGTTCTGCATTTTGCAAGCCATAACCAAATTCCATCTTGCGTTTTGTCCAAAGATAGTTTAAACACCTTCCAATCAACTCACCTGAACTATCCCAGGCCCCCATTGCAAGTTGTAACACCTCTAACACACTTTTCCATTTTTGTTTCAAAGCTCTGCAGGTTGAGTTCTACAGCACGATTCAAGTTGTTTCAAAACAAGCCAAGCATTGGAAAAACATCCTTGGACCTCAGGCAAGCTCAAAAGAAGCTCAAACATCATTGAAGGTTGCTACATTGTCCAGCTCGAAGTCAACTGAAACAGGTATTTCATGGACTTCTATCTCTCTATTTAGGAATGGTTAGGCTTAGGTTTGTGAATGAAATATGTTGTACTCATAGCCCTGAAGCCATACATATGCTTAGTTTTCATTTACATTGACCGTGCTAAGAGAATTTCACTCATGGACTTTCTGAAAAAACTAGGTTAGAAATTAGGGCCAGAGAAATTCTCTCTGGTCTTTGAGAGTTAATCCAAGTTTTTTATATGGTTGGATTCGTTGTTTAATTCTCTACAATGTTCATGTTATGAGTTTTGTCAAAAAATCAAAGAATCAGGAGATAGCCATTGATGTACAGAGGCACGCGTTTTGTGAACAAGAGGAAGAAGATGAAGTCTGACTGGGCTGGGCCTGTTTGTTCTTTTGTTTTGACACCCCCATTTTCTGTTTACACCCCCTAGCCCATTTATTTAAATATTTATCATTTTGACATTTTTATTTTTTATTCTGACTTTATTATTTTTTGTCTAAGTATAAAAAAATTCCAAAAGATTATTTTCTATATTTTTCATATTTATTTGATATTTATTTTGATTTTACTAAGTATAAATATGTAAATAAACTATTTTCTTTTTAATAAAACTAAAAAATAATACAAAAAAATATACTTATTTTCATTTATTATTTCTATTTATATTTGAGAACATCTTCTTGAAAATACCCATTTTTTGTAAATAATTAATTTTTATCTTTGTATATTTAGTATGTTTAATATATATATATATATATATATATATATATATATATATATATATATATATATATATATATATATATATATATATATATATATATATATATATATATATATATATATATATATATATATATATATATATATATATATATATATATATATATAATATCATTTTCATAATATACTTTTATTTTTTTTGTATAAATTAGTATATTATTGTATATAATTAATAAATAATATTATTTATTAAGAATTAGGGTTTTTTGCCCTAAATAGAAAAATAATTAAATTGACCCTTTTTTATTTATTTACATTTCACATTGAAAAAAATACTTTTTACATACATGAAAATCTTTTTTTGCATAATACATTTTATTTGATATTTGTTTAATTGTATTTATTTAAATATTAATTAGTGCCTATACATTCAATATGGTTGTAATAACTTAGAATTTATTTTCTTGTCAAATACTCTCAATTCAAATTTGTACCCCCCCTCCCTATATCATGTTGTAATAGTATAGCGTTTAAATTCTCGCACATTTAAAAGCTTCCAAATTATACCATGCTTAGACTTAGGGTTTGTATGCAAAATAAAATCAACAACTAGCTTGACCTAATCCAAGATAAACATGCATGAAAAACAAACACAATTCACACTTACACCCCTAGGGTTTCATCCACTTGTTGCCTTCAAAAATGGGCCATGGTTGCATGTCAAGTACTTTGGCAAAACAAAAACAAAACAAAAGATCATAGTCCCTCGATGACGCTATCTGAGTTGCCTAAACAAAATGACCAAGTCCCTCAAGAAAATTGCCAAAGATACTTGACACCATTGCTATCATGGTCTATACAATGACCCGCGCCTGTCCCATTAACATCCTAACACAAGGTTGTTCACCAAATACAATGGTGAAACAACACTGTTAAAAGGGTTAAAACATAAGAAAGATCTTTGAGTAAAATAGGGTAGACAAACTCTTAGTTACTTGATCAAACTTGCAAAAAACATCCTTGCTATTTTTCCAAACACACCTCACTACACAATTTCAAAACCCTACTTTCAAACATTGAAAACTTTTCAAAAGACAAAAACACCTTTGTATACATTCAAACAAGAATCATTACAAAGGTTGCCACAATGATGGCCTCTTTCTAAAACATCTTTCAAAAATAACACACAAAGCACCATTTCAAACAATTGAAATGCAAAGCAATTGATCTGAGCAAGTAACTAAGAGCCCATGGATAACCATGGATAGAAAGGGTGCTAATACCTTCCCTTTCTATAATCTACTCCCCGAACCCAAGAAAACATCTTAAAGGTCTTTCCTGTGCTTTTTGACCTTTCCTTAGGATAAAATAAAAAGTTGGTGGCGACTCTTGCTAAACCGAAACATTTGCGAACACAAACACAAAACCTCAAGTCAGTTCTCCCACCGTATCACAATTAGATACATGATCAATGGTCTTCCCTTGACTGGTGGAATCAAAACAGAAGGCTCTTGCAGGTACTCTTTGATCTTGTCGAAAGCAGTTTGGCACTCATCATTCCACTTAATAACTTGATCTTTCTTCAGTATTTTGAAGATTGGTTCACAAGTAGTTGTTAGGTGAGAAATGAATCTGGCAATGTAGTTTAACCGTCCCAAGAATCCTCTGACTTCCTTCTCAGTACGAGGAGCAGGCATTTCTTGTATAGCTTTCACCTTGGTAGGATCGACTTCAATACCTTTTCCGCTGACGACAAAGCCTAGGAGTTTACCAGACCTCACTCCAAACGTGCATTTATTTGGGTTCAACCTCAGCTTGTATTTCTTTAGTCTCTCAAAGAGTTTCTGTAAATGGTCAAGATTTGTAGCAGAATGTGCCCCACTGTATGACAATGGTTGTTTTCTCCATGTCCTTAGGCGCCAGTTTGATTTGGTTGTAGACTGAGAAACCGTCCATGAAGGAAAACACTTTGTGATGTGCCGTATTATCAACTAGAATATCAATATGGGGAAGTGGGAAATCATCCTTAGGGCTCGCCCGATTTAAATCTTTGTAGTCCATGCACATTCGTACCTTGCCTTCCTTTTTAGGCACGAGAACAAAATTGGCAACCCACTGCGGATAGGAGGTGACGGCCAAGAATCTGGCGTTGAATTATTTCATGACTTCTGCTTTGATCTTCTCGGACATGTCTGGTCCGATGCGACGAACCTTTTGCTTTACCGGTGGGCAGTCCTCTTTTATAGGTAGACGATGTACTATGATATCTACATCAAGTCCTGGCATGTCTTTGTACGACCAGGAAAAGACCTTAACATAATCATGTAGCAGCTGAATCAGACTCTCTTTGACACTGGGTTCCAGATTGGCACCCACCTTGACTTCTCTTTTGTCTTCTTCGGTACCTAGGTTAATTGTGTCCACTGGTTCTTCGTGGGGCTGAATGGTCCTATCTTCTTGTTGTAGTAACCTGGAGAGTTCCCCTGGCACTTCATAATCTTCCTCACCTTCGTCTCCAGCTTGGTAGATTAGATTTTCAGAGTCATAAAAGGCCATAGCAGAACCGTTACCCATGGGATCCTGAGTGGATGTAGACCTACATTGTGAGTGTGAGTGTGTGTAAGAGTATAGCTAGCTTTGAAAGAAATGAAAATGTAAAAAATAAAAACAATGAGCACAAAGTTTGTATGCAAAAAACGTCCACGATTCATTGATGTCATATGGAAATGAGATAATAACCCTTACAAATGGACCATTGTGCCTCGAGTAAGACACAAGGTTTTAAGAGTTTGAATTGTTTTAATATTACAGATCCGACAAAATTTAAAGATATATTACTGTTGGATAAATGTGACCGGGACAAAATCTCTAGCCTCCCAGTTTCTGAGCCCTCCACTGACAGTTGGGAAAATACAATCCTCCAGGTTATAGTTGTCTTCATAATCCTCCATGGCGCTGACTTGGTGGTTGTTGATCTTCAAGGGTGGTCCTTCGGCAAGAGTGCGGCGTACAACCTTATGGGCTTCTGAAGTGAAACCCAAACCAAATTTGTCAGGTTTGTATGGGATATCTAGGAGTTGGCCCCAAATAATGCACCCACCTTCTTCTATCACTGCCTTGGCATCTTTCAAATATGACATCTTGAGCGGACGCCTTGTAATCTTGGGGACTTGAGACACAACCTTGGTTACTTCCACAGTCCGCGGGACTTCGTCAAAGTGCTGGAATGGAGTTTCAATAAATTTACCATCTAATTCCACATACCTGAAGGAATTTAGATGACTGACCATATACTCTTCTTCTCCATGAACAATGATGATTTTCCATAGAATTGAATATTTCAGCATTTGATGCAACATAGAGGTAACAACACCAGCATTCTGAATCCACGGACGACCTAATAAGCAGGAAAATGAAGGGCGAATATCCATTACACAAAAAGTTGAATCAAAAGTTTGGGTTCCAACTTTTATGGGGATGTCCACTTCCCCATGCACCATCCTTTTTGAGCCGTCGAAGGCCCTCACTACTATGTTACTAGGTTTCAACGTCAATCCTTCATAGTCAAGCCTATCAAGAGCCTTTTTAGGCAAGACATTCAGAGACGAACCAGTGTCAACCAAGACATCAGCCAAAGTCGTGTCCCTGCATTCGACTAAGACATGCAATGCCTCATTATGCTTCCTCCCCCTTGGCGTTAAATCAACATCTAAAAAACCTAAACCATTATCTACGGTCAAGCTGGCTACACAATCTTGGAACTGATCGACAAATGTTTCTTGGGGTACATGGGCAGTTTTAAGGAAATTTACCAAGGCCTTTGCATTAGCCTCGGAACATAATAATAAAGCCAGCATGGAAATTTTTGATGGAGTTTGCCCTAGTTGCTCGACTACGTTGTAGTCGCTTCTTTTTATGATCTTTAGAATTTCCTCCATCTCTTTTCGGGAGGTCTCAGGGATAGCTAATGATTGTGCCTTCGTCCGGATAGGCTCAACCAGAATACCTTTACCTCGAGTCTCGGTTGACTCGGCAGCAAGAATGTCAATAGTGGTGATAACAGGGATTGTAATAGTTTTGTCAACAGGAGTATTAGCAGAGATGACCGCAGCACTGGGAATAGCTTTTGGAAGAGCAACAACAACAGGAATGATTATGGGTCCAGAACTAGCTTTTGGAGGAGCAACAATAATAGGAATGATTACGGGTCCAGAAATACCTTTTGGAGGAGCAATTTCTGGAGAGAATACCCTTCCAGTGCAGGTTATCTTGCTAGTCCCTGCGATGTTACTGATATTGGAGTCAACTTTCTCAGAACTTGAATCTTCAGCAGCTGGCCAATCTTGCTTGATACCGTGATAGTAGAAATCACCTCCATAATTCCATGGGACAGTTTTATCTGACGAATACGGGATTGGTCCAGGCATTGTAATTATCAACAGAGCTACTTTAGGAACTGATGTAATTCTAACGGGTCTTTTGGTGGAGACCCTCGAAGAATTGGCAGAAATGTTCATGATGGAAACATCATTATAAGAAACAGTTGGAATAGAAGTCTTTTCGAACAAAATCTCCTTGTTATATATTAGGCATTGAATACCTTCTTTTAACAAATGACATCTGGTTTGTGAGGATAAACAGAAATAACATCATTCATCACAGCCTGGGAATACACCGACATTCAAAAAGTTCTTTTTGATAGTCAGGAGTGGGGTCACAAGTTCATCAACCAAAGTAACAAACATATCTTCCTCAACAGCGTTGACATTAAGGTCGTGCTTGGGCATAGGGGCAGTGATTACATTGGGAATTTCTGGCGCGTCGAATTCAATCTCCTTGGCTTCAAGAAGGTCTTGTACTTTGTTTTTCAGATCCCAACAGTTGTTAGTGTCACGGCCGGGACTCTCAGAATGGTATGCTCAGCGGGCATTAGGATGATAATAAGGAGAGGTTGTGTTAGGATTCTTTGGAGCTTCTTTCAAAGTCACTAGATTGGATCTCAACAAATATGGCAATACTTGAGATATTGTCATGTTAATTCGGTTGAGTTGTCTGACTGGTCTTTCTGTTCTTGGTTGGTTGCTTCTTTGCTGAGCAGGCACGGGTTTAAGAATCATTACAGCCCCCGCCATTAGACGACGTTCAGCCATATCTTGATTTCTCTAAGGATATACAGCAACAACTTCTTTTTTCCAAATGAATGGTTTCCTTACATCAGCAGAGGATACATCTTTTTGAATCTTCCCATTCTTTATCCCGACCTCTACTCTTTCTCCGATCAATATCAATTCGGTAAAACCTACCGATGAACTCCTAATTAAGTGATTGAAGAAAGGACCTGACAAGGTGCCCAAAAACATATCTACTAATTCTCTTTCAGATAGGGGGGGCTGGACTCTTCCTGCTAAGTCCCTCCATTTTTGCGCATAGTCTTTAAAGCCTTCACTTGAAACCATGGCCATACTCTGGGGTTGAGTACGGGTGGGAGTAAGATCAGTGTTGTATTGGTATTATTTGTAAAAGGCAGTGGCCAGATCTTCCCAATTATGAACATTGGCTCTTTCTAGCTGATAAAAACCAATCAAGTTGAGTTCCGGACAGACTGTCTTGAAAGAAGTGTACCCATAAATCCTTGTCAGTGGTGTGAGGCTGTATTTTCCTTACATAGGACCAGAGATACATTTTGGGATATGAAACTCCGTCATATTTGGCGAACACCGGTGCTTTGAATTTTGGAGGAATGACAATCCCAGATACTAACCCCAACTCCTCAAAGTCCAATCCAGACACTTTTTGAATTTCCATTGCGCTTAACCGTTCTTCCAGATGCTTATACTTATCGTCGACTGGAGGATATTGTTCTTCAAAATAATTTTCTTCTTCCTCTTCCTCTTCTGAATCTGGCTAGACAACTGCTTCCTTGCCTTTCCCATATTGATTGTCTTTCTCACCAAATGACGTTGCAAAGTCTAGGGTCCTTCTTGCTTGACCTTGGAATCTTCTTCCCATATTTTGAACTCCGGTTATTTTCTTTGTCTTCTTCTTTTTCTCTTCAACCAACAAGGTCTTCAACTCTTCTTGTCCTTTGGCTAGATTTAAGAACATCTATTGAAACTGAGCATTTTGTGCTTGGAGGTCCTTCACCGTTTGCTCGAGATGCATCCTACTGAAATAAACAGTAGAAAGATGAGGATACTTGTTGTAAGAAAACTGCTTATGTTATGATGAATGGTAAATGCATATGCAATGATTTCAAAAAATTTAAAGATTCAAATTTGTTTTGGACAAAAAGGAAATACATGTTATATTAATAAATTAAAGCTTGAATACATCAATGCCTCTTTGGGCAAAATAATTGAAAAACTCTAAGATAAAAAGGTTGTACGCATCCTTTTTGGTGCGATGTAGGCATTCAGGTTCCTCTCCTCATGAAGTTGCTTAGTGAGCTCCAAAACCTTCTTGTCGATGGCGTAGATTTGGGCTTCGAAATCGTCTCGCTCCCCCTTGAGTTGTATCCAATCTCTTTGTAAGTCTTCAAGAGAGGTGGGCATGTCAGGATGTAGGATAGTGTATGGAACATCTCCTTCCATAACAGGCTCAATGATTACCGGGAGAATGGAGGGATAAGGCATCATAAGACTTTGAGCGCGAGTTCATACCCATTTGAGGTAAGGCTCAAGAGGGATGGATTTGTTATGCCCCAATGTCTTGCTATCTACCTTGTTCAACATCCTCCAAGCTCGGATGAATCTCTGGCGAAGACCTTGATCGTCGTTCTCGTAGTCAAATACCAAACCTTGAATGAGCATCTCATGTGGGCCATCCCTTCGAGTGTAACCAAAATGTCTTAAGGCTAAGCAGGGGTTGTAGGTGATACCTCCCCTAATGCCAAGTAAAGGGACATTATGGAATTCTCCACAACGGTTGACAATAGTAACATTCTCTATGGATCGGGAACACCAATGAATGTCTGAATGTTTGAGCGTCATCAACCTTTGTGACCACCTTGAACCTTGCTCGTTCTTTAATACAGATTGGGGAAGATGCGAAATAAACCATCTTGCCAAGAGAGGAGTGCAACACATAAGGATACCTCTTTTCCTCATAGTGCGAGTGTGAAAAGAATGTAGGATGTCCCCTAGCAAAGTAGGCACTGGGTTATGAGACATGAAGATCTTGATGGCATTCACATCTATGAGTTGGTCAGAATTTGGAAACAAAACCATCCCATAGATGAGGAGAGCCACAATTTCTTCAAAAGCTTTCAAATCCAAAGAGTTCCAATAATTTTGGGCTTTCTCAAACAAGAACTTTGTTAGGAAGCCCTTGACACCACTCCTTGTTTCCCAATTGGTTGTGACATTAGATGAATGCAAGTGTAGAGCTTGAGCAATCTCTTAGGGCTTTGGATATCTTTCCGTACCGTTGAAAGGTAGTTGATTAAGAATTGGAATCCTAAAGAGTTTGGAGAATTCTTCCAAAGTTGGCACATGTTGATAATCGGGAAATGTGAAGCAATGGTGTAAAGGATCAAAGAACTGAAAGAGCACCTTTATCATGTCTTCATCAATGTTGGAGGTGACCAAGTTTAGTAGGCGACCATGTCTTTCGGTGAATGGAGAGTTTTCAGGAATCCTTGATGCTAGCTCCTTAAGTTGAGGAGGGATCCTTACAAGATTGACTTTAATGGTTTTCCTACGAATAGAATCCATGTCCTACAAAATAGAATAAAGATAAATCCCAAGATCCTTGAAATGGTTAGTGAATGAATATGATGTTATGATGTTCATGATGATATGTACAAGTAAATATATACAAACAAATCAAACAAGTCCTTAGGTTTCGGCTTGCATGGAGTTTTATATGTAAGTACCCTCTTGAAGTTTAGTTGGCTTAAAACCTGTCCTAGCAATATTAACCGAGTTCTAAGGAGCTCAATATCACTGGTTTGTTTCTTTGAGCATTGTTTCAGCACAAGTCTCTTTAATAGTGACTGAAATATCCCATAAAACCAAACCTCAATGAGTGTAGTATCGAGTATCTACCAACTTCGGACTACACCAAAGTCGGTCATCTCACTACGTCCTAAAGACCAAGTTGGTCAAGTAAAGGTTCTAAAAGTTCATTAGTGCTTCATGACATCACTCAGCGGCCCCGTATTCTCCTTGATTAACACAAGGGCTACTGGTACTCACAAATATGTCTCACTAATGTAGTTATTGCTTAGACCATGTCGGTATACGCCACACAGTTTCCACAACGTATTGCTACTTACCTATAAGTTAACCCAAATCCGGGTAGAGGATTCAAACCCAAATAAAGAACCATAATGTAAAGAAAACAAGTCAAACAATGGAAGCAAGTAAATATGATCTAACCCTAAGGTAACCCCACTTTTAGAATATTCCCCAGCAGAGTCGCCAGTTCTATGATACGGTGGGAGAACTGACTTGGTTATTTTGCGTTTGATTGCAAATTTTGCGGTTAGCAAGAGTCTCCACCGACTTTTCTTTTATCCAAAAGGAAAGGTGAAAAATCACAGCAAAAACCTTTGAGATTGTTTCTTGAGTTTGGGATATAGATTATGAAAAGGGAAGGTATTAGCACCCTTTTCATCCATGGTTTTCCATGGGCTCTTAGTTACTTTCTAGATCACTTGCGTTTGTTTGAAATTATGCTTTTGTATGGTTTTTGAAAGTATTTTGTAAAGAGGCCATTGTTTAGGCAAACTTTGTAATGATTCTCGTTCGTAAGAATGTATACAAAGATGTTAATCTTTTGAAAATATTTTCAAGTATGAAAGATGTTTTGAAAGTGTAAGTATTTGTTTTTGAAAATAGCAAGGATGTTTTGTTTTTGAAATTGAGCAATTAATTAGGAGCATTCTACCTACTCAAAAGTCTTTCATGTTCATTTCCTATTTCCTTTGACATTGTCATCTTACCATTGATTTGGTGAGTAACCCTATCTTTGGATGTAAACGGGACGGGTGTGGGTCATCGTATAACCATGATTAGCAATGTTGAAAGGTATCTTAGCATTCTCTTTTAGGGACTAAGATCATTTGAAAGGCAACATGGATAGTGTCATCGAGGGACTATGATCTTGTATTTTGCTGGTTTTTGCTAAGATACCTCACATGCGTAATATGGCAATTTAGTAAGTCAACCAAGTGGATTTACCCTAGGGGTGCTCGTATGCAAGTGTATTGTTTTTCATGCTTGATTTTGTCTTTTATTATGGTTTTCTAATTGATTGGTTTTAGTCTTTCCATACAAACCCTAATTACTAACATTTGTATATAAAGCGATAAATTGCGAAATTTAATATTACTATGATATTACAATACTTCTGGGAAGGGGTACAAATTATAAATGGGGATTGCAAGAAAATAAAGCCTATTTATCTATTACAACTATATTTAATTTGGACAAGAATTAAAATAAATAATGTACAAAATGAATAAATGTGTAAGAATGTAAATTTAAAGAAAATGAATGTTTATTTGGATTTTTAAGGAAAAGGGATTCTGTTTTAACCTAATTAACTAAAAGAAAATAATTAATTAAAATGATAAAAAGTAAACACTAAATTTACTAGGAAAAGAATTCAAATAAAAACCATAACCTATTAATTGATTAAAAAAAGAAGTTAAGTTTATAAGAATATTTTTGGTATTTTTTTGTCTTTAAAAAATAATTTATAGTATTATAAAATTTTTTTGGTTTTTTTTGGTTTTAAAAGAGTATTTTTGAATTGTGAAAGAAATAAAGTAAAACCCTAGTTCTAAAATTACAAATTATTTGGTGAAATAAATAGAGTATAATTAAATAAAATAATTTTTTTGTGTAAAAAATAAATAAACTATATAAAAATATAAATATCTAAGAAAACAAATAAATAAATAAATAAGAAAACAAATAAATAAATAAAAAATGAAATAGGCCAGGGTCTGAATAGCCAGCAAGGGGGTCAGCAACAAGAAAAAAACATAAAGGCCAAATGGAGGCCCAGCGCTGCCAAAAAAGAGTCAGAATGCAAAGAATATGAAAAAATCCAAAAGGGTACCACTGGGGCTCGAACCCAGGTCCATCTAGTCACAGGCGCGCGCTTCTACCACTAGGGTGGCTATACATCCGTTTATATAATCAAAACAATAAATACATGATAGTAAACAAGTCCATGGCCTCAACCTCATCTTCAACCTCACGCCCAACCAGAGTCTCTGTATCTTATTCAAATCTCAACAAAAATGAAAACTGTAAACAGGAAACTTGTAGAAAATTTCCTCACGATTTCAGAAATGCAGAGCAATAAAATTAAAGATCAAAGATAAGCATGAATTTTAATGGCCCTAATCTGAACCCAAAAATTTTCAAAAACTTCAATCTTAAAATTCTCTAAGCTCAAACAAAATTAATGAAAACTATGGACATGGTTAACTTTAGGGCAATGATATCTTCATTTTCATTCACAAATAAACCATTAATGATGCCTGTATGAAGAGTTCAAAAGTCAGAAAACTTACCTTGCAAGAGGGTATCGGGTTTGGAGTTTGAGTAGCTTTTAGTGAGTTCCAATGATTGGGTTAGCTTCCTCAAGTTCCTAGGAAGCTAATGGGATGCTTAGCTTAAGCTGAAAGTGCCTGAGGAGTTCTGGAGAAGTCAAGGTGCAAGGTGCTATTTTCAAAATGGTGGATGATGATGGAATTGTTACAGTGGTGTTGCAGGTGTTGGAATTGTTTGTATATGTTGTTTAGAAGCTTCTGAAAGTAAAAGGCCAAGAAATGCACGAGCAAATTTGGAGATTGGATTCAAAACTCAAAAATGACAAGTTTTGAAGTGTTTTTGGTGATTCTGTGTTCTAGGTGTTTTCAGGGGTTAAGCATGCATGTGTTTTGTGGAAAATGGCTTGTGTATGTATAAGCAAAAGGTCTTGAGTGGTTTTGAAAGTCAGAAGTACAACTTACAAGCTATTTGCTATGTTACTTGATTTTCAAGAAAAGTGGGAAAATAAGTTTCAAGGGGAAGTACAAGAATGGGCTGAGTGATTGTAAGTGTCTAACAAGTTTCTTATGAGTTATTAGACTTGTATGATCAGAAGAGAACAAGTGCAAGGCTCACGAATAAGTTTTGTGCAAAAATCCACTTTATCAAAATTGCAATGTGCACTTTCGTCCCAAAATGGATATAAAGCATGGACTTGCATTGAATGCTTGAAATGAGACCTCTAACAGTTGTGCAAGCAATTAATTATGGAGTGCATAACAAGTTTGAGGCCTTCAAAGTAGAGGTTATGCAACATAAGTTTGAATTTTGAATTTGTTCATCACAAAATGACTTGTAATTCAAATAATAAAACCCTAACTTCATCTCTTCGATTCTCCCTACTCAAAAATGATCCCAAGGAGTTCTTGGACATTTTGGAAATCTTTAAATGTGCTCTACAACCCATTTTTGAATCACTTTTGTAAATTATCCTTGGAACTATATGAAAAAGTGCCATGAAGTTAGGTCAAAATCCTGACCAAATTAGGGCACAATTTCACTAAGTGTTTTTGTTTCATGACCATGTATTCTTAAAATTATAACTTGAGATCCAAGCACTTTGGGAAGGAGTTGTGAAGAAAAGTTGTAGATTTCATGGAGATCCTCAACTTTCATGTTGGAAGTTTCTTTTGCATCATCTTGCATCATGGTGAAAATTGTGCTCAAAGTTGTGAAAAAAATAAGAAATTTCCAACACTTAGAAAAATTTCTAAGTTTAGAAATTTTAACTTTTCAAAATGAAATCTTGAATTTTTTATTTCTCGATTAATAAGTTTCATATTTTGACATGCTTTGATGAATTGTGATCTTTGACATTTGAATTTGACATAAAAGTCAAAGTTTGACTTTTCAGTATACAGTTGACTTTTGATTAGTTGACTGAAAATTCATCTGTCAATCCATTGGACTTGAGCAATGTTTTGAGCCATATAATTTAGTCAAAATGATTCAATTTGACTCTTGATATCATGTTTTAAACAAATTGATCATTTTCTAGGTCAAAAATCAGAAATTTCCCTTTCCTAGTCAAAGCCCTAATTTTGACCATTTTGCCCTTTTGAAGATTTGATCAAATTTCTTGAGGAATTATGGTCCAAACTTGATAAAATGATACATATGAGTTTAAAATGTTGATATGGATAAAAAATTATGAAGTTTGAATGTGAATTGGCCATAGTTGACTTTTTCCCCAATACAGCTGATTTTTAGGTCAACTACTCAACTGACTGAGCAATAGTGTGATCCAAAGCTTGAAACTTGACATGAGTAATATTGAGATTCCATAATGATCCATGAAAGTCATATGGGGCATTTGAATTTCAAATATCCTTGTGCAATCTCAAACCCTAATGTTGTACCCCAAAATTTTCCCTCCCATTTTTCACAGAAAATCACAACTATAGGGTTTCTCAGGTATTCAAGATTGGCTCAAGAGTCGATCAGACAGATTTTCTCCTATGGCAGTAAATCAAGAATTAGGGGTTTTCTCGCATTTCTCAGAAGAAACTGAATTCTCAGAAATTCAATTAACTGTCACATGTTTTCACGCTTTTTCAAGTTTACTAAAAGGTTACTGGTTGTTCTCAAGGCCTGTTTATATGGGACAAGAAATGGAAGCTGAGACTGTCATTTGGAACATTCAGGTTTTGTCTGATCCAAGTTAACTAGATAATGTGCGTCTGTTAATACATTTGCTTGTTAATGGAATGAGACGTTTGCTGGTTTATGGAATGAACATTCGTTTATGGAATACACAATGCGTGTTTATTTGGAATGCAGTGGCGAGATTGCATGATCATTGGAGTTTAAGATATCTGGATTGGAATTATTGGAATGCAGTTTCAGTTATTTTAATCAGGAATCTTAAAAAATCAGTGATGACATAAAGATAGAATTACAAGTTGCTAACAATAATGGACTTTTATTGGATATCAGATTATCTCATAAAGACTTTCTTCATTTATTTCAAATGTTGTTACAAAAATAATTTATTATTCAAATGTTGTAGGTTTTACAACTTATAGTTCTTGAAAAATAAATGATCATCAATAAACTGCATCCGGATGGATATAACCAAATGGGGAAAACAACTAGGGTTGAGGATCAAGTCATCATTCAGCCTCCCTTGAGACAATAAGTCAAGGGAAAGTCTCCCCAGTTTGCTTCAGGGTCACAAGCCCAACAACAACCTCACCAGCATCAACAACGTAATCAGCGTAAGCAAAATACATCTGGAAGGAAATTCACTAAGATTAACACGCCATTATCTCAAGTACTGCAATGCTTGTTGGAGGTCAAGCTGACTGTATTAAGGGATCCTCTTCAGAATCTTAATACCTCTGCTCCTAGCTATTATCCCAATGCATTATGTGCATACCACTCCAATAGTCCGGGGCATGATACAAATGACAGTTGGGCTTTGAAAAATAAGACCCAAGACTTGATTGACAGAGGAGTGCTGGAGTTCACACGAGATGGCCAGATGAAGATCTTCTGCTGAAGGCTCTCCACCTAGAGTGTCAAATTCAGACAAAGAGGCTTTTGTTTCATTTGAATTTTCAAGTTGTAATTTCTTTTGTTATTCAAAAAATTATCTATTAATGTCAAACTTTGTTTCATTAATGCATTGCATATGTTTGTCTTGAATTCATCCATTCGTTTTCACTATACTTAAACTATACTTTCTACTTTCTTTATGACATTTAACTCTTGCTAAAAGCTACAAACCTTTAGAGGGAGGATGACAAAAACAATGCCATAATCTCATACAGTATACTTTTGGACAGACCTTGCTGACGATGTACATGCGTTTCTTTCAAATCCTAAACACTGGAGTTATAAGGAAGATAATCCCTAGTCAACCCTTTCGAGCCAAAGAAGTAGAAGTTTTATGTTTTAACACAAATTGAAACCTTTAATCAAAACCTGGGGCAGGGTAGTCTCTCAGTTAATTCAAATGCGTGTTGAAGTCGCAAACTCTCGTCTTGTAATACAATGAATGACATCAGAAATATTCCCTTGGAATCAAAAGACAATGATGGTTCTCAATCACGTAGGCAGTCATTAGCTACCAAGAGAAAAGCCCGCTGAGTCAAAACCTACAAAGGAGACTTAAGAAAGTTGGGGCATTCCGTTGACTGTAATCTTAAAAACAGGAACAATCAGGCAAAAATTAAGGATAATAAATAATAAATCGAAGGAAAGAGGTCACTACAAATCCTCAACAACACAAAAAATGTTGCGAAATTGACTGCCTTCCAACAAATTTAACTTATTTGAATCATCACCAAAATGTCGTTCCAGACTCATTTGGAGTTCAAATGCACAATTAACTGAGTTTAGGATTGAAGAACATCACGAAGAGCGGGTGGGTACAAATATACTTTGAGCCTTTATCCTTTGTTTCTTAAACCGTGAATCAAGCCATGTTACAACCCTTCAAAAGTCCTAATTGAGGCATGGGTTAGTTTGAAAGCATACTGTTGTACCCCAAAATTTGCCCTCCCATATTCTCCAAGAAATTGCCAAGTCAGGTCACAAAATTCCCCAAGGGTTATGCAGTTCAACTGTCTCCTATACAGTCAAAACTAGGGTTTGGATTCTGATCAAGAAAATGAAGTTTTCAAAGGCCCAATCAAGTCTCATATGCCTACAAAGATGGTCAAGTATCCTCATATCAAGTTTCAAGGCATTCAGCTCAAAATTGCACAGTCAAAACCCTAAATTGCACTACAGTCAACTGTAGGGGCAAAATGGTCATTTGACAGTCAAAAGTTCAAATTTTTGGTCAACATATCATTTTGAAGCCACAAACATCATTTGATCAAAGCTTGATCATGATTCTCAAAATTTGGCTCAGAAATCATCAAAGATACAAAAGTTACTATATTTGGACAGCTGAAAAAGTCAACTGAAATTGACCAGGGCATAACTTTCACATGGATTATCAGAAAAATTCCATCCAAAGCTCATTTTGAAGAGAAAGACATTTCCTACAACTCATCTTCATACTTCAAGTCCAAGAAATTCTCTCACAAAAAGTTATCAATTTCAACATTATAGGTCATTTTCAAAAGTCAACAAAAAGGGACTTTAAGTCAAAGGCCATAACTTGAGATTGGTAAATCAAAATGACATGGGACCAAAGACATTGGTTAAAGGACTCAAAGACCTTTCCAAAATGTCCAAGAACATGTGAAAAGCTTAAATATTGAGCAAGTTATGCCTTGTGGAAGTTGGGAAATTTTTGGGAATTTTGAAAAGTCAACTTTACTTCAAATGACCTAAAATTGCTAATGGGCCCATTTTTCTTCCAAGATTCATCATTCCAAGCCTATGCACGACCACTTGGCCCGAAGGGAAGTATTTTCTCATTTTTTATTTATTTATTTGAATTACTATTTATATTAATTCATTTAAATTATTTAAATACATGAAAAATATCAAACTTGACCTAAAAAATCTTTTCATGCATGTTTTACTCTCAATATCACGTGCACATCCCAATTAGGCAAGTTTTGGTTTGATTTGAGCTAATTGACACCAAATACACATGAAAAAAGATTCAAAAAAGATCTTATAAAATCAAATATTGAAACCATTGAATTCAAAAGATTTTGTGCAATTTTCTTAACCTAATATGCTCACTACATAACCAGGAATCAAACCCTAATGCTGGAACACTGAAAGCTGCGCTCAAGAATACCTTACAAACTTGGAAATTTTGTCAAATAAAGCAATTCTGAAAACGTGGTTAGAGATTCATTCAGGTCTTAATTCTTGTTTCAAAGGCTTCCTCAAGGCTCCCTGAGGCGATTCCAATCATTAGCATCCATTCAGACTCCAAGAATTGGTAGAATGAACATGAACTGCATAGAAAAATATTGATCATCGTGTTTCATATTTTAAGCATTTTTTTAACATTTGATTCATGGATTCTTGTTCCTCATAATGTTCTGATGCTAACCATGCCAATTAATTTCGTTTTTGTGCTATATATGTGATTTGGCCATTGATGTCGTCTAGGGTTTGCAGAGCTCCCAATTAGGGGTTTCTTAATCACGTAAAATTCAACCACCACAGTGCCATGGATGGGTTCAGGAAGCTTGGACGAAGAGATCCATGCACTCGCGCCTAATTTATGGATCATATAGCGCTATTCGCTATTTTTTCTAAAGCCATCTAAAACAACGCCTCCAAAACCGTTGCCTTACAGCCTTGTTTCAGAAAAAAATAAAAACAATGAAGAAGACGATGTGTTGTCCATCAACGATAGGCTGGTTTTAAATTTCACGCGTCTAGCCACTAATGCGTTTGGTTTTTCTTTTTGTTATTTATTTACTATAATATGTTAATTGAAACGTTGTAGCTCAGCTGGCCAAGTGTGACGTTGGTGACTCCCATGACCTGGGTTCAAGCCCCAGGTCTACGTTATTTCAATAATATTTTGCAAAACGCGTTCATATGCAGTTTTCAGGTGGGAGCATACCATACATCCCCCAGATCAGAGCGTCCACGTGCCCAACGTCCACAATCACAAGGCTGAGGATGGATGAACACGCTACTCTCCAGTCAACGCTGAAGCAGGCTAGCAAAAGTCAAAGGAGGCTTCAGAATAATGGGCCAGGCTTCTCAAGTCCATACCTCACAATTTGGGACTACACCCCCACCCTGGTTTGCAAGTGTTTTTATTTTTCTCATATCTTTTTTTAATTATTATTTTTATTTGTTTTATTGTTTTAATTTCATTCATTATTTTTACAATACATAAAAAAAACTTCATAAAAATCAGAAAAAAAGATGAAAACATAATAAAATATTTAATGTTCATATTTTCTTGTAAATAATTGTATAATTGAATTTAGTTTAATTAGGTTATAACATTAATTCTTTTTTAATAAAAAATCCAAAAATATGTAGAAATAGGTTTAATTAATTTTGATTCCTTTTAATTTCCCTTTTTACAATAATAATGTTTATTTTATTTATTTTCTATAATTAAATTTTGCATGTAAATTAACTTAGATTTAAATTAGGTTAAAACTTAATATTTTTACAATAAACTTAAAAACCATTAGAATTAGGGTTTGACGCTTCATTTTAATTTTAATTAATTATTCTTTCCATTAAATCTTAAAAAAATACAAAAATACCAAAAAACCTTCTTTTTTTAAATCTTTAATTTTAATTCCTCATTAATTAATTCATTAACTTTAAATATTTTTTGCAAAAGGGTCCAACGCCCTAGTCTTGTTTTTAATTCCTTAATTGCGCATATTTACCTTATTTCGCTTAATTCATTATGTATCTCTCCCAAAGCCGTGTAAACAATTGCTCGCACTTTTATTTCTTTTGATTTATTTACTTTCTGTCAAATCGGGTCCTGGATTTAATTTGGCGATGTGGACCCGCGCCATTTGTAATAGCCTTAGATTTACTTTCCCGCAAATATCTTAACTGTTAACAAAAGCATGAAAGAATGTATGGACTTAAAATAAAATCAAGCGTAGATCACGACAAACATGACAAGACAAATATCAATGAAAATAACACACAAATCACACACCACCCCTAGGGTACGCCTCACTGTTGCCTCGAAAGGTGATCGTCGAGTAGAGGATGTCTTAGTAAGTCCTCATGATCCGGGAACCTGGCATGAGGGTAGCTTCTAAGGTGTCTTCCCATTGCTCTGGTGATCACCATGTCCCGAACCTCGAATTGACCCGAACACCTCCAACGGTGGTGCTACCTACCTCTCAATGGTGGGATGGCACTACTTTAAAGGACATTTACACAGACGAATTCCTTAGGGTAGGTAGACGACTCTAGATACTTGCTCTAAATTTCAAACAAATCAAAAAATACTTTTCACACCGACACCTTTTCAAAAAGCTTTCGAAAGCAATTTTTCAAACACTCTTGAGGACCGATACAAGAGTCGAACTGAAATTTTTCAAAGAAACTTTTTAAACCCACATTGAAAAAGCAAACAAACATTTTTGAAAACACAAATGAGCAAGTATCTAAGAGCCCATGGATAACCATGGATAGAAAGGGTGCTAACACCTTCCCTTTCTATAACCTACCTCCCGAACCGAGAGCAATCTCTATAAGGAATTTTTCTGTGCTTTTGTCCTTTCCATTTGGAGAAAATAAAAGACGGTGGCGACTCTTGCTTACCGCGACATTTCGCGAACCAGCGTTAAACAGTCAGTTCCAGATCCACCGATCACAGAACTGGCGACTCTGCTGGGGATACCTTATAAAGTGGGGTGTACCTTAGGACTAGGATCACTGTGTTTTCAATTGCTTTCCTTGTTTGTTTTATTATTGTGGGACTGTCTTGGGAGTTCTATAGATCCTAACCCGGATCTGGGGATACCTTCTTAGAAAGTAGCAACAAGGCTGTGAGGGAACTGTGCGGGGTATACCGACATGGTTGAAACAGTCTGCTACGTTGATGTGGCACTTTGGTGTGTACCGGTAACCCTTGAGTTCAGTCGAGGAGAGTACGGGGCCTCCGCGTGGTGTCGTGAAGCATCAACAGACCTTAGGAACCTTAATTGAACTATCTTGGCCTCTTTAGGGTAGTGAGATAACTGACTTTGGTGCAGTCCGAGGTTGGTTGATACTCGATACTACACCCAATTGAGGGTTGCTTTCCTGGAATATTTCGGTCGCCAGTTCAGTGGCTAAATCGAAACGATGAACAATGAAAGCAATCCCGTGATATTGGGAACCTTAGAACCCGGTTACTTTGATTAGGACAGGTTGAACCCACCAACTTCAAGAGGGTACTACCCAGACCTCATGCTGGCCTTAAACCTTAAGGGCTTGTCTTGTGTGCCTTGTGTGCCTTACATGTTTGTCTTTGTAAATATCTGTGGTGTGTTTAATCATAGCATCATGACATCATCCAGCATCATATGCATTGACTAACCATTTCAGGGGTTCGAATTTTCATCTTTGTTCTTGTTTTGTAGGACATGGAAACTGTTCGTAGAAAGACAATTCAGGTCAGTCTTGTAAGGATCCCTCCTCAGCTTAAGGAGCTTATATCCAGGATTCCTGAGAACTCATCATTCAGTGAAAGACATGGAAGCCTCATCAGCTTGGTCAACACCAACATTGAGGAAGATATGATAAAGGTCCTGTTCCAGTTCTTTGATCCTCTGCATCACTGCTTTACCTTCCTGGACTATCAGTTGGTACCTACATTGGAGGAGTTCTCCCGGCTCCTGAAGATCCCTATCCTTGATCAGCTACCTTTCAACGGTACAGAAAGGGAACCTAAGCTTGAAGAGATTGCTAAAGCCTTGCACCTACAGTCATCTGACCTCAAGGGACATTGGGAAGTCAGAAGTGGTATCAAAGGGTTCTTAGCCAGGTTTCTGTTTGAAAAGGCCCTTGAATGTTGGAACTCCCTTAACCTACAAGCTTTTGAAGAAGTGGTAGCTCTCCTTGTTTATGGTTTGGTGTTGTTCCCTAACCCAGATCAGCTTATTGATATCAGTGCTGTTCAGATCTTTATGTCCAGGAATCCCATACCTATGTTGCTGGGGGACATCCTTCACTCATGTTACACTCGAACCATGAGAAAAAGAGGTGTCCTTATGTGTTGCACTCCTCTTCTGGGAAGGTGGTTTATTTCGCACCTTCCCCAATCAGTCCTGAAGAATGAGCGGGGTTTGAGATGGTCACAACGGTTGATGACTCTTACACATGCAGATATACATTGGTGTCCTAGGTCCAGAGAAGATGTCATTATCATTGATCGTTGCGGGGAGTACCCTAATGTTCCTCTACTTGGAATCAGAGGAGGTATTACTTATAGCCCATGCCTGGCTTGGAGACAGTTTGGTTATGCTCGGAGGGACGGTCCTCATGACATGTTAATCCCTGATATAGTTTTCGACTTCGACAACGATACTCAAGGACTTCGTCAGAGATTTATCAGAGCCTGGAGGATGCCCAGTAGGATAGACAGCAAGACACTGGGGCATAGGAATTCCATCCCATTGGAACCCTATCTCAAGTGGGTGCGCGCCCGCTCTCAGAAGCTAGTGATGCCTTATCCTCACATGCTCCCAGTAATCAAAGAGCCTGTCTTGGAAGGGGAAGTGTCCTACACTATTCAGCACCCTGATATGCCCACATCCTGGGAAGAGATGCAGAAGAGCTGGATCCAGCTTAAGGAAGAGCGGAATTCTCTTGAGACTAGTCTGCATGCCAGTGAAAAGAAAGTCTTGGAGCTCACCCGTCTGTTGCATGAGGAGAGGAATCTCAACACCTACATAGCTCCGAAGAGGATGCGCAGTGTATTTTGGGATTGATTTGATTTTTGTACTTTTTGCCCATGAGGCTTTGATGTATTAAACAATGATTTTCTTTAAATGATAACGTGTGTTCTTTTTGTCTACAACAAATTTGAACTTTCGAACCCTTGAATGCATTGCATACGCATTTCATACATCATGTGCATAGCAGGTTTTTCCTCTTTTCAGGTTGCTTACAGTTCTTCGCTGTTTATTTCAGCATCATGAATCCCGAATCTGCATCAACTGAGACATCAATCAAGGCTCTTCAGGTGCAGAATGCACAATTCCAGGAACTAATCAAGGGTCTGGCTAAAGGCCAAGAAGAACTAAAGGCTATGCTCCTGAAGAAGGAGAAGAAGAAGAAGAGAAGAACTGTTCTGTTCAACTCGGGCCGAAGGTTTGACAATACTCTGCAACATGAAGAGGCTGGTTCTTCTGTTGGCAAGAGTCCTTCTCAGGCAGAAGTAAAGGTTCCTAGTCCGGTCGTCTCCGACAACGAGACAGATTTTGATGAAGAGCAGTACCCTCCTTCAGACGACAGGTACAAACAACTGGAAGACAGGTTGAAAGCTATGGAGGTGCAACAGGCACCTGGGCTGGATTTCGGAGATCTGGGTTTGTCGACTGGTGTGATTATCCCGCATAAGTTCAAAGCACCATCCTTCTCCAAATATGACGGGGCGTCTTGTCCCAAGCTTCATTTGAGGTCCTATGTTCGGAAAATTCAGCCGTATTCTGCGGATAAGAATTTATGGATCCACTTCTTCCAGGAGAGTCTTTCAGGGACTCATCTCGAATGGTTCTATCAGCTGGATGGGACCAAAGTTCGTAACTGGGAGGAGCTGGCTACTGCTTTCTACAAGCAGTATCAGTATAATGCCGACCTTGCCCCCACACGTACCCAACTCCAGGGTATGGCGTTAGGTGCAAGCGAAGGTTTTAAGGAGTACGCTCAGAAGTGGAGAGACCTGGCTGGCAGGGTGCAGCCACCATTGACTGATCGGGAGCTGGTAGACATGTTCTTGGGGACCCTATCTGGGCCATTTTTCAACCATCTCATTGGGAATTCTTCTGCTGGTTTCACTGATTTGATCTTGACTGGAGAAAGGATTGAAGCTGGGTTGAAGTCTGGGAAGATTGCAAAGGGTGCATCATCTAGTTCAGAAAAGAAACCATTCAAAAAGGAGTCTAGTGCCGTGTATGGTTCCAGGAAATCAGAGAGATCTGAACACCGCCAATCTGTCAGTGCGGTGATGATTGCTAAGCCTGCTGCCGCTCCTCGGCCAAACAATTCTCAAAGGGCTGAAAGACCCCGGAGGGAGTTTACCCGGTTAAACATGACCCTATCACAGATTCTGCCACAGTTGCTAGCCACCAACTTAGTGACTGTCAGGGAGGCTCCAAAGTTCCCAAATACAACATCTCCCAAGTACAACCCGAATGCTCGTTGTGCTTACCATTCAGAAAGTCCGGGGCACTCTACTGATGACTGTTGGGCGTTAAAGAATAAGGTGCAGGACCTTATCGATGCAAAGGAGATACAATTCGAAGCGCCTGCAAAGCCGAATGTAGTTACTGCCCCTATGCCTCAGCACGGGGTAAATGCTGTTGATGAAGACGTTTATGCTGTTTCTGTGGATGATCTAGCCACTCCTCTAAAGATCGTCAAGAAGAACCTACTGCAGGCCGGTTTATTTCCGGGTTGTAGTGAGGGTTGCCTATTCTGTGCCGTGTCCCCATCTGGTTGTCCCTTGCTAAAATTAGGCATCCAAAGCTTAATGGATAGCAAGGAGATTCTATTCAAGAAGTCTGCTGTTCGGTCGGTTCCAATGGAAGAAGTTTCTGTGGTGACTATCTTCAATAATCCGATCCCGGCTCTCCAGAAGAAGCCCGTTCAAATTATGACCGTTGCACCCGTTATTATCACAGTTCCAGGGCCCCTGCCCTATGTATCTGATAAAGCTGTCCCTTGGCACTATGGGGCAGATGTATATATAAACGGGATCAAACAAGAGCTCAACACTGGCGCCAGCATCTGTGACATCACTGGCCCAGCCAAAGTTACCCGCAGTGGCAGGCTCTTCTCGCCTGACATTGCACCGCCTACTGCCCGAAGACCGCTCCTGATAATTCCTACAAGTACACCTGTTCCTATTGCTGACCAAGTTGTTGTTCCTGCTGCTGATCCGATTGTTTCTCCTACTGCCGAGTCATCCAATACTCGGGGTAAGGGAATTGAAGTTGAGCCTGCCCAGATGGAGGCACCCGTACCCATAGCTGCTGAGGCCTCCCCACAAGAGATGGAGGAGATTCTGAAGATTATAAAGAAGAGCGATTTTAATGTTGTGGAACAGCTGGGGCATACGCCCTCCAAGATCTCCATGCTCTCTTTACTGCTGTGCTCCGAGGCCCATGCAAAGGCCCTAATCTCATTCCTCAAGACGGCCCATGTGCCACATGAAACCTCTGCGGTCCAGTTCACTGATTGCGTGGCAAGTCTAACGGCAGATAATGGCTTGGGTTTCTCAGACGCTGACTTGACCGCAAAGGGGAAAGATCATAATGATGCTCTGCATGTCTCAATTGAATGCAGGGGCACCACCTTGGCACATGTGTTGGTTGATACTGGGTCATCTTTGAATGTGCTACCCAAGAAGGCTCTGAATCGTCTAGATTGTGAAGGCCTGGAATTGAAACCCAGCAACATCATCGTCAGGGCCTTTGATGGTTCAAAGAGGATGGTCCATGGAGTGGTTGACATTCCGATTCGTGTGGGCTCTCAGGTGTTCGACTCCACTTTTTATGTGATGGATATCCGTCCATCTTACTCTTGTCTGCTGGGTCGACCCTGGATACATAAGGCTGGGGCAGTGACCTCTACCTTGCATCAAAAGCTGAAGTACCCCGTCAGAGGGAAGATCGTCACTGTGCAAGGAGAGGAAGAATATATGGTGAGTCACCTAAACTCGTTCAGGTACATTGAGATGGATGGGGAGTTCATTGAGACCCCCTTTCAGCATTTCGAGGAGGTGTTTCTAATTGCAGCAGAAACAACAGAAGCGAGTGGTCCTTTGAAGATGGCTTCCCTGAAGGATGCCAGGGCTGTGGTGCAGAAGGGTGAATGTGCCGATTGGGGCAGACTTCCAGACTTCACTCAGAAGACTGATAAACTTGGGCTGGGTTTCACCTCAGAAGGTCAGAGAGCTATGAGGAAAGCAAAGATCGGAAGGCCTCCGGTATTTATTAAAAGTTCAGGAGTGAATGCTGTTGGGGAAGACCATGAAGTGGACGAAGCTGAATTCAATAGCTGGATCTATCCGACGGCCGAAGACGGATTGAACAATTGGAGTGCAAAGGACCATACCCCTGTTACCTTTGTGACGCAGTAATAAATTCCTATGTTTTGTTATTCTGTAATAAACAATGATAAACTCTATGGCCCGGTGTCTTACCCGAGGCACCGTGGTTCTATTTGTGAGGGCATACAAACTGTCATTTTATACATCATGAATGAAAATCTTGGACGTATTTTTCGCATTGCAAATATTGTGTTCCTTTTCTGTCTTTCTTTTCCTTTACATTTTCAAAACAGCTGTATTTACACACACTCACTCATACAGGTTTCAATCCACTCTGGATCTTACTGATAACAGCTCTGCTACTGCCAATTATGACTTCGAAAATCCGATCAACTTAGCCGAAGACGAAGGTGAAGATGACTGCGAAGTGCCTGGCGAGCTTGCTAGACTGTTGCTTCAGGAAGAGAGGGCAATTCAACCCCATGAAGAGCCAGTGGAAACAATAAACCTAGGTACTGAGGCAGACAGAAAAGAGGTAAAGATTGGTGCCAACCTAGAGCTCAGCGTGAAGCAACGGTTAACCAAGATGCTGCATGACTATATGGAGATCTTTGCCTAGTCCTACGAAGACATGCCCGGGTTGGATACCGATATTGTGGTCCATCACTTGCCAACTAAGGAAGACTGCCCTCCAGTTAAACAAAAGGTCCGTCGGATGCGTCCAGAGATGTCTGAGAAGATTAAAGCCGAGGTCATGAAACAGTTTGATGCCGGGTTTCTTGCAGTGACTTATTATCCTCAGTGGGTTGCTAATGTGGTGCCGGTACCTAAAAAGGACGGTAAGGTCAGAATGTTTGTCGACTACAGGGATCTGAACAGGGCCAGCCCCAAGGATGACTTCCCCTTACCTCACATTGATGTCCTTGTTGATAACACAGCTCAGCACAAGGTGTTCTCTTTCATGGATGGCTTTTCAGGTTACAATCAGATCAAGATGGCACCTGAAGACATGGAAAAGACTACATTTGTTACTCAGTGGGGTACCTTCTGTTACAAGGTCATGCCGTTCGGATTGAAGAATGCTGGGGCAACCTACCAACGTGCCATGGTTGCCTTATTTCATGATATGATCCATCATGAGATAGAAGTGTATGTGGACGACATGATCGCTAGGTCTCAAACTGAGGAAGAGCATCTAGACCATCTGCAGAAGTTGTTTGACCGGTTGAAACTGTACAAGCTGAGATTGAACCCGAACAAGTGCACCTTCGGGGTAAGATCTGGGAAGTTGCTAGGCTTCGTTGTCAGTGATAAGGGAATTCAAGTGGACCCTGCTAAGGTCAAAGCTATTCAAGAGATGCCAGTTCCTAAGACAGAGAAGGAAGTCAGAGGCTTTTTAGGACGCCTAAATTACATCGCTCGATTCATCTCACATCTGACTGCTACCTGTGAGCCAATCTTCAAGCTGCTGAAGAAAGATCAGGTAGTACGTTGGAACGATGAATGTCAGGCTGCCTTCGACAGAATCAAAGAGTATCTCCAAGAACCACCTATCCTTATGCCACCGGTTGAAGGGAGACCTCTGATACTATACCTGACAGTGCTTGACAACTCAATGGGGTGTGTGCTGGGGCAGCATGACGAGTCTGGCCGAAAAGAGCACGCCATTTATTACCTTAGCAAAAAGTTTACCGACTGTGAGACCCGATACTCACTGCTTGAGAAAACTTGCTGCGCTTTGGTATGGGCTGCTCGCCGGCTGAGACAGTATATGCTGACTCACACTACCTTGTTGATCTCAAAAATGGATCCGATAAAGTACATATTCGAAAAGCCTGCTCTGTCTGGGAGAATCGCAAGATGGCAAATGATCTTAACGGAATACGACATTCAGTATACAACCCAGAAAGCCATCAAGGGAAGTGTATTGGCAGACCACCTGGCACATCAAGCTGTAGATGACTATCAATCAATGAACTTCGAGTTTCCGGATGAAAGCATTATGATTGTAACTGACTGTGAAGTACCTGGACCGGATGAAGAACCTGAGCCAGGATCCCGATGGTCTATGCACTTTGTCGGAGCTTCCAATGCTTTGGGAAATGGTATCGGTGCCATTATCATATCTCCACAAGGTACTCATACTCCACTCACTGCCCGGCTATGTTTCAACTGTACTAACAACATGGCGGAGTATGAGGCGTGTATCATGGGTCTTCAAGCTGCGATCGACCTAAGGATCAAATTTCTAAGTGTCTTCGGAGATTCCGCTCTTGTGATCAATCAGATCAGAGGAGAGTGGGATACGAAACATCCAAACTTGATTCCTTATAGAGAATGTGTGCTGACCCTGATTCCCCACTTCACAGAGATAACCTTTGAACACTTTCCAAGAGAAGAGAATCAGTTAGCGGACGCGTTAGCTACAATGTCTTCAATGTTCAAGGTCAAATGGGATAATGAGGCTCCCCGAATCATCATCTGGAAACTGGACGAACCGGCATACTGTTGTGATCTCGAAACTGAATTGGTGACTGAGAAGCCTTGGTACCACGAAGTGAAGAGATATCTGGAAGCTCAGGAATACCCTGAAGGTGCCTCTATCAATGATAAGAAATTCCTGAGGAGGTTTGCAGCAAAGTTCTTCCTTAGCAACGGCATCTTGTACAAGCGAAACCATGATTCAACCCTACTGCGTTGTATGGATAAGACCGAAGCGAAAAGAATCATGGAAGAGTTACATGAAGGGACCTTTGGTACACACTCCAGTGGACATACTATGGCTAAGAAAATCCTACGAGCAGGATATTATTGGTCCACAATGGAAGCCGACTGCTACCAACACTCCAGGACATGCCACAAGTGACAGATCTATGCAGACAAGGTGCATGTTCCTCCGGTTCCCCTGAATGTTCTGACTGCGCCTTGGCCATTTGCAATGTGGGGCATAGACATGATCGGCGAGATAAAACCTACGGAATCCAATGGACATCGCTTCATCCTAGTGGCGATTGATTATTTCACGAAGTGGGTTGAGGCAGCATCCTATGCTACGGTAACCAAGACTGTTGTGGCACGGTTCATTCGGCACAACCTGATCTGTCGGTACGGTGTCCCCGAGCGAATTATTACAGACAACGGTACCAATCTAAACAACAAGATGATTACTGAGCTCTGCGAACAGTTCAAGATACAGCACCACAATTCTTCTCCTTACAGACCGAAGATGAATGGGGCTGTAGAAGCAGCTAACAAGAACATCAAGAAGATCGTGCAGAAAATGACAGTGACTTATAAAGATTGGCACGAGATGTTACCGTTCGCTCTGCATGGGTACCGTACCTCAGCCAGGACGTCAACCGGGGCAACTCCCTTCTCTCTGGTTTATGGCATGGAGGCAGTCTTGCCAATCGAAGTGCAAATTCCCTCTCTACGGATAATGAAGGATGCAAATCTGAATGAAGATGATTGGATCCAGACACGACTTGATCAGCTCAACCTCATTGACGAAAAGAGACTTGCTGCTATCTGTCATGGTCAGACGTATCAGAAACGGATGATCAGGGCATTTAACAAAAAGGTCAGACCACAGGAATATCAAGTTGGGGATCTGGTAATCAAGAGAATCATCCTTCCTCAGAGTGATCCAAGGGGCAAATGGACCCCTACGTACGAAGGGCCATTTGTGGTTAAGCATGTGTTCTCAGGAGGAGCCATGATATTGACCAACATGGATGGTGACGACCTTCCTCACCCCGCCAATGCAGACATAGTAAAAAAATACTACGCATGAAAAAAAAAATGACCCGCTAGGCTGACATGCCTAGGCAAAAATTAGGGCTTCCCGTCGAACCAAAAGGGTTCGGGCAAAATGAAGGGATGAAAATGAAAAATCTGTACACCCGGCAAGTCGAAAACCTGAAAAGGCGGCTTGGGCAAAAATGGGTATCCCGGTGGACTGAAAACCCGAAAGGGCGGTCCAGGCAAAAAATAGGGATAAAGCGTAATACTATGTCTCATTGGATCACTGTGCATCTAGAATCCGGTATCTACATCAAGTTCAGACGGCATCGGTCAGTCAGCCTCACCTTCAACCAAGGTCATCAAGTGATGAGACGCTCGGAGTTATAAAGGCAATAGCAGAGTTGAAACCCAGTGGGATCATTCACTTCACACAGCTGTTTTATTTTCTTTTGTACAAAACTTGTATAAACTCTCTTGTTCGGCGGCGTTCTCTTACTAGGACGTCAGCCTCTTGTACACAAAACGCCTATTTTCAGGCCATTCAAAATCAATACAAATATATTTTCAGTTAAATGTGCCAAGTATTATTCTTTTTCTGTTTTGTTTTGCGAAGAACGTCCAAGGTTCAATTTGTGATATATGCATTGACAATAATGTGCTAACTCATAAATATTTGCATACGAAACAAAGGAATTAATTGCAGGTGACGCTAGAAACAGGGGCAATAAAAGAGTTGTCTGAGCAGTCTAATTGTTCTATCCTCCGAAGGTACCAAGGTAGGTCCAGCTAAAGAACACGACCAGTGTACCTGAATTCCCCAGAGAGTGAGCCAACTAAAATGCATTCTTCTCCAAGCAAAATTATCAAATATCAAGGAAATTGAGTATTCTCCCGTAGATCTCAATACTTCCCCAGCAGCAATCCTTATATTCTTAACAAGCATCCCCGGCAGTCTTGGTCTAAAGATTGTTCCCCGGCGGCATAACATTCAAAAGGAATCACTTCCCCAGCAATTCAAAACTTCCCCAGGAAAGTCCAATCCAGTTTCCCCAGGAAAGTTGGAATCCATCTCCCCAAGCAGTAAGCTTATCCCCAGTAGATTCTGGAAGCTTATCCTCGCAGAGTACGAACGCGTCGTCCGGCTTTATTTAAAGAGTTATTTCCTTAACAGGATATAACTGGGTTATCCTCAGCCAAAAGCCACGGAAAGAGCGTCGTCGACAAAGTCTTCTTACCCCAGCGAAGTTCATCAAACACTTCCAATACAACAAAGACATCCTCAGCAAGTCATTCTTAATAATTCAGCAAAGCATCTCTCTCCCCACAGAGTATTGCTTCCCAGCATGGTCGTCAGAATATCTTTTCTCCCCGCAGAATCGTCCATTGGCCAAGTTTATTCCGCAACGGAGTCATCTTCTCTTACCGGTATTCTTGCAGCTATCATCCCCAGCGGAAGCAAAAGCTTATTCTTCAACATCAGCCCAGGATACGACTTCCCGGCACCCGTCAAGGATTTGCTTTCCTAGACGAAAACATTCATAAAACATCACATACATCATTATAGCATGCATAGACGCATCATATCATACAAATCTCATTTATGTTGAGAACATCATTGCTTGATCCATATCATGCATTGCATATGACTGACCTTTACCTTTCAGGAAAGACACAGTTAAAATACTCAAACATATTTCAAAGCCTTCTCTAGTCCAGCTAAATCGACTCCCAACAGATTTTTCTGATAAAGACTCAGCAGAAGTAATGGTCCCCTCTCCGGCAAGTGCGTGAGGTGGTAATTCCTTCTTCAAGATGTTTCCCTCTCCGACGATGAGTGTGAGGTGATAGTCTCCTATGGTCCCATCTCCGACAAGTGCGTGAGGTGGTAATTCCTTCTTCAGATGTTTTCCTCTCCGACGATGAGTGTGAGGTGATAGTCTCTTATAGTTCCCTCTCCGACGGCGAGTGAGGTGACAATTCCTTTTCCTATGATTCCCTCTCCAACGGCGAGTGAGGTGATTCCCTTTCAGATTATAAAGGTCTATGGTTCCCGTTCCGATACGGCAAAGATGGTAATTCCCGCTAAGATTTTTCTCAACGAGCGTTGTTGAAGTTAAAATCGCCCAAGGTTCTCTTACCATTCATGCTAAGGCAGTAACCATCCCTGGTTCATTCATCGCCGTTTGAAGCTCCAGACTCAGCTCCTGTAACCAGTCAAGACACATCTATACCAAGCATCTAAAATAAGCTCCTGCAACGTGTCAGGTACTCATTTTTCTTTTGCAGGTAAGCAGGTTCTCGCTAAGGAATCTCCTACGCGATCAACATCCAGATGGCATCTATAAGCCCATCACCCCATCCAGCAATCTCTAAATGGCATCTATAAGCCCACTCCACCATCACACTACTATGTGAGCGCAAATTTCTGGGCACTCTAGTGTCCAATCATCTTCTACCCTCGGATTACGAAAGGCACGTCAGCCAATCTTCATCCTCAGGTCTAAGAAGATTGAACAGGGGCAACTGTTGTACCCCAAAATTTGCCCTCCCATATTCTCCAAGAAATTGCCAAGTCAGGTCACAAAATTCCCCAAGGGTTATGCAGTTCAACTGTCTCCTATACAGTCAAAACTAGGGTTTGGATTCTGATCAAGAAAATGAAGTTTTCAAAGGCCCAATCAAGTCTCATATGCCTACAAAGATGGTCAAGTATCCTCATATCAAGTTTCAAGGCATTCAGCTCAAAATTGCACACTCAAAACCCTAAATTGCACTACAGTCAACTGTAGGGGCAAAATGGTCATTTGACAGTCAAAAGTTCAAATTTTTGGTCAACATATCATTTTGAAGCCACAAACATCATTTGATCAAATCTTGATCATGATTCTCAAAATTTGGCTCAGAAATCATCAAAGATACAAAAGTTACTATATTTGGACAGCTGAAAAAGTCAACTGAAATTGACCAGGGCATAACTTTCACATGGATTATCAGAAAAATTCCATCCAAAGCTCATTTTGAAGAGAAAGACATTTACTACAACTCATCTTCATACTTCAAGTCCAAGAAATGCTCTCACAAAAAGTTATCAATTTCAACATTATAGGTCATTTTCAAAAGTCAACAAAAAGGGACTTTAAGTCAAAGGCCATAACTTGAGATTGGTAAATCAAAATGACATGGGACCAAAGGCATTGGTTAAAGGACTCAAAGACATTTCCAAAATGTCCAAGACCATGTGAAAATCTTAACAATTGAGCAAGTTATGCCTTGTGGAAGTTGGGAAATTTTTGGGAATTTTGAAAAGTCAACTTTACTTCAAATGACCTAAAATTGCTAATGGGCCCATTTTTCTTCCAAGATTCATCATTCCAAGCCTTTGCACGACCACTTGGCCCAAAGGGAAGTATTTTCTCATTTTTTATTTATTTATTTGAATTACTATTTATATTAATTCATTTAAATTATTTAAATACATGAAAAATATCAAACTTGACCTAAAAAATCTTTTCATGCATGTTTTACTCTCAATATCACGTGCACATCCCAATTAGGCAAGTTTTGGTTTGATTTGAGCTAATTGACACCAAATACACATGAAAAAAGATTCAAAAAAGATCTTATAAAATCAAATATTGAAACCATTGAATTCAAAAGATTTTGTGCAATTTTCTTAACCTAATATGCTCACTACATAACCAGGAATCAAACCCTAATGCTGGAACACTGAAAGCTGCGCTCAAGAATACCTTACAAACTTGGAAATTTTGTCAAATAAAGCAATTCTGAAAACGTGGTTAGAGATTCATTCAGGTCTTAATTCTTGTTTCAAAGGCTTCCTCAAGGCTCCCTGAGGCGATTCCAATCATTAGCATCCATTCAGACTCCAAGAATTGGTAGAATGAACATGAACTGCATAGAAAAATATTGATCATCGTGTTTCATATTTTAAGCATTTTTTTAACATTTGATTCATGGATTCTTGTTCCTCATAATGTTCTGATGCTAACCATGCCAATTAATTTCGTTTTTGTGCTATATATGTGATTTGGCCATTGATGCCGTTTAGGGTTTGCAGAGCTCCCAATTAGGGGTTTCTTAATCACGTAAAATTCAACCACCACAGTGCCATGGATGGGTTCAGGAAGCTTGGACGAAGAGATCCATGCACTCGCGCCTAATTTATGGATCATATAGCGCTATTCGCTATTTTTTCTAAAGCCATCTAAAACAACGCCTCCAAAACCGTTGCCTTACAGCCTTGTTTCAGAAAAAAATAAAAACAATGAAGAAGACGATGTGTTGTCCATCAACGATAGGCTGGTTTTAAATTTCGCGCGTCTAGCCACTAATGCGTTTGGTTTTTCTTTTTGTTATTTATTTACTATAATATGTTAATTGAAACGTTGTAGCTCAGCTGGCCAAGTGTGACGTTGGTGACTCCCATGACCTGGGTTCAAGCCCCAGGTCTACGTTATTTCAATAATATTTTGCAAAACGCGTTCATATGCAGTTTTCAGGTGGGAGCATACCATACATCCCCCAGATCAGAGCGTCCACGTGCCCAACGTCCACAATCACAAGGCTGAGGATGGATGAACACGCTACTCTCCAGTCAACGCTGAAGCAGGCTAGCAAAAGTCAAAGGAGGCTTCAGAATAATGGGCCAGGCTTCTCAAGTCCATACCTCACAATTTGGGACTACACCCCCACCCTGGTTTGCAAGTGTTTTTATTTTTCTCATATCTTTTTTTAATTATTATTTTTATTTGTTTTATTGTTTTAATTTCATTCATTATTTTTACAATACATAAAAAAAACTTCATAAAAATCAGAAAAAAAGATGAAAACATAATAAAATATTTAATGTTCATATTTTCTTGTAAATAATTGTATAATTGAATTTAGTTTAATTAGGTTATAACATTAATTCTTTTTTAATAAAAAATCCAAAAATATGTAGAAATAGGTTTAATTAATTTTGATTCCTTTTAATTTCCCTTTTTACAATAATAATGTTTATTTTATTTATTTTCTATAATTAAATTTTGCATGTAAATTAACTTAGATTTAAATTAGGTTAAAACTTAATATTTTTACAATAAACTTAAAAACCATTAGAATTAGGGTTTGACGCTTCATTTTAATTTTAATTAATTATTCTTTCCATTAAATCTTAAAAAATACAAAAATACCAAAAAACCTTCTTTTTTTAAATCTTTAATTTTAATTCCTCATTAATTAATTCATTAACTTTAAATATTTTTTGCAAAAGGGTCCAACGCCCTAGTCTTGTTTTTAATTCCTTAATTGCGCATATTTACCTTATTTCGCTTAATTCATTATGTATCTCTCCCAAAGCCGTGTAAACAATTGCTCGCACTTTTATTTCTTTTGATTTATTTACTTTTGTCAAATCGGGTCCTGGATTTAATTTGGCGATGTGGACCCGCGCCATTTGTAATAGCCTTAGATTTACTTTCCCGCAAATATCTTAACTGTTAACAAAAGCATGAAAGAATGTATGGACTTAAAATAAAATCAAGCGTAGATCACGACAAACATGACAAGACAAATATCAATGAAAATAACACACAAATCACACACCACCCCTAGGGTACGCCTCACTGTTGCCTCGAAAGGTGATCGTCGAGTAGAGGATGTCTTAGTAAGTCCTCATGATCCGGGAACCTGGCATGAGGGTAGCTTCTAAGGTGTCTTCCCATTGCTCTGGTGATCACCATGTCCCGAACCTCGAATTGACCCGAACACCTCCAACGGTGGTGCTACCTACCTCTCAATGGTGGGATGGCACTACTTTAAAGGACATTTACACAGACGAATTCCTTAGGGTAGGTAGACGACTCTAGATACTTGCTCTAAATTTCAAACAAATCAAAAAATACTTTTCACACCGACACCTTTTCAAAAAGCTTTCGAAAGCAATTTTTCAAACACTCTTGAGGACCGATACAAGAGTCGAACTGAAATTTTTCAAAGAAACTTTTTAAACCCACATTGAAAAAGCAAACAAACATTTTTGAAAACACAAATGAGCAAGTATCTAAGAGCCCATGGATAACCATGGATAGAAAGGGTGCTAACACCTTCCCTTTCTATAACCTACCTCCCGAACCGAGAGCAATCTCTATAAGGAATTTTTCTGTGCTTTTGTCCTTTCCATTTGGAGAAAATAAAAGACGGTGGCGACTCTTGCTTACCGCGACATTTCGCGAACCAGCGTTAAACAGTCAGTTCCAGATCCACCGATCACACATACTATTACAAAAGGTATCCTGACTCCTGTAAGGCTTTGCTCTAAATCTTGAGTTGAATGTTTCTTATAAAAGTTTTCTGCTAAAAAACGCATTTTTCGAAATTTCAAGACAAGCATAAACTTTGCATTATTTGAGTATCGTTGTTTGCATATGGCTATTTGTTTGACAATGAAGAAATTCACACGGTGAATATCCGATAAACGAAAGCTCCCTCAGTGAACAAAATCAATTCAAGTGGGATGACACTTCCGTTGCAAAAATCTCCTATCAGCAAAGGGGACATGGCATGGCATTGTCCAATAAACCTGGGGCAGTCCAATCAAGATTTCAAGAAATCTCTCAAATTCCAGTTAACCTGGGGCAGTCAAGTCAAGATTTCAAGAAATCTCTCAAAGTGCAGAGCAACCGGGGGCAAGTCTCCGTCACCGTCACTTGGGGCATTGAACGTCAATCCCAACAAAGGGTTACATACAGTCAAACATTTCCTTGCAAAGCCATAAACACTCGCTACTTGGGGCAGTGATAAATCTCTCCAAAATCCTTCTCATAAGAGGACTCCCAGCCACAGTTTCGATCTTTGATAACCTCTTCCCAGCTAAGGCGACCTCAAGAATTCTTGAGAATTTTTCCCATCGAAATCACCAGATTTTTCACTATCGGAAACGAAGAATTCAACTCTTTTCTCCATCACCAGTTAGGGATTTATTTCCCCCAGCGAGAGATCATCTTGAAAACATTACACATCCGTACATTAGGACATCATACAACGTAATCTCATTTATTTTGAGAAAATCATTGTTTGATATATGTCATGCAACTAACCTTTACCTTTCAGGAAAGATGCAATCAAACTCTCAAAAAATTCAAGCTATAAAGCCTGGACCTCGACCAGATAGTAGTTCATTCAACTTTCCCCTTCAATAGCAGTCCAGGATTTATTTTCCCTGGCATCTATTGAAGATATTCCAAGACTTTTGTCTGGCTCAATTAAATCGATTCTAAGATTTCCTGATTCTTATCCAGTCAAAGTAATTCAAGACCCTCTCTGGCTCAGTTAGATCGACGCTAAGATCTCCCTGATTCTTATTCCAGTGGAAGATATGCCATATTTTGTTGTTTCAAGATAAATCTCTCAACAGTTTATTCTGATTCACTTCCAGGTTTTGCTGTCATAGATCCAGTTCAAACTTTCCCTCAACAACCACCTATGAATGGTATCTTTAAACCCATTTCCATACACAATCTCTACAACACATCATCATGATCCTCAGCGGAGATGAGACTACCCACTACCAAGCCACAGCGGAAATCATGTGGTTTCTCCAATTCCCCAGCAAGTTATCTTAAAGTCTGGAAATCAACCAGATAACAGTTAACTTTTGTTTTATCCCCAACCAAGGATAACTCCCCAGTAGATTGGCATACACCCAACCTCCTGACCCAAACGCCTGAATGAAGATTCTCATTCTTGCTTCCCCAGTATATTGGCATACACCCAACCTCCTGACCCAAACGCCTGAATGAAGATTCTCATTCTTGCTTCCCCAGTAGATTGGCATACACCCAACCTCATTACCCACACGCCTGAATGAAGATTCTAATTCTTGCTTCCCCAGTAGATTGGCATACACCCAACCTCCTGACCCAAACGCCTGAATGAAGATTCTCATTCTTGCTTCCCCAGTAGATTGGCATACACCCAACCTCCTGACCCAAACGCCTGAATGAAGATTCTCATTCTTACTTCCCCAGTAGATTGGCATACACCCAACCTCCTGACCCAAACGCCTGAATGAAGATTCTCATTCTTGCTTCCCCAGTAGATTGGCATACACCCAACCTCCTCACCCAAACGCCTGAATGAAGATTCTCATTCTTGCTTCCTCAAAAGATTGGCACACACCCAAGCTCCTGACCCAAACGCCTGAATGAAGATTCTCATTCTTGAAACCCCAGAAGATTGGCATACACCCAAGCTCCTAATACCCTTAACAGAATGAAGATTCTCATTCTTAAAGTGGCATACAACCCGAGTTCCTGATATTCCCGACAGAATGAAGACTCTCATTCTTAAAGTGGCATACAACCTAAACTCTTGAACTTCTTCCAAATAGGAATAAGCTTTTCCCCAGAGTCCTGAGCTTACTCTCCAACAGTATTGTTATTCCCCACAAAGTTTTTACTCCCCAACAGAATGGAGATTCTCATCCTTGATTCTCCAGTGAAGTTGCCAGAGCCTTATTTACTCTCAGCATAAATCTGTCAGAATTTTTAATCCCCTACAGATCGAAGATTCTCGTTCTTGACTCCTTAGCACAAATTCCCCCAGCAGAATGAAGATTCTCATTCTCAATTCCCCACAAAGTTTTCAAATATTCCCCAGCGGAGTTCTCCTCAAACAACAAAACAGGAATCCCCGATAGAAATATTCTAAGCAAGGCTAGAAGACACACATACTCTTCAACAACAGTCCAGGATCTAGCGACTCCCTGACATTTGTCAAAGATTTATTTTCCCAGATGAAAATACACTTCAATAAACATGTCACATTTCATACATCCTATTACATACATGACAAGTGCACACGACACAATCTCATTTATTTTGAGAACGTCATAAAATCACGCATTTCATACATCATGACATTGCATACAACTAATGTTTTACCTTTTTCAGGAAAAAGTCAATCAACAGATGGTTACCAGCAGCCTTTTCAAGTTCTAGATTAACACCTGTAACAAGCCAGGAAAACTATCTTTCTCTCTCAGATCAAAGATTAACACCTAAAATCAGACAGGATAACTATCTACTTGACCTTCATTGAAGCAACCTTACACCGGTTCCTTCCATTTCAGATGAAGCATTACACGAACTCATCATCAGGCAACCCTACACCGGTTCCTTCTTAGTTTCAGATGAAGTTTTACATGGACTCATCACCAGGAAACCCTACACCGGTTTGTTCTCAGTTCCAGGTGCAGTTTTACACGGACTCGTCATGAAGCAACTCTACACAGGTTCCTTCTTAGGAAATTTCGGATGAAGTTTTACACGGACTGATCATCAAACAACCCAAATTTCAAAAAATAGTTTATAGATGCTCCATACACGGATGCTAATCTATTGCTTACTCAAATTCAAGGATCATGAAAACAGTTTATAGATACTCCAGACACGGATGCTAATCTATCGCTTGTTCAGATTCAGCCTCAGAAAACAGTTTATAGATACTCCAGACACGAATGCTATTCTATTGCTTATTCAGATCCCCAACTCAAAGACGTTCCATACACGGATACTTTTCTGATACTCATTCTTTTGACTTACAACGTACAATTCAATAAACATTCTTGGATGGTATCTTTAAGCCCATCTCCGACAAGATTCTGTCACATCTCTAAATGGCATCTTTAAGCCCATTCCCTCAACTATACTTTGACGAGTGCAAATTTATGGGCACTCTAGTGTCCAATCATCTTTTACCTTCGAGTCGCGAACGGCAAACTCGCCAATCTAACTCTTCAGGTTCAAGATATTTGAACAAGGGCAGCTGTTGTACCCCAAAATTTTCCCTCCCATTTTTCACAGAAAATCACAACTCTAGGGTTTCTCACGTATTCAAGATTGGCTTAAGAATCAATCAGACAGATTTTCCCCTATGGCAGTAAATTAGGAATTAGGGTTTTTCTCGCATTTCTTAGAAGAAACTGAATTCTCAGAAATTCAATTAACTATCACATGTTTTCACGCTTTTTCAAGTTTACTAAAAGGTTACTGGTTGTTCTCAAGGCCTGTTTATCTGGGACAAGAAATGGAAGATGAGACTGTCATTTGGAACATTCAGGTTTTGTCTGATCCAGGTTAACCAGATAATGTGCGTTTGTTAAGTCATTTGCTTGTTAATGGAATGAGACGTTTGGTGGTTTATGGAATGAACATTCATTTATGGAATACACAATGCGTGTTTATTTAGAATGCAGTGGCGAGATTGCATGATCATTGGAGTTTAAGTCATCTGGATTGGAATTATTGGAATGCAGTTTCAGTTATTTTAATCAGGAATCTTAAAAAATCAGTGAAGACATAAAGAGAGAATTACAAGTTGCTAACAGTAATGAACTTTTATTGGATATCAGATGATCTCATAAAGACTTTCTTCATTTATTTCAAATGTTGTTACAAAAATAATTTATTATTCAAATGTTGTAGGTTTTACAACTTATAGTTCTTGAAAAATAAATTATTACAACTAATGGAAAACCACTTCCAACTCTTTCCTAGAGGTGTCTTCAACTTCAACTTCTTTAGGTGCCTCTGTCTGAGCAGGCTTCGTTACTTTCTCTTTGCCCCGAGTCTCAACAATTGACTTGGTAGCGCTAACTTTAACAAGTGTAGAAACAGTCTTTGGAGAGATTTTTGGGGAGAAAACTCTTCTACTTCTAGTAAACTTACTTGTCCCTACAATATTGTCAATTTCGAGATCAGCAACTTCAATTCCTTCGTTCTCAATAATCGGTAGTTCTTGCTTGACGCCATGGTAGTAAACGTCGGATCCATATTTCTAAGGAATAGCTTTATTTGAGGAATATGGAATGGGTCCAGGTGTAGTCATGATTAGAGGAGCAACTTTTATATTGGAATTTATTATTATAGGACCTTTGGATGTGATCTTGATGGGAGTGCCAGAAATTACAGATAAGTTTTGAAACAAATACTCAACAGCCGGAATTTTCTCGATCAGAATCAAATGATTATCCATTAGGCATTGAATGCCTTCTTTCAGCAACTTGCATCCATTGGGTTGGGTTGTGCAACAATAACATCTTTTAATACATCCCAGAAATAAACCGGTCTATAATAGATTCTTTTTTATGATTGGGACGGGAGTAACCAATTTACTTATAATAGAAACATAAAGAACATCATCAATTGCACTTACGCCTTTGTCATGCTTAAGAATTGGTGTAGTAATTACATTCGGAGTTTTCGGAGGGTCAAACTCAATTTTTTTGTTGTCAATCATGTCTTGAATTTTGTTTTTCAGGGCCCAGTAGTTGTTGGTATGGTGCCTAGGACTGTAGGAATGGTAAGCACACTTCGCATTTAGATTGTAGCAGGGAGAGGAGGTTTAGGGATTTTGAGGAGTCTCCCTTAATGTTATCAACTCCGCTTTCAGTAAATGTTGTAATGCCTGAGATAGTGGCATGCTGATCTTTGTAAACTGTCTTCTCGGAGCATCTGTCCTACACTGATTTCCCTATTGTTGTTGTTGATGTTGTTAAACAGGCGCATTATTAGAAATTAACACCGCTCCTATAGACTGATTGTTGTCATTTTTAACACGGCCCTTCTGGCCATAAACAAAATTGGTTTCCTTCTTACCACTGAATGTCTTCTTCACAACACTTGAAGGCACAACTACTGGAATCTTTCTACTCTCAATACCACCTTCGACATGTTCTCCTATTAGAATCAGTTCGGTGAAACCAGATGAGGAGCTTCCAATCATATGGTTAAAGATTGGCCATGTCAAAGTATCCATGAACATATCAACCAGCTCCCTATCAGATAGCGGAGGTTGAACTCGTCCAGCCAGATCTCTCCACTTTTAGGCATACTCTTTGAACCCTTCATTCGAGCCCATAGTCATATTTTGTTATTGCATACGAGTTGGTGCAAGGTTAACATTGTATTGATACTACTTGTAAAAAGCAGCAGTCAGGTCTTCCCAAGTGCGAATATTGGTTCCTTCCAACTGATAGAACCATTCGAGTTGTGTACCAGACAAACTTTCCTGAAAGAAGTGGACCTATAATTTTTTGTCAGCAGTATGGGGTTGGATCTTCCGAACATAAGATCTCAGATGAAGCTTGGGACAAGAAACACCATCATATTTAGCAAAAGTGGGGGTATTGAATTTGTGAGGGATAATAACCTCAGACATAAGACCCGTCTCCTTAAAATCCAGTCCAGGCACTTTCTGGATTTCCAAAGCATTGAGGCGATCTTCAACTATTTGTATCTATCAATAGCAAGAGGATATTGTATACAGATTAATCTTTATCATCAGGAATTTTACCGGAGCCAATGTTACTTCCGCCTTCAGTCTTGACACTTATATCGTCTTCTTCTTGGTTATCTTCTTCATCGGAGGAAATAACATAATTCTGAGCTGGCCTTGAAAGGCTTTTGAACCTTTTCCCTATGTTAAGAATAGCAACGGGCTTCCGAGTCTTCTTCTTTTTGGCGATGAGCACCATCATATATTTTTGTCCCTGGGCTAAGTTCATGAGAGTTTCCTAAAATTGGGCATTATGTGCTTGGAGTTCCTTGACAGTTTGTTCAAGAGCCATCTTTTACTGAAATAAACAGCAAGAAGATAAGAAAACCTGTATCAGAAAACCTGTGATGTAATGATGTGTATGATATGTAGATGCAATCTTTTCAAGGATCTCGTGGGATAAACAGAAGGAAATGTTAGAAATTGAGTCTGACTGTAGCTTTGACTAAAGAACTTTGCATCATTGAACGCCCTTCTATGAGAATCAAGCTCACCATGTCAAGTGGGTCTTAGCCTTTGACTCAAGATAACGTACTTCGGTCTTTGACGGCATTGGTTAGAGAAAAATAAATCAACTTGCCCCTTGCTATATGTCAGTTCCTGATGCTTTGACGGAATTTGGTTACAGGAAAATAAATCCTCTTGCCCCTTGCTAAACGTCTGGTTTATAATAAACCTGCATCACATGCCCTTGAGATCCTTGAAATGGTCAATGAAAATGATATGGTATGATGTCACGATGTTATGATGTCATGTTCGAATAGATAATCAAAAACCAGGAAAAGCACATAAAAACCTTAGGTTTAGGCTTGTATGGAGTTTGTAGGTAAGTACCCTCTTGAGTTTCAGTTGGCTCAACCTGTCCTAAGAAAAATAATCGGGTTCTAGGAGTCTCATATCATTGATCTTTCTCTCAGGAATTGTTTCAGCATAACATCTGATTTTTTACTAAAATATCCCGAGAGTCTGATCTCAATGAGTATAACGTCGAGTATCAACCAACTTTAGACTGCACCAAAGCCGACCATCTCACTACCTTTTAATGGCTAAGTTGGGTCAATTAAGGTTCTAAAGGCCAGTTACTGCTTATGACACCATGCGGCAGCCCAACTTTCTCCTGGACTGACTCAAGGGACACAAACACAAACCAATGTGCCCCACTAATGTAGCCATTTCTTAAACCATATCGGTCTATGCCGTACAGTTTCCACGATCTATAACTACTTACCTAAAATGTCCCCAGATTCGGGGATATGATATTTGCAAGAAATAAACACGAGCATAGCCCGAAGTGTGAAGCAATCAAAGCAAATAAGTAAAAATAAGTAAAGTGATCTAACTCTAAAGGTAACCCAACTTTTTAGTATCTCCCCAGCAGATTCGACAGTTCTGTAATACGGTGGGAGAACTGACTTGGTTTTGCGTTTGATCGCAAATGTTGCGGATAGCAAGAGTCACCACCGACTTTTTTTTATCCAATAAGGAAAGGGTGAAAAGAATAGGAAAGACCTTTGAGATTTATTTTGAGTTCTGGGGGTAGGCTATGAAAAGGGAAGGTATTAGCACCCTTTTCACCAGTAGTTATCTATGGGCTCTTAATTTCTTAGCTCACTTTTGAAAATCTTGCTTTATGTGTGTCATTTGTTTAAAAATATTTTGAAATCGCCAATGTAAGGCGGACTTTGTAATGACTCTTGTATCGTTAATAGTGTATACAAAGCATTTGTTTTGAAAATATTTTGAAAGTGTTTGTGTGACATGTTTTGTTTTTGTGAGAAAGCGATTAACAGTTCTACCATTACTCAAGGTTGTTCTTGTATTTTCCCCCCTCCTTTAGATAATGCAACCCTACACTTATTTAGTAGGAAGCCCTATCATTGGATGTGAAGGGACATGCGCGGGTCATCGTACAATCATCGAAGCTAACTTGTAGGGTCACTTTAGAAATGTTTTTAAGGGACTAAGATCGTTTACCGAAGGCAACATTGGAAAGGGTCATCGAGGGACTACAATCTTTTTAACTGATGGCCTTTGCTAAAGCGTCCCCACGTTCGAGGGACATGAATTTTTTCCGAGAAAACAAGGGAAGTTATCCTAGAGGTGTGTGTGTGTAGAGTGATTTGTGTTTCAGTTATTCTATCTTGTATTAGACTATCTATCATTCGCTTTTATTCTTGCCATACAATCCTGTTATGCTAACAATAATGTATACAAAGCATAAATGCGGAAAGTAAAGGCAGAAAGTAAAAATTCCAACGCTATTACAAGGCTTCGAGAATGGGGGTACACGTAATAAAATGCGGTAATAGCAAAACCCTAATTTTCTATTATAGACCATGAGCAGATACATAATTGGAAAAAAATGCGAAGGTAATAAAATGCACGAAAGTGTAAAATAAAAGGAAACAGAAACGGAAAAGGAAAATTGCTTTGGTGATTTTTGATAGAAAGTATTTGATGATTAACCTAATAACCTAATTAATTTTAATTAATTTAAAAAAATTTGTTAATTAAATTAAACAAACCCCAAAAAATCTAAGTTGATTTTAATTTAATTAAAAAAAGGATTAGTGAAAGGAAAACCTAAAAACTTAAATTAGGGTTTATGGAAAAAAGGTTTTTCGTAAAAAAAAAAAAAAGGAAAATGAGAGAAAGACTAATAAGAAAAGAGAATTTGAAAAAGAAATAACCAAAATGGTTGGGGTGTGTGTTGAACCCACGCCCTCAAGACTTCCAGCCAATACATTCATCACCGTGCTATGCCCGTCTCGGTGTTAGTAGATAGCTTTAGCGTGTTTTGTAAATTCATCATGCAAATCATGAAAATATGAAGAAAATATATGACAAAAGTAAGGATAGAACACATGCCCTTTGATACAAATGCATTAACGCGCGCGCTTCAACCGCTGGGGGGGTATTACATCCATTCATTTAATTGAAACCAATAAAATAAATATTACACAAAAAGGAATAGATCAGAGAGGCGTTGGAGCCCTAGCTCCGGTCTTCTTCTCCGGTGAGTCAATCCTTCGCCCCTACAAAATAGCAACTATTAGAAAGCAAAAAGTACCCTACCCCCCTAAATCGAGGGCCACGAGTTCAATAGGATAATTATTTTGGACTGAAACGGCCTGGTTTGAGAGGTATAACGAAAAAGATGTGGATCAGTGCAAGTATGGCATCTCACGATTTGGATTGCATGGGATCATTATGATGATCCAAACCTGTAAAAACACATCTTAGGATCATATTAATGGCATTAGTGTAATACAGTGGGAGAACTGACTTTTGGTTTTGCGTTTGATCGTAAATGTTGTGGATAGTCACAGTCTCCATTGACTTTTCTTTTATCCAATAAGGAAAGGGTGAAAAGAACAGGAAAGACCTTGATATTATTAAGTTCGGGGGTAGGTTTTGAAAAGGGAAGGTGTTAGCACAATTTTCATTCATAATTATCTATGGGGTCTTAATCACTAGCTCACTTTGAAAATGCTTTGTGTTTGAAAATATTTTGAGAAATGCAAATAGTAAGGCAAGACTTTCTAATGACTCTCGTATCGTTAAAAGTGTATACAAAGTGTTTATTGTTTGAAAATATTTTTTTAAGAAGTATTTGTGTGAAAAGATGTTTTGTTTTTATGAGCAAGTGATTAATAGTCGTCTACCTACTCAAAGTATTTCGTGTTATTTTCCTTCTCCTTTAGATAGTGCTATCCTACCATTAGTTAGTAAGAAGCCATATCGTTGGATGTGATCGGACGGGTGTGGGTCGTTGTACAGTCATCAGAGGCAACTAGTAAGGACGCTTTAGCAATTTAAGGGATTGGATCATTTATCGAAGGCAACATCGAAAGGTTCATTGAGGAACTATGATCGTTGTTTTCGAGGGACTTTTTTAAAGCGTCCCTAGGTTCGAGAGACATGACTATTTTGTAATCCGAAGGCAACAAGGTAGGATACCCTAGAGGTGCGAGTGTGAGATGTATGTTGCATTTCGGTTATTTTAGCCTTGCATTTAGGGTTAGCTATCGTTTATTTTTAATTCTTGCCATACAATCTTATTAGCTAAACAATTATATATACAAGGCATAAAGTATAAGTGCGGAAAAGTAAAGTTATACACTATTACATGGTCTTGGGGCAGTTACATGATAAAGAAATTGTGCGGCAATTTAAACTAAGTTATTACAAAAAAAAAACCTTGGACCTATACAATTGTTTCTAGGAATTTAAACGCAAAAAAAACAATGTAAGAAAGATTATTTAAGGTACTAAAATCTAAAATATTAGAAATCAATTTTTTTTTGTGTATTTTTGGTTTGATTTTATATGTTAATAATAAAAAAACTAATGTCTAATTTTAATTATAAATTAATTAATTTAATTGCAAAAACCTAATTCTAAATTTATTAAATTAATTGATAAAAAAATACTAAACCTAATTTTTTGATTTTATAAGTTTTTTTATGATTTTTTTTGTCTTTTGATTTTAATTGTAAAAAATAAATAAATAAATTAATGGAAATATAAGAAAGGAAAAAGGTTAGAAAAAAGTGTTAAAAGAAAATGCATGGGGTGGGAATCGAATGGCATCCTTCGTTTAGTCTGAAAGTTCCTGCGAGTAGTGATTCAAAGCTTCACCATGACTATTTCCTAGCAATGGCGAGTCATGACTCATGCGCTCAACCTTGCATATTTAGGCTCAAACCTGTTCTAATCATCATGTAGCATATGTTTGGAAACACCAAAACAGTTAAGCGTGCATAAATTAATAGATTTGAATTTTCAAAACCCTACCCAAGATGTGAGTGTGAGTATGATGATCTTAGGCGTGGAATTTCTTAGTTCTTCAAATGAGCGTGTTGTTGGGAATGTCAGGATGATGGTTCAGTCCTTGGTTTGGACTGAAAACCACTGAAAATGGAATTCGAATACGCTCTAATTCTTGACTTTTTGGTGATTTTTTGAACTAGCTTTTGAGGTGAATTTCGTGGTCCTCCTCTTGGTTTGATGTCCTCTATTTATAAGCATCATATTAAGTCAACAAAAAAGAATGACAATCATGAGGAGTTAAGAGTGAATCAAACATGATAAAACATGTTTTCAAGCTTCCAAATTTGAAGATTCTTGGCCAAAACCAGTGAAACTCTTCCTATATTGAGGAAAAACGGTTTTTTAAAGTTTGATATGTGTTCTTGAGCCTCAAATCTGATCCAAAACCAAGCCCACATGCCTTTGTCCATCATTTGTTATTTAATTTAATTTATTTTGTATTTAATTGAATAAAAATAAAAATAAATATAAAAAATATAAAAAAATCATGGTAAGATATGAATGAGTTTAAGGGTCCTCTATAAGGCCATGAACATGTTTATACCTTAGAAGATAGGTCCACTAGTCCAAAATTTCAAAATTGCTCAATTTGGAATTCATGCATTTCTCTCAAAATTTTCCAACTTGAACTAGTCATAACTCTCTCAATTTTAATATTTTTAAGGTGATTTTTGACTTTTTGAAAAGCCAGAGATATAATATACAATATCTATTTTGATCATTTTTGCATTAGGATACTTTATCTTCATATAATTTTCCTTGACAAAAAGTGTCTGTTTGTTAACTTTTGAAATGACCTATAATGTATTGGCTCATATCTCTTAAATGAAGTATTTTTTGGACTCGAAGTTAGAGATATAAAGTTATAGAGAATTGAATTTCCTTCAAAATAAGTTTTTTTGGGGAAAATATGATCAAGCATGTGAAAGTTATGCTTGGTCAAAGTTCAGTTGACTTCTACTAAGGAAACCCTAATTTGGCAACTTTTGACTTTTGATGATTTGAGAGCTTTTCTTGAGGAATCATGATCAAACCTTGATAAAGTAATGAATATGACTTCAAAATATTAATGTTGACCAAAAATCTTGAGGTTTGACTGTATGTTGACTAATGATGACTTTTTGTCCAATATAACTGATTTTCACTCTTCTAAGCAATTGACTGAGCAAACTTGTACTGCAAGACTTGAAACTTGACATGAGGATTATTTAAGGCATATGATGAGCCATGAAAACAACTTGAGTCATTAGAAACTCAATTTCCTTTGAGGAAAACAAAACCTTAGTTATAGGTCAATTGCTTAGGAGGGACTTGTCTGATCAATTCCTTGAGTAGTCTTAAGCAATTGGGAAACTTAGGAGTCTGAGGGAGTGTCTCGAATCAATTGTCTTCAAAAATGGGAGGGAAAATTTTGGGATCAACAATTATTTTGGCTTAAAATGAAACGAAAATCAAAATATGAGTTTTATAAAGATCATGAAATCAGTGATGAATGCATGCGTATTTCGTGAGCTTTGAACCATCAAACTTGATCCATTCTTACTATGTATGATTACTGGGAGTGAATGGAGTGGCTAGTTTGTTGTGAAAGGGACTATGAATATTGTTGTACCCCAAAATTTGCCCTCCCATATTCTTCAAGATTTGCAAAGAGCATGCTTCACAATCTCTCAAGGGTTGCACAGTTCAAGGGCCTCCTAACAGTCAAAAACTAGGGTTTTGGTTCTGGCAGAGAAATTGAAGCTTCCAAGGGTCCAAACAAGTCCCACATGCCTACAAACATTTTTAAGTGTCCTCATGTCAAGTTTCAAGACTCACAGCACAAAATTGCACAGTCAAATGCCCTAATTGCTCAGCAGTCAACTGCAGGGGCAAAATGGTCATTTGACAGTCAAAAGTCCAGATTTTTGGTCAACATCTTATTTTGAAGCCACAAACATCATTTTATCAATCCTTGATCATGATTTTCAAGGCATGGCTCAAAAAGTCTCAAGATGCAAAAGTTTCCATAATTGGACAGTTGAAAAAGTCAAATGTAACTTGACCAAGGCATAACTTCCACATGGTTTATCAGAAAAATTCCATCCAAAGCTCATTTTGAATAGAAAGACATTTCCTACAACTCCTCTTCACACTTCAAGTCCAAGAAATGTTCTCACAAAAAGTTATCAATTTCAACATTATAGGTCATTTTCAAAAGTCAACAAAAAGGGACTTTAAGTCAAAGACCATAACTTGAGATTGGTATATCAAAATGACATGGGACCAAAGGAATTGGTTAGAGGACTTCAAGACATTTCCAAAATGTCCAAGAACATGATCAAAGCTTAAACATTGAGCAAGATATGCCTTGTGGAAGTTGGGAAATTTTTGGGAATTTTGAAAAGTCAACTTTACTTCAAATGCCTCAAAATTGCTAATGGGCCACAAATTCTTCCAAGTATCATCATCCAAAAGCTATGCACGACCCATTGACCCAAAGGGGAGTTATTTTCTTATTTTTAATTAATTAATTGAATATTTAATCTATTTAATTCATTTAATCAAAATTAATTACAAGAAAAATACTAAAATAAGGTTTTCAAATCTTTTTGTGCAGTATAATCTCTCATCAAGGCCTAAGGATTTCATGCATGCCCAAAGAAGAAAGATTCCATGCAAATTGGCTAGGTTTCATGATAAAAAGATTGAAAAAGATTATGCAAAATCACAAAATTCAAAAGCATTGATTCCATGGATATTGGGCTTGTTTTGTTGACCTAAAACATTCACATATATGTACACATGATAACCCTAACGCACAAGACCTGAAAGCTGCGCCTCAAATCAAATACAAACTTTGCTTTTCTTCTTAAAAAACTCAAAACTGTTTTCCTAGTTTCAGGGTGTTTCAAAGCAAAACAACTATTCCATTGCACTCCTGACACATCCAGGAATCTTCTCCAATCAAAATCAGACCTCTGCACGTAAAGAACTGGTAGAACCATGTCGCACTTTTCATGAAAATACTCATAATCGTATCTTGAATTCCATGCATTTTTCATGTGTTTTTGATGTTGATTTATACTAACGTGCATCTCCTGAAGCTAATGACATAACTTAATTGAGTTGTGAGGCCCTGTATCAAAAAACGCCATGGAAGATGCTTAGGGTTTCAGAGTTCTAATTTTGGGGCTTTGCACATAGGGTAAAATCAGACCTTCAAACCAACACCAATGGATTCGTGACATCCCAACGATGATAACTCACACCTCGCGCTCAATTTATGATCAACCATACGCTAATCGCTATTTTTGAATGTTACAGTTTTTGGGGGTTTAAAACCCCCGCTATCCATTCTGTATTTTTCAGGCAAAAAGCAAGGAAGCAAGGAAGAAGATGGACGTGGCTTTACCTGAGTGGTCCATTTAAACGTTGGCGCGTTTTTGAGTGTTCCAGCACAGTGGACATTATTGTTTTATATATTATTTCTTTTCCACTATAATAACAAACATGCTAAGCAGCTCAGTTGGTGGGACGTGATGTTGGCAAGCCTTGGGACCTGGGTTCGATTCCCAGGTCCCCCACTTTATTCAATATTTTCTTTTCTAACGTGATTCTGTGTAGCATACGCCCAAAGGCCTACCATACAGCCTGGATTCTCAACTTGCCACGCGCCCAACAAGACCAATCCAATGGTCAGAAGTTGCAGATCACCATGTGCGTCAGTCAACATCTCCACATGCAATCTGGAAAAGTCAAACGTGGTCAAGCATCTCATGGGCCAAATTGCTCAATTTACCTCCAAAATTGGGGTCAACACCCCCCATTGGTTTGCATATTATTTTCTTTCTTTTTATTTTTTCTATTTATTTGTTTTATTTATTTTAGTTAATTCATCAAAATTAATTTTCCTAAAATATAAAAAAATCAGAAAATCATAAAACAATGAAAAAATATGCTTTGTTAATATTAATTAATATTATTTTGTAAATAAATTTAATAATTTACTTAGTTTTAATTTTAGGTTTTAACTTTAACTTCTTTTCTTAAATAAATTAAAAAAACATAAAAATTAGGGTTTCTAGCTTTTTATTCCTTTTTTTTTAATAATTAAAATTTCTTCTCATTATCACTAGTAATTAATTATTTTTGTAAATAAATTTATCATTAAATAATTAGGTTAAAACTAGGTATAACTTAAACATTTTTTTTATAAATTAAAAATAGTTTAGAATTAGGTTTTTTAATTCCATTAATTTTCTTAAGTTCATAAAGTACAAAAAATATCAAAAAATAAGTCTTTTTCCTTTATTTAATTTAATTAATTTCATAATTTCAATTTAATTTCTTTAAAAGGGTCCAACGCCCTCGCTTTCGATTATAATTTCGTTTCGCGCGCTTATTTTATTTCTTTTCTTATAAATTTCATGTAATTACTCCAAAGCCTTGTAATAGATTAATTAGGATATTTATTTTTTCGCATTTTTATTTTATTCAAATCGGGTCTTGGATTAATTTGGCGATGTAGACCCGCGCCTTTGTAATAGCGTAGGACTTTTAATTCCGCATCTTTTAACTGTTAATAACTTGCATGAAAGAATGAAGGCCAAAAATAAAAACAAAGCGTAGATCACCAATGCATGAACAAGACAAATATAATTGAAAATGACACACAAATCACACACCACCCCTAGGGTACGTCTCACTGTTGCCTTGCCCCTCGAAAAGTGGTCGTCGAGTAGAGGATGTTTTAGTAAGTCCTCATGTCCATGAACAAGGCATGAGGGTAGCTTCTAAGGTGTCTTCCTATTGCTCTAGTGACCAGAATGTCCCGAACCCTCGAATTGACCCGAACACCTCCAACGGTGGTGCTACCTACCTCTCAATGGTGGGATGGCACTATCTTAAGGACATTTACACAGACGAATTCCTTAGGGTAGGTAGACGACTCATAGATACTTGCTCTATTCAAAAATAAATCAAAAACCTTTTCACACCGACACTTTCAAAAAGCTTTCAAAACAATTTTTCAAACACTCTTGAGGACTGATACAAGAGTCTTTCTGAAATCTCTAAACGAAACTTTTTCAAACCCACTCACAATTGAAAAGCAAATATTTTGAAAACACAATGAGCAAGTATCTAAGAGCCCATGGATAACCATGGATAGAAAGGGTGCTAACACCTTCCCTTTCTATAAATCTACCTCCCGAACCGAGAACTATCTCATAAGGAATTTTGCTGTGCTTTTGTCCTGTCCATGTTGGAGAAAATAAAAGACGGTGGCGACTCTTGCTTACCGCGACATTTCGCGAACCAGCTTTAAACAGTCAGTTCCAGATCCACCGATCACAGAACTGGCGACTCTGCTGGGGATACTCTTATAAAGTGAGGTGTACCTTAGGATAGTTCATAACTGTGTTTTCAATTGTTTTGACTTGTTTGCTTTAAAATTGTGGGTTGCATGGGAGTTACATAGATCCTAACCCGGATCTGGGGATACCCTATTTAGGTAGCATAAGCTGTGAGGGACCTGTGCGGCGTAGACCGACACGGGTGAAGCAGTGGCTACGTTGGTGTGGCACCTTGGTCTGTACCGATATCCCTTGTGTCACAACGAGGAGAATATGGGTCTTCCAAGGAGTCGTTAAACACCAACAGACCTTAGAACCTTAAATGACACAACTTGGCCATTAGAACAGTAGCAGTATGCTACGCCCATTGAGGCTAAACTCTCGTGATGGTTCTGGCCGCAAGAAAAGATTGCGATGCTGGAGTTATGACCGATTGAGGGTAGTCAATGATATTGGGATCCTCTAAGAACCCGATCACTTTTGATAGGACAGGTATGAACCAACAAACTAAAAGAGGGTAATACCTAGACCTCATGTTGGCCTAAACTTTAAGGGCTTGCCTTGTGTGACTTGTGTGCCTTACATGTGTGCCTCTGTAAATATTTGTGGTGTGCTTTATCATAACATCATAACATCATGAGCATTGCATGCATCCTGCATAAGGACTGACCATTTCAAAGACAAGAGGGTTTCACCTTTGCTCTGTTTTGTAGGACATCATGATGCCTATGCGAAGGAATACTATCCGGTTCAACTTTGTTCACCCACCTGAGTTGCTTGAAGAGTTGGTTAGCAGGATTACAAATACCACTTCCTTCATCCAGAGGCATGGTTCTCTTCTCAGTTTAGTCACTGCAAAGAGGGATCAACAGTTGATGAGTGTCCTGACCCAGTTCTATGACCCTCTGTACCAGTGTTTCACCTTTCAAGACTTCCAGCTGGTCCCTACCCTAGAAGAGTTCTCTGATTTGCTTGGCATCCCTATCTTGGATCAGACTCCCTTCACTGGTTGGGAAAAGACCCTCAAGCTTAAGGAGGTTGCTGTAGCTCTTCCCTTGACACATCAAGAAGTAATGGACAACTGGGTGACTAGAAGCGGAGTTAAGGGTTTCTTGGCCAAGTTTCTGGTTGGTAAAGCTAACAGTTTCTGGAATGACTTGGACTTTAGGGCATATGAAGACATCTTGGCTCTCTTAATCTATGGGCTAGTCTTGTTTCCTAATCCTGACAACTTCATCAATGTCATTTCCATAAGGATCTTCATGTCTCAGAATCCTGTGCCCACTCTCTTGGGTGACATCCTGCAACAACTTTATGCTCGTACTGCCCGAAGACGAGGAACTCTATGGTGTTGTATCCCTTTGTTGGTGAGGTGGTTTATTTCGCACCTCCCTAAGTTCGTGCTGAAGAACCAAGAAGGAAGAGGTTGGGCTCATAGGTTAATGTCTCTCACTGATAAAGACATCATTTGGACTTTCAGAGGTTTGGATGAGATAGCTGTTATTGATCGTTGCGGAGAATACCCTAATATTCCTTTGATTGGTACTCAAGGAGGAATCTCTTACAATCCGTGTCTAGCGCTCCGTCAGTTTGGAAGGGCCAGAAGAGCAGGGCCTCATGAGATGTTGGTGCCTCACATCAGTTTTGAGTTTCAGATGGATAGTGACAAGTTGCGTCGTAGGTTCATCAAGGCTTGGGACAAAGTTCATAAGGCTGACCCACAAGAGTTAGGACCAAAGACTTCTCTACCTATGGAAGCCTACTACAAATGGGTTCGCATCCGTGCTCAGAAGTTAGGTATGCCATACGAAGCTGTCAGGCCCGTCATTCTTGAGTATCCTGACAAAGATGGGGCTCCTCCAACTGTCCTCCCTCCTCAGATACCTACTGATTATGAGACATTAAAGAGGTCTTGGTCGCAACTGCGAGAAGAGCGGGATTCTTATCGAGAAAAGTTCAACGAGCAAGAATTAAAGATTCAGAAACTGACAAAGCAGTTGGAGAATGAGCGAGCTCTGAATGACTACATCCGTACTGAGAAGAGGAGACCATGGGATCAATAAGGAGCTCTGGATGTTCTTTTACAGATTTATTTCCCTTTTCAGTATTTCCATTTTATGTAACGCCTAAGGGCAACCTGTTGAACAATTTAAGTTTCAAAGTTGAATCTAATGAAGTGTGTTCCTTTTTGTTTACAAAGTTGATTCCCGATTGTCTTTGAAAACATAAATCATACGCATTCCATTCATCATGTGCATAGCAGGTTTTCTTCTTTTCAGGTTGCTTACTGTTCTTCGTTGTTTATTTCAGCATCATGAACCCTGACTCATCATCAACCGAGATGTCTATCAAGGCCCTTCAGGCGCAGAACGCGCAATTTCAGGAGCTGATCATGGGTTTGGCTCAAGGCCAAGAAGAGCTGAAGGCTTTACTCCTGAAGAAGGAGAAGAAGAAGAAGAAGAAGAGAACTGTTCTTTTCAACTCGGGCCAAAGGTTTGGCAACACTCTGCAGAATGAAGAGGCTGGTTCTTCTGTAGGCAAAGGCAGTCCCCAGGGGGGAAAGGCTTCAAGTCCAGTAGTCTCTGACAACGAGACTGACTTTAATGAGGAACAGTATCCTCCTGCTGAAGACCGGTATAAGCAGTTGGAAGACAGACTGAATGCAATGGAGATCCAACAAGTGCCTGGGCTGGATTTCGGAGACTTGGGCTTATCTACTGGTGTGATTATTCCTCACAAATTTAAGGCACCATCTTTCACCAAGTATGACGGGGCGTCTTGTCCCAAGCTACACCTCAGATCTTACGTGCGGAAGATTCAGCCGTACACTGTGGATAAGAATTTGTGGATCCACTTCTTCTAGGAGAGTCTTTCAGGGACTCATCTCGAATGGTTCTATCAGCTGGATGGGACCAAGGTTCGTAACTGGGAGGAGTTGGCTACTGCTTTTTACAAGCAGTATCAATATAATGCCGACCTTGCCCCTACACGTACCCAACTCCAGGGTATGTCGCTAGGATCGAGCGAAGGTTTTAAAGAGTATGCACAGAAGTGGAGGGACCTAGCTGGCAGGGTGCAGCCTCCGTTAACTGACCGTGAGCTGGTGGATATGTTCTTGGGGACCCTATTTGGGCCATTTTTCAATCATCTTATCGGTAATTCGTCTGCAGGGTTTACTGATCTTATTCTGACTGGGGAGAGAATAGAGGCTGGAATGAAGTCCGGAAAAATTCAGAAGGGTGCATCTTCAAGTTCTGAGAAGAAGCCCTTTAAGAAGGAGGCCAGTGCTGTATATGGGCCTAGGAGGCAAGAGAAACCTGAGCGCCGCCAATTTGTCAACGCGGTAATGATTGCTAAACCTACTGCCGCTCCTCGGCAAACTAATCCACAAAGGGCTGAAAGACCCAGAAGAGAGTTTACCCGTCTAAGCATGACCTTGTTGCAAATCTTGCCGCAGTTGCTATCCACCAATTTGGTGACTGTTAGAGAGGCCCCGAAGGTTGTGAACACTGCCTCTCCCAAGTACAATCCAAATGCCCGTTGTGCTTATCACTCCGATAGCCCGGGGCACTCCACTGATGACTGCTGGGCCTTAAGGAATAAGGTGCAAGACCTTATTGATGCAAAGGAGATACAATTTGAAGCGCCTGAGAGGCCAAATGTGGTGACTGCTCCTATGCCCCAGCATGGAGTGAATGTCGTTGATGAAGATGTGTATGCCGTTTCTGTGAATGATGTAGCTACTCCTCTGATGACCGTTAAGAGGAACCTACTGCTGGCCGGTTTATTTTCGGGTTGTAGTGAAGGTTGCCTTTTCTGTATTGTTTCCCTTTCTGGTTGTCCTTTGCTGAAGTTGGGCATCCAAAACCTGATGGACAGCAAAGAGATTCTGTTCAAGAAGACTCCTGTTCAGTTTATTCCGGTGGAAGAAGTATCTGTTGTTACCATTTTCAATAATCCGATCAAGGCTCTCCCAAGGAAGCCAGTTAAAATCATGACTGTCGCACCCATTGTGATTACTGTTCCGGGGCCTCTCCCCTATGAATCTGATAAGGCTGTCCCATGGCACCATGGGGCAGATGTGTATGTACATGGAATAAAGCAAGAGTTCAACACTGGTACCAGCGTCAGCAATATCACTGGTCCAGCCAAAGTAACCCGCAGTGGCAGGCTCTTCTCGCCTGACATTACGCCACCAGCTATGCGAAGACCCCTCACTATAACACCTGCAAGTGTACCTATTCCCGTTTCTGATCAAGTTGCTCCCCCTGCCGCCGAGTCATCTAATGCTCGGGGCAAAGGGATTGAAGACGAGCCTTCCCGGATGGAGGCGCCAAAATCTGTGAATGCTGAGGCCTCCCAACAAGAGATGGAGGAAATTCTGAAGATAATCAAGAAGAGCGACTTTAATGTTGTTGAACAGCTGGGGCATAGCCCCTCCAAGATCTCTATGATCTCCTTACTGCTGTGCTCAGAGGCCCATGCTAAGGCCTTGATTTCATTTCTCAAGACGGCCCATGTGCCATAAGAGACATCTGCAGTCCAATTTACTGATTGCGTAGCCAATTTGACAGCCGACAATGGCTTGGGTTTCTCAGATGCTGACCTTACTGCTAAGGGAAAGGACCACAATGACGCCCTGCATGTCTCTATAGAATGCAGGGGCACTACTCTTGCGCACGTGTTGGTGGACACCAGTTCTTCCCTGAATGTGCTACCCAAGAAGGCCTTAGACCGTTTGGATTGTGACGGCCTGGAGCTGAAACCTAGCAACATCATTGTCAGAGCCTTTGACGGTTCTAAGAGGATGGTTCACGGAGAGGTAGACATTCCTATTCGTGTGGGTTCTCAGGTATTTGACTCTACTTTCTATGTGATGGATATCCGTCCATCGTATTCTTGTCTACTGGGTCGACCTTGGATCCACAAAGCTGGGGCAGTGACCTCTACCCTACACCAGAAGCTCAAGTATCCCGTCAGAGGGAAGATTGTCACTGTGCAGGGAGAGGAGGAGTATATGGTTAGTCACTTGAATTCCTTCAGATATATTGAGATGGACGGGGAGTTTATTGAAACCCCCTTTCAGCATTTCGAAGAGGTACCTCCAACATTGGCAGCAGCGGAAACAGTGGTTGAAGAGGATGTTCCTTTGAAGATGGATTCCTTGAAGGATGCCCGGGCTGTGATCAAGAAAGGTGAATGTGCTAACTGCGGCAGGCTCCCTGATTTTACACCTAAAACTGACAAGTTTGGACTGGGTTTTACTGCAGAGGGTCAGAAGGCTGTGCGCAAGGCAAAGACCAGAAGACCTCCTGTGCTCATTACCAATCCAGGAGTGAATGCTGTTGGGGATGAAGATGAAGTAGAGGAGTCAGAGTTCGATAGCTGGATCTACCCGACGACGGATGGTGGATTGACCAATTGGACCGCTAAAGATCATACTCCTGTTACTTTTGTGACGCAGTAATAAACTCCTTTGTTTTGTTATCTGTAATAAACAATGATTTGAAACTCTATGGCCCGGTGTCTTACCCGGGGCACCGTGGCTTCATTTGTGAGGGTATATTAATTGTCATTTCATATATCATGAATAAAGATCTTGGACGTTTTCTCGCATTTCAAATCTTATGCTCCTTTTCTTTCTTTCCTTTCCTTATATATTGCAAAACAGCTGTATTTACACACCCTCACTCATACAGGTTTCAATCCACTATGGATCTCACTGGTAACGACTCTGCTACTGCCAGTTATGACTTCGAAAATCCGATCAACTTAGCCGAAGACGAAGGTGAAGATGATTGTGAAGTTCCCGGAGAGCTTGCAAGACTGTTACTCCAAGAAGAGAGGACAATTCAACCACATGAAGAGTCGGTGGAAACGATAAATCTGGGTACTAATACAGATAGGAAGGAGGTCAAGATTGGTGCCAACCTAGAGCTCAGCGTGAAGCAACGGTTGACTCAGATGTTACATGATTATGTGGAGATCTTTGCCTGGTCCTACGAAGACATGCCTGGGTTGGATACCGACATCGTGGTCCATCATTTGCCTACTATGGAAGACTGCCCTCCGGTCAAGCAAAAGGTCCGTCGTATGCGTCCAGAGATGTCTGAGAAGATCAAAGCCGAGGTTATGAAGCAATTTGATGCTGGGTTCCTTGCAATGACTTCTTATCCTCAGTGGGTTGCTAATGTGGTGTCGGTACCAAAGAAAGATGGAAAGGTCAGAATGTGTGTCGATTACAGGGATCTGAACAGGGCCAGCCCCAAAGATGACTTCCCCTACCTCACATTGATGTCCTTGTTGACAATACTGCTCAGCACAAGGTGTTCTCGTTCATGGATGGTTTTTCAGGGTATAATCAGACCAAGATGGCTCCGGAAGACATGGAAAAGACTACCTTTGTTACTCAGTGGGGCACCTTCTGCTACAAGGTCATGCCATTCGGGTTGAAAAATGCTGGGGCAACCTACCAACGTGCCATGGTTGCTTTATTTCATGACATGATCCATCATGAGATAGAAGTATATGTTGACGACATGATTGCAAGGTCCCAAACTGAGGAAGAACACCTTGATCATCTGCAGAAATTGTTTGACCGTCTGAAACTGTACAAGCTGAGGTTGAACCCGAATAAGTGCACCTTCGGGGTAAGATCTGGAAAGTTGCTAGGCTTTGTTGTAAGTGACAAGGGTATTCAAGTGGACCCTGCCAAGGTTAAAGCTATTCAAGAGATGCCAATTCCTAAGACAGAGAAAGAGGTCAGAGGCTTTCTAGGACGCCTGAATTACATTGCTCGGTTCATCTCGCACCTAACTGCTACTTGTGAACCAATCTTCAAGCTGCTGAAGAAAGATCAGGTAGTACGTTGGAATGATGAGTGTCAGGCTTCTTTTGACAGAATCAAAGAGTATCTCCAAGAACCACCCATTCTTATGCCACCGGTTGAAGGGAGACCTCTGATACTATACCTAACGGTACTTGACAACTCAATGGGGTGTGTGCTGGGGCAGCATGACGAGTCTGGCCGAAAAGAGCATGCCATTTATTACCTTAGCAAAAAGTTTACCGACTGTGAGACCCAATACTCACTGCTCGAGAAAACTTGCTGCACTTTGGTATGGGCTGCTCGCCGGCTGAGACAGTATATGCTGACTCACACTACCTTGTTGATCTCAAAGATGGATCATATAAAGTATATATTTGAAAAGCCTGCTCTGTCTAGGAGAATAGCAAGATGGCAGATGATCTTGACAGAATACGACATCCAGTACACGACCGAGAAAGCCATCAAAGGAAGTGTATTGGCAGACCACTTGGCACATCAGGCAGTAGACGACTATCAGTCAATGAACTTCGAGTTTCCAGACGAGAGTATCATGATAGTGACTGATTGTGAAGTACCTGGATCGGATGAAGGACCTGAGGAAGGATCCCGATGGTCTATGCACTTTGGCGGAGCCTCCAATGCTTTGGGTAACGGTATCGGCGCTGTGATCATATCCCCCCAAGGCACTCATACTCCACTCACTGCCCGGATATGTTTCAACTGCACCAACAACATGGCGGAGTATGAGGCGTGCATCATGGGTCTTCAAGCTGTGATCGACCTAAGGATCAAGTTTCTGAGTGTCTTCGAAGATTCCGCTCTCGTGATCAATCAGATCAAAGGGGAGTGGGATACGAAACATCCGAATCTTATTCCTTACAGAGAATGTGTGTTGACATTGATCCCCCACTTCACAGAGATAACCTTTGAACACTTTCCGAGAGAGGAGAATCAGCTAGCGGACGCGTTAGCTACGATGTCTTATATGTTCAAGGTCAAATGGGACAATGAGGCTCCCCGGATCATTATCTGGAAACTGGACGAACCGGCATACTGTTGTGATCTCGAGACTGAGTTGGTGACTGAGAAGCCTTGGTACCATGAGGTGAAGAGATACTTGGAAGCTCAGGAATACCCTGAAGGTGCATCTGTCAACGATAAGAAGTTTCTGAGAAGGTTCGCAGCGAAGTTCTTCCTTAGCAACGGCATCCTGTACAAGCGAAACCATGATTCGACCTTACTGGGTTGTGTGGATAAGACTAAAGCAGAAAGGATCATGGCAGAGCTGCATGAGGGTACCTTCGGAACACATTCCAGTGGACACACTATGGCAAAGAAGATCCTTCGGGCAGGGTATTTCTGGTCCACAATGGAAGCCGACTGCTACCAACATTCTCGGACATGTCACAAATGCCAGATTTATGCAGACAAGGTGCACGTTCCTCCAGTCCCTCTGAATGTCCTGACCGCACCTTGGCCTTTTGCAATGTGGGGCATAGACATGATCGGCGAGATTAAACCTACAGCATCCAATGGGCACCGCTTCATCCTGGTGGCAATCGATTACTTCACGAAGTGGGTTGAAGCAGCTTCCTACGCTACGGTAACCAAGAACGTTGTGGCACAGTTCATTCGGCATAACTTGATCTGTCGATACGGCGTCCCTGAAAGAATCATTACAGACAACGGTACCAATCTCAATAACAAGATGATCACTGAGCTCTGTGAGCAATTTAAGATACAGCACCACAACTCTTCTCCTTACCGGCCGAAGATGAATGGGGCTGTAGAAGCAGCGAATAAGAATATCAAGAAAATTGTGTAGAAGATGACAGTGACTTATAAAGATTGGCACGAGATGTTACCGTTCGCTCTACATGGGTACCGTACCTCAGCCAGGACGTCAACCGGGGCAACTCCTTTCTCTTTGGTCTACGGCATGGAGGCAGTCTTACCGATCGAAGTGCAGATACCCTCTCTCCGGATAATGAAGGATGCAGATCTGAGTGAAGATGATTGGATCCAGACACGACTTGATCAGTTAAACCTGATTGACGAAAAGAGACTTGCTGCTATTTTTCATGGTCAGACGTATCAAAAGCGGATGATCAGGGCATTTAACAAAAAGGTCAGACCACAAGAATATCAAGTTGGGGATCTGGTAATCAAGCGTATCATCCTTCCTCATAGTGATCCAAGGGGAAAATGGACCCCTACGTACGAAGGGCCATTTGTGGTTAAACATGTGTTCTCAGGAGGAGCCATGATCCTAACCACCATGGATGGTGAGGACCTTCCTCACCCCGCCAATGCAGACATAGTAAAAAGATACTACGCATGATAAAGACCCGCTAGGTTGACATACCTAGGAAAAAATTAGGGCTTCCCGGCGAACCAAAAGGGTTCGGGCAAAATGAAGGGATGAAATAAAAAAATCTGTACACCCGGCAAGTCGAAAACCTGAAAAGGCGGCTTGGGCAAAAATGGGTATCCCGGTGGACTGAAAACCCGAAAGGGCGGTCCAGGCAAAAGTTAGGGATGAAGCGTAATACCATGTCTCATTGGATCACCTTGCATCCAGAATCCGGTATGAACATCAAGTTCAGACGGCATCGATCGATCAGCTTCATCCTCGACTAGGTCATCAAGAGATGAGACGCTCGAAGATATAAAGGCGATAGCAGAGTTGAAACCCAGTGGGATCATTCTTTTCACACAGCTGTCTTGTTTTCCCTTTGTACAAATTGTATAAACTCTTTTGTTCGGCGGCGTTCTCCTACTAGGACGTCAGCCTCTTGTATATAAACGCCTATTTACAGGCAAACTCAAAATCAATACAAATACACTTTTCAGTTCAAATTGCCATTTGTTTTTCCTTTTTCTGTTTTGTTTTGCGAAGAACGTCCAAGGTTCAATTTGTGATATATGCATTGACACTAATTGCTAACTCATAAATATCTGCATACGAAACAAAGGTTTAATTACAGGTAATATTAGAAGCAGGGGCAATAATGAGTGGTCTAAGCGATCTAATTGTGCTGTCCACCAAGGTACCAAGGTGGGTTCGGCTGAAGAACATAACCAGTACATCTTAATTCCCTAGAGAGTGAACCAGCAAGTCAATGCACTCTCCCCAAGCAAAGTTACAATCAATCTTAAGGAAGTTGGGTATCCCCCGCAGATCTCAACATTCCCCAGCACAGTATACGAATATTCTTAACAAGCATCCCCGGCAGTCTTGGTCTAAGGCTGTTCCCCGACGGTATACCAGACATTCAGTGGAGTTACTTCCAGTACATCTCAAAATTTCTCCAGGAGAGTCCAATCCAGTTTCCCCAGGAAAGTTGGAATCCATCTCCCCAAGCAGGAAGCTTATCCCCAGTAGATTCTGGAAGCTTCTCCCCTGCAGAGCACGAACGCGTCCCCCGACTTTATTCAAAGGTTATTTCCCTACCAGGATATAACTGGGTTATCCACAGCCAAAAGCCATGGAAAGATCGTCCCCGACGAAGTCTTCCTATTCCCAGCGGAGTCTATTAACACTTCCAACACAACAATGGTATCTCCAGCGAAGTTACCATCAATATCTCAGCAAAGTACCTCTCTCCCCACAGAGTATTGTTCCCCAGCAAGGTCGCTAGAGTAGTTATTCCCCGCAAAGTAATCCATTCGCCAAGATTATTCCCCAACGGAGTTATCTTCTCCTACCGGTATTCTTGCAACTATCATCCCCATCGGAGACAACAAAGCACTATTCTCCAACATCAGCCCAGGATGTGACTTCCCGGCACCCGTCAAGGATTTACTTTCCTGGATGAAAACATACATTCATAAACATCGCACTTCCATACATTATAGCATGCATATATGCATCATATCTTACAAATCTCATTTATGTTGAGAACATCATTGCTTGATCCATATCACGCATTGCATATGACTGACCTTTACCTTTCAGGAAAGATCCAGTTAAGTTCTCAGCTACATTTCAAGACTTTAGTCTGGTTCAGTTAAATCGACCCTAAGATTTTCCTGATTCTTATCCAGTCAAAGGCCTTCTCTGGTTCAATCAGATCGACCCTAAGATCTCCCTAATTCTTATCCAGTTGAAGATTTCAAGACCTAGCCTGGTTCAGTTAAATCGACCCTAAGATTTTCCTGATTCTTATCCAGTCAAAGGCCTTCTCTGGTTCAGTCAGATCGACCCTAAGATCTCCCTGATTCTTATCCAGTTGAAGATATTCCAAGACCTTGTCCGGTTCAGTTAAATCGACCCTAAGATTTTCCTGATTCTTATCCAGTCAAAGGCCTTCTCTGGTTCAGTCAGATCGACCCTAAGATCTCCCTGATTCTTATCCAATTGAAGATATTCCAAGACCTTGTCCGGTTCAGTTAAATCGACCCTAAGATTTTCCTAATTCTTATCCAGTCAAAGGCCTTCTCTGGTTCAGTCAGATCGACCCTAAGATCTCCCTGATTCTTATCCAGTTGAAGATATTCCAAGACCTTGTCCGGTTCAGTTAAATCGACCCTAAGATTTTCCTAATTCTTATCCAGTCAAAGGCCTTCTCCGGTTCAGTCAGATCGACCCTAAGATCTCCCTGATTCTTATCCCAGTAGAAGACATCCAAGATTCTCTCAGCGTTCCTGTTGAGGTAGTAATCGTCCAAGGTTCTCTCAGCGTTCCTGTTGAGGTAGTAATCACCCCAAGATTCTCTCAACATTCCTGTTGAGGTAGTAATCGTCCAAGGTTCTCTCACCGTCCCGTTGAGGTAGTAACCATCCCTGGTTCACTCATTACCTTTTGAAGCTCCAGATTCAACTCCTGTAACCAGTCAGGGCGCATCTATACAAAGAGTTTAAAGACCAGCTCCTGTAACAGGCCAGGTAATCATTTTCTTTTTCAGGTACGCAAGCTCTCGCTAAGGAATCTCTTACGCGATCGACATCCAGATGGCATCTATAAGCCCATCCACTCATCCATCATCTCTTAGCATGGCATATATGAGCCCATCATCCTATCCATCAATCTCCAAATGGCATCTATAAGCCCATTCCCCCATCACACTGCAAACATGTGAGCGCAAATTTCTGGGCACTCTAGTGTCCAATCATCTTCCACCTTTGGATTACGAAAGGCACGCCAGCCAATCTACATCCTCAGGTCTAAGATTGAACAGGGGCAACTGTTGTACCCCAAAATTTTCCCTCCCATATTCTTCAAGATTTGCAAAGAGCATGCTTCACAATCTCTCAAGGGTTGCACAGTTCAAGGGCCTCCTAACAGTCAAAAACTAGGGTTTTGGTTCTGGCAGAGAAATTGAAGTTTCCAAGGGTCCAAACAAGTCCCACATGCCTACAAACATTGTCAAGTGTCCTCATGTCAAGTTTCAAGACTCACAACACAAAATTGCACAGTCAAATGCCCTAATTGCTCAGCAGTCAACTATCGGGGCAAAATGGTCATTTGACAGTCAAAAGTCCAGATTTTTGGTCAACATCTTATTTTGAAGCCACAAACATCATTTGATCAATCCTTGATCATGATTTTCAAGGCATGGCTCAAAAAGTCTCAAGATGCAAAAGTTTCCATAATTGGACAGTTGAAAAAGTCAACTGTAACTTGACCAAGGCATAACTTCCACATGGTTTATCAGAAAAATTCCATCTAAATCTCATTTTGAAGATAAAGACATTTCCTACAACTCCTCTTCACACTTCAAGTCCAAGAAATTCTCTCACAAAAAGTTATCAATTTCAACATTATAGGTCATTTTCAAAAGTCAACAAAAAGGAACTTTAAGTCAAAGACCATAACTTGAGATTGGTAAATCAAAATGACATGGGACCAAAGGCATTGGTTAGAAGACTTTAAGACCTTTCCAAAATGTCCAAGAACATGATCAAAGCTTAAACATTGAGCAAGATATGCCTTGTGGAAGTTGGGAAATATTTGGGAATTTTGAAAAGTCAACTTTACTTCAAATGCCTCAAAATTGCTAATGGGCCACAAATTCTTCCAAGAATCATCATCCAAAAGCTATGCACGACCCATTGACCCAAAGGGGAGTTATTTTCTTATTTTTAATTAATTAATTGAATATTTAATCTATTTAATTCATTTAATCAAAATTAATTACAAGAAAAATACTAAAATAAGGTTTTCAAATCTTTTTGTGCAGTATAATCTCTCATCAAGGCCTAAGGATTTCGTGCATGCCCAAAGAAGAAAGATTCCATGCAAATTGGCTAGGTTTCATGATAAAAAGATTGAAAAAGATTATGCAAAATCACAAAATTCAAAAGCATTGATTCCATGGATATTGGGCTTGTTTTGTTGACCTAAAACATTCACATATATGTACACATGATAACCCTAACGCACAAGACCTGAAAGCTGCGCCTCAAATCAAATACAAACTTTGCTTTTCTTCTTAAAAAACTCAAAACTGTTTTCCTAGTTTCAGGGTGTTTCAAAGCAAAACAACTATTCCATTGCACTCCTGACACATCCAGGAATCTTCTCCAATCAAAATCAGACCTCTGCACGTAAAGAACTGGTAGAACCATGTCGCACTTTTCATGAAAATACTCATAATCGTATCTTGAATTCCATGCATTTTTCATGTGTTTTTGATGTTGATTTATACTAACGTGCATCTCCTGAAGCTAATGACATAACTTAATTGAGTTGTGAGGCCCTGTATCAAAAAACGCCATGGAAGATGCTTAGGGTTTCAGAGTTCTAATTTTGGGGCTTTGCACATAGGGTAAAATCAGACCTTCAAACCAACACCAATGGATTCGTGACATCCCAACGATGATAACTCACACCTCGCGCTCAATTTATGATCAACCATACGCTAATCGCTATTTTTGAATGTTACAGTTTTTGGGGGTTTAAAACCCCCGCTATCCATTCTGTATTTTTCAGGCAAAAAGCAAGGAAGCAAGGAAGAAGATGGACGTGGCTTTACCTGAGTGGTCCATTTAAACGTTGGCGCGTTTTTGAGTGTTCCAGCACAGTGGACATTATTGTTTTATATATTATTTCTTTTCCACTATAATAACAAACATGCTAAGCAGCTCAGTTGGTGGGACGTGATGTTGGCAAGCCTTGGGACCTGGGTTCGATTCCCAGGTCCCCCACTTTATTCAATATTTTCTTTTCTAACGTGATTCTGTGTAGCATACGCCCAAAGGCCTACCATACAGCCTGGATTCTCAACTTGCCACGCGCCCAACAAGACCAATCCAATGGTCAGAAGTTGCAGATCACCATGTGCGTCAGTCAACATCTCCACATGCAATCTGGAAAAGTCAAACGTGGTCAAGCATCTCATGGGCCAAATTGCTCAATTTACCTCCAAAATTGGGGTCAACACCCCCCATTGGTTTGCATATTATTTTCTTTCTTTTTATTTTTTCTATTTATTTGTTTTATTTATTTTAGTTAATTCATCAAAATTAATTTTCATAAAATATAAAAAAATCAGAAAATCATAAAACAATGAAAAAATATGCTTTGTTAATATTAATTAATATTATTTTGTAAATAAATTTAATAATTTACTTAGTTTTAATTTTAGGTTTTAACTTTAACTTCTTTTCTTAAATAAATTAAAAAAACATAAAAATTAGGGTTTCTAGCTTTTTATTCCTTTTTTTTTAATAATTAAAATTTCTTCTCATTATCACTAGTAATTAATTATTTTTGTAAATAAATTTATCATTAAATAATTAGGTTAAAACTAGGTATAACTTAAACATTTTTTTATAAATTAAAAATAGTTTAGAATTTGGTTTTTTAATTCCATTAATTTTCTTAAGTTCATAAAGTACAAAAAATATCAAAAAATAAGTCTTTTTCCTTTATTTAATTTAATTAATTTCATAATTTCAATTTAATTTCTTTAAAAGGGTCCAACGCCCTCGCTTTCGATTATAATTTCGTTTCGCGCGCTTATTTTATTTCTTTTCTTATAAATTTCATGTAATTACTCCAAAGCCTTGTAATAGATTAATTAGGATATTTATTTTTTCGCATTTTTATTTTATTCAAATCGGGTCTTGGATTAATTTGGCGATGTAGACCCGCGCCTTTGTAATAGCATAGGACTTTTAATTCTGCATCTTTTAACTGTTAATAACTTGCATGAAAGAATAAAGGCCAAAAATAAAAACAAAGCGTAGATCACCAATGCATGAACAAGACAAATATAATTGAAAATGACACACAAATCACACACCACCCCTAGGGTACGTCTCACTGTTGCCTTGCCCCTCGAAAAGTGGTCGTCGAGTAGAGGATGTTTTAGTAAGTCCTCATGTCCATGAACATGGCATGAGGGTAGCTTCTAAGGTGTCTTCCTATTGCTCTGGTGACCAGAATATCCCGAACCCTCGAATTGACCCGAACACCTCCAACGGTGGTGCTACCTACCTCTCAATGGTGGGATGGCACTATCTTAAGGACATTTACACAGGAAAATTCCTTAGGGTAGGTAGACGACTCATAGATACTTGCTCTATTCAAAAATAAATCAAAAACCTTTTCACACCGACACTTTCAAAAAACTTTCAAAACAATTTTTCAAACACTCTTGAGGACTGATACAAGAGTCCTTCTGAAATCTCTAAACGAAACTTTTTCAAACCCACTCACAATTGAAAAGCAAACATTTTGAAAACACAATGAGCAAGTATCTAAGAGCCCATGGATAAACATGGATATAAAGGGTGCTAACACCTTCCCTTTCTATAAATCTACCTCCCGAACCGAGAACTATCTCATAAGGAATTTTGTTGTGCTTTTGTCCTGTCCATGTTGGAGAAAATAAAAGACGGTGGCGACTCTTGCTTACCGCGACATTTCGCGAACCAGCTTTAAACAGTCAGTTCCAGATCCACCGATCACAAATATGGTTTCAAGTTTTTTATGGTTCTTGAAAAGTTTGATGTTTTGGACTAATTTCTTGAGATAAGGGTTTCGTGTCCTTGCTTGTATAAAGGATGGAGATTATATAACATGAATTAGGTCAAAGATAAGATGGGCTTGGACTTGATGTAAGAAGCCTTATATTTTATCTTATTTATTTTTGAATTATTAATGAATTAATAAAAAATTATTAAAATAAAATAGATCAAGGGGTGCATGAACAAGATCTGAGATGTATAAGGAGTTTAGTACATGTTTGGACTTTAAAACAATGGCCTAATAGTCCCAAAATATCAAGTTTTCTCAATTTGAACTTCATGCATTTGCCCAAAAATTTCAACTTTCAATGGCCATAACTCTCTCAATTTTCATCTTTTGAAAGTGATATTGGACTTTTTGGAAAGCTCAAGATGTCCTCTACAATCTCTCTTTTGATAATTTTTGCATATCAAGATTTTATCTTGATGTAAGTTAACTTGAAAAAAAGTGTCTTTTTGTTGACTTTTGAAATGACCTGTAATGTATTGGCTCATTTCTCTCAAATGAAGCATTTTTTGGACTTGAGCTTAGAGATTTAAAGTTATATAGAATTTAACTTCCTTCCAAATGAGCTCTGGTTGGGGAAAAACTGATGAAGAATGTGAAAGTTATGTTTTGTCAAAGTTCATTTGACTTCTTCTAAGGAAACCTTAGTTTGGTAACTTTTTTACTTTTGATGGTTTGAGGGTTTTTCTTGATGAATCATGATCAAACCTTGATCAAAGGATGAATGTGACTTCAAAATATTGATGTTAACCAAAAATCTTGAGGTTTGACTGTATGTTGACCACAGTTGACTTTTTACCCTATACAATTGACTTTCATTCATCTGAGAAATTTACTGAGCAAACTTGTGATGCAAGGCATGTAACTTGGTATGAGCATTCTTGAAGACATATGAAGAACCATGGAAATCACTTGAGGTATTTGAAACCCAAACTTCCTTGTGAAAAGTGAAACCCTAGTTGTTAGTCCATTGCTTAGGAGGAGAATTTATCTGATCAATTCTTGAGCAACCTTAAGAAATTGAGAACTCTACGAGAATGTTCTTTGAAAAATGAGAGGGAATATTTTGGGGTACAACAACTTGCCATTGGAAATTATCAACTAAGAATAGACTGCACATATTTGGTCTGTTGAATGATACTGGTTATAGTTTTTGTTTGAAGGAGGAGACGATATACCACTAATTCTATGACTGTGCTGAGTTGAAATCTATTTGGACTGTTGTTCTAAATTGGTTGCACATCAACCATAATCCAAAAGCTTGGAAGGATGAAATCAACTAGATTATCACTAATTCAAAAGGTAAAGGTTGGAGATCGACTTTATTGAAGCTGGCAGCTATCGAAACCATCTATGGTGCATGGAGGCATCAAAATAATAGATGTTTTGGAAAATCAATTGATAAGCTGACTATTGAGAAACAAATTATAGACAATATTTTTTATAGAGGGTTGTTTAACAATAGAATTAGGAAACTCTTGGTTGATTTCATGATGTAATTGGTTTGGGCTTTGGTTCCTTGTTGGGCTGGATCATTGGCGATCACCTTGTGTATCTTTGTCTTTTTTTGAATATATCCTTTATTTTCAAAAAAAAATTAGTTGTTATGGCAGGAGAGATAAAAACAATGTAAAATAGAATGGGTTGAAGCATAAATAGGTTTAACAAGGTCCCAATAAAGGGGTCCAAGAGGGTCAGGTTTTGGTTTTTCTTTAACACAATGGATATGGGTTATTAATGAAAGGGCCGCAAGTGGACGCTTTGTCGGTTTAGTATAAAAAGTATCGAATCCCACAAAGACTAGTTGAAGAGTATCGTTCTCTAGTATTACGATGTTTATTTAATGCGACGCGAATGGTTTTGATTAACAAAAATGAAAAATAAATTGGTTTTAAGTTAATTATAATAAAGAGAGATTGGAATGAAATTCTCGTTGACTGTTTGTACTCACAAAGTCGTATCCTATAATTTATAACAAGAAAATATTTTCTTGTTCAAAATGGTTAAGTTAAATGCACCATTCGCTTTCGCGATCCGATATCGAATTTCAAAATAGTAATCTAATCGCACGCTTTCGCGTGTACGAGTCACAATTACAATTTCAAAATCTTGTTTGGAAAATAATCACTTTTTACTTTAAAAGTTGTTTTAGTAGAAAAATTAGTTTAAAGGTAATTTCCGCTTTCCCATGAATGATATCAGATTTTAAGCATATAAACGCCGATTTTGGTGTGTCCTCTTATAATCTTAAAACCACCTTTTTGAAAACTAGATTTTCCCAAATTAATTAAAAAACACTTTCGGAGTGTTTATAAATAATTCTTGAATTTTTCTACAGTCTAATACAAGATTCATTATTCCAAGTTGAAACTGGTATCACTATGTTTCTACTTTCACAACAAACTTAAAATACAAAAAAAAAGAATTTTTCAGACATAAAAGCAACTCTCATTATAAACATAAATTTTACGACTTTTTAGAGGATCGTCGATACGAAGATCCTATATTCTAGACTCAGCTGATTTAAGATGACATGATATCTACAGTAGATAAAGCATTCATTTTCATTTCATACATGTTAATAACAGTAAGTAGATAAAGCAAGTAAATGGAACCTATAAGTAGCATAAATATGAAAACTTTAATAAAAGAAGTTGCTCCGCAAAGAGACTTTATTCGATGTAGAATTATGGAAATACATGTTGATAGTAATGCATGTATGATTGAATATAAGTAGCAGAAACAAATTACAACTTCAAAGTGAAGAAAAATAAATCAAAGATTATTCTAAACTTAAAACTAAGGTTGCAATAATCATTCAATGTGAGAAATTATTGCCTTTACAAGGTAAACTTTATGCTCAGATAAAGTTCGATTGCCTCAATTTGAGTTCCAATGACCTATTCGTAGAAAACTACTTAAATCATGTGAACTAAGTTGGGGAGAATGCTCGAAGGGGATAACTTACTGCAAAAACTAGGACAAAAACCAGGGTCGTGACGTCTGTAAAAATATGACGTATGTAAGAACCTGGGTTGATACTCTAATGTTTGTTATTGTTGTGTACTTAGAAAACAGGTTCTTCTTCTGATGGATGGTGTGACTAAGACATTAGAAGATAATTAGTTCCTCTTTTGTGCTACACAAGTTCTGTTGAACAGTAGAAAAACACTTTAGAAGGATCTGAAGTGTAGGCTCTGATGTTTGTCTAAAAAACCAGTCGGAAGATCCGAAGATATAATTGCTACTTAAGTCCAAATGCTAAAGAATCATATCTTTGAAGACAATGAGTTTTAAAGAAACAGTCATAAGATCTGAAGATAGAAGTTGTTACATAAGTCCAAATACTGAAGATTCATGTTTCTGAAGACAACGGGTTCTAAAGAAACAGTCATAAAATCTGAAGGAAAAAGTTTTAACTTAAGTCCACATGCTAAAGACTCAAGTTTCTAAAGACAGCGTGTTCCAAAGAAACAAAGTTAGAAGATCTGAAGACAACATTTCTACTGAAGTCCAGATGTTAAAAACTTTGTTTCTAAAAAGAAAACCTATTTTAAGAAGATAAAGTTAAAAGATCTGAAGATGACATTTTTACTGAAGTCCAGATGCTGAAGACTTGTGTTTCTAATAACAAGGTCCTTAAAAGGGTTCTTAAAGAACCAATTGCTAAAGATTCTAAAGACAGAAGTTCTGAAGATTCCAAAGACTTAAAATTCTAAAGATCCAAGGTTCTATTTAGTGGGTTCTCAAGACCAAGTGCTGAAGACTCTAAAGAAGTAGTTCTTAAGACTATGAAGACTCGAAGCTCTTCTGATTCAAGGTTCTCTATAACGGTTCTCACGACCAAGTGCTGAAGACTCTGAAGACGCAGTTCTGAACACTCTGAGACTTGAAGTTCTGAAAACCATATGGTATGTTCCCGCTTCTAAACTCATGCTTGCAGAAGCCTCTGAAATGCAGAAGAAAAGAGTATAACATTAACATGGTACAATAGCACACAATATGAAAAATCCTTATTCCACTACCTCTCTACTAGCTTGAATTGTGGAAGAGAAAAAGACGTAGCAGTATTATTTGTAACGACTTTTTTTTAAATAGCCAACGACTCTATTTTGCTTGTCTATACAAGAAAGTAATCATATTTTTAAAATGTTGTTGGTGTTCAATGTTAAAATGAAAGCTGTAATTATTGGAACACAACCAAAAAGCTATTAACCACTATAACAACAATAAGAAAAACTGTTATCAAAATGATTCTTCAATCATGTTGATAATGATTACAATGAATTCATTTATTCACAATGTGCTTAATTTCATATGCTGCACAAAGCTTGCTAAGCCGCAGAAGATAATGAAGATGATCATGAAAGCTCTAGTTACAAATCCACAACACAAATGTTGTGCTCTAAAGTGATTATAGAAGAAAATAGAACAAGGGATTCTATCCAGAATGTTCTAAGGTGAATCAAGATGAAGAAGTTATTCTCTTTACTACATCAAGATCAACAAAGCTTCCAGAAGCTTATGAAGAAGAAGACTTCGGCGATTCAAGGGCTTTGGGACGTTGTTCGTGAAGAAGCTACTTGAAGAAAATAAGACCACACATTGATGCTACAACACAATATAATATTTTTAGTGTGTATTAGGATCTTATGATGTATGCTTAAATTATGTTTACATCCAGCTTGTGTAGAAGCAAATTATTTTAAACAAATGTAAATCAAACTGTTGTTAGATGATACCTTAAGAGACTGACTGAAGGTATGTGCTCAAGAAGATATTGACTGAAGGTCATTATGAAATCCTGGTAGTGGATTCTATTGGGTCAATTGTAATCACATCTCAAAGGGGACTGAGTGAAGGCCAACCTTGTGAGATCACTAATGGATATCATTGGAAGGAAATCCTGGTAACAGATTTCGAGGGATCAGATTCTATTGGGAATGAACGTTATATCCAATTTGGATCCCTGAACGCGTCATTGGATGTTAGTCACCCACGGTTTCCAGTGCGGTTTTAATCATATTGGTTATAGTGGATTAAGTCCTTGAGTTCAAGGAGAAATCACCTTGGTAGGACGGACTGGACTAGCTTGGGGGTTTCTCAAGTGAACCAGGATATATCACATGTTCTTTAATTTTGCTTATGATTTAGATTTTATGTTTTCTTAACTTAATTAGAAGCGTTAATCAAAAGTAACACTTAGAAGCATTGTTCAACGAATAATGCTTAGAAGAGAAAGTTATTCAAGAATGGAAAACCCAATTTAAACCCCCTTTCTTGCATTTTCTTCACACTTGTATTAGAGTTCGGTTCTGTTATTGATGGATATCAAACACCTAACAGTGTCAGATAAAGATCCAGATGTTGTGTGAAGAAATACTCTAAGGTGATAGTTATTCAATTTTCAAATACTATCTAAAATCAGAAAATTGAAGAACAAGTTAACAAGAAAATATTCACCAGATAAGAAGTTATATCTATTGAAGGCTTTTGATTAAGTTCCTTGATAGTATGAGATGTTTTCAAGAAACAGATTAGTCCACCCTTGACTTTCTCATAATATCTCATTAGGAAGATTTTCAAAAGAAGAAAGATTGTTGTCTTATGATACATAAAAACCTCATGATAAAGCTGTCTATTCAAGTGGACGGAAGATCTAAACATTGGCTCTATTGAAGGAGGCGTTGCAGAAGACCAGCCATTGTTGAGGAAAGAACACTCGTTGACTCATCAGAAGTATGATCAAAGACTAACTCTAAATAAGTTAGCTCAGCATTGCAAGAACAAGATTGTCAGTCAAAATCATCAATGTTGGATGATATTTGTATTAGAAAAGATTTTGCAATTTTTTCAAGGAATCAAAAATTCAGAATACGTTAGGTAATGATAGTTAACTCTCTCTAGCACATAGCTTCTCAGAAGTTCATGAAATATCAACCTTATGAAAAATAAGCTTCTGTTCAAAGGAAGTTTTAAAAACATATGGATGTTATGATAATAAAGTATCAGAATACTTGTACTCTGAGGATTATTCTCAAGAAGTCAGACGAGTGATTTTAAACAGAAGAATGAAGAGATCATCTAAAGAGAAGACTGATCCTAGCTCTCAGATTAGAGATTAGATTTCAGAAGAAGTTTATTCTTTTCAAATCAGAAAACTGAGAATACTCAAAGAAATAAGAGGAATCATTATGAAGATTATTCAGAACCTCTGGAAGATCGCTCTGAAGAAAGAATAATAAGAAAGAAGTTGATAAGAAGTTGTATCTAAGAGAAATCTAAAGTTAAAGACAGATGTAAGATCTTCAAGGATATGACATTATCATTTCTCTCCTTCTATGTACTTATTAAACTTATGCTAAATTTATTTTATAGACTTTGTTATCATAAGATGTTTCGGTCAGAAATATCTCTGATAAGATGGAAGCCTTTGGTTATTCAGACCTTGAGTATATTGATCGTGTCACTTATATAGATGAAGTGATTAACGCGTGTAACCCTTGATTATTCTTAATAATCACACGCTACCTAAGCTATGCAATGAGCAGTGTGCATATTTCTTGGAATTGATTGATATCATAATTATTACTTTTATTTAATGTTTCTAATTATCATGTTTAATGGTATTGTCTCTCACCTCTCTAACACTATAAATCGTACACATTCACTTCACTCCCACACGTTAGAAACCCTAAACCCTCTTTTCTCTCTCAAACGTTCAACAAGCTTTCTACATTCTTCAATAAACCTCCATAATTTTTCATCTCTCTCCAACAATGATGACTCCTAATCAACAAGCTGATGTTGAGTTTGCAAAATAAGTGGAACAAAATATGAGTTCAAAAACCCAGTCTTCATCAACCATTGGTCCATCTTCATCAATCGTGGTTCCTTTATCTTTTGCAAATCTTGTTGATGTCAATCACATTATGCAAAAAAAATTCTAAAGTTCATTGCAAGTTAAAACCAACGGAGATGATTGTTCTTAAGGAATTAATGGTTGATTTTGACAATCTTGCTGCAAATAGGTATGACTTAAAAGAATAATTAAAAGCTCAAGGCTGGGAAAACTATTTTCAAAGGCTTCATGGTCCTATCCATGAGGCGCCAGTGATAGATTTCTGGAAAAATGCTGATTGTGATGACTTTCATATTGTGTTGGATATTATTGGAAATAGAATCATTATCATTGAAGAGTCCATTGTGAAACTGTTGGGATTGACGTTTTTGAAAGGAAAACGTGTGTGTGGATTGGAAAATAAGTCAAAGGCTGCAAATAAATCTCTAGATCAACTACTGTTTACGAATTTCTCTGCTGAGAAATCCAAGTACAAAAGAAATGATCTTCATGATAATCTCAGAGTGTGGCATAAGATTATTCTGGGCTACAAAAACCCTAGACCTCCTTCAAGCTCCTCTGATTATTTCAACATTAATTAGAATTTCATGTTGTACTTTCTGCTATCCAAACAGAGGATTAATCTTCCCTTAATTATGTTTAACTATCTAAGGAATTCTATTAGAAAGTCTAGAACCACCGCATTTCTCAACAAAAAGGTATCTTCCAACATTCCTTGTGGAAGTCTTCTAACTGACATTTTTGTTGAAAGTGGCTTGGTAAGGTTTTTGATTGAATAAGCCAACTATAAAGAGGATCCAACTCCAAGCATTTGAGATTCCTTTAATGGGAAAACATTGAGAAACATGAGGTTGATTGAATAATTCAAGGTCAAGCCTCTAATTGAACCATATGAGAGTTATCATCACAAAAGAATTCATGTGAATGACTATCCTCTGTTCTCTAAGAAAGATCATGTATCCAGTATGGCTGCGTACGTTTTAATGATGCAACAAGAAGGACATGATATGTAAAACTTTAATTACTCAGATTTTCCTGCTGGTGTTGATTGTTCTGTTGGTAAAAGAAAGAGAAGCTCAGATTCTTCTGAACCAGACAAGAAAAAGAATTCTGGCTTTCTGGAAGATGCCATTCTGGGAAATGAAACTTCAGTAACAACTAGTAAGTATGTTGTTGATACTTCTGTAATCATTTCATTGCCTGCTTCTAATACGGTTAATGTATGTTCATCCACAACCTCCGCTGCAAAAATTAATCCTCTTTCACCATCAACCAGAACTACAATTGTTTCTTACTCTGTTACTACTTCTATTCCTTTTTCATCTATTTCCTTTACACCATCATTTTTAACAATTCATGTATATCAACCATAAATCACCATTCTTCCGTCTGATGATTTCAATTTTTTTCTATTCCATCATCCACCACATTTATTCCTGTTTCTAATCCTGCTCTCTTAACTACGGAAAACCTTATTCTGAAACTGTCTTTACAATGTTACCTGCAACAACAACTGCCTCTACCCCAAACACTATAACCACTTTCGACCTTGGGACCTCATCAACCAAACACGTTTCTAACCTACTCTCATTCATCTCTACACCCATACCATCTCAAGCCATCTCTACCTTCTCTTCCCCACTTGTCTCATCATTATCACAAATCATCATATCTCAACCTTCATTAGAAATTCCTATTGTTTCTGATCTTTGTCAAAATCTCCATGTTTCCTTTCATCACCATTACTCCTTTCTCAATCACTCTTGCCACTGGATGTGAAAATGTAGGTGTCACAGTTGAATTTGTCAAGTCTAGGTTTGAGATGTATGATAAATTTGATTCTCTTCATGACACATCATCAGGATATGAACCTATCCACCCTGAAAATCTCCTACCTATTACCAAAGCCTGGTTCAAGCTTGTGTTGTCCAACTTTATTCCCAGAGGGGATAATCAATACCTTTTGAGGTATGATGACCAATCATTCATCTATCTTCTGATGAATGATACTCATGTAAGCTTGCCACAGTCCATCTCCATCTGTCTTTGGAAATCTATTTCTGAGTCTAGGAATCATAAAGTCTTACATTCCTTATGGACGAGTTTTGTCTGAAATCATTTTCCAAGAGGGAATAGTGGATATGTTCAAAGAAATGTTAGTAGAAGTTGGTCTAGAAAACTGTCCTGAAGATTTCTTGTTAAAATCTAAGTGCGGGATTTTCATTAGCTAAGAAAATATGACTTGTCTCTTCAAAAGTATGATTCTTTTTATTGCTTGATCATTTCATCCGATTAGTTCTTCACTTTTAAACCAGTATCTGTTAAATTGTCTTAATTAATGAAGTCTTTATTTTATGATAAATTATTGTTTATTAATTATGCAATATCATGAAATGACAAGTAACAATACAATATATTCTCTTATATGTATCTGAGGAATATGTCTAAAATCTTTGGCGTGTGTCAGTTACTTTCCCCACATACTAAAGGGTAATTGTCAAACTTCTTTTTCATTTAATATTCTCTTCATAAATAAGAGTAACTACTCTTTGTCCTTCCCAATATATCTAGGTTCTATATTATTCACTAAGATAATCATATCCTATCTAATAGATGTCAGACCTAGGTTCACTATCAGTCTCTATAAATAGTTGATGTCTTCTCTTCACCATTCATCATCCTCAGTTCAAATAGAAAACCCTTTAAATCTTCCTTCGCCTAATTTAACAATGTTTGTTATAACTTTTCATGGCAATGAGGAAACTCTTGAAATCATTCAAGAAAAATGACCCAATCTTCCAAGACTCAAACACCATGGGTTGGACCTAATAATAAGTATGCAACTTCAATCTTGGACAAGCTACTTTACTCTTCTTAGAGATCCCATCTTCCCTGTCCTTATGAAGGAATTATTGAAGTATGCCAAAATTAGTAATGATGGCAACACTATTTTCTCTGAAATCATCAGACTTCCCATTGTTGTCACCATTTCTTCCATAGTAAGAGTCATTGGGTGTGTCTCATATGGAGTCACCATTGATGACTATCATCCGACCTAAGTATTGTTGAAAGGTTTAGGGTTCTTCATGATAGTTCAGTATCACATGAACCAACTAATCCTGGAACCCTTCTTCCTTCATCCAAGAATTGGTTCAGGTTCTCCCTTTCCAACCTCCATCCTCGAGCTACAGCAAGAAGCACTTTGTCTCATGATGACAAATTTTTTGTTTTCCTCTTGATCCATCACTTCAAGATCAACCTTCCCAAAACCATATTTAATCATCTGAAACACTCCATTAAAATATCAAGAACATAGAATCATATATTCCTTATGGAAGGATACTATCTGAGATGATAATCCAAGACAGGATGTGGGAGTTGATAAATAAGAATGGACCAGATAATGCATTGGTTAAAGAAAGGTGTGCTAGAGTTGATACAGTTCAAGACTTTGATGATTGAAATATTCTATGTAATGATTTTAGAAAATCTAAGTTTTCTTCTATTTTTCTATTTTCTCTTGATGTACTATGAAATTCCTTGAATGAAATATTAGGTTAAAAGCCCTTTGACATTTAATGTTTTTTCACGGATAGTTGCCTTTTTGATGATGTTAAAAAGGGGGAGAAATATAATGATTTCGATGAACCTAAAGAAATGAAAAAAATTATCATAATAATAAAATGATATAAAATGTGCATTTACCGCTAACGCTTGTTTGATTATTTGGTGGATAACCGAGGAACTCTGAACAAGTTCACTAGGCATTTTAAGACAGATCAAAATGAAAGAAATCTGTTAAATCTCTTAAAGACTGATTGTTCATATGATCGAAGATGTATACTCTGAGAACATATATTCAAATATTAGAGAGACACAATACTGTTCAGAAGTTGAGAATTTTCTGAAAGTTAAATTCATCTTGATCTTGGTATCATAATGTTCAGAAGATGTAAACTATCTAAGAAAATGAAATCCAGAACATAAGAATCAAAAACAGAAGCAGATGCCTCCTAGAAGAACTGAGAAAATTATAAGTTGAAGACTATCTGAAATATCAAGTTCTCATTTATTGGCATCCAGAGTCAAGACTCTAAAGATCTCGACATCTGATCTATTGGAACCAGGGGGTGCTTTACTCAAATGGTTCAGAGTCAAGATATTCGATCTTCATCAAGTCATTGACTCATGGGGGTGGGGGGTATCATAAAAAGGATAAGTATTCCTTACCTTTCTATTTTCACTTTTTCTGATTATACGAACAAAATTTTGTCATCAAAATACATAGTTTTGTCATCATCAAAAAGGGGGAGATTGTAAGAACAAGATTTGGTTCTGCAACATTATCTCTAAGTTTTGATGATAACAAATGAGTATGTTTGTATGAACAATTTTGATACTATAATGTTTTTTATTGTTGAGTACTTAACAAACAGGTTCTGCTTTTGATGGATGGTGTGGCTAAGACATTATAAGAGAATTAGTTTTGCTTCTGTGATAAACAAGTTCTGTTATACAGTAGCAAGACACTCCATAAGGCTCTGAAGTGTAGGCTCTGATGTTTTTCTAAAGAAACCAATCAAAATATCTGAAGACAGAAGTTGCTACTTAAGTCCAGATGCTAAAGAATCATGTTTCTGAAGACAACAGGTTCTAAAGAAATAATCAGAATATTTGAAGTCAGAAGTTGCTACTTAAGTCTAGATGCTGAAGACTCGTGTTTCGGAAGACATCGAATTCTAAAGAAACAACCAGAAGATCTAAATACATAAGTTTTAAGTTAAGTCCAGATGCTAAAGACTCAAGTTTCTAAATAGAGTGTGTTCCAAAGTTAGAAGATCTAAAGACAACATTTCTACGGAAGTCCAGATGCTAAAAACTTAGTTTCTAAAAAGACAACTTGTTTTAAGAAGACAATGTTAAAAGATATGAAGACAATGTTTTTACTGAAGCTTATATGCTAAAGACTTGTGTTTCTAATAACAAGGTTCTTAAAAGGATTCTTAAAGAACCAAGTGCTAAAGATTCTAAAGATGGAAGTTCTGAAGATTCCAAAGATCCAAGGTTCTATACAGTGGGTTCTCAAGACCAAGTGCTGAAGACTCTAAAGACGCAATTCTTAAGAATCTGAAGACTTGAAGCTCTTTTGATCCAAGGTTCTCTATAATGGGTTCTCAAGACCAAGTGTTGAAGACTCTAAAGACGTAGTTCTGAAGACTCTGAAGACGCAGTTCTGAAGACTCTGAAGACTTGAAGTTCTGAAGACCTCATGTTATGTTCCCGCTTCTAAACTCGTGCTCACAAAATCCTCTGAAGTCTAGAAGGAAAGAATATAACGTTAACATGGTACAATAGTACACAGTATGAAAAAGCCTTATTCTACTACCTCTCCACTAGCTTAAATTGTGGAAGAGAAAAGGACGTAGAAGTACTATTTATAACGACTCTTTTTCAAATAGCAAATGGCTCTATTTTTCTTAGCTATATAAGAAAAAAATCATATGTTTAAAATTTTGTTAGTGTTAAATGTTAAAATGAAAGATGTCATTATTGGAACACAACCAAAAATCTATCAACCACTATAACAACAACAATAACAATTGTTATCAAAATGATTCTTCAATCATGTTAATAATGATTACAATGAAATCATTGATTCACAATATGCTTAATTTCTTATGTTGTACAAAGCTTACTAAGCCGCATAACATAATGAAGATGATCATGAAAGCTCTAGTTACAAATCTGCAACATAAATGTTGTGCTCTAAAGTGATCATAGAAGAGAAAATAGAACAAAGTTTGTTGTTCAGAATGTTCTAAGGTGAATCAAGATGAAGAAGTTATTCTCTTTATTACATCAAGATCAACAAAGTTTCCAGAAGCTTGTGAAGAAGAAGACTTCAACGATTCAAGTGCTTTGGGCCGTTATCTGTGAAGAAACTACTTGAAGAAAATAAGATCATACATTGATGCTACAATACAATGTAATATTTTTAGTGTGTATTAGGATCTTTTGATGTATGCTTAAATTTTGTTTATATCCAGCTTGTGTAGAAGCATATTATTTTAAACAAATGTAAATCAAACAGTTGTTTGATGATACCTTGAGAGACTGAGTGGAGGTTTGTGCTCAAGAAGATAATGACTGAAGGTCATTATGAAATCCTGGTAGTGGATTCTATTGGGTCAATGGTAGTCATATCTCAAAGGAGACTGGGTGAAGGTCAACCTTTTGAGATCACTGATGTATATCCTTGGAAGGAAATCCTGGTAGGAGATTCAGAGGGATCAGATTCTATTGGATCAATGAACGTTATATCCAGTTTGGATTCCTGAACGCGTCATTGGATGTTAGTCACCGACAGTTGCCTGTGAGATTGTAATCAGATTAGTTATAGTGGATTAAGTCCATGAGTTCAAGGCAAAATCACCTTGGTAGGATGAACTGAACTAGCTTGGGGGTTTCTCAAGTGAACCAGGATATATCACATGTTCTTTACTTTTGCTTATGCTTTAGAGTTTATGTTTTCTTAACTTAATTAAAAGCATTACTTAGAAGTAACACTCAGAAGCATTGTTCAACGAATAATGCTTAGAAGCTAAAGTTATTCAAGAAAGGAAAACATAATTCAAATTCCCCTTTCTTGCATTTTCTTCACACCTTCAACGTCATGATTGGCGCCAGTAGAGCTGATGACCTGCCCATCATGACTTCTTCATGAGGACCGCTTGATCATGGGGCTGACGACTTGCCCATCAGGGTGACTTTCTCTTTTTCCCTTGTTTATTTTGACCTGATGGGTGACGATCTTCTCAAGAAGGGCCTGACGCCTGTCATGCTTGAAAATTACCCTTCATCACTGTCAGAACCTGCTATTTTTCTTCTATTTTTGGCCGTTTCTCATCATTTTAAAGCACAGAGGCCTCCACTTGACATATACTTGAAATACATATAAAATACCATTATAACACTACAAAAAACATATAATAGGCATAAAAACACTTCCTAATCGAGTCAAAATATACAATATAATTTTGTGTTATCATTAACAAGTGGTTTTATCATGAAGTTGTACCAAAGATATCTGGGGAATAATGTTCTTAGTGGACAACAATAGTAGGTTGACAGATATACACAGAACAGTGAAATACGAAGCAGGATGAAGAGGAAATCGGTTTGCCGAACTCCAAACAATAAGATCCAGGAGGGTAAACTTTTTATTTTCTATAATAAATAAAACAAGAAGAATATGATAGTTGTCAATCTTGAGGACCAGATTGTATTAAAGAGGAATGGATTGTTAAGATGTAGAATAATAGTTACTTAGACTTGTTTGCGTAGTCAAGAGTTGTATTAGAAGTTATGTAGTTTGTTAGTAGTTGAGGTACTTATAAGACTACTTGTATAAATAAGAAAATACAATGTAATTTTGATATCATTAAATATTGTAAATTATTTGTGAATAGAGTAATAACTCTATTGTGAAGTAGAAACTCTCAAGGAGAGCTTGCTCACATGTTATTTTATATTTTTTAAAGAATTAAATATATGTTATCTCCTACCGTTATAGCGAGTTTTGATTTCACCCCTATAAGAATTTTTGTGATCTCCCCTTTATCAAATTAAGATTCCATCACCATAAATCTAGGTCATCATTCAAGACAAAATCTTCCTACGTGGCATCCCATTAGACTTTTTTTATTTTCTTATTTATTAAATTAGTGATGACATATCAATATTGTTTGGATTCATATGAAAATATAGAAAAAATCTTAAAATAAGAACATTCGCTCAATTGAAAAAACATGTATTAAGTGCACTACCACTAAGCTAGCAGTTTCTTTTTGAAAATAAATCTCTCAACATTTATTTATAACAAACCGCACGTGTTGCATTAGTTTTGTACCAGACGCACAACCATTATGCAGAAAAAATTGTAATGCAGACAACAAGTAAAGATACAGTTTTTGAATAAAAACTAACAGGACCAATCGGAACACTGTCAGAAATTGTAATTGTAATTGTTGAGTAGTTTTTATATTGATCTTGCTAATAATCCCAACTCACTCTATTCACTAAAAACCGCATGGCTTTCACTCAATAATAGCGTGGGAACTGTATCCCGATTCTGTCAGGGATTATTTGAAAGTTATAACAATGTTCCATGCTAATCTCTTTGGTTATTGACATGAATAAGGTTGTTATATAATTTGATGTGAAGAAAATGGTGTTAAAACGTGAGGTTTATTTTGACTTAGAAGTTCACAATTATTGCTAGTTTGTCTTATATAGATAGTGAAGATTAGGATTGTTCAATTTTTTTTTGTTTGGTACCCTTAAATAACTGAATCATTTCTTTTGGTTTAGTTAATGAACTGAATTAGTGTTTTTCTAACAGTCTAATAGTTCAAGAATTGAACTTGCAGTCAATGGTTGATACAAACTAACTATGAGCTGACAAGCTCTTATATTAAAGAAAACAATTATTTTCATTCAACACCAACTATGGTACAATTGGATAAGATCTTTTAGATTTCACCATGTGCTAGACAAAGTTGAAAGGGTCACATGACTATGTACTGCTAAAAATAGTATTATATGGATTGTATTGTGAAAACAATACCTTAGAAATAAAGTTAAAACTGTTTTTTTTTTCATGATCAAGAGACAATTAGGATAGAAAAGATAGAAAAACACGAAGAACAATAAAGATTGATTATAACTTTTATTCTTTACTTTCTCTTTAAATCAGATTACAAGTATACAAGAATAACAAATAAACTCTTTCACTCTAAATTAAGATTTGTAGTATGCAATGGTGAGAGACTAGTATGTTATTTATAATAAATCTAACATATTAAATTAATGGTCTTTTTCACAAATACTCATTACAAGCTAACTTAGGGTACAAACTAACTTAAACAATTGGATATGACAAACAAGTCCTATTCGAAATACTAACAACCCTAGCATTTCGACACCCACATACTAGAACACACTTCGACTACAGTATATAGGTCTTCGACACCAACATGTGAACATCCTTCGACGACATGCATAAATCCTGTCGAACCAAAAGCTACTCTTTGACCCAATAGAGTTCAATTCAATATCTCATGAATCTCAACCTTGGAACAAACTTTATTATCAGAGAACAAACTATCTTTCTTCATGCAGCTTTATCAACTGCGTACAGTGGTAAAATTTGTAACTGGGCGATATCTTGGTGATCATATCAGCAACAATGTGATTTGTCGAAACCTTTAACACTTGGACTTCTTCACGCTCGATTATTCCTCTAACAAAATATAGCTTCACATCAATGTGTTTGGTTCGCTCATGATAGGTTAAATTCTTCAACAGGTCTATATAACTTTGACTATCACATTTAATAGTGATAACTCGACCTAGAAGTTTCAGCTCCTTAGTAAAACCTTCCAGCCACAATGCTTCTTTCACAGCTTTAGTTAAGGCAATATATTCTGCTTCAGTGGTTGATAATGCGACAAATTTCTGAAGTGTTTCTTTCAAACTAATTATTATACCAAACATAGTGAAAACATATCCAGAAATAGATTTTCTAGAATCCATGCAACCTGCATAATCAGAGTTGACATATCCTTCGATTATTGCTTTACTATCTTCACTCAAGGCTTCACCATAAATTAAGACTATATTCAGAGACTCATTTATGTAACTTAGAATCCACTTCAATGCTTGCCAGTGAATCTTTCCAGGATTCGCTATGTACCTGCTTACAAGACTTATGGTTCACTTTGGTCCCTTATCTTTTTTTTTGTGTTAAAATGGTCCCTTAAGTTTCAAAACGCAACCACGTTAGTCCTTCCGTTAATTGGTCTCCAACTTCCGTTTATTTGTGTGAGGTGGCAAGTGAGCTGGAAGATTTTTTCATCTTCTTTATATGCAGAATGCGTATTTCACATTGCTTTAAAATCTGCTTCACAAAATTTTCTTAACATTTTCCTTCTCAAAATTTTCTGTACTTTCTTCATCTTCGGTCCTTTCTCCATGAATACGAAGCATTCATCTTCCCTAACAAACCTCTATCAATCTGAAAGTGTTGGGTCATGTGTATACAGTAGTTCGCGGATTGCACCACTTTGCCATTGCGGAGATAACACTGTTCTTCGTAGGGCAACCATTGAGAAGAATTATGGAAAAATTTTTTGGGGTTGTCACAATTACAAGGTAAGCCCTAATTTTAGTTTGGGTATGTTAGAAGATTATAAATAGAGTTTGATCAATTTGTGAAATTTACAGGGCTCCTTGCAAAGAGGATGTAGCTTCTTCCATTGGTTTCACGAGGAATTGGCAGAAGACATAAATCAAGTATTGAGTAATAGATTGGAAAGCATAACAAAGGATTTAGATGAAACCAAGAATCAGTACGAAAATTTGAGGGTTAGAAATGAAGAATTAGGGGATGTTGTGTTGGAACTTCAAATTCAACTCAAGAAGATGTTGAAGTGGAAAAAAACATTGAAGATTCTGTGTTTTGTAATGTTATGCGTATTTTTCATTAAGTTGTTTTAGAAGTAGGATTATGTAGCAACTTTGTGTGTAATTTTATCAGTTTGGGAAATTTATGTGTAAGCTTATGTGTAATTTTAACACATGTTATCAGTTTAATAAGACTTATTTTGTTTGACATATTATTAATTAAAGGATATCAATTTGACATATCACTAATTGTAGCAACATAATTTTGGGCATATTTTATCAGTAAATGAACACATCAGATTACTTAAATTAAAAATACGTAGTTGACATATTACATAAGTATGTTACCTAATTATGTTACATAAGTATGTTCCAAAATACTGACATGTTACATAGACATGTTTCAAAAGGTTGACAGAATGACATGTTCCAAAAGGTTGACAAAATGACATGTTACATAAACATGTTCCAAAATACATAAATCCTAAAATTATAACTAGATGATCCTCTTTGATGTGCTTCTCTTGGTTGGAGTAGATCGCCTGGTGGTAGGACCAGTTGCATTCTTGGTTGCTGAGAGTCTTGTTGTTGGTCCTGAGGGTACAAAGGGACTTCTCACACCTAGTTTTTGTGGCTTTCCAGTTCCTCTAGCTTTCTCCTTTGTGCCTTTCCCCGGTACTGCCTTCCCTTGTGAAGACTGAGTTGTAGTCATGTAACCCTGTGCAACTGATGCTTATGTTGTTGCAACCTAACTTACAGTGGTTTGAGATGCAGAAACTTGTATTGTCCCAATCTGATTTGCATTATTCCTGACGTAACTTGCATTGCCTTGCCTTGAAGTTCCTTGTGTTGCCTTGCATTGTCTTGTCTTGTTGTGCCTTGTGTTGCCTTGCATTGCCTTGCCTTGCCTTAAGTTGCAGTGGTTTGAGATGCAGTGCCTTGTGTTGCATTGACTTTGCAGGTTTTCTTGTTATGTCCAATTTTCTTGCACCTAGAACACTTTACAATAAAACCAATTCTTCTCAATTTTATGTCAGTACCATCAATCTCCCCTTGCTCAAGGTTTCTCCTTTTCTTTGGTCTACTAGGTATCTTTCTAAACTTAGGTGGCTGCGCATCAGGATATGGAGTTTTGGCCCCCAGATTGGATCCATTCAAAGGATAAAGCACAGACCTATATACTGTCATATACCTAGATACCCTATAATAATCTGGAATGTAATCATCAACTTTAAAATTCCTACTCTTCATGGTTGACATGGCATGACATGGAAGTCCTGTGAGTTCCCAAGCTTGTGAGTATGTAGATTTAGCAGCCTCCCAAATAAGATCCTTGAATGTTTTTCCAGGATACCTCTTCCTGAAATTTTTATACAGATGCCTTACACAAAAATGATGTTCAACATCGGGCAGCAACTCTTCCATTGCAGGTAAAAGTCCCTGTAAAATAGATTCATAACTATAGTAAATTATCAAGAAAACAATCAGATAAATGTAAAGATTTAGTGAAGTATTTAGTGTACCTTCTGTTGGTTTGGAATGAAAGTGTATGAGCGATATTCCTGTCCACCCCCCAGATCATCAATCAATAGTTTCAAAAACCATGTCCAGCTATCTCTATTTTCACCTTCAACAACAACAAGTGATATGGGAAGCATCTGATCATTAGGGTCCCTTCCTATAACTACCAGAATTTCACCTCCACAAATCCCCTTCAAAAAGCAACCATCCAATCCTATCACATGCCTACATAATTTGAAACTTTCCTTGCATCCTTCATAGCATATGTAAAGGCTTTTAAAATAAGGGTCTCCGATTATCAGCACCTTCCTAGTGTAATCACTCAAAAAGGAACCATTAACCCTATTCCTTGCATCCACTCTTGCTCTTATCGCTTTAGTCTTGTTTACACCTAAATTCCACTTCCTCAATGCCTTTTCTTTAATATCCTGGACCTTCAACCTAGGGTTGCTTTTCAATGCATTCTGAATCCTCTTGCTCAACCACTTTGTGCTTAACATCCTCACATTATACTCCCTGCTGCAGTTATGATTGTCAATTTCTTTCCTTATTTTCCAGGTTTCCTCATTTAATAACTTGTAAAAATAAACCTCCCACTCACAACCTTCCTTACATCTCACCCTCATCCTTTTATTATCATTTTTTATGACCTTGAGGGCTCTTCCATTTTGAACATCATATGAGGCATCTGCTTCCTTAATGTAATCCTTTAAAGTAAAATACATTCTTAATTTCCATTTGTAATTGGCCATATCTTTTATCTCTTTTAAAATTGGGTATTTATTCCTTTTAACCCCACTACTGTCATCACTGCCACACCCACTTTGAAGATCCTCATTATCATTGTCACTCCCTTATATTCCTTTATATCTTTACTGCACTTTCCTTTTCCTTTTCCTTTTGATATTTCATTACTGTCATACAAAGTCAGGTCTGCAATTTCATTTTCATCAATGTCCTCATAACCATCAGATTCATATACAAAGGCTACTTCTAGGGCACTATCATACTGGTAACTCTCATCCTCACTGTCATCAGAATTGGATTCATCGTGCACCTGACCATCAATATTTGTCCCACTTCAAAAGGCTCCACTTCAACATTTGTTGCTTCCACCCCTACATTTGCATCATTCAATCCAGCATTACTTTGTTCCACAACAACACTTGGATCATTCAATCCATCATTAACTTCATCCACACCAACAACAATATCCTTTAACTTTCCTTCAATGTCATCATGCATCTTGCTAAGAAACTCCTTTATCTCATCTACAATATTCTCAGGCTCCTCAACAGGACCATCACAATACTCAGATTGAGACAAACTGTGTTGAATGTAAACATGAACAATATGGTTCACCCTGTATAGGTCTGCAATTTCTAGGGCACCTTTGTCATCAACTAGTTCATTCATTCCAAATTATGGATCTTTGTAATACATTTTCTCTACATTGTCCATATAACCTAAGTCTTTCAATACACCAACTAAATCGAAGTAACTCCACCTATCAACATCTACTGACAATTCAAATAATAGGCCTCCTTCATAGACAATACGCTCTAGATCAACGAACTCACCACTGTGGTGGATTACGAGTTTCAGAGATTCATCCATTAAACCTAAATCCCAGAAATCCCATAACAAATATTCAGAATCCCATAACAAATATTCAGTTACGAAGACAAAACAAGAATAACATATCTGGAAAGTAATCACCTACGGAATCACCTTCTCAAGCTTCGCAAGCCTCTTCACAAGCCTCTTCCTCTTTCCTTTGGATTTCGTTTTGGGCAAATAGAACATGCATATGCTATATTGAGCTTTGGGAGATTGTGTGTCCTTATTCTCTTCCACGTTGCCTCCAACAAGTCACTTCAAGCATGACAACTGCCACTTGGAGTCTGCTTTTTGTATTTCACTAACATTTCACTAATGGAAGGACTAACGTGGTTGCATTTTGAAACTTAAGGGACCATTTTGTCACAAAAAAAAAGATAAGGGACCAAAGTGAACCATAACCTATAGTTAAGGGACCAAAATGAGTATTTTGCCTTTTCTTATCTATGCAGCAATTGTCATCATAAAAAGGACAACACCATGAATGGAGGCAATTGGAGATATTTTTCTTATATTGTTTTTTTTCTCATTCCCCTCAATTCATTTTCCATATTTTTTAACTACACTCTTTCACACACATACAAAAACACTTATATATTGTTTTAAGTAACGATGATAGCGTGAAAATGTAATATGTTTTTATACCCGTTTCGCATGTTATTTGATGTTATTCTGTTATGTTTTATAGCTTTTATATCTTCATTTGTTTGTATTTTAGGTATAAATCAATTACGGAGAAACTATGTGAAGAAACCAGAAAAGGAACAAGAAAAAAAGAAGAATGCAGCAAAAACCAAGTTTTTGGTGCATGGCCTTCGTCATGGGCCTATGGAGTTTTCCATAGACTTAAAAGCTATGTTCTCCACATTTTAAGGCCATGGTGTTCACCATGGCTTAGCGGTGGTAGCCATGATGTCACAGTTCAAAAAAATAACAACCCACTAACAACACCATTTGGGAGGTTTCTCACACTTTCTCCACTACTCACACATGATCTATGGAAGTTATAAAATGAAATCCCTCCTATAAATAGACCTAGGAATCAAACTTTTAAGGCATCCAAGTTTGTGCGCGGAAGTGCTGTTCATAGTTTTAGACAGAAATTACCATTGTAAAAGGGGTAGTTTTTTAACATCGAGGAACTACTCCACCATTAGTGTTTAGGCATATAACTTATGTAACGCTTGGATCAATCTCGCCACCATAATCGAAGTTAATTCCAGTTTCTTTATTTCTCACATTCACGGGTTCTTTATTTATCGCTTTATTATTACTGTTATTCCGTTTTATACTTGTCAAGCATGTTATCTTTACTTATGCTTATCATATTTATTTTGTTTGAAATCAATTCCATGTCTAGCTAAACCGTTTGAGTCCAGTATGTGAGGATTGTCGTTTCCGACGGGACTCGATAACAATTTTGACTTAATATTTAATTTAGAAATTTTGTTTTGGTCTTTGCTTTTATACTTAATTTAAGTAGCTTCATCACGAGAGTGAGAAGTTACTTAACACATTTTTGTAACGAGAGTGAAAAATTAAATAAGGTTCGAGCCGGCACTGCGAGAGCGTGGAAGTCGAACCGGATAGTAAGAATGGGGCATCGATTCCTAAATATGGAGAGAGCACTTTAGGTGTCCCTTAGAACTTGTTCAGTTTTCAAAACGCGTTCCTTGATTAAAATAGGCGAGCGTGATCAAAATCTCATGGTTAAGGAACATCACTTTATTCAAAACCACGAGAGTGTGAGATATTGTCTTTAAATTGTTATTTTATACTAAACATATTTTTAACATCAGTATAAGCCAGTGAATTACAAAGTCCATCACGTCCACGGAATACACATTCTGGTCTCTCTTTATTATCATATTTTTAAATTAACTTTAGTTTAGTTTCACTTCCCATAAAATCAATTAATTATTAGCCTTAGTTTTAAAAATCAACAATAGATTACAGTAGTTTGATATTGTTCTCTGTGAATTCGACAATCTTTTATATTACTTTGATATTTCTACGCACTTGCAAACGCATCAAGTTTTCGGCACCGTTGTCGGGGACCAACAATCAATATTTTTATTACGTTCTTGCACCGTATAGACTAAGGCACTCTTGTCTCTATTACTATGTATCACCAAAATTTTCTCTATAATTACCACTCCCAGTATTTTGAGGAATCAAAATATTCCCATAAGTCCGACCTCGAAATACTAATGGAAAATTTCAATGTGTCACTAACTCATTCTCAGCCAAATTACCTTTGCAACTACTAATCCCAACATTTTGAGGAGTCACAACAATCCTATAAATCTGACCTCAAAATATTAATGGAGGATTTCAATGCGACACTAACTTATCCTCAACCAAATTTCCTCTAAAATCACTACGCCCAACATTTTGAAGAATCACAAGATTCCCATAACTTCGACCTTGAAATATTAATGGAGAATTTTATTGAAACAAAAACTCTCTCTAGGCTAGAATCTATGATGGAGCGCTTTGTAGCGACACAAACTATCCAAAATGAAGAGTTTAGTAAACAAAGTCTCCATATTAATGAAACTCTTAGGCAACTGAACACTGTGGTCGAGTCCCTAGTGACTCACAATGAGGCATTGGAGACCCAAACCTCCCTGCTTGAACAAACATCTCTAGGACCCTCCCCTGAGGAGAAAGTAGATATTGTAACAACCAGTAGTGAAAAAAAATGGAAAATCCTAAAGAGAGTGATAATGAGGTTGAGGAGAGTGATAATGAGGTTGAGGAGAGTGATAATGAGGTTGAGGAGAGTTCTGTTTAGATGAGTAGAGATTGAGAAAAATACACCGACACGATTCGAAAGTGAGCTTTTCAAAGAGGTAGAGAAGAAGCACCTTATGTTGTTCCTCCTCCCTATAACCCACCTATTTATTTCCTGAAAATATTTGTCGAAGATAATGTAGACGCACAATCCAAAAGGTATGTGGAAAATATCCACACCAATGCACCTTTGTCTGAGGTTCTGCATAAAAAGAGAAAATTTGAGGACCATGAAACTAGGGAAATCATTAGTATTAAGAGGGGAAGGTCAGTCTTTAAGGTGGTGGATGAAATAACTAAGACCAAACTTTAAAAATTGATACTCAGGATAGATCCATAACCACCACCACAAGTTCAAAAGAATGAACCACCCCACCGAAGAAAGAAACTAAAAGGTGAAAGATATGTGACATGGCTTGATAAGTGGCCATGGAAACCAAAGACGATTTAAAATTTGACTGAGGAGTCATTCTCGAGAGAATCACCATGAGTGCTGACACTCTTGAGTCGTCGAGCTACCGACCTTAAAAGAAGCATTGGGTGGGAGGCAACCCACGGTTTTCAATTTAATACTTTTGTTTTTGTTTGAGTTTGAAGAAAATAAGGATATCGATCGATTGACACCTATCAATTGCAAGAAGACAACTATCGAGACGAGCATTGATCAGGTTCTTACTCCTTTTCCCACTTTTACTGAAACATTGAGGACAATGTTTGGTTTAAGTGTGGGGGAGGAACCTTACCGCTGTCCATTTATCGCTTCGTATTTTGATTTATTATTTTCTAGTTTATTTCATATTTTAGGATTTTATCTGTTTTTAGTATTTTTATCGATTCATTGCATGTGATTTCGAGTTTGTATGCCTATTTTTCAATTATTATTAAAGAATTTCCACGAAATTTTAAAATTTTAACCTCCAAGAAAAAATTTATTTTCTAATGCATGGCACACACTCTGAAAGTATATAGGTTGTCACACTTTAGGATGTGTTAGAGAGACTTGGGAATGATTCAATAAATTCGATATTGTTCTTGAATGGGCTGAAACCTGCCCCATTTTTGGGGAGGCCTAACCCAGCTCCTTTACAAAGGCCCAAAAGCGTGCAGCCCAAACTGAGGACCGTTGGGCATTTCCCCACATATCCACTAGGAGAACATGACTCGTGTCCATAACACCATCATCCCGCTCTCCGAGAATAACAGGTCCACTGTCCCTATATTCTTGGGGCACTCTAACAGGGAGGAGGCCGCATGTTGGACCCTGTTACCCATGTAAACCCTGGAAGTCCTTGTTATTGGGCCCAAATCACTTGGTCCAATATATGGATCTTGGCCCAACGTTGGGGGCTATAAATACCCTCTCACATGATAGGTTCAGGTATCTATTCATTCATTCCTTCTACCTCATCTACTTACTTGTTCTCGCTCTGAACCTCACTTTGGTGTCAGAGTGTCTTGTAGGTACCCCCCATTCACATTCAATCATTGCTCAACTTGAAGCTCGTGGGCCTTGACAATCTCTTATGATCAAGTACGATCAATGGCGTCGTCTATGGGAATTAGGCTTTCCCGTCTTTCATTCACATAAAACTAAAGTTACATCTTCAACATTCAGGTTGTCATGGCCGACCAAGCTATCACTAATGACTAGAACGTTCAATTCACTGACACAGGCAACAACAACAATGTTGCCGCCACCGAGCAAGACCCTTGGGACGAGATGACCACATCTTCCTCCACCTGCTCGCAACCATACAACGACGCCCACCATCCTCAATAGAATTATGAGCCGACCGCGTATCAGGAGATCTGCATTCCCGAAAACACTGACGCCACGACCATAGCCTTGTTCACGACTATCAACGAGACAAACTACATGATCATCACATAGTGTGAGCGCTTGATGATGCTGGAACAGACTCATAGGTACCCCAGAAAGCACTGAAGACTTGATTCTCAAACTCCTCCTCCCCGAATTGAAGACCACTCCCGATCTCCCCCACAGAGAAATAAACGGGAAGACTCTCGAAGCCCTTCTCTTTTCCGAACTGGACAAGGTCTTGCATTTGAGAGAACCCAACCTGAAGTTGTCAAGAAATGCGATTACACACTCCCCCCAAGCGCACAAAGAGAGACGATCCTATGAACATAAAAGAAATAGGGGCGAGGAAGAGAAGAATTCTTGGCCGAGGAACACTCCCCGTAAACAAAGCCGACACAAAGACCGCCGCTACTACCAGTCCACATCTCGCTCCTTAGAAAGAAGCGACGAAGACGACCCCTGCGGTCCGTTGTCTATGGCTATCATGGAGGCTCATATTCCTAAAGGGATTGATAAGCATCCCCTTCTGAAGGAATATGACAACATTGTTGACCCCGTCGACCACATCGACGGCTTCAAAGCCATGCTTCACTATAACAATGCTGGGGACCAGATTAAGTGCAGGTTATTCCCCATAACACTGAGGAAAATGGCCATATACTGGTATAAGAGCCTACCCCCCGGGTCGATCACCTCACGGAGGAATTTAAAGAAACAATTCATCAGCAGCTTCACTACATCTCATAGACACCCAAAGACTGAGGCCGCACTCGAGGAAATCGTCTAGAGAAGAAATGAGACCCTCAGAAAATACATTGATCGGTTTAACTACGAGGCCATTCAAGTCCCCTGCGTCGATCACATGAAGAGATACTTTCTCGAGAGGGGTCTCCTCTTGGGCACTGAATTTAGAAAGACCATTGGCATTGAGCCCCCCAGGTCTTTCGATGCACTCCTCAAAAAATCCCAGGGGTACATAGACTACGAGGAAAAAGAGGCCCCCAATAACGCCCACAAATCGAGGAACCGTGGACCAACTGACTTCCCACAACACAGTGATGCAGGATCTTCTCAATGAACAAAGGAAAAGATAAGGGAGGAGAAAACTCACGAACCCCGTGAGCACAGAGGACCAGCCAGGTGATTCACCGAATACACCCTGCTGACCATTTCCCGCAAGCGTATCCTCACAGAATGCTCCAATGCTAAGTTCAAGGACGGTGGGGTCTGACGTCCTCGACTACCCCTGTAAAGCCCAGGGCCGACATAATAAAATACTATCAATACCACCGGAGCCACGATCGCCTTAATGAAGAATACGTCCACCTGAAGGATGCCATCGAGACTCTCATCAAGGCAAGAAGACTCAGGAAATACAAGAGGAACAACGCCCTTCGCTGGGACACGCGCGGGGTTAAAGAAATTAGGAAGGATGTCCGACCATCCAATGACTCTAGTCTCATCCAGGTAACCTTCTGAGTCTTAAGACCCGAGGACTCCCACATCCCCGACAATATTGAAGATGACGAGCCTTTGTTCACCCACATCAGATGGGAGAAGTTCCCCTCCACCATGGTCATATATGATGGGGGATTCACTGACATCTCGGTGAATTCAGTAAAGAGGAAACTCAACGAGTTGGTGGATGCAACCCTGATCCAGGTTGTAACCCTTGAAAGATTCAAGGGAAAATTTGAGCCAATCACCTTCTATCTCGAGGATCTACCTGGCGGAGACCCCAACTCCAGCATTCCTCTACCAGTGAGGCAAAAACTGGCCAACTTTGATGTACATCGCATCCTGGTTGACGGGTGGAGGTCCATCGACATCATGTACACCCACCTGTTCTGCACCCTACAGCTGGACGATATCCACCTATCATCATATGTGGGGTCCGACCTGCAAGGATTTAACGGCTCGACCTCTAAGCCATGGGGCTATGTCAAGCTATTTATCACATTCGGTGAAGAAACTTCATCTTGGAAGGTCAAAGTGCGGTTTCTGGTGATTGATTGTCCGTCTCTCTACTACTGCATCTTGGGAGACCAATACTGGTCGAGTTGAACCTCGTACCCTCCATGGTGCATTTAAAGATGAAGTTCTACACCAAGAGGGTTCGTGTCACCACCATCCATGGATACATCTCAACTTTTACAAGATGTTTCAATGCAGCTTCCAAAGGGAAAAACATGGTGGACACTGGAGCACGACTTACTAAAAGAGAAACCACCTCGAAAACAACGACTACCTCGGTGGACAAACTTGCTCGGGTTGAAGAACAACATGCTCCACCAAATGTCGAATCTATTAACCTCGACATCCGCTTTGACAAAGATGAAGTCGAGGCTCCCAATGACGAACATGATCCTCTCCGACCCGTCCCAGACGAAGACTTCAAGTCCATCCCCCTCGGCGAAGACCCAAACAAAGGCGTGAAGATTGATGCTGGACTCCCTGACCTGACAAGGAAGCAACTCAAAGCCTTCTTAAGGGAAAACACTGGCCTGTTCGCATGGAGTGCTGTAGAGATGCTCAGACTCGACCCTGAGGTCTTCTATCACCAACTTGTTGTGGATCCAACCGCTAGGGAAGTAGTTCAACATAGGCATAGGAAGTCTCCTGAAAAAGTGGAGGCTGTTGAAAAAGCTGTAAAATACCTCCTAGAGGATAATTTTTTTTGAGGCCTAGTATTCAACGTGGCTCTCAAATGTTTTACTTGTTAAGAAAAATAATGAAAAATGGCGTATGTGTGTTGACTATACTGATCTCAACCGGGCATATCCCAAAGATGTTTTTCCTTTACCTAACATCGACATGCTTGTCGACAACTCGGACGACAATAAAATTTTATCATTTATGGATGCCTACTCGGTCTATAATCAAATTCCCAAGGCGATGAGCAACAAACATTGCACCACATTCATGACCAGGTTGAGAAATTACTACTACAATGTAATGCCCTTCGGCCTAAAAAATGCAGGGGCGACATACTAGCAGATGATGAACAAAGTCTTCCGCAGTGAGATTGGGGACATGCTCTAGGAATACATGGACGCCATTATCGTCAAATCTTGAACAGAAACCGACCATGCTGCCCACCTCAAAAGAGTTTTTGTCTAAGAAAGGCAATGCAAAATGAGATTCAACCCGGAGAAATGCACCTTCGGGGTCAAGGCGGGCAAATTCCTCGGTTTCTATCTAACCGAACGGGGAATTGAAGCCAACCCCTACAAGTGCTGAGAATTCTTCGAGCTCCCCACGCCAAGCTAGAAAAAATCCATACAAGTCCTGCACGTAATGCTCACCTCGCTCTCTTGCTATATGGCGAAGTCTGCACAACACACACTTCCATTTTTCAAACTCTTGTGTAAAGAGGCAGCATTCGAGTGGACCGAAGAGTGCGAGCAAGCCCTCCCCCACATCAAACGATCCCTTTCACAACCACCCGTGTTATCACGGCCAGAGAGCGGGGAAACTTTGTTCCTTTATCTGGACATCTCGACCGAGGCCGTAAGTGCAACCCTCGTGCATGAGACACTAGACGTGAAGAAGCCAGTGTACTTTACTAGAAAAGCATTACAAGGCCTCGAGGTCAGATATCAACGAATTGAAAAGTTATCCTTAACCATCAACAATGCGGTGAGGAGAATCATATGTTACTTCCTGACCCACACAGTCGTCGTACGAACAGACTAACCCGTGAGATAGCTGATAGGTCGACCAGGCATGGCAGGTCGAATGCTAGAATGGTCCCTAGAACTTTTGGAGTTCAACATTCAGTATGAAAGCAGGACAACCCTTAAAGCTCACGTGTTGGTCGACTTTGTTTCGGAGATGACCACCCATGAACCCTCGACGGGTGGGAAACACAAGTGGAGCATCTTCGGGGACGAAGCATCTAGCTCGGTCGAAAGCGGAGCAAGAATCCTCCTCAAAAACCGAGAGGGCATTGTGATCGAACATTCGCTCGCCCTGTCATTTCCCATGTCAAACAACCAGGCCGAATACGAGGCCCTACTCACATGATTAAGGTTGACCGAAGACCTAAGTTCCCAAGAAGTGCAAGTATTCATGTACTCCAGCTCGCCGTGTCTCAAGTTCAAGGAGAATATCAAGCCAAAAACACTAGCCTCATTGAATACCTGAACCTAGTCAAAGAAAGGATGAAAAAGTTCGACCGGGCGAAAATAAAATACGTACCCCATGAATAGAACACGCGGGTCGACATTATTTCAAAACTCGCGAGCACAAAGAAAAAAGGTGGAAACAAATTTGTTATCCAAGAATCCCTTTCTCGTCCGAGTATTGGAAAGCCCACTGCGTCGCCCGAGGTGAATACCATCGGGGATAGTTCGTGTTGGATGACCCAGCATTTAATTATCTCATAAAGGGAGAGTTACCGGCTTACCAAAAAGATGCTAATTCAACCAAACAACGAGCCTGCTCTTACGTAGTAGTCGAGCATAAGCTCTATTGAAAAGGATTCTCCATCTCACTCCTGAAATACGTCGAGGATCCAAAATCCCAGAGATCTTATGGGAAATCCACGAGGGAATCAACGCACAACACTTGGGAGGAAGATCTCTGGCACAAAAGGTGCTACGAGCAGGGTACTATTGGCCGACCATGCAGGAGGACACGAAGGAGCACGTCAAAAAATGCGACAAATATCAAAGACAAGCGAACATACACCTCACACCCCCACTTGAACTCAAAACATTTCGTCCCCGTGGTCCTTCTCCTGGTGGGGGATGGACATCCTCGTACCGTTCATGCAAGGATCATATCAAAATAAATTTTTGATCGTGGCCGTCGACTACTTCACGAAGTGGATAAAGGTCGAAGCCCTGGCCAGAATCACATTTCATAAAATCCTTCGTTTCTATAAATGAAACGTGCTTGCCCAATTCGACATTCCACAAGCGCTCATCAGCAACAACAGGATGCAGGTCACTGAACAAAGCTTCCAAGAGTTTGTCGTCAAGCTCGGCACCAAACAACACTTCACGTTCGTCGAACACCCTCAAACCAATGGGTAAGCCGAGGCTGCGAATAGAGTCATCTTACAAGGACTCAAGCACAGGTTGGGCGAATCTAAAAAGGGATGGGTCGAAGAGCTGCACAACGTCCTATGGGCTTACCAAACGACGCCACACTCGACGACCGGTGAAACTCTGTTTCGGCTAACCTATGGTACCAATGCAGTCATCCTTGTGTAAATCCTGGAGCCATACAAACGAAATAAAGCACCTTTAGACGAGGAATTAAATGATAAACCCCTAAGGGAAGAACTCGACCTGGTCGAAGAAATCTGATCAGGAGCAGCTCTTCGCGAAGCCACACTGAAACAGGAGATAGCTCTGCATCATGACACCAAAGTCATAAAACGTGAATTCTAGGTCGACATCCTAGTCTTGTGGAGAAATCAGAAAGATTCCCATGAAGGAAAGTTAGCCACCAACTGGGAAGGACCTTGCCGCGTTCACGAGGCAACGGGCACTGGAGCCTATCACCTCGAACGCCTAAGTGGAGAACCACTACCTCGACCATGGAACACTAAAAAGCTGAAATAATGTTACAACTAGGTCCCTGATAAACATCGGGGCCCAGCAGTCGACGTACCCTCTCTGACAAATGACATGGCTCGCTCGACCTCGGAAGCATGTTGAGGTACGAACATAGCTCACAACCAACAATGAAAGGTGGGTTTTTGCTCATTGGTCGAGCAAAACCTTAGCCCGACGGGGACACCTCAATCGAGCTCCACCGTCAAAGTATCCAATAGGCAGAACACCCAGCTCGTGATGGACAGTTCACGCCACGAAGTATGGACCTTGACCGCGATCTTGACCTCGTCCATACGAACTCCTACTCTGGTTCCTCCACATTTCCTGAAATAAATAGATCAAACACAACAACAAAATATCATAATGCAAAACATAACAGCAAAATAAAAGCAGTAGAAAGCCGACCAAAAAGGTCGGTGTTGCCTATACAAAAATCGGACAAAGCCCTTCGTCCAAAACAATTAAAACAAAAACTGGCACGCAGGTCAAATAAACAAACGAGCACACAGGCCCAAAAACTTAATCTTGGCTCCCATCATCCTTGCCATCACTCTCTTCCCCGATATTATCCTCAGGGGGATAAAATATCTTCCCATAGACCACCTGGTTAAACGGCCCCGCACCTTCGACCACAAGCTCGACCCCTTGGTTAAGGATCTTGAGCTACTCCACGACCGTGTTGAAGCCATAAATGAGAGTATCCATGATGTCCTTCTTGAGCACACGATTCTGAGAAATCAAATCTTTCTTAGTCTCAAGGGCTTTCTCCATGTCAGTCTCTTCATTGGAAAACACCACGATCTCCTCCAACTCCTTTATCCGAGTGTCCAGTCGCTCGTTCTCCTTAGTTGCAACCTCAAGTTGAGGCCTTATCTCTCTCAAATCCTTGAGGAGCTAGACCTGCGCTTCATACTTCGCCTCATGGTTGAGAATATAACCCTTCAGCTTTTCATTAATTCCCTTCAACATTTGGACCCAAGCATACACTTTATTAAGAGCGGACTGGGAGCCCGTAACCTCATCATTTAGTGTCAAAGAGGTTTCAAGAACCCTCATCACGGCGGTCACATCTTCTGACAGATTCTTCCACCGGGTTTCTTTGTCCTCGAACAGAATGACTTCCCTCTCCTCTTCATGGAGACCTAAGGAACTCTCCCAACTGAAGATACCTCGCTTGAGATAGAAGGGGGCAACATGAAAACCACCCCCGACACCCTTGTCCCCTTCAACAGCCGCCACATGCTCGGGGTCCTCTACACATTTCCTTTTCGCGGTTGTTCGGGTGGGGGGCCTGGGTCCCTGGAGGGGAAGATGAAATGCTTGGACGGGTATAAGTTTTGGCTTGTTCTTAAAGATGAGCAACCCAGTTTTTAGGCCCCAAGTTAGATGCATTCTTGGGCCTCAACTTGAGCAAACATTTAGAGAGAGTCGCAATCCGGTCTGCAATAAAAAAGAAAATGTTAGTCCACAAGAAAAAAGTACAAACATAAAATTACAGGCATGTCCCCTACCTAGAAGTCTCAAAGCCTCCTCGTCACAGGAGCACTCGAGGAGCGCTTTCGTGTTAATCAGTCAGAGAACAAAGAGATGTTCCCTTTTATCGTCAAAGAGGAAGTTGTTTTCTATGTCCACACAATTTGCTGGGGAGAAGCTCTTGACATAAGCCGCTTGCTTGTCGTAAGAGAGCTTATCCTAGGCATCTAAGTCCTCGGGCTTCACCGTGTAATACTTGGGTTTCTTCTCAAAATGTTTCCATTGCCACTCAAGAGGAAACTTCATCGTCAATCGAGCCACTATCCGACCATCCTCGACCTTTTCCAAGCGTCCGTACAAATAATCATCTGCGACCATGATGTCACCCTTGTTGGTATTGATCACGAGGTATTCCTCGACTGGCTGTGCCATCGTACATGAAATGCGGGGGAAAACAAGGAATTCAAAATCATCAAATTCACCCTTCCACCGCAAATAAAGTGAAAGGGGGATGAGTGCGTCGAGGAATTGTCCTCGACCCAAGCCCTCAACAGCGAACGCTAAAAAAGGTTGACACCCTACGCGGGGACTTTTTTTCGAATGAGCAAGTTTCCCAAATCCACCTCACGATATGGGGGGACGACCCTGACATAAGATAGAATGAAATTTTGGAGACATGAATCTTCATCCATATTCATGAATCTAGATGAACATTCATGGAGGTTTATCCCAAAACCTATGAATCTTCATCCACGTCCATGAACCCAGTTGAACATCCATGGAGATTCATTCCAGAACCCATGAATCTTCATTCAAAGGTTGGCAAAACCAAGTGTTTGATCTGAAAACCTAAAAAAAGAATCACGTTTAAGATGAAATTGCTTAGTTGGAGAAGATTATCATTGAAGACGTCTATGACGCTGTTGGAACAATAGATCCACTGGCTAACGCAGGAGAGAAAGGAGAAGATAGAGCTTGGAAATGTCAAGTGAATCTCCTGATTCCTCTTTTATAGTTAGTCCCCGTTGTAGCGGTAGAAATGTTAAAGACTAAGCCATTGGATTGACTAGACTTTATACAGATCAAAAATAAAAATCGCCACCGCGCTTTATTGTTTCCAAAGGAATGGGAAAAGAGCGAATAACCCAAAAAAAGGGGGAAAGATTCAAGGTAAGGGGGTTGGTTATGCAAAGGGAAGTTATTAGCACCCTAAACATCTACGGTACTCCGCATGAACCTCTTTGTAAAATCTGTATATTTTGGCTATAAAAATGTGTTGTATATAAAATGGATGGTGGAGGTGAGAAAAGAAATATTTTTTTTTAATGATTTTTGCACCTGCCGCAGTTGTGAACCTTTAGTGCCTACGTACCACCTTTCGTGCAATAGGGGATCAGGGTACACGTAGTTCTTCTTTTAAAAGTTTGAAACACAAGTGTGTTGGTTAATTTTAAGAGATAAGACATCATCATCATTGTCCGTGTGGAAAACATACTTACTACCCACAATCATGAGAAAGGAGAATTTGCATCATCTCAAAGTGGAGGACATGGCTTGGATTTTAAAATCAACAATGCCATACTCAACACCCAAGTGGAAAATATCTCACTTCACTACATATTGTAAAAGTATAGTTGTTTGCATCACTACAAGGATTGACAAGAGTCTAACCTTTTGAGAAAAGTTTAAAGATAAAAACCAAAATGGCAAGATGGTTTGAAATGAGATTGATTGACTTTGAGTCTTATCACAAAAAATGTCAAGGTATCATTAAGTTGATTGAGGGTTTATTTATAAAAATGTTTTGAAAATACATGGACCTAAGTCCAAGTTTATTATGAAAATAGTTTAAGTTTCAAAACAAGAAGAGTTTTCAAAAGGAGAAAGAAGATTTTTGAAATTAAAGAAGATGAGAGGAGAAGAACAGACTATCCTAAAGCATAAGGTAAAAGGTAGGGATAAGAACCATATAACCAACAAGAAGCCAATACTTGACATTATGAGCCAAGATAGAATTCCAATTCTTTGGATTGAAACCAAGCAATCAAAGATACTAGACCTCTTCAAATGTATTACGTCTTCACAAAAATTGGGCAGAGTAACGGCTGTATACGGGTGAATTCCAGATTACAAACAAAGAGTGTAATCACAAAAACCTGCACACAAAAACAAACAAGCAACCCCATGTCTTGAGGTAAACCTCAAGAACTCCAGAAAAAATAATCAGATAAGATCACAAGGTCTCCAAGATAGGCCAAGGTTTCTAATCCTAAGTCCAAGAAAAAGTCCACTGCTCCATAATTCCAAGGATAGTGACCAAATAGTCCAAGTACCATTAAGAGTTTTTTAGGGTTTATGTTGATTATTAAGTATCTTAGAAAAGAAAAAAGAAAAGCTCAAGTGAGCAAAAATAAAATGGCAAGAATATAAATTCTCAAATGATCAAATATGAAAAATGACATGAAATGAAAAATGCTAGAAAATAAATAGTACATAAAGCATAAAAGAGTACAGGCATAAAATAAACAAGTAAATAATTAGTGGTTAGTTGGATGACCATCTTGAAACTTGCATTTGGAACTCATTAGAGGATTGGTAGAACCAAAGCCTCCACACAACAAGTTGCATTTGCTTTTTGTCAAGTATATCATCCATTTGGAATTCTCATAAGTACTATTTAATGATCAACGATGTTTAAGTGATCTGCGTTGACCAAAAGTGTTGTAGATCCATTAGAGGATTGGTAGAACCAAAGCCTCCACATAATAAATCTCAAGGTTATTGGATCAAAGAGATCAAATTAATATACTTGGGCTTGCAATCATAAGTTTGGGCCATGAATGATTATTTATTCGAATCAGGACAAAATTTAGCGCTATGTTAAGCAATCACAAGTGGACTTATATAGAAGTCGCACCTATTTTGAGGCCGGTCAATAGCAATCTATGCACCATTTGTTTTGAGACATGATATAGAGATCATGCTCCAACAATATTTAGTGTAGTGAGAATGGGATGAGATGAAGGGGATTTAGGGTAAAAAGATAAACCACATTTGAATTAATATTTAATCAAACTATTATTAAAATCATTCATCCATTTTTTGTAGAGTTAAACTCAACACCATGGATCCAATGATGTTAATAAAGCCATGATCAAAAAATCAACCAAAGACAGCCAAAAAATATTCACAAAATAATAATGTAATTAATATATTCATTAAAGGGTTTTAAAAATGTTTAAAAATGGAAAATAATGAGGAAAATGTCAATTATATTCAAATTAATCAAGAAATGAAAAATAAGACCATAGAAAAATCAGAAAAAGAGGCCAAGTAATTTTATAAATTTTTGGTAATTTTTAAAAGTCAGAAACTATTTTTAAAATTAAAATAAATTGGTAAAATAAACAAAAATAGTAAAAAAATAGTAAAGTCAGAAACAAAAATAAAATAAGGTCACCAATATTTGTCACAATATCATTGGATCATTCCATAACTTTTTCAGAATTTAAAAATGTGTAAAAGTATTTTTAAACATTTTAAACAAATCAAATAAGTGCAAAATTCATAAAAAATACCAAAACACAAAATTAAATTGTGAAAAAATAAAAATCAGAAAGAATAATCAAAAATATTTTTCATAATTATTTCAGATTTTTTGGACAAAAAATGAATTTTCTATGATATTTTTGAAATTTAAAACAATTAAAATATAAAAATCAGAAAAAGAAAATAAAAGTAAAAGATGTGGACCATTGGATGATAGTCAAAACGCGTTAGTAATCAAATCCAAGGGATCTGGCGTGCTGTGCATATCATGGTCTTTAATGAATAATGTACATAATCATTAATAAAATCAAAATTTGAAAATAACAAATGGAACGCTTTCATTGGTAAGAAGATGACACGTTGGTCATCTTTAACCTCCAGCCATCACGAATTACAGGTCTCTCAAACTATAAAATCAGAAGCTCAGACCAATGCCATTCGCTTAGTCTCTTCAAGACAAAGACAACCACACCCTCGCGCCAAATTTATATAAATTGTAGCTCAAGCAATTTGGAAAGAAAGTTTTGAAAAGGGATTTGAAAATTCATGGTCAAAATGTGCTTCCAGTGAAATGTAAGTGTTGCGACTAGAACCAGGGTAATGAGAGCAACACAATGATATCAGAGTTTTGAAGAATCGATGAAGGAATCTACCTATTGAAGTTGAGTTGCAGAGCTCTGAAACTGGACTTCTATGGAGCAATATAGGGCACGATTCTTGAATGTAATTATATGGTTAGCTTCAGGGAAGATCAAGAAAGGTGAATTGAGAGAAAAAATGGATTGAAAAAGGCTTGAGAACAGAATTCGAAGTAGCTGAATTCTGGGTTGTGAAGCAAGTTTGGCAGGGTGATTCTGGCTATCTAAGCTTGGGAATTGAATGGGGGATGACCCTCTATTTATAGGGAAGCAAATGGGATCAAAAGGAATAGCAAATGATGCGTTTTGGAGGGAATTTGTGTGGGTTTGCATCATGAAGAAAGTGTGACTCAAACTTGATCAAAACTCAGCCAAATCGTGCGTTTCATGATGCTAATCACTTCTGACAAGTTGCTAAACACGATTAGAAACAAAAACGCGTGGAAATCTTATGATTAGAAGCCAAAAAAAAGATTTCAAAATTCTGACTTTGTGCAAAATTCAGTTTCAAACTACCAAATTCAAATCCATGGCATTTTCACCTCAAGGGGTCTTAGGGCATAATTCTTGATGCTTTGGAAAGATGAGGTTACAAGCTTTGCAATGGGAAAAGAATGGAATCAAATGGATGCTTGAGCTGAAAGTTACATGGAATCAAAGTTGAAGAAAAAAAGTTGACTTTCCATACTTAGAAATATTTCAAATTCTTCTTTAAAAATTACCTATAATATTTTGCGTCCAAACATGGCCTTCCACTTAGAATTTTCTCTTGACCAAAAAATATGCAATGAAGTAGACCTCTTGAATGACATTTTTAAATTTTAACCACTCAAAATATCCAAAAATTGACCAAGTTATGACTTGTTGAAGTTGGCCAAAAATCATGAAATGACCTATAATCTTTTGCATTCTTAAGGAAACTTCCATCCATTTTCTCACTTTGAACATAAAATAAGGCATGAAGTACACATATTTAAGATCATCATGAAAAAATAATGGGCTCAAGTTGATAAAAATTGAACACGTTATGACCATTTGAAGTCACATATGGAGAATTGGGGATTCATCTGGGTGACTTATAATCTTTCTTCTTCACCAAGTTACTTCCACATGAAAATTCCTTGGAACTTTTAAAGTGATTTGTTGGTAACTCTTTGAAGAGAAGGATGTTTTTGGAATCACTCAAAAATACCAAAATATGAGCAAGATATGCTCCTTTGAAGTCCAAAACCTAGCCTCTAGATCAAGAGAATGCTTTGTGGAACTTTGCAAAGTTTGAACAAACTTTTTGTGCCAATATTCTTCCTTTGTGAATAGAAATTGTTGAGGATGATGATGAGGACTCATGGCCACCAAAACCACTTCCCTACCAATTCTTCCAAAACAACTTCAATGGTGAGGTTTGAATTTCTCAAGCTATTGACTAGGGCATGGAATTAAACTCATGAACCCATGATGCAACTTGCTAAACTTCATTGCCTTTACCTACATTATTAACAAGTAAGACAAACCAGTATTGTATTTTGTTAATTAGAGATAAAATCAAAGCAAAATATCCATGATCACAAAAGAAAACAAGTCAAGGTGCTTGGTAACTCCTCAAAGGGCAATGCTAAAGATAGGTGGAAGAACCAAAAGCTTTAATGTGATCTTGTTGTGATTGAAATAATATGGTATGATGAAAGGATATTAGGGGCAAAAATTGGGGTACAACAACAACCCTTATTTAAGTTTCTTCTATCCGGAGATACAAAGGTTAAAAATCTTCGTGTCGACGTGATCGAAGATACATAAATACAAAACAAACCTTATTTTTGGCCCTCAGATGCCATGCAAATGCTTATGCATATGAACAGAACCAAAGAGATGCAAACTAACATTGGGGATGCAACAAAAAATGAAGAAACAAAGGAGCAACCCCACCAGGAAAATAAATCACTGGTGAACCACAAGAACAGAATCAGAGAGGAGGATAACAAGCATCGACGTTCACTGCTGATGTCTACCAGCGTTCACTGAAGGTAGAAAGGGAGATTATATCATACCATCATCGTTCACTAACGAAGAACTGTCAACGTTCACTGAAGATAGCAAAAATATAAGAAACACTGAAGTTCACTGTCGATGTACTACCAACGTTCACGGAAGGTAGAAAGAGAGAATATATCATACCACCGCCGTTCACTGACGATGAACTATCAACGTTCACTGAAGATAGAAAAAAGATAAGAAACACTGAAGTTCACTGCCGATGTACTACCAACGTTCACTGAAGGTAGAAAGAGAAAATATATCATACCACTGCCGTTCACTTACGATGAACTATCAACGTTCATTGAATATAGAAAAAAGATAAGAAACACCGACGTTCACTGCCGATGTACTACCAACGTTCACTGAAGGTAGAAAGAGAGAATATATCATACCACCGCCGTTCACTGACGATGAACTATCAATGTTCACTGAAGATAGAAAAAAGATAAGAAAAACCAACATTCACTGCCGGTGTACTACCAACGTTTACTGAAGGTAGAAAGAGAGAATATATCATACCACTGCCGTTCACTGACGATGAAGTATCAATGTTCACTGAAGATAGCAAAAATATAAGAAACACCGACGTTCACTTCCGATGTACTACCAACGTTCACTAAAGGTAGAAAGAGAAAATATATCATACCACCGCCGTTCACTGATGATGAACTATCAACGTTCACTGAAGATAGCAAAAAGATAAGAAACACCAACGTTCACTGCCGATTTACTACCAACGTTTACTGAAGGTAGAAAGAGATAAAATATATCATATCACCGCCGTTCACTGACGATGAACTATCAACATTCACTGAAGATAGCAAAAATATAAGAAACACCGACGTTCACTGCCGATGTTCTACCAACGTTCACTGAATGTAGAAAGAGAGAATATATCATGTCTCCCCAAGATTCTGGTGTTTTGCCTAGAACGGGTATCAACTTATTCTTTAACCAAGGCACTCTGCCTGAAAAGGGTAATATGTAAGATGTCTCAAATAAAGAGACTTCCACTCACTGTCAAGGGGAATTGCAAAGAGAAACGACTTTATGGGGATAGAAATATGACTTCCCGGGGAAATGCCACGATATTCCTGCTGAGGAGATAACGTCTTCCCGTGCAAAATAAATGCACAAACCAAAACTCAAAGTTCTCAGAAATCCAAAGTAAATAATATTGTTATGCAACCACAATTCCTATTTAGAAATACATAGGAGCAAGACGGCCAATGAAGATGCATCCTTTGAGAAATAAACCCAAGAGGGAAAACCAAATTCAACTGAGCAAAGAGCATTGCAGGAAGATCAGAACACAATGTTAATGAACGATGGTTTTTAGTTATGATGTTGTTGGCTCCCAAATTCGACACTTACTATATTTGGTCTTTTAGACCAAAAAACTGGAATAAACCAAGCCAAGAAGGTTTCGACGTATGAAACAACTTAGGAAAAAGATCTAAGTCGTATTTGAGCCTTCGACCAGGGCTTACTTTCAGGGTTTTCGACTGAAGAGGACTTATGACCTTCGACTGAGAGAACATACCCTCACTTTGACACATAATACGAGGTGCATTTGAATTTGAATTGTTGGAGGGAAAGAAAGTTTCTCTAGTGGCTAAGAAGAAGCAACGTGCCTGGAGGCTAGAGGTCGAGGGACATGCAGAAGACACTTGTCTTCATCTTAGTGCAGAATCGTTCCTCGACAGTTACTTAGCTTTTAGTATAAATTAGGAAACCTGTGTAGTTTCGAGGGGTGTTCAACCTATTGTACTAGTCACTCAAATATTGTCCCAGTAACTGCTGTGTGAGAAAGGATAAAAATGAGAAATGTACGTTGGAAACACCTCTTTTTATTAATGAAAGTCTTTTACATTTCTTTAATCTTATCTTGCAAAGTTATTTTTCTTACATTTTTACCTGCATTTCTACATTTCTGTCTACTTTTCCAAAATCTCAAATATCTTTTCTCTGGGTCGAACATGCGTTCTTCCTGATTGCTTGTCTTACATAAAAAATTAGCATATGTTCTGGGATCAATCTGATCGATCCCGTGAGTAACCAAAAAAGAACTTTCCTTTTGGGAGGATCAACGATTGTTTACCAAAAACCACAGTAAACAAATTGACACACCTGATGGGAAGTTGCTAATTTTTATTGTTTATGTTATTGCGTTTCTTCTGTATAGTTATAACGTTGCATGTTATTAAGAAGTGGTTGAATAACCCACGAGTATACTGTTAGGAAGAAAAATAGCGAGAGTAGTATGGCTAACGAGCCAAATCATGGAGAAATACCTCCACCAATTACTGGAACAGTGGTTACTACCGCCATCGAAGGGAATATCCCAGTTTCCGTTGGATCAATACCGACGCTAACCACAAATCAAACTGGACCCATAATTTCGTATGTAGGTCCAAGAGGTCCATTAGGAACGCCTCCACCAAGGGAAAATCTAGGATCTCGACCATTCGTGCCCCCAGGATTTTCGACAACCTGGATGGGTTGAGAGAAGCCATATGGCATGCCAACTACTGAAATGGCTAACCTTATGAATGATGCTTCCACTTTTTCAGAACCTTTTGTGAATGCACCATCGCCATTACAGGGGTCTGGAGCCAGTAGAAACCAATTCTTGGGAGGGCCATCTCATACAATACCAAGCCTCACAAATGTTTCGACAGCAATTTTGAGGCAACAGATGGACGAAAGTAATCATGATATGGTACAAATGTTAGCACAAACTTTAAGTACAGTGCTAAACACCCTCATTCAAACTGCTACTCAATCGAATCAACAAATGACAGCGCAAATGACGCACATGGCTGAATTCTTTGGGGTACCCCAAACTGTTCGACAACCCCAGAGGATACCAATAAGAACAAATCATGGGGTAATCATGGAAGAGGATTTGACCGTTAACCCAAACCCTCAGATTCCTAGAGCAGAAATAGAACAACCAAGGGTTGAAATACCACGAAACCCTAGAGAAATCGATCAAGGAGTTATTATGGCTAATAGAAACCAAAACACTGATGAATTGATACAGCAAGTTCGACACCAAAATTATGGGACAGACAATAATCTAACTGCCATGATCGAAAGGATTATGATTCAAAACGGGATGAACGTTGGTTTTCATAGACCAAACTTTACATCCCCATTGTCAGAATATATTCTGCAAACAGACTTACCACCTAGCGGAAAGGTTCCAAAGTTTACTAAATTTTCAGGGGATACGACAGAGTCCACTGTCGAACATGTGGCTAGATATCTGATAGAGGCCGGGGAAATAGCATACAACGAAAACCTTAGAATCAAATATTTCCCAAGTTCTCTAACAAAGAATGCTTTCACTTGGTTCACCACCCTCCCAGCCAGTTTGATCCACAACTGGAACCAATTGGAAAGATTGTTCCATGAACAATTCTACACGGGCCAGACCAAAATAAGTCTAAAAGAATTGGCTAGTGTAAAGAGAAGGTTTACAGAGCCAATCGATGAATATTTAAATAGGTTTCGATTACTCAAAGCCTGATGCTTTATCCCAATGCTTGAGCATGAATTGGTTGAAATAGAAGCGGGGGGCCTGGATTATTCGATTAGGAAAAAGTTAGATACACAATACCTAAGAGACATGTCCCAACTGGTCAATAGAGTTCGACAAGTAGAACGCCTTAAAGCTGAGAAAGCTAAAGCTGCCAAAACTCATCGACGAGAAAGGGTAGCCTATGTCGAAATGGATGATAACGATCCAGAGACATCTATTGATCCTATAGATGTCGAAGAAGGCGAAAAAGATTTAGCATAATTAAAACAAGGGCCACCATATTCTTTTAAATTGCTAGTTCCATCAAATGGGAAAAATCCTGTAGAGCCTGAGAAAAACAGCGACAAATTTCCTAAGAAAACTTATAGTTTCGATATGTCCAAATGTGACGAAATATTTGATCTATTAGTTAAAGATGGCCAGATGATAGTGCCCCTAGGAGCAAAATTGACTCCTTTAGAACAGAGAAAGAAAAGAGGTTTTTGTAAATACCATAATTTTTTGGGACATAAAACTTCACAATGTTTCCTTTTCAGAAATCTTGTTCAACAAGCGCTAAAGGAAGGAAGGCTGAAATTTGCTGATAAGCCAGCAATGAAAATCGACGCAAACCCACTGCAGATGGAGGCACATTATGCTGAACCAGTTGGCATTCACATGGTGGAAGTTTTTGAAGATTTCATTACTAAACCCATCTTTGGAAGTTTTACTGGAAACATCTCTAGAAAAACTATTGAAGGGGTGAGAAAGGCCACTGAAGGCCTAGATTTGAAAAAGGAAGTTACCCAAGGGTCAAACAAGAAGGCTGATGAAGGCTTGAAACTGAATAAACGGGTTACTGAAGACCCACACAAAATCAAAGGAGTTACTGAGAGTTCCAACAAAAGAACCACCACAGGTTCTTACTTGGCCACTGTAAAAGGTTCGACAGAGAATCTAGAGGCCAAAATTCAGAAAATGAATCTCGTTGCCAAAAGCAACATGCAGGTCAACATGGTTAAAGTCTCTGGTGCCAAGGCCTCAGAGGAAGCCATTCGTCAAGAAGAAGTAAATAAAACGGGATTTCCAAAGGAGAATGAAGATCTGGCAGATTTTCTACATAGATTCCAGAAAAAGAAATCGGAAGTAATGTTGTGCCCTAGATGCAACTCTATTTTTGACAAGAAATCTGCAGAACACATACAAGGTATGAGAATTCTGAAAGCGAAACAGGGCACCAATGCCCAAAAGAAAATGGGTTCGGAAGTCAGATTCGACCCCAGAAGGGGGCATCAACAAGGACCCATGAGTCAGGTAAGGAGGCCACCAACTTTTCGGCCTCCAACTAATGTACCTACAGATACTTGGCTTAACACCATGGGAAGAAAGAGGCTAAATGAAGAGAGATGGCAGGCGTTCGATGTGCCAAGAGGTTCCTCTTTAGATTACAGAAAGGAGTATCATGCTTCTACGTCAAATCAAATGGCCTATATATCGAGCAATTAAAAAGGAAAAAATCCCATGTCCCATTCACAATGGAGAAGATTCCAAAGACGAAGAAAGGCTGAGAAAGAGGTAGCTGGACCTCATCCAGAGGTTAGCACCAATGTGCAAAGGAAACAAAGGAAGCCTCTAGAGAGGAATCTTATGCCATGGACGGAGGAATGTGGGTCGAATGATGAAGACAACTCCGATTCCGGTGACAGTCTAGACATCATGGTGAATGTCATATTAGTGTTACCTAAAGAATACAACCGCCAGGTCGAAGTTGAGGAAACTGACTTAATGGTTGAACAAGAAATGGCTAGACACAAGCCAATATGTTATTATGTAATGAACAATGGTTGCGTAGAAGAACAAAACGCATTTTTCGAGCCACCAACAGAGGCAATGAAGAATCATCTAAAACCCCTGTTCATTAGAGCAAAGATAGGGGAAATAACTATAAATAAAATTCTGGTTGATTATGGGGCGACCATCAATATCATCCCACAATTCATGCTGGAAAAGCTGGGAAAGGGAGATGCTGACATCAAGCCCTATAACATGGTCTTGTCCAATTATGAAGGGGGCATTGGCACCACAATGGGTGTCATACAACTAGACCTCAAAGTGGGATCAATCCTTCGACCCACCATGTTCATGGTGATCTCAGCAAAACCAAACTACAATCTGCTCTTAGGTCGAGAGTGGATACATGGCATCGGTGCTGTGCCATCTTCGATGCACCAAAGGGTCACAATATGGCGCTCTGATGGTATCGTGGAAAAAATTGAGGCAGATCAGAGTTATTACTTAGGTGAAATCAAAAGTGTCGGAAATAATAGTTTCGACAAAAATTTGGCTCATATAGGGCCATGTAATCCACCTGAGTTTAATTTAACCCCAACACCTAATGCCTTCTGCTACCTATACCTACACTCCGACTACGGTTTTAAGTGGGATAGAGAAGACTTATCCAACATCGACTTTGGAGGAGTTGATGATATACGACCAACAGGCTGGGGAAGTGAGTTTGGTGATGATGACTGAGTCACAAAATCTGCAAAAAATTTCGGCGTATGTGGCCAAAAATAGAATGATAGCGGCCTTGGAGGCTGAAGTTAAGTATATGGCCTTCGAAGCCAATGAACAAGACCTTTCTAAGATAGGCCCTGGGAAAGATTTCGACCCAGAGCCTCCCGATTTAGAAACGAAAGACCTTCGAGATCAGAGGTTAGACGCCATCTATGACGATGAACCTCTGGGTTTCGAAAAGGACCCATTGGCGAACAATGTTAGAATGTTAGCACAAGACCCTCTAGAAGAGGTAAACCTGAGCGAAGGTCCTGTAAAAAATCCAACGTACATAAGCACAAAAATAGATCCAGGACTCAAGGTAGAAATGATCCAATTACTAAAAGAGTTCAAGGATTGCTTTGCGCGGGATTATGACGAGATGCTTGGTCTCGACAGAAGTTTGGTAGAACTGCAGTTGCCAGTAAAGCCTGGAAAGAAGCCCGTTAAGCAGACTCCAAGACGGTTTGCACCAGAGATTTTATCAAAAATCAAAACGGAAGTCGAAAGGCTGCTGAGATGCAAGTTAATCCGAACGACCAGGTACGTCGAATGGATTGCAAATATTGTGCCTGTTACAAATAAAAATGGTACCTTAAGGGTGTGCATCGATTTCAGAGATCTGAATGCTGCAACACCCAAAGATGAATACCCAATGCCGGTGGCGGAAATGCTTGTGGATTCTGCTGTTGGTTTTGAGTACATGAGTATGCTTGATGGCTACTCTGGATATAATCAAATCTTTATTGCTGAAGAAGATGTGTCAAAACGACATTCTGTTGCCCTGGGGCATTAGGCACTTATGAATGGGTAGTGATTCCCTTTGGCCTAAAGAATGCAGGGGCAACGTACCAGAGAGACATGAATTCAATCTTCCATGATTTTATTGACACTTTCATGCAGATTTATATTGATGATATTGTTGTCAAATCTGTTTCAGGGAAGACTCACATGGATCATCTTCGACAATCCTTCGAGAGGATGAGACGCTACGACCTGAAGATGAATCCTCTAAAATGTGCTTTTGGTGTCAAAGCGGGAGATTTCTTAGGTTTTGTGGTCCATAAAAAAGGCATTGAGATAAACCAAGACAAGACCAAAGCTATCTTGCAAGCCAAAGCGCCAACTAGCAAAAAGGAATTACAATCCTTACTTGGGAAGATAAATTTCCTGAGGAGATTTATATCCAACCTCAGTGGGAAAACGCAAGCCTTTTCGCCATTAATTCTACTCAACAAAGGAGGATTTGAGTGGAGGCAAGAACATCAAGAAGCCTTCGACAAAATCAAAAAGTGCCTCACCGAACCACCTATTTCGGTACCTCCTTGTCGAAGTAGAAGTATGAGATTGTACATAGCTGCGTCTGATAAAACTTTAGGGAGCATACTGGCTCAAGAGGATGAGAATGGTGTCGAAAGGCCCATATACTACCTCAGTAGAGTTTTAAACGATGCAGAAACCAGATATAGCAAGGTTGAAAAACTATGTTTATGTATTTACTTTTCATGTACAAAACTTAAGCAATATATAAAGCCAGTTAATGTTTATGTTTCGTCTCATTTTGATGTTTTCAAATATATGTTGTCGAAACCCATTTTGCACAGTAGAATTGGCAAATGGGCACTCGCATTAACTGAGTACTCATTAACCTTCATGCCTCTCAAGGCTATGAAAGGTCAGGTGGTAGCAGACTTTATAGTCGGCCATACTATACAAGAGAGATCACTGAATTATTTGGAGATCGAACCTTGGAAACTGTACTTTGATGGTTCTAGTTATAAAGATGGAACTGGAGTCGGAGTCCTCATTATTTCTCCAAACAAAATTCTAACAACATTTAAGTACAAGATAGATGGGGATTGCTCTAATAATGAGTCTGAATACGAAGCATTAATCGTAGGCCTTGAAATCCTGTTGGAATTGGGGGCAACTCAGGTCGAAATAATGAGAGACTCAGAGTTAGTCCTAAAACAAATTACGAAAGAATACAAATGCATAAAAGAAAATCTTATCGTGTATTTCGTAATATCCAGGCGGTTGTTGAAGAACTTCAAAGTAGTTAACATTCGACATATACCCAGATTGGAAAATCAAGTAGCTAACGACTTGGCGTTGATTTCTTTCGGGTATAAAGTTTCGAAAGACAGGCTACAACAAGCAATCGAACTTAGAGGGAGAGTAACTTCCACTAAGTTATCTCCATTGGATTTAAGGACCACAACGTTGGGATGCACTGATCACGAAAATTTTGATATTTCGTTCATAGACAATCTAACAGAACAAGATTGGAGAAATCTTGTAGTGGATTATTTGCAAAATCCAACAGCTTCGACAGAACGAAAAATAAAATATAGAGCACTGAGTTATGTGTTGATGGGAAATGAATAATTCAAGAAATATCCTGAAGGTGTGCTCCTGAAATGCCTAAGTGAAACAGAAGCATACATAACTCTTTCCGCCACACACGCCGGGGCATGTGGAGCACACCAAGTAGGCCAAAAGATGAAATGGTTATTGTTTCGACAAGGATTATATTGGCCCACTATGCTAAAAGATTGTGTTGAGTTTGCAAAAGGATGCCAAGAATGTCAAATACATACAGGTATTCAGCATGTTCCGGCAAGCGAACTTCACTCGATTATGAAGCCTTGGCCTTTTAGAGGATGGGCTTTAGATCTTATTGGAGAAATTCGACCAACATCTTCTAAAAGCCAGAAATATATATTGGTGGGCATTGATTATTTTACTAAATGGATTGAAGCAATCCCTTTAGACAATGTAGACCAAGAGAATGTCATTGAATTCATTCAAAAGTACATCATATATAGATTTGGAATTCCCGAGACAATAACTACAGACTAAGGGTCAGTCTTTACTGGTCGAAAGATGCAATACTTTGCTGCGGAAATGGGGTTTAAATTGTTAACATCTACACCTTATTATGCGCAAGCTAATGGCCAGGTCGAAGCAGCGAATAAAGTAGTGATCAGTTTAATAAAGAAGCACGTGGGAAAGAAACCCAGAAACTGGCACAAGACGCTAGATCAAGTTCTATGGGCATGTCGAACTTGTCCGAAAGAAGCCACGGGAACAACACCATTTCGCTTAACCTATGGTCATGATGCAGTGTTACCAGTGGAAATCCACATGCAGGCGACAAGGATTCAGATACACCATGATATCCCTTCTGAGGTCTATTGGAATATGATGTTAGACGAACTAGTTGACTTAGACGAAGAAAGGTTGAGAGCTCTAGATCTTTTGAGACTGCAGAAGAAGCGAGTTGAGAAATCTTATAATCGCATAGTGAAATCTAAAACATTTCAGCTTGAGGATCTAGTTTGGAAAGTAATTCTTCCGATGGATCGAAAAGATAGGAATTTGGGAAAATGGTCTCCTAAGTGGGAGGGACCTTTGAGGATTATCCAGGCCTTCTCTAGTGGAGCCTATGAGATTGAATAGTTAAGCTAAGATCAAAGACTTTTGAAGGTGAATGGTAAATACCTGAAAGCATATAGACCTATGCTTCAAGAGCTAAAAATAAGTAATATATAGTCACTGTTGAATAGAGAATGCCAAAATGGAAACTTAAATTTTCATTAAAATAGCCAAAATGGCTTTGAAATCATTACAACAAGTGATTACATGAATGAAAGAAACAAGATTCAAAAAGGGAGATTAGCCTTAATCTGGAGATACTTGATTCTTTGTAATTCTAGGCATCGATCACATAAAGCCTTCGATTGATGAAGGGTCTCGAGCTTAGCATCAAGAGATTGGGCTCGATCAGTGTGTCTTAACCCTTCAGCCAGTTCCTCTTGGCTCTCTGATTCAGTGTTAACAGCGAGGAGTTCCTCCTTCTTTTTATCATTGGCAGCAATTTTAACTTCCAACTCTACAATCCACACCTTCAGTTGATCAGTGTCTTGATCTATCTCTTCGACCTCTTTTTGTCTAGCCTCCTGGGCCTTCGACAAATCCTATACCTTAGAAGCTGATTCGGTAGAAGCATGCCAGGCAGCAGCCACTTGACCATTGGTTTACTCAATCTCATGATTAAGAGTCCTTTGACGGTTATAATCCGCTTATGCTTGGTCAACAATGGAGATTAAATCCAAGATAACGCTGGCCACGTCCGGAGAAGCAATGAGGAGATCGACAGCCCTCAGAGTAGTCTTCAGAAAAGAGGGAGCCGCAGGTTCCCCCTCCAAGGTCAACATTAAATCTCTTTTGAAGATTTGTGCCTTAACTTTCTGAAGGGCCTCATCGAGAGGAGAGGTCGAAGTAGATCTTCCAGACGCAGTTGAGGCACTATGATCAGAGGAACTTTCTCGACCTTCTAGAATTGTAGTCAGATAGCCTAAAGGATTTTGCTGTTTCAGCAAGGCCAAATCCTCCTTAGTTCTAGATCCTGTCGAAGGGACACTTTCGTTTGCAGCAACAACCATGTTGGCCACCTGCTCTGAAATTGCCTCAGTACCTGTAGGACTCTGGTTTCCTTCAGCAGAACCCTCTTCGCCATTAGCTCCTGGGATACCTTTATTCTCCCTTTCTATCATAATCTCAACATTAAGGGTCCTTTCCTCTTCAGTTTCTTGCACGTCAACCAACGGAGCCCTAGTCTCTTCATGATTTCCTACAGGGCCTTCTTCATTGACTTCCTCTATAGTTTCAGGCAGAGCTTCGGAAGTTTGATTCACTTCAGCTGAACTCATGAAAGAGCCTTTCGCTGAAGAAGGCCTATAAGTATGCTCTCCTTCACTATTCAATAGGGTAACAGAGCCTTCAACAAGAGTAGATACTTGGTTGGAAGTGCCAGCAGTGTCCTGAAAAATAAAAGAAGTTCACTTCTTTCAGAATTCTCATAAAGAAAAAAGGGGAGTCGAGAAGTAAATGATGGTTTGTTGAAGCAAATACCTGGACTGGGATTTCAGCACCGGGACTGGAGTTATCACTCTCACTAGGGTTGTTTAGCATGGAAGCTACTTCCTGTTCAGTAGGCTCATTGATAACTACAGGAGGAGGCCTCGAAGTTGTAGTCTTAATTCTAATTTTGGGACGAGACTCAACGGTAGGAACTGGCTTCTTTAACCTTTGTCTCTTCAGAGGAACAGGAGGAGATTCCTCTTCTTCGTCACTAGAGATTTCGATCTCCTGGACCTTCCGTTTTTTAGGGGTAGTTTTCTGAATACCCAGAAAGACAAGTCAAAGAAGTCAGTACCCATGTCGGACAATGATAGAAAATAAGGGTATGGAAGAAAGTGAATACCTTGGGAGAGGGGTTGACAGTAGGATCTCCCCCCTTTTGTGCTTTCAGCAGCCTTCTTCGAAGTGGTTCTCTTGACAGCTACACAAAAAACAAGAAAACTAAAGTTAATCGAGCGTCGAATGATAAATCTGAAGCAAAGAGAAAGAAAAGAAGTAATACCTTTCTTGATCCTGTCGAGAACCAGTTTAAATTCCTCATGAAGGTGGTGGGCGAAGTCCTTCTCATTGAAGAATTCTTCATCATAATACTGTCTCCACCACCCCTCAAAATTACCAGAACTAAAAAAATTGAGATTAAAGTCGAACATGGTTAGTACAGTTCGACCAGTGTACCTACCAATATGCTTGGTAGCAGCATCTTCTGAGTAGTCTGCGTTGTAAAATAATAGCAGCTTCTCTCGAGGATAAATGGGTGAGGGAAGTGACTGAACAATACCAAATTGTCGTGAGACAAGGTTTGGTTGATAAGTGATCAAGCTTAATTGATTTTTGGAGCTCTTGAATCTCAATGGCATGATTCTAGGGCGAAGAAACGATTCCCACATGCCCACATATTCATCATTCAAGTCTTCCTCCTCGGTCGAAGGAAATGGTCTGGTGAACCATTCTGGACCGACTTTTCGACTTGCAAAAGGAGCCATGGTCGAAACAAAATGTTTGCGCTCCCCAAACATCATCTCGAAGCTTGTGAAAGCCTTCTGAAACTGTTGGCCTTCATCAGTAGGAGTCAGCAGTGCAAGCCTAGTACCTTCGACCCTCCTGTTCAGGATTTCTGGGGCCGCTTCATTAATCTTGTTCTTCTGAGGAAGAAAAGATTCAAAGGTGGCATTGAGCCAAAGTTGGAGAAGCCAAAAAGGGCCAGAAAGCAGCCGGCTCCCCCTGTCCCCTATAACCTTGAGTTGAGTCACACCATTACTGATGGACTCATATAGATTGGCCAAAATCAATTCGGCCAGACAAAGGGGATAGCCGTGATGAAGTTGCATCGCAAGCGTGAGCATTTTCTTAGTCACCTGAAGTGACTTAGTGCAAAAAACGAAGCGAGATAACCACATAGCCAAAAAGGCTATATGCTCCACCTCCGACACAGTATTGGAGGCTTTATCGTGGAAGTGGTCGATAAAGGTGGTGTAGGTGGGTTTTGTAGCTGCAAACCCAATAACATCTTCAGACAAGTCTTCAGGATCGAAATAATCGCCAGTCGGTCGAAGACCAGTAATTGCGGCTATGTCGAATAGAGTGGGGGTCATCATCCCACAGGGAAGATGAAAGGTAAAATGTGTGTTATCCCAGAAATACAGCAAAGATATCAACATGAGGGGACAATAAGACAATCCTGTCTTCGACAACATCACCAAATCATAAATTCCCATTTCCTTCCACATGGAGGTTTGCGCCTTCTCCATCTTATTCAACCAATCTGAATATTCTGAAAACAGTTTACGGATGCTTCCCAACATGATGTCAATCTATCGCTTGTTCAGATTCAACTTTTGAAAACAGTTTACGGATACTCCAAACACGGATGTTAATCTATTGCTTATTCAACTTCAAGACTTCTGAAAACAGTTTACAGATGCTTCTCAACATGGATGTTAATATATCGCTTGTTCAGATTCAACTTTTGAAAACAGTTTATGGATGCACCAAACATGGATGCTAATCTATTGCTTATTCAACTTCAAGACTTCTGAAAACAGTTTACGGATGCTTCCCAACATGGATATTAATCTATCGCTTGTTCAGATTCAACTTTTGAAAACAGTTTACGGATGCACCATACATGGATTTTAATCTATTGCTTATTCAACTTCAAGACTTCTGAAAACAGTTTACGGATGCTTCCCAACATGGATGTTAATCTATCGCTTGTTCAGATTAAACTTTTGAAAACAGTTTACAGATGCACCAAACATGGATGCTAATCTATTGCTTATCCAACTTCAAGACTTCTGAAAACATTTTACGAATGCTTCCCAACATGGATGTTAATCTATCGCTTGTACAGATTCATCTTTTGAAAACAGTTTACGGATGCACAAAACATGGATGTTGATCTATTGCTTATTCAACTCCAGAATCATGAAAACAGTTTACGGGTGTTTCCAAACAGGGATGTCCATCTATTGCTTGTTCAGATTCAGCTCGCTGAAAAGAGTTTACGGAAGCTCCAAACACGGTTGCTAATCTATTACTTGTTCAGGCCCCCAACTCAGAGACGTTCCAAACATGGATACCTTTCTGATACTCATTGTTTCAATAAATATTCTTGGATGTCATCTTTAAGCCTATCTCCAACAAGATTCTGTCACATCCCCAAATGGCATCTTTAAGCCCATTCCCTCAACTACGCTTTGACGAGTGAAAATTTATGGGCACTCTAGTGTCCAAACCACTTTTACCTTCGAGTCGCGAAAGGAAAACTTGCCAATCTAATTCTTCAGGTTCAAGAAGATTGAACAGGGGCAACTGTTGTACCCCAAAAATTGCCCTCCCTTTTTCACAAGAAATCACAACCCCAGGGTTTTCTCTGATTTTTTAGATTGGCTCAGGAATTGATCAAGAAGACCTTTCTTTGGCAACAAATCCGGAATTAGGGTTTTCTCTCGTATTTCTCAGAAGAAACTGAATCCTCAGATTTTCAGTTAACTGTTACATTGTTTTCACGCTTGTTCAAGCTTACTGGTTGTTTCTCAATGCCTGATCATCTGGGATAAGAACTGAGACTCTTATTTGGAATATTAAGGCATCTGTTTGTTAATGGAATGAAATGTTTGTTTGTTAATGGAATGCTTGTTTGCTTATTAGAATACACAACGCGTGTGTTGATTGGAATGCTGTCGCAAGTTATGAGAGTGCAAAGTTTTTAAAGATTACTTGGATTTTAAGTTATTTGTATTGGAAATGCTGGAATGCCGTTTCAGTTATTTTTAATCAGGAATCTTAAATATAAAAGTGAAGAGGCAAAGGAAAAAATTGAAAGATATTTGACAGTAGAAATATTCTTTTGGATAAAGATTTTTTATTCATTTCAAATGTTGTTACAAAATTAATTGAAAATTGTAAGTTTACAACTTATAATATTTACAATAATAATTGTTTACAACAAATGAAAAAAAGCCTATCTAATCTAAATCTTCTAAGCTTAGGTGCTCCCATGCTTAAGGTCTTTGGTTTCTACTGCTTCCTCTATCATCCAAGTTACTTTCACCTGAAAAAGAAGAAAGAAAAGAAATTAGCGCAGTTATTTGAAAAGAATTTTCAAACGGAAAAGAAAGAAAGAAAATCATAATTAAAGTTTGTCGGCCGGAATCAGAATGCTATTTGATTCATAATGTTTTTATTTTCTCTCTTTGCAAATCACAAGAAGATTTCTCTTCTTGGTTCACAAAGAGAAAAGTAAAAAATAAAATGCAAGCATACACTTGGTTGAAATGAAAAAACATGGCCCATGCTATACAAGGTTGCATTACAAAGCAAACTGTACTGCAAACTAAACCAAACTGCAGTAATCAAACCAAATGCAACAAGGGGCCAAGCATGTCAAACTGAGTTACAAAATAAGTCAAGAAGCATAGCAACTAAAGCAACCAAGTACACAATGCATAAAGTATGCAAACTGTCAAGGCAAAAGTACACAGTACAGAAAATGCAGCAGGTAATACAATGCAGAGAAAAACCAATTCACAAGAAAGAGGCTTGTAATAGCCATCATCATTTTCCAGCCTAGACAAACTTTTCAGAAAGATATAATAAAATAAGCAAAAAGTGCTTATGGGAGAAAGAGAGAAAAGAGAGGACCTTTAGTGAAAATTTGCAGTTTTGGGCAAAAAAGCAGGTTGTTTCAAATTTTAAAGAAACAAACAAAAGATATATAACAGTCTAGCATCTAACTGCATAAAAAAAATACTTTTGTGAAAAAAAACCACAAAGCCCTTCAAAGTTCCAAGCTTGCCTAAAACCTGTGAAGCCAAAATCAACAAAAATACAAGCAACCTGTATAAGCCTAAGCTACACAAGCTCAACACCACAACCAAACAGCTAACCTGTTATCACAACTCAAACCTGCAGTCCCCAACCTGCATAACAACAACAAACTCCAAACCTACAGTCTAAAAACTGCAAATCAAACATGCTAAACACATAGCCTGTAACCAAACTGCAAGCTTCATAAGCTTAACACAAACAACCAAGCTTGCCCAAACCGATATCCGTAAACCTGCATATCCCCAAGATGGCCCAAAACAAAAAGACAACTAAACAGTTTCAACCTGCAAGCCTGTTTTAGCAAAACTGCTCAACTACACAAACAAAATCCGAACTGAACATAACAAACTTCCAGGCCAAACAAATAGCCAAAAACCTTTCAAACATATCATACAAACTCAGCCTACCAACTCAGGATTATCTAAAACGGTCCAAGTAATAAGTTTCAGATTTCATTTCATCATCAACAAGAGAAAAGAAGAGAATTTCAGAAGCTAACCAACAAGTTCCAGAAACACATTCAACATCAAAATTCCAAGAGGTTCAGAAGCTTATCAATAACAAACAAACAAGTTTCAGATTTCATTTCATCATCAACAAGGAGAAAGGAAGAGATTCAGAAACGAAACAGTTTTCAGAATCCTCATTATTAAATTGTCAGGGCCAAGAAGAAAGAGGAAGAGTTTTAGAAGCAAAATAACATAGGGTTTCAGAAGCGTGTTCATCATCAACAAAAATCAAAACAAAACAGTTTTCAGAATCATCACCATCAAAACATCAATAGCAAAGGAAGAGATTCAGAAATGAAACAGTTTTCAGAATCACTCATCATCAAACAATCAAAACCAAGAAAGAAGATAGAGATACCAGAAAAGCGTCCATCACGTTCTTCCTCCACTCCGGCCACCAGAAGCACCTCCGTCTCACATCTCTCTCCCTCCATTTTCGGCCCAAAAAAACGCCAAGGTACAATTTCTTTTCCTCAAACTTTCGCTGCATCTCTCACATAAACATCAAAGGATTAAAACGAAGTCACACACAAGCAAGAATCAAACAATTTAACACAACTGTAAAAACCCTAAAAAGAAAACCGTACCGTTTAGTCAAACGTAGGATAGCTGTAAGGAGATAGAGAGAAGTGGGGTGGCGTTCCGGTAGTTAGGGCAAAGGAGGAATCAACGCCTTGTCTGAGAAAGATGAAACAGAGAAGAGATGAGAGAAACGGCGCCGCTGTAGCCAAAACATACAAACCCTAATTCTGAAGACCCAAATGCCAAACCCTAACAAAATTGTGAAAAAACTGGATAATGGGCTTGTCCGCCCCAAGCATGCCCTTAAGCCCCACCCCTCTTTCTTTCTGATTTATTTTTCTCCTTTTGTTAATTTGGGCCAACCAACAATAAACTTAGCCCACCCCTTTTTAACTTAATTTCTTTTCTTTCATTTTAAACCATTACTCTTTCAATTATTTTTATTCTAAATGATTACTTTTTGATAATAATAAGAAACAAATAATAGCTTAAATTTTATTTCGATTTTTCTCAATATAGTTTTTTTTATATATTTGTTACATTTATTAAAAGTACATAATAGAAACTTTGTTCACTTATTTTTCTTTTAAAAACTTTTTCTTTTCATAGTTAATAAAACCCTTGCAAATAATAATAATAATACTTAATTTCTCTTTTTTAGAATAGATTTATTTTTTTATTTTTTTTTAAATTAACAAATACATGCATTTCATAATATTTTGATTCTCTTTATTTTTATGTTTTGTTATGATTTGTTATAATTGAATTGCGACGATTCGATTTGGTTGTAACACATATTTGGACATTATTATTCTTATGAGACTCATCCCCATTTGTAAATAATTGTACCCCCATCCCCGGTTACTTTTTTTATAATAACTTAGACTTTAAATTCCCGCAATTTATTTCTTTCAATATACTGTATAGTAATTAGGGTTTGTACGGCAAGATTCTAAAATCAATCGCTAGATGACCTAAAATACAAGACAAAAAGCATGAAAATTGACAAACAATGCACACTTGCACCTCTAGGGTAACCTCGCTTGTTGCTTCGGAAAATGCAATCATGTCCCTCGAGTATGAGACACTCTAGAAAATGTCCCTTCGATAAACAAAGATCGTAGTCCCTCGATGACCCTCGATGTTGCCTTCGATAAAACGATCTCGTCCCTTACAAAAATTGCTAGAGCGTCTCACAAGTTGCTTTCAATGATTGTATGCGATGACCCGCGCCTGTCCCGTTAAACATCCTAACACAAGGTTATTCACCAAATACAATGGTGAAATAACACTGTCAAAAGGGTCGAAAACATAAGAAAGATCTTTGAGTAAAATAGGGTAGACAACTCTTAGTTACTTGATCAAAAGCTTGCAAATATCCTTGCTATTTTCAAACACACTCCACAACACGATTTCAAAAACAAACTTTCAAAACATTGAAATATCTTTTCAAAAAGACACACACCTTTGTATATATTCAAACAAGAATCATTACAAAGGTTGCGTAGACAAGGCCTCTTTTACAAAGCATTTTCAAAAACCACACACACAAAGCACCATTTCAAACAATTGAAAAGCAAAGGCAAGTGATATAAAATAAGTAACTAAGAGCCCATGGAAAACCATGGATGAAAAGTGTGCTAGCACCTTCCCTTTTCATAATCTACTCCCCGAACCCAAGAAAACATCTCAAAGGTCTTTCCTGTGCTTTTTGACCTTTCCTTAGGATAAAATAAAAAGTCGGTGGCGACTCTTGCTAAACCGAACAATTGCAAACACAAACGTAAAACCTCAAGTCAGTTCTCCCACCGTATCACAGAACTGGAGACTCTGCTGGGGAATCATTTCTAAAAGTGGGGTTACCTTAGGGTTTTAGATCACCTTTGCATACTTATCTTGTTTTCCTTGATTTCTTTACTTTTTGGGTTCTTTGTTTGGGTTTGTTTTAAATCCTACACCCGGATTTGGGGACACCTTTTAGGTAAGTAGCAATAAACTGTGAGGGAACTGTGCGGGGTATACCGACATGGTTGGAGCAGTAGCTACGTTAGTGCGACATATTTGTGGGTACCGGTAGCCTTTGAGTCAATCAAAGAGAATACGAGGCCACTGAGTGATGTCATGAAGCACTAACGAACTCTTAGAACCTTACTTGACCATCTTGGCCTTATTAGGGGGTAGTGAGATGACCGACTTTGGTGCAGTCCGAAGTTGGTAGATACTCGATACTACACTCATTGAGGATTGTTTTCTTGGAATATTTCGGTTGCCAGTTAAGTGGATAAACTGAAACAATGAACACAGAAAATAATCCAGTGATATTGAGCTCATTAGAACCCGGTTACTATTTATAGGACAGGTTGAGCCAGCTAATTTCAAGAGTGTACTTACCTACGAACCCCATGCAAGCCTAAACCTAAGGACTTGTCTTCTTTGTGTGAATATTATTACATGTATATACACTTTCTTACTTTTTCATACATGTACATAACATCATAAACATCATACCATATCATTTTCAATAACCATTTCAAGGATCTCAAGGGTCTTTGATGCAGGGTCACGTTGAACCAGATGTTTACCAAGGGGCAAGAGGATTCATTTTCCCCTAAACATACACCGTCAAAGATCAAGTACAACAACTTGAATTGAGGGCTATGACCCACTTGACACGGTGAGCTTGATTCTCGTGGAAATACATCCACTGATACAAAGTTCTCCAATCAAAGATTGTCGATCGAAGTGCAATCTCTAACATTTTCTTGTGTTTACCCCGCGAGATCCTTGATAACATGCATCCACATATCATGCATTGTATCATGACAGGTTTTCCCTTTCAGGTTTCCTTATTCTCCTACTGTTTATTTCAGTAGAGATGGCTCTAGAGAGGACTGTCAAAGATATCCAGGATCAAAACACTCAACTTCAAGAAATGTTCTTGAATCTGTCCCGGGGGAAAGAAGAAGTGAAAGCTCTCCTCACAAGGGGCATGGTCCAAGGAAGTCCAGGTGGCATCAGGAATGATCAATTGGAAGGGCTACAAATTGAGCTGGCAACAATGAAGATCCAGATGATGGGACAACTGGTGGGCCAGATGACTCTCATTCAAGACCTGGCTAAAAGACAAGAGGAGCTCAGGGTCCTCGTCAATAAACTGCTTCAAGATAACCAAGTGGGGCAAACAACTAGGGTTAAAGATCAAGTCATCATTCAGCCTCCTTTAAGAAAAGAAGACAAGGGAAAGGCTCCCCAACTTGCTTCAGGGTCACAAGCCCAACAACAACCTCGCCAGCGTCAACGACGTAATCAGCGTAAGTAAAATACGTCAGGAAGACATTTCACTGAGACTGACATACCATCATCTCTAATACCGAAACGCTTGTTGGAGGTCAATCTGATTGCTTTAAAGGATCCTCTTCGGAATCCCAATACCTCTGCTCCTGGCTATCACCCCGACGCATTTTGTGTATACCACTCCTATAGTCCTGGACATGACACCGATGACTGTTGGGCTTTGAAAAAAAATCCAAGATTTGATTGACAGAGGAGTGCTAAAATTCATGCCGGGTGGCGAGATGAAAATCTTCCGCTAAGGGTTCTCCACCTGAAATGACAAGTTCGAACTAAGAGACTTTTGTTTCATTTGAATTTTCAAGTTGTAATTTCTTTTGTTATTCAAACAATTATCTGTTGATGTCAAACTCTGTTTCATTAACGCATTGCATATGTTTGTCTTGAATTCATCCATTCGTTTTCACTATTCTTGAATTATGCTTCCTACTTTCTTTATGATATTTAACTCTTGCTAAAAGTTACAAGTCTTTAGAGGGAGGATGACGAAAATGTAAGTGTTTGCTTGTTGGCATTAATTTTTGGTAAAACCAGATTTGCGAATGTCATGACTGATGTCATAACATTCTGGGATAAAGACAAATTCTGCAGAAGGAATGCTCTACAGGAACAACTCAGTATGAGTGAATATCATGATGATTAAGCTATGATCATATGTACTGAATTCTACCAAAATCAGTGAGCAGGATACATGATGTCATAACCAATGTTAAGACATCCTGTACTGATCAAGTTGTTGTGCAAATTTATTGTTCCTGAGAGTTTTCAAGAATCTGGTGTGCTATTCTGAGTTGAAGTATTTTGACTAGACCAGATGCTCACGTGGATATTAGGTTAACCTGTCTTAACCCTAATCTGTTATGATGAAAGCCCAAGACCAAGTCTTTAGGTTAACTTTGGTTAACCCTAGCTATTTTTATGGAAGCCCAAAATGAAGAATAGACTGCATATATATTTCTCACGAATCCTAATGGAGTGCAGCGCTTTTTAGAGAAGATCAATAAGGCATTTTGTAGTTGTGATAGTTTTAGTAATTACTGTGAGCCAAGCAATTATAACTTGATAAGTGACTTGGAGTAGGATTTGGTTGTAAGGGTTGTTTATCACTCAAAGCTTTGAAGCACGAGTGTTGTGTCTCTTGATTAAAGCTTTGAAGCAAAATCAAGCGTGTGTATTGAAGAATGTCTTCATAATCTTATTAATCAGTAGATTAGTATCACTGCTGTGATTGAGGGGGAGTGAGTAGGAACTCAGGTTTAAGTAGGACTTAGATTGAAGTTGCATTGGGTAGGTCTTAAGTGAAGGAGATAAACTGGTTGGTTTATTCCTAAATTAATACCTCTTATAGTGAATCTCCTCCCTGGCTTGGTAGCCCCCAGATGTAGGTGTTGTTATACACTGAACTGGGTTAACAATTGATTGTGTTTTTTATTGTCTTTTAAATTACTGGTTGGTTTGTGTACAATTTGTCAGATATGGTGTCATAACATTCACTGTGACATTAAGTATTTGTTTCCAGAATTTCAATTGGCATCAGAGCAGGCACCCTGCCTGTCTTTCTGGGTGAGATCTAGGGATATTATTTTCCGGTGTTATGGACAAGGAAGGAGGATTTGGGAACAGACCACCTATTCTGGATGGATCAAACTATGACTACTGGAAACCTCGTATGATTACCTTCTTGAAGTCACTGGACAATAAAGCTTAGAGAGCTGCTGACAAAGGATGGAACCATCCCACCATAACTGGGAAAGATGGGACGACTAGTCTGAAACCTGAGGAAGAATAAAGCAAAGAAGAAGAAGAGTTAGCCCTGGGTAACTCTAAAGCATTGGATGCCTTGTTCAATGGAATTGATAGAAACATATTCAGACTAGTACATCAATGTGAACTGGCCAAGGATGTTTGGGCACTCTCAAAACCACCCATGAGGGTACATCCAAAGTAAAAATGTCAAGACTTCAGATGCTCACTACCAAATTTGAGAATCTAAGGATGAAGGAAGATGAGACCATTCATGAGTTTCACATGAACATCTTGGAAATTGCCAACACCTCAGGAGCATTGGGAGAAAAGATGTTAGAAGAAAAGCTGGTGAGAAAGATTCTCAGATCCTTGCCTAAAAGGTTTGCAATGAAAGTGACTGCTATAGAGGAAGCTCAGGATATCTGCAACTTGAAGGTTGATGAACTCATTGGGTCACTTCAGACATTTGAGATGGGGATCAGTGACAATGTTGACAAGAAAAACAAGAGCATAGCCCTTGTATCCAATACCGAAGATGAAATCAAGGAGAGTGATGAAGAGAATATATCAGAAGCTATAACTATGCTTGGAAGGCAGTTCAACAAACTCATCAAGAGAATGGACCCAAAGTCAAGGTCAAATGTCAAGAACATTTCCTCTGACATTAGCAGATCCTATGACTCCAGCAGAAGAACTAAGTCCGAAGAAAAGGGAAATCAAAGCAGAGGAATCAAATGCCATGGATGTGAAGGATATGGACACATTCGAGCTGAATGTCCTACCTTTCTAAAGAAACAAAAGAAAGGAATGTCTGTTACTTGGTCTGATGGTGACTCAGAAAGTGACTCTTAAGAAGAATCTGCTAAACTAGTTACTGCACTATCTGGTGTTTGTAACTCTGGTAATGATTCTAGTGATGAGGAAGTAACATTTGAAGAACTTGTTGACTCCTACAAGAAGCTATGTATCAGAAGTGTTGAAGTCTGTCAGCAAAATGAGAAACAGAAAAAGCTCATAGTGAAGTTAGAGGATGAGAAGAAGGCAGACACTTCTACTATAAGCCATCTCAAAGGTGAAGTTCTAATGTTGAACTCCAAACTTGATCAGATGACTAAGTCTGTCAAGATGTTAACAACTGGAACTGACAAGTTCGAAGAAATCCTTCAGGCTGGACAAAATGCAGGAAACATGTCTGGTCTAGGATTTGTGGCTGCAAAGAAATCTGCTGTTGACAAGAAGAAGACCAGGCCTGATAAACAAATGTCAAAGCAGATGTCACAACATAGGACTCAACATCAAGAACAGAGAAATATGAAGAAAAAGTATCAAAGATGGAGATGTCATTATTGTGGGAGGTTTGGTCACATAAATCCATTCTGCTTCAGATTATATGGATATCCTAATCAGACCCCATATGTCAAACCTAAGACTAACAAGGCACCATATACTCAACAGTGGAAGAAAAAGACTGCAGCCCTGATAGCTCACACCTCCCTTAGAGTTTCTGCCAAGGAAGACTGGTACTTTGACAGTGGATGCTCTAAACACATGACTGGAATCAAGAATCTGCTGAATGATGTCAAACCTCATACTACTAGTTATGTCACTTTTGGAGATGGTGCTAGAGGAGAAATCAAAGGAGTTGGAAACTTGGACTGCCCTGGAGTTCCAAACCTAAATGAAGTGTTGTTGGTAAATGGTTTGACTGCTAATCTCATAAGTATCAGTGAATTATGTGATCTAGGATTCAAGGTCAACTTCACCAAGTCTGAATGTATTGTAACTAATGAAAAAAAAGAAGTTGTAATGAGAGGAGTCAGATCAAAAGACAAATGTTACTTATGGGAGTATGAGAACACTAACTACTCTTCTGTGTGCTTTATAGCCAAAGAAGAAAAGGAAGTGAAACTGTGGCACCAAAAACTTGGTCATTTGCATCTTAGAGGGATGAAAAAGATCATATCCATGGAGGCTGTCAGAGGGATTCCAAGGCTTCAGATTGATGAAGGGAGAGTCTATGGTGAATGTAAGGTTGGAAAGCAAACTAGAATGTCACATACAAAGACAAGACATTTGACCACCTCTAAGGTGCTAGAACTTCTACATATGGATCTGATGGGTCCCATGCAGGTGGAAAGTCTTGGTGGAAAGAGATATGCCTATGTTGTTGTGGATGATTTTTCCAGATTCACCTGGATAAAATTCATTAGGGAAAAGTCTGATGTATTTGATGTATTTAAGGAATTGTGCAAAAGAATTCAAAGAGAAAAAGAAGGATGCATTGTCAGAATCAGAAGTGATCATGGTAAGGAATTTGAAAATAGTAAGTTTAATGAGTTCTGTTCGTCAGAAGGAATCAATCATGATTTCTCTTCACCTATAACTCCTCAACAAAATGGAGTTGTGGAAAGGAAAAACAGGACTATACAGGAATATGCCCGAGCAATGATACATGCCAAGAAGCTTCCTATTCATTTTTGGGCTGAAGCTATGAATACAGCCTGTTATGTCCACAACAGGGTCACCTTGAGAAAGGGAACATCATCCACCCTTTATGAACTATGGAAAGGAAGAAAGCCTACAGTGAAGTACTTCCATGTCTTTGGGAGAAAATGCTATATTCTGACAGATCATGAACAAAGGAGAAAGATGGACCCTAAAAGTGATGAAGGAATATTCCTAGGATACTCTACCAACAACAGAGCATATAGGGTGTTCAATTCCAGGACCAAAGTTATGATGGAGTCTATAAATGTCATAGTTGATGATCACCATGAGGAAACAAATGTCTCATATGATGTTGAGACATTCTTTGAGACTTCAACACAAGTGTCTAAAAAGGATGATGTGCCTGATCCTACTCCATCAGAGTCTGAATCAAAGGAAGCTAACAAATATCCTTCCATCAGAATTCAAAAAGGTCATCCTAAGGAACTCATCATAGGAGATCCTAACAGTGGAGTCACTACAAGATCTAGAGAAATCATCACAAACTCTTGTTTTGTGTCTAAGATTGAACCAAAAAATGTTAAAGAGGCTTTGACTGATGAATACTGGATTGGAGCAATGCAAGATGAATTGAACCTGTTCAAGCAACATGAAGTATGGGAGTTAGTTCCTAGACCAGAAGGAACAAACATCATTGGCACAAAGTGGATCTACAAGAACAAGTAAGATGCTGAAGGAGTTGTCACCGGGAATAAGGCAAGGCTTGTTGCTCAAGGATACACTCAAGTTGAAGGGGTTGATTTTGATGAGACTTTTGCTCCTGTAGCCAGACTGGAATCAATCAGACTTCTCTTGGGAGTTGCTTGTCTCCTTAAGTTCAAGCTGTTTCAGATGGATGTGAAGAGTGCCTTCCTAAATGGGTACTTAAATGAGGAAGTGTATGTGGAACAGCCTAAAGTATTTGTGGATCCAAACTGTCTTGATCATGTCTACAAATTGAGGAAAGCATTATATGGTCTGAAACAAGCTCCTAGAGCTTGGTATGAAAGGTTGACAAAGTTCCTCACTGACAAAGGATACAGGAAATGAGGTTTGGATAAAACTCTTTTTGTCAAGGATGAAGGAGGAAAGATAATGGTAGCTCAAATTTATGTCGATGACATAGTGTTTGGAGGAATGTCAGATAAAATGGTTAAACATTTTTTTAACCAGATGCAAGCTGAATTTGAAATGAGCCTCATGGGAGAATTGACCTACTTTCTTGGACTACAAGTCACACAGATGGAAGACTCAATTTTTTTGTCTCAAAGCAAGTATGCAAAGAATATTATCAAGAAGTTTGGGATGGAGAATGCCAGTCATAAAAGGACTCCTGCACCTACTCATTTAAAGTTGTCCAAAGACACAAGTGGGGCAAATGTGGATCAAAACTTGTACAAAAGCATGATAGGAAGTCTACTATACTTAACAGCCAGCAGACCTGACATTGCCTTTGCAGTTGGAGTATGTGCAAGATACCAGGCTGAACCCAAAGTAAGTCACATCAACCAGGTGAAAATAATTCTGAAGTATGTGAGTGGAACTTACAATTATGGCATGCTGTACTCTCATGGATGTGAACCAATTCTGTCTGGTTATTGTGATGCTGATTGGGCTAGTAGTGATGATGATAGAAAGAGCACCTCTGGAGGATGCTTCTTTTTGGGAAATAATCTTGTTTCTTGGTTCAGCAAGAAACAAAATTGTGTGTCTCTATCTACTGCTGAAGCTGAATACACAGCAGCTGGTAGCAGCTGTTCTCAAATGATCTGGATGAAACAAATGCTGACTGAGTATAATGTCACACAAGATGTCATGACATTGTACTGTGACAACTTGAGTACTATTAACATATCCAAGAATCCTATACAGCACAACAGGACTAAGCATATTGACATTAGACATCACTTCATCAGAGATCTTGTGGAGAAGAAGGTGATTAAGCTGGAACATGTTGCCACTGAACTACAACTGGCTGATATTTTTACGAAGGCACTTGATGCTAGTCAGTTTGAGAATTTAAGGGGAAAGCTGGGTATTTGCCAATATGAAGAGACGTAGCAATTAATTTTGCTTAATACAAGGTTTGAAAGAGATATTTTAATCAAGTTTATTCTGATTGGGCTAATCATTTGTTTCCCTCTTTCTTTCCAAAAGTTTAAGAAGAGGAATAGACATGTTTATATCTCCCTCTTATCAGTTTGCTGCATCACTCTCCATTCCCTCAAAACAAAATTCCACACTCGCTGTCACTTGTATTCTCAATCTCTCAAGATGTCTCAACAATCTGTGTCATCATCTTCATCAAAGGCAACTGCATCTTCCTCACCCACTGACACCGAACCTAGGGCAAACGTAAACCCCATGGATGCTGATGTTCTTGAGGTAACTCCACTTCGTGCAATGGCATCCTACTAAGGTCAAGAAGCTGCGAACCAGACATGTAAGAAGATCATAAGCTTCTCCCTCTGGTAAATCTTATCAACCATCATCCTCTATTCCTCTAGAGATAGCTAATAGGGAAGGTTCTGCTTATGTGCGTCAAGCTATTGCCAGACTAGTCACTAGGATTCTTAATGAGAATCACTCTGTTCCTGGTGTATCTGTACCATTGAACCAAGAAACTGCTAGCCCTAATTTGGAAAGTGATCCCAATGTCACTCAGAATGTTGAGACACCTGATGACAACATTGGGAAATCTCCAGAGAAACCTGATGATCACAAGACCCCTACTGACAAGGCTGTTGAACCTCCTGTCATTGATGTTGATGAAGAATTTTCTGACAATGATTTAATTGATAATGTCAACCCTAGCATAGCAAGAAGGATGATGAGTAGAAAAGAAAAGCAGAGTGCTGCCCAAAGCCCCTCCAAAGAGAAGGCTACTGAAGTTGTTCATGAGAAAGCTAGGTCTAAGAACAAGGCTAGAGAAGAAGCTGAGAAGGATCAAAAGGCTGGAACTTCCAAAGGGAAGGGTAAGGTAAAATCTAAGGTATCTGTTGGTAGCCTCTCAAAACCCTTGAGACAACCTATAGGCAAGAAAAGAAAGGCTCCTGAACCCTCTGAATCTGATGAGGAATCAGACTTTGATTTTGATGTTGAGAGCAATGTTCCAGACATTCCTCTCAGGAAGAAACCCTCTTCTAGAAAACTTCCTAAGGTTCCTAAGGTTGCCATTGACAGCATCTCCTTTCACCATCCAGAAAATGCAAGCAGGTGGAAGTATGTGTTTCTGAAAAGGATTGCCTTAGAGAGGGAGCTGAACAGAAGTGCTATTGAGTGTAAGGAAGTCATGGATCTTATCACGGCTGCTGGCCTGATGAAAACAGTGGTCAAGTTTTCCAACTTCTATGAGATTCTTGTCAAAGAATTCATAGTAATTTGTCTGGTGGATATGCTGATGGAAAGTCAGCTGATTTTAAGAGTGTTTATGTGAGAGGAAGGAAGGTAAATTTCTCTCCTACTGTGATAAACAAATACCTAGGGAGGCGTGATGATGCTCAGCTTGAGCTTGAAGTTACTGACAACCAGGTTTGTCAAACCATCACTGCCAAGCAAGTCAAGCACTGGCCCTTGAAAGGGAAGCTAACTGCAACAAGCTGGGTGTGAAGTTTGCCATACTGCACAAAATTGGTGCAGCTAACTGGGTTCCCACCAACCACAAATCCACCATCTCCACTGGTTTGGGAAGATTTATCTATGTTGTTGGAACCAGAACAAACTTTGATTATGGCATTTACATCTTTGATCAAACAATGAAACATGCTGAGAGTTGTGCTATTAAAGGCCCTATTGCTTTTCCCTCTCTCCTGTGTGGTATAATCATTGATCAGTATCCTGATATTCTGGTTGAAAAGGACTCTGTGTGCAAAAGAGCCCCGGCACTTGGTTTTCACTATAAGCTGTTTCAGGGAACACATGTCCCTGACATTGTTATGACATCTGCTAAGACATCAAATGTCAAAGCTCATTCCAAGAAAGTTGATGTTATAGCTGTTCTAAAAGAAACCTGCAGAGAGCTTGATGCAAGAAAAAGGACTCTTGAAGAGCTGATTACTAGTCCGAAACAGGAGGAGAATGAAGAACAAATGAGGGAAGAGGATGCTGATGAAGAACAACATGATGGTTCTGCAAGAAGCTCACCAGAAGATGCTGCTGAAAATAGTGCTTCCTCAGGGGATGAAAGTACTTGAAGGTCTGTGTTTGCTGAGTTGTAAAGATTGATGCTGGAACTTGCTGTTTCTATTTGATACCTTCTCTCTGTTTGTGTATTTTGGATTTCCTTTTGATGACTGTATCACTTGAAGTACTAGATCCTTTGGCCTCTTTATGGCTAAAAAGGGGGAGAAGTAATTGTGGTTCTATTGCATGTTACTTCTGCATTCTAATCTCTGATTGTTTAAGGGTTTTAGCCAAAAATTTGCCAAAGGGGGAGTTTGTAATTGTTTTCTTGTTGGCATTAATTTTTGGTAAAACCAGATTTGCGAATGTCATGACTGATGTCATAACATTCTGGGATAAATACAAATTCTGCAGAAGGAATGCTCTACAGGAAAAACTCAGTATGAGTGAATATCATGATGATTAAGCTATGATCATATGTACTGAATTCTACCAAAATCAGTGAGCAGGATACATCATGTCATAACCAATGTTAAGACATCCTGTACTGATCAAGTTGTTGTGTAGATTTATTGTTCCTGAGAATTTTCAGGAATCTGGTGTGCTATTCTAAGTTGAAGTATATTGACTAGATCAGATGCTCACGTGGATATTAGGTTAACCTTGCTTAACCCTAATCTGTTATGATGAAATCCCAAGACCAAGCCTTTAGGTTAACTTTGGTTAACCCTAGCTATTTTTATGGAAGCCCAAAATGAAGAATAGACTGCATATATATTTCTCACGAATCCTAATGGTGTGCAACGCTTTTTAGAGAAGATCAATAAGGCATTTTGTAGTTGTGATAGTTTTAGTAATTACTGTGAGCCAAGCAATTATCACTTGATAAGTGACTTGGAGTAGGATTTGGTTGTAAGGGTTGTTTATCACTCAAAGCTTTGAAGAACGAGTGTTGTGTCTCTTGATTAAAGCTTTGAAGCAAAATCAAGCGTGTGTATTGAAGAATGTCAATCAGTAGATTAGTATCACTGCTGTGATTGAGGGGGAGTGAGTAGGAACTCAAGTTTAAGTAGGACTTAGATTGAAGTTGCATTGGGTAGGTCTTAAGTGAAGGAGATAAACTGGTTGGTTTATTCCTAAATTAATACCTCTTATAGTGAATTTCCTCCCTGGCTTGGTAGCCCCCAGATGTAGGTGTTGTTATACACTGAACTGGGTTAACAATTGATTGTGTTCTTTACTGTCTTTTAAATTACTGTTTGGTTTGTGTACAATTTTTCAGATACGGTGTCATAACATTCATTGTGACATTAAGTATCTGTTGCCAGAATTTCAGAAAACAATGCCATAATCTCATACGGTATGCTTTTGGATCGACCTTGATGACGATGTACAGGCATTTCTTTCAAATCCTAAACACTGGAGTTATAAGGAAGATAGTCCCTAGTCAACTCCTTTGAGTCAAAGAAGTAGAAGTTTTATGTTTTAAACACGAATTGAAACCTTTAATCAAACCTGGGGCAGGGTAGTCTCTCAGTTAATTCAAAATGCACATTTAGTCGCAAAATCTCAGTTCGTAATACAATAAATAACATCAAAATTTCCTCTGAAATCAAAGGACAATGATGGTTCCTTATCTCATAGGAAGTCATTATCTCTCAAAAAGAAAAAGCCCACTGAGTCAAAACCTACAAAGGAGACTTAAGAAAGTTGGGGCATCCCGCTGACTGTAATCTCAAAAATAAGAACAGTCAGGCAAAAATTAGGGATAACGAATCAAAAGAAAGAGGTCATTACAAATCCTCAACAACATGAAAAATGTTGCAAAAAATGATGATGATTGTCTTCCAACAAATTCAACTTGTGTTAACCATCACCAAAAAACGTCGTTCCAAACTCGAATAGAGTTCGACGCACAATTAACTGAGTTTAGGATTGAAGAACATCACGAAGAGCGGGTGGGTATAAATATACTTTGAGCCTTTATCCTTTGTTTCTTAAACCGTGAATCAAGCCACGTTACAACCCTTCAAAAGTCCTAATTGAAGCACGGGTTCATCCGAAAGCATACTGTTACAAAAGGTATCCTGACTCCTGTAAGGCTTTGCTCTAAATCTTGTGTTGAATTTGTCTGATAAAAGTTTTCTGCTAAAAAACGCATTTTTCAAAACTTCGAGACAAGCATGAACTTTGCATTATTTGAATATCGTTGTTTGCACATGGTTATTTGTTTGACAGCGAAGAAATTCACACAGTGAATGTTCGGATGAGTGAAAGCTCTCTCAGTGAACAAAACCACTTCAAGTGGGATGACACTCCCGTTGCAAAAATCTCCTATCAACAAAAGGGGACTTGGTATGGTATTGTCCAGTAAACCTGGGGCAGTCCAGTCAAGATTTCAACAAATCTCTCAATTGCAGAGTAACCAGGGGCAAGTCTCCGTCACCATCACTTGGGGCATTAAAACGTCAATCGGATCAAAGGGTCGCGTACAGTCCAAATTTCCTGGCAGTGTCACAAACATTTGATACTAGGGGCAGTGACGAATCTCTCCAAAATCTTTCTGAAAAGAAATTCAAGAATCCTCGAGAAGTTTATCACCTCTCTAGCAGACCAACAATCATGGATTTATTTTCCTCAACACTTGTCAAGGATTTATTCTCCAAAACAAAATTACATTTCAACGACATTCATGACATATGCAAATTGATCAGCAGGTAAAGATTCCTTCATCACCTGTTGGAAGTTACGGTCGTCAAAGATTCCTTCATCACCTGTTGGAAGTTACGGTCGTCAAAGATTCCTTCATCACCTATTGGAAGTTACGATCGTCAAAGATTCCTTCATCACCTGTTGGAAGTTACGGTCGTCAAAGATTCCTTCATCACCTGTTGGAAGTTACGATCGTCGAAGATTCCTTCATCACCTGTTGGAAGTTACGGTCGTCAAAGATTCCCTCATCACCTGTTGGAAGTTACGGTCGTCAAAGATTCCTTCATCACCTGTTGGAAGTTACGGTCGTCAAAGAATCCTTCATCACCTGTTGGAAGTTACGGTCGTCAAAGATTCCTTCATCACCTGTTGGAGTTACAGTCGTCAAAGATTCCTCCATCATCTGGTTGAGTCAAAGTTAATCCAAAACCCTCTCTGTTTTGGTCAGATCAACACTAAGATCTCCCTGATTCTTATTCCAGTGGAAGACATTCCAGGTTTTTGCTGTTTCAGATAAATATCTCAATGATTTATTCTGATTTTTTCCACTATCAGAGAGGAAGAATCCAACTCTTTTCTCCTTCATCAGCTCGGGATTTATTTTCCCCAGCGAAAGGTCGTCTTTAAATACAGTACACCTTCGTACATCAGGACATCATGCAACGCAATCTCATTTATTTTGAGAACATCATTGTTTGATATATGTCACTATCCTTTACCTTTCAGGAAAGGTACAATCAAATTCAAGCGACAGAGCTTTTACTTCAGTTTAATTACGAACAAGTTCCTAAATCTCAACCGAAACAACCCACCAGCAGAATGACGGACAAATAAAGCTCCTGAAATTCTTCTTCTCTCAAGAATGAAGATTCTCATCCTTGAAACCTCAGAAGATTGGTATACTCCCAAGCTCCTGATACCATTAACAGAATGAAGATTCTCATCCTTGAAACCTCAGAATATTGGTATACTCCTAATCTCCTGATATCGTTAACAGAATGAGGAATCTCATCCTTAAAACCCCAGTAGATTGGCATACACCCAACCTTCTGACCCAAACGCCTGAATGAAGATTCTCATTTTTGCTTCCCCAGTAGATTGGCATACACCCAACCTTCTGACCCAAACGCCTGAATGAAGATTCTCATTTTTGCTTCCCCAGTAGATTGGCATACACCCAACCTTCTGACCCAAGGCCTGAATGAAGATTCTCATTCTTGCTTCCCCCAGTAGATTGGTATACTCCCAAGCTCCTGATACCGTTAACAGAATGAAGAATCTCATCCTTAAAACCCCAGTAGATTGGTATACTCCCAAGCTCCTGATACCGTTAACAGAATGAAGATTCTCATCCTTAAAACCCCAGTAGATTGGCATACACCTAACCTTCTGACCCAAGGCCTGAATGAAGATTCTCATTATTGGTTCCCCAGTAGATTGGCATACACCCAACTTTCTGACCCAAGGCATGAATGAAGATTCTCATTCTTGCTTCCCCAGTAGATTGGCATACACCCAACCTCCTGATATTCCCGATAGAATGAAGATTCTCATTCTCAAAGTGGCATATAACCTGATATTCCCGACACAATGAAGATTCTCATTCTCAAAGTGGCGTATAACCTGAATTCCTGATATTCCCGGCAGAATGAAGATTCTCATTCTCAAAGTGGCATACGACTTAACTTCTGAACTTCTTCCAAACAGGATTAAGCTTTTCCCAGAATCCCGAGCTTATTCTCCATCAGGATAGCTACTCTTCAGCAGTACAACTACTCCCCACAAAGTTCTTACTCCCCACAGAGTTCTTATTCCCCAACAAAATCAAGATTCTCATCCTTGATTCCCCAGTAAAGTTGCCAGAACCTTCTTTACTCTCAGCATAATTTTGACAAAAATTTTAATCCCCTGCAGAATGAAGATTCTCATTCTCAGTTCCCCAGCAAAGTTCTCCTCAAAATAGGAATCCCCAGTAGATTGGCATACAACCCAAACTCCTAACTTTCCCCAGCAATATAACTTCTCCCCGCAGAGGTTATCAAAAGAGCTTGAAGACACACATACTCTTCAACAGTGGTCCCAGAACTTCTCATTCTCAAACGATCAAAGTATTTTCAATCCCCAGCAGCAGTCAAGGATTTATTTTCCCCGACAGCGGTCAAAGATTTTATTATCTCCAGCTATCCAAGATTTATTTTCCTCAGCAAGACGGCTAATCAGCTTACATGCGCATTCATTGCATTCATATAATCATAAGCATTGATATAACACATACATTGCATCATACATTTCATGCAACATAACTTTGTGTTTCAGCTAATATTTTACCCTTTTCTGCATAAGATTAGCAAGCTTCGACTTCAAGACTTCTGAAAATAGTTTACGGATGCTTTCCAACATGGATGTCAATCTATCACTTGTTCAGATTCAACTTTTGAAAACAGTTTACGGATACTCCAAACAATGATGTTAATCTATTGCTTATTCAACTTCAAGACTTCTGAAAACAGTTTACAGATGCTTCCCAACATGGATGTCAATTTATCACTTGTTCAGATTCAACTTTTGAAAACAGTTTACGGATACTCCAAACACGGATGTTAATCTATTGCTTATTTAACTTCAAGACTTCTGAAAATAGTTTACGGATGCTTCCCAACATGGATGTTAATCTATCGCTTGTTTAGATTCAAATTTTGAAAACAGTTTACGGATGCACCAAACATGGATGCTAATCTATTGCTTATTCAACTTCAAGACTTCTGAAAATAGTTTACGGATGCTTCCCAACATGGATGTTAATCTATCGCTTGTTCAGATTTAACTTTTGAAAACAGTTTACGGATGCACCAAACATGGATGTTAATCTATTGCTTATTCAACTTCAAGACTTCTGAAAACAGTTTACGGATGCTTCCCAGCATGGATGTTAATCTATCGCTTGTTCATATTAAACTTTTGAAAACAGTTTACGAATGCACCAAACATGGATGCTAATCTATTTCTTATTCAACTTCAAGACTTCTGAAAACAGTTTACGGATGCTTCCCAACATGGATGTTAATCTATCGCTTGTACAGATTCAACTTTTGAAAATAGTTTACGGATGCACCAAACATGGATGTTGATCTATTTCTTATTCAACTCCAGAATCATGAAAACAGTTTACGGGTGTTTCCAAATAGGGATGTCCATCTATCGCTTGTTTAGATTCATCTCGCTGAAAACAGTACACGGAAGCTCCAAACACGGATGCTAATCTATTACTTGTTCAGGCCCCCAACTCAGAGACGTTCCAAACATGGATACCTTTCTGATACTCATTCTTTTAATAAATATTCTTGGATGACATCTTTAAGCCCATCTCCGACAAGATTCTGTCACATCCCCAAATGGAATCTTTATGCCCATTCCCTCAACTACGCTTTGACGAGTGAAAATTTATGGGCACTCTAGTGTCCAATCCTCTTTTACCTTCGAGTCACGAAAGGAAAACTTGCCAATCTAACTCTTCAGGTTCAAGAAGATTGAACAGGGGAAACTGTTGTACCCCAAAATTTGCCCTGCCTTTTTCACAAGAAATCACAACCCCAGGGTTTTCTAAGATTTTTGAGATTGGCTCAGGAATTGATCAAGCAGACCTTTCTTTGGCAACAAATCCGGAATTAGGGTTTTCGCTCGTATTTCTCAGAAGAAACAGAATCCTCATAAATTCAGTTAACTGTTACATTGTTTTCACGCTTGTTCAAGCCTACTGGTTGTTTCTCAATGCCTGATTATCTAGGATAAGAACTGAGACTCTTATTTGGAATATTAAGGCATCTGTTTGTTAATGGAACGAAATGTTTGTTTGTTAATGGAATGCTTGTTTGCTTATTAGAATACACAACGCGTGTGTTGATTGGAATGTTGTCGCAAGTTATGAGAGTGCAGAGTTTTTAAAGATTACTTGGATTTTAAGTTATTTGTATTGGAAATGCTGGAATGCCGTTTTAGTTTATTTTTAATCAGGAATCTTAAATATAAAAGTTAAGAAGCAAAGGAAAAAATTGAAAGATATTTGATAGTAGAAATATTCTTTTGGATAAAGATTTTTTATTCATTTCAAATGTTGTTACAAAATTATTTGAAAATTGTAAGTTTACAACTTATAATATTTACAATAATAATTGTTTACAACAAATGAAAAAAAGCCTATCTAATATAAATCTTCTAAGCTTCTGTGCTCCCATGCTTAAGGTGTTTGGTTTCTACTGCTTCCTCTATCGTCCAAGTTACTTTCATCTGAAAAATAAGAAAGAAAAGAAATTAGCATAGTTATTTGAAAAGAATTTTCAAACGGAAAAGAAAGAAATAAAATCATCATTAAAGTTTGCCGGCCAGAATCAGAATGCTATTTGATTCATCATGTTTTTATTTTCTCTCTTTGCAAATCGCAAGAAGATTTCTCTTCTAGGTTCACAAAGAGAAAAGTAAAAAATAAAATGCAAGCATACACTTGGTTCAAATGCAAAAACATGGGCCATGCTATACAAGGTTGCATTACAAAGAAAACTGTACTGCAAACTAAACCAAACTGCAGTAATCAAACCAAATGCAACAAGGGGCCAAGCATGTCAAACTGAGTTAAAAAATAAGTCAAGAAGCATAGCAACTAAAGCAACCAAGTACACAATGCAGAAAGTATGCAAACTGTCAAGGCAAAAGTACACAGTACAGAAAATGCAGCAGGTAATACAATGCAGAGAAAAACCAATTCACAAGCAAGAGGCTTGTAATAGCCATCATCATTTTCCAGCCTAGACAAACTTTTCAGATAGATATAATAAAATAAGCAAAAAGTGCTTATGGGAGAAAGAGAGAAAAGAGAGGACCTTTAGTGAAAATTTGCAGTTTTGGGCAAAAAAGCAGACTGTTTCAAATTTTAAAGAAACAAACAAAAGATATATAACAGTCTAGCATCTAACTGCATAAAAAAATACTTTATGAAAAAAAACCACAGAGCCCTTCAAAGTTCCAAGCTTGCCAAAAACTTGTGAATCCAAAATCAACAAAAATACAAGTAACCTGCATAAGCCTAAGCTACACAAGCTCAACACCACAACCAAACAGCCAACCTGTTATCACAACTCAAACCTGCAGTCCCCAACCTACATAACAACAACAAACTCCAAACCTGCAGTCCAAAAACTGCAAATCAAACCTGCTAAACACACAGCCTGTAACCAAACTGCAAGCTTCACAAGCTCAACACAAACAACCAAGATTGCCCAAACCGATATCCATAAACCTGCATATCCACAAGATGGCCCAAAACAAAAAGACAACTAAATAGTTTCAACCTGCAAGCCTGTTTTAGCAAAACTGCCCAACTACACAAACAAAATCCAAACTGAACATAACAAACTGCCAGGCCAAACAAATAGCCAAAAACCTTTCAAACATAGCATACAAACTCAGCCTACCAACTCAGGATTATCTAAAACGGTCTAAGTAACAAGTTTCAGATTTCATTTCATCATCAACAAGAGAAAAGAAGAGAATTTCAGAAGTTAACCAACAAGTTCCAGAAACACATTCAACATCAACATTCCAAGAGGTTCAGAAGCTTATCAATAACAAACAAACAAGTTTCAGATTTCATTTCATCATCAACAAGGTGAAAGGAAGAGATTCAGAAACGAAACAGTTTTCAGAATCCTCCTTATTAAATAGTCAGGGCCAAGAAGAAAGAGGAAGAGTTTTAGAAGAAAAACAACATAGGGTTTCAGAAGCGTGTTCATCATCAACGGAAATCAAAACAAAACAGTTTTCAGAATCATCATCATCAAAACATCAATAGCAAAGGAAGAGATTCAGAAATGAAACAGTTTTCAGAATCACTCATCATCAAACAATCAAAACCAAGAAAGAAGACAGAGATACCAGAAAAGCGTCCATCACGTTCTTCCTCCGCTCCGGCCACCAGAAGCGCCTCCGTCTCACATCTCTCTCCCTCCATTTTCGGCCCAGAAAAATGCCAAGGTACAATTTCTTTTCCTCAAACTTTCGCTGTATCTCACACATAAACATCAAAGGATTAAAACGAAGTAACACACAAGCAAGAATCAAACAATTGAACACAACTGTAAAAACCCTAAAAATCAAACCGTACCGTTTAGTCAAACGTAGGATAGCTGTAAGGAGATAGAGAGAAGTTGGGTGGCGCTCTGGTAGTTAGGGCAAAGGAGAAATCAACGCTTGTCTGAGAAAGATGAAACGGAGAAGAGATGATAGAAATGGCGCCGCTGTAGCCAAAACGTACAAACCCTAATTCTGAAGACCCAAATGCCAAACCCTAACAGAATTGTGAAAAAACTGGATAATGGGCCTGTCCTCCCCAAGCATGCCTTTAAGCCCAACGTTTTTCTTGCCTACACCCCTCTTTCTTTCTGATTTGTTTTTCTCCTTTTGTTAATTTGGGCCAACCACCAACAAACTTAGCCCACCCCTTTTTAACTTAATTTATTTTCTTTCATTTTAAACCATTACTCTTTCAATTATTTTTATTCTAAATGATTTCTTTTTGTTAATAATAAGAAACAAATAATAGCTTAAATTTTATTTGGATTTTTCTCAATATAGTTTTTTTTAATATATTTGTTACATTTATTAAAAGTACATAATAGAAACTTTGTTCATTTATTTTTCTTTTAAAAACTTTTTCTTTTCATAGTTAATAAAACCCTTGCAAATAATAATAATAATACTTAATTTCTCTTTTTTAGAATAGATTTATTTATTTTTTTAAAATTAACAAATACATGCATTTCATAATATTTTTTATTCTCTTTATTTTTATGTTTTGTTATGATTTGTTATAATTGAATTGCGATGATTCGATTTGGTTGTAACACATATTTGGACATTATTATTCTTATGAGACTCATCCCCATTTGTAAATAATTGTACCCCCATCCCCGGATACTTTTTTATAATAACTTAGACTTTAAATTCCTGCAATTTATTACTTTCAATATACTATATAGTAATTAGGGTTTGTACGGCAAGATTCTAAAATCAATCGCTAGATGACCTAAAATACAAGACAAAAAGCATGAAAATTGACAAACAATGCACACTTGCACCTCTAGGGTAACCTCGCTTGTTGCTTCGGAAAATACAATCATGTCCCTCGATTATGAGACACTCTAGAAAATGCCCCTTCGATAAACAAAGATCGTAGTCCCTCGATGACCCTCGATGTTGCCTTCGATAAAACGATCTCGTCCCTTACAAAAATTGCTAGAGCGTCTCACAAGTTGCTTTCAATGATTGTATGCGATGACCCGCGCCTGTCCCGTTAAACATCCTAACACAAGGTTATTCACCAAATACAATGGTGAAATAACACTGTCAAAAGGGTTGAAAATATAAGAAAGATCTTTGAGTAAAATAGGGTAGACAACTCTTACTTACTTGATCAAAAGCTTGCAAATATCCTTGCTATTTTCAAACACACTCCACAACACGATTTCAAAAACAAACTTTCAAAACATTGAAATATCTTTTCAAAAAGACACACACCTTTGTATATATTCAAACAAGAATCATTACAAAGGTTGCCTAGACAAGGCCTCTTTTACAAAGCATTTTCAAAAACCACACACACAAAGCACCATTTTAAACAATTGAAAAGCAAAGGAAAGTGATCTAAAACAAGTAACTAAGAGCCCATGAAAAACCATGGATGAAAATGGTGATAGCACCTTCCCTTTTCATAATCTACTCCCCGAACCCAAGAAAACATATCAAAGGTCTTTCCTGTGATTTTTGACCTTTCCTTAGGATAAAATAAAAAGTCGGTGGCGACTCTTGCTAAACCGAACAATTGCGAACACAAACACAAAACCTCAAGTCAGTTCTCCCACCGTATCACAGTGGACAACTAGAAAGACAAGTGTCGAATGGAAAGATCAAAGAATGTCTATTTCTTTGGAAGTCAAAATAGACATTCTTGGGGGGCAATTTGTTGGCTCCCAAATTTGACACTTACTATATTTGGTCTTTTAGACCAAAAAATTGGAATAAACCAAGCCAAGAAGGTTCCGACGTATGAAACAACTTAGGAAAAAGATCTAAGTTGTATTTGAGCCTTCACTAGGGCTTACTTTCAGGGTTTTCGACTGAAGAGGACTTATGACCTTCGACTGAGAGAAAATACCCTCACTTTGACACATAATACGAGGTGCATTTGAATTTGAATTGTTGGAGGGAAAGACAGTTTCTCTAGTGGCTAAGAAGAAGCAACGTGGCTGGAGGATAGAGGTTGAGGGACATCCAGAAGAAACTTATCTTCATCTTAGCACAGAATCGTTCCTCGACGGTTACATAGCTTTTAGTATAAATTAGGAAACTTGTGTAGTTTCGAGGGGTGTTCAACCTATTTTACTAGTCACTCAAATATTGTCTAAGTAACCGCTGTGTGAGAAAGGATAAAACTGAGAAATGTACGTTGGAAACACCTATTTTTATTAATGAAAGTCTTTTACATTGCTTTAATCTTATCTTGCAAAGTTATTTTTCTTACATTTTTACCTGCATTTCTACATTTCTGTCTACTTTTCCCAAATCTCAAATATCTTTTCTCTGGATCGAACGTGCGTTCTTCCTGATTGCTTGTCTTACATAAAAAATTAGCATATGTTCTAGGATCAATCTGATCGATCCTGTGAGTAACCAAAAAAGAACTTTCCTTTTTGAAGGATCAGCGATTGTTTACCAAAAACCACGGTAAACAGATGTATGTATGAATGTATGAGTGATATCGTGCATATGATGGTAAAAGGATACATGATCAGCACAAACAAACAAAACTGCCTTAGGTACTAACAACATTGGGCTAAGCTTCAACTAGAAAGATCAATCCAAGAAAGGTAAAAGCAACTGCGGAAACTAAACCTATTGCCTGTCCTAACTTCACTGAGGAGAAACATAATCTGGATGTAGCCAAATAAAACAAATACTGGGATAGAACATCCTTCTTCCGGTTTCAACGGAGAAAATAATTTTCCAAAAGCAACATGCCTACTGGAGATTGCAAGACCAACCTCAAATAAAGAAGACTGACGTTGAAACGACCAAACCTCACTGGGGAATCAAGCCTACCTCCCTGGAGAAAAAACTGTGGATTGAAACTTTTCATCACGAATACTCATTCCAACAAGAGATGCCCTGGGATAATCTTCCCGGGAAATCAAGAAGCCAACACTAGTGCCAATATTGCAAAAAGAGCGACATCTCAGCACACCAAGGGAATAAAACCTTTCATTAAATGAGGGAAGACTTCGCTGGGGAATCTGGGACGGAGGCTTCTGACAATGCAAACCCAAAACCAAAAGCGAACCAAGACTTGACTGGGGATAATGGGATCACAAACCCAATGTTGTACCTTGCACCCATTGATATCGTCTTTAATCATCTGAGAAACGCACAAAGATTGTGCATACCAGCAAAATGTCCTGAGAAAACCTTCATGAAGGGAGTAAATCCTCTTAAAAGCAACCGGAGTTTGTTCATTCTTGGGATCACCATTCTTGTTGTCATTGTTTCATCACAAATCCCAAAGTAAATTGAATTGTAAAGATCTCTTCCTTTTTTTGAAAAGTTAATTTTGCTTTTTTAATCTTTTTGCTTTAACCGTTATTATCAGTAATAAATGAAGTCTTTGCAAGTTAAATAAAAATAAGAACACAAAGAATTGGGTAAAAGCTCGAATTTCATTAATAGAATGGTATTCTACGAATGGCGAGACTCCATGGATGATTACAAAGTTTAGGAAATGGTAATACATAATGGAAAAGATACATTGAGATACAATGACCACTATCCCCCCTAACAACTTTTGAAATCCTGAGCAGCAGCTTTTGTTGAAGTATGGTGAGGATTCGAGAAGATTGTTGCTTCAACGATCAAGTCTTGTCTGACGTAGTTACTTGCCAAGAAAAATCCCTAACTTTTGCCTAAGGTGCCCTTGCGGGTTTTCAACTTAGCGGGAAATTTATTCTATTTATGTCTCTAATTTTTTCCTAGACCGCCCTTTCGGGTTTTCGGCCTACCGAGACGCTCCTTTTTGCCTAAGCCGCCCTTTCGAGTTTTCAACTTAGCGAGCCGTTCTTTTATTTTTTAGGCAAAGTATTTCTTGATTGCGTCAGCATTCATGGGACGTGGGAACTCCTCGCCATCCATAGTTTCAAAAATTAATGCACCACCAGAGAAGGCTTTCTTGACAACATACGGGCCTTCAAAATTGGGAGTCCACTTGCCCCTAGAATCAGTGTTGAAAGACATGATCTTCCTGAGCACGAGGTCGCCTTCTCTGAATTCACGAGGTTTGACCTTTTTATCAAATGCTTTCTTCATTCTGTTCTGATATAGTTGCCCATGACATAAAGTTGTCATCCTCTTCTCTTCAATCAAATTCAATTGGTCAAACCTGTTCTGGACCCATTCAGCCTCTGTCAACTTGGTTTCCATTATCACACGCAACAAGGGAATCTCTATCTCGACAGGGATTACAGCTTCCATTCCATACACTAGGGAGAACGGGGTTGCTCATGTTGAAGTGCGGACAGATGTTCGATATCCATGCAAAGCAAAAGGGAGCATTTCATGCCAATATTTATAAGTGACAACCATTTTTTCGATAATTCTCTTGATGTTATTATTAGTAGCTTCAACAGCCCCATTCATCTTTGGCCTGTACGGAGAGGAATTGTGATGGACAATCTTGAATTCTTCGCACAGTTTTGTCATTATTCTGTTGTTCAAATTTGAGCCATTGTTAGTGATGATTCTGCTCGGCACACCATACTGGCATATAAGATTGTTTTTGATGAAACACACAACCACCTGTTTGGTAACATTGGTATATGAAGCAACCTCTACCCATTTGGTAAAGTAGTCAATTGCTACCAAGATGAAACGGTGTCCATTCGAAGCTTTTGGTTCTATCATCCCAATCATATGAATACCCCACATAGAGAAAGGCCATGGGGAGGAAATCACATTGAGAAGTGTCGGAGGCACATGGATCTTATCTGCATAAATCTGGCATTTATGGCACTTCTTTGCAAATCTGTAACAGTCAGACTCCATTGTCAACCAATAATAACCTGCCCTTAGCATCTTTCTAGCCATCGAATGTCCATTAGCATGAGTGCCAAATGAACCTTCATGAATCTCATGCATCAACATGTCCGCTTCGTGTCTATCCACGCATCTGAGCAGGACCATGTCATAATTTCTCTTGTATAACACATTTTCACTGAGGAAGAAACTGCCTGCCAATCTTCTCAGTGTCTTTCTATCTTTCCTCGACACACCAATCGGGTATTCCTGAGTCTGAAGAAAATGCTTGATATCATAATACCAAGGTTTTTCATCTGCCAGTATTCACTTGGTACATGGAAGCCAGAGTTACCTGAGCATCCGCCATTTGATTTTCATCTCTAGGAATGTGATGGAACTCAACTTTATTTAAGAAGGGTAATAATATTCTAGCATAATCTTTGTAAGGGATCAAGCCAGGGTGACGAGTATCCCATTCTCCTTTAATCTGATTTATTACCAAGTCTGAATCACCATACACATCCAGAATCTTGATTTTGAGATCAATAGCTTCCTCAAGACCGATGATGCAAGCTTCATATTCTATCATATTATTAGTGCAATCAAATGTTAACCTTGCAGTAAAAGGAATGTGAGATCCATGAGGAGTGACAATCACAACACCAATTCCTTTACCATAAGCATTCACCTCTCCATCAAAAAATCATACTCCAACGAGATTCAGGGTCAGGGCCCTCCTCAGGCAATGGTTCATCACAATCTTTCACTTTCAGGAATATCACATCCTCATCGGGGAATTCATATTCTTCAGACTGATGATCTTCCATCGGCTGGTGAGCAAGGTAATATGCCAACACACTACTTTTAATAGCTTTTTGAGTGCGGTTCTCGATATCATATTCAGATAACAACATCTGCCAGCGGGCAATTCTCCCAGTAAGAGCAGGCTTTTAAATAATATACTTGATTGGATCCATTTTGGAGATCAACCAAATGGTATGATTCAACATATACAGCCACAAACGCTTTGCGGCCCAGGCCAAAGCACAACATGTTTTTTCTAGCATAGAATATTGCGACTCACAATCAGTGAACTTCTTGCTGAGATAATAAATGGCGAACTCTTTCTTTCCTGTTTCATCCTGTTGTCCCAAAATACAACCCATGGATTTATCTAACACTGTTAGATACATAATCAACGATCTTCCTTCTACGGGAGGGAGCAAGATAGGAGGTTCAAGAAGATACTCTTTAATACTTTCAAATGACCTTTGGCAGTCATCCGTCCACACACAACCTTGATCTTTTTTTAAAAACATAAAGATCGGTTCACACGTTGCAGTCATGTGGGAAATAAACCTGGAGATATAATTCAAATGCCCGAGGAAACCCCTAACCTGCTTTTCAGTTCTTGGTGCTGGCATTTATTCAATTGCTTTGACTTTATCGGGGTCAACTTCAATTCTGTTCTGGCTAACAATAAAACCCAACAATTTCCCCGATCTAACTCTGAAGGTGCATTTATTTGGATTCAAGCGGAGATGATATTTCCTCAAACGCTGAAACAACTTCAACAAATCTTCTATATGCCCTTCTTCAGTTTGGGTTTAGAAATCATATCATCAACATATACTTCTATTTCTTTGTGCATCAGATCATGGAATAGGGTTGTCATAGCCCTCTGGTACGTTGCACCAGCGTTCTTCAACCCAAAGGGCATCACTCTGTAACAGAATGTTCCCCAGGGTGTGATAAACGTTGTTTTTTCCATGTCCTATGGAGCCATTCTTATTTGATTATACCCGGAAAATCCATCCACGAACGAGAATACTTTGAATTTTGCTGTGCTATCCACTAACATGTCAATGTGAGGCAATGGAAAATCATCTTTTGGACTAGCTTTATTTAGATCTCTGTAATCTACGCACATGTGGACCTTTCCGTATTTTTCGGTACTGGGACAATATTGGAAATCCATTGAGGATACACTGATTTCACAAGAAAACCAACATTAATCTGCTTTAGGACCTCCTCTTTGATCTTTACTGCCATATCTGGGTGGGTTCTTCTCGACTTTTGTTTAACTGGCAGACACTCTGGCTTCAACGGCAAACAATGCTCGACAATGTCTGTATCTAGACCAGGCATATCTTGATAAGACAAAGCATAAATATCCACATACTCTTTTAATAACTCAATCAACCCGTTCTTTACATCAGGATGCAACGATGCTCCAATCTTGACTTCCTTCGGATCTTCTTCTAAACCCAAATTAACCACTTCTAAAGGCTCTTTATATGGATGAATGGTATTTTCCTCGTGCTCAAGCAACCGCGAGACCTCTTTTGGAATCTCATCATAATCTTCTTGTTCAGCCCCAAACACAGGACTATCAAAGTTGGGAGAGGGTGCAGGATCATTGTATTCAACGAGTTTTTTTAATTAATCTGCACATATGATTTATGATTGCTTTTAGAAACTGACACATATAACAAGTGATCATGTAGATTAATTTTCAGTTATTATTTATTTTGAAAGGTTTTTTTTTATATTACCATTTCCCAGGAAAAATCAGAAAATAAAAGACATAATTTGGAAGCAAAGACAACTTCTATTAATGATCTTAGAAGTTATAGCAAACAGATAAGCCCTACAACATTAATACTTCCACCTTGGGTAGAGTGAAAGCATTTCAAAAGAAAGAAACATATTAACAAAACAAATTACTTTGAAACATGTATGCAAGAAGGAACATCAATGGTGACCCACTTCTGAACTCAGACTCCATGCGTCACATAATTCGGTACTTCCTATTCTGCTTCATCCTCTTCAACATCACTAATTCCAGAACCAATTGGATGGAGGTAGCCTCCGCTGCAGAAAACATCATGATAACTTTTCATAGAAGACTTTGACTTCAAACTTTCTCCTTTGCGATTCCTTGAAGAGAAACCAAACCAACTCTTTTTTTGTTCACGGGTGGATCCACAAGTCGTCCCCATACTGCATTATGACCATTGCGCACAACCTGCTGCACGTCCTTCAGGGAAACCACAGAATTCTCATTTATCCTTATGTTGTCAATGGATAGGGCTTGGAACTGGGTTCCAACAACAGCCTCATCCGCTTCTACAATACTGAAAGAGGATAGATGGGATATCAATAACGCCTGCTCCCCATTTATGATCACTACCTTCCCTTCACGCACAAATTTTAGCTTCTGATGCAAAGTTGAAGTGACATCCTCTGCTTCGTGTATCTATGGCCGTCCTAGCAAACAACTATATGCGGGAATAATGTCCATAACCTGGAAGATTATCAAGAACAAATGTGGTTTTATATGGATGGGCAAATCCACTTCACCGATGACAGATTTCCTCGACCCATCAAAAGCCTTCACAATGATGCCACTCGGGCGCATAGGTGTTCCCTGATACTTTAACTTCATGAGGGTACTTCTCGGTATAACATTCAACGCAGATCCGTTATCAATTAGAACATTGGATAGCGAGTCATTCTTGCAGTTCATAGATATGTGGAGGGCCAGGTTGTGATTCCTCCTTTCATCTGGTAACTCATCATCGCAGAAACTCAAGTTGTTACATGACGTAATGTTTCCAATTACGTTGCTGAATTGATCTAACGACATGTCATTCTCCACAAAAGCTTGGTCTAGTACTGTCATTAATGATTCTCTATGAGCAGAGGAATTCATCAATAAAGCTAGGATGGATATCTTTGAAGGAGTCTGCAATAGCTGATCTACGATTTTGTAGTCGCTCATCTTAATTATATTCAAGATATCATCCACTTCTTTCTCTAATGTAGCTCCACTAGTCTCTCCTGCAGCCTTCTTAGGCTCATCGTTCTCAGCAATTTTCTTTCCAGCAACAACATCTCTTCGAATAACCGGCGCAAACACACGACCACTACGGGTCACCCTGCTATTATCAGCTATATTTCCAACATCTGGCATTGGCTGGATGGGAACTTCCACCCCATCCTCTAAGATTGTAGCGTTGTATTTGTAAGGAACAGCCTTATCTGATTTATAGGTAACAAGACCTGGCAGACTAATTACCAATGGTGTAACAGCTGGTTTTCTATGGTACTCCACCTCAAGATGAGCGGGTGCACCAAAACAAGGTACAATGATGTTTACCCCTTTATCAACACAATCAATCATCAAAAGATCATTTCCGGCAAACAAATCTTCGTCTGAAGAGAAATACTCATCCGCGGAGGCATACCCTTCCTCTGACTCTTCTTCCATCAAACAAACTTCAACCATATCAATCTCATGATAATCATCTCTCTGACTTGTGATCTTGATAGTTCCATTGTCTAACAGCAATTGAACACCCTCTCTCACAATATCACATCCTCGGGGGTCTCGATAACAAACTATGCAAGATCCATATTGGTGTTCTACCTGACCAGCAGTACGGCAGAAGGTAGCATGCAACTGCACGAGATCCTCATTCAAATGATCCACATCAAAAATTCTGAATTCACCTGGACATCCAGAAACCATATTCATTTCCTCTTCATATTCTGTCCTAGGCCTGACTATATGGATTAAACCTTCACCCATCATCTCCTATAAATCAACCTTTATCTTCTCGCAACCCTGTATGTTTGTACTACAAATAGCACAACCGGCATGGTCATGCATATAATAACTGAATTCACAGAGGTCTGCGTGCATCTTCACCAAATCCCCTCTAACCAGATTAATGTCAAAAATCTGGAAGTCACCTGGACAACCGGCCACCATATTCACAGCATTCACTCCATCGTGCTTGGGTAGAGGATTGTCTTTCACATTAGGTCCCATGTCTTTGAAAGATAAAATTCCAGACTTCACCAACCTTTGCACATCAGTCCTCAAAGGATAACAGTTCTCAACACTATGCCCTGGTGCTCCCTGATGAAAGGAACCTGTCTGGTATGCTTTGTAATACCAAGGCAATGGTGATGGTACAGCTGGAGGTGGTCTCATCTGGACCAACTTCTTCTGAATCAATGTTGGTAGTAGCTCTACATAGCTCATGGGAATAGGGTCTTAGTTCTCCCTTCTCTGATTATTCCCTTGGTTCCCCTGCTGGGACTGTCTTTGATAAGCAACGGTAGTCGGAGCGGCATTCATAACAAGAGTTACTGAGGCAACTTGCTGGTGACGCTGATAATTCCTTATAGGAGCGTTCACTCTCCTCTCTTGTATGACAGCATTTGTATCCCCCTCTTTCTTCTTTGTAAAGCCATAAGCTGGCTTTTTCACACCTCCAGATCCTTCACCCTTTGTCAAACGGCCTTCTCTTACTGCTTCTTCTAGGCGGACACCCATCCCTACTATCTCTGTAAAATCACTTGGGGCACTTGCTACCATTCTTTCGTAGTAAAAAGCCCTAGCATTTTCAGAAATTTTTTAGTAATTTCCTTCTCCTCCATGGGAGGAATCACTTGTGCAACCACTTCGCTCCATCTCTGTGCATACTCTTTGAACGATTCTCTGTCTTTCTGAACCATGGCCCTAAGCTGGTCATGATCGGGTGCCATGTCCACATTGTACTTGTATTGTTTAATGAATGCTTCTCCCAAATCATTAAAAGTATGGATGTTGGCGTTGTCTAAACTAATGTACCACTTCAACGCTGCGCCGGTCAGACTATCCTGGAAAAAGTGAATCAGCAGATGCTGATCATCGGTGTAAGTAGACATTCTCCTTACGTACATCACCAAATGAGCACGAGGGCAAGTGTTGCCCTTGTACTTCTCAAACTCCGGAACCTTGAACTTAACAGGCACTTTAACATTCGGGACCAAACACAACTTATTCACATTTTTCCCAAATAACTCTTTTCCCCTAAGAGCCTTCATCTCTCTTTGCATTCTATCAAACTGCTCTTGGAAATCATCCATTCTGTCATAAAGACCCAAGTCTTCACTCGGCGGAGGGAAAGGACGACACATATCTTCATTAACAAACAGAACCAAATTCATCGAAGGAGGTGCAACCGGAATAGTATGCACCACAGGAGGTGCTAGAGTAACAACATTTTGAACCACTGGAGAATCTTGGGGGCCCAAATTGAAACCTTCAGGTGCAAAATTCTCTGGCATTCCTCACGGATAACCCTGAGGCATACGGTTTTGAACAACAGTCGGAGTAGCGAATACAGGAACAGTAGGAACTTCAATATTTGCCCTTGTTTGTTGAGGTTGAACACTCAGTGGCTGATTCTGAGAAACCACCAGAGCTTCCATCAAAGTAGTCAAGTTGGCCAAGCTAGCCTTCAAAGCAGAAACTTCTTCGCGTAGCTCGCGATTCTCCTGTTCCAAATTGTCCATCTTCTTTTTGAAGTTAGCCCGAGTGTTATAGTGATGTGTCAGCTTGCTGAACGAAGTAAAAAGCTGGGTAAGGCACCTGGATATGCATAAAAAATGCAAGAAATATGTGCAATATGATGTATGATATGCAATGCATATGATTATTTTTACTTTATTATTTAATATTTCAAGGGATTTAACGTTTATAGACATATTGCAAACATCAAAATAATAACACATTTGAAAAAAATTTATTATAATAACTTCAAAAATGGATTACAAGTTTCAATGATCCCAAGTACAAGATGAAAATACAATCTAAGAATCATGAGAAAAAGAACTGATAAAGATCAATATGTACGCTGGCGCTTCCCTGTGAGCCTGGCAATCTGAGCCCTCAACCTATGGTTTTCTTCCACATGTCTGATGGCAAATTCCTTCCAATCCTCTGAAGCAGAAAGTGAGTAATCAGCACCTGTTTGAGGCTTAGGAGAAAATAAATCCCCTTGCCTCTCCATAGACTCTACCGCTCGACTCTCAAGGATCTCGATCAAATCATCTTTCTCCTTCAAGTCTGCTTTATATGAACTCTCTAAAGTCTGGAACTTGTTCTTCCAAGCATCCCTTTCCCGTTGCATCCTAACCAAAGCAAGCTGCAACTCTTCTAGACCATCTAACAAAGGAGGAGTGGTCTTCACAAATAGATCAGGCATGGGTGTATCTCGAGCATACGTCATCTTCAACTGAATGGATCTCGATCAGATCCAATGAAGATATGGCTCCAAAGAAACAACACCTCTAGGTCCCAAATCCTTCCTACTCTTCTTATGAATGTGATGCCAGGCCTTCGCATTTTGTTCCCTAGCTTCCCTGTGGTCTTCTTCTTCCTTCAGAAAGAAACTACTCAAATGAATACTATTCGGTTTATCCCTCATCGGATAACCAAGTTGTCGCCGTGCAAGAACATGGTTATAATTAATTCCTCCCTTTGTACCAAAAAGAGGTACATTGGGGAAACTACCACAACTGTCAATAATCTCTTTATCCTAATAAGCTCGATGATACCAATCAATATCCGAGTGAGTAAGTGACATGATCTTAGGAGCCCAACAGGGTTCCTTCTTGACATCCCAAAAAGCATCAGACTGAGGCATATGTGAGATAAACCAACGGTATAACAAAGGCGTGCAACAGATAATCATTCCCCCATGATAGGAGCTCCGAAGATGAACAGAGTAATAAGCATCACCCAACAGTGTAGGAACCGGGTTCCCAATCATGAAAATCCTGATAGCGTTAATGTCGACAAACTTGTCCACATTAGGAAATAAGAACAATCCATAAGCAAGCATAGTAAAGATGGCCTCAAAAGCAACCGTACTCTTCATTCTGGCAAAGTAACGAGCTTTCTCCAATAAGAACTGAGCTAGTAATCCTCTAATCCCTCCTTTGGTAGTTATATGGGCTTCCACCTCAGACTTCCCCAGATGAATCAAAACAGTAATATCATGTGGTTTTGGCTCGCCTTCCAAACCAGTAAAAGAATCACGATCAGTAACAGGTAAATCAAATAGATAGGAATACTCCTCCAGTGTAGGCATCAACTGGTAATCGGGAAAAGTAAAGAAGTGATACACCGGATCATAGAACTGTACCAAGGTCGAGAGAATACCCTCCTTCATCTTAAACTTCATGAGAGGAATAATGGATCCATACTTCCGAAAGTCTGCAGGACACTCAATCTCTGGAATTTAGACTGACCAACTCATATATCTTGGGATCCTTGAAACTGTATTTCCCGGTATTTCTCTTTCCAGAATCCATGGTTAAAAGTACCTGAGATATTCACTAATAGTCAACCTTTAAATCCCTTGAAATATTATTTTCTTCAAAAGATGCTAATGAGTGCATGGATGCATGATGCAACAATTACACACAAGATCACACATATAGGGTTCATAGGTTCAACGTCACGAGCATGAGGTCGAAGGTACTACCCATAAGGTGTTGGTCTAAAAAGTTATCACCTGCCGAACAAGGTTCTAGAGGTTCCCAGAGTCTACATCCTTCCTTCATATATTACCAACTTCCCGATTAACTCGGTAATTAGTAATATTCTCAAGAAAGAATCGTCCGAGCATAGTATCGCGTGACAACTATTTCCGGATTACTCCGTCATAGCTTCCGCACAACGCCTAAAAGGCCAAGATGGGTTAGGTATTCTACGGTCCTCAGTTTCAGCAGGCTCCCAGGTCGAAAGCAGTACGTCTTCCAGATTACTCGGTAAGCGACACTACAATCAAAGAGGCCTCCACTAAGTGGGGGATCTCATGCCTCCTTTTTTGGGATTACGCCCTCAAAGTTAACATGACTATATCGCCCGTCCTATCTTAAAGTTTGCCCAAGTTCGGGTATAGGACTTATGAGTAATCACCAAGCACCCTGAAAACCAGGAAAATTCAAACAAACATATATACAAAATATAACACATAAACAACAATAGGACATATACAGATATAAACAAAGATAGGCTTAACCCACTTAGGGATGGACCAACAAGAGTTCAATCTTTCCCCGGTGAAGTTGCCATTTTTCTGTAGCGGTAGAAATGTTCAAGACTAAGCCATTGGATTGACTAGACTTTATACAAATCAAAAATAAAAATCTCCACCGCGCTTTATTATTTCCAAAGGAATGGGAAAAGAGAGAATAACCCAAAAAAAAGGGGGAAAGATTCAAGGTAAGGGGGTTGGTTATGCAAAGGGAAGGTATTAGCACCCTAAACATCTACGGTACTCCGCAGGAACCTCTTTGTAAAATCTGTATATTTTGGCTATAAAAATGTGTTATATATAAAATGGATGGTGGAGGTGAGAAAAGAAATATATTTTTTTTATGATTTTTGCACCCGCCGCGGTTGCGAACCTTTAGTGCCTACGTACCACCTTTCGTGCAATAGGGGATCAAGATACACGTAGTTCCTCTTTTAAAGTTTGAAACACAAGTGTGTTGGTTAATTTTAAGAGATAAGACATCATCGTCATTGTCCATGTGGAAAACATACTTACTACCCACAATCATGAGAAAGGAGAATTTGCATCATCTCAAAGTGGAGGACATGGCTTGGATTTTAAAATCAACAATGCCTTACTCAACACCCAAGTGGAAAATATCTCACTTCACTACATATTGTAGAAGTATAGTTATTTGCATCACTACAAGGATTGATAAGAGTCTAACCTTTTGAGAAAAGTTTAAAGGTAAAAACCAAAATGGCAAGATGGTTTGAAATGAGATTGATTGACTTTTAGTCTTCTCACAAAAAAAATGTCAAGGTATAATTAAGTTTATTGAGGGTTTATTTATGAAAATGTTTTGAAAATACATGGACCTAAGTCCAAGTTTATTATGAAAATAGTTCAAGTTTCAAAGCAAGAAGAGTTTTCAAAAGGAGAAAGAAGATTTCTGAAATTAAAGAAGATGGGAGGAGAAGAAGTGACTATCCTAAAGCATAAGGTAAAAGCTAGGGATAAGAACCATCTAACCAACAAGAAGCCAATACTGGACATTATGAGCCAAGATAGAATTCCCATTCTTTGGATTGAAACCAAGCAAGCAAAGATACTAGACCTCTTCAAATGTATTACGTCTTCACAAAAATTAGGCAGAGTAACGGCTGTATACGAGTGAATTCCAGATTACAAACAAAGAGTGTAATCACAAAAACCTGCACACAAAAACAAACAAGCAAACTAATGTCTTGAGGTAAACCTCAAGAACTCCAGACAAAATAATCAGATAATATCACAAGGTCTCCAAGATAGGCCAAGGTTTCTAATCCTAAGTCCAAGAAAAAGTCCACTGCTCCATAATGCCAATGATAGTAACCAAATAGTTCAAGTACCATTAAGAATTTTTTAGGGTTTATGTTGATTATTAAGTATCTTAGAAAAGAAAAAAGAAAAGCTCAAGTGAGAAAAAATAAAATGGCAAGAATATAAATGCTCAAATGAGCAAAGATGAAAAATGACATGAAATAAAAAATGCTAGAAAATAAATAGTACATAAAGCATAAAAGAGTAAAGACATAAAATAAATAAGTCAATAATTAGTGGTTGGATGACAATCTTGAAACTTGCATATGGAACTCATTAGAGGATTGGTAGAACCAAAGCCTCCACACAACAAGTTGCATTTTCTTTTTGTCAAGTATATCATCCATTTGGAATTCTCATAAGTACCATTTAATAATCAACGATTTTTAAGTGATCCGCGTTGACCAAAAGTGTTGTAGATCCATTAGAGGATTGGTAGAACCAAAGCCTCCACACAATGAATCTCAAGGTTATTGGATCAAAGAGATCATATTAACATACTTGGGCTTGCAATCATAAGTTTGGGCCACGAATGATCATTTATTCGAACCAGGACAAAACTTAGCGCTATGTTAAGCAATCGTAAGTGGACTTATATAGAAGTCGCACCTATTTTGAGGCCGGTCAATAGCAATCTATGCACCATTTGTTTTGAGACATGATATAGAGATCATGCTCCAACAACATTTAGTGCAGTGAGAAGGGGATGAGATGAAGGGGATTTAGGGTAAAAAGATAAACCACATTTGAATTAATATTTAATCAAACTATTATTAAAATCATTCATCCATTTTTTGTGGAGTTAAACTCAACACCATGGATCCAATGATGTTAATAAAGCCATGATCAAAAAATCAACCCAAGACAGCCAGAAAATATTCACAAAATAATAATGTAATTAATATATTCATTAAAAGGGTTTTAAAAATGTTTAAAAAATGGAAAATAATGAGAAAAATGTCAATTATATTCAAATTAATCAAGAAATGAAAAATAAGACCATAGAAAAATCAGAAAAAGAGGCCAAGTAATTTTATAAATTTTTGGTAATTTTTAAAAGTCAGAAACTATTTTTAAAATTAAAATAGATGGGTAAAATAAACAAAAATAGTAAAAAAATAGTAAAGTCAAAAAAAAAAAGCTCACCAATATTTGTCACAATACCATTGGATCATTCCATAATTTTTTCAGAATTTAAAAATGTGTAAAAGTATTTTTAAACATTTTAAACAAATCAAATAAGTGCAAAATTCATAAAAAAATACCAAAACACAAAATTAAATTGTGAAAAAGTAAAAATCAGAAAGAGAATAATCAAAAATATTTTTCATAATTTTTTCAGATTTTTTGGACAAAAAATGAATTTTCTATGATTTTTTTGAAATTTAAAACAATTAAAATATAAAAATCAGAAAAAAAAAATAAAAGTAAAAGACGTGGACCATTGGATGATAGTCAAAACGCGTTAGTAATCAAATCCAAGGGATCTGGTGTGATGTGCTTATCATGGTCTTTAATGAATAATGTACAAAATCATTAATAAAATCAGAATTTGAAAATAACAAATGGTACGCTTTCATTGGTCAGAAGATGACACGTTGGTCATCTTTAACCTCCAGCCATCACGAATTGCAGGTCTCTCAAACTGTAAAATCAGAAGCTCAGACCTATGCCATTCGCTTCGTCTCTTCAAGACGAAGACAACCACACCATCGCGCCAAATTTATATAAACTGTAGCTCAAGCAATTTGGAAAGAAAGTTTTGAAAAGGGATTTGAAAATTCATGGTCAAAACGTGCTTCCAGTGAAATGTAAGTGTTGCAACTAGAACCAAGGCAATGAGAGGAACACAATGATATCAGAGTTTTGAAGAATTGATGAAGGAATCTACCTATTGAAGTTGAGTTGCAGAGCTCTGAAACTGGACTTCTATGGAGCAATATAGGGCACGATTCTTGAATGTAATTATATGGTTAGCTTCAGGGAAGATTTAGGAAGGTGAATTGAGAGAAAAAATGGATTGAAAAAGGCTTGAGAACAAAATTCGAAGTAGCTGAATTCTGGGTTGTGAAGCAAGTTTGGCAGGGTGATTCTGGCTATCTAAGCTTGGGAAATTGAATGGGGGATGACCCTCTATTTATAGGGAAGCAAATGGGATCAAGAGGAATAGAAAATAATGCGTTTTGGAGGGAATTTGTGTGGGTTTGCATCATGAAGAAAGTGTGACTCAAACTTGATCAAAACTCAGCCTAATTACGCGTTTCATGATGTTAATCACTTCTGGAAAGTTGCTAAACATGATTAGAAACAAAAACGCGTGGAAATCTTGTGATTAGAAGCCAAACCAAAGATTTCAAATTTCTGACTTTGTGGAAAATTCAGTTTCAAACTACCAAATTCAAATCCATGGCATTTTCACCTCAAGGGGTCTTAGGGCATAATTCTTGATGCTTTGGAAAGATTAGGTTACAAGGTTTGCAATGGAAAAAATATTGAATCAAATGGATGCTTGAGCTGAAAGTTACATGGAGTCAAAGTTGAAGAAAAAAAGTTGAATTTCCATACTTAGAAATATTTCAAATTCTTCTTTAAAAATGACCTATAATCTTTTGCATCCAAACATCGCCTTCCACTTAGAATTTGCTCTTGACCAAAAACGATGGAATGAATTAGACCTCTTGAATGACATTTTTCAATTTGAACCACTCAAAATATCCAAAAATTGAGCAAGTTATGACTTGTTGAAGTTGGCCAAAAATCATGAAATGACCTATAATCTTTTGCATTCTTAAGGAAACTTCCATCCATTTTCTCACTTTGCACATAAAAGAAGGCATGAAGTACACATATTTAAGATCATTATGAAAAAATAATGGGCTCATGGTGATAAATATTGACCATGTTATGACCATTTGAAGTCACATATGGAGAATTGGGGATTCATCTGGGTGACTTGTAATCTTTCTTCTTCACCAAGTTCCTTCCACATGAAAACTCCTTAGAACTTTTGAAGTGATTTGTTGGTAACTCTTTGAAGAGAAGGATGTTTTTGGAATCACTCAAAAATACCAAAATATGAGCAAGATATGCTCCTTTGAAGTCCAAAACCCTAGCCTCTAGATCAAGAGAATGCTTTGTGGAACTTTGCCAAGTTTGAACAAACTTTTTATGCCAATATTCTTCCTTTGTGAATAGAAATTGTTGAGGATGACGATGAGGACTCATGGCCACCAAAACCACTTCCCTACCTATTCTTCTAAAACAACTTCAATGGTGAGGTTTGAATTTCTCAAGCTATTGACGAGGGCATGGAAATAAACTCATGAACCCATGATGCAACTTGCTAAACCTCATTTCCTTTACCTACATTATTAACAAGTAAGACAAACCAATATTGTATTTTTTTAATTAGAGAAAAAACCAAAGCAAAATATCCATGATCACAAAAGAAAACAAGTCAAGGTGCTTGGTAACTCCTCAAAGGGCAAGGCTAAAGATAGGTGGAAGAACCAAAAGCCCTAATGTGATCTTGTTGTGATTGAAATAATATGGTATAATGAAAGGATCTTAGGGGGAAAAATTGGGGTACAACACCTGTCACATAGGGTAGCATGCAAGAAATCATCATTACTTGGGCTCTTAAACTGCCCTAGGTAATGATGGCACTCCAGACAGATGCCACGTGGGGCTCGCTAAAGGACACGTCGTTGACAAAAGTCTCACAAGCAAAACCAGACGTACACAATGTTCTATCCACGAGGGAAAATGCATGCTCGACATCATTACAACACCTTACTTATGGGTACATCAAAGACGCGCACACAAGGAAACTCCTTGCCTCCCCGTGAACCTAGGTCTCTGATGGGCACCATGTTGATACGAGCAGAAGATGAAGTCGGCTGATGAAATTTTCCCACGGTTGGTCAACCACACCACACACAAATTTATGAGTCCTCCTCGACATGAATCACAAAGCCGTCCCCGACGGAAGTTGATAGTTTCCCCTCTCGGGCAACATTTCCCAGGCGCTTGAACTGATCTCAAGTCACCACCCTTTCACCTAAGGGAAATAACTTAGAGGGATCCTATTCTAGACTGGGCCGACACTTGCCCCACCGTTAGGGAGGCCCAACCCAGCGCATTTACAAAGGCCTAAAAGTGTGCAGCCCAAATTGAGGACTGTTGGGCATTTCCCCATGTGTCCACTAGGAGAACATGACTCATGTCCATAATGCCATCATCCTGCCCACTGAGAATAACAAGTCCACTGTCCCTATATTCTCGGGGCGTTATAAAAGGGAGGGGGGCACGTGCTGGACCCTGTTACTCACGTAAACCCTAGAAATCCTTGTTATTGAGCCCAAATCACTTGGTCCACTACATGGATCTTAGCCCAGCGTTGGGGGCTATAAATACCCTCTCATATGAGAGGGTCTGGTGTATATTCATTCCTTCTACCTCATCTAATTACTCGATCTCTCTCTAAACCTCACTTTGGCATCAAAGTGTCTTGTAGGTACCCCCCCCCCCCTCCTTCACATTCAACTGCTACTCAATGAAGCTCGTGGGCCTTGACAATCTCTTCTGATTAGGTACGATCAGGTACCGTCTTGACACCTTAAACCCCTTAAATATGTAACAATAAATTTGAGTACCTACTATACCGAGACCTTGAGTTTGATTTATAAAGTAACCCCAAGTAGTTTATATTAGTAGTCAACACGTTCCTAAGCGCATTCTGCGTAGGGGAGTCGGTGAACATAAGTGAATGATCCCGTTTTTAATGAATAAATTATTTAAGTGAAAAAATAATATCCTTTTAAGTTAGGTGACCCTCACCCAGGAATTTAGCCTAACGGTTGTTATGCATATATAGATTTAATAATAAGCACCCATTGTTGGTTGGTCTAGAAGTCACTAGTGTAGGACTTGGTAGGGAGGACTCTTTTTCGATCCCCCGTATTCCGTAATTGGGAAAAAATGGGGCTTCACCACTTAATACCATAACCCCTTGCTTAATAAATATCATAGTCACTAATCGATTCCATTACTATGAGTATGTACAGATAACCGGCTTAATGTGATTGCGCTAGAATGAAAGTGGGTGAAAAGGGACGAAAGAAAACATAGGTTGAGTTATAGTAGCATGATTCAAACTTGTTTGCATATATTGGGAGTTTTTGAACATGTGTCATTACAATATCCTTGATATTGATGTTTAGTACCTATTGATCTAACATTAGCCTAGCAGCCACATATGATTAAGAGTTGTGTCTGTCCTTGTTTCAAATCATGCTAAACCATTTCTTTTACCGTGTTGGTTGATTGCTTGAGGACAAGAAATGGTTAAGTACCGTGGAGTTTGATAGTGTGAAAATCTATCATGTTTTTAGACCCATTTATCATGTTATTTGATGTCATTCTATTATGTTTTATCACTTTCATATCTTAATCTATTTGTATTTCAGGAATAAATCAATTACGCAACAACTATGTGAAGAAACCAGAAAATGAACAAGAAAGGAAGAAAGATGCAACAAAAACCAAGTTTCTGGTGTATGTCATTCGCCATGGGCCAATGATGTTCTCTATGGACTCAAAAGCCATGTTCTCCACATTTTAAGGCAATAGCGTTTGCCATGGCTTGGTGGCGGTCACCATGATGTCGCAATTCAGAAAAATAACCACCCATTAACAACACCACTTTGTGTGAGGGAAATATTTCAATGATGTCAAAACTATATTGGAAATGTTGCTAGATGATATGGTGAACAAAGTAGCATGAAAAGTCTTCAATAATTGGTATTTTTGAAAATTTATATTCTATGTGTCGACTCAAAGAAAGCTCAGGTAGACGCATGACTAAAACTTGCTCCTTTGGGAAGTCTCGGGTTTGCTCACGTCGACTATGTGGTCAACTCATCCTGGAAGAAATTTTTAGGAACTATGAGTTGACGCATACCCCTGGAGCGGTCGATGCATGGATCTTTCACTCTGTCATGTTGCATCTTCGGGAATGCTCAGGTCGATTTATCCTTCTGCATAGGTCGACACATGGATCGTGAACACTGTCATGTGGCACCTTCTAGAATGCTCAGATCGAGTCACCTCTTTTTCATAAGTCTATGCATGGCTTGTATAAACTGTCATACTACACTTACGGGAAAGCTCATATCGAGTCCCCTCTTGCATAGGTCGACTGTTCGCTCGTAAAAACTGTTTTTTAGTCTGTTAGTTTGGGTCTTGACCTTAGATAACATATATATACTTGTTTGGTTATTTCATTTGGTTTCAACAAAAAAAGTGAAATAGATACACAAGGTACTCATCATCTTTAACCTCTCACTCATCCATTGACAACTACACATAATAAATTTTATCGACCAAGGTGCGTAGCGTGTGTTGACAATGTCAAAGTAGAAGATTGCGATCTTGTTTGGGTTGGGTAATTGTGGGTTTTTCTTGAATAAAATCTGAGGGTTTTGTCCTCCAAGATCATTGGGATTTAGGGGTTTTTGACAATTCTTTGCTTCATCAAATTCAATCGTGCTTAAGGGATTGAGGAAATGTGGGTTCACTCAATAAGGTAGCTAAAATCAGAGGATTTTGAAGGAAGAATTGGGGTCATCATCTTGCGATCAAATCAGCCGAGAAGAGGGTTTGAAAAATGGTTTGGGTTCTCAACAAGGTAGCTACAACCATAGGTTTATCTAAGATTGATGCCATACTTGATTCAAATCGAATCAAGGGAAGAGAGGAGCTTAGTTTTCAATTCAATATATTGGGTTTGAATTGTGGTGACTATTTTCTATCTCTTGTATAAACTTTTCAATCATAATAGAAACTATCCTAATTCTAAATTATAGAATTAGGGGCAGACGTACCCCACGTGAGGACGACATGGGGAACTTCCTTAACAAATCGCGTGTCGTTTTTCTTTCTCGCTCTTTATTGTTTATTTGCAATAATGTGAAAATTTACTCTTGTGGTTCCAATTGTCCTGATTTTTAGTGCAATAAAACGGTTACTAAAAACTATAGTAATCACTTTGATTTCTATAATTGATTTCAACACTACAAATTAAGGTAGATTGAAGTTGGTGAAATTCAGCACACTAAGAGTTCGATAAAAGTCCAAAAGTGCAAATTCGTGTATTTTCTTCTCAACATTTCATTGGAAGTAATTGACAATAGTTAAAGAGTATAAGTGATCAATTATAATTGAGTTAAGTGTTAATAATTCTCACTGATTCATTCCATTCTCTTTTTCATAAATTCGGTCTTTTCAATAGATGATCGTTTTAGACGAGTGTATCCGGGTAACTTTCACTACGCTTCAAGTTTTTCTTAAAAAACTGATTTTAAAAATCAAGGTATCTATTCAACCCCCTTTCTAGATATGTCCAATCGTCTAACAAGTGGTATCAGAGCACTGGTTCATCTAGTGATTCACGTATAACTCTTTAGACAATGGAGAATGATCCAAAAGGGGTGTACAATAGAGCGCCTATTTTCACCGGTGAAAACTATAGCTATTGGAAAGATTGTATGCATGTGCATATTAATTTTGTTGATAGAAAAATTTGGAAATTCATAGAAGAAGGTCTTATGTCCATAACTATGTTAAATAATGCGGGTGCCGTTGTACCCACCCCGGAAGCACAATGGGATTAAAAAGATGAGAAAACTATGCTTATGATTGGAAAGCTAAAAATATGCTCATATCAGCTATTAGAATTGATGAATAATTTCATATCTCGCATTGTCCTACAGCTACGGAAATGTGGGATGCTTTACAAGTTACCCATGAGGGTACAAACGATGTCAAACTAGCAAGGATTAACACATTAACTCAAGAGTTTGATATCTTTCACATGAAGCATGGTGAAACCGTTGCAGACATGCAAAAGAGATTTTCTCACATGATAAATCACTTACACACACTTGGTCATATTACTTCCAATGTTGTTGTTATTAACAAGATTTTAAGATGTCTTAACAGGGAATAGCAACCTAAGGTCATGACTATCAAGGAAGCAAATGATCTAACTATAGTGGATCTTACAACATTTTTTTGGTAAGCTTCAAGAACACGAGCAAGAGCTCATAAATCTTAATAAGCCTGGAAAAATAAAGAGAAGAAAGAAAAGTTGAGGGACACGGTGAAGAAGTCCATCGCATTAAGGGATTCAAGTTCCAAGTCTTACACCATAGATTCAAGTGGAGGTGACTCAAGTGATATATATGAGAGTCCGGATGAAGATTTGGGTTTATTCGTAAGGAAGTACAATAGATATCTTCGGAAGAATGAAATTCAACATTCAGAAAAGAATCTCGTTAACTATAAAAGGCAAGCTAAACCAAACAAACCTTTTGAAAGAAAGAGAGATAAGTCAAAAGGATATTTTTACAAGTGTGGTGTTGTACCCCAAAACTTTACCTCTCATTTCTCAAGAAATCTCTCATAAGATCTCCATTGATTCAAGACTACACAAGGTTTGATTAGCTAAAGACACCTCCTCAACCACTAACAACTGAAAATTAGGGTTTGAGTTTGTACAAGAATAATTGAACTTTCAAAGCCTCAAATTACTTTCATGGATAATTTTGGACCCTCAAGATTTCTCATGTCAAGTTTCAAGTCTTGGATCAAATTTTTGCTCAGTCAGTTGATCAGTTGACCTAAAATCAGCTGTATTAGGGAAAAAGTCAACTGTGGTCAATTTACAGTCAAAATTATTAATTTTTGATCCATATCAACATAATGAACTCATATATGTCAATTGATCAAGTTTGGATCACAATTCCTCAAGAAATTTGATCAAATCATCAAAAGGGCAAAATGGTCAAAATTAGGGTTTTTACTGAGGAGGTTCAATTTTTGACTTTTGACCTATCAAATGAATTATTGGTTTAAGACATGATCTCAAGGATTCAAATACATCATTTTAACCTAATGGCATGGCTCAAAACATTTCTCAAGATCAATTGATTGATAATTGAATTTCAGTCAATTGATGAAAAGTCAACTGTACACTGAAAAGTCAAATTTTGACTTTTTGATCAAAATCAAGTTTCAAAAATCATATTTCATCAAGACATGTCAAAATATGAAACTTGTTCATCAAGAAATTGAAAAGTCAAAATTCATCTTTGAAAAGTCAAAATTCTAAGACTTAGAATTTTTTCTAAGTGCTAGAAAGTTCACATTTTTTTATAACTTTGTGCCAAATTTCCACCATGATGCATGATGATTCAAGGAAAACTTCCAAAATGAAAGTTATAGATCTCAATGAGATCTAAAACATTGTAGGGCAGAATTTTTCTAGAAATGCTTAGATTTCAGGTTAAGAATTTGTGAAGACATGCTCATGAAACTTAAAGACTTAGTGAAATTTTGCCCTAGTTAGGCAGGATTTTAACCTAACTTCATGGAAACTTTTCACCTAATTCCAAATTGAATCTTCAAAAATGTCCGACAAGAAGGTTGTATATGATGTTACAAGCTTTCCAAAGTTTCCAAGAACTCATTGAGATCATACTTGAGCTAAGAGAATCGAAGGCAAGAATTAGGGTTTCAAACTTGATTTAAAAGGCATATTTTGTGATGAACATGAACCAAATCCATAGCCATGCTGCATAATCCTCACTTTGCAGGCCTCAAACTTGTTTGTCACTCCATAATTAATGGTTTGCACAACTCTTTATGCCCTTATCCACTTGTTTTAAGCTTTGTACAAAATGATTTTCCATTTATGGCACAAAGTTGCCATTTCCATTTTGATAAAGCATCACTTTTGCAATTGTCAACTTCTTGAGACTTGCACTTGTTCTTTCTGCACACACAACCCCTATAAACCAAAAGCAACATGTCAAAGTCCTCTATCAACTCAGACCATGCTTGTACAACACTTTTAGATTTGTCTTCTCACTTTTCTTCAAAAGCATGCTATAGAGCCAAAAGGCTAGAACTCAGAAATATTGAGGGAATTTGATCTCCATCCTTTTCCATAGATATGCACAAGTCTATTGTAAAATAAGACACGAGTTCAAGAACCCCAAAAACCTCCCAAGCACCTTGCTGCATAGAACTGACCATAACTTGACAATTTTGAACTTAGAACCCCCAAATCAAAAATCATTTGTGCATTTTAAGTTTTAACCATCCAAACACTTAATATACATCATATCAAAGTGATCCAGGCTCCTATTTCCTGACTGTAACCCCTCTATCACCATCCATCATTTTCAAAACTGAAGCTTGCAACTTGACTTGAGTTAGTAGTTTCATCCATCCTCAAAGCAAAGTAGGAGTTGGAATACACTTAAGGAGGTCCAGGAAAGCTAAACAAATCATTGGGAAACCTCAAAGCTTGCTCAAACTGAAAACACGACTTCCATCTGCAAGGTAAGTTTTCTCAACTTCTATCTCTTCATACAAGCATCATTTGATTCTGATTTGTGAATATAAAATATAGATAGCATTGCCCTGAAGTTGTACATGTCCATAGTTTTCATTTATATTGCCTGAGCTTAGAGAATTTTAGGTTTGAATCTCTGAAAAAAGTTAGGTCAAGATTTGGTACTTTTAGAAATTCATGCTCATCTTTGAGAATTAGTTTAAGTTATTTACATATTCAGGATCCTGGTAAAATTTCTAACAAGTTTGATGTTGGAAGTTTTTAGAATGGATGAGAAATGAATGAGTTACAGGGACCCTGGCTGGAGGTTGAAGATGAAGTTCATTTCTAGAACTTGTTTTGTATTATATATTTATGGTTTCAGTTAAGTTAATGAATGTACAGCCACCCCAGTGGTAAAGGCAGCGCGCATTTATGGTCAAGGTCATGGGTTCAAGTCCCAGCGTTGCCTTTTGTCATATTTTTCCATATTTTCTTCCTTTTTGCAAGCAAACAAGCGTGTTGGGCCTCCACAACTGGACCCTTACCATTTTTGCTGGTTCTGACCCCCCTGTTTGCATTTACCACGCAGGCCCACCCTTTTTTTATTTTGTTTATTTTTTCTGATTACAAAACACCATTGGGCCAGGCTTCAAAAAACTGTTTTTTCTAACAAACTCCCAAATTTCATTTCAAACCCCCTTGACTTTTATTTTTATATTTTATTTTATTTTATTTTTATTTATTATTTTTATTATTATTATCATTATTATTATTATTATTATTATTATTATTATTATTATTATTATTATAATTATTATTAATAAAAATCCAAAAAAATAGTTTATTTATTTATATATCTAATATATTTATATTCATGTATATTTTATTCCTTTAAAAAACAAAAAGACAAAAATATTTTCTTAAACAAATTTAATTCTTTTTCTTAATAAATTAATAATTAGATTTCGGTTTAGTTATTTTATTTTTATTTAAAATTAATTTAGAACTTAGGTTTCTTTTAATTAATTAATTTCCATACTATTTTTATTAAACTTAAAACCTTTTCTAAAAAACCCTAAAAAATGCTTTCTAATTTAATTTCTTTTCTTAATTAATTTAGGTTTAACTTTCTTAATTTATTTAATTATTTATTTTAGTTAATTAGGTCAAAACTAAACCCTTTCCTCAAAAACCAAACAAAAATCCATTTCTTTTCCATTTACATCCTTGCACATTATATTTATTCATTTCTTGTACATTATTCAATATGGTTGTAATAGATAATTAAGTTTAATTTCTTGCAATCCCCATTTGTAAATTTGTATACTCCATCCCGAAATGATGTAATAGCGTAGTAAATTTACTTTCAACAATTTATCGCTTTCATATAAATGCTAGTAATTAGGGTTTGTATGGAAAGATAAAAAATCAACAAGTAGATAACCCTAATCAAATATTAAATGCATACAAATCAAACACATTATTCACACATGCACCCTTAAGGTTAACTCCACTTGTTGCCTAAAAAATAGTCATGTTACGTATATGGGATGTCTTAGCAAAAACAATCAAAAATACAAGATCATAGTCCCTCGATGACGCTACAAATGTTGCCTTTCAAATGATCTTAGTCCCTAAAAGAGAAATGCTAAGATATCTCACAATATTGCTATCATGACTATCCGATCACTCACACTCCTCCCTTTACATCCAAAGATAAGGCTTCTTACCAATCAATGGTGAGATAGCAATATCAAAGGAAGGAAGAAATGAACAAAGACTTTTGAGTAGGTAGATTGCTCCTAGTTGCTTGCTTGCTCACCATCCCTTTTGAAAATAATTTCAAAACAAACACACACCAAATACTTTCAAAACATGAAATATTTTCAAAATTCCAACACTTTGTATACGTTCTTACGAACGAGAACCATTACAAAGCTTGCCTAAACGAAGGAGCCTTTTCAAAATACTTTCAAAAACCACCACAAAGCACATTTTCAAACAAAGAACATTTTCAAGTAAACAAGTGATCTAGAAAGCAACTAAGAGCCCATAGATAACTATGGATGAAAAGGGTTCTAACACCTTCCCTTTTCATAATCTACCCCCCGAACTCAAGAAATAATCTCAAAGGTCTTTCATGTTCTTTTCCACCTTTCCTTTTGGATAAAAGAAAAGTCGGTGGCGATTCTTACTAACCGCAACATTTGCAATCAAACAAAAAACATCCCAAGTCAGTTCTCCCACCGTATTACAGAACTGGAGACTCTGCTGGGGAAACTTAAAAGTGGGGTTACCTTAGGGCTAGATCACCTTTACTTGCTTTCATTGTTTGACTTGTTTGCTTTACATTTTGGTTCCTTGTTTGGGCTTGTTTTGATCCTCTACCCGGATTTGGGATACCTTATAGGTAAGTAACAATACACTGTGGAAACTGTGCGGAGTATACCGACATGGTCTAACCAATAGCTATGTTAGTGTGACACATTTTTGGGTACCGGTAGCCCTTGAATAGTCAAGGAGAATACGGGGCCGTTGTGTGGTGTCATGAAGCACTAACTAACATTAGAACCTTTACTTTACCAACTTGGCCATTAGGAATTAGTGAGATAGCCGACTTTGGTGCAGTCTGAAGTTGGTTGATACTCGATACTACGCTCATTGAGATCAGACTTCTTGGGATATTTCGATCATCATTAAAGAGGCTTGCGCTGAAACAATGCCCGACGAGAAAGATCAGTGATATTGAGATCCCTGAGAACTCGGTTACTATTTCTAGGACAGGTTTAAGCCAACTAAACTTCAAGAAGGTACTTACCTATAAGACTCCATGCAAGCCTAAACCTAAGGACTTGTTTGCCTTGTGTGTATATACTTATTTGTATATAACATCATAAACATCATAACATCATAAGCATTATCACTAACCATTTCAAGGATTATTGGGATTTATCTTTGTTCTGTTTTGTAGGACATGGCTTCCATCCACAGGAATATTATCCAAGTCAATCTCGTAAGAATTCCTTCTCAACTCAAAGAGTTAGCATCGAGGGTCCCTGAGAATTCTTTATTCACCGAAAGACATGGTCGCCTCCTAAGCTTGGTTACCTCAAGCACTGATGAAGATATGATGAAGGTGCTTTTCCAGTTCTTTGATCCTCTACACCATTGCTTCACTTTTCCCGATTATCAGCTTGTACCTACTCTGGAAGAATTATCTCAACTCTTAAGGATTACCATTCTCAATCAACTACCCTTCAACGGTACGGAAAGAGATCCAAGACCTGAAGAGATTGCCCGAGCACTACACTTGCAACAATCTGATGTCATGACTAATTGGGAAACAAGGAGTGGTGTCAAAGGGTTCTTAACCAAGTTCGTGTTTGAGTAAGCTCAAGATTTTGGAAATCTTTGGATTTACAAGCTTTTTAAGAAATCTTGGACCTTCTCATCTATGGGATGGTTTTGTTTCCAAACCCTGACCAACTCATACATGTAAATGTTGTTAAAATCTTCATATCTCACAATCCGGTGCCTACTTCGTTGGGAGATATCCTACATTCTCTCTACTCTTGCACTATGAGGAAGAGAGGGGCCCTCATGTGTTTCACTCCTCTCTTGGCTAGATGGTTTATTTCACATCTTCCTCGGTATGTGTTTATGAACGAGCAAGGTTCGAGGTGGTCCCATAGGTTGATGATGCTCAAATATTCGGATATTCATTGGTGTTCTCGATCCTTGGAGAATGTTACTATCATCCACCATTGTGGGGAATTCCCTAATATCCCTTTTCTTGGCATTAGGGGAGGTATCACTTACAACCCTTGCTTAGCCTTGCGACAGTTTGGTTATGCCAGAAGAGATGGTCCTCATGATATGCTCATCCAAGGAGTGGTATTCGACTACGAGAGCGACGATCAAGGTTACTGTCAGAGGTTTGTACGATCTTTGAGGATGGTAAACAATGTGGATAATAAGACGCTGGGACACAAGAATTCTATTCCCCTTGAACCTTACCTTAGGTGGGTATGAGCTCTTGCTCAGAAGCTCATGATTCCTTATCCCTCCATCCTACCAGTTATCATGAAACATGTGGTTGAAGGAGATGTCCTGTACACTGTCCTCCATCCCGACATGCCTACTTCTCTTGAAGACTTGCAAAAGGATTGGATTTAGCTGAAGGAAGAACGAGACACTTTCGAAGCTTAGTTCTATGTGAGTGAGAAAAGGGTCTTGGAGCTTACAAAGCAACTCCATGAAGAACGAAGCTTGAACACCTATCTTGCACCAAAGAGAATGCGTTCAACCTTTTTATCTTAGAGATTTATTTTGTAAGCCCAAGAGGCATGTTGTAGTCATTTTGAACTAATTAATGAAATTTGACGTTTGTTCATTCTTTGTCTATACAAATTTAAATTTCATAAATTCTTGAAATCATTTGCATACACATCTTCCATGCATCATAACATAACAGGTTTTCCATGACTGGTTTCCTTATCTTTCTGTTGTTTATTTCAGCAAGATGGATATCGAGAATATAGTGAAAGACCTACAAGCACAAAACTCCTAGTTTCAAGAGACTCTGTTGACCCTGGCCAAGGGGCAACAAGATTTGATGGCATTTCTAGCAGCCAAAAAGAATCCAAAGAGGAAAGCTCTAGTCAACATGGGTAGAATATTCAAAGAGCCGGTCTGTCAGATACCGGTAGTGGAAGACTCGTCTGAGGAAGATGAGAACCAGATTGGAGAAGCAAGGAGTACCCAGGATGGGTGTATCAATGATCAAGCGTATGATGATGAAGATTACTTTGACCAGCAGTATCCTCTTGCCGATGTTAAGTACAACCAGTTAGAAGACACGTTGAAGGCCGTTGAGATTCAAGCCGTCCTCGGTTTGGATTTTGATGATTTGGGTTTAATATCTAGGGTTGTCATTCCCCATAAATTCAAGATATTAGTCTTTGCTAAATACGATGGGGTTTCCTTCCTAAAACTTCACCTGAAGTCTTATGTGCACAAACATCAACCGCACACTGCTGACAAGAAACTCTGGGTTCACTTTTTTCAAGAAAGCTTGGCTGGGATGCAACTAGAGTGGTTTTACCAATTGGAGGGTTCCGGTATCCATACATGGGAAGACTTAGCCACCACTTTCTACCACCAATACTAGTATAATGCCGACTTGGCACCGATAAGAGTTCAGTTTTAAGACATGACAATGGGGAAGAATGAAGGGTTTAAAGTGTACGCCCAAAAGTGGAGATACCTTGCCAGGAGGGTTCAACCACCTTTGACTGATAGGGATCACATTGATATATTTATGGGCACTTTTTCTGGTATATTTTTCAACTTGTTGGTTGGTTGTTCTTCATTCGATTTCACCGAACTGATCTTAATCGGTGAAAGAGTTAAAAGTCGTATCAAAAGCGGGAAGATTCCCATAGCATCTGCCTCCACTTCCAATCCCATAAAGAAACCCTTCACTGGGAAGAAATAAATCAACGTTGTGTATGGGGCAAGGACCCGTGCCAAGAAGGATGACCGCCAGTCCGTTAATGTTGTCCGTATTTCCAATCTAACTCCTACTCAAAGGCCATCTTCAAATCATCAACAGTTTCAGGATCCACCAAGACAATTCACAAGGATAGGCATGTCAATATCCCAAGCCTTACAACACTTGCTAAAAGCTAATTTGGTGAACCTACGGGATCCTCCGACAAATCCAGATACCTCTTCACCAAAATACAATCCGAATACCAAGTGTGCATATCACTCAAATAGTCCCGGGCATGAGACTGACCAATGTTGGGCACTGAAGAATAAAATTCAAGACTTAATAGACAACAAGACCATTGAATTTTATCCTCCTTCAACTCCGAATGTAATCACATCGACTATTCTAAATCATGGCAATGGTGTCAATGTTGTTGAAGACACCATTTTTGTTTCCTCCGTCGAAGACTTGACTTCTCCATTAACCACTATAAAAAAGAATTTGTTGAAAGCCTGGATTTTTCCTGGTTGTTTGAAGGACTGTGTTTACTGTGCCAAACAACTCAATGGATGCAAAGGGCTGAAGGAAGGCATTCAACGCCTGATGAATATCCATGAGATCCTATTTGATAAGACTCTGCCTACCAAAAGTTTGACCAATAATATTAAAGACCTCTCCATCGTAATTATCTCAAACAAACCTCTTAGGATCTCCTCCAAGGTTCCTATCAGGATTTCAAATGAATCGACCGTTGCTCCTCTGATAATTACCGCCCCCGGGCCAATTCCGTACTCTTCCAACAAAGCAGTGCCATGGAACTATGGTGCTGAGGTGTTTTACCATGGAATAAAGTAAGACGCTTAGATTGAAGAAAGAAAAGCTGATGACATTGGTAACATTACTGGTTCTAGTAAGGTGACTAGAACTGGGAGAATATTTTCACCCAACATCTCACCACCAACTGTTACAAAGACACCTATCCGCATCACAACTACTAAGCCTAATACTGATTCAAGGAAAAAGAGAAGGTAGTTGAGCATGTTGAAACAGAAATACCCGCAAAAGACATTGTTGTCGAGGAACCTTCTGCTCGAGAAATGGATGAGATTTTGAAAATTATAAAAAGGATTGATTTCAAGATTGTGGAGTAGTTGGGGAAAACCCCTTCCAAGATTTCCATGTTATCTTTGATACTTTGTTCCGATGCTTATGCTTGGGCGTTAATCAAATTATTGAAGAAGGCCCATGTCCCTCATGAGACTACAACTGACTAGTTTGAAAATTGTGTGGCAAGCTTGACGACCGACAATAGTTTGGAGTTCTCGGATGCTGATCTGACACCACTTGGAAAGAACCATAACAAAGCTCGTTGTTGTACCCCAAAATTTTCCCTCTCATTTTACTCAACACATGGCTCTAGAGGTCCTCAATTTCTCAAGGATGACTAAGGATTGACCAGACAAATCCTCCTCCTAAGGCAACAAGCTTCAAACCAGGGATTCACTACTCATCAAGATGGTTGAAGTCCAAGGGTCCCAAATGATTTCCATGGTCCTAATATGTTCTCAAGATCATCCATGTCAAGTTTCATGCCTTGCACAAGAAGTTTGCTCAGTCAATTGCCCAGATGCCTGAAAATCAACTATACTAGGTCAAAAGTCAACTGTTACCCACATACAGTCAAACTTCAAGATTTTTGGTCAACATCATCATTTTTAAGTGATATCCATCATTTGATCAAGGGTTGATCATGATTCCTCAAGTAATGCCCCAAATTCATCAAAACCCAAAAGTTGCTAAATTAGCGTTTCTCAGGAAAAGTCAACCAAACTTTGACCAAGCATAACTTCTTCATACTTTATCAAAAAATTTCCATCCAAGGCTCATTTTTAAGAGGATCAAATTACCTACAACTCATATTCAGCCCTCAAGTTCAATAAATTTACTCATGAAAAGATATAAATTCAGACATTATAGGTCATTTCAAAAAGTCAACAAAAACACCTTTTGGGTCAAAGCTTCTTACATGAACATGGAAGATCCAATTGAGATGAAACCAAAGAGGCTGCTTAGAGAACATCCTAAGAATTATAAAAAGTAAAAGAAAACCCTCTTAGGGTTAAAATTGAGGGATATATGTATTGTCAAAGTTGACCAATTTTTGGAAATGTGCATGAAGTCAACATTGATCAAAACGACTTTTTTGTCAAATGGGCCCATGTTTTCTTGTTTGAAAATTGTTCCTAATATGGCCCACTACCCCTGATATTATCCACCTATTATTTTATTATTTTTAATATTTATTTTGATTTTTTATCCATTTAAATCAAAATAAATCAATTTAAATAGTAGAATAATCAAATAAAATCAAAGATTTGATTTTATGAGCATATTATGAGTCCATGAACAACTAGCAAATTAAAAAATTCGTGCAAGAGCCAATTGATTGGAAAAGATCTTAATTTGGTCTATTTTGGAAACAAATCATACAATATAAAGAATGAAATCAAATCTCCAAAATTTGCAAAGATATGATTAATTTTTATTGAACTAATTCATTCCAATATAAGGACATAACATTCTCAATGCAAAAAAAAAGAGGATTGGGGGTCGTGAAAGAAGGAGGACAAGTCTCAATTTTATGTCAAAAAAGTGCATGTCGGTTTCGATTCTACAGGCCGTTTCAATCAATTCCAAGGCCAGCAATCCGTTCTTGGACATCTTACGAAGCCACTCCAATCATCATCAAGCCTTAAAACCTTCAGAAATCACGTCTCACGGTGCCAAAGTTTCCATCTTTTTTAAGATTCGTTTTCAATTATTTATCCATCATAAACATGTTTTGATCATATATCCATGCTTGCTATCATATTTGCAATGTTTTTTATTGGTTTGATTGAAGTTTAAGTGCAGAAATGGCACGATGCCATTGTTAGGGTTTTGAGGTCCCAAATTGGGAATTCTATATAAAGGCAAAATTCGACAAAATTAGGGGTACTATCAAGCTCAGAAGACGATTTGCAATTGATCCATGCCTTTGGTTTGAATTTATTCTGCTTGTGTTGCGTTTTTGAATTTTGCAGGTTTTTAGTTACGAACAAAATTTGTCACTACAACCAATAGTGACGGAAAACTGCTGTAGGTAAAAGTTCCCCATCTGAAACGACGGATCCATGAAGAAGGTGATGGCGGGGTGCTCAAGTATTCGTCCATTCAAACCATTGGGGACCCACAACGCATGCGTTTTTGACATATGCCCATAGATCTTTATTTGCCTTATATTTATTTTGTATTATTTTGTTAACAATTAACACCCTTGGTTCAGTTGGCAAGGCAGGGCATGATAAGGCTTTAGTCCAAAAGGGGGTGGGTTCGATCCAGCTCTTTTGCAAGGTTAATTTTCACTAATTTGTGTCTTCAGATCCAATGCTCCATGTTCATACGCGCTCCTCATGCACTTTCATCACCATACCATAAGATCTCATCATATCCAGATCTAACACTCAACACACGCAGATCATGGTGAACCCTCAAACGTGGCCAGCACTGGATCCAAACGCCTGATTGGGCCAAAGGATTTGGGCTCAATGAAATTCATGCGTCACACCTCCCATTCAACTTTCATCATAGGCCCAAGTTCTTTTTCTCTTTTCTTTATTTCTTTCTTAATTATTTATTAATTACTTCTTTCATAAAAATAACACAACAAAATCATTTTTTTTATTTAATCAAAAAATCATAAAAACATCAAAAAAATTATTTTTTTCATAAAATATTCTATTTCTTTAATTAATTAGTTTAATTATTTAGGGCAATTTAATCCTTTTTTCATAATTTAAATCAATTATAATTAGGATTCAATTTGTACATAATTCATTTTTTTCCCAAAAAACTAACCTAAATCTTTTTCAATTAGATCTTTTAGGTTTTGCTAATTATTCTCGCATTTAATTCGCCGCGCACATTTTTTAATTTCCTTTTTATTATTATTGTAACTGCTTCGAGTTTGTAATAGTAATTAGGGTTTCAATTCCGCATCTTTATTTTCGGTCAAAATAATTATGTATCTGCAAAAGCCTTGTAATAGCTTAGGACTCTTTTATTTTCTCGCGTTTATTTTATATGCTTGTACATAATTGTTAGAAACCTAGGTTTGTATGCTTAATCAATTAAATAGATAATTTAATTGCAAGATAAATATAACTGAAAAAACACATTGTTTCACACTCGCACCCCTAGGGTACTCCTCGCTTGGTTTCCTCTAAAAACAATGGTCATGTCCCTCGAAGGTAGGGATATTTTAGGAAAGACCCTCAGTTTAAAGTCATCATAAAGATCATAGTTCCTCAATGTCCCTCGAGTTGCCTACGAGAAATGATCTTGTCCCTCGATGTTGCCTACGAATATATGATGACAGTCCCTTCGAACTGCTAAGGTGTCTTTACATGTTGCCTTCAATGACCATTACGTCCCTTTAGATTGTCCCTTAAACTCCAACGATGATGCTACCTATTTCTCAATAATGGGATAGCATTGTCTAAAAGGAAAACAAACAGACTTTTTCGAGTAGGTAGATTAGTTCCTAGGTACTTGATCAAACAAACAAAAACTTTTTCACACCAACACTTTCCCAAACAAAGTTTTCAAAAACAACTTCATAACACTCTTGAGGACAGAAACAAGGATTAAAACGAAGTAAAACAAAACTTTTCAAAACAAGCAAACATAAACACACAAAAGCAATTTCAAAATGAGCAAGTACCTAAGAGCCCGCGGAAAACCACAGATAGGAAGGGTGCTAACACATTTCTTTTCTATAATCTACCCCCCGTACTCAGAAACATCTCAAAAAAGGTTTTTTCTGTTCTTTTTTTGTTTCCTGATTGGATAAAATAAAAGTCGGTGGCAACTCTTGCTTACCGCGATATTTGCGAACAAAAAACGCAAACCAGTATTAACAGTCAGTTCTGCCACCTTATCACATAACTGGCGACTCTGCTGGGGAATAAAATATAAAGTGGGGTAAACCTTAGGATCTATGTCATTTTTAATTGCTTTCTCTTAATTGTCTTGCTTGCTTTATATTTATGGGAACTGTTTGGGTTATTTGATCCTACACCCGGATCGGGAAACACCTTTCAGGTAAGTAGCAATAAACTGTGAGGGAGATGTGATGGGATATATCGGCACGCTTGATGCAGTAGCTACATTGATGTGGCGCTTTGGTTGGTACCCATAACCCTTGAGTCAATCAGGGAGATGTACGGGGCCGCCGCGTGGTGTCATAAAGCATCAACTGACCTTAGAACCTTTAATTGCACAACTTGGCCAGTAGGACATAGCGAGATGGCCGACTTTGGTGTATGCCCAAGGTCGACAGATACTCAATGCTACACTCATTGAGGTTTGACTTCTAAGTTTTGTTTGATTACGAGTCAATCGCCGATTGAACAAGGCTTGGGGTAAGATCAGTGATATTGAGATCCCTTAGAACCCAGTTACTATTTATAGGACAGGTTGAACTAATCCAGCTTCAAGAGGGTATGACCTTAAAACCCATGCAAGCCTAAACCTAAGATTGTTTGCGTGACTTGTGTGCTTTCAACTTGACCTACTTACAGAGTTTTATTACCTGACAACATGAGTTTCTTGCAGGTTTTGTTTACAGTTATTATCCAATAACTTGGATTTCTTGAAGGGTTTGCTTGCTTACATCACTTCGCACCTTTGCTTAAAAGCATAGCATACACATCATAACAGCATGCCTTAACATTTCCTTAACCATTTCAAGGATCTCGAGGGCCTGTGATGCAGGTTATGATAAATCAGACGTTTAGCAAGGGGCAAGGGGATTTATTTTTCTCTAGCCAATGTCGTCAGAAGATCAAAACTCAACAACTTGAGTCAGGGGCTATGACCCACTTGATATGGTGAGCTTGACTCTTGTAGAAGGACATTCAACGATACAAAGTTCTTTAATCAAAGATGCAAAATTCAACTTCTGATATTTTCTTGTTTACCCCGCGAGATCCTTGAAAACATTGCATACATATATAATACATATAATTGCATAAGCAGGTTTCAAAGTAGGTCTCTCATGTTCTCGTTGTTTATTTCAGCAATGGTTCTCCAACAAGACAACAGAGATCTCCAAGCTCAAGATTCCCAGTTCAAGGATTTTCTCTTGAATCTATCCAAGGGGCAAGAAGACCTGAAAACACTCTTCGCCAGGAATCTGACCAAGGAACACTCTGAAAACAACAAGGATAAACAATTGGAACAACTACAAGCTGAGGTAGAAGCAATGAAAATCCAGATGCTGGGGCAGATGGCTCTTATCCAAAACATAGCTCGAGGACAAGAAGGGCTAAGAGCCTTCCTCAACAAGCTTCATCAAGATGGATGCAGATCTATGAAACAAAAAGTTAAAATTATGGATCAAGGCATTAATCATCCCCCAGTAAGAGAAGAGGTTGGTTTGGTCAGGAACAGACCTTTCCAGATTGCTACTACATCACAAGCCCAACCATAACTTCGCCAACGACAACAGGGAAATCGGCATAAAAAGAATACATCTGAAAGATGCTTCACCGAAATCAACATGTCATTGGCTCAAGCATTGAAACGCATGTTGAAGGCCAAGTTGGTTATGTTAAGGGACCCTCCTTAGAATCCCAACATAGCCTCCCCAAGGTACAATCCAAATGCAAAACGTGTGTACCACTCCAACAGTCCTGGACATGACACCAACAATTGTTGGGCGTTGAGAAATAAAATTCAAGACCTGATTGATGAAGGAGCGCTAGAATTTGCATAAGACGGTCAGGCTGAGTTCTTCTTCCATCCCTCCAAGGCATACCATATTAAGTGACAAGTTCTCACAAGAAGACTTTTCGTTCATTAGAATTTTCAATGTGTAATTTTCTTTTGATTTGTTTGAACATTTATTCATATCAAACCTCGTTATTTCATCAATGCATTGCACATGTTTGTCTTGAATCAATTCATTCATATTCACTATTTCAAAAATGTGTTCTTATTTCCTTTTGTGATATTCAACTCTCGATTAAAAACTCTAAGCCTTAGAGGGAGGATGACAAAAATGATACCACAATCTCTACAATATGCTTTTGAACAGACCCTGCTGATGATGTACATGTGTTGTTTCAAATCCTAAATAGTGGAGTTATAAGGATGATAATCCCTAGTCAACCCTTTCGAGCCAAAGAAGTAGGAGTTTTTCTTTTCACACAAATCAAAACCCTTAATCATAACCTGGGGCAGGGTAGTTTTCTCAGTTAATTCAGAGGCGCACTCAGTCATAATCTGTCGCTTCGTACACAATGGTTTTGTATAATCGTCAAGACAGGAAGTCATTATCTGTCGAAATAAAAGCCCATTAAGTAAAAACCTATGAAGGAGACTTAAGAGAAAAATTGGGGCATCCCGCTGACTGTAATCACAAAAGAAACAGTTCAGGCAAAATAAGGGATAACGAAATCCAAAAAAAAGAGGTTACTACAAATCCTTGACAAAAAGAAGATTACAAAAATGACTGCCTTTTCAAAATAAATGTTCAATTTTTGAATCATCACCAAGTATCAGAGCAAAGATTCCAGACTCAATCGGGATCTAAACGTGCAATTAACTGAGCACAGGACTGAAGAACATCACGAAGAGCGGGTTGGGTACAAATAAAATTTGAGCCTTTATCCTTTGTTTCTTGAACCGTGAAGCAGGCCACGTTATAACCCTTAAAAGTCCTAGTTGAAGCATGGGTTAGTTTGAGAGCATACTGTTACAAAGGTATTCTGACTCCTGTAGGCTTTGTTACAAATCCTGAGTTGATATCACGTTCTTGCAAATTTTGTTTTACTACACAAAACACATTTTCAAAAAAAAATTTCAAGACAGACATGAGTTTTGCATTCTTTAAATGACATTGTTTGTATATGACTAATTGTTTGACAGTAGAGAAATTCGCACAATGGATATTCAATGAACAAACATCCTCTCAATGGACAGAATCACCTTAGTGGGAAAGACACTTCCAATAACAGGTCTTCCATAAGCAAGGGGCATGACATGATGTCTAAACACACCTGGGGCAGTCTCTCTAAAAGTGCCAAATAACCAGGGGCAGATCTCCATCTGAATCGCTTGGGGAATTACGCACGCATTCCAGCAACGAATCATGTACCATCAAGAAAACATTTTTTATAGTACTACAACACAACACTATGGATAGTGACAACTCTGTACATCCTGAAAGCATGGACATAGTCGGAAAATACTACGCATGAAAAAAAAGACCTGCTAGGTTGACACACATAGGCAAAAATAAAAGAATTCTGGCGAACCAAAAGGGTTCGGGCAAAAATTAGGGATAAAAAATGAAAAAATTTGTACACCTAGCAAGTCGAAAACCCGAAGGGCGGCTTGGGCAAAAAAGGGTATCCTGGTGGACTGAAAACCCGAAAGGGCGGTCCAGGAAAAAGTTAGGGATTTAAAATGTACGACTATGTCCTGTCACCTGTCTATCATTGGAAGACTTATACCTTGATCAACATTCATCAAGAGCACCCGAATAGAGAAACGGTTCAGATATGATCCAGATGTGGATGTCATTCTGCTACTTATTCAAGATTTTCACACATCGAGAAACGATTCAGATACGATCCAAATGTGGGTGTCATTCTGCTACTTATTCAAGATTTTCATACATCGAGAAACGGTTCAGATACGATCCAGATGCGGATGTCATTCTGCTACTTATTCAAGATTTTCATGCATCGAGAAATGGTTCAGATACGATCCAGATACGGATGTCATTCTACTACTTATTCAAGATTTTCATACATCGAGAAACGTTCAGATACAATACAAATACGGATGGCATTCTGCTACTCATTCAAGATTTTTCATACATTGAGAAACAGTTCAGGTACGATCCAGATATGGATGTTATCCTGATACTTATTCCAGATTTCTTTTCTAGAAACAGTTCAGGTACGATCCAAAGATTGATGTTATCCTGGTACTTATTGCAGATTTCTCTTCTAGAAACAGTTCAGGTACGATCCAGGGACGAATGTCATCCTGATAATTACTCCAGATTCTCCTCTAAATACAGTTCAGATACGATCCAGAGACGGATGTCATTCTAATACTCATTCGACACATGTTTCAAGTACAGTTCAGATACGATCCATAGAAGGATGTCATTCTGACACTCATTCGACACATGTTTCAAGTACAGTTCAGATACGAGCCAGAGAGAGATGTCATTCTGACACTCATTCAACACATGTTTCAAGTACAGTTCAGATACGATCCAAAGACGGATGTCATCCTGACACTCATTAAATACATGTTCAATTTCAATCACGATATAGATCCATCTATAAAATCTTCGCATGTACTTTTTCCATCATGGTACAAGGGGCAGAAACAGTTGGAAGCGAAGTCACTATCACATACAAGCCAATGATACCTATATTCCCCATAGAGCCGAGACAACAAAGGTCCAACCTCCGTATCCCCAAGCAGGAATTCCTTCCCCAGTAGGTTCCTTCAGAAAGCTGATATCTGCATTCCCCAGCCGAGTTTTATAACCATGAGCAGTTTATAAAGCCATCTCCCGAGCAAAGTTTATTTCTCTTACAGTGAAAGATCAATCTCCAACAGAGCTCTTCTCTCCCGTAATGGAAGTTCATCCCCAGATGAGTTTATTTCTCCAAATCAGCAGATCTTCCAACAGAGTATCTCTCTTCCCCACAGAGTCATTCCCCCGCAGGATTATTCTCAGACAGAGTCTCCTCCGGTAGAATATTCTCAAGCAGAATGGATGTAAATCCCCAGCTAATCATCTTCGGTCACTATCCCCAGCGAAAACTAAGAACTAAACTCCTTATACTCTCCAGTAGCAGTCCAGGATTTATTTTCCCCAGCTAGAGAATATCACAATAGCATTACATATCCATACATCATGGCACGTGAATACATATTATACAGCACAATCTCATTTATTTTGAGAACATCATTACTCAATACATTTCATACATCATGACATTACATACGACTAACTCTTTACCTTTTAGGGAAATATGCAATCAAGTTCTCACAATTTCTCTCTGGTCCAATCAAATCGACACCAAGGTTTCTATTCCAGTTGAAGATATTCCAACACTTTTCAAGATTTTCTTTGGTTCAGTCAAACCGACACTAAGGTTTCTATTCTAGTTGAAGATGTTCTAAGACTTTCGTCTGGGTCAGTCGAATTGCCGCTAAGATTCTCCTGATTTTTATGCCAGTCAAATTCAATCTGAGACCTTCCCCCAGTTCAGTCAAATCGATGCTAAGATTTCTTTCCCGGTTGAAGACATCTCGAGACCTTTCCCTGGTTCAGTCAAATCGATATTAAGATTTATATTCCAGTTCAAAAAGCTATGAAGCCCAAAAACTGACCAGATAACAGTTTAATTTCCCCCAATTAATGAAGCCTGGAGCACGACCAGATAAAGGTATAAGACGCTGTGAAGTCTGGAGCATGACCAGATAGCGGCAAGAGACACTGTGAAACCTGGAGCACAACTAGATAACAGTATGAGGTACTACGAAGCTTGGAATTCGACCAGATAGCAGTTTACTCGGCCAATTACTATTGAAGCCTGGAAACGACCGAATGTTAGTATGCCTTAAATTCAAGTTGAAACCCGGATGTGACTGGATAACCACTTAATTCCTTTTGAAGCTTGGAGCACGACCAAATAACAGTTTTTGAGATTGCAAAGCCTGGAGCACAACCAGATAGCAAGTTTAATAACATATCCCCAGTAAGTCACTATAAAACTTGGAGCACGACTAGATAGAAGTCAGTCTTATTATCCTCAACAAATCACTGTAAGGCCTGGAGCACGATCAGATAGCAGTTCATTTTTATCTCCTCGACTAAGAGATGATTCCCTAGTAGAGTAACAGACAATTGAAGTTCCTAAAATTCCATTTCTCCCAAGACAGAGACCAACATTCCTCAGCAGATTCCACCTCAACGACAGGAACATGAATTCTCATCAAAGGAATATTTCGGGAAATCAACATCCTCTAGATGGAATCTTTAAGCCCATCTTCGACGATTCTCCGTCATATCTTCTGGATGGCATCTTTAAGCCCATCTCCGGTAACCTTCTGTCATCTCCTCCAAATGGCATTTATAAGCCCATTCCCGATACTACCTACACAACCAAATATCATTTCAGACGAGTGCAAATTTCTGGGCACTCTAGTGTTCAATCATCTTCCACCTTCAGATTACGAAAGGCAGACAAACAATCTACATCCTCAGGTTTAAGAAGATTGAACAGGGGCAGTTGTTATACCCCAAAATTTTCCCTCTCATTTTACTCAAGACATGCCTCTAGAGGTCCTCAATTGCTCAAGGATGACTAAGGATTGACCAGACAAATCCTCCTCCTAAGGCAACAAGCTTCAAACCAGGGTTTCACTCCTCATCAATATGGTTGAATTCCAAGGGTCCCAAATGCTTTCCATGGTCCTAATATGTTCTCAAGATCATCCATGTCAAGTTTCATGCCTTGCACAAGAAGTTTGCTCAGTCAATTGCCCAAATGCCTGAAAATCAACTATATTAGGTCAAAAGTCAATTGTGGCTCACATACAGTCAAACTTCAAGATTTTTGGTCAACATCAACATTTTGAAGGGTTATCCATCATTTTATCAAGGGTTGATCGTGATTCCTTAAGTAATTCCCCAAATTCATCAAAACCCAAAAGTTGCTAAATTAGGGTTTCTCAGGAAAAGTCAACCAAACTTTGACCAAGCATAACTTCTTCATACTTTATTAGAAATTTTCCATCCAAGGCTCATTTTTAAGAGGATGCAATTACCTACAACTCATATTCAGCCTTCAAATTCAATAAATGCACTCATGAAAAGATATAAATTCAGACATTATAGGTAATTTCAAAAAGTCAACAAAAACACCTTTTGGGTCAAAGCTTCTTACATGAACATGGAAGATCCAATTGAGATGAAACCAAAGAGGTTGCTTAGAGAACATCCTAAGATTTCTAAAAAGTCCAAGAACACCCTCTTAGGATTAAAATTGAGGGAGATATGTATTGTCAAAGTTGACCAATTTTTGGAAATGTGCATGAAGTCAACATTGATCAAAATGACTTTTTTGTCAAATGGGCCCATGTTTTCTTGTTTGAAACTTGTTCCTAAGATGGCCCACCACCATTGATCTTATCCACCTATTATTTTATTATTTTTATTTTTTATCCATTTAAATCAAAATAAATCAATTTAAATATTAGAATAATCAAATAAAATCAAAGAATTGATTTTATGAGCATATTATAAGTCCATGAACAGCTAGCAAAAAAAATTCGTGCAAGAGCCAATTGTTTGGAAAAGATCTTAATTTGGTCTATTTTGGAAACAAATCATACAAGACAAATAATGAAATTAAATCTCCATAATTTGCAAAGATATGATTAGTTTTTATTGACCTAATTCATTCCAATATAAGGACATAACATTCTCAAGGAAAAAAAATATGATTGGGGGTCGTGAAAGAAGGAGGAAAAGTCTCAATTTTTTGTCAAAAAAGTACAGGTCGGTTTCGATTCTACGGGAACCTTTAAAGCAATTCCAAGGCCAGCAATCCGTTCCTGGACATCTTATGAAGCCATTCCAATCATCCTCAAGCCTTAAAACCTTCAGAAATCACGCCTCACTGTGCCACGGTTTGCATCTTTTTTCAAGATTCGTTTTCAATAATTTATCCATCATAAACATGTTTTGATCATATATCCATGCTTGCTATCATATTTACAATATTTCTGATTGGTTTGATTGAAGTTTAAGTGCATGAATGGCACGATGCCATTGTTAGGGTTTTGAGGTCCCAAATTGGGAATTCTATATAAAGGCAAAATTGGAGAAAATTAGGGATACTATCATGCTTAGAAGACGATTTGCAATTGATTCATGCCTTTGGTTTGAATTTATTCTACTTGTGTTACGTTTTTGAATTTTGCAGGTTTTTAGTTACGAATAAAATCTGCCACTACAACCTATAGTGACGGAAAACTGCTGTAGGTAAAAGTTCCCCATCTAAAATGATGGATCCATGAAGAAGGTAATGGCGTGGTGCTCAAGTATTCGTCCATTCAAACCATTAGGGACCCATAACGCGCACGTTTTTGACATATGGCCATAGATCTTTATTTGCCTTATTTTTATTTTGTATTATTTTGTTAATAATTAACACGCTTGGTTCAGTTGGCAAGGCAGAGCATGATAAGGCTTTAGTCCAAAAGGGGGTGGGTTTGATCCAGCCCTTTTGCAAGGTTAATTTTCACTAATTTATGTCTATAGATCCAATGCTCCAGGTCCCTGCGTGCTCCTCATGCACTTCCATCACCATACCACAAGATCTCATCATATCCAGATCTAACACTCAACACATGCAGACCATGGTGAACCCTCAAACGTGGCCAGCATTGGATGCAAACGCCTTATTGGGCAAAAGGATTTGGGCTCAATGAAATTCAGGCATCACACCTCCCATTCAACTTTCATCACAGGCCCAAGTTCTTTTTCTCTTTTCTTTATTTCTTTCTTAATTATTTATTAATTACTTCTTTCATAAAAATAACACAACAAAATCATTTTTTTTATTTAATCAAAAAATCATAAAAACATCAAAAAAAATATTTTTTTCATAAAATATTCTATTTCTTTAATTAATTAGTTTAATTATTTAGGGAAATTTAATCCTTTTTTCATAATTTAAATCAATTGTAATTAGGATTCAATTTGTACATAATTCATTTTTTTCCCAAAAAACTAACCTAAGTCTTTTTCAATTAGATCTTTTAGGTTTTGCTAATTATTCTCGCATTTAATTCGCCACACACATTTTTTAATTTCCTTTTTATTATTATTGTAACTGCTCCGAGTTTGTAATAGTAATTAGGGTTTCAATTCCACATCTTTATTTTCGATCAAAATAATTATGTATCTGCAAAAGCCTTGTAATAGCGTATGACTCTTTTATTTTCTCGCGTTTATTTTATATGCTTGTATATAATTGTTAGCAACCTAGGTTTGTATGCTTAATCAATTAAATAGATAATTTAATTGCAAGATAAATATAACTAAAAAAACACAATGTTGCACACTTGCACCCCTAGGGTACTCCTCACTTGGTTGCCTCGGAAAATAATGGTCATGTCCCTCGAAGGTAGGGATATCTTAGCAAAGATCCTCAGTTTAAAGTCATCATAAATATCATAGTCCCACAATGTCCTTCAAGTTTCCTACGAGAAATGATCTTGTCTCTCGATGTCGACTACGAATATATGATGACAATCCCTTCGAACTGCTAAGGTATATTTACATGTTTCCTTCAATGCCCATTATGTCCCTTTCGATTGTCCCTTAAACTCCAACGATGATGCTACCTATTTCTCAATAATGGGATATCATTGTCTAAAAGGAAAACAAATAGACTTTTTCAAGTAGGTAGATTAGTTCCTAGGTACTTGCTCAAAAAAGCAAAAACTTTTTTACACCAACACTTTCCCAAACAAAGTTTTCAAAAACAACTTTGTAACACTCTTGAGGACAGAAACAAGGGTTAAAACGAAGTAAAAAAAAACTTTTCAAAACAAGCAAACATAAACACACAAAAGAAATTTCAAAATGAGCAAGTAGCTAAGAGCCCGTGGAAAACCATGGATAGAAAGGGTGCTAACACCTTCCCTTTCTATAATCTACCCCCGTACTCAGAAACATCTCAAAAAAGGTTTTTTCTGTTCTTTTTCCTTTTCCTGATTGGATAAAATAAAAGTCGGTGGCGACTCTTGCTTACCGCGACATTTGCGAACAAAAAACACAAACAAGTATTAACAGCCAGTTTTGCCACCGTATCACACTATGTATGTTTCTGTTGAATGTAAGGGGACTACCCTAGCACATGTGATGGTTGACACTGGGTCTTCTTTAAATGTGCTACCCAAGGGGGCTTTAGACCGTTTAGACTGTGAAGGACTAGTTTTGAAACCAAGTGATATTATTGTGAGGGCTTTCGATGTGTCCAAAAGGAAAATTCATAGAGAGGTGGATCTCCCGATCAAGATGGGCTCACAGATTTTCAAATCTACTTTCTACATCATGGATATCCGTCCTGCTTACTCCTGGTTGTTGGGTCGCCCTTAGATCCATGGAGCAGGGGCAGTAACGTCAACCCCACATCAAAAGCTCAAGTACCCGGTCAAGGGAAGAATTGTCACTATTTGTGGTGAGGAGGAGTTCATGGTAAGCCACATCAACTCTTTCAAATATGTGGATATGGATGGTGAATTTATAGAAACCCTGTGTCAGGCTTTTGAAGTTGTGCCACCAATGAATTCTACTTCCAAATGTTCCTCTGATATGTCCAAAGCTGGTAAGGTCGTGTCAAAGATGGTTTCATTCAAAGATGCTGGTGCTGCAGTCGAGGAAGGAAGTTGTGATACTTGGGGGCAAATCCCCGAGATTACATTCAAAGAAGACAAATTTGGTTTGGGTTTCACTATCAAGGCTCAGAAAGAAGTGAGGCGCACTCGTTCAGGGAAGCCCCCTCTCCGTTTTGGAAGTCATGAAGTTAACACTGTGGGTGATTCTGATGATGAGGGTGCATTTAAAGATTGGGTATATCCTACTACAATAGAACACAGCAATTGGAACGTAAAGGACTTCATTCCCATCTCATTCATTGAGGAGTAATTACTTGTTTATTGCTTTCTATTAATTCAAGAACATTTTGTTTGTAATATTAAATAATGACTTTTAAGCCATGTGCCTGGCCCGGGGAACTTTGGTACATTTGTCAAGGGTTTTATTTATGTTCATTTTATCATATGATCATTCGATACAAATCATTGGACTTTTGCATTCGAACTTTTGTGCTCATTGTCTTTCTTTTTCTTCAAATACATTTTTCAAAATAGCCATGTATCTTACATGCACACACACACACACACACACACACACTCTTGCAGGTCCTCGTCCACTCTGGATCTCATTGACAATGACTCTACTATTGTCGACTATGATTTCGAATGTCCAATTAACCAAGCCGAAGACGAAGGCGAGGAAGATTGTGAAATACCGGGAGAACTAGCCAGACTTCTATTACAAGAGGAAAAAGTTATTCAGCCGCACGAAGAGTTAGTTGAAGTCATCAATCTGGGTACCGAGACAGACAAGAAAGAGGTCGAGATCGGTGCTAATCTGGAAAGAAGTGTGAAAAGAAGATTGGTTCAGATGTTGTATGACTATGTGGAAGTGTTTGCTTACTGGTATGAAGATATGCCAGGGTTGGATATTGACATTGTAGTTCATCGTCTGCCGACAAAGGAAGATTGTCCTCCTGTCAAACAAAAAGTTCGTCGCATGAGGCCTGACATGTCTGAAAAGATAAAAGCTGAAGTGATGAAACAATTTGATTTAGGATTCCTAGCTGTGACATCTTATCCCCAATGGGTTGAAAATGTGGTGCCAATACCAAAGAAGGACGGAAAAGCTCGTATGTGCGTAGATTATAGGGATCTGAATAGGGTAAGTCCCAAGGATGATTTCCCTCTACCTCATATTGATCTCTTGGTCGATAACACTGCTCAGCATAAAGTCTTCTCTTTCATGGATGGTTTCTCCGACTATAATCAAATTAGGATGGCTCTTGAAGACATGGAGAAGACCACTTTCGTTACGCAATGGGGCACCTTTTTCTACAAGGTCATGTCGTTCGGATTAAAAAATGTAGGGGAAACATATCAAAGGGCTATGGTGGCTTTGTTTCATGATACGATCCATCATGAAATAGAGGTATATATGGATGATATGATTGCAAGATCAGAAAATGAAGAAGAGCATCTCAGTCACTTATACAAGCTATTCGAGAGGCTTAAAAAGTACAAGTTGAGGTTGAACCCTAATAAGTGCACATTCGTAGTACGATTTGGAAAGCTTCTAGGTTTTGTTGTCAGTGGTAAAGGAATCAAAGTCAATCCTTCCAAGGTAAATTCCATCCAAGAAATTCCAGTCCCCCACTCTGAAAAGGAAGTTAGAGGATTCTTGGGTCGTCTTAACTACATCTCCCGCTTCATATCTCACTTAACTGCTACTTGTAAACCAATCTTCAAACTCTTGAAGAAAGATCAAGTATTCAGATGGAATGATGAATGCCAAGCTGCCTTCGATAAAATCGAAGAATATCTGCAAGAACCTCCTATTCTCATGCCTCCAATAGAAGGAAGACCCTTGATTTTGTACTTGACAGTTCTAGAGAATTTTATGGGTGTGTTTTGGGCCAACATGACGAGTCTGGCAGAAAAGAGCCTATTTACTACCTGAGCAAAAATTTTACCGACTGTGAAACCAGATATTCACTGCTCGAGAAAACTTGTTACACTCTGGCATGGGCTGCTCGCCGGCTAAGACAGTATATGTTGACTCATACCACTTTATTGATTTATAAGATGGATCCTATCAAGTACATCTTCGAGAAACCTGCTCTTTCCAGACGGATAGCTAGATGGAAAATGATCTTGATTGAGTACGATATTCAATACACAATGAAAAAGGCCATCGAAGGAAGTGTGTTAGAAGATCATTTGGCCCATCAAGTTTTTGATGATTATCAGTCTATGAACATTGACCTCCCGGATGGGAACGTCATGCTAGTGACTGACTGCACGAATTGGTCTATGGTCTTCGATGGGGCTTCCAACGCTTTGGGTAACGGAATTGGTGTTGTGATCATCTCCCCTTAAGGTTTCCATACTCCTTTCACTGCCATACTTTGCTTCGATTGCACGAATACAATGGTTGAGTACGAAGCATACATTTTGGTTCTGAAAGCTGCCATTGATTTGAGGATCAAGCATTTGAATGTGTTTGGGGATTCCTCTCTAGTGATTAGCCAAGTAAAATGAGATTGGGATACTAAACATCCTAATCTCATCCCGTATAAGGAGCTTGTGCTATCTCTGATTCCTTACTTCGAAGAGATCACCTTTGAACACTTCCCTAGGGAAGAAAATCAGTTGGCTGACGCCTTGGCAATAATTTCTTTGATGTTTAAGGTCATATGGGACAATGAAGCTCCTACAGTTACAATTGAGAGATTCTACGAACCTACGCACTGCTATGAGCTCGACGCTGACACAGAAAAGCCATGGTACCATGAGGTGAAGAGATACCTTGAAGCACAAGAGTACCCTGAAGGAGCATCCATCAATGACAGAAAGTTCTTACGAAGATTTGTAGCCAAATTCTTCCTAAGTAATGGAATCTTGTACAAACGCAACCATGATTCTACTCTACTCCGATGTGTGGACAAGAAGGAGGCAGAGGAAATTATGGAAGATGTGCATGATGGTCTCTTTGGGACTCACTCAAGCGGACATAATATGTCCAAGAAAATCCTGAGAGCTGGTTACTATTGTTCAACAATGGAGACTGATTGCCATCAACACTCAAGAACATGCCACAAATTCCAAATCTATGCTGACAAGGTCCATGTACCTCATGTCCCTCTAAACGTCATGACCTCTTCGTGGCCATTTGCAATGTGGGGCATTGACATGATTGGGAAGATTAAACCCACTGCTTCCAATGGACATCGCTTCGTTGTTGTCGTTATCGATTATTTCACCAAATGGGTCGAAGCCGCCTCCTTTGCCTCAGTCACCAAGAACGTGGTAGCCAGATTCATAAAAAATAACCTTATATGTCTCTATGGTATCCCCGAAAGGATCATCACCAAAAATGGGACTAACTTCAACAATGCTATGATTACAGAACTTTGCACTCAGTTCAAAATCAAGCATCACAATTCTTCTTCTTATAGACCTAAAATGAATGGCGCAGTCGAAGTGGCCAACAAAAACATTAAGAAGATTGTGCAGAAGATGGTAGTGACCTACAAGGACTGGCATGAGATGTTATCGTTTTCTCTTCATGGCTACCGTACTTCATCTAGAACATCAACTAGGGTAACTCCCTTTTCTTTGGTCTATAGCATGGAAGTTGTTTTGCCAATGGAAGTTCAAATTCCCTCACTAAGGATTATGAATGAAGCAGGCCTAGGAAAAGACGAGTGGGTTCAGACAATATTGGATCAGTTGAACTTGATTGATGAAAATTGACTGGCTGCTGTTTGTCATGGTCAGATGTACCAAAAACGCATGATCAAAGCTTTCAACAAAAAGATCAAGCCTCGAGTATATCAAGCTGGTGATTTGGTAATAAAGCGTATCATTCTTCCACAAGGCGACCCCAGGGGAAAATGGACTCCCACCTACGAAGGGCCATTTGTTGTCAAGAGAGTATTCTCTAGTGGTGCCATGATGCTGACTACCATGGATGGTGAAGACTTCCCACATCCCGTGAACGCGGACATAGTTAAAAAATATTATGCATAAGAGACCCGCTAGGTTGACACACCTAAGCAAGATAAGGGCATCCCGGCAAAGCAAAAGGTTTGGGCAAAAATTAGGGATATATGCAAAATATTATACACCTGACAATTTGAAAACCCGAAAGGGCGACTTGGGAAAAAATGGGTATCCTGGTGGGCTGAAAACCCAAAAGGGAGGTCCAGGAAAAAATTAAGGATTGAAAGCGTATGAGTATTTCCCTTGGAATAACCATAGTCGGCTTTATTACCAAGGTGTGTTGTGGTAGAAATGTTTAAGACTAAGCCATTGGATTGACTAGACTTACACAGATCAAAAAATAAAAATTGCCACCGCGCTTTATTTTTCCAAAGGAATGATAAAAGAGCGAGTAACCCAAAAAGAGGTGGAAAGATTCAAGGTAAGGGGGTTGGTTATGCAAAGGGAAGGTATTAACACCCTAAATATTTACGGTACTCCAAAGGAACCTCTTTGTAAATCTGTATATTTTGGCTATAAAATGTTGTATGTAAATGAATGGTGGAGGTGAGAAAAGAAATATATTTTTATGGTTTTTGCACCCGTTACGGTTGCAAACCTTTAGTGCCTACGTACCATATTTCATGCAATAGGGGATCAGGGTACATGTAGTTCCTCTTTTAAAAATTTAAAACACGAGTGTGTTGGTTAATTTTATGAGATAAGACATCATCGTTGTTGTACCCCAAAATTTACCCTCTTTTCATACACGCATATTATTGGTTTTATGGTTATGGAATAAAGGTATATTTATCAAGCTCCGTCAGGTTACAAGTGACGTTTATTTCGCCAATGGATGTTCTCAGAGTATTTTCCGTGCTGAAGATCGGTTCACCGTTTTGCAACGATTCGGGGTTCAAAGATTCACAAGTCCAACCCGGCGCGTCATATTCAGGTCGCTAAGATATCTCTGATAACATATTATTAAATTCAGGTTCGGCTCAAGAGTCAATTCTTTAAAGAAGGTCTCCGAATGTGTGAGTTTTCTCGAAGAAATATGGTGAAAAAGTGTGCTGAAAGTGCAGTTTTTACGCACTAAAAAATTCATAACTTGAAGATCGTGGCTTATTTTGAACCCGTTCCGGTAGCCAAAATTCCTTCTTGATGTCATCTAGATTTTCATCTCTCACGGCTGGAAGCCATTTTTGATCAGAAGGTCTTCAAAAATGCAGATTTATCAAGTATTTTCGTACATAAAATTTGTGACAGAAGTTTATTTGCGTCATGTTCAAAAAATCATAACTTGGTCGATTTTCATCGTATCGAGCTGGTTCCGGTGCCATAATTTCAAAAATTGAGTTGGATAAGTTTTCACAGGAGGTATTGAGTTCGAACGATATCCAAAAGGCCTTCGTTTTTTGCTCAGAGTGCGCGTGATGCGCTGAAAATCCTGAATGCTGAATATTATTTCATCTGGGTCGAAACTTCGAAAATTCATAACTCAATCAATTTTTATCAGATTGGACCTATCTTTTTACAGAAGGTCACTGACTCAGAGATATACAACTTTTCTTCAAAAGTCGAGACCGGGTTATGCTCCGATCAATACCAGTTTTTTATTGAAGAACGTGTCAGAGTTGACACTAGAGCCCAAAATAAGTTTGTCTGAGTCAAAACTTCAAAAATTCATAACTAATCCACCGTTTATCCGATTGAGCCCATTTTTGGACAGGAGTTAGTTCTCTATGTCGGATACATTTTGTTTTCACATTTCAACTTCAAAAATTGCACTTAAGCCCCTGAGATTTAGCCTGGAACATGACGGACTCAAGTGACTAAAAATCTGCACTATTGCTTGTGGTTATTGGAGGCCCAATTGCACATTCAAAGCCCATATCTTTTCTCTGATTTCCATTATATAATCTCACTTTTTCACACAGACAGGACACGATAAAACGAGAAAAAAGACCTTTGCCACAACCCTGTCAAAATTTTAAATTCTTTCAAGAATCATAAAAATCTTGGAATCCTTGTTACAAACCCCCAACAAACCCTCATCTCACTACAAACAAGTCATCCTTGTTACAAACCCACATCTCATTACTTCTCCAGTAAGGGTAAGGCTGGTTTGATCTCCATGATCAAAATGGTGTAGAAGCATTCATACATGCCATATCGGTTTTAACATTAATTTTTTTTCATATATTTGCTTTATTTGTATTTCATGATAGAGTAATTTATTTAATGTGTTCATGAGATTAAACACTGCAGATTTAGACAGGGTCTCATGCAGGTTCATTACAGAATGATGGGGCCAAAACACTAAAATAGAACAACCACCAATACATGACTCATGGAGAGGTAGACATCCTGAGAAGGTTAAGGACGTGGGTTCAACAACCACCCCTATTGGTTTGGGTTTTCTTCCTTTCTATTTATTTTTTACCTATTTTCATTCTTTCTGTTTAAAACCTTTTTCGTAAAACCTAACATTTTTCACAAACCTTTGATTTTTCATAATTTTTCATAATAAACTCGAATAATTAATTTTAGGTTTTTTTAAAATTTAATTTTAGGTTTTACATTAATTTTTGGGTCAACATCCACCCCTGACATTTGCATTATTTTTAATTTCTAACCATATTTTTCATTGGTGTTTCTTCCCCTATCTATTTTTTGGCAAACTTAATTCTTTCTTATTAATCATTACACATAAACATTTTTTTCAAAATTAACTTTTTTTTAATTAAAATTAATTAGGTTTTTTTTTAATTAACTTTTTTCCTTTCAAAATTAACCTTTTTTATTAATTAATATTAATTAGGTTTTTTGGTTTTTTTTAATTAACCTTTTTTTTAAAAATTTAACTTTTTTTAATTTGAATTAATTAGGTTTTTTAGATTTTTTAATTAACTTCTTTTTTTCAAAATTAATATTTTTTATTAATTAAAATTAATTAGTTTTTTTAGGTTTATTTAATTAATTATCATAAATCATATTTTTCAGAAAAAAAATCACCAAAACATTTTCTTTGCTATTTTCATCTTATTTATATTTTCCTAGATAAAATGTATAGGGCGCGTTCAATTATAATAGCGTAGCTTTATTTTTCCCACTTTTTTTATTTATCATTATCATGTAATTGCTTCAGGGATGTAATAGTTTTAAGATTTCTTTTCCGTAATATTCACTATTATGTAATTGCCCCAAAGCTCTGTAATAGCTTAGGCTTACATTTCCGCCTTTATCTCCTGCTACTATATTTTATGCAATGCTTAGATTAATAGGATTGTATGGAAAGATAAAAATGAACGATAGAAAACCCTAATTGCAAGATAAATATAACTGAAAAAACACACTATTGCACACTTACACCCCTAGGGTACTCCCCACTTGGTTGCCTCGGAAAACAATGGTCATGTCCCTCGAACGTAGGGATATCTTAGCAAAAGACCCTCAATCTAAAAGTCATCATAAAGATCATAGTCCCTCAATGTCGCTCGAGTTGCCTACGAGAAATGATCTTGTCCCTCGATGTTGCCTATGAATATATGATGCCAGTCTTTTCGAATTGTTAAGGTATCTTTACATGTTGCCTTCAATGACCATTACGTCCCTTTTGATTGTACCTTAAACATCCAACGACTAGGGTTTTCTAACCATTTTAATTTTGTCATGCATTCTTGCCATACAATCCTATTAGCATACATCTAGACAATTAAATGTTTGCAGGAATTAAAAATGAGAGAAAATAAACCTAGCTATTACAAGGCTTTGGGGAGGGGGATTAATTACATAACCAAAAAATCGGGGAAAAGTGATAAGTAAAAACCCTAGTTAAACTATTACAAACCAGTGAGCAGTTACAAAATAATGGCAAAGTAATAAACAAGCGCGCGGCGAATTAAATACGAGACGATTAGGGTTTTGACCCTTTGACTAATCCTACTTGTGGTTGATTAAAGAAAAATGTTTTTTTTATAATGTTTTGTTATTTGAGAAAATAATGAATAATTAAATTAAAAGAAAATCCTAAGTTCTAATTTATATTAATTAAGAAAAATAACTAAGTTAACCTATTTTTGTGTTTTTGTTTGAAAAAGAAAAGAATTAAATCAAGAACTTAAACCTAATTTTCTAATTGATTTTAATTGTGAAAAAAAAACCAATTAAAGTTACCCTAAACTAAATTAAATTAATTAAATTAAATTTGATAAAAACCTAATTCTAATTTTTGTGAATTCTTGATTTTATGGTTTTATAAAAAAAATGATTAATTTTTTTAATTAAAATAATTAAGGAAAATATTAAAAGAATTAAAAAATAAGAAGAAACAAAAAAAAGAAGAAATGGGCCTGATAGTGTTGCTGAAGAGGGGGGTGTAACTCTGGATTTTCTGGCCCAACATTCCAAAGCCTGTTTGACCACGTCTGATTCGGTGTGGGGGTTGACTTGAGGACTATGGTGGTCTCTCATTGTTGGCACGTTGGATCTTGGCTGGAGATGAATCTGATGGTCAGATCTTTGAGCTGCATGGTGGACACATGGAATGGTAGTGCACATGATCATATGAAGAAAAATAATACAAAGCAAAGGTTGGGACCTGGGATCGAACCCAGGTCCTTATACTCAAATCCAATGCTTTCTTGCCAGATGCACTGAGTTGTTAACTTGTCATTATAACAACAATAAAGCATAGTATAAGAAAAGCAAAAAGAAACTGAATCCAAGGCGCAAATATTCAAACGTCCCAATGGCTGGCTGACACACAAGCGTCTTCTTCCTTTCTCCGTCATCTTAGAAAACAATACTTTTACCTGTAGACGCTTACTGTAGGTACAAACCTGTTCATCTCAAAAATCGCACACGAGCAAGAAAAATGAAAAGTGATGGTACCAATCAAATCGTCTCATCCTCACGAGCATCATGGTACCTGATTCAAGTCCTAATTTTTCCTGTATTGAAAACCCCTAAACAAGAACATAAAACCCTAACAATGGCAGGTGCATATATAACCTTCAAAAATGCAATTAAACTATCCTATTAGCTTGTAAACATGATAATAATCACAGCTATGACAATTAAAAGTGCTAAAGATGCATAAATTGCAATAATCAAATTTGAAAAAGCTTGCAAACCGCGTGAGGTGTAGAGCGCGTTTCTGGGCGTTTCAGGACATGGGAGTGATTGGAATAGCTTCCTGGGATGTCCCGGAATAGATTGCTGGCCTTAAATTGCTCTGAATTGTTCTATGCTTCTCACGACCTCTAACCCTTGTTTTTTGATCTACAATTCTTCATTGTATAACCTAGAATGAATTAGGTTAACAAACTTGGAATGAATCTTTGCATTTATCTAAGATTTGATTTTTAATTTGTATGATATGTTGCTATGTTGAGCAAAATCATGCCTTTCTTGTACCAATTGTGCTTGATTCGATTTGATCATGTAAACTCAGCATATCTTGATTGCTAATCTTTAAAAAAAAACAAATCAAATCATATCTTTGTTAATTTTCATCATTTATTTGATTTAATTCACTTTTTAATCAATCGAAAATCAAAATAAATTAAAAAATGAAACATATAATGGGTGAGTGAACATTTGAGTCGTGGACCACATTATAATTGAGGTGCAAGCATAAAAATTTGGGCCCATTTAGCAAAAAATGCAAATTTGAGCACATTTGACTTTTGGCAATTTTGCCAAAATGGTCAACTTGGCCAATGCATAACTCTCTCAATTTTGACACTAAAGAGGTGTTCTGGGACTTTTTAGAAATCTTAGGATGTCCTCTAAGAAACCATTTTATTCTCATCCCAATTGAGTCTTCCATATTCATGTATGAAGCTTTGACCTAAAAGATGTTTTTGTTGACTTTTCAAAAGGACCTATAATGTTAAAATTCATATCTTTTTGTGAGTGCATATTATGAACTTGGAAGCTGAAGATGAATTGTATGGAATTGCATCCTCTTCAAAATCATCTTTGGATGGGTCATTTCGGATACAGTATGAGAAAGGTATGCTTTGTCAAAGTTGAGTTGACTTTTCCTGCAAAACAACTAATTTAGCAACTTTTGGGTTTTGATGAATTGTGAGCAATCCTTGAGGAATCATGATCAACCCTTGATCAAATGATGAGTAATACTTCAAAATGAGGATGTTGACCAAAAATATTGAAGTTTGACTGTATGTGGGCCCCAGTTGAGTTTTGATCTAGTAAGTTGATTTTCGGGCATTTGATCAATTGACTGAGCAAACTTCTTCTGCAAGTATTGAAACTTGACATGGATGATCTTGAGAACATATTAGGACAATGGTGAGCATTTGAGTCCTTTGTGGTTCACACATCTTGATGAAAATAGAAACCCTAATTTGGGGTATACTGCCTTAGGAGAGAGTTTGTCTGGTCAACTCTTGGGCTTCCTTGAGCAACTTGGGGGCCTCCCTTGCCATATGTTGAAAAATATGAGAGGGTAAATTTTGGGGTACAATAGCTTCCCCTGTTCAATCTTCTTAAACTTGAGGATATAGATTGGCTGCTCTGCCTTTCGTAATCTGAAGGTGGAAGATGATTGAACACTAGAGTGCCTATATTTTTGCACTCGCATGAAGTGGAACTTGATTTGTGATATTGAGAATGGGCTTACATATGCCATTTGGAGGTTGCTAGAGAATTGTCGGAGATGGGCTTAAAGATGTCATCTGAAGAGGTGTCGATCGCATAAGAGATTCCTTTGTGAGAACCAGTATACCTGTTGTTGAGGAGGACTTCGCTGGGGAATGCTGGTCTCTGTCTTGAGATAAATAGAGTTTTAGGAGCTTCAGTTGTCCGTTACTCTATTGGGGAATAACTCTGGTTTGGGAAGACGAAAGTGAGCTGCGTATCTGGTCGGGGTATATGCTACACCGCGACTTATTGGAGGGATGCGAAACCAATCGTGTTTGATCGGGTCCTGGTTTTACAGTGTTGTGGACTGCTGTTTGGGGGTAAGAGAGGAAGAACCCGGATAGTAAGGTTATGAGAAAGAACCTAGATAGTAGGGTTACTCCGACATGAAAGCCTGGATAGTAGGGCTGTGAGAAGGAACCTGGATAGTAGGGTTACTTCAGTATGAAAGCCTGGATAGTAGGGCTTGAGAAGGAACCTGGCTAGTAGGGTTACTTCGGTATGAAAGCCTGGATAGTAGGGCTGTGAGAAGGAACCTGGATAGTAGGGTTACTTCGGTATGAAAGCCTGGATAATAGGGCTTGAGAAGGAACCTGTCTAGTAGGGTTACTTCGGTATGAAATCCCGGATAGTAGGGCTGTGAGAAGGAACCTTGATGATAGGGTTACTTCGGTATGAAAGCCTGGATAGTAGGGTTGTGAGAAGGAACCTGGATAGTAGGGTTACTTCAAGATGAAAGCCTGGATAGTAGGGTTGTGAGAAGGAACCTGGATAGTAGGGTTACTTCGACATGAAAGTCTGGATGGTAGGGCTGTGAGAAGGAACCTGGATAGTAGGGTTATTTCGAGATGAAAGCCTGGATAGTAGGGCTGTGAGAAGGAACCTGGATGGTAGGGTTACTTCAGTATGAAAGCCTGGACAGTAGGGCTGTGAGAAGGAACCTGGATAGTAGGGTTACTTCGAGATGAAAGCCTGGATAATAGGGCTGTGAGAAGGAACCTGGATGGTAGGGTTACTTCGACATGAAAGCCTTGATGGTAGGGCTGTAAGAAGGAACCTGGATGGTAGGGCTACTTTGGTATGAAAGCCTGGATAGTAGGGCTGTGAGAAGGAACCTGGATAGTAGGGTTACTTCGAGATGAAAGCCTGGATGGTAGGGTTGTGAGAAGGAACCTGGATAGTAGGGTTACTTCAAGATGAGTTTGGGTAAAACTGTCGAGTGAACCTGGGTAAGGTTGCTTTGGGATGAGTCTGTGTAGGACTTCAAGAAGTACTTGCATAAGTTTACATTTGTCGCACCGATGATTACTCTTTTTAGCTTCGAGTGTTGATCATGGACCTGCTGGAAATTGTTGATAATAACTATCTTTCCTGAAAGGAATACAGGGTTAGTTATGTGCGATGCATGAGATGCATTGCGATGAGGCTCTCAAAATGACTGAGATTATGTTATATGTAATGTATGCACATGTCATGATGTATGAACATGAAATGCTGACGTAATAATCTGAGTCTGGGAAAATAAATCCCTGACTGCTGTTTGGAGAGTATGAGAAATGGTATTCTTGACTGCTGTAAAAAACCATAGCACCTCTACTTCCATTGGGGATGGTGAACAAAGATGACTAGCTGGGGATTCACATCCATTCAGCTGGTGAATATTCTACCAGAAGAGACCCTGTCTGAGGATAACTCTGCGGGGAATAACTTTGTTGGAGAGAAGATACTCTGGTGATAGATCATGCTGATTTGGAGAAATAAACTCAGATGGGGATGAATTTCCGTTGCTGGTGATAATGAATTCTGTTGGAGATTGAATTTCTGCTTATGAGAGAAATAAACTCTGCTTGGGGAAAAATTTACTAACTCACTCGCGATTGTGAACCTCAACTGGGGAGAGTTATGTCTTGTTTGGGAAAGCTAACATTATTGTCTTTGGATACTTTTTACTCTGTGGGGAGTGTATGTACCAATACTCATGTTCTCAAGCTGGCTCTATCCCGGTACCTAATGGGTAGAGTAGCTGTAAGGTTTGGGCACTTCTTGTTTTCCCTGTTTTTAGCATTACGAGTAATCGTCTTTTGTTTCTCATGTAAACAGTTATGAGCAGCAATCATTTTCAAATGCATATACCAAAAATAAATCATTGGACGTTCTTGCAAAACAAAACAGAAAAAGAAAAAGAAATAGATTAAAGTTTCGTAAAATGACTTGTATTAATTTTTGAAATTGGCCCGTAATAGGCTTTTTTGTACAAAGAGGTTGACGTCCTAGTAAGAGAATGCCGCCAAAAGAAATTACAATTTGTGTAAAAGAAATAAAAAGAGCTATGTGAAACAACCCCATTGGGTTACAACTCTGCTATTGCCTTTATATCTTCAAGCGTCTCATCACCTTGCTACTTGGCCGAAGGTGGATCAGATTGATTGTCGTCATCTGAGCTTGATAGTCCATACCGAAGTCTGGTTGCAAGATGATCCAATGAGACATAGTGTTACGCTTTGATCCCTAACTTTTTCCTGGACCGCCCTTTCGGGTTTTCAGTCCATCGGGATACCCTTTTTTGCCCAAGTCGCCTTTTCAGGTTTTCGACTTGCCGGGTGTACAGTTTTTTCATTTTCATCCCTTACTTTTGCTCGAACACTTTTGGTTCGTCGGGAAACCCTTATTTTTGCTTAGGAAAGTCAACCTAGCGGGTCCTTGATTATGCGTAATATCTTTTCACTATGTCTGCATTGACGGGGTGAGGAAGGTCGTCACCATCCATGGTGGTTAGAATCATAGCTCCTCCCGAGAAAACGTTCTTAACCACAAACGGCCCTTCGTATGTGGGGGTCCATTTGCCCCTGGGATTACCTTGCGGTAGTATGATGCATTTGATCACTAGATCCCTGACTTGATATTCTTGACGTATGACTTTCTTGTTAAAAGCCTTAATCATTCTCTTTTGATACGCCTGACCATGACAGATAGCAGTAAGTCTGTTTTTATCGATTAGATTCAGCTGATCAAGTCGGGTTTGCATCCAGTCATCTTCGTTCAAACCCGCATTCTTCATAATCCTGAGAGAGGGTATTTGGACTTTGATGGATAGGACTGCCTCCATGCCATACACCAAAGAGTAGGGTGTTTCCCCTGTCGACGTCTGTGCTGAGGTACGGTACCCATGAAGAGCGAATGGTAACATCTCGTGCCAGTCTTTGTATGTCACCGTCATCTTCTGCACAATTCTCTTGATGTTCTTGTTAGCTGCTTTAACAGCCCCATTCATCTTCGGCCGGTAGGGAGAAGAGTTATGATGCTGAATCTTGAATTGTTTATAGAGCTCTGTGATCATTGTGTTATTGAGATTCATACCATTATCAGTAATAATCCTCTCTGGCACACCGTATCGATAGATCAGATGTGTCGGATAAACCGTGCCACGATTTTCTTGGTTACTGTAGCAAAGGAAGCTGCCTCAACCCACTTCGTAAAGTAATCAATGGCTACTAGGATGGAACGATGCCCGTTAGACGCAGTAGGTATGATCTCACCAATCATATCAATGCCCCACATTGCAAAGGGCCAAGGAGCTGTCAAAACATTCAGGGGAACTGGAGGTACATGCACCTTATCAGCATAGACTTGGAACTTATGACAGGTTCGAGAGTGCTGATAACAACCGGCTTCCATAGTGGACTAGTAATATCCTGCCCGTAGGATTTTCTTCGCCATGGTGTGCCCACTAGAATGAGTTCCGAAGGTACCTTCATGTAACTCTGCCATGATCCTTTCTGCCTCGCTCTTGTCAACACACCGTAGTAGTGTGGAGTCATGGTTATGCTTATAGAGGATCCCATTGCTAAGAAAGAACTTTACAGCGAACCTTCTCAGAAACTTTTTATCATTAACAGATGCCCCTTCGGGGTATTCTTGAGCCTCAAGATACCTCTTGACTTCATGAAACCAGGGTTTATCTGCCACTTCTTTGGTGTCAATCTCACAGCAGTGTGCGGGTTCATCCAACCTCTCCATGGTAATCTAGGGAGCTCCATTGTCCCACCTAACTTTGAACATAGAAGACATAGTAGCTAGCGCGTCCACCAACTGGTTCTCCTCTCGTGGGAAATGTTCAAAGGTTATCTCCTCAAAGTGTGGGAGCAATGTCAGTACATACTCTTTGTAAGGAATAAGATTTGAGTGCTTCGTATACCACTCGCCTTTGATCTGACTTATTACCAGAGCGGAATCTCCGAATACACTCAAGAACTTAATCCTCGGGTTAATAGCAGCTCGGAGACCCATGATACACGTTTCATACTCCGCCATGTTGTTGGTGCAGTTAAAACACAATCGGGCGGTGAATGGAGTATGACAGCCCTTGGGAGATATAATTACAGCGACAATGCCATTACCCAGTGCGTTTGAGGCTCCATCAAAATACATAGACCATCGGGATCCCTCCTCGGGTCCTTCATCCGGTCCAGGCTCTTCGCAGTCAGTCACCAACATGATATTCTCATCCGGGAACTCGAAATTCATAGACTGGTAGTCATCCACGGCCTGATGCGCCAAATGATCCACCTATACACTCCCCTTTATTGCTTTTCGGGTTGTGTATTGGATGTCGTACTCGGTTAAGATCATCTTCCATCTTGCTATTCTTCTGGAGAGAGCGGGCTTCTCAAAAATATACTTGATCGGATCCATCTTTGATATCAACAAGGTAGTGTGAGTCAGCATATATTGTCTCAGTCGGCAAGCAGCACATGCCAAAGCACAACAAGTTTTCTAGAGCAATGAGTATCGAATCTCACAGTCGATAAACTTTTTGCTAAGGTAATAAATGGCATACTCTTTTCGACCAGACCTGTCATGCTGCCCCAGCACACACCCCATTGAATTGTCTAGCACTGTCAAGTATAATATCAAAGGTCTTCCTTCAACTGGAGTCATCAAAATTGGTGTTTCTTGAAGGTATTCCTTGATTATTTCGAAAGCAGTCTGGCATTCATCATTCCACTTTACCACTTGATCTTTCTTTAGCAGCTTGAAGATTGGCTCATAAGTAGCAGTCATATGTGAAATGAACCTGGCGATGTAATTCAAACATCCCAAGAAACCTCTAACTTCTTTTTCTGTGTGGGGAGCCGACATCTCTTGTATGGCCTTTATCTTTTCAGGGTCCACCTGAATACCCTTATCACTGACAACAAAACCCAAAAGCTTACCAGACCTTACCCTGATGGTACACTTGTTCGGATTCAGCCTCAACTTGTACGTCTTCAACCTATCAAACAGTTTCTGGAGGTGATCAAGGTGCTCTTCCTCAGTCTGGGATCTGGCTATCATGTCATCAACATAAGCCTCGATCTCGTGGTAAATCATATCGTGGTACAAAGCGACCATGGCGTGCTGATAAGTTGCCCCATCATTCTTTAACCCAAAAGGCATTACCTTGTAACAGAAGGTGCCCCATTGTGTAACGAAGGTTGTCTTATCCATGTCCTCAGGAGCCATCTTGATCTGGTTGTAGCCAGAAAAACCATCCATGAAAGAGAAGATCTTATGCTGCACAGTGTTGTCGACTAGAACATCAATGTGAGGAAGTGGGAAGTCATCCTTGGGGCTTGCCTTGTTCAGATCTCTGTAGTCCACACACATCGGAACCTTACCATTCTTCTTAGGTACCGGAACGACGTTGGCAACCCACTACGGATAAGAAGTGACAGTTAAAAATCCTGCGTCAAACTGTTTCATGACCTCTGCCATGATTTTCTCTGACATTTCAGGGCGCATACGGCGGACCTTCTTCTTTACCGGAGGGCAGTCTTCTTTAGTCGGCAGACTATGTACCACAATATCAGTGTCAAAACCAGGCATGTCTTCATAGGACCAGGCGAAGATCTCAACATAGTCGTGTAGCATCTGTATTAACCGTTGTTTGACACTAGGCTCCAGATTCGCACCTATTTAAACCTCTTTCCTATCTTCTTTTGTACCCAAATTCACTGACTCAACTGGCTCTTCATGAGGCTGTATGGCCCTTTCTTCCTGTTGTAATAGTCTAGAAAGTTCTCCAGGCACCTCATAATCATCCTCACCTTCGTCCTCATCTTGGTTGATCGGATTTTTGAAGTCATAACTGGCAGTAGCAGAGCTGTTATCAATGGGATCCAGAGTGGATATGGATCTGCAGTATGATATGTGAGTGTGTGTAAGAGAATAGTTGTTTTGATAAAGTGAGAGACAGAAAAAGAAAAACAAGGAGCGTAAAATTTGTATGCAATAAAACATCAAATGCTTTATTAATGATATATGAAATGGCAAATAATAGCCCTCACAAGCAAAGCCAAGGTGCCTCGGGCAAGGCACCGGGCCATAAAGTTTCAAACTGTTTATTACAAATCTTAGAACAAATGAGTCAATTAATGCAGAATAAAAGAAACAGGTATAAAGTCCCTAGCCGTCCAGTTACTCGGTCCACCATTGGTAGTCGGGTAGATCTAGCTGTCAACATTCGGGTTCTCATCATCAGCATCCTCTGTGGCAGAGACAATCTCAATAGCATTGATTCCCGAGCCATGCTTGGGCATGGGTGCAGTTATGACATTGGGCTTCTCCGGAGTGTCAAACTCAATCTCTTTGGCTTCGATTAAGTCCTGCATCTTATTTTTCAGGGCCCAACAGTCGTTTGTATCATGACCTGGACTTTCTGAGTGGTAAGCACAACGGGCATTCGGGTTGTAGCGGGAAGATGTGGTGTTGGGGTTCTTCAGGGCCTCTCTCAAGGTGGCCAAATTGGATTTCAGCAGATGAGGCGGGACTTCATCCAGATTCATGATGATGCGGGTAAACTGCCATTGTGGTCTTTCCACCCTTGGTTGATTGTTGCATTGTGGAGAAAATGTGGGTCTTAGTATCACTACAGCATTTACCGCTTGACGGTGTTCAGATCTGCTTTGGCCCCTCGGGCTATAGACTGCACTGGCTTCCTTCTTACCAGCGAAAGGCTTCTTTGCTGAACTCGAGAAGGCATCCTTCTGTATCTTCCCACTCCGAATTCCAGCTTCTACTCTTTCTCCAGTTAAAATCAGCTCGGTGAAACCAGATGACGAGATGCCAATTAAGTGATTGAAGAACGGACCAGACAGCGTACTAAGGAACATATCAACCAACTCCCTATCAGACAAAGGGGGTTGAACTCTCCCAGCCAAGTCTCTCCATTTTTAAGCATAATCTTTAAAACCTTCACCTGCGCCCATGGACATACTCTAGAGTTGAGTACGAGTGGGAGCAAGGTCGGCATTGTACTGATACTGCTTGTAGAAAGCAGCAGCAAGATCTTCCCAGTTTCGGGCACTGGCTCCCTCCAACTGGTAGAACCATTCAAGCTGAGTCCCTGACAGACTATCTTGAAAGAAGTGCACCAACAAATTTCTATCAGTTGTGTGGGGTTGAATCTTCCTGACATAAGATCGGAGATGGAGTTTTGGGCAGGACACCCCATCATACTTGGCAAAAACTGGAGCTTTGAACTTCTGCGGGATGACTACTCCTGATACCAGTCCCAATTCTCCGAAATCCAAACCAAGTATCTTCTGAACTTCCATAGTACTCAAACGGTCTTCTAACTGCTTGTATCTATCCTCAGCAGGAGGATATTGCTCATCATCATAATCAGTATCATTTTCAGAGACTGCAGGACTAGGGTCCTTTTCCCCTTCTTGGTTCTCCTCTTCCTTGGATGAAGAGGTTAGATCAGTCTGATGCTTCAACCTTTCTCCAAATCTTCTTCCCATATTCAGAATACCAGTCTTCTTCTTTTTCTTCTTCTCTTTCAGAATGAGGGTTCTCAGATCCTCTTGCCCTTTTGCCAGACTGATGAACATTTGTTGGAATTGGGCGTTCTGTGCCTAAAGATCATTGATGGCTTGATCGGAAGACATTTTTGCTGAAATAAACATCGAAGAAGATGAGAAACCTGTAGTGGTACCTATAATGATGTGTATGATAATGGGATGCGTATGTAATGATTTCAAAGACTTCAGGAAATTTAAATTTGCAAACCAAAAATAAACAAAAACTTTATTAGTTTAAATTTTAAGGTTCAACATGCCTTTAAGGCATTACAAATAAGTAAATAAAACAAATATAAAACTAGAAAAAGAAAAAATCAAAAGTCCCATGGACGCTTTATCTTTGTGCTGATATAATCATTGAGCACTCTTTCTTCCTGGAGCTGCCTGGTGAGCTTTAAAACCTTCCTCTCTTGATCATGGAACTGTTCCCTGTAAGTATCCCGCTCATTCTTCAGCTGAATCCAAGACCTCTTTAACTCCCCAAGATCAGTGGGCATGTAAGGATAAAGAACCGTGTAAGGAATTCCTTCTTCAGTAGTGGGTTCCACAATCACTGGTAATACGGCCACATAAGGCATCATAAGCTTTTGGGCCCGAGCTCGTACCCATTGGAGGTAAGGCTCCATAGGAATGGAAGTCTTTGGCCCCAACTCTTTAAGGTCAGATCTGTTCACCATGCCCCAATCTTGTATGAACCTCTGGCGATACTCATTAACATCATCCTCATAGTTGAATACAATGCCCTCAATAAGTAACTCATGGGGACCATCCCTTCGAGCATGACCAAATTGTCGCAAATCTAGACCAAGTAATGGGACATTAGGGTACTCCCCACAGCGGTCAATAATAGCAATGTCTTCTATAGCTCGGAACACCAAAGAATATTCGTATGAGCGAGTGACATTATCCTATGTGACCAACTCAAACCTTCTTCGTTCTTCAGTACAGACTTAGGGAGGTGAGAAATAAACCACCTCGACAGCAACGGCATGCAGCACATTAGAGTCCCTCCTCTCTTCATGGTACGAGTATGGAGAGCGTGTAAAATATCTCCAAGCAAGGTGGGCACAGGGTTGCGAGAAAGGAAAATATTGATAGCATCCACATCTACGAAATAGTCCGGATTAGGGAAGAAAACTAAACCATAGATAAGAAGAGCCAAGACCCCCTCAAAAGCCTGAAAATCAAAATCATCCCAAAATAGATGAGCCTTGTCTATCAGAAATTTGGCTAGAAAACCCTCGACTCTGTTTCGAGTTTCCCAATTGGATACCATATTGGCCCGTTTCAAATGCAAAGCTGAGGCAATGACTTCTGGTTTAGGAACTTCTTCTATACCTGTGAAGGGTACCTGTTCAAGAATGGATATGCCCAATAGCTGACAGAATTCTTCCAAGGTGGGTACCAACTAATAATCTGGAAAGGTGAAGCAGTGATGCTTGGGATCGAAGAACTGAAAAAGTACCCTCATCATCTGTTCATCAAGGTTTGAAGTAACCAGGATGAGAAGTTGACCGTGTCTCTTAATGAAAGTAGAAGTTTCAGAAACTCTTGATGCTAGCTCTTTAAGTTGGGAAGGCATCTGCACAAAGCTGATTCAGATAGTATTTCTATGCACGAAAGCCATGATCTGCAAAATAGAACAAAGATAAATTCCCTTGGTCTTTGAAATGGTTAGTGTAATGAAGCATGAATGCCATGTTATGATGCATGATGTCATGATAAACCACAGGTATAGCAAACATAGTTATTACAAGCACAGTCAAATCACACAAAGCCCTTAGGTTTAAGGCTTGCATGGGGTCAAAGGTAATACCCTCTTGAAGTTAAGTTGGTTTCAAACCTGTCCTAGAAAAGTAACCGGGTTCTAGAGGATCTCAATATCAGCGACCATCCTTTATCGGTCATGGTTTCAGCTCACGCAATCTTTTCTTGCGGCCGAAATATTCCGAAAGTATGATCTCAATGAATGTAGCATCGAGTGTCAACCAGTTCTCAATTTTACACTGAGGCCGACTATCTTGCTACTTTCTAATGTCCAAGTTGTGCAATTAAAGTTTCTAAGGTCAGTTGATGCTTCACGACACCATGCAGCGGCCCCGTATTCTCCTCGTTTCACCACAAGGGATACTAGTACCAACCAAAGTGCCACACCAACGTAGCTACTGCTTCAACCGTATCGGTCTACACCGTACAGTTCCCTCACAGTCTATTTCTACTTACCTAAAAGGTATTCCCCAGATCCAGGTGTAGGATCTATAGTAACCCCAAACTAAACCCTCAAAAATAAAGTAAACAAAGCAATCAAGAGAAGCAATTTTAATGACCTAGATCCTAAGGTATACCCTACTTAACATTCCCCAGCAGAGTCACCAGTTCTGTGATATGGTGGTAGAACCAACTTTTTAATACTGGTTTGCGTTTTGCGTTTTGTATTTGCAAAATGTCGCGGTAAGCAAGAGTCGCCACCGACTTTTATTTTATCCAATTGGAAAGGAAAAAAGTACATAAAAAAACCTTTTTCGAGATTTTGAGTACGGGGGGTAGATTATAGAAAGGAAAGGTGTTAGCACCCTTTCTATCCATGGTTTTCTATGGGCTCTTAGGTACTTGCTCATTTTTAAAATGCTTGTGTTTGTGTGCTTTCTTTTGAAAAGTTTTACTTCGTGATAACCCTTGTATCAGTCCTTAAGGGTGTAACGAAGTTGTTTTAAAAATTTGTTTGAAAATTGTAAGTGTGGAGAGATTTGATTTGAGCAGGTACCTACTAGCATCTACCTAAAAAAAGATCGTTTCTATTCTTGTTTCCTTTAGACAACGCTATCCTACTATTGAGAAATAGGTAGCACCGTCGTTGGAGTTGTAAGGGTCAATTCGAAAGGGATGTACGATCACTAAAGCAATATTAGGACACCTTAGTAGTAACCCTAGAGTCTTAAGATCGTATTCGAGGAAACATTTCTGAGGCAACATTTCCGAGGCAACATTCGAATGGGATATTTGATCTTTTTTTTTAGACAAGAGGGAAACCATTAAGACACCCTATGCTTAATGATCGTTTACCGAAGTCAACCGAAGTAAGAGTACACCTTAAGAGTGAATATGTGCGAGTGATTTGTTTCAGTTATTTATCTTTGCACATTAGAGTTTTCTAACCATTTTAATTTTGTCATGCATTCTTCCCATACAATCCCATTAGCATACATATAGACAGTTAAATATTTGCAGGAATTAAAAATGCGAGAAAATAAACCTAGCTATTACAAGACTTCGGGGAGGGGGATTAATTACATAACCAAAAAATCGGGGAAAAGCGATAAGTAAAAACCCTAGTTAAACTATTACAAACCAGTGAGCAGTTACAAAATAATGGCAAAGTAATCAACAAGCGCGCGGCGAATTAAATACGAGACGATTAGGGTTTTGACCCTTTGACTAATCCTACTTGCGTTTGATTAAAGAAAAATGTTTTTTATCATGTTTTATTATTTGAGAAAATAATGATTAATTAAATTAAAAGAAAATCCTAAGTTCTAATTTATATTAATTAAGAAAAATAACTAAGTTAACCTAATTTTGTGTTTTTGTTTGAAAAAGAAAAGAATTAAATCAAGAACTTAAACCTAATTTTCTAATTGATTTTAATTGTGAAAAAAAAACCAATTAAAGTTACCCTAAACTAAATTAAATTAATTAAATTAAATTTGATAAAAACCTAATTCTAATTTTTGTGAATTCTTGATTTTATGGTTTTATAAAAAATGATTAATTTTGTTAGTTAAAATAATTAAGGAAAATATTAAAAGAATTAAAAAATAAGAAGAAACAAAAAAAGAAGAAATGGGCCTGATAGTGTTGCTGAAGAGGGGGTGTAACTCTGGATTTTCTGGCCCAACATTCCAAAGCCTGTTTGACAACGTCTGATTCGGTGTGGGGGTTGACTTGAGGCCTATGGTGGTCTCTCATTGTTGGCACGTTGGATCCTGGCTGGAGATGAATCTGATGGTCAGATCTTTGAGCTGCACGGTGGACACATGGAATGGTAGTGCACCTGATCATATGAAGAAAAATAATATAAAGCAAAGGTTGGGACCTGGGATTGAACCCAAGTACTTATACTCAAATCCAATGCTTGCTTGCCAGCTGCGCTGCGTTGTTAACTTGTCATTATAACAACAATAAAGCATAATATAAGAAAAGAAAAAGAAATTGAATCCAACGCACAAATATTCAAACGTCTCAATGGATGGCTGACACGCAAGCGTCTTCTTCCTTTCTCAATCATCTTAGAAAACAATACTTTTACCTGCAGACGCTTACTGTAGGTACAAACCTATTCATCTCAAAAATCGCACACAAGCAAGATAAATGAAAAGTGATGGTACCAATCAAATCGTCTCATCCTCACGAGCATCATGGTACCTGATTCAAGTCCTAATTATTCCTGTATTGAAAACCCCTAAACAAGAACATGAAACCCTAACAATGGTAGGTGCGTATATATGCTTCAAAAATGCAATTAAAACACCTATTTGCTTGCAAACATGATAATAATCACAGCTATGACAATTAAAAGTGCTAAAGATACGTAAATTGCAATAATCAAATTTGAAAAAGCTTGCAAACCGCGTGAGGTGTTGAGCACGTTTCTGGGTGTTTCAGGACCTGGGAGTGATTGGAATAGCTTCCTGGGATGTCCTGGAATAGATTGTTGGCCTTAAATTGCTCTGAATTATCCCCTAACCTGAAAACTGAATCACACTTTTTTTCCAATTTTTTTGAGTTTTTTTCTAAGCTTCTCACGACCTCTAACCCTTGTTTTATGATCTTCAACTCTTCATTATATATCCTAGAATGAATTAGGTTAACAAACTTGGAATGAATCTTTGCATTTATCCAAGATTTGATTTAATTTTCAAGTTGTATGATATGTTGCTATGTTAAGCCAAATAATGCCTTTCTTGTACCAATTGTGCTTGATTCGATTTGATCATGCAAACTCAGCATATATTGATTGCTAATCTATCAAAAAAACAAATCAAATCATATCTTTGTTAATTTTCATCATTTATTTGATTTAATTAACTTTTTAATCAATGGAAAATCAAAATAAATTAAAAAATGAAACATATAATGGGTGAGTGAACATTTGAGTCGTGGACCACATTATAATTGAGGTGCAAGCATAAAAAGTTGGGCCCATTTAGCAAAAAATGCAAATTTGAGCACATTTGACTTTTGGCAATTTTGCAAAAATGGTCAACTTGGCCAATGCATAACTCTCTCAATTTGGACCCTAGAGAGGTGTTCTTGGACTTTTTAGAAAGATTATGATGTCCTCTAAGCAACACTTTTGGTTTCATCTCAATTGAGTCTTCCATGTTCATGTATGAAGCTTTGACCCAAAAGGTGTTTTTGTTGACTTTTCAAAAGGACCTATAATGTCAAAATTCATTTCTTTTTGTGAGTGCATATTATGAACTTGGGAGCTGAAGATGAATTGTATGGAATTTCATCCTCTTAATAATGAGCTTTGGATGGGTCATTTCTGATACAGTATAAGAAAGTTATGCTTGGTCAAAGTTGAGTTGACTTTTCCTACAAAACCCTAATTTAGCAACTTTTGGGTTTTGATGAATTGTGAGCAATCCTTGAGGAATCATGATCAACCCTAGATAAAATGATGAATAATACTTCAAAATGAGGATGTTGACCAAAAATCTTGAAGTTTGACTGTATGTGGGCCCCAATTGACTTTTGACCTAGTATAGTTGATTTTCAGGCATTTGAGCAATTGACTGAGCAAACTTCTTCTGCAAGTATTGAAACTTGACATGGATGATCTTGAGTACATATTATGACAATGGTGAGCATTTGAGTCCTTTGTGATTCACACATCTTGATGAAAATAGAAACCCTAATTTGGGGTATACTGCCTTAGGAGAGAGTTTGTCTGGTCAACTCTTGGGCTTCTTTGAGCAACTTGGGGGCCTACCTTGCCATGTGTTGAAAAATATGAGAGGATAAATTTTGGGGTACAACACCAACCACAACCTCGCCAACGACAACGGGGAAATCGGCATAAGAAGAATACATCTGAAAGACGCTTCACCGAAATCAACATGTCATTGGCTCAAGCATTGCAACGCCTATTGAAGGACAAGTTGGTTATGTTAAGGGACCCTCCTCAGAATCCCAACATAGCCTCCTCAAGGTACAACCCAAATGCAAGATGTGCGTACCACTACAACAGTCTTGGACATGACACCAACAGCTGTTGGGCATTGAGAAATAAAATTCAAGACCTGATTGATGAAGGAGCGCTAGAATTTACACAAGACGGTTAGGCTGAGTTCTTCTGCCATCCCTCCAAGGCATACCATCTGAAGTGACAAGTTCTCACAAGAAGACTTTTCGTTCATTAGAATTTTCAATGTGTAATTTTCTTTTGATTTGTTTAAACATTTATTCATAACAAACCTCATTATTTCATCAATGCATTGCACATGTTTGTCTTGAATCAATTCATTTGTATTCACTATTTCAAAAATATGTTCTTATTTCCTTTTATGATATTCAAATCTCAATTAAAAACTCTAAGCCTTAGAGGGAGGATAACGAAAATGATACCACAATCTCTACAATATGCTTTTGAACAGACCCCGCTGACGATGTACAGACGTTGTTTCAAATCCTAAACAATGGAGTTATAAGGAAGATAATCCCTAGTCAACCCCTTCGAGCCAAAGAAGTAGGAGTTTTTATTTTCACACAAATTAAAACCCTTAATCATAACCTGGGGCAGGGTAGTTTTCTCAGTTAATTCAAGGGCGCATTCAATCAAAATCTACCGCTTCGTACACAATGAATGGCATCGTAGACGTCCTTCTAAAACAAAATACAGTGATGGTTCCGTATAAACGTCAAGACATGCAATCATTATCTCTCAAAATAAAAGCCCATTAAGTCAAAATCTATGAAGGAGACTTATGAGAAAAATTGGGGCATCCCGTGGACTGTAATCACAAAAGAAACAGTTCAGGCAAAAGAAGGGATAACGAAAACCAAAAAAAGAGGTTACTACAAATCCTCGACAAAAAGAAGATTACAAAAATGTCTGCCTTTTCAAAACAAATGTTCATTTTTGAATCATCACCAAGTATTAGAGCAAAGATTCCAGACTCAATCGGGATGTAAACACGCAATTAACTGAGCATAGGACTGAGCAAAGGACTGAAGAACATCACGAAGAACGGGTTGGGTACAAATAAAATTTGAGCCTTTATACTTAGTTTCTTGAACCGTGAACTAGGATACATTATAACCCTTAAAAGTCCTAGCTGAAGCATGGGTTAGTTTGAGAGCATATTGTTACAAAGGTATCCTGACTCCTGTAGGCTTTGTTACGAATCCTGAGTTGATATGACATTCTTGAAAATTACGTTTTAATACACAAAACGCATTTTCAAAAAAACAAATTTCAAGACAGACATGATTTTTGAATTCTTTAAATGACATTGTTTGCATATGACTAATTGTTTGATAGCAGAGAAATCCGCATAATGGATATTCAATGAACAGACATCCTCTCAATGGACAGAATCACCTCAGCGGGAAAGACACTTCCAATAACATGTCTTCCATAAGCAAGGGGCGTGACATGATGTCTAAACACACCTGGGGAAGTCTCTATGAAAGTGCCAAATAACTAGGGACAGATCTCCAACTGAATCGCTTGGGGCATTATGCATGCACTCCAGCAACGAATCACGTGCCATCAAGAAAACATTTTTGACAGTACTACAACACAACACTATGGACGGTGGCAACTCTCTACATCCTGAAAGCATGGACATAGTCGGAAAATACTACGCATGAAAAAAAGACCCGCTAGGTTGACACACCTAGTCAAAAATAAGGGAATCCCGGCAAACCAAAAGGGTTTGGGCAAAAGTTAGGGATATACATAAAAATAATTTGTACACCCGACAAGTCGAAAACTTGAAAAGGCATCCCGGTGGACTGAAAACCCAAAAGGGCGGTCCAGGAAAAAGTTAGGGATTTAAAACATATGACTATGTCCCATCACCTGTCTATTAGTGGAAGACTTATACCTTGATAAGCATTTATCAAGAGCGCCAGAATCGAGAAACAGTTCAGATACGATCCAGATACGGACGTCATTCTGCTACTTATTCAAGATTTACATACATCGAGAAACGGTTCAGATACGATCCAGATACGGATGTCATTCTGCTACTTATTCAAGATTTTCATACATTGAGAAACAGTTCAGATACGCTCCAGATACGGATGCCATCCTGATACTCATTCAGATTCAGATTTCAGATATAGTAGAGATACGCTTTAGATACAGATGCCATTCTGATACTCATTCAGGTTCAGCTTTCCAATACAGTTCAGATACGCTCCAAATAGGGATGCCATTTTGATACTTATTCAGATTCAACTTTCAGATACAATTCAGATACGCTTCAGATATGGATGCCATTCTGTTACTCATTCAGATTCAACTTTCAGATACAGTGCAGATACGATCCAGAGACGGATGTCATTCTGACACTCATTCAACATATGTTTCAAGTACAGTTCAGATATGATCCAGAGACGAATGTCATTCTGACACTCATTCGACACATGTTTCAAGTACAATTCAGATACGATCCAGAGACGGATGTCATTCTGACACTCATTCAACACATGTTTCAGGTAAAGTTCAGACACGATCCAGAGACGGATGTCATCCTAACACTCATTAAATGCATGTTCAAGTACAATCGCAATATAGATCCATCCATAAAATATCTGCATGTACTTTTTCCAGCATGGTACAAGGTGCAGATACAGTTGGAAGCAAAGTCATTATCACATACAAGCCAGTGATACCTATATTCCCCACAGAGTCGAGACAACCAAGTTCCGACCTCCGTATCCCTTGGGAGGAATTCCTTCCCCAGCAGGTTCCTTCAGAAAGCTGATATCTGCATTCCCTAGCCGAGTTTTATAACCATGAGAAATTTAAAAAGCCATCTCCCGAGCAGAGTTTATTTCTCTGACAGCGGAAGCTCAATCTCCAACAGAGCCCTTCTCTCCAACAATGGAAGTTCATCCCCAGTTGAGTTTATTTCTCTAAATCAGCAGATCTTCCAACAGAGTATCTCTCTTCCCCATAGATTCATGTAATTGCAAGTTTCTCAAGTCATATTTAAAGCATGTGATTTGATGAAGACAACATGGACATCAACTTTCAAAGGATGTGCAAAAAGCTTATCAACATCAAATAAAAGTCTTGAAGATTATTGAAGAAATCATCAAATGTCAATATGGTATAAATAATTCTTTAAACCTTGAATATAGATGTTCACAATATGCATTCATCAACATATACATATTCCATAATTTTAACATCAAGAAAAACTTTGTTTGAAATATCTTTCAAAATGTATTTTTGAAAATAAACCTTTAGGAACCGGTTCCTCCCTAACAGGGAACCGGGTTCCAGCATTTCTCAAAAAACATGTCCCTGGATTTTGTACCAGGAACCGGGTTGTACCAATAGGGGAACCAGTTCCTGCGTGTAATTTTTTGAATTTCAAATTCTAACGTTTACTAAGAACCGGGTTCTGTCAGTGTCGGAACCGGTTCCTAGCGAACCAATGCAGCTTTTACTTTGTTTTTTGAACATTTTTCAAGTGGTATCTTTTCATGAACGCATTGCAACTTTTCATATGAATTGGCATGAATGAAGAGGTTCTTACAACTTTATAAAATGCAGATTTTCTTATTTCAAACAATGCTCAATACTTCAATTTTCAAATTAACAAATATACTTCTTCATTAACAATTTTCTCATTTTACTCACATTTGAAATTACACTTTCATGTGTTCATAATTTTGTGAAACTTGCCATATACACTTTCATCATCATTACAAGTTTCATTCATACATTGTGAACATTTATATACATTGTTGAGAATTGTTTTTATCTTGAAGAAGAAGATCAATTGAAGATTGATAAAGCTCTCCATATACTTCAAAATTAATCATTGTATTTCTTAAAGGTTTTTCCCTTACTATCCAGGATTGTTGGAAGTAAGTGTTGTGATTTGAAGAGGATTGTTCTTCATTCACATTAGTGTTTGTTTGGTCTTAAAGGTGTTAAGAACCTTTGATCACCCTATAGGTTAGATAGTAAGCATAGGCTGTACAATCATTCTAACTATAGTGAAATCTCTTTCGTGTTGGAAAGGGGACTGGAGTACTCTTGGATTGTGAGGGGAACTAGGATATATCACCGTGTTCTTTACTTTTCCGCATTTATCGCTTTCATCACCATAATCAGGAAAAGATAAAGATATAATCAAAACCTTCAAACACTTAACCAAAAATTACTACCAAGCATTCTCATAAAACCGAATAAATTTTATAAGACCTAATTCACCCCCCCCCCCCTCTTAGGCACTCTGAGACTTACAATTGGCATCAGAGCAAGTTATAGGTAACTTGTTCCTAAAGATCCAGAATGGCTTCCGCAAATCATCAACCAGTTTTCAAAGATGGTGGTAGTAACAACAAGCCTCCTCTATTCTGTGGTGAATATTTTGACTTCTGGAAAATACGCATGAAGGCGCATTTAGAAGCGCAAGGAGAGGAAGTATGGGATGCTGTTGAAAATGGTCCATTTATCCCAATATCAGTAATCAATGGCATTGGTTCTGCAAAGCCAAAAACTGCATGGGACGACGATGATAAAAAGAAAGTTCTCTATGACAAAAAGGCAATAAACCTTCTTCAAGGTGCACTCAGTATGGACAAATTTTTCCGTGTCTCGAACTGCAAAACAACAAAAGAAATATGGGATACCCTGGTTCAAACTCATGAAGGAACGGCTGAAGAAAAAGATCAAGGCTAAATACCTTGAGTCAAGAATATGAACTATTTCGAATGCAGCCCGGAGAATCCATTCTTGACTTACAAAAGAGATTTGTGCATTTGACAAATCACTTAAATGCTCTTGGTAAAACCTTGACAAATGATGAACTCAACTTGAAAATCCTTAGATCATTGACTAGGGAATGGCAACCAAAGGTAACGGCAATCTCGGAAAAGAAGAGTCTCTCCGCAATGACTTCCGCTACATTATTTGGAAAACTTCAAGAATACGAAACGGAACTCGGTAGACTTGAAAAACATGAAAATTTAGAGAAGAAATCCAAAGGCATTGCTTTGAAAGTTGATTCAAAAGAAAGTCAAGATAAAGATGCATCGGAGGAAAATGAAAACTTCTTGCTTCTTGTAAAAAGGTTAGGAAAATATTTTGGTCATAAAAATAATCTTCATAATGCTAACTTTGTCAAAAGGAAGAAATTTTATAATCATAAAGATAAAGAAGCCTCCACATCAACACAAGATGTCACATGTTATGAATGTGGAAAGCAAGGTCACATAAAGCCAGATTGTCCAAAACTCCAAGAAAAATGGATTCAAAGGCAAAAAGGAGTTCAAGAACAAAAAGGCTTATGTTGCATGGGAATATAATGAGATAAGTTCTTCATCCGATTCGGAAAGCGACGAATGTGCAAATCTAGCATTAATGGCTTCACATCACTCCGACGATGAAGAAGAGGTTAGTAATGAATTTAATCTTTTTGATGATGATGTTCAAGATGCTATTGATGAACTCTTGAAAGAATGCAAAAGTTTATACAAAAAGGTGTCAAATCAAGAAAAAGAACTTCTAATTTGTTTAGAAAAAATTGACACCATGACTAAAGATTTTGATCTTCAAAAACAGAATTTTATTAAAGAAAAAGAAAACTTTGCATGCTCCAAGTGTGAATCAAATGTCTTTCAAATTGTTTAATTGAAAAGAGTCATTGAACGATATGAAAAAGGACAAATAGGATTGGAAGGATTACTAAGCCAACAACGTTATCCAAATGATAAAAGGGGTCTTGGTTATGTGAATTCTAAGAAACCAAGTAACAATCCCACTATTTTTGTAAAGGCTAGTAATAGTTCCAATCCCAAGAAAGTAGAAAAGAAGCAAGTTGTTCATAATCATCAAAAGAAAAAGGCTAATGTATCGAAAAAGAAAACATTTCCTAAGAAGAAATCTTATCCTTCTAGATATAGAAGTAACTTTGAACCTACTTGTTTTTATTGTGGTATTAAAGGCCATACACCTAATGCTTGCTATGTTAGAAACTTTAGTATAGCAAGTGGGCATTATGTGTGGGTGAAAAAGGGAACTAACTATGAAGGACCCAAGGCAACTTGGGTACCTAACAAAGAATAATTTGTTTGTGTAGGTATGCTTGAAATCCACATCAAATGTTTGGTATCTTGATAATGGATGTTCAAAGCATATGACAGGAGATGTACACCAATTTTCATATCTAGTACATAAAGCCAAAGGGTATGTCACCTATGGAGACAACACCAAAGGAAAGATTCTTGGCGTTGGAATAGTTGGCACACCTCCATCCATTCAAATTGAGGATGTTCTCTATGTTGAAGGATTAAAGCACAACCTTCTTAGCATAAGTCAACTTTGTGATAGAGGGTTCAAGATTAAATTCAACAAAGAAGAATGTCTTATTATGGATGAGGCAACCAATGAGGTAAAACTCAAAGGTATAAGAACTAACAATATTTTTATGATTACTTTAGATGATTTGTCTCTGAAGGTACAATGTCTTATGGTAAACAACAATGACGCTTGGTTATGGCACAAGAGGATTGCTCACATTCACATGGAGAACTTGAACAAATTGATTAAGCATGACTTAGTTATTGGTCTACCAAAGATAAAGTTCATCAAAGACAAATTATGTAATGCATGCCAAAAGGGCAAACAGACCAAAACAACTTTCAAATCTAAGAATGTGGTGTCTACTACAAGGCCACTACAATTGTTACACATGGATCTCTTTGGTCCATCAAGAACAAAAAGCTTCGGAGGTAATGTATACTCTTTGGTCATTATTGATGATTTTTCTAGATATTCTTAGACTTTGTTTCTTGTGCAGAAAAGTGATGCTTTCAAAGCCTTTAAGAAGTATGCTAAGCAAATCCAAAATGAAAAATCACTAAAGATTGTATCCATAAGAAGTGATCATGGTGGAGAATTCCAAAATGCTCAATTTGAAGAATTTTGTGAAGAACATGGTATCTCTCATAATTTTTCAGCACCTAGAACTCCACGACAAAATGGAGTAGTTGAAAGAAAGAATAGGTTTCTAGTGGAACTTGCAAGAACAATGCTTAGTGATGCAAATCTTCCTAAATATTTTTGGGCGGATGCGGTTAGTACGGCATGTTATGTTGGAAATCGAGTTATCATTAGACCTATAATAAAGAAGACTCCATATGAACTCTTCAAAGGAAGAAAGCCAAATATTGCTCACTTTCACATTTTTGGATGCAAGTGCTTTGTTCTTAATAATGACAAGGATAATCTAGGTAAGTTTGACGAGAAATCCGACGAAGGTATATTTCTTGGTTATTCGCTTTCTAGTAAAGCATATAGAATTTATAATAAAAGAACTTTAACTATTGAAGAATCTATGCATGTATCTTTTGATGAAACTAACCCCTCCAAGGAGGAAGTAGTTATTTGTGATGATGATGATCCTATAGATTTACCCTCGGAAGATCTTTCAATTGATCAAATTAAGAAATCACCGGAAAATCAAGAAAATATTGTACAACAAGATTCAAACACCAATGATCTACCAAAAGAATGGAGAACTCATAGAGACCATCTTATTGACAAAATTATTGGTGACATTTGCCAAGGAGTATCAACAAGATTGAATCTAAAAGATGCTTGCTTAAACATGGCGTTTGTTTCTCAAATTGAACCTACCAAAGTTGATGAAGCCTTAGGAGATGATCAATGGATTATTGCTATGCAAGAAGAATTAAATCAATTCGAGAGAAATCAAGTTTGGGAACTTGTTCCTAGACCAAGTGGTAAACACATCATAGGTACCCGATGGGTGTTTAAGAACAAACTTGATGAGAATGGTCTAATTGTTTGAAACAAAGTAAGGTTGGTTGCCCAAGGTTACAATCAAGAGGAAGGAATCGACTTTGAAGAAACATTTGCTCCGGTTGCAAGGTTAGAAGCTATACGTCTTTTACTTGCTTATGCTTGTTCAATAAATTTTCAGCTTTTTCAAATGGACGTCAAAAGCGCATTCTTGAATGGATACATCAACGAAGAAGTCTATGTCAAACAACCCCCGGGATTTGAAGAAATCAAACATCCTTCACATGTCTTTAAGTTGAGAAAGGCTCTTTATGGCTTAAAGCAAGCACCAAGAGCATGGTATGATAGACTTAGCAATTTTTTGTGTGAAAAAGGTTTCGAAAAGGGTAAGGTTGATAAAACCTTATTCATTGAGAAAATCCAAAGTAACACTTTATTGGTTCAAGTCTATGTTGATGATATCATTTTTGGATCGACTAACAAAGAGATGTGTGAGAAATTCTCATTGATGATGCAAGGAGAATTCGAGATGTCTATGATGGGAAAGATGAACTACTTTCTTGGACTACAAATCAAGCAACTAGAAGATGGAATCTTCATCAATCAATCTAAGTATTGCAAAGAATTATTGAAAAAGTTTGATATGGACAATTGTAAAGCCATGAACACTCCAATGGGCTCCGGTACATATGTTGATCAAGATGAATCTGGTACTTCAATTGATATTACAAAGTACAGAGGTATGATTGGTTCTTTATTGTATTTGACGGCAAGCCGTCCTGACATCATGTTTAGTGTTTGTCTTTGCGCTCGCTTTCAAGCAAATCCAAAGGAATCACACCTCATGGCAGTTAAAAGGATCATGAAGTATCTTAAAGGAACAGTCAATGTCGGCTTATGGTATCCAAAAGGTAGTACTTGCACTTTAATTGGTTATTCTGACGCTGATTATGCAGGTTGTAAAACTGATCGTAAAAGCACAAGTGGTACTTGTCAAATTATTGGAAATGCATTAGTATCATGGGCTTGTAAAAAGCAAGCATGTGTTGCTCTTAGCACGGCCGAAGCAGAATACATAGCAGCGGGTAGTTGTTGTGCACAAATTTTTTGGCTCAAGCAACAACTCCGTGATTACGGACTTGATCTCGGATGCATTCCTCTTCGATGCGACAATACAAGTGCTATCAATATTACAAAGAATCCGGTCATGCATTCAAGAACCAAACATATAGATATTCGACATCATTTTCTCCGTGATCATGTACTTAAAGGAGATGTCGAAGTCACTTTTGTGGATACTCATAACCAACTCGCAGATATCTTCACTAAACCGCTTGCTCGAGAACCTTTCTTCAAAATCCGAAGAGAACTTGGTATTTTGGATGAAGGTGATATCTAATGTTTCTCTTAAGATACACGTTTTAATTCTTATTTGTATCTATTTATATTTTTTCCCCATCCTTTTTGATGTTAACAAAGGGGGAGAAGAGTATGCATGTGTGTTGTTTTGTATCAAAGAAATTGCAGGCCCAAATAAATATCAAACTCACTCCAAAAATCAAAGAATCATGGACTTAGGGGGAGCATACAATTTAGGGGCAGCCTTGCATTTGCTCAACATGTTTGCTACACAAAACAACATGGAACAATTCAAGATCGTTTTCAAGACTTGGTTGTCATCATCAAAAAGGGGGAGAATGTAATTGAAAGCTTCTCAAGTCATATTTAAAGCATGTGTTTTGATGAAGACAACATGGACATCAACTTTCAAAGGATGCGCAAAAAGCTTATCAACATCAAATAAAAGTCTTGAAGATTATTGAAGAAATCATCAAATGTCAATATGGTATAAATAATTCTTTAAACCTTGAATATAGATGTTCACAATATGCATTCATCAACATATACATATTCCATAATTTTAACATCAAGAAAAACTTTGTTTGAAATACCTTTCAAAATGTATTTTTGAAAATAAACCTTTAGGAACCGGTTCCTCCCTAACAGGGAACCGGGTTCCAGCATTTCTCAAAAAACATGTCCCTGGATTTTGTACCAGGAACCGGGTTGTACCAATAGGGGAACCGGTTCCTGCGTGTAATTTTTTGAATTTCAAATTCTAACGTTCACTAAGAACCGGGTTCTGTCAGTGTCGGAACCAGTTCCTAGCGAACCAATGCAGCTTTTACTTTGTTTTTTGAACATTTTTCAAGTGGTATCTTTTCATGAATGCATTGCAACTTTTCATATGAATTGGCATGAATGAAGAGGTTCTTACAACTTTATAAAATGCAGATTTTCTTATTTCAAACAATGCTCAATACTTCAATTTTCAAATTAACAAATATACTTCTTCATTAACAATTTTCTCATTTTACTCACATTTGAAATTACACTTTCATGTGTTCATAATTTTGTGAAACTTGCCATATACACTTTCATCATCATTACAAGTTTCATTCATACATTGTGAACATTTATATACATTGTTGAGAATTGTTTTTATCTTGAAGAAGAAGATCAATTGAAGATTGATAAAGCTCTCCATATACTTCAAAATTAACCATTGTATTTCTTAAAGGTTTTTCCCTTACTATCCAGGATTGTTGGAAGTAAGTGTTGTGATTTGAAGAGGATTGTTCTTCATTCACATTAGTGTTTGTTTGGTCTTAAAGGTGTTAAGAACCTTTGATCACCCTATAGGTTAGATAATAAGCATAGGCTGTACAATCATTCTAACTATAGTGAAATCTCTTTCGTGTTGGAAAGGGGACTGGAGTACTCTCGGATTGTGAGGGGAACCATGATATATCACCGTGTTCTTTACTTTTCCGCATTTATCGCTTTCATCACCATAATCAGGAAAAGATAAAGATATAATCAAAACCTTCAAACACTTAACCAAAAATTACTACCAAGCATTCTCATAAAACCGAATAAATTTTATAAGACCTAATTCACCCCCCCCCCCCCTCTTAGGCACTCTGAGACTTACAAGTCATTCCCTCGCATGATTATTCTCAGACAGAGTCATCTCCGACAGAATGTTCTCAAGCAGAATAGATGTAAATCCCCAGCTAATCATCTTCGGTCACTATCCCCAGCGGAAACGAAGAACTCAACTCCCTATACTCTCCAGCAGCAGTCCAGGATTTATTTTCCCCAGCTAGAGAATATCACAATAGTATTGCATATCCATACATCATGGCATGCGCATACATATTATACAACACAATCTCATTTATTTTGAGAAAATCATTACCCAATACATTTCATACATCATGACATTACATACGACTAACTCTTTACTTTTCAGGGAAAGATGTAATCAAGTTCTCACAAGTTCTCTCTGGTTTAGTCAAACCGACACCAAGGTTTCTATTCCAGTTGAAGATATTCCAACACTTTTCAAGATTTTCTCTGGTTCAGTCAAACCGACACTAAGGTTTCTATTCTAGTTGAAGATGTTCTAAGACTTTCGTCTGGGTCAGCCGAATCACCGCTAAGATTCCCCTGATTTCTATGCCAGTCAAAGTTATTTCAAGACCTCTCCCGGGTTCAGTCAAATCGATACTAAGATTTCTCTCCCAGTTGAAGACAACTCGAGACGTTTCCCTGGTTCAGTCAAATCGATTCTAAGATTTCTATTCCAGTTCAAAAGCTATGAAGCCCGGAAACTGACCAAATAATAGTCAACCAAAAATACATCATACTGTGAAGCCTGGAGCACGACCGAATAACAGTACAAAATACTACGAAGCCTGGAAGCGACCAGATAGTGGTATATCTCAAATTCAAGCTATGAAGCCTGGAAATCGACAGGATAATATCTTAATTTCTACAAAATACTGTGAAGCCTGGAATCGACGAGATAGTGGTATATCTCAAATTCAAGCTATGAAGCCCAGAAATTGACCAGATAATATATTAATTTCTCCAAAATACTACGAAGCCTGGAATCGACCAGATAGTGGTATATCTCAAATTCAAGCTATGAAGCCCGGAAATCGACCAGATAATATCTTAATTCCTACAAAATACAACGAAAACTGGAATCGACCAGATAGTGGTATATCTCAAATTCAAGCTATGAAGCTCAGAAATCGACCGGATAATATCTTGATTTCTCCAAAATACTACGAAGCATGAAATCGACCAGATAGTGGTATATCTCAAATTCAAGCTATGAAGCCCGGAAATCGACCAGATAATATCTTAATTTCTCCAAATTACTGAAGCCTGGGACACGACAATATAATGGTATAAGACACCGTGAAGCCTGGAGCACGACCAAATAACGGTATGAGGCGCTGTGAAGTCTGTAACACGACCAGATAGAGGCAAGAGACACTGTGAAACCTGGAGGACGACTAGATAATAGTATGAGGTACTGCGAAGCTTGGAATTCGAACATATAGCAGTTTACTCGGCAAATTACTATTGAAGCCTGGAAACAATCGGATGATAGTATTCCTTAAATTCGAGTTGAAACCCAGATGCGACCGGATAACCACTTAATTCCTTATGAAGCCTGGAGTACGACCAGATAACAGTTTTTGAGATTGCAAAGCCTGGAGCATGACCAGATAGCAAGTTTAATCTCATCTCCCCAGTAAGTCACTGTAAAACCTGGAGCACGACCAGATAGAAATCAGTCTTCTTATCCTCAGAAAATCACTGTAAGGCCTGGAGCATGACCAAATAGCAGTTCATTTTCATCTCCTCGACTAAGATATGATTCCCCAGTAGAGTAACGGAAAACTGAAGTTCGTAAAATTCCATTTCTCCCAAGACAGAGACCAACATTCCTCAGCAGATTCCTCCTCAACTACAGGAACGGGAGTTCTCATCAAAGGAATATCTCAGGAAATCAACATCCTCCGGATGGAATCTTTAAGCCCATCTCCGACGATTCTATGTCATATCTTCCGGATGGAATCTTTAAGCCCATCTTTGGTGACCTTCCGTCATCTCCTCCAAATGGAATTTGTAAGCCCATTCCCGATACTACCTACATAGTCTAACACCATCTCAGACGAGTGCAAATTTCTGGGCACTCTAGTGTTCAATCATCTTCCACCTTCAGATTACAAAAGGCAGACAAGCCAATCTACATCCTCAGGTTTAAGAAGATTGAACAGGGGCAGCTTCTGTACCCCAAAATTTTCCCTCTCATTTCACTGAAGACATGCCTCTAGAGGTCCTCAATTGCTCAAGGATGACTAAGGATTGACCAAACAAATCCTCCTCATAAGGCAACAAGCATCAAACTAGGGTTTCACTCCTCATCAAGATGGTTGAAGTCCAAGGGTCCCAAATGCCTTACATGGTCCCAATATGTTCTCAAGATCATCCATGTCAAGTTTCATTCCTTGCACAAGAAGTTTTCTCAGTCAATTGCCCAGATGCCTGAAAATCAATTGTACTAGGTCAAAAGTCAATTGTGGCCCACATACAGTCAAACTTCAATATTTTTTGTCAACATCAACATTTTTAAGTGATATAAATCATTTTATCAAGGGTTGATCATGATTGCTCAAGGAATTCCCCAAATTCATTAAAACCCAAAAGTTGCTAAATTGGGTTTCACGGGAAAAGTTAACCAAACTTTGACCAGGCATAACTTCTTCATACTTCATCATAAATTTTCCATCCAAGGCTCATTTTGAAGAGGATGCATTTCCTTACAAGTCATCTTCATCACACAAGTTCAAAATATTCACTCATCAAAAGATATGAATTTCTACATTATAGGTCCTTTTGAAAAGTTAACAAAAACACCTTTTGGGTCAAAGCTTCTTACATGAACATGGAAGACCCAATTATGATGAAACCAAAAGGGTTATTTAGGGGACATCCTAATATTTCTTGAAAGTCCAAGAACACCTCTCTAGGGTTAAAATTGGAGGAGATATGCCTTGTCAAAGTTGACCATTTTTGCAAAATTGCCAAAAGTCAAATGTGCTCAAAAGTGCATTTTTTGTCAAATGGGCCTAGCTTCTCATGATTGCATCTTGTTAGAGACATGGTCACGACTCAAATCTGCATCCACACTTTATTTGCTTATTTATTTATTTTATTTGTATTTTGTATTATTTAAAATTCAAATTAAATCAAATAAATTGCAAAAAATATAAAAAGATTGGTTTTGATCTGATTTTTTGTAGGAATCAAATCCAATTAAGCTGGCATATCATATCCAAATTTTGCAAGGGATAATTGAATCAAAATTGGCATGATTAAGCTATTTTTGAAACATATCATACAAGGAGCAAAATCAAATCAAATTTCCATGATTTACCAAGATACAAATTGTTTTTGTTGACCTAATATGCTCTAGTATATAGACTGAACATAACCAATGCGCAAGAACAAGGATGGCAAGTCATGAAAGCTAGCAAGAAAACTCAAAATTTTGGCAAAAAGGTGTGGATCAGATTCTAGATTAGAGGACAATTCAAGCCATTCCAAAGCTCCGAATAGACTCATGGACATCTCCAGAACACTCTCCAACCAGTTGCACGCCCCAAAGCTCCAGGAATCATCACATAATCCTCACGGCTGGCACCCTCTGAACTCAAACTTGTTCCTTTGGTTTTACGTACTTTTAATCCAATTTGCTTGCATATACATGTTCATTATCATGCTGGGAATCTTTTTGATAGCCTGGATTTATGTTTTGAGGCAGGAATGGTTACTTGCCATAGTTAGGGTTCGTGAGCTTCAAATTGGGGAACCCTAGCTAGAGGCAAAATTGAGCCAAATTAAGGGCCTATTCATGTTCAGGGGAGGAAATACATTTTATTTATGCCCTTGAATGGAATTTATATTGCTTGAATTTCGTTTTAAAGATTCGCAGGTTTATAGCTACAGGCAAATACCGTCACTATAGCATACAGCGACGAATTCAACCGTAGGTAAAGAGTTGGTGTCAAAAATGACAGTCCTGGGGAAAGAGACAATAATGTGGCTGACCACCATTGGCTTATTCAAATTTCACGCGTTTTGTTATCATACTAAGTCATATTTTTATTATATTATTCTTGTTTCAATATTATAACAAATAGAACATGTAGCCCAGTGGTGAAGCGCGCGTTAGAAAGTAGAGAGGACATGGGTTCGATCCCAGGCCCCAGCATTTTATTATTTTCTTAATATTTGATAACCGGTTCTATGCATACACATTCCAAGACGTCCACCATACACCCTGATCTCAACCATTGGATTCATCACCAATCCAGATCCAAAGCCCATCAATGAAAGACTATGGTGCACCCTCCAAGCGTGGCTACACAAGATCAAGCGTGGGAGTGGGCTCAGCTAATGGGCTTGGCACAAATTCAACAATGCACCCCCTTTTTCAGATTCCAAACAGGCCCAATTTAATTCTTTTCTCTTTATTTCCTTTATTTTAATTATTTCATTAACTATTTTCTTTTTACAAATAGCACAAAAAATCATTTTTTATCATTAAATCAAAAAATCACAAAAACATAAAAATCATTTTTTTTCATACAAATATTTTATTTCCTTAATTAATTAGTTTAATTATTTAGGGCAAATTAATCCTTTTTTTCCTAATTAAAATAATTAGAAATTAGGGTTTAATTTGTACATAACCTAATTTTTTTCCCAAAGAATAACCTAAAAATTTTCTTAATTAGATTTTCTAGGTTTCTTAATTATTTCTCGCATTTAATTCACTGCCCACATTTTTTTTTAATTTATTTTTTTATTATTATTGTAACTGCTCCGAGTTTGTAATAGTAATTAGGGTTTCAATTCTGCATCTTTATTTTTGATCAAAATGATTATGTATCTGCAAAAGCCCTATAATAGTCAGGACTTTAACTTTCTCGCATTTTACTTCTGCAAATTATGAACTGCCTAGATGTTAATAGGATTGTATTGAAAGACAAACTGAAAATTAATACGGTAGAAAACCCTAAATGTGCAAAGATAAATTAACTGAAAATTACACTCGCACATGCTCACTCCTAGGGTTTACTCCACTCCGGTTTCCTTCGGTAAACGGTCATGAAGTATAGGGTTTGTTAGTGGTTGTCCTCTATCCCCAAAAGATCTAAAATGACTCATTCGGATGTTGCCTTGGAAAAAGATCTTTAAGGCTTTAAGATGATTACTAACATTTCCTAACATTGCTTTTGTGATCGTATTTATCCCTTAGAATGTCCCTAAAAAACTCGAACGACGATGCTACCTATTTCTCAATAATGGGATAACATTGTCTAAATGGAAAACAAACAGACCTTTTTTGAGTAGGTAGATTAGTTCTTAGGTACTTGCTCAAACAAACAAAAACCTTTTCACACAAACACTTTTCAAACAAAGTTTTCAAAAACAACTTCGTAACACTCTTGAGGACAGAAACAAGGGTTAAAACAAAGTAAAACAAAACTTTTCAAAACAAGCACACACAAGCTATTTTCAAAATGAGCAAGTACCTAAGAGCCCGTGGAAAACCACAGATATAAAGGGTGCTAACACCTTCCCTTTCTATAATCTACCCCCCGTACTCAGAAACATCTCGAAAAAGGTTTTTTCTGTTCTTTTTCCTTTTCCTGATTGGATAAAATAAAATTTGGTGGCGACTCTTGCTTACCACGACATTTTGCAAACAAAAAAATGCAAACCAGTATTAACAGTCGGTTCTTCCACCGTATCACAGTGGGAAAGAACATACAAACCACATTTGAATTAAATTTCAATTAAACTATTATTAAAATCATTCATCCATTTTTATGGAGTTAAACTCAATATCATGGATCCAATGATGTTAACAAAGTTCATAATCAAAAATTCAACCTAAGATCAGCCAGAAAATAATCAAAAAATAATATTGCATTTAGTATATATATTAAAAAAAGTTTTAAAATAGAAATAAAAGAGAAAAATATCAACTATGTTCAAATTAATCAAGAAATAAAAAGTAAGACCATAGAAAAATCATAAATGAACTAAAATAATTTTATAAAATTTTTGGTAATTTTTTAAAGTCAGAAACTATTTTTAAAATTAAAAGAAATGAGTAAAATTAACCAAAAATGATTAAAAAAATACCAAAGTCAGAAATAAAAAATGAATGAGATCATCAATATTTGTCACAATATCATTGGATCATTCCATAATTTTTTCAGAATTAAAAAATGCATAAAAGTATTTTTAAACATTTAAAACAAATCAAATAAAGTGAAAAATTATAAAAAAATATCAAAAGACAAAATAAAATTGTGAAAAAATAAAAATCAGAAAGAGAAAATTCAAAAATATTTTTATAATTATTTCAGATTTTTTGGACTAAAAATTAATTTTCTATGATTTTTTTAAATTTAAAGCAATTAAATATAAAAATCAGAAAAGAAAAATAAAGTCAAAAATATGTGGACCATTGGATGAGAATCAAAACGCGTTAGTAATCAAATCCAAGGGATCTGGCGCATTGTGCATATCATGGTCATTAGTGAATAAAGCATATAATCATTAATTAAATTAGATTTTCAAAAAAAAGATGGCGTGCCTTCATTGGTTGGAAGATGACACGTTGGTCATCTTCAACCTCCAGCCAACGTGAATTCCAGGTCTCTCAAACTGTAAAATCAAAAGCTCAGACCTATGCCATTCGCTTCATCTCTTCAAGACGAAGACAGCCACACCTTCGCGACAAATTTATATAAATTGTAGCTCAAGCAATTTGGAAGGAAATTTTTGAAAAGGGATTTGAAATTTCATGGTCAAAACATGTTTCCAGATAAAAGTAAGTGTTGTGACTAGAACCAGGGCAATGAGAGCATCACAGTGATATCAAAGTTTTGAAGAATTGATGAAGAAAACTACCTATTAAAGTTGAGTTGCAGAGCTCTGAAACTGGACTTCTATGGAGCAATATGGGGCACGATTCTTGAAGGTAATTATATGGTTAGCTTCGGGGAAGATCAAGGAAGGTAAATTGATAGAAAAATTGGATTAAAAAAAGGCTTGAAGACAGATTTCGAAGTTGCAGAAATTTGAGTTATGGAACAAGTTTGACAGTGTGATTCTGGCTATCCAAGCTTGAGAAAATGAATGAGGTATGACCCTCTATTTATAGGGAATCAAATGGAATTTCCAAGCGTGTGAAATGATGAAGTTTGGAGGGAAATCGTGTGAAGTTGCAAACAAGAAAAGTGTGACTTCTAATTTGATTAAAACTCATCCAAAACGTGCGTTTTGTTGTGCTAATCACTTCTGGAAGTTCAATAAACATGTTTAGAGGCAAAAACATGCAGAAACAAAGTGTTTAGAAGCTAAATCAATGATTTCAAATTCTGACTTTTGAAGAAACTTCAGTTTTAAGTTACCAAGTTCAAATCAATGGCATTCTCAGCTCAAGGGGTCTTAGGGCATGATTCTTGATGCTTTAGAATTATGATGTTACAAGCTTTGAAATGGAAAGAGAATGAAATAAAATGGATGCTTGAGCTGAATGTTTCATTGAGTCAAAGTTGGAGAAAAAGGGTTGACTTTCCCTACTTCGAAATATTTCAAAATTTTCTTCAAAAGTGACTTATAATGTTTTGCATCCAAACATGGCCTTCCACTTGTAATTTGCTCTTGACCAAATAATATGGCATGAAATAGGCCTCTTAAATGAAACTTTGAAACTTGAACCATTCAAAATATCCAAAAATTGAGAGAGTTATGAATTGTTGAAGTTGGCAAAAAATCATGAAATGACCTATAATCTTTTGTACCCTTAGGGCATCTTCCATCCATTTTCTCACTTTGCATATAAAAGAAGGAATAAAGTTCACATCCTCAAGATCATTATGGAAAAATATTGGGCCCAAGGTGATAAAAATTGACCAAGTTATTATCATTTGAAGTCACACATGAGAAATTGGGGGTTCATCTAGAGGACTTGTAATCTTTCTTCATCATCAAGTTTCTTCCACATGAAAACTCCTTGAAACCTTTGAAGTGATTTTTTAATAACCCTTTGAAGAGAAGGATTTCTTTGGAATCACTCAAAAATACCAAAATATGAGCAAGATATACTTCTTTGAAGTTCAAAATCCTAGCTCCTAGATCAAGAAAATGCTTTGAGGAACCTTGACAATTTTGAACCACCTTCTTGTACCAACACTCTTGCTTTGTAAATAGAAGTTATTGAGGATAAAAATGAGAATTCATAGCTACCAAAACCACTTCCATATCTTCAGAATTTAGAGAAATATGTACTTGTGACCAATGGGAACAAGGCCTTGTCCATCCATGACAACTTCTTCAATCAATCCCATGCATTTTTTAATCAATCTTGATAACTTGGAAATGTAGTGAACCAAAATAACCTTGCCATGCCATCCATTCCAAAACAACTTCAATGGTGAGGTTTGTACTTCTCAAGCTTTATTGACTAGGGTATGGAAATAAACTCATGAACCCATGGAGAAACTTGCTAAACCTCGTTGCCTTTACCTACATTATTAACAAGTAAGACAAACCAACATTGCATTTTATTAATTAAAAGGAAAATCAAGGCAAAATATTCATGATCACAAAAGAAAACAAGTCAAGGTGCTTGGTGATTCCTCAAAGAGAAAAGCTAAAGATAGGGAGGAGAACCAAAAGCCCTAATGTGATCTTGTTGTGATTGAATCAACATGGTATGATGAGGGGATCTTAGGGGGAAAAATTGGGGTACAATAGCTTCCCTTATTTAAGTTTCTTCTATCCGGAGATATGAAGGTTAAAAATTTTCATGTCGACGCGATCAGAGATACTTAAATATAAAACAAACCCTATTTTTGGCCCTAAGATGCCATGCAATGCTTATGAGCATGAATGCACATGAACAAAATCAAAGAGACGCAAAACACCGTTGGGGATGCATAAAAGAAAATAAAGAAACAAAAGAGAAACCCTACCAGGATAATAAATCATTGGTGGATAAAAAGACCTAACTCATAGAGGATGAGAAAAAAGTCAAAGGATACACCAACTTTACTGAAAGTGAAACTACCAACATTCACTGAAGGTAGAAAGAGGAAAGAAATAACAACACCGACGTTTATTAACGGTGAGATACCAACATTCACTGAAGGTAGAGACAAATATTCATCGATGTTCACTGACGATTAACTACCAACTTTCACTGAAGGTAGAAGGAAAAGAAATATCATAGCATCGCCGTTCACTGACGATGAACTACCAACGTTCACTGAGGGTAGCAAAAAGATAAAAATCACCAACTTTCACTGATGGTGACCTACCAACTTTCACTGAAGGTAGAAAGATAATATATCATAGCACCACCATTCACTGACGATGAACTACCAACATTCACCGAAGGTAGCAAAAAGATAACAAGCACCAACTCTCACTGAAGGTGACCTACCAACTTTCACTGAAGGTAGAAAGAGAATATATCATAGCACCTCCATTCACTGATGATGAACTACCAACATTCACTGAAGGTAGCAAAAAGATAACAAGCACCAACTTTCACTGATGGTGACCTACCAACTTTCACTGAAGGTAGAAAGAGAATATATCATAGCATCGCCGTTCACTGACAATGAACTACCAACATTCACTGAAGGTAGCAAAAAGATAACAAGCACCAACATTCACATAAGGTGACCTACCAACTTTCACTGAAGGTAGAAAGAGAATATATCATAGCACCGCTGTTCACTGATGATGAACTACCAAAGTTCATTGAGGGTAGAAAAAATATAACAAGCACCAACTTTAACTGAAGGTGATCTACCAACTTTCACTGAAGGTAGAAAGAGACTATATCATAACACCTCCATTCACTGATGATGAACTTGAAGAAGTGAAAAACACAAGAAGGGGGGTTGAATTGTAAAACTTGAAATCAAATGTAGACAACACGTTATTTTTATCCTGGTTCGTTTGATCTCAAACTACTCCAGTCCACCCGTCAAGGTGATTTCGCCTCTCTCCAACGAGGTCTTAATCCACTATATTCAACTGAATACACAAACTACTTTAACAACTGTCAAAGCCTTCTTGAGTCTAACCACATACCTGTTTATCTCAAGGAAATTCTCTTTTACAGATAAATGAACAAATGTGTGTTTGATGTTTTCTAGAAAAATATATATCACAACTGTGATAATACACAATATGAAGCTTATAATGAACTATACTGCTAATGCTATTGAGTTGGCGTGGTTGAAAGCTTTAGCAATTTGAGTGAGAGAGATTTCTTATGCGTGCGTGCGTGAAAGAGTATTAGCCAATTCTTTTCTCACTGACTTGTTTATATAGCATGGAATAGATACGTTGTTGTCCATAATTCCATTTCAATGCTCATAACGTTCTTTCCTTTTTGAGAAGATCTTTGTCTTTGATAAAGCCATTGGTAATTAATCTGCCTTGAATGCATAGTAACGTTGACACTTCAGAATGTTCTGCTTAATGAAAATCAGAGTGTTCTTGGATTTAGCTTATTCTGGAGTTACTGAGTGCTGATGACATGGTTATGATCTTGATCAGAATCAGAGTATGTTAAGCGCAGATACTGTTCATCATGCTTCAGCATAGCACATGAATTGATCTTCTGATGGTGACATATCTTCTGATGCTGATGTTGATACTGATATTCTGATGTTGATTCCATCAGAGTTTCTGCAAATACACAACATAATTTTTGAGTAGCATATATGTCTTATATAAATCTCATAATTCATTTAATCTTGTATTTTGTTATCATCAAAACTCTAACTGAGGGTTGTAGAATCAAACTATGTTCTAACAATCTCCCCCTTTTTGATGATGACAAAAACCAGATTTTTTCAATTAAAATAAAATGATGAAAGTTATCAGAGATTAAGGATAGAGAGGAATCGGTATCAGAGATAATCAATTAACGAATATAAGGTATCAAAGATAAGAAGATAAGGAATAGAAGTATCAGAGTAAACAGACGAGGAATAAAAGGTATCAGAGTAATGAAAAGAAAAAACTCCCCCTGAGTTGATTACTTCCCTTTGATTCCTTGAGATCTTGAGCATCAGAACTTTACTTGAACTTTCTTTGAGCATCAGAGTGTTACTTTATCATAGTTCATCAGATTCTTGTACTTGTAAGCTTTTCAGAACAAAGAAAATATATAAGAATGTTAGAATGTTTGAGACTTTTTGTCTCAGTAATCCGTTATTGAAAAATATCATTATTTCTCCCCCTTTTGTCAGTTATCAAAAAGCACGAATAATCAGAGTTAAAATGATCAGAGCAAACAAAAAAAACGTTTGTATTAAAACAGAAGCAATGAGAGTTTAGAACAAGTAAAAATATTACAGACAAACATGTAAAGAAAACAAGGAAAACACAGTAAAATTCTAAGAAGGAGGAAGTCGTGTGAACAGAGCTTCCAACATGCTCTTGATTTGATTGCCGGTTTCCTGTTGCTGAGATACTATGTTTGCTATAGAATCAATCTTGATATCCTGCTTGTCCATCCTTTCATTCATCAGCATATCTGATCTCTTCAAATCCTCCAGAGCCTGCCTGTCAAGAGAGGAAGCTTGAGGATCTTCAGATACAGGTTGCTTCTCAGAGCTTTTTGTAGTTTCTTCTGCTTGACCCAAGTCTTCAGCTTGAATTACCTGTTCTTCTGCAGGTTGAGCTGTAGATGTTGGACGCTTTTCAGACCAAGGCTCAATGTCCAGATGGAGAGCTTCTTCCTTCAGTAGCTTGCTCAGAACTGGACCTTCCATTTCCTTCAGCAGATTGTTGAAGTTCTGTTGAGCCTGTTCATAGCTCTGGTCTTTCAGCTTGAAGGTTTCAGCACAAACCCATCTTCTGAATTGTGTCCAGAGGAAGTCTGAGACAGCAGGATCAACCACTTCCAGACTTGCTTGTTTTAAAGAAGTGATCCACTTCTGCATATCTATTTCAAAGTTCAACAAGCTGGAACCAACATCTGGTTGTTTCAGTTTAGGGATGGCTGTTTTCTGGTTTATTGCAACAAGGCGTTCAAAGACTGTTAGATCAATGACAATCTTGCTGTGGTTTTCTGTATTTTTCTTAGGTGGGGGAGTGGGAGAGTCAGAAATGACGATTGGACTTGATGGGGTATTAGGTGGAGTTGTTTCTGGTGATGAGGGTAGTTGAGACATATTAACAGTGGTACCAAATGGCAATTGAATGGCCAAAGGTTGTGGTTTAGGGGACTCAGAGGTTTGAGCCTCAGAGTTTTGAGTCTCAGGTTGTAGAGATTGTGCATGTTGAGGAGAGGGTTGATTAATATATGGTTGAGGAGAGGAAGGTTATGGGATTTCTGGTTCTGGTATTGGAGAGAGTGGAGTTTTTGGAATTGGTGAGAGTGGGATGTCAGGTTGTGGTAAGATGGGAATTTGTGTTTAGATTTGGATTTTCTGTTTGGGGAGCGGAAGTATGTTGGTCTATATCAGACAGAACTTGTGCAAGTTCTGGTTCTGGTATGGTTGCAGTCTTTGGATTTTGTGGTTTGGAGCGGAATATTCTGAGGGTTAATGACTCAGAAGGGTCAAAGTCAACTTCAAAATCATCATAGGTTTGTGGTGTTGGGATATCAGAAGGAGTTGGAATGGGAGTAGGAATAGATGTGGAAACAACAGTTGAATTTAAAACAGTAACAGAAACAGGATTACCTCTTTTCTTTGGAGTCTGCTGGGATGGTCCTTCTGTAGCAGCTTTCCTCTTCTTTGTCTTCTTCAGAACAACCTCTGGTGCCTTCTGCTGAAGATCTTGAATATTTAGATTAGGTGTTGTACCATCAGCTTTGCACACATCCAAATATCTCAGCATGATTTGAGGCTTGGAGTCAATCTCTGAGAACATAGGGAAGTCGTCCAGAGGACTCTTCTGCTGGAAATTTCAGCAAAAGGAGTGATGCTGGGCTCCTTCTTAATGTTCTCTATCAGCTTCATTTTCTTTAGATTTTTGGCATTCAGCTGCTTGCCAACAGAAGGTTCCAGGGTGTTGATCTCTTGTGCCTCTGTCAAATGTTTAATCAGCCTATTCTCAGTCAGAATATCTAATATTAATCTTCCCAAGGGTATCCAATCCCTTTTAGTAGGTTCCTCTTCCCTTGTCTCCTTGACACTTGTTCTGAGATGGTTGAACAAAAGATGAGCTAGATTAATCTTGACCTTCTGAGAAATAAAATAGATCAGAAATTGCTGATCTATGTTTATGTAATCAGGAGAGCTGGTAGGCTTCCTGTGGTTGAAACAGCCCAGAATAATCTTTGCCCAACTTTTGTGCTTTTCTTTCAAGTCCCTTATCTTGCTGGAGGGAAGCCCCATCGTGAAAATTTCCATTGCAATTAGGGCAGCATCTTGACATATTTCTGCCATATCAATACAGCGAATACCACCTCCATTGTAGCCAATCAGACGAGCAATCAGGTCTTCAGTAATCACAATCTTCTTCCCCGTGATGTGGGATGTAAATTGGTGATTTGAAGAAGAAGCGTGAATCCAAAATTCCTTAACCAAAATAGGAAAAGTTGGACCCACCAGCCTGTCAAAGTACTTCTCCCAACCTTGAGCTTGAACCTCTTTTGATAAATCAAAGCCATTTTCCTTGAGACTGTTGAAATCCACTATAATTTCTGACAGAACTTCAAGGTTCTTGATAGGAGTGAGAAGCGTTCTGAGAGGAACTTCATATTGCTCAGATGATGCATCTTTCTGGGAACCTGATGAAGGATTGTTGGAAGAAGCCATGTTCACACGAGGATTTTTGAAAAAAGATTGAAAGGTTTTCTTGAGTGAAAAAGAACACAGAAAACAGAGATATTGAAAGCAAATGAAGATGAAGGTAAAAGTGTGTGAATGGTGTGAAGAGTGTTTAAATATATTTCTAAAAAGTTTTTGAAAACATAAGCGTTTAAGAGAGAGAAATAAATCATGATTATTAACATTTAATGTTAGCTGATTTTAGGGGATTCAAAAAGATACTTAAACGGTTACCAATGACATGTGTCTCAATGCATCCAATCAGCGCTTTGCCTTTTCATAAGCGTGAACGCATGTTCAGCCTCAGGAAACAGCTGATGTATGGATGACACTTGTTTGCTTGAGTGAACAGCACATCTATCCTTGAACTGAAGCGCTCAGATCTTCATGAATAGATTCTGATACAATCTGCATTTCTAAAATTCTGAAAGAGGATTGATTAGAAGTTCACAGAAAAATAAACACAATTCTGAAGGTTAATATATAAAATTAAAACAGTTTTATTCTGGACAGAGCTTCATGCTGAGATGTTTCAGAATGAAGTTGAACCTATCTTCAGAAAGAGGTTTTGTGAAAATATCAGCCCATTGATGGTCTGTGTCAATAAATTTTAAATTTTAAATCCCTTTCTGAATATAGTCCCTAATAAAATGATGTTTTATTTCTATATGCTTAGCCCTAGAATGCAAAATTGGATTTTTACTTAAGCAAATAGCCGAAGTGTTATCACAGAGGATAGGAATGTTACTCTCATATATCTGGAAGTCCTCAAGTTGACTTTTCATCCAGAGCATTTGTGTGCTGCATCTAGCTGCTGCTATGTTTTCAGCTTTTGCTGTTGATAGAGCAATTGTGGATTGTCTTTTGCTGGACCAAGAGATCAGATTTTCTCCCTGAAACTGGCAGCTTCCAGAAGTGCTTTTACGTTTAACTCTGTCTCCAGCAAAGTCAGCATCACAGTATCCTACTAAGCTGTAATCACTAGATTTTCTATAAATCAGACCCAGATTAGTAGTACATTTCAGATACTTGAAAATTCGCTTAACAGCTGTTAAGTGAGATTCTCTAGGATCTGATTGGAATCTTGCACAAATGCATACACTGAATAAAATATCAGGCCTTGAAGTTGTAAGATAAAGAAGAGAACCAATCATACCTCTGTAGACCTTCTGTTCTACCTTTTTGCTTACCTCTTCTCTTTCTAAAATGCACGTGGGATGCATTGGAATCTTTGATGGCTTACATTCTGAGAGATCAAATTTCTTCAGAAGTTCTCTGACATATTTTCTCTGATGAATGTAAGTTCCTTCTGGGGTTTGATTGATCTGAATGCCCATAAAGAATTTCAGTTCCCCCATTAGGCTCATCTCAAATTCTGCCTGCATACACTTAGCAAATTCTCTTCCCAGAGAAGATTTAGTAGATCCAAATATTATATCATCAACATAAATCTGACATACTAAAATGTCATTCTTAACTGTCTTACAGAATAAGGTTGTGTCCACCTTCCCTCTGATGAATTCCTTTTCTAACAGGAAGTTACTTAGTCTTTCATACCAAGCTCTGGGAGCTTGTTTCAGACCATACAGTGACTTCTTTAGTTTGAAAACATATTCTGGATTTTTTGAACTTTCAAAACCAGGAGGTTGGTGCACATATACCTCTTCTTCTATATAGCCATTTAAGAATGCACTCTTGACATCCATCTGATACAGAGTCATGCCTTTATTAACAGCAAAAGAGATTAAAAGTCTGATAGATTCTAACCTGGCGACTGGAGCAAAGGTTTCTGTATAGTCTATCCCCTCTTGTTGACTATAGCCTTGTGATACCAATTGTGCCTTGTTTCTGATGACTTCACCTTGTTCATTCATTTTTTTCTGAATACCCATTTTGTTCCAATGACGTTGAATCCTTTTGGTTTAGGAACTAGATCCCATACGTCATTCCTTGTGAATTGATTCAGCTCCTCTTGCATTGCTAGAATCCAGTCATTGTCCAGAAGTGCTTCATCAATTGTTGATGGTTCAATTAGAGAAACAAGTCCCATGAGGGATTCTTCAGAGTTTCTGAAGCTGGCTCTTATTCTGATTGGATCTTCCTTTCTTCCTAAGATAGTTTCTTCTGGGTGATCCATACTGCTTCTAGATGGTCTTTTCTGAGGTAGATCAACAGAAGATGCTGGATTGCTTGCAGTGCCTCTTTCTGATGTTGAGGGAGTGTCTATGTTAAGAGCTTCTGATGACTTGTCTTCAGTACCTGTGAATTCAACTTCCATACCTGCAAGTAATTCATTCTGCTTTGACTTTTGAGAGTCAAGCTTATCATCAAACCGAACACTGATTGATTCTTCCACAATCTGTGTTTCTGTATTGTATACTCTGTACCCTCTTGAGCGTTCAAAGTATCCTAACGTAATACACTTCTGTTCTTTAGAGTCAAACTTGTTCAAATAATTTTAAGTATTCAAAATAAAGCAAGTACATCCAAATGGATGAAAATAAGAAATGTTGGGCTTTCTGTTCTTCCACAATTCATATGGAGTCTTTTCCAGAATAGGTCTTATAGAGATTGTATTCTGAATGTAGCACGTTGTGTTAATTGCCTCTTCCCAGAAGATCTTAGCAACGTTAGTCTCGTTGATCATGGTTCTGGCCATTTCTTGCAATGTTCTGTTCTTTCGTTCAACAACTCCATTTTGCTGGGGAGTTCTAGGACAAGAGAAATCATGCAGAATGCCTTTGTCATTAAAAAATGATTCAAAATCTTTGTTTTCAAACTCTCCACCATGATCACTTCTGACTTTGACGATTCTAAGATCCTTTTCATTCTAAACTTGGTTGCAGAAGGTGACAAACATAGAGTGTGACTCGTCTATGTGTCTTAAGAACTTTACCCATGTCCATCTGCTATAGTCATCTACGATTACTAACCCATACTTCTTGCCACTGACTGAAGCAATTTTAACTGGTCCAAATAAGTCAATGTGCATAAGTTCTAATGGCTTAGAGGTGGAAACAACGTTTTTATATTTGAAAGCAGGTTTTGCAAACTTGCCTTTCTGACATGCTTCACACAGAGCATCTGAATTGAACTTCAGGTTAGGAAGTCCTCTGACCAGATTGAGTTTGTTAATCTGAGATATTATTCTCATACTAACATGCCCCAATCTTCTGTGCCAGATCCATTGCTCGTTGTTAACATACAGAAGACACTTTACATTCTGACTCTTCAGTTCAGAAAGTTTTATTTTATAAATGTTGTTTCTCCTCTTTCCATTAAATAGGATAGTCACATCTTTCTGACTAACAGCTTTACATGAATTTTGATTAAAGATTATATCATAACCGTTATCACTTAATTGACTTACGGATAACAGGTTATGCATTAATCCATCTACTAATAGAACAATACTTATAGAGGGAAGATTTATGTTACCTACTGTTCCAGAGCCAATGATCTTTCCCCTCTGATTGCCTCCAAAGCCTACGTGGCCTCCAGGCTTAAGTTCCAGGCTTTGGAACATATGCCTTCTTCCCGTCATGTGTCGTGAGCAGCCAGAGTCCAGGTACCATGGCTGGTGTTTCTGCTCTGTTGCTAAAGATATCTGCAACATGTATTATTTTATCCTTAGGTACCCATATTTTCTTGGGTCCTGATTTGTTAGTTTTACCAAAACTCTAGTTGAATTTTGGTTTGACAGAATAATTACTACTGGTATATTTAATGTCGTGTGTGTGCCCATATACAAAGTGTCAATTAAGTGGAGTTCGTTTAATAACTAAATCCATGGAATTCTTTGGTGTAGGTACCTTACCTTGGTATCCTATTCCTTTTCTGCCATTTCTTCTAACTCCATAGATCATTGAAACCATTTTGCTTCTATCTATGCTTTTAGCTAGAAACTTCTGAAAGCTGTGATCATACTCCTTGATGATCTCATCAGCACTGCTGGGAGTTTTAGGGATTGTTTCCTTCTGAGAGTTTTGTAAAAGATTTTCTAATTTTGAAATTTTATTTTTCAACTCAGAATTCTCCAATTTGAGACTTTCAGATTTATCAGAGTCAGAAGCAAGATTCCTTTTCAGGTTTCTGAATTTGACTCTGATCTGCTGATATCTTTCCAGAATCTCATTAAGGCTTTCAGCTAGTTCAGCCTTAGTAAAGTTAATAGCAAAATCAGGAAATACCTCTTCTGTGTCTGATTCAGAGTCTGATTCAGAAGCTTCACTGTCTTCTGTTATGTTTGCCATGAGAGCTATGTTTGCTCTCTCATCATCTGATTCTAAGTCAGCTTCAGATGTGTCAGAGTCATCCCATGTAGCCATGATACTTTTCTTCTTTTCCTTGCCAAACTTCTTTTTGGGCTTTTCCCTCTGGAGCTTTGGGCAATCACTCTTGTAGTGTCCTTGCTCGTTACATTCATAGCAGATTATGTCTTTGTTGTTTGGCTTTCTGCTTCCTGAAGAGCCTTCAGATCTTCTGTATCCAGAGGAGGGTTCTGACCTTCTGTATCTTGAGGAGGACTCATTCTGATTCTCTTATCTTCTTGGATTCCTGAACTTTCTTTGCCTCTGCTTCCACAGTTGGTTCACCCTTCTGGAGAGGAGAGACAGTTCATCTTCTTCTGATGAGGACCCATCAGAGGTTTCTTCTACAGCCTGCAAAACTTTGGAGTCAGATTTTCTGTTAGATTTTAAAGCTAATGGCTTACCTTGCTTTTGAGGTTCATCAGCTTCTAGTTCTATCTCGTGACTTCTGAGGGAGCTGACAAGTTCCTCCAGAGAGATTGTGTTGAGATCCTTAGCTAGCTTCAGCGCTGTGACCATTGGCCTCCACTGTTTTGGCAAGCTTCTGATGATCTTCTTAACATGATCAGCAGTAGAATACCCTTTATCCAGAACTTTGAGACCAGCAACCAGAATTTGAAATCTTGAGAACATTGTTTCTATGGATTCACTTTCTTCCATCTTGAATGCCTCATACTTCTGAATGAGCGCAAGAGCTTTAGTTTCTTTAACTTGAATGTTGCCTTCATGCGTCATTCTCAGAGAATCAAACATATTATTTGCAGTGTCTTTGTTTGATATCTTTTCATATTCATAGTAAGAGATGGCACTGAGAATAATTGTTATGGCTTTGTGATGATTTCTGAAATCACGCTTTTGTTGATCAGACATTGCTTTCCTGTCAATCTTCTGACCACTTGCATTCACTGGGTGCATGTATCCATCAGTCACCATATCCCACAGATCAGCATCATGGGCCAGAAAGAAGCTTTCAATTATGTCTTTCCAGTAATCAAAGTTCTCTCCATCAAAGACTGGAGGTTTGCCACTGAATCTGTCTCTTTCTTCATTGTTGTCATTGCTGATGTTTTGATGTTGTCCTGCCATAGTGTTTTTCAAACGCTGGATCTTGTACTGACACAATTAAGTGTTATAAGCTCAGAACCAGGCGCTCTGATGCCAATTGAAGAAGTGAAAAACACAAGAAGGGGGGTTGAATTGTAAAACTTGAAATCAAATGCAGACAACACATTATTTTTATCCTGGTTCGTTTGATCTCAAACTACTCCAGTCCACCCGTCAAGGTGATTTCGCCTCTCTCCAACGAGGTCTTAATCCACTATATTCAACTTAATACACAAACTGCTTTAACAACTGTCAAAGCCTTCTTGAGTCTAACCACAAACCGGTTTATCTCAAGGAAATTCTCTTTTACAGATAAATGAACAAATGTGTGTTTGATGTTTTCTAGAAAAACTATATATCAGAACTGTGATAATACACAATATGTAGCTTATAATGAACTATAATGCTAATGCTATTGAGTTGGCGTGGTTGAAAGCTTTAGCAATTTGAGTGAGAGAGATTTCTTATGCGTGCGTGCGTGAAAGAGTATTAGCCAATTCTTTTCTCACTGACTTGTTTATATAGCATGGAATAGATATGTTGTTGTCCATAATTCCATTTCAATGCTCATAACGTTCTTTCCTTTTTGAGAATATCTTTGTCTTTGATAAAGCCGTTGGTAATTAATCTGCCTTGAATGCATAGTAACGTTGACACTTCAGAATGTTCTGCTTTATGAAAATCAGAGTGTTCTTGGCTTTAGCTTATTCTGGAGTTACTGAGTGCTGATGACATGGTTATGATCTTGATCAGAATCAGAGTATGTTAAGTGCAGATACTGTTCATCAGGCTTCAGCGTAGCACATGAATTGATCTTCTGATGCTGACATATCTTCTGATTCTGATGTTGATACTGATATTCTGATGCTGATTCCATCAGAGTTTCTGCAAATACACAACATAATTTTTGAGTAGCATATATGTCTTATATAAATCTCATAATTCATTTAATCTTGTATTTTGTTATCATCAAAACTCTAACTGAGGGTTGTAGAATCAAACTATGTTCTAACAGAACTACCAACGTTCTCTGAGGGTAGAAAAAAGATAACAAGCACCAACTTTCACTGAAGGTGACCTACCAACTTTCACTGAAGGTAGAAAGATAATATATCATAGCATCGCCGTTCACTGAAGATGAACTACCAACGTTCACTGAGGGTAGCAAAAAGAAAACAAGTTATTTCCAAAATCCCGGTGTTTCACCTAGAACGGGTCTCAACTTCTTCTTTAACCAAGGAATTATGCCTGGAAAGGGTAATGTATAAGTTATCTTAAATAAATAGACTAACACTTGCAAAGATTTCACAATGAACTGACTCCGCGATATTGAAAGTCTTACCATCCACTGGTGTAATTTTACAACGGACTACAAACTATACACTCATAGAGAAGATAGCAAAAAAGTTACGTCGACTTTTACAAGTTGCTCAAATAAAGATACATGCTACTTGTTATTATAGGAAGGATTGTAAAAAATGATTTTAGGGAAATGCAATATGACTTCCTGGGGAAACGCCAATATATTCCTGCTGAGGAGATAAAAGTCTTCTCGTGCAAAATAAATGCACATTCTCAAACCAAAACTCGAAGCTTTCAGACGTCCAAAGTAATAATATTTTGGGAAATAAAGATTCGATCTAAAAATAAACTGGACTAAAACAAAATACCAAAACACATCCTTTGAGAAATAAACTCAAGAGGGAAACCCAAATCATCCAGACAAAGAGTTGTGCAGGAAGGCTAAAGCAAAAATCTTCCACGAGGGACAATTCAGTGGGGATATTGAAAGAACATACACTTTCTGCTTAAGGCCAACACTCTATTGGAGAGAGGAAAACACAACTCTGCAAAACAGGGAAATACGTCCACAAAATAATAAAGAATGTAAATGAGCAATGATTTGCCAAATTTAACTATGCATGATGTATGTATAAATGTATGAGTGCTATCGTGCATATGCTGACAAAACAGAAATATAACACTGGGAGTAACCAGGCAAAACCAACTCGTGCACAAACAACCCTCGGCTAAATCACATCTAAGATGATAATTCGAAGAAAAAGTAAGCACCAACTGAGGAAACAAAATCCTAATGCATGGCTTACCTTCACTGGGGAGAAACGTAATTCGAAAGTAAACAAAACATAGAGACAAAACAGTACAGATACAGAGATATAACATCCTTCTCCAAGCTTCACCAGGGAATAGCACTCAGACTTCAACGGGGAAACACATGTTTTCAAAGGTAACACTACTACTGGGGATTGCAAAATTAATTTCAAGTAAAGCAGGTGGACACCAACTCATCAAAACATTCACTGGGGAATTCAGGCCCATTTTTAAGGAGGAAAAACATACAAACTTCGCTAAGGCATATATTGCCCGATCATCGAGATATTAACCGGGGATTCCGTGCTGACTTTATTGGGGAGGTCAACACCACATTCTCAAAGGGAAAACCAATATACGTTCTTCACTGGAGAAACCGGAGACATGTGTTCTTTGAGAGTAATTATTGTACCAAGAAAGAATTTCTATCAACCATGCGAAACCTTCATTGGAGAAATCTTGGATTGAGTCTTCACATCGTGAAAACTCAGAAAAGAAGAAGAAAAAATGAATCAAGACTTGACTGGGAAGAATGGAGTCACAGACCCAATACAACGAAAACATCCTGAGTAAACCTTCCCAGGGGAAACAAAAACTTCTCAAAACAACTGGAGTTCGTCCATTCCTGGGATCACCACTTTAGTTTTTCTCTTGCATCACAAATTCTAAAGTAAAAGCAAATTGTAAATTCTTTTTGAAGATCAATTTGGTTATTTAATCTTTTCGCTTTGAAAATTATTATCAATAATAAAGGGATTCTTTGCAACATAAATAAAATAAGAAATACAAAGAATTGGGTAAAAGCTCAAATTTCATTAATAGAATGGTAGTCTGCAAATGGAGAGACTCCGTGGATGATTACAAAGTTCAGAAAATGGTAGTATATAATGGAAAAGATACATTGAGATACAATGACCACTATCCCCTCTAACAACTTTTGAAATCCCGAGCAGCAGCTTCCGTTGAAGTATGATGAGGATCCGAGAAGATTGATGCTTCAATGATTAAGTCTTGTCTGATGTAGTTACTTGCCAAGAAAGTCCCTAACTTTTGCCTAAGCTGCCCTTGCGGGTTTTCAACTTAGCGGGAAATTTATTCTGTTTATGTCTCTAATTTTTGCCTAGACTTCCCTTTCGGGTTTTCGTCCTACCGAGACGCTCTTTTTTTGCCTAAGTCGCCCTTTCTAGTTTTCAACTTAGCGAGATGTTCTTTTATTTCTTTAGGTGAAGTATTTCTTTACTACATCAACATTCATGGGACGTGGGAGCTCCTCACCATCCATAGTTTCAAGAATTAATGCACCGCCAGAGAAGGCTTTCTTGACAACGTATGGGCCTTCAAAATTGGGATTCCACTTGCCCCTAGAATCAACGTTAAAAGACATGATCTTCCTGAACACGAGGTCGCCTTCTCTGAATTCACGAGGCTTGACCTTCTTATCAAAATATTTCTTCATTCTCTTCTGATATAACTATCCATGACACAAAGCTGTCATTCTCTTCTCTTCGATCAAATTCAATTGGTCAAACCTGCTTTGGACCCATTCATCCTCTGACAACTTGGTTTCCATTATCACTCGCAAAGAGGGAATCTCAACCTCGATTGGGAGTACAACTTTTATTCCGTACACAAGGGAGAATGGGGTTGCTCTTGTTGAAATGTGGATAGATGTCTGATATCCATGCAAAGCAAAAGGGAGCATTTCATGCCAATCCTTATAAGTAACAACCATCTTCTGGATAATCTTCTTGATATTCTTATTAGCAGCTTCAACAACACCATTCATCTTTGGTCTGTACGGAGATGAATTGTGATGGACAATCTTGAATTCCTCACAAAGTTCTGTCATCATCTTGTTGTTCAAATTCGAGCCATTGTCAGTGATAATTCTACTTGTCACACCATATCGACATATAAGATTATTCTTAATGAAGCACACAACCACCTACTTCGTAACATTAGCATATGAAGCTGCTTCCACCCATTTGGTGAAGTAATCAATTGCTACCAAGATAAAACGGTGTCCATTCAAAGCTTTGGGTTCTATCATCCCAATCATGTTAATACACCCACATAGAGAAAGGCCATGGGGAAGAGATCATATTGAGAAGTGTCGGAGGCACATGAACCTTGTACGCATAGATCTGGCATTTATGACAATTCTTTGCAAATTTGTAACAATCAGATTCCATTGTCAACCAATAGTAACCTGCCCTTAGCATCTTTTTAGCCATCGAATGTACATTGGCATGAGTTTCAAATGAACCTTCATGAATCTCATGCATCAACATGTATGATTCGTGTCTATCCATGCATCTGAGCAAGACCATGTCATAATTTCTCTTGTACAACACATTTTCACTGAGGAAGAAACTGCCAGCCAATCTTCTCAATGTCTTTCTATCTTTATTTGAAGCACCAATCGGGTATTCCTGAGTCTGAATAAAATGCTTGATATTATAATACCAAGGTTTTCATCTGCTACCTCCTCTGTTGTAAACACATGAGCGGGCCTATGCAGTTGCCAAACTACAGTTCGAGGTATATCGTTCCCATCATTTACTTGATACATAGAAGCCAGAGTTTCTAGAGCATCCGCCATTTGATTTTCAACTCTAGGAATGTGATGGAATTCAACTTTATTAAAGAAGGGTAACAATCTTCTGGAATAATCTTTGTAAGGGATCAAGCCGGGGTGACAAGTATCCCATTCTCCTTTAATCTGATTTATTACCAAAGCCGAATCGCCATACATATCTAGAATTTCAATTCTGAGATCAATAGCTTCCTCGAGACCCATGATGGATGCCTCATATTCTGCCATATTATTAGTACAATCAAATGTAAACCTTGCAGTAAAAGGAATGTGCGATCCATGTGGAGTGACAATCACAGCACCAATTCCTTTATCATAAGCATTCACAGCTCTATCAAATATCATACTCCAGCGAGATTCAGGATCAGGACCTTCCTCAGGCAATGGTTTATCACAATCTTTCACTATCAGAAACATCATATCCTCGTCGGGGAAATCATACATCACAGATTGATAATCATCAACTGGTTGGTGAGAAAGATAATCTTATAACACGCTGCTTTTAATAGCTTTTTGTGTGCGGTATTCGATGTCATATTCAGATAACAGCCTCTTCCAGCGGGCAATTCTCCCACTAAGAGCAGGCTTTTCAAAAATGAACTTGATTGGATCCATTTTGGAGATCAACCATGTAGTGTGATTCAACATATACTGCCTCAAACGTTTTGCCGCCCAGGCCAGAGCACAACATGTCTTTTCCAGCTTGGAATATCGTGACTCACAATCAGTAAACTTTTTACTAAGATAATAAATGGCATACTCTTTCTTCCCTGTTTCATTTCGTTATCCCAGAATACAACCCATGGAATTATCTAACACTGTCAGATACATAATCAACGGTCTTCCTTCAACAGGTGGGAGCAAGATATGAGGTTAAAGCATATATTCTTTAATACTTTCAAATGCCCTTTGGTAGTCATCCGTCCACACACAACCTTGATCTTTCTTTAACAACTTAAATATCGGTTCACACATTGCAGTCATGTGAGAAATGAATCTGGAAATATAATTTAAACGCCCGAGGAACCCTCTGACTGGCTTTTCAGTTCTTGGTGCTGGCATCTCTTGAATTTCTTTGACTTTGTCAGGGTTAAATTCAATTTCTTTCTGGATAAAAATTAAACCCAACAATTTCCCTGATCGAACATCGAAGGTACATTTATTTGGAATCAAGCGGAGACGATACTTCCTCAAACGCTGAAACAACTTTAACAAATCTTCTACATTCCCTTATTCAGTCTTGGATTTAGCAATCATATCACCAACATATACCTTGATTTCCTTGTGCATTAGATCATGGAATAGGGTTGTCATATCCCTCTAGTACGTTGCACCAACGTTCTTCAACCCGAAGGGCATCACTCTGTAACAGAATGTTCCTCAGGGTGTGATAAACGTTATTTTTTCCATGTCCTCTGGAGCCATTCTTATTTGATTATACCCGGAAAATCCATCCAGAACGAGAATACTTTGAATTTTGTTGTGCTATCCACTAACATGTCAATGTATGGCAATGGAAAATCATCTTTTGGACTAGATTTATTTAGATCTCTGTAATCTACGAACATGCAAACTTTTCGGTCTTTCTTCGGTACTGGGACAATATTGGCAATCCATTGAGGGTACACTGATGTCACACGAAAACCGACATTAATCTTCTTTAGAACTTCCTCTTTGATCTTCCCTGCCATATTCGGGTGAGTTCTTCGCAACTTCTGTTTGATTCGCAGACACTCTGGCTTCAACGGTGTTGTACCCCAAAATTTGCCCTCTCATTTCTCAAGAAATCTCTCATAAGATCTCCATTTGATTCAGGACTACACAAGGTTTGATCAGCTCAAGACATCTCCTCAACACTAACAATTCAAAATTAGGGTTTGGATTTTTCACAAAGACAATTGGACTTTTAAATGCCCCATATGACTTTCATGGATCATTTTGGATCCCCAAGATTACTCATGTCAAGTTTCAAGTCTTGGATCATATTTTTGCGCAGTCAATTGATCAGTTAACCTAAAATTAGTTGTATTTGGAAAAAGTCAACTATACCCTGAAAAGTCAAACTTTGACCTTTTGGTCAACATTACATTCCAAAGATAAAATTTCATCAAGACATTCAAGAATATCAAGCTTGATCATCAAGAAGTCAAGAAAGTCAAAAGTCAACTTGAAAAGTCAAGATTTCCAAGACAGAAATTTTCTAAATGTTTTTACACATGATAATTTCATTACTTCATGCCATTTTTTCACCAAGATGCACGATGATTCAAGGGAAACTTCCAACATGAAAGTTATAGATCTCAATGAGATCTAAAACAATGTAGAGCATGACTTTTTCTAGAAATGCTTGGATTTTAAGTTATAAATTCATGAAGTCATGGAATTTTTTAATAAACACTTAGAGAAGTTTTCAGCAGTTTTGGTCAGGTTTTTATCCCAACTTCTTGACCAATTTTCATCAAGTTCCAGTTTGATTTAACAAAAGTGGTCAACATGAAAGTTTTAGAGGGTGTTTCCAGCTTTCCAAAACATCCAAGAGCATGAATTTATCATACTTGAGCTAGGAGATGCAACGGCATGAAGTTGAGCATCCATCCTTGAATTGCAAGCCATTTTTGTTAAAGAACGCATAACAAAACTCTCTTGATTTGCTTCATAATCTTATATTTCATACCTTCTTACTTGCAAATCTCTAAATAATTTAATGTTTACACAAGATCTTGAGCTATTACCCAAGTTTTTGAGCCATTGTCCAAAAGATCTTTCAATTTATTGCATAAAGGCACCATTGCTACTCTTGAAAAGCAAGCCTTTTGGTACAGAGATTATCTTAAGCCCATACCTTACTTGTTGCTGATTATACTCCACCATAAATCATGGGAAGTAGCTCCTCTATACCAGCAACTTTAGTACTTCATCTTGGGACTATGGAGTACTTGAATTAGTTTGATCTTTGTAATCCAACCAAACCATAACATGTTGTCTTGCAAACCTAATCAGCTCATATGCACAAACCCCTTGCCTATAAATAGAAGAAGAATTTGCAAGAGTAGTAGGTTAGAAAAAATAGAGAGAAAGGCCAGAAAAAATAGAAGGAGAAACAAACACTCAAACTCATTTTTGCTGTCGAAAAAACAGATTTGTCCACAAAACCTCCATTTTTAAGCTTTGGAGTTCAAATCTTTGAATCTCATACCTTGCAAGTTTTCTCCAAACAAACTATCCAAACACTTCACATACACCATATAGAAGTTGTTCAAAGATAAGAATAACTTATGTAACATCACTATCGACATCTTCCAAACTAAAAACAAAACATACATTGCAACTTAACTTGGTTGGAGCGGTTCAACCATTTTCAGCACAAAGGGAAAGTTGGAGCTACTTCAAGAAGGTTCAAAGGAGCTAGATCAATCACCACTTTTCACCCGAATACCTCTGTACGTGTTCTGAAGCTTCCGCTTCGAGAGGTAAACTTTCTCAAACTGTGATATCATTGTTCATACATCATTTGTTTTCTGCACTCAAAAGATATAACGAGACAGATCAAAGAGGAAAAAACTAACAAAAAGTCAGACCAGAGGCTGACATGGGTGCCCGTGTCACACGACACGGCCCGTGTCAGCTTAATTGGGTTGAAAAACATAGTAAAATGCATGGACAGAAGCTGACACAGGTACCCGTGTCACACGATACGACTCGTGTCAATGTTACTGGTGCATAGACGAGCAGAAAAAATATGGACAGGGGCTGACACGGGCGCTCGTGTCATGTGACACGGCCGTGTCAGATTGGATGGAACAAAAAAGATGCAGAAAAGTCATGGACAGATCCTAACACGGGTGCCCGTGTCCACTTACATGGCCCGTGTCAGCTCGGGCACCAAATTTCTTGATTTTGGAGATTTTTAAACTTATTTTGGACATATTGCATTGCTTGGAAATGACCTAACATTATAAAACCTTTGTTTTCAAATGAAACCTCAAAAACACTTTTCTAAACAATTAACTTAGACTTAGGTTTTTCTTCAATGAAATTAACTACAAAACCTTTTTTCTATAAAAAAACCCTAAAAATAAATTGCTCTCACTTTACATCTTCTTGCATATTTTATTATTTTTGCATTATAAATTATGTAATTGTCAAAGCCTTGTAATAGTAATTAGGGTTTAATTTTCTTGTAATCCCCATTTATAAATTTGTATACCCCATCCCCATAATGATGTAATAGCGTAGTAATTTTACTTTTCGCAATTTATCGCTTTCATATCAATTCTAGTAAATTAGGGTTTGTATGGAAAGATAAAATCAATGTTTAGAGAACCCTAATTCAAGATAAGAAATACATGTAAATCAAACACACTTGCACACTTGCACCCCTAGAGTTAACTCCACTTGTTGCCTTACAAAAATGGATATGTTATGCATGTGACATGTCTTAGCTCAAACAAATAAAAAAATACAAGATCATAGTCCCTCGATGACGCTATCAAAGTTGCCTTTAAAAATGATCTTAGTCCCTAAAGAAAATGCTAAAATATCTTACAACATTGCTAATCATGGCTATACGATGACCCTTGCCCGTCCCTTTTACATCCAAAGATAGGGTTACTTACCAAATCAATGGTAAGATAACAATGTCAAAGGAAAGAGGAAATGAATATGAAATACTTTTGAGTAGGTAGAATGTTCCTAGTTACTTGCTCAATTTCAAAACAAAAACATCCTTGCTATTTTCAAAACAAACACCAAAAAACATCTTTCAAACTGGAAAACATTTTCAAAAGATCAAACACTTTGTATACATTCTTACGAACGAGAATCATTACAAAGTTTGCCTAAACAATGGCATCATTACAAAATACTTTTAAAAACCACACAAAGCACATTTTCAAACAGAAGCAAGTTGATATAGTAAGTAACTAAGAGCCCATGGAAAACCATGGATAAAAAGGGTGCTAATACCTTCCCTTTTTATAATCTACTCCCCAAACTCAAGAAAACATCTCAAAGGTCTTTCCTGTTCTTTTTAGCCTTTCTTTTTAGATAAAAGAAAAGTCGGTGGTGACTCTTGCTAACTGCAACATTTCTGATCAAATGCAAAACACCCAAGTCAGTTCTCCCACCATATCACAGAACTGGCGACTCTGCTGTGGAAAATTCTAAAAGTGGAGTTACCTTAGGGCTAGATCACATTTATTTGCTTTCATTGTCTGACTTGTATGCTTTACATTATGGTTCTTTGTTTGGGTTTGAATCCTCTACCCGAATTTGGGATACATTATAGGTAAGTAGCAATACGTTGTGGAAACTGTGTGGGGTATATCGACATGGTCTAAGCAATGGCTACGTTAGTGCGACATATTTGTGGGTACCGGTAGCCTTTGAGTTAATTAAAGAGAATACGGGGCCGCTGAGTGATGTCATAGAGCACTAATGAACTTTTAGAACCTTTACTTGACTAACTTGGCCTTTAGGATGTAGTGAGATGACCGGATTTGGTGCAATCCGAAGTTGGTAGATACTCGATACTACACTCATTGAGGTTTGGTTTCTTGGGATATTTCAGTCGCCATTAAAGAGGCTTGAGCTGAAACAATGATCAAGGAAACAAACCAGTGATATTGAGCTCCTTAGAATCCGGTTACTATTACTAGGACAGGTTAATCCAACTAAACTTCAAGAGGGTAGTTACCTACAAACTCCATGCAAGCCTAAACCTAACAACTTGTCTTCTTTATGTGTATATGATTATTTACATATAAACTTGTTTACTTTGCATACTTGTACATAACATCATGACATAGCATTTTCAATAACCGTTTCAAGGATCTCAAGGGCCTATGATGCAGGGTCACGTTGAACCATATGTCTATCAAGGGACAAGAGGATTTATTTTCCTCTGACCAAACACCGTCAAAAATCAAGTACAACAAATTTGAGTCAAGGGCTATAACCCACTTGGCATGGTGAGCTAAATTCTCGTGGAAGGACATCCACCGATACAAATTTCTCCAATCAAAGATGTTGATCAAAGTTCAACTTCTAACTTTTTCTTGTGTTTACCCCGGGAGATCCTTGAAAACATGCATCCACATATCATGCATCATATCATGACAGATTTCTTCCATACAGGTCTCCTTACCTTCCTGCTGTTTATTTTAGTAAGATGGATATGGAACAGACAGTGAAAGATCTCCAAGCTCAAAACGCTCAATTCCCACAAATGTTCCTAGCTATGGCTAAGGGGCAAGAGGACCTGAAGACTCTTCTTCTCAAAGACAAGAAGAAAAAGTCCAAGAAGTCATTAGGCGTCCTGAACATGGGAAGAAGCCCTAGAGGACTAGTCAAGGGAGCTCTAGATCTTTCAACTCCATCCAACATGGGGGATAGTCTTGAAGAAGACCACAATTTGGAGATTGATGAAGTTGAAGCTAACTACTCCGAGGAACAATACCCTCCCACTAATGATAAGTACAAACAGTTAGAGGATCACCTCAGTGCTATGGAGATTCAACAGATACCTGGCTTGGATTTAGGAGACATGGGTTTGGTTTCTGGAGTGGTCATCCCGCCAAAGTTCAAAATCCCTACCTTTTCCATGTATAATGGAGTCTCTTGCCCTAAGATGCACTTAAAGTCTTATGTCCGCAAGATTCAACCATACACAACAGATCCGAAGCTTTGGATCCATTTCTTCCAGGAGAGCCTAGTTGGGACACAACTTGAATGGTCCTATCAATTGGAGAGTTCTCACATCCACACCTAGGAGGATTTAGCTGCTACCTTCTATAAGCAGTACCAATACAATGTTGATCTTGCACCAACTCATGTGCAATTGCAGAACATGACCATGGGTTCCAACGAGAGCTTAGAAGGATACGCCCAAAAGTGGAGAGATCTGGCTGGTAGGGTGCAACCCCCTTTAATTGACAGGGAGTTGATTGACATCTTCATGAGAACTTTGACCAGGCCTTTCTTCAAACACATAATCGGAACCTCCTCAGCCAGGTTCACCGAGCTAATACTGACTGGCGAAAGGGTCGAAGCTGGCATCAAAAGTGGAAAGATCCAAGGAGCTACACCTTCTGATACTCACAAAAAGCCATACAGTGGGAAGAAAGAGTCTAATGTTGTGTATGGTCAAAAGAGTCGTCATGATCAACATGTAGGGGCAATCCTGATCTCTAATCCTACACCTGTCCAACAAGGGCAGAGCAATAGGCATAGGGTAAAATATCAAGAAAGGCAGTACACTAACATAAACATGCCTTTGTCTCAAGCATTACAACATTTGCTGAAGCTGATCACTCCAAAAGATCCTCTTCAAAATCTCGAAACCTCCTCTTCTAAGTACAATCCAAGCGTAAGATGTGCCTACCATTCTGATAGTCCCGGACATGACACTGATAGCTATTGGACTTTAAAGAATAAGATTCAAGATTTGATTGACGCCAAGGAGATCGAGTTTGAACCTCCGGAGACTCCAAATGTGATCACTACTCCTATGCCAAATCATTGAAAGTGTCTTGTTCATTTTGATATTTTCATTTGTAATTCCTCTTTCTATTCAAACAATTATCTATTAATGTCAAACTTTGTTTCATTAATGCATTTCATATGTTTGTCTTGAATTGACTCATTTGTTTTCATTTCATTAAAACTATTCTTTTTACTCTCTTTATGACATTCAACTCTTGCTAAAAGATACAAGCCTTTAGAGGGAGGATGACGAAAATAATGTCATAATCTCATACAGTATGCTTTTGGACAGAACTGGTTGACGATGTACAGGAGTTTCTTTCAAATCCTAAACACTGGAGTTATAAGGAAGATAATCCCTAGTCAACCCCTTCGATCCAAAGAAGTAGAAGTTTTCTCTTTTTTTACACAAATTGAAACCTTTAAATCAAAACCTGGGGCAGGGTAGTCTCTCAGTTAATTCAAATGCGCGTTAAGCCGCAAACTCTCATCTCGTAATACAACGAATGACATCAAAAACATTCCTCTGGAATCAAAAGACTTTGATGGTTCCCTATCACATAGGCAGTCATTATCTCTCAAAAGGAAAAGCCCACTAAGTCAAAACCTACGAAGGAGACTTAAAAAAAAGAAATTGGGGCATCCCACTGACTATAATCTTAAAGCAAGAACGGTCAGGAAAAAACTAGGGATAATAAATCAAAATAAAAAAGTCACTACAAATCCTCAACAACATGAAAAATGTTCCAAAAAGTGACTGCCTTCCGATAAACTAAACTTGTTTGAACCATCACCAAAACGTCATTCCAGACTCAACTAGAGTTTAAACACACAATTAGCTGAGTTTAGGACTAGAGAACATCACGAAGATAGGGTGGGTATAAATACACTTTGAGCCTTTATCCTTTGTTTCTTAAACCGTGAACCAAGCCACTCTACAACCCTTCAAAAGTCCTAATTGAAGCATGGGTTAGTTCGAAAGCATGCTGTTACAAAAGGTATCCTGACTCCTGTAAGGCTTTACTCTAAATCCTGAGTTGAATTTTTCTTACAAAATTTCTTTACTTGCTAAAACGCATTTTCAAAATTTCAAGACAAGCATAAACTTTGCATTATTTGAATACCGTTGTTTGCATATGGCTATTTGTTTGATAGCGGAGAAATTCACACAATGAATATCTAGTGAACGAAAGCTCTCTCAGTGAACAAAATCACTTCGAGTGGGATGAAACTTACAATGAGAAATATCCTATCAACAAGGGGGCATGACATATCACTATCCAAGCACACCTGGGGCAGTCCAGTCAAGATTCTAAGAAATCTCTCAAGAAGTAAAGAATAACCAGGGGCAGGTCTCCATCTCCATTACTTAGGGCATTGAACACAAATCCTAACAAAGGGTCGTACAGTCAATTAGTTCCTGGAAGTGCCACAAACACTTGCTACTAGGGGCAGTGACAAATCTCCCCAAAATCCTTCTCATAGGATGATTCCCCATCCATATTTTCAATCTCTGAAAAACCTCTTCCTAATTAAGTCGAATTCAAGAATCCTCGAGGATTTATGCCAGTGAAGTTGCCGCCTCTCCAACAGAGTAAGCAACAGGGTTAATTCCCCTAACAAACGGCAGGATTCCCCAGCTTGAGGTGGCCTCTCCGACTACTACAAATCAAAGGAGCACAACTCCTCTTCCCCAGTAGACTACTCTACAATCCCCAGCAAGTTACTGTGAAACCTGGACCCGACCAGATATCAATTTAAATTCGACTCCCCAGTAGAGCAACAGACGACTAAGACTCCTGAACTCTTTTCCCCAAGCAGGAATCAACACTCTATACAGAGCTTTCAACATCCCCCGACGGAGTTCTCCTCAAACAATAAAACAAGAATCCTCATTGGAAACATTCTAAGCAAAGTTTGAAGACACACCTACTCTTCAATAGAAATCCGAGATTTAATAACTCCCTAACACTTGTCAATGATTTATTCTCTAAGACAAAATTACATTTCAACAACATTTATAGCATATGCATACAAAATAAACGTTCTCCCCACAAAGTTTTCAATACTCCCGAACGGAGTTTCTCCTCAAACAACAAAACAGGAATCCCCAATGGAAACATTCTAACTCTTCAACAGCAGTCCAAGATTTAACGGTTCCCCGACATCTGTCAAGGATTTATTTTCCCAGACAAAAATACATTCTTTAACATATCACATTTCATACCTCCTATTTACATACATGATAAAGTGCATACGGCACAATCTCATTTATTTTGAGAACATCATGACATCATGCATTTCATGCATCATGACATTGCATACAACTAACTCTTTACCTTTTCAGGAAAGATTGATCGACAGATAAAGGTTATCATTACCTTTTGGAGTAGAAGTCGTCTAAGATTCCTTCATTACCTTTTGAGGTAGTAATCGTCCAAGATTCCTTCATCATCCTTTTGAGGTAGTAATCGTCCAAGATTCCTTCATCATCCTGCTGAGGTAGTAATCGACCAAGATTACTTCATCCTACTGAGGTAGTAATTGTCCAAGATTCCTTCATCATCCTACTGAGGTAGTAATCGTCCAAGATTCCTTCATCATCCTGCTGAGGTAGTAATCGACCAAGATTCCTTTATCATCCTACTGAGGTAGTAATCATCCAAGATTCCTTCATCATCCTCCTGAAGTAGTAATCGTCTAAGATTCCTTCATCATCCTACTGAGGTAGTAATCGACCAAGATTCCTTCATCATCCTGCTGAGGTAGTAATCATCCAAGATTCCTTCATCATCCCGTTGAGGTAGTAATCGTCCAAGATTCCTTCATCATCCTGTTGAGGTAGTAATCATCCAAGATTCCTTCGTCATCCTGCTGAGGTAGCAATCGACCAAGATTCCTTCATCATCCTGCTGAGGTATTAATCATCTAAGATTCCTTCATCATCCTCTGAGGTAGTAATCGTCCAAGATTCCTTCGTCATCCTGCTGAGGTAGTAATCGACCAAGATTCCTCACCCTGCTGAGGTAGTAATCGTCCAAGATTCCTTCATCATCCTACTGAGGTAGTAATCGTCCAAGATTCCTTCATCATCCTGCTGAGGTAGTAATCGACCAAGATTCCTTCATCATCCTGCTGAGGTAGTAATCATCCAAGATTCCTTCATCATCCTGCTGAGGTAGTAATCGTCCAAGATTCCTTCATCATCCTGCTGAGGTAGTAATCGACCAAGATTCCTTCATCATCCTCCTGAGGTAGTAATATTCCAAGATTCCTTCATCATCCTGCTAAGGTAGTAATCATCCAAGATTCCTTCATCACCCTGTTGAGGTAGTAATCGTCCAAGATTCCTTCATCATCTTGTCGGGATTCGACAATCACTTTTGGATGGCGTCTACAAGCCCATCTGCAACAATTTTCTATCACCTCTCCAAATGTCATCTTTAAGCCCATTCCCTATACAATCAACCACCACATCATCGAGTTCAAATTTCTGGGCACTCTAGTGTCCAATCATCTTCCTCCTTCAAGTCACGAATGGCGGATCCGCCAATCTAACTCTTCAGGTTTAAGAAGATTGAACAGGGGCAGCTGTTGTACCCCAAAATTTTCCCTCTCAATTCTCAAGGCTTTTCTTACAAGGATTTTCAAGGTTCAAGCTTGCACAAAGTACATTGGGATTTTCCAACACCAGAATTAAAAGGAAACTGTCAAAAAGGGAGAAAACAGATAAAAATAACATTTTGACGAATTTGGAGGAAAATAGGTCTCCTTCAATTCATCCCCCTTCGATTGGACTTTGCACCTCCTTCGATTGCTCAAAAGTGGCTGCTAGCGTGCCTCTTTCGTCTGGGCATGTGACTTCAAATAGGTCTCCTTCGATTCAGAAGGAAATGATCTTCATACAAGCTTCAATTGAGTTTTTTGTTTCCCTTTGAAACAGTGTCCTTCGACTCAGGAATGTCCTTCGACTCAGGAAGTAAAGGCCTCCTTTTGGTTTTCTTCAATTCAAAAAGTCAATAATCTTCTGAAATCTTCCTTCGATTCAGAAGTTAATAACCTTCTTAAAAGTTTCATTCGATTGCACCATTCTCCCCTCACATGTTTTCCTTGGATTTATAAGTTTTCGAATGGATGAATGGCTACCTTCCTGTGACTTTCAAATTCATCTTCATGTATGATTCAAATGTGCCTTCATATCACCTTCGAATCCATCTGTAAACCCTTCAATATGCCATAGTCCTGCATTATGACACATAACTTGGTGGTCCATTCGAAGGACTTGCCATAGTTGGGGAATAATTGTTCTCTTACTTTGGAGTGTAGTCGAAGGTTTGGGCCTAAGTTATTAAAAGCAAGAAGACTCAAAATGGCATATTCAGCTAAAAAGGGCCATTCGAAGAACACTCAGTTGGTTCATTCAAAGGACACACAACTGGTGAAAACGAATGATGTGTTGTTCTAGTCTGGTCGAAAGGTGTAGAAAGATGGAGGATTTGACTCAAAAGATCAAGTTGAACATTTAGACCCATAGGCTAGGCTACGTGTTTTCCCTTTTCAGGCCTCAAACCTATGACTCACTCTATACTTAATTGTTTATGCAAGATAAAATAGGCCTTTACCCATTTGTTGTCCAATACCACTTGCACTTAATAGCATAGTACTACCTTTTAGAAAAGCTTGTCTTGAGCCTTGCGCCTGTTTTCCTTCAGAAAGAAGCAACCCATCTGAACCATTCATCTTGCTTTTATGGCACAAGTGGACACTTACTTTCCAGCTGAGCCTTATTTTATTATTTTTGCTTCCCAAGCTTCCTAAAAACCTTTCTCTATAAATAGAGAGTTCATTTGCACAAAGAGGGAGAGGATCTTTGGACCAGAGGAACGAATCCCCAAAATTTTCTCAAACACAACAAAAAACTCTCAAGTTCATCAACACTTGAGAAATCACAAAAAAAAGCCCAGAATCACATTCATCTCCTTCAATTCTGAAGAATAACCACACTTCAGTCTCCTTCGAAATCGAAGAAGCATCACACTTGCTTTTTCCCCTCTTTCGAATCCAGCATCTTGGGCCTCCACTCAAGGTCCCAAATCCATTCAAGGTCTGAAGCAAGGTTAGTTATTCTTACCTTTGAACTTTTCGTTTCATGGCATACTAATTTTTCCCTTTCGTTTGAAACATGTACATACCATTGTTCCTTTTGTTTCCACCCTTTTAACATATTTTTCAGAGCTAACCCTTTCGTTTTGCTTTATGTTTACCTGAACTTGCTTTGACTAATAAATTGTTTACAAGACAAATACTAGCATGGCCTCAGGACATGTTGCCATTTAATGCTTTAAATAAAATAAACAGGAAACAGGAAATAGGAAACGAAGCTTCTGGCTTCTACCCTCTTTTTCCAACTCAAACGAAACAGACAACCAGGAGGAAAACCATGTTGACTTCTAGACCCAGACGAAAAGCATGCCTTCACTAATTCCAGGCTCAGTCGAAAGGCATTCCCTCACTTCTTTCGACGGTCAGTCGAAGAAGGCAACAAGGGAGAACCAGAAGGCTTCTCCATGCACATACTTATCCAATCGAAGGCCATGACCTCAATGGTGCTATCCCTAATCGAAGGAGGCCAACAGAATGCAAATCGAAGGGTGCTCCCACCTGGGTCGAAGAGCTCATTTTCCTTTCTTTTATTTTGTTTTTGACTTTACATTTTCTTGCCTTTCAATATGGTTGTAATAGTGTAGGATATTTATTTCCTGCATTTTTATTGCTTTATACAAATGCTAGTAATTAGATGTGTATGGCAAGATAAAACCAACAAATAGATAACCCTAATCAAAGACTAAATGCCTGCAATCAAATACACTTAGCACACATGCACCCTTAGGGTAATTCCACTTGTTGCCTTACAAAAATGGCCATGTTATGCATGTGGGATGTCTTAGCACAAACAAATCGAAAAAGATCATAGTCCCTCGATGACGCTATCAAAGTTGCCTTTCAAAATGATCTTAGTCCCTACAAAAAAGTGCTAAGTCATTTCACAACATTGCTATCATGACTATACGATGACCCACGTCTGTCCCTTCACATCTAACGATGGGGCTTCTTATCAAATCAATGGTAAGGTAGTAACATCTAAAGGAGGAGGAAAAACACATCTAAAACCTTTTGAGTAGGTAGATTAATTTTAGTTACTTGCTCAATTTCAAAACAAACATCCTTGCTATTTTCAAAACAATCACATACACTTTCAAAACACTTTCCAAACATGAAATATTTTCAAAAGCTCAACACTTTGCATACATTCTTACGAATGGGAATCATTGCAAAGTTTGCCTAAACGATGGCACCTTTTCAAAATACTTTCAAAACCATACAAAAGCACGACTTTCAAACAAAAGCAAGTGATCTAACAAGTAACTAAGAGCCCATGGAAAACCATGGATGAAAAGGGTGCTAGCCCCTTCCCTTTTTATAATCTACCCCCCGAACTCAAGAAACAAATCTCAAAGGTCTTTCCTGTGCTTTTTCACCTTTCCTTTTGGGTAAAAGAAAAGTCGGTGGCGACTCTTGCTAACCGCAACATTTGCGATAAAACTCAAAACCTCAAGTTAGTTCTCCCACCGTATCACAGGTGTCATAGTCCCTTTACTGTCATACTTTGCTTCAATTGTACAAACAACATGGAAGAGTACGAAGCATGCATCTTTGGCCTCAAGGCTGCCATAGATATGGGAATCAAATCTTTATATGTGTTTGGAGATTCAGCTTTGGTCATCAGTCAGATCAAAGGGGAATGGGACACTAAGCACCCAAACCTTATCCCTTACAAAGAACATGTTTTGACATTGCTACCACATTTTAAGGAGATTACCTTCGAGCATTTCCCGTGAGAAGAAAATCAGCTAGCAGATGCTCTAGCCATAATGTCATCTATGTTTAATCTTAATTGGGGTAACGAAGCTCCCCAGATCACCATCGAACAAATGGATGAACCAGCACACTATCACGAGATTAATACTGAAGAGGTAGTGGACCAGCCTTGGTTTCATGAAGTCAAGAGGTATCTCGAGGCTCAAGAATATCCGGAAGGAGCTTCAATCAATGATAAGAAGTTCTTAAGGAGATTCTCTGCTAAATTTTTCTTGAGTAATGGCATCCTGTACAAGCGCAATCATGACTCCATTCTGCTTAGGCGTGTGGATAAGGTTGAAGCGGAAAAGATCATGGCTGAATTACATGAAGGTACTTTTGGCACTCACTCTAGTGGGAATATGATGGCAAAGAAAATCCTATGGGAGGCTATTATTGGTCTACCATGGAAGCAGACTGCTATCAACACTCTCGGACCTGTCATAAGTGTCAAATTTATGCTGACAAGGTTCACGTACCTCCGGTTCCTCTGAATGTCTTGACGGCTCCTTGGCCCTTTGCTATGTGGGGAATTGATATGATTGGGGAGATCAAGTCTACAACCTCCAATGGACACCGCTTCATCCTAGTGGCCATTGACTATTTTACCAAATGGGCTGAAGCAGCTTCCTTCGCATCCGTTACTAAGAACGTTGTTTCCCGCTTCGTCAAGCAAAATCTCATTTGCCGGTACGGTATCCCGGAAAGGATCATCACTGACAATGGTACAAATCTTAACAACACTATGATCACCGCTTTATGCGAGCAATTCAAGATTGAGCATCACAACTCTTCCCCCTATCGGCCAAAGATGAATGATGTTGTCGATGCTGCAAATAAGAATATTAAAAAGATCATACAAAAGATGACAGTCACATACAAGGATTGGCGTGAGATGCTACCATTCGCTCTCCATGGGTATCGTACCACGGCTCGCACATCAACCGGGGCAACACCCTATTCTTTGGTTTATGGCATGGAGGTTGTCTTGCCTATTGAGGTTCAGATCCCCTCTTTGAGAATTATGAAGGATGCAGGTTTGAATGAAGACGATTAGATCTAGACTCGACTGGATCAACTGAACTTAATTGATGAAAAGAGACTTACTGCTATTTTCCATGGTCAAATGTATCAAAAGTGAATGATCAAGGCTTTAAACAAGAAAGTAAGACGCCAAGTATATCAAGTTGGGGATCTAGTGATCAAACGTATCATTTTACCACAAAGCGATCCCAGGGGAAAATGGACTCCTACCTATGAAGGACCATTTGTAATCAAGAATATATTCTCCGATGGAGCAAGCATTTTGACCACCATGGATGGTGACGACCTGCCACACCCTGCGAACACAGACATAGTCAAAAGATACTACGCATAAGAGACCCGCTAGGTTGACACACCTAGGCAAAACAAGGGCATCACGGCGAACCAAAAAGATTCGGGCAAAAATTAGGGATAAAATAAAAAATCTGTACACCCGACAAGTTGAAAACCCGAAAGGGAGACTTGGGCAAAAAAGGGTTTCCCGGTGGACTGAAAACCTGAAAGGGAGGTCCATGCAAAAATTAGGGAATTAAATCGTATGACTAGGTCCCGTCGGATCACTTTGCGGACAACCTTTAACCTCCACTGACAAACTCGGAATTCCTGATCAATTCAATCATCTTCGGACGAAGCAACAAGTAGACAAGATGCTCAGAGATGTGAAGGCTATAGAAGAATGGGAACCCCATGGGATTATTACACATAGATATATTTCTTTGTATAAACTCTACTTGTTTTATGGCACCATTCTCTTACTAGAATGTTTGTCTCCTTTGTACAAAATACTTATTCAAAGTCAATAAAAAGATATCTCTTTGAAAGTACAGAAAACTATTTGTTTTTTTCTTTACACTTGTGTTTTATTTGCAAAAGCGTCCAATGATTCGTTAATAAACATATGCATTTGAACATAATTACTGTTTACAAATAAACAAAATGAGTAAAATAATTACGATAGGTTGAAAGAACAGGAAAATGTCTCTAGGCTATTCCATAAGAAATCCCCACAGTACGTCATTTAAATCCCCAGCGGAACAAATTTCAAACTATTAATCCCCGGTAGAAATCGTCAAATTTCTCAGGATTCTCTGAGCAAATCTCAAGCAGTACATGGCATTGCCCTCACAACGGAATTTACTTCTCTCAACGAGAGTTCTTCAGAACTTCAACTTCAAGACATGGAAATTCAACATATCCTCAGTAGCATTCAAGGATTTATGTTCCTCAATCAAACAGCAATATAGCAATACAGCAAATCAGCTTACATGCGCATACATTACATCTACATACCATAAACATTGATAAATCAAATACATTGCATCATACATTTCATGCGATATAACTTTGTTTCAGCTAACATTTCACCCTTTTCAGGATAAGATTAAGAAGCTACCAGTAACAAACATACAACTTTGATATAGTTCAGATATGCTCCAGACACGGATGCCATTCTGATACTCGTTCAAGATTTCCAGTTCAGATACAGTGCAGATACGCTCCAGACACGGATGCCATTATGTTACTCATTCAGATTCAACTATCAGATATAGTTCGGATACGCTCCTGACACGGATGCCATTCTGATAATCATTCAGATTTCAAGTTCATATACAGTTCGGATACGCTCCAGACACGGACGCCATTCTGGTACTCATTCAGATACAACCATCCAGATACAATACAATAAAGATACGCTCCAGATGCGGATGCCATTCTGTTACCCATTCAGATTCCAAGTCCAGATACAGTTCAGATACGCTTCAGACGCGGATGCCATTCTGATACTCATTCTTTCAGCTTACAACTTACAGTTCAACAAACATTTTTTGGAAGGAATCTACAAGCCCATCTCCAACAAGATTCTATCACTTCTCCAAATGGCATCTTTAATCCCATTCCCTCAACTACACATCATCGAGTGCAAATTTATGGACACTCTAGTGTCCAATCATCTTTCACCTTCGAGTCACGAATGGCAAAACTTGCCAATATAACTCTTCATGTATAAGAAGATTGAACAGGGGCAGTTGTTGTACCCCAAAATTTTCCCTCTCATTTATCAAAACTTTTCTCACAAGATCTCTTTGACTCAAGACTGGATTAGGGTTTGGTCAGCTCAAGACATCTCATCATGCACTGATGACCCAAAATTAAGGTTTGAGATTGCAAAGGATTTTTGGACTATCAATGCTTCATGTGACTTTCAAACATCATTATGGACCCCTAAGATCACTCATGACAAGTTTCAAGCCTTGAACCACATTTTTGATCATTCAATTGGACAGTTGACCTAAAAATTAGTTGTATTGGGGAAAAAGTCAACCATGGCCAATTTACAGTCAAACTTCATAATTTTTTATCCACATCAACATTCTAGACTCATATGTATCATTTGATCAAGTTTGGATTACAATTCCTCAAGAAATTGGATCAAATCATCAAAAGGGGCAAAATGGTCAAAATTAGGGTTTTGATTGAGGAAGGGCAACTTCTGATTTTTGACCTAGAAAATGACCAATTGATTTAAAGCATGATTCCAAGGATTAAATGGAATCATCTTTATCTAATTGCATGGTTCAAAACATTTCAATTTCATTGATAGACAGATGAAATTTACAGTCAACTGATCAAAAGTCAACTGTACACTGAAAAGTCAAACTTTGACTTTTTGGTCAAAATCAAGTGCCAAGGGTCACAATTCATCAAAACATGTCAAAATTTGAAACTTTTTCATCAAGAAATCAAGGATTGAAGATTAGGGTTTAAAATTGGAAATTTTTCTTAACTTAGAAATTTTTCTAAGTATAGAAAATTTCTTATTTTTTCTCAACTTTAGGCCATTTTTTCATCATGATACAAGATGATTCAAAGGAAGTTCCCAAAATGAAAGTTGTAGACCTCCATGAAATCTGTAACTTTTCTTCACACACTTTTCCCCAAAGATGCTTGGATCTCAAGATATAATTTTATGAATACATGCTCATGAACCAAATAACTTAGTGAAATTTTGCCCTAATTTAGGCAAGTTTTTGACCTATCTTCATGACAATTTTTCACCTAGTTCTAAGAGGTATCTTGAAATTCATTTCAAATATGAGTTATATAGAACATTTCAAGCTTTCCAAAATGTCCAAGAACTCCTCAAGATCATTTTTGAGTGAGGAGAATCGAAGAGATGAATTTGGCAATTTCTCACTTTTGATTCAAGCCATTTCATGAAGAACAAAGTTCCAATCAGTACCTATGCTGCCTAATCCATGCTTTACAGGTCCCAAACTTGTTTATTACTCCATAATTTAATGCTTACTCAGTTGACAAAGCTTTAATCCAAGCCCTAGAGCCATTGTCCAAGTTGTAATTCCATAAATGGCATAAAGTGGCCATTGCCATTTTGGAAAAGGTTCACTTTTGCAATTTTCCAATTCTTGAGCATTTAACTTGTCTCCTTTGCATATACAAGTCTTACAGGCCTAAAGAAAATTGTACAAAGCATATACCAACCCTAAGCAAGCCAGTACAAGCATGTAAAGCCTTGTCCCTTCATTTTGCTTCATAAGCAAGAAAGTGTGCCAAAAGGTGGGAACTCACAAATCTGTTGGAGAGCTGACTTTAAACCTATCCCATACTAATACACAAACACATTAAAATTAGAAGCACGTTTGCTAGAGGCCTGAAACACTCCCAAACTCCCTTTCACCAAAAAAAATTGTCAACACTTGCAGTTTTTGCATAAGCATAGCAATCCCTCATTTGACTCGTGCGTTTCAAGTCTTAACCATCAAAACACTTTATCTACTTGATATCTAACTGATCCAGACCCTCATCCATATAATGTAACTCCTTCTCCATCATCTGTTGTTTTTGTTTTCAAAGCTTGCAGGTTTACTTGGATAGAGACTTCCAGACACTTCCAAAGCAAGGCAAGGATTGGAATACACTCAGGGAGGTTCAAGCAAGCTCAAGCAATCATCAGGCCTTCATAAAACTCACTCCAACTCCATCTACGATTTCAACTGAAAGAGGTAAAAATATCAACTTCTATATCTTCATACAAGCATCCATTGGCCATGATTTGTGAATAAACAATGTAGACCTCATTGCTACGAAGTTGTACATGTATATATCTTGCATTTATTTGGCCTAAGTTGAGAGAATTTTGAAGTTCAAATTCCTGTAAAAATTAGGTTTAGATTTAGGGCTTTTAAAATTAATCTTGATCTTTGATTGTTAGCTTACATGATTTATATGGTTAGAATCGTGAGACAAAATGCTACAACATTCATGTTATGAGTTTTCATTTTCATGGAGAAATGAGAAAGTTACAGAGCATTTGGCTGGCTAGAGGAAGAAGACGAAGTACAGGGCCATGGAAGTGTTTCATGTTATGTTATTTTTGTTTCACATTAATCAACAGATGTATAGCCACCCCAGTGGCAAGGTAGCGCGCTGGTGAGACCCATGTCCTGGGTTCGAACCTTGGCGCTACCTTTTGTATTTTCACATTTTTCCATTTTCAGTTTTTGGCTTGTTTTGCAGGATTGGGCCTCCACGCTGGGCCTTTTGTTTTTTTCTAACATCCACTCCTTGATTGCTCAGAATACCCCCTGGCCCAACTTTTTTTTCATATATTTATTTATTTGTTTTTATTTTCATTTTATTTATTAAATATTTCTTAAATACATAAAAATCATAAAAAATATGAAATATGATAATTTTGCATTTTGTTTATTTTATTTTTATTTTCACATTAAAAAATATATTTTTACTAAACTATATATTAATTATTTTTCTTGAATAAACTTGTAAACATAAATAAAATAGGTTTAGTTTAATTTGTTTTATTTTCTTTTCATTTCATACTTGTAAATATTTATTTGGGCACATACAAAAACTAAATATTTTTATACAATATTATTTTTTATTTTTTATACAAAGAATACACAAATAATAATAAATAAGAACCTTATTTTCTTTCAAACTAGAAATTAGGGTTAAACCTTTTTTTAAGAATTAATTTATTTTCCTTATATTTTTAGGATTAGGTTAAAATTTCTTTTCACACAAAAAAACAAAACAAAATCTTTTTCTTGCATGTACATAATATTGCATATTTAAATATTGTATTTGTTTATTCCAATATTCTTACAAATTCGATTTGGTTGTAATAGCCTATTTAGATTTACATTCTTGCAAATCCCCATTCAAATTTGTATTCCCCCCTCCCACAAATTGTTGTAATAGCTTAGTAATTTTTACATTATGCAATTTACCGCTTTACATGCCATGATAGTAATTAGGGTTTGTATGGTAAGATAAAAACAAAACAAATAGAAAACCCTAATAAAAGACAAAATCAAAGCATGAAAATAACACACTTGCACACAAGCATCCTTAGGGTTTCTCCACTTGGTTTCTTATATAAAAATAGCCATATTACGCATGTGAAGTATCTTGGCAAAACAAACAAATATAAGATCATAGTCCCTCGATGACGCTATTCAAAGTTGCCTTACAAAAATGATCTTAGTCCCTCAAAATGCTAAGATACTTTGCAACATTGCTAATCATGGTTATACGATGACCCACGCCCATCCCGTTTACATACAAAGATAGGGTTGCTTACCAAATCAATGGTAAGACAACAACGTCAAAGGAATAGAAAATGCACAAGAAAGACATTTGAGTAGGTAGATTACTTCTAGTTACTTTCTCTATTTCCAAACAACTATCCTTGCTATTTTCCAAAACAAACACACACATTTCAAAAACATCTTACAAACATTGAAAACATTTTCAAAAGACAGACATCTTTGTATACATTCTTACGAACGAGAATCATTACAAAGATTGCCTAAACGAATGTCCTCTTTTACAAAATACTTTCAAAACCACACCAAACACATTTTCAAACAACAAAAGCAAGTGATCTAGCAAGTAACTAAGAGCCCATGGAAAACCATGGATGGAAAGGGTGCTAATACCTTCACTTTTCATAATCTACCCCCCGAACTCAAGAAACAATCTCAAAGGTATTTCCTGTGATTTTTCACCTTTCCTTTTGGATAAAAGAAAAGTCGGTGGCGTCTCTTGCTAACCGCAACATTTGCAATCAATTGCAAAACCCTCAAGTCAGTTCTCCCACCGTATCACATGATCACTACTTTCCTTTCATGTACAAACTTCAGTTTCTGGTGTAAAGTTGAAGTGACAGCCCCTGCCTCATGTATCCATGGTCTTCCTAGCAAACAATTATAAGCGGGTACAATATCCATTACCTGGAAAGTAATCTGAAACAAATGTGGTCCTATATGAATAGGCAAGTCCACCTACCAATAACAGATTTCCTTGATCCATCAAACGCTTTCAGAATGATTCCACTCGGGTGCATAGGTGTTCCTTGATATTTCAACTTCATAAGCATACTCCTCGGTATAACGTTCAAAGCAGATTCATTATCAATCAACACATTGGATAGTGAATCATTCTTGCAGTTCATAGAGATGTGGAGTGCCAAGTTGTGATTCCTTCCTTCATCTGGTAATTCATCGTCGCAGAAGCTCAAGTTATTACATGATGTAATGTTCCCTATTGCACTACTGAATTGGTCTATTGGCATATCACTCTCCACAAAAGCTTAGTCTAGTACCCTCATCAAGGATTCTTTATGAATAGATGAGATCATCAATAGAGCCAAGATAGATATTTTTGAAGGAGTCTGCAGTAGCTGATCTACAATTTTTTAGTCGCTCATCTTGATTATCTTCAAAATATTATCCACTTCTTTCTCTAACGCAGCCCCACTAGTCTCACCCGTAGCCTTCTTGGGTTCATCATTCTCACCAATTTTCTTTCCAGCACTAACATCTCTTCAAATAACTGGTGCAAACACACGACCGCTGCGGGTCACCCTTCTATTTTCAGCAATATTCCTAATATCAGGCATTGGCTGGATGGGAACTTCCACTCCATCCTCTAAGATTGTAGCGTTGTATTTGTAAGGCACAACCTTATCTGACTTGTAGGGGATAGGACTCGGTAAACTAATCACCAATGGGGTAACAACTGGCTTGCTATAATACTCAACTTCAAGATGGGAGGGTTCCCCAAAACAAGGTACAATGACGTTTACCCCTTCTTCAACATAATCAGTCATTATTGAGTCATTTCTGGAAAATAAATCCTCATCTGAGGAGAAATACTCATATGCAGATACATACTCTTCATCCGACTCTTCTTCCATCAAACAAACCTAAACCATATCAACTTCATGGTAATCATCCCTTTGACTTATAACCTTGATAATTTTTTTATCAAACAATGATTGAACACCCTTCTTTACGATTGAACATCCTCGGGAATCTTGGCAGCAAACTCGGCAAGATCAATATTGGTGTCCCACTTGACCAGCCATATGGCAGAAGGTAGCATGCAATTGCACAAGGTCCTCATTCATATACTCTACATCAAAAATTCTGAATTCTCTAGGACATCCAGAAACCATATTCACCTCGTCTTCATGCTCTGCCCTAGGCTTGATTATGTGGATTAGGCCCTTATTCATCATCTCTTGTAAATCATCCTTTATCTTATCACAACCTTGTATGCTTGTACTGCAAATAGCACAACCAGCATGGTCATGCATATAGTAGCTAAATTCATAAAGGTATGCATGCATCCTCATCAAATCTTCTCTAACCAGATTAATATAAAAAATCCGGAAGTTACCTGGACAACCGGCCACCATATTCACAACATTTACTCCCCCATGCTTGGGTAGAGGATTATATTTCACATTAGATCCCACATCCTTGAAATATAGAACACTAGACTTCACCAACTTCTGCACCTCAGTCTTCAAAGGATAACAATTCTCAACATTATGACATGGTGCTCCCTGATGAAAAGCACATGTTTGATCTTCTTTGTAGTACCAAGGCAATGTTGATGGTATAACGGGAGGTGGTCGGGTATGAACCATCTTCTTCTGAATTAATGTCGATAGTAACTTTGTATAGCTCATAGGAATAGGGTCATAACTCTCCCTTCTCTGATTATACCCTTGATTCCCCTGCTGGGATGGTCTTTGATAAGAAATTATAGTTGGAGCTGCACCCACAACTGGAGTAACTGAGGCGACCTACTGATGACGCTGATAATTCCTTCTAGGAGTATTAACCCTCCTCTCTTGCATAATAGTATTTGCACCCCCTTCCTTCTTCTTGGTAAACCCATATGATGGTTTCTTCACACCTCCAAAACTTTCACTCTTCATTAAGCGGCCCTCTCTTACAGCCTCTTCTAAGCAGATACCCATTCCTACCATTTCAGTAAAGTCACTTGGCGCACTTGCCACCATCCTTTCATAGTAGAAAGCACCCAGCGTTTTCAAGAAAATCTTAGTCATCTCCTTCTCTTCCATGGGAGGAATCACTTGGGCGGCTACCTCACGCCATCTATGTGCATATTCTTTGAATGATTCCCTGTCTTTCCGAACCATGGCCAAGAGTTGATCACGGTCAGGCACCATGTCCATGTTATACTTGTATTGTTTGATAAATGATTCTCCTAAATAATTGAAAGTATGGATATTGGCGTTGTCCAAACTCATATACCACTTCAGTGCGGCACCTGTCAAACTATCCTGAAAAAAGTGAATTAGCAGACGCTGATCATCAGTATGGGTAGACATTATCCTCACGTACATCACCATATGAGCACGAAGGCAAGTGTTTCCCTTTAACTTCTCAAACTCTGGGACCTTAAACTTAGCAGGTATCTTAACATTCGGGACCAAGCATAGCTCATTCACATTCTGCCCAAATAGATTATTTCCCCTGAGGGCCTTCATCTCTCTTTGCATCTTGTCAAACTGCTCTTGAAAATCATCCATTTTGTCATAAAGACCCAAGTGTTCACTCGGTGGAGGGAAAGGACGAAACACATCATCATTAACAAACGAAACCATATTCATCGATGGAGGCGCAGCAGGAGCAGGATGCACCACAGGAGGTGTCGGAGTAACAATATTCTGAACAATTGGAGTATCTTGAGGACCAAGATTAAAACCTCCAAGTGAAAAATTCTCTGGCATTCCCCATGGATAACCTTGAGGCATGTGATTCTGAACAGCAGCTGGAGTAGTAGATACGGGAACAGTCGGAGCTTCATTAGTTGCCCTTTTTGGTTGAGGTTGAACACTCGGTGGCTGATTCTGAGCAGCCACCAGAGCTTCCATCAGAGTAGTCAGATTTGCCATGCCGGCCTTCAAAGCAGAAACCTCCTCGCGTAGCTCGCGATTCTCTTGTTCTAGGTTGTCCATCTTCTTTATGAAATTAGCCCGAGTATTGTAGTGGTGAGTCAGCTTGCTGAACAAAGTAAAGAAGCTTGGTAAGACACCTGGATATGCATAAAAAATGCAAGAAATATGTACAATATGATGCATGATATGCAATGCACATGATTTTATTTAATATTTCAAGGGGTTTAAAATTTGTGGACATATTGCAAATATCAAAGTAATAACGCATTTGAAATACTAAAAAATTTATTATAACAATTCCAAAATGGATTACAAGTTTCAATGATCCCAAGTACAAGATGAAATAAAAATCTAAAATCCCGAGAAGTAAAAATGATGGAGATCACTCTATACGCTGGCGATTCCCTGTGAGCCTGGCAATCTGAGCCTTCAACCTCTGGTTTTCTTCCGCATGTCTGATGGCAACCTCCTTCCAATCATCTGAATCAGGAAGTGAGTGATCAGCATCTGATTGAGGCTTAGGAGAAAATAAATCCCCTTGCCTCTCCATAGTCTCTACCGCTCGACTCTCAAGGATCTCAATCAAGTCGTCTTTCTCCTTCAAGTCTGCTCTATAGGAAATCTCTAAAGTTTGGAACTTGTTCTTCCAAGCGTCCTTTTCTTGTTGCATCCTAACCAAAGCAAGTTGCATCTCTTCTAGATCATCTAATAAGGGAGGAGTGGTCTTCATAAATAGACCAGGCATAGGAGTTTCTCGGGAATACAGCATCTTCAACTGAATAGCTCTCGTTTGGACCCACTAAAGATATGGCTCCAAAGAAACAACACCCCTAGGTCCCAAATCCTTCCTACTCTTCTTATGAATGTGACACCAGGCCTTCACAATCTACTCCCTAGCATCCCTATGGTCTTATCCTTCCTTCAGAAAGAAACTACTCAAATGAATACTATTTGGTTTATCCCTCAACGGATAACCAAGCTATCGTCGTGCAAGAACATGGTTATAGTTAATTCCTCCCTTTGTACCAAGAAAAGGTACATTGGGGAAACTACCACAACTGTTAATAATCTCTATATCCTGGTAAGCTCGATGATACCAATCAATATCTGAGTGAGTAAGTGCCATGATCTTAGGAGCCCAACGGGGTTATTTCTTGACATCTCAAAAAGCATCAGACTGAGGCATATGAGAGATAAACCGCTGGTACAACAGAGGCGTGCAACAAATAATCATCCCCCCATGATAAGAATTCTGAAGATGAATAGAGTAATAAGTATCACCCAACAAGGTAGGAACTGGATTTCCAGTCATGAAGATCCTGATAGCATTAATGTCAACAAACTTGTCCACATTAGGAAATAAGAACAACCCGTAAGCAAGTAGAGCAAAGATGGCCTCAAAAGCGACTGTACTCTTCATCCTGGAAAAGTAATGAGCTTTCTCCAATAAGAACTGAGCTGGTAATCCTCTAATCCCTCCTTTAGTAGTCATATGGGCTTCCACCTCACACTTCCCCAGATGAATTAAAGCAGCAATCTCATGTGGTTTTGGCTCACCCTCCAAACCAGTAAAAGGAACACGATTGGTAACATGTAAATCCAATAAATAAGAATACTCCCCTAGTGTGGGAATCAACTGATAGTCGCGAAAAGTAAAGCAATGATACATCAGATCATAGAACTAGACCAAGGTTGAGAGAATGCCCTCCTTCATCTTCAGCTTCATGAGAGGAATAGTGGATCCATACTTCTTCTGAAAGTCTGCAGAATACCCGATCTCGGGAATTAGACTGATCAACTCATCTATCTTGGGATCCTTGAAACTGTACTTCCCGGTCTTTCTCTTTCCATAATCCATGGTTAAAAAGTACCTGAGACATTCACAAATGGTCAACTTTTAAATCCCTTGAAATAAGATTTCTCCAAAAGATGTTTATGAGTGCATGGATGCATGATGCAACAATCACACACAAGATCACACATATAAGGTTCATAGGTTCAATGTCACGAGCATCAGGTCGAAGTTACTACCCATAAGGTATTGGTCTAAAAGTTATCACCTGCTGAATAAGGTTCTAGAGATTCCCATAGTCTACATTCTTCCTTCGGATATTACCAACTTCCTGATTAACTTGGTAATTAGTAATATTCTCAAGAAAAACTCGTCCGGGCATAGTATCGCGTGATAACTATTTCCGGATTACTCCGTCATAGCTTTCGCACTACACCTAAAAGGCCAAGATGGGTTTGGTATTCTACGGTCCTCAGCTTCAGCAGGCTCTCTGGTTGAAAGCAGCACGTCTTCCCGATTACTCGATAAACGACACTACAGTCAAAGGGGCCTCCACTGAGTGGGGTATCTCATGCCTCCTTTTTTGGGATTACTCCCTCAAATTTAACATGACTATACCACCCGTCCTATCTTAAAGTTTTACCAACTCCGGGTATAGGACTTATGAGTAATCACCAAGCACCCTGAAAACCAGGAAAATCCAGACAAACATATATACAACATATAACACAAAAACAATAATTACACATATACAGATATAAAAAAAGATAGGATCAACCCACTTAGGGATAGACCAGCAAAAGGTCAATATTTCCCCAGTGAAGTCGCCATTTTTTCTGTAGCAGTAGAAATGTTTAAGACTAAGCCATTGGATTGGCTAGACTTATACAAATCAAAATAAAAATCGTCACCGCGCTTTATTGTTTCCAAAGTAATGGGAAAAGAGCGAATAACCCAAAAAGAAGGGGAAAGATTCTAGATAAGTGGGTTGGTTATGCAAAGGGAAGTTATTAGCACCCTAAACATCTACGGTACTCTGCAGGAACCTCTTTGAAAAATCTGTATATTTTTGCTATGAAAAATGTTATATAAAATCGATGGTGGATGTGGGAAAAGAAACATATTTTTTATGATTTTCGCACCCGCCGCGGTTGTGAACCTTTAGTGCCAATGTACCACCTTTTCGTGCAATAGGGGATCAGGGTACACGTAGTTCCTCTTTTAAAATTTTAAAACACAAATGTGTTGGTCAATTTTATGAGATAAAACATCATCGTCATTGTCCGTGTGGAAAACATACCTACTATCCACAATCATGAGAAAGGAGAATTTGCATCATCTCAAAGTGGAGGATATGGCTTGGATTTTAAAATCAACAATGCCTCACTCAACACCCAAGTGGAAAATATTTCTCTTTACTACATATTGTAGAAGTATAGTTGTTTGCATCACTACAAGGATTAACAAGAGTTCAATCTTTTGAGAAAAGTTTAAAGATAAAAGCCATAGTGGCAAGATGGTTTGAAATGAGATTGATTGACTTTTAGTCTTCTCACAAAAATGTCAAAGTATTATTAAGTTTATTGGAGTTTATTTATGAAAATGTTTGAAAATGCATGGACCTAAGTCCAAGTTTATTATAAAAGTAATTCAAGTTTAAAACAAGAAGAGTTTTCAAAAGGGGGGAGAAGATTTTTGAAATTAAAGAAGATGGGAGGAGAAGAAGAGGCTATCCTAAAGCATAAGGTAAAATCTAGGGATAAGAACCATCTAACCAACAAGAAGCCAATACTTGACACTATGAGCCAAAATATAATTCCCATTCTTTGTATTGAAACCAAACAAGCAAATGATACTAGACCTCTTGGGAAAACCAAACTTCAAGTGTATTAAGTCTTCACAAAAATTGGGCAGAGTAACGGCTGTATACAGGTGAATTCCATATTACAAACAAAGGGTGTAATCACAATAACCTGCATACAAAACAAACAAACAACCCAATGTCTTGAGGTAAACCTCAAGAGCTCCAGACAAAATAATCAGATAAGATCACAAGGTCTCCACTCACAAGCCAAGGTTTCTAATCCTAAGTCCAAAAAGTCCAATACTCCATAATGCCAAGGATAGTAACCAAATAATCCAAGTATAATTAAAGATTTTTAGGGTTTATGTTGATTATTAGATGTTTTGAAAAAGAAAAGAAAAGTAAAGCCCAAGTGAGTAAAAATAAAAATGACAAGAAAGTAAATGCTCAAATGAGCAAAGATAAAAAATGGCATGAAATATAAATGCTAAAAAATAAGTAGTGCATAAAAATAAAAGGGGCATATAAAAGAATAAAGGATAAAGTCAATTATTAGTGATTAGTGGTTAGTTGGATGATCATCTTGAAACTTACATTTTGTTTACCGTGAAAAATGGTAAACAACCGCTGATCTTCCAAAAGGTTACTTATTTGGTGACTCGCAGGATCGATCAGATTGATCCTAAGACATGGTTGATTTTTAGAGTTTAAACGTTTTGAAATGAAGAAGTTCGACTAATCCTAATGGTGATTAATGCAAGTAAAGTAGAGACGCTTTAGATAAATTGCATGGAGAAAAGCTTGATAAAGTAAATAAAAGCATTAAAGGTTTGCTAAATAAATGACTTCGACTGAAGTAAATGAGTAAAAGTGATAAATTTCTTGAATATAAAGGACTTTGATTAAGGTAAATGGTGTTTCACACATACATTCTCAATGATTCTTTCTCTCACGCTGGGTATTTGAATCTAAATGAGTGACTTGTATACAATGATGAACACCCTTATAACTTTGTAAATACTTAGTATTTATACTAAGAAACTAAGTAACTGTTGGGCAATCACACCGCTTCATGATAACTCCACATGGCATGCTCACAACCTTCGACGCCTATGTGCACGACACGTTGCGCTTGGTAACTGCTGGGAACTGTTTTCCCTCCAACAGTTCAAAATTCAAACCGTTCGATCTTGGGCATCAGGGACCTTGGTCGAGAGGTTACTCCTTCGACATCGAAGACAACAAGAGTCCAACTTAAAGGAATTTCTCTAAGTATCTTGTCATTCTTATTTGAGCCTTCGACGTGATCAGCTGGTCGAAGCCTTCTTGTTTCGGAAACTCTTCTGACTCAATTTAAATGATTTATATAATAACAGAATGTGGGTGTCGAATTTAGGAGCCAACAAATTTCCCCCCAAGAATGTCTTATTTCGACGCTTAAAAGAAAAAGGCATTCCTTGATATTCCATTCGACACCTGTCCTTCACTCTCAGCCACAAATTAGTTTGTGTGCTCTTTGTCTCCTACCAACCATCTGACAAACTCAAAAAGTCATCATTTCACCTTTTCCCAAGACGTCACTTCAGTAAGGAATTTTTGCACGCACGATGGCTTTTCATATTCTGTCATCATGACCATTTCCCAAAATCGAGGAAGCACGCTGCAACGTTTCCGTTTTTCAGAACGGTTACAGAGCCAAATGCGTGCCACGTGCCCCACTCTTGTCTGTGGCATTAAATGACCTTGAGCCCTGTGATTTTTCACTCACTATAAATAGCACTGAGTGCCTTAGTTGGACTCTTTACGCTTTCTGGCATCCAAACCTTCAATCGAACGATTTTTTCTGCAAGCAACTTTTTGATTCTTCCTCTCCAATACCAGTAATCTTCATCTTCATCTACTCTCATCTCAAACAAAAAAATGGCTTCACGCACTCGTGTTCCCAGTACCCCAAGAACTAGCATTCCCTCAAAAATGGCTTGACCAGAAATCTTTTCAACCGCTCCGATAGTCAATTCCATGGGAATGCGAAGGGTTCCTGAACCCATGGGTGAGGCTGAACGTGAGACCTATGGCTCTCAATTGCTGATTCCAGTTGGATATTCCAACCAGGTTTTTGCCATGTCAGGCCCTCTTTCAACATGCATCAATGACCCCACAAAAATTGAGGGTTTCTTCCCTGTGCATGCGGCACTCAAACCTGTTGGGTGCTCAAAGAAAGCAAAGGATGATATTGAAGATCCTGTGAAGGAGAAGATAGATCTTCGGTTTTTTAACAGGGGGGTTAGGGCTTTCCGCTCTGGCCCTAGTCTTACTCCATAATACACCGCTTGGCTCCTTAAGATGGAGAGGTGCCAGGCTTCGATTTGGAAAAGTATGGGCATTTATGACCTGGTCATGTTGTCCAAAACTGGCCTCAACTACTGTCCTGATATGTTGGTAGCTTCATTGCTGTTTTGGGACTACACTCACTATACCTTCCACTTGCCTTGTGGAATGGTTACACCCACCATCTTCAATGTGGCCGCCATTACTGGTCTTCGACCAACTGGGGACTACTTCGACCCAGAAGAAATGTCTGAAGACCAGATTGGGTTTTCTGCTACCAAACCCACCTACACCATGTACACCAACCATTACCATGACAAATCGACTGCTGTGGTGAATGATGTGGAGCACATCGCGTTTCTAGCCCTATGGCTGTCGCGTTTTGTGTTCTGCACAAAATCTCTGCAGGTGACGAAGAAAATGGTCACCCTCGCTACTCAGCTTCATCACGGCCAAAACATCTGTTTGGCCGAATTAATATTGGCGAACTTGTATGAGTCAATAAGCAGTTGAGCGGCTCAATTGAAAGTAATCGAAAATAGAGCCAGCCTACTACTTGTTGGTCCCTTCTGGCTACTTCAACTCTGGTTGAATGCCACTTTCGAGTCTTTTCTTCCCCAGAAGCCTCAAATAAATGAACAGGCTCCTGAGATAGCTAGAAGGCGCGTCGAAGGCACCAGGCTTGCCTTATTGACTCCTACTGAGGATGGGCTGGAACTACAAAAGACCTTCGCAAACTTCGTTCAGATGTTTGCAGGGAGGAAGGAATTTACCTCGACCATGGCCCCTTTCGCCGGTCGAAAGTGTGGTCCAGGATGGTTTACCAGGCCCCATCCTAAATCGTCAGAGGATCCTCACTTTGAGGAGCATACAACAATGTGGGAAGCGTTTCTCACTCCAAGGATAATGCCATTACGCTTCAAGAGTTCAAAGAATCAGCTGAGCCTGATTGCCTACCAACCAAATCTTGTCTCTCGACAATTTGGCATTATCCAATCGCTTCCTTCTCCAATTTATCTTCGGGAGAAATCATTGTTGTTTATCTCTACTGACTACTCTGAAGAAGCCGCTACTAGGCATATTAGTAGGTACGTTGGTCGGACCGTACTATCATTGTTCGACTACCAACTCAACTTCCTCTGTTCACCAGCTTTTGAAGACTGGTGGAAGAGATATTACGTCGAAGAGTTCCTCGACGAGAAGGACTTTGCAGAAGAGCTCAAGAAGTCCTTCGTCCTGGTTCTTGATAAAATAAAGAAATGTACGTTCCTTCAAATTATATTTGCCTTTTCATTTCAACTTACATCTGCCAAATATAACTTGTGAACGTTTCTTCTTTCAGTTGTTCGAAAACCTGTGGCTAAGAAGGCCACAGACAGCCATCAGGGTGGAGGTCCCTCTACAAAACCTCCAGTACAGGTAACAAAAGTTTCTCTTGTTTCCTTCTTTGGTTTTAAACATTCTTGTTCCCGATGTTGTGTTTTAAATTGACTCCATTTGGGATTTTTAGGAACCTGCGCCTAAAAAGCGACCTATATTAATGGTCGAATCTTCGAGTGGCGACGAGGAGGAATCTCCTCCTGTTCCTCTCAAACGGAGAAAGCTGAAAAAGGCTGCCCCTGCCCCTGAATCTCGACCTGTGATGAGAACTAAAGTCACAGGGAATAAACCCAGGCCACCCCCTGTGATCATCAAAGAGCCCACGGAGGAGGAGCTCAATGTCCTGCTTCGTAATCCTGTTGAGAGCGATAACTCCAGCCTTGGGGCTGAGGTTCCTGTACATGTAATGCTTTTGACCACTTTAACTTAAGTGTCGATGATCACCTTCGATTGTACATCTCTCTAATAAGAATATTTTTCCCTTTCTATTTTTAGGAAACGGCTGTAACTTCAGCGCCTGCTGGGCATCCTGTCGAAGGTTCTGATACCTTTGTAAACAGCGCAGGGGAACCCACCTACCATCCTTCTTCTTTCGTCAATTCTGCCAACGAAGTGAATCAAACTTCGGAGCCGCAGGACTCTGCTGACCATAGCAGAAAACGCGAGGAAGAACTGGTGGATGATGAGTTCCTTGCTGAAACAGAGGATGTCCCTGAGAAGCATCACCAGGAGGAAGCTCAAGTGGTCAATGAGACAGAAGAGTAACATGATGAAGAGGGTCATGTTGACGTCGATGCTGCTGAAAATGCTTATCCCCAAGCCACCATTGCCACGGAAAAGGTTACTTCGACAAAGCCCAGGTCTAAAGAGGACTTGGCCCACTTGAAGCAAAATGACCCAATTGGCTATCTAAACGCCATCTTCTAGAGCATGGAAAATTCATCTGACCCTAGTCATGATGCTTCTACTGCATCAGGGAAGTCTACTTCGACTTCTCCTCTCGGTGATGTCTTAAAGAAATTTAAGGCTCAATTCTTTAAGAGGGATCTAATGAAGGCTTTGGAAGGGGATCCTACTGCCCAGTCTTGTTTGGGGGTTGACTTGGGTGCAGTCGATTTGCTGGTTGTTTCTCCAGAAATTTCCAGCTTCATCTTGGAGTTATACTCCATTATTGACCAAGTCTCTGGGACTACAATCGTCGAAGGGGGGTTCAACAGCCAACTCGAAACGCTGCATGGCAAGAGTTCTTCTGCTTGGAATGAAGTAGCTGAATCGACTTCTCGAATTGCAGAATTTTCGAAACAGAAGACGTCCAAGCAACAGGAAATTAAATCCATAGATCAGGATAACGCCTCTATACGGGCGCAGATCGAGGAGTTGGAAGCCAGATTAAACGCTAATACTAAGCGCAAGGAGGAACTTCTTTCGACTGTTTCAGACGCAGAGAGCCAAGATGAAGTTGCTCGAGGCCTAGAGTTCGCTGAAAGGGCCCAGGCTCTAGATGACCAGATTGCCAAAATCTCTCAGGCGAATGCCTTGTGTAACAAGCGACTGGAGTTACAGCGAGCCAAATATCTTCATCTCAAAGCCTCTGTCCCTTTTTAAATTGCTCTGTACTTCATTGACCATGTAATGTAATTTTTGTAATACAATGTAGCCATTTTGGTTAATCAATGTCATTTTCCATTTTGGCTTTATGGTTAACTTAGTCATTAATTATTACTTATTTTGATCTCTTGGAGCATAGGTTTATATTTTTTCAAATATTTTCCGTTTACTCTCAAGAGTCTTTTATCTTCGCTTAACTCTTCGACCTCATAAGCTCCACTAGAAAAAGTTTGAATAATTTTGAAGGGTCCTTCCCACTTGGGTGACCATTTTCCCATGCTTCGATCTTTTCGATCCATAGGAAGAATTACCTTCCAAAGTAGTTCTTCAGGCGTGAATGCCTTAGGTTTTACTTTCGTATTGTAAGAGTCTTCCACTCTTTTCTTCTGGATTCTCAGTAGGTCAAGAGCTCGTAGTCTTTCTTCGTCTAAATCTACCAATTCGTCTAACATCATATCCCAATACACCTCAGTGGGAATATCTTGATGTTTTTGAACCCTTGCTGATTGAAGACAACTTTCTGCTGGCAGTACTGCGTCATGACCTTAAGTTAGCCTATATGGTGTTGTACCTGTGGCTTCCTTTGGGGACGTTCGACAGGCCCACAAGATCTGGTCTAACGTTTTGTGCCAATTTTTTGGCTTCTTTCCCACATGCTTTTTGATCAGGCCAATCACTATTTTATTCGCTGCTTCGACTTGACCATTTGCCTGCGCGTAATAAGGTGTTAGGAGTCTGAAGCCTGTTTCTTGAGCGAATTCCTGCATCTTTCGACCAGTGAACACTGACCCTTGATCAGTTGTTATAGTCTCAGGGATTCCAAATATGTAGATAATGTTCTTTTGAATAAATTCTATGACATTTTCTTGGTCTATGTTGACCAAAGGGATAGCTTCGATCCATTTAGTGAAATAATCAATGCCTACCAGTATATATTTCTGGCTCTTCGATGATGCTGGTCGAATCTCTCCAATAAGATCCAACGCCCATCCTCTAAAAGGCCAAGGTTTCACTATTGAATGAAGCTCGCTTGCTGGTACATGTTGGATACTAGTGTGGACTTGGCATTCCTGGCAACCCTTCGCGAACTCGACACAATATTTCAAGATAGTAGGCCAATATAGCCCTTGTCTAAACAAAAACCATTTCATCTTATGCCCTACTTGGTGAGCTCCACATGCTCCAGCATGCATAGTCGAAAGGGCTATGTATGCTTCGGTTTCGCTTAAGCATTTTAATAATACCCCTTCAGGCGTCTTTTTGAACAACTCATTCCCCATGAGTACGTAACTTAACGCCCTATAATTTATTTTTCGTTCTGTCAAAGCTGCTGGATTTTGCAGGTAATCCACAATGGGTTTCCTCCAGTCTTGCTCCGATAAATTATCTATGAACGTAATTTTGAAATTCCTTTGATCAGCATACCCTAGTCTTGTTGATTCCAAATCGGTTGGAGACAAGCTGGTTGCTGTTATTTTTTCTCGGACTTCGATTGCTCTTTGTAATCTCGTTTTTGAAATCTTATACCCAGATGGAATTTGTGCCAAATCATTGGCTACTTAGTTTTCCAATCTAGGTATGTGTCGAATATTAACCACTTCGAATTTTTTAAATAAACGATTTGCTATCACAAAGTACATAATGAGATTTTCCCTTATACATTTGTACTCTTTTGTGACTTGCTTAATGACTAACTTTGAGTCTCCCATTATTTCGACTCGAGTTGCCCCCAATTCCAACAATATTTCAAGGCCAATAATTAGAGCTTCATATTCAGCCTCATTGTTCGAACAAGTACCTTCTATCTTGTACTTGAATGTTGTTGGAATTTTTTCTGGAGAAATAATTAAGACCCCTACTCCCGTTCCATCTCTATGGCTAGAACCATCGAAGTAAAATTTCCAAGGTTCTATCTCCAAGTGATTTATATTTTCAACCTGAATTGAGTGGTCGACTATAAAATCTGCAACCACTTGTCCTTTCACTGCCTTAAGAGGCATAAAGGTCAATGAATACTCAATTAATGCTAACGCCCATTTTCCAATTCGACTGTGCAAGATGGGTTTCGACAAGCTGTATTTGAAAACATCAAAATGGGACGAAACATACATCAACTGGTTTTATATATTGTTTGAGCTTTGTACAAGAGAAATATAGACATAGACATAATTTTTCAACTTCGCTATATCTAGTTTCTGCATCGTTCAAAACTCTGCTAAGGTAGTAAATGGGTCTTTCGACTCCATTTTCATCTTCTTGGGCTACCATGCTTCCCAAAGTTTTGTCGGATGCAGTTATATACAATCTCATACTCCTATTGCCACAAGGAGGCACCAAAATAGGTGGCTTGGTGAGGTACCCTTTGATCTTGTCGAAGGCGTCTTGCTGCTCTTGCCCCCACTCGAATCTTTCCTTATTCAATCGAAGTAAGGGTGAGAAGGCTTGCGCTTTTCCACTTAGGTTAGATATAAATCTGCTCAAGAAGTTTATCTTGCCCAACAGAGATTGCAGTTCCTTCTTGTTCGTTGGCGCTTTCACTTCCAAGATTGCCTTTGTTTTGTTCTGGTTGATTTCGATTCCTTTCTTGTGGACGACGAAGCCCAAGAAATCTCCAGCTTTCACACAGATCGCACACTTCAAAGGGTTCATTTTCAGACCATGTTTTCTCATTCTTTCAAATGATTGTCGAAGGTGGTCTATATGGTTCTTCCTGGAAACAGATTTTACAATAATATCGTCAATATATACTTGCATGAAAGTGTTAATAAAATCATGGAAGATATATTTCATTGCTCGTTGATATGTTTCCCCAGCATTCTTTAGGCCAAAAGGCATTACTACCCATTCGTAAGTGCCTAAGGCCCCAGGGCATCGAAAAGATGTTTTCGACACATCTTCTTCAGCAATGAAAATTTGATTGTATCCTTAGTAACCGTCGAGCATGCTCAGGTACTCGTGGCCAGCGGCAGAATCGACAAGCATTTCCGCCACAGGCATATGATATTCATCTTTGGGTGTTGCAGCATTCAGATCTCTGAAATCTATGCACACCCTCAATGTACCATTTTTCTTAATCACTGGAACAATGTTTGCAATCCATTCGACATACCTCGTAGTTCGTATGAATTTGCACTTCAGCAGTCTTTCGACTTCCGTTTTGATCTTCGACAGTATTTCTGGAGCGAAGCGTCTTGGAGTCTGTTTGACAGGCTTTTTTCCAGGTTTGATTGGCAACTGAAGTTCTACCAATCCTCTGTCGAGTCCAGGCATTTCGTTGTAATCCCATGCAAAGCAGTCCTTGAACTCCTTCAGTAATTGGATCACTTCAATCCTGAGCTCTGGGTCTATTTTGCCACTGATGTAAGTGGGCCTTTTATCTAACCCTTCGCCCAAGTCGATTTCTTCTAAAGGATCTTGTGCTAACATTTTGATGTTGTTCGCCAGGGGGTCCTTTTCGAAACCCAAAGGCTCATCGTCGTAGATGGCGTCGAGCCTCTGTTCCTGCATTCCCTCCATCATGGTATCAGGAGGTTCTGGGTCAAAATCTTTTCCAAGACCAATATCTGGTGGCTCCTGGTCATTGGCCTTGTTGGCCATATATTTTACTTTGGCTTCAAGAGCGCTATCATTCATGTTTCGGCTACATAAGCCGAAATTCATTGTAACACTTGTAACTCAGTCATTATCACTGAATTTGCTTCCCCAACCAGTTGGCTGGATGTTAGTTAGCCCACTGAAATCAATGTGGGACAATTCTTATTTATCCCATTGAAACCCATGATCAGGATGCAGGTACAAGGAACAAAAAGCATTTGGCGCTGGCGCCATGTCGAAGTCAGGTGCTGAACATGGCCCAATGTGAGCCAAATTTTTGTCGAAGTCAGCTCTCCCTAGATGATTAACTTCGCATAAGTAGTAGCTCTGATCTGCTTCTACATTCTCAATAATCCCATCAGGACGCCATAATATCAACCTTTGGTGCATCGATGATGATACTGCTCCGACACCATGTATCCATTCTCGGCCTAATAATAGGTTATAATTTGGTTTCGCCAATATGACCATGAACATGGTTGGTCGAAGGATGGATCCCACCTTGAGGTCTAGTTGAATCACACCCATGGTGGTCCCTATTCCTCCTTCGTAGTTCGATAGGACCATATTATGAGGCTTAATGTCTTCATCATTCTCGCCTACTTTTCTTAGCATGAAGTGGGGGATTATGTTGATAGTCGCCCCACAGTCCACCAAGATCTTGTTTATAGTGGCCTCTTCGAGCTTTGCCCTTATGAATAAAGGCTTGAGGTGACTCTTCATCGCCTCAGTTTGTGGTTCGAAAAAACCATTTTGCTCTTCAGTGCAGCCATTACCTATGACAAAGTAGCACACTGGCCTACGCTTGGCCATCTCTTGTTCGACTTCCCAATCGTTTGATTCGACTTCCACTTGGCGGTTGAATTCTCTTGGCAAGACTGAAACTATATTTACCATGATGTCTAATGTGTCGTCGGACTCAGAGCCATCTTTGTCACCAGCTTCGTTTTGGTCAGGCCATACCAATCTATTGGTTACTGGCTCCCTCTCCAAAGGCTTTCTTTGCTTTCGCTGGGGGACATTTGAACTTGACTCTAGTTTCGGTTCTTTGACAGCCTCTCTCTCAGCCTTGCGCCGCCTTTGGTATCTTCTCCACTGGGATCGAGACATTGGGTTCTTTCCCTTGTAATTACTCGATACTTGAGCAACTCTGGTGTCACCTGCATGAGGTTATTTCTTGAGTATCAAAGATGAACCTCTTGGAACTTCAAAGGGGTGCCATCTTTCTTCGTTGGGTCTCTTTCGACCCGATGTTTTGAGCCATGTATTGACTGGCACATTGGTTGGAGGCCTGAAAGTTAGTGTCCTCTTTTCCTGACTCGAGCCCTTTTGATAGGTTCTTCTAGGATCGTGTCGAACATCAGAGCCTGCACTTTTTTGGGCATTTCTGCTCCATTTCTTATTTGCTGCTCTTATACCTTCGATGTGTTCAGCAGCTTTCTTGTCAAAAATAGAGTTGCATTGAGGATACAGCATTACTTCTGATTTCTTCTTCTGGCATCATTGCAAGAATTCTTCCAGATTTTCGTTCTCAAGGGGGAACGATGTCCTATTTGCTTGCTCTTGCCTGATGGTTTCCTCTGAGACTTTTGATTCAGAAATTTCGACCATGTTAACATTCATGTTGTCTTTAGTAGCAAGAGTCATTTGCTTCATTTGAGCCTCCAGGTCTTTTGTCTGGCCTTGCACCGCAGCCAAGTAGGAAGTGGGTTTAGTTCCAAATTTTGAAACTCCACCTTTTTCTAGTTTTGGGCCCTCAGCGGCCTTTTGGACTGCCTCGATTGTTTTTCTAGAAAGGTTCCCAGAAAAACTGCCAAATATTAGCATATTGATGTGATCTTTGGTGACTTCAACCATAGTTATCCCTGGCCTTTTCACCTGACTCCTGGAAGCTTCGATCACATTGACCTCTGAAGGTTCAGTATAATGGGCCTCCGCTTGTAAAGGGTTCGAATTCACATTCATGGGGGCCTTATCAGCGAACTTCAACCTCCCTTCTTCGATAGCATTTTGCACGAGATCCCTGAAAAGAAAACATTGAGATGTTTTATGGCCCAAAAAGTTATGATATTTACAATAGCCTCTTTTCTTTCTTTGGTCAAGAGGAGGCACTTTTACCCCTGAGGGTATTATCATTTGGCCATCTTTTACAAGTAAATCAAAAATTTCATCACATTTCGTAATATCAAAACTGTAAGTCTTCTTAGGGAACCTATCATTGGCCTTTTCAGACCCAGTGGGGTTTTTTCCACTTGAGGGGACTAGTAATTTGCAAGAGTATCATGGCCCTTGTTTTAACTCAGCCAAATCGACCTCACTTTCTTCGATGGCTATAAGTCCGTCGAATGTTTCTGGATCTTCTTCGTCCATTTCGACATATGCTATCTTTTCTCTTTTATGAGTTTTCGTCGCCCTGGCTTTTTCAGCTTTAAGGCGTTCCACCTGTCGAACCCTATCGGCCAATTGATCCATGTCCCTCAGATACTGAGTGTCTAATTTCTTCCTAATGGAGTAATCTAGACCTCCTGCGGCTATTTCGACTAACTCATGCTCTGGTACTTGCGTAAAGCATCTTGCCTTGAGCAATCTAAACCTATTTAAGTATTCGTCTATAGGCTCAGTGAATCTCCTCTTTACACTGGCTAACTCTTTCAGGCTTATCTTGGTTTGTCCCATGTAGAATTGCTCATGGAACAATCTCTCCAACTGAGTCCAATGGTGGATCAAATTGGGAGGGAGAGTTGTGAACCAGGTAAACGCGTTATTTGTTAGGGAACTTGGGAAATACTTAATCCTTAGGTTCTTATTGTTTGATATTTCTCCTGCTTCGATTAAATATCTTGCCACATGTTCGACAATGGATTCTGTCGTGTCCCCTAAAAACTTAGTGAACTTAGGGACTTTGCATCTAGGAGGCAAGTCCGTTTGTAACACATACTCCGACAGCGGGGATGTGAAGCTAGGCCTACGGAAGCCCGTATTCATCCCGTTTTGCATCATGATTCTTTCAATCATGGCTGTCAAGTTATTCTCCAAACCAACATTCTGGTATTGGATCTACTGAACTACTTCGTCAGCGTTTTGGTTTCTATTAACCATCCTTATTTCTGGGGCTACAACTCTCGGCTCTTCGACCCCGGGTTGTTCCAGTTGTACCCTAAGGTTCTCTTCGACAGGCTGCTGGGCTTGGTTAATAGTGGTTTCATCCTCTAGAATGCCTTGGTTTCCCCTTACCTGTGCCCTTTGGGGCTTTCGAATTTGTTGGGGTACCCCAAAAAAAATTAGCCAGGCGCGCCATTTGCGCTGTCATTTGCTGATTCGACTGGGTGGTATTCTGTATTAGAGGATTTAACATTGTACTTAAAGTTTGTTCCAACATTTGAACCATGTCGTGGTTGCTTTCGTCCATTTGCTGCCTCAAGACTACTGTCGAGGCATTCGTAAGGCCAGGCATTACGTGGGACGCTCCTCCTAAGAGTTGGTTCCTACCCCTGTTCGCCATACCAACTCAAGAGCCTTGGAGTGGCGAAGAGGCGCTCAATAAAGGATCTGAAAAGGTGGACGTAGTGTTCGTCAGGCTAGCCAATTCAGAAGTTGGCATGCCATAGAGTGGTTCTCGATTTAACCCGACTGTCGAAAAACCTAGGGGAACATATGGTCTTGTTCCTTGGTTTCCCCTAGGTAGGGGAGTTCCCAAGGGCATTCTGGGGCCTGTAAATGGAGGTAATGGCCCCGTTTGTATGATCGTTACTGCTGGCGTTGAACCAGCGGTTACCACTTCACTTACGGTTGGGATAACCGTTGCTCCCACGTTTGTTTGTGGGATTTCTCCATTGTTTGGCGGATTCGCCATTTCACTAACTCTTCTCCTAGTATTGGTTTCGTTGGTGTATATTCTACCACTTCTTAATAACATGCAATACTCTCGAAAAAGAAGGATAGTTTATATAAGACGATTAAACGTGAAAGAATCAACACAAGGTCCCACAAGGTGTGCCAATTTGTTTACCGTGAAAAATGGTAAACAACCGCTGATCTTCCAAAAGGTTACTTATTTGGTGACTCGCAGGATCGATCAGATTGATCCTAAGACATGGTTGATTTTTAGAGTTTAAACGTTTTGAAATGAAGAAGTTCGACTAATCCTAATGGTGATTAATGCAAGTAAAGTAGAGATGCTTTAGATAAATTGCATGGAGAAAAGCTTGATAAAGTAAATAAAAGCATTAAAGGTTTGCTAAATAAATGACTTCGACTGAAGTAAATGAGTAAAAGTGATAAATTGCTTGAATATAAAGGACTTTGATTAAGGTAAATGGTGTTTCACACATACATTCTCAATGATTCTTTCTCTCATGCTGGGTACTTGAATCTAAATGAGTGACTTGTATACAATGATGAACACCCTTATAACTTTGTAAATACTTAGTATTTATACTAAGAAACTAAGTAAATGCTGGGCAATCACACCGCTTCATGATGACTCCACATGGCATGCTCACAACCTATAACGCCTATGTGCACGACAAGTTGTGCTTGGTAACTGCTGGGAACCGTTTTCCCTCCAACAGTTCAAAATTCAAACCGTTCGATCTTGGGCATCAGGGACCTTGGTCGAGAGGTTACTCCTTCGACGTCGAAGACAACAAGAGTCCAACTTAAAGGAATTTCTCTAAGTATCTTGTCATTCTTTGTTGAGCCTTCGACGTGATCAGTTGGTCAAAGCCTTCTTGTGTCGGAAACTCTTCTGACTCAATTTAAATGATTTATATAATAACAGAATGTGGGTGTCGAATTTAGGAGCCAACACATTTGGAACTCATTAGAGGATTGGTAGAACCAAAGCCTCCACACAACAAGTTGCATTTGCTTTTTGTCAAGTATATCATCCATTTGGAATCCTTATGAATATCATTTAATGATCAACGATGTTTAAGTGATCCGCGTTGACCAAAGGTGTTGTAGATCCATTGGAGGATTGGTAGAACCAAAGCCTTCACACAATGAATCTCAAGGTTATTGGATCAAAGAGATCAAATTAACATACTTGGGCTTGCAAACATAAGTTTGGGCCACGATTGATCATTTATTCGAATCGGGACAAAATTTAGCGCTAAGTTAAGCAATCGTAAGTGGACTTATATAGAAGTCGCACCTATTTTGAGGCTGATCAATAGCAATCTATGCACCATTTGTTTTGAGACATGATATATAGATCATGCTCCAACAACATTTAGTGCAATAAGAAGGGGATGAGATGAAGAAGGATGAGATAGAATATACAAACCACTTTTGAATTAAATTTAATCAAACTATTATTAAAATCATTCATCCATTTTTGTGGAGTTAAACTCAACACCATGGATCCAATGATGTTAATAGAGTTCATGATCAAAAATTTAATCCAAGATCAGCCAGAAAATAATCACAAAATAATATTACATTTTAATATATACAAAAGGTTTAAAAATAATGTTTAAAAATAGAAATAAAAGATAAAAATATCAAATATGTTCAAATTAATCAAGAAATAAAAAGTAAGACCATAGAAAAATCAGAAATGAACTAAAATAATTTTATAAATTTTTGGGAAATTTTTTTAAGTCAGAAACTATTTTTAAAATTAAAAGAAAGGGGTAAAATAAACCAAAAATGATAAAAAAAATAGCAAAGTCAAAAACAAAAATAAAATAAGGTCACCAATATTTGTCACAATATCATTGGATCATTCCATAATTTTTTCAGAATTTAAAAATGCATAAAAGTATTTTTAAACATTTAAAACAAATCAAATAAAGTGTAAATTTATAAAAAAATACCAAAACAAAAAATTAAATTATGAAAAAATAAAAATCAGAAAGAGAATAATCAAAAATATTTTTCATGATTTTTTCAGATTTTTTGGATTTAAAATCAATTTTCTATGATTTTTTGAAGTTTAAAACAATTAAATATAAAAAAATCAGAAAAGAAAATAAAAGTCAAAAATATGTGGACCATTGGATGAGAGTCAAAACGCGTTAGTAATCAAATCCAAGGGATCTGGCGCACTGTGCATATCATGGTCATTAGTGAATAAAGCATTGCATCAATTATTAAATCAGAATTCAAAAATAACAAGTGGCGTGCCATCATTGGTTGGAAGATGACGCGTTGGTCATCTTCAACCTCCAGCCAACGTGAATTGCAGGTCTCTCAAACTATAAAATCAGAAGCTCATACTTATGTCATTCTCTTCGTCTCTTCAAGACGAAGACAACCACACCCTCGCGCCAAATTCATATAAACTGCAGCTCAAGCAATTTGGAAAGAAAGTTTTGAAAAGGGATTTGAAATTTCATGGTCAAAACGTGTTTCCAGTAAAAAGCAAGTATTGCGACTAGAACCCGGGCAATGAGAACATCACAATGATATCAAAGTTTTGAAGAATTCGTGAAGGAATCTACCTATTGAAGTTGAGATGCAGAGCTCTGAAACTAGACTTCTATGGAGCAATATAGGGCACGATTCTTGAATGTAATTATATGGTTAGCTTCAGGGAAGATCAAGGAAGGTGAATTGATAAAAAAAATTGGATTGAAAAAGGCTTGTATATGGATTACAAAGTTGCTGAATTCTGAGTTATGGAACAAGTTTGGCAGGGTGATTCTGGCTATCCAAGCTTGAAAAAAATGAATGGGATAGTTCATGTACTTATAGGAGAAAAAATGGGATCAAAAGGAAGAGTGAATGATGCATTTTGGAGGGAATTCGTTCAAACCTGATGCACGAGTGAAGTGTGATCTAATTTTCACTAAAACTCATCCAATCCTTGCGTTTTGAGGTGCTAAACACTTCTGGCAAGTTTGTTAATCAAGTTTAAATCAAAAACGTGTGTAAATCTTGTCATTAGAAGCCAAAACAAAGATTTCAAACTTCTGACTTGGTGAAAATTTCAGTTTCAAAGTGCCAACTTCTAACCAATGGCGTTATCAACTCAAGGGGTCTTAGGGCATGATTCTTGATGCTTCAGAAAGATGAGGTTACAAGCTTTGCAATGGAAAAATAATGGAATCAAATGGATGCTTGATATGAAAGTCGTGTTGAGTTAAAGTTGGAGAAAAAATGTTGACTTTACATACTTAGAAGTATTTCAAATTCTTCTTCAAAAGTGACCTATAATGTCTTGCATCCAAACATAGCCTTCTACTTGGAATTTGCTCTTGACCAAAAAATATGGCATGAAGTAGATCTCTTGAAGGACATTTTGGAACTTGAACCATTCAAAATCTCCAAAAATTGAGAGAGTTATGAATTGTTGAAGTGGGAAAAAAATCATGAAATGACCTATAATATTTTGTATCCTTAAGGCAATTTCCATTCACTTTCTCACTTTGAACATAAAATAAGGCATAAATTTAACATCTTCAAGATCATTATGGAAAAAGAATGGGCTCAAGATGATAAAAATTGACCAAGTTATGATCATTTGAAGTCACACATGGAAAAATGGGGATTCATCTGCAGGACTTGTAATCTTTCTTCTTCATCAAGTTTCTTCCACATGAAAACTCCTTGGAACTTTTAAAGTGATTTGTTGATAAACCTTTGAATAGAAGGATGTCTTTGGAATCACTCAAAAATACTAAAAGATGAGCAAGATATACTCCTTTGAAGTTCAAAACTCTAGCTCCTAGATTAAGGAACATGCTTTGAGGAACTTTGACAATTTTGAACAAACTTCTTGTACCAAAACAAATGCTTTGTAAATATAAGTTGTTGAGGATGATAATGAGAACTCATAGAAACCACAAACACTTCTATATCTTGAGAATTGAGAGAAATATGCACTTGTGGTCAATGGGAGCAAGGCTTTGTCCAAGCATGACAACTCCTTCAATCAACCCCTTGTACTTTTGAATCAATCTTGATAATTTGGAAATGTAGTGAAACAAAATAACATTTCCATGTCATACCTTTCAAAACAACTTCCATGGTGAGGTTTGAACTTCTCAAGCTTCATTGACTAGGTCATGGAAATAAACTCATGAACCCATGGATCAACTTGCTAATCCCCATTGTCTTTACCTGCATTGTTGACAAGTAAAACAAACCAACATCGCATTTTATTAATTAAAAGGAAAGTAAAAACAAAAACATGAATGATTACACAAGAAAAACAAGTCCAGGTGCTTGGTGATACCTGAAAAAGAAAAACTAAAGATAGGAAGGAGAACCAAAAGCCATAATGTGATCTTGTTGTGATTGAATCAATATGGTATGGTAAGGGGATCTTAGGGACTAAAATTTGGGTACAACAAACTATAAACAATATTTTTTTATTTTTAAAAAACTAAAAAATAATCAAACTTATTGTGATGATAATATTGGTGAGACTCAGAATTCTCAACAACTTTTTATCAAACTGATGATGTGCATATACAAACCTGAAATAAAGTAGTATAAAATTCAAAGATTAAGATGTGATCACTACCACTGCTTCTTCTTGTGATAAACAGATAACAGAAAAAATTTCAATATAAACACTCAATATTCTATTCACAACCAATGCTATCAGTTTGCGAGGAATAAAAAGACCGCAAAGTATGATTAATAATAACGAAGAAGATAAACACCGATGTCAACTAAACCCATAAATCTAACCATCGCCGACGAATCTTCTCCCTTCCACGTGAGCCAAACCTGAAACAGCAAATAAACAAAATCGAAACAATTCGAAACTCAATAACAAAAATGAACAAACATGAGTAAAAGAGAAAGAAGGAAGAACAAAGAGAGGATGTATCTGAGGCATGGGAAAATGAAACAGTTGTAGATTATAGGGGTTGGTTTTTGGAGAGGGAGAATCACCAAAAGAAAGAAAAGGCCTTGAATCTTTGCGAAATTCCAAGAATCCAAAAAAGTTGTAAACACCAAAATACCAAAACCTTAGCATTTTATTCTAGCATCAAAACTCCATTGTTCCTTGATTAAAATCATCCCCACAATTGTTGATTCACATACTAGAAGCCATCTTAACTACTGTATTCATACTACCATACACTCTTCATTCACCTCCACCTCAAAAAAGGTCAGAGTATCACCACTCGGCTGTTCCAGAAGTTGAAAACCTCCATCCTATTGAATACGTGAAGAAGTTGCTCAGAACATCACCAGAGTCCAGGACCAACCCCCAGTTTACAGGATCTTTTCCAGCTGCAAGGTAAGCTTCTGCTGACTCTTATCATGTTGCTTAAGCATTATCAGATTTGCATATTCAAAATGAAATGTAGATATCATATTTCTGACGTTATACATATTTTGAGGCTTCACGTATTTGCCTGCCTAAGTATGGAATAAATCAGTTTCAGAACTTCTGGAAGAAATTGGAACTCAGAATTAGGATTAGAAAATTCACACTTGTCTCTGATTTATGGTTCTGATATTTCTTGTTTCTGAAATGCTATGAAACTTGCCATAATTGTCATATACATATCTTCTGTTTTGTGGAAAAATGACCAAATTACAGATGTTCTGACTACCATGGAGAGAGAGACCAAGTTCTGTTGGTGGTATCAGAACTTCTGAAACCTACTCTGTTGCCGGTGGTATCAGAACTTCTGAAAGCTAATGTGCTCCCAGTGGACTCAGAACTTCTGACTCTACTAACATAATTTATGTTTTGCAGTGCGCCCGAGTCAAAACTTCTGACCTCCCTTAATCAGCAATACGCTGATTTTTTTTTGTTATCACTTTCTATTTCATTAATCAACAAACACCAAAAACATTTTTTTCATGCTTTACTTTATTTCTTAAAACAAAAGACCAAAAATATTTTCTTAAGCAAACTTATTTCTTTTCTTAAATAAATAAGCAATTTCGTTTCTTGCACATTCTGATCCATTTCGATATGGTTGTAATAGTGACTTAGGATTTAATTTTACTTGCAACCCACATTCATAAATATGTACCCTCATCTCCCTAAAGCGATGTAATAACTTAGATTTTATTTTTTCGCATTTTATTTACTTTTCATATAGTGCTAGTAAATAGGATGTATGGCAAGACATGAAAACAACAAAATAGTCAACCTTAATCAAGATTAAAATGCATGCAATCAAACACACTATTCACGCACGCACCCTGAGGGTAATCCCATTTCGTTGCTTATCGGAAAAATAGTCATGTCCCTCGAACATGAGACGTTTTAGCAATGACCCTTCGATAAAAAGATCGTAGTCCCTCGATGACCGTCGACGTTGTCTCCGGTAAAACGATCTAGTCCCTTATGAAAATTGCTAAAACGTCTCATAAGTTGCTTTCGATGACTGTAAAATTGACCCACGCCTGTCCATTTACATCCAACGACGGGGCTTCTTACCAAATCAATGGTAAGATAGCAACATTAAAAGGAGGAAGAAAAGAACAATTGAAAACCTTTCGAGTAGGTAGATTCGCTTCTAATTACTCGCTTACTCATGACAAAAAATATTTTTACACCAATACTTTCATCTCAAAACATTTTCAAAAGACAAAACATTTTGTATACGTTCTTATAGACACGAAAACCATTGCAAAACGTCTTTTCAAAACCAGTTTCAAAAAACACAATCCACAGACACATCTTTGAACTATCTTTCGAAACAAAACTTTGTATGCGTTCTTATAGAAACGAGAACCATTACAAAGAGATTTTCCAAAACACTTTCAAAGCCCACACCACAAGCACACTGTCAAAACAAAAGCAGGTGATCTAAACGAGTAACTAAGAGTCCATAGAAAATCATGGATGAAAAGGGTGCTAATACCTTCCCTTTTCATGATCTAAATTTGATTATATATGATATTATTTTACAGACTCTTATCTTTTATGTTAACACTATAATATTAGACAGGAGGACTCTTATGATCTTACACATCTCTAATTGAAATAGTACCGATATCATAAACCTTACGAAAAGACAGCTCTTCATTCCTCTTGGCTGCTGCAACTCTTCTCATTGATATTCCCAATTTCACAACAGCACGAATCTTACACCACAAGGCTTTTGGTTTCTCACTGTTTGATATCTCCATATCAGAATTCAGTAAATCAACTAAAGTGCTCCACTCAGCTCCTTCAAAATAACCAACATTTATGAGATTCTCTATTGAATGACAATAATTGTTTTCTGGTATTTCTCCTATGTCTTCCACCGGATCAACATTCATTTCAATATTTTCCATTCCATCATTACCATTCTCTGCAGAGATATCAATATGTTGCACATCTTGTTCTTGTGTTGATTTTATACATGCTTCTAAGCTTATGGAGTTCAATGCAGCCTCATCAATTGCTTTTAACTTTTCAATGTTTCGGTATGCGTCTTGCTTCACAGTTTCTACCAAATTCTGTAAAAGAAGAAGAAACATATTCACTACTTTCCTCCAAGTATAAAAAAAGGCTCATTACATATTATCTAATGGTATGCATACCTTCTGGTTGGGTGTGAGTGTGAGATCATCTGGTAAATAAAACTCTTGTGCATCAAATGTCACACCAACAAGTTCAAAGATCACATTGAACAGAAGAAGTATTGGTTGTCCAATCATCTCATAGCCGTAAAGCTTGAAATCATCTACAACACACGACCGGGTATGTTCGATAATATCAGACCAGCACTCGTTCTGAATTTTGCCAAATTTCTACATCTCAACAGAAAAACATTCAATTAGTGTTTCCATTAAATGCAAAGATCTCATTATTTTTCTCTCATATGATGAAGTTGATTCACTTTAAAAGGTAAAGTAAACAATGATTTAGTGAGATTTACCTGATGTAGTGAAGCTTCATTGACTATGAGTAACCTCAAAAGATCCTTAACCGTATGAATTTCGTAGTCACGGAGTCGCTTGTGGAGTGGTCCATTTTTAGAAATTAGCTTCAAACGCCACACATAGTCGTTCAAGAATGGAGGATAATGTTTCTTGAAAGCTTCAATGACCAAACCCAAAGACATATCAAAAACACAGCAACAAAAAACAAAACATAAGTGAACAATTAATGAAACTCACCTTCTCCTCTGACATCTTTGACCCTAAAAGCTTTACTTCTACCTTCCTTAATGTTCTCTCCATTCTTCATAGCTTTCGCTCCCAAACTGAACTTTTTGTTTCTTACCCATCCAGAATTATCATTGAACATAATTTTAGAAATGGAAGCAACTCCATTTTCAAGAGTAACAAACCTATCTCCAACCAACAATGGTTCTTTATTCTTTCTTTCATGCAAGATATTACCATTGAATTCATTTTGAGTCCAATCTTCATCATCAACAGATTCAAACTCACCCTTGATGGGACAAATCTGTATCTTTATTGAAGAGAAAGGACCATCGTTGACTATTGACTTAGATCTAACATCAAATAATGCAACTTGAAATGGTTCATCATTTGGAATTATATTAGTTTTAGTATAAGTCGTAATTGGCAACTTATTATTGTTAATAAAACACAACTCTAAGGATCTGGCTCCAGATCTTCCACCTTCATTAATCTTTTCTCTGCATCAATAGAAAACATTAAAAAACAATAATATTGTTGAATACATTAGATATATACTATAATTATAGTTCGTCAATCCGACCATCGTAAAAGTCGGACTCTGACCTAAAAATAATTTAACTGGTCAATTTTATCAAAAAAAAAGCCTAATTGGGCCTAACATATTCCCAAGTCTATTCCCACCCTAAACGTAATATATGTTCATAGTTTTGAAATGAAAACAAACCTTGAAACTAAGAGCTCTTGGAATTTTCTTTCAACCTCATCTCTCACCTCTCTTCGAATGAAAGATTTCATGAGGAGGGAATCACGAGCATTCATCCTTTTAAGCATACGTTTAAGTCTATTTGATGTTTGTTTTGTAACACCATGATTCCGTTTCGACCCAAGAATAGGAACCTTATTACTGCGTTTGTGATCCTTACGAGCTTGCTTACCTGATACCATCCCAAAAAGTATGTTTTTCCCAAATCTCATAATGATATTTTCTCAAGTAAAAGTGATAAGAATTGATGTGAATAAATTGAGACTAAAGTGATTTATTTATATGATGAAGTGCACAAATAGGACGCGTTAGTTTGTGTGATGAAGTTATATCATATTTTCCATAACACTTCCAAGAAGCTACGTATAATGTTGAAAAAACTGAACTTCTAAATACCTTAAAACTTCCAAGAAAGTACATACAAAAACAGGTGAAGACTTTTTTGTGTGTGTGACGCTTAACATTTAAATACTTTAAATTCTTTGTTTTTTGCTAATCACGCGTTTGGAGGAAAATCACGGCAGATATTCATAACTCACACGGTCGTAACCAGATCAATTAGTCTACAGTTGCTGTTTTTATTATGTTAATAAAGTCCCATTTGTTAGGGACCATATTTTTATGTGTAAATGTGAGTGTTGTTATTTTCTTTATTTCTATTGTAATTCTAGTATAAAGCATCATAAGTATTCTTCGATTATGTGGTATGTTCGGAAGAGGAATCAAGTGATTTTTGTTGGAACATATATGAAAATGAAGTTGGTGAATTAATGGTGAAAGTGGTTAGTTGGAGAAGATAAAGTTGAGAGAGAAAGATAGAAATTATGAGAGGAAGAGTAATTGAGGAGAAAATTATAATTGACATTAATTCATTACAGCGTTACAAGAGGGTTTTATAGTGATACAACTAAAACACACAATACCTGAAACGGTCATAAACAGCTAACTGAAAAACAAAAAAATCGCGACAGAAACCGGTTTCCATAAATGAGGAAACTGATTTCCTCTTTGAAAAATTCAATTTTTGCACTAACACGTAACAACTTTTTCAGTTAAGCTATTTTTCAAAATAGCTTCCAGAGGCTTTCAAACAACATTTGACTTAAACATAACATCCAATACACCACCTTAAGTCAAGTGCTCAACATTTCTCATGCTTAAAATCCTCACAAGCTTCTTGAACACATCATTTGCCACACCTTTCGCCAATAAATCCGCAAAGTTGTTCTTCGCTTCGACAGTATCCTAACTTCAGCTGGCCTTCACAAACCAACTCCCTCAAGTAATGAAATCTCATTTATATATGCTTGCTCCTCCCATGTGCAATGAGATTCCTTGCAAAGGTAATAGTTGAAATATTATCAATTAAGAGTGTAACAACTTTTTTCTCATTGTTGTCCAGCTCCCTTAGCAGATTCATCAGCCTGAAACGCACACATCAACGCAGCGATTTACTCGGTCTTACAAGAAGAGAGTGCCACGACAGGTTCCTTTTTAGAGAACCAAGAGATTGGAGCTCTGCCAAACATAAAGATATAACCAGCCGTAGACTTTCTATCATCTTTATCTCTGCACTAATTATAATCTGTGTAATCGAGTAACTCACAGTTGTTGTCCGTATCAGCTGCAGGAAAGAGTATTCCACAACCAAGAGTATTTTTGATTTATCTTAGGATCTTCTTAACCGCTACCAAATGAGAATCTTTCAGTCTCTCCATAAATTTACTCGCAATACCGACACTAAACGCCAAATATGGTCGCATATTGCACAAGTAACGTAATGATCTAATCAACCTTCTATATTGAGTTGGATCCACATCTTGCTCATCCTCACTTTTAGACAGTTGCAACCTTGCTTCAGTCGGTGTTATGGCCGCATTACAATGCTCCAAGTTTTAGGTGCTTGTTTCAAACTATAGAGAGCCTTCTTCAATTTGTAGACTCTTCCCTCTTGATTCTTCACCACAAAACCAGGGGGCTGCTATACATAGACTTTCTCCTCAAGTGAACCATTCAAAAATGCGGATTTTACATCCATTTGATATATTGACCAATTATTGCTATTTGCAATACAAACAACCAATCGTATAGTTTCCAATATAGCCACCGGTCTATACTTTCTCTTTGCAAAAATCCCTTCGCTACTAGTCACGCCTGATGCTTGACAATTTTTCCTTTTAAATTTGCCTTCACTTTATAGACCTTCTTCACTCATATTTACTTTTTTGGTTCCGGTAAATCGACCAGCTCCTGAATACTATTTTTCTCAATCAATTTCAGCTCCTCTTTCATCGCACACACCCACTTTGGATCGCTTAATGCCTCCTCCGTACTCACGATCTCAAATTCGGACATATGCGCAAAGTGTATAAGATCACCATCATTGTTGATCTTATTGTCATGGAACACTTCACAATCTCGGAGCCTTTGAGGTAGAGCTCTATGTCTTATTGGTCGTCTATTGGATTCACCATTCTTAAATTCGATCGGATGCGTGGTTGGTTCTGCAATCTGTTGATTTTCTGCATTTTCTAGTGGAAACCGGTTTCCAGGAATAGGGGAACTGGTTTCTGCTTCGAGGAATTGAATTCCAACAACTTTAGAATGTAAAAATCGCGAAGGAAATCGGTTACCTTCTGTTGGGAAACCAGTTTCTGTTACTGAACTGTGAATTTTTATGCTGTCAAACAACCTTAACTCGTCTACCACCACATCTTGACTGATCACAATCTTCTTGCTACTCACATCAAATAATTCGTAGCCACCGGTAGGATGATAACCAACCAGAAACATCATCTCCCCTTTGTCATCCAACTTCTTTCGAATTTGACCCGAAATATATCGAAATTATATTGAACCAAAAACTTTCAAATGACTCCAACTTGGTTTAGAACCAGACCATACCTCTTATGGAGTCACTTTGTCCAGCTTCTTTTAGGGCACCTATTCAACAAATAGGCGGCTATAGACACGGCTTCTCCCCATAACTCTTTCAATAAATTTTTGTTCTTCAACATGCTATGGACCATATTCATTATCGAACGATTTCTTCTCTTGGCAACACCATTTTGTTGAGGCTTATAAAGTGTTACAACCTCATGCATTATACCCCCAACATCACAATAATTCCTAAAATCACTTGAGATAAATTCACCTCCACCATCGGTTTTGAGAATTTTGAACTTGTGACCGCTTTGTCGCTCTACCATGGATTTAAAAATTTTGAACACGTCAAACACCTCATCTTTCCTCTTGATTAGATAAATCCATAACTTCCTACTAAAATCATCAATGAAAGTGACAAAGTACCTATTTTCACCATACGAGTCAACTTGCATTGGTCCGCAAACGTCCGAATACACAACCTCAAGATGATATTTTGTTCTATAGCCTGCATCTTTGCTAAAACTACCCTTGTGTTGCTTCCCTTGAACACACCCATCATATATCTCAGCTAGAACATTAATCTTTGGCAACCCGGTAACCATACCATTCCTTTACAATGCGTCAAGATCACGAAAATTGAGATGTCTAAGACGGTAATGCCACAACCACTCATCACGACTTGAAGCTGTAGCAAGAAACCTATATTCCATCACTTTCAAATCTATCTTGAAAGTATGATTTGCAGCCATTGGTGCTCTAAGAGTTAAAACTCTGTTTCGGTAAAAAATGCGTAAAATCTTGTTTTCCATCCAAATTGTGTAATTCTTCTCAAGAAATTGGCTAATGCTCAAGAGGTTATACTTAATCCCATGAATGTATAACATGCCTTTGATCACTAAATTATTTCCATCCTTCTTCATGATCAAAACATCACCAACACCGTCGGCCGCTAAAGTTGTGTCATCCGGAATCTAACTTTGTTCTTCGTAGCTTGATTAATTTTGACAAACCAATATTTTTTACCCGTCATATAAGTTGAACAACCGGGACCCAAGTACCACTCATCACTACCTTGAGCTCCATCTCGAACGGTTACCATTACATTTTGTTCACGACGTGTTTCCGCAAAATTTTCTGCATTGCATACGCTGTTGCCCTATCGTTGGATGTTGAGGGACTATCGAAAGGGATGTTATGGTCATTGAAGGAAACATGTAAGGATATCTTAGCATTCGAAGGGACTGTCATCATATAGGCAACATCGAGGGACAAGATCATTTCTCGTAGGCAACTCGAGAGACGTTTAGGGACCATGATCTTTTATGATGACTTTTAAACTGAGGGTCATTTCTAAGATATCCCTACGTTCGAGGGACATGACCATTATTTTCTGAGGCAACCAAGTGAGGAGTACCCTAAGAATGCAAGTGTGCAATAGTGCCTTTTCAGTTATGTTTATCTTGCAATTAGTGATCTAATGATTAATTTGATTAATCTTGTCATGCACACCTAATTACTAGCAATTATATACAAGCATATAAGAAAATAAAAAGCGAGAAATAAGTCCTACAACTATTACAGGGCTTCGGGACAGTTACAGTTATATCTGACTAAAAATGTAAAATGCAGAAAATAAAAAATCTTAATTAGTGTTATTACAATCCATAGGCAGATACATAATCAGGAAATAAATAGCGTGCGCGGCAAGATTACAAATCATGGGCAGATACATAATAATATAAGCGTGTGAAATAAAGAAACGTCTAAAAAAACCTAGTAAATAAAAATAAACAAAAAATCTTTTTTTTCCAGTTTTGTTAAGAGAATAAATAATTCTAAATTTATTTCTAATTAAGAAAATAAGAGTTGGATGAAATAAATCCTAATTCTAATATTTTTGGTATTTTTTATTAAGAAAATAGCTTAAATTAATAAAGAACCTAAGTCTAATTTGATTTTAAATTGATAAAATTGCATTAAAATAATTAACTAATTAATTAAATATTTTAGAAAGAAACTAATCCTAATTATTATTATTTTATTTTATTTTTTATGACTTATTAAAAAAATAACTTTTAATAAACAAAAATAAAATGAAATTAGAAAACCAATAAAACAATGGGTCTTACATCAAAAACCAAATGAGGGGTGTTGTTTGGAAAAAACGCTAGGCCCAAATAGAGAACCCAGACTGTACTGGGATTCAGTGAGGAGTGCTTTTGATGGCTCATGGTGCACTTGCATGTGGGCCCAAATGAGTGGTATCAAAGCATTGGTTCATCTAGTGCTTCACGTATAACTCTTTAGACAATGGAGAATGATCTAAATGGGGCGTACAATAGAGCGCCTATTTTCACTGGTGAAAACTATAGCTATTGGAAAGATTGTATGCGTGTGCATATTAATTCTGTTGATAGAAAAATTTGGAAAGTCATAGAAGAAGGTCCTATGGCCATAACTATGTTAAACAATGCGGCTGCCGTTGTACCCAAACCGGAAGCACAATGGGATGAAAAAGATGAGAAAAACTATGCTTATGATTGGAAAGCTAAAAATATGCTCATATCAGCTGTTGGAGTTGATGAATACTTTCGTATCTCGCATTGTCCTACCGCTAAGGAAATGCAGGATGCTTTACAAGTTACCCATGAGGGTACAAACGATGTCAAACTAGCAATGATTAACACATTAACTCAAGAGTTTGATCTCTTTCACATGAAGCATGGTGAAACCGTTACGGACATGCAAAAGGGATTTTCTCACATAATAAATCGCTTACATACACTTGGTCATATTACTTCCAATGTTGTTGCTATTAACAAGATTTTGAGATGTCTTAACAGGGAATGGAAACCTAAGGTCATGGCTATCAAGGAAGCCAATGATCTAACTACATTGGATCTTACAACATTTTTTGGTAAGCTTCAAGAACATGAGCAAGAGCTCATAAATCTTAATAAGCATGAAAAAAAAAGAGAAGAAAGAAAAGATGAGGGACACGAAGATGAAGTCCATCGCGTTAAGGGCTTCAAGTTCCATGTCTTCCACCATAGATTCAAGTGGAAGTGACTCAAGTGATAGAGATGAGAGTTCAGATGAAGATTTGGGTTTATTCGTAAGGAAGTACAATAAATATCTTCGGAAGAATGAAATTCAACATTCGAAAAAGAATCTCGTTGAATATAGAAGGCAAGCTAAACCAAACAAACATTTTGAAAGCTAGAGAGATAAGTAAAAAGGATCTTGTTACAAGTGTGGGAAACCGGTCGTTATAAACCAGATTGTCCCTTATTCAAGAAAGACAGTGCAAGAAACAAGTTTCAAAAGAATCCGAACAAAGCTAGAAGAGCTTACATTGCTTGGGATAGTGATAGTGATTCATCAAGCAAAGATGACTCCAGTGATGAAGAAGAAAAAGTAAACTTGTGTCTTATGGTGCATCACAAAAAGAAAAAATAATATAAGTCACCCTAAATATGACTTTGTTGATGATATGTCTTAGACTGAATTACTAAATGCCTTTAATACTCTATATCATGAGGCTAAGGAAGCTTTCAAACGCTTAGCCTTAAATAAAAAGATTTTCAAATATTTTGAGCATAAAGTTTCCAAATCTGAAAAGGAGTTGGAAACTCTTAAGGCATCCTTGATAGAGAGTATCAAAGACAAAGATAAAATTGACAAGACCTCTTGGCAAAATTGGCATGGATGTTAAACTTGTCACATTTGGCAAAAAGAGACTAAAGTTATTAAAGCCAAATTAGACAAGGGTTTACAATCCAAAGTTACATTTTCTATTGATCGTTCAAACTTTAGAAAAAAGAATGATTAATCCCTATAAAAAATATTATTATCAAATAAGAGACCAATCAAGCAAAAGTAACTCCTATCAAGACTCAGCTTGTCTATATTGTTGCAAGGAGGGACACACCAATAAAAATGTCGATTTAGAAGATTTTTGGTACCAAAAGGCATTTTCAAATGGTCTCCCAAAGGCAACCCATATTTTACTCACACACAAGGACCCAATAAAAATTGGGTACCTATTTCCCTTGTTTGATTTTGTAGGTGGAATGTCATGAGACTACGGAGAGAAGATGGTTTCTCGACAGTGGGTGCTCAAGACATATGACGGGTGACATTTCCCTATTATTTGACTTTGGGGCTAAGAAGAAGGGCTTTGTAACCTATGTTGATAACAACAAGGGATCTATACTTGGACAAGATAGTGTAGGTAATCCCTCTTCTACTACTATCTCAGATGTCCTTTTAGTTGAGGGTGTTAAACACAATCTCATTAGTATTAGTCAATTATGCGACAAAGGATATAAAGTTTCTTTTTCAAAATATTGTTGCTTAATTTAAAATTGTTATAAGGAAATTGTGTTTAATGGCTTAAGGGTTAATAATATATATATATATATATATACTTGAGTTGAATGAAGTATCTTTGACTGTCACTAAATGTCTTGTCTCCATGAGTGAAGACTCATTTGTTAGGGACCATATTTTTATGTGCAAATGTGAGTGTGGTTATTTTCTTTATTTCTATTGTAATTCTAGTATAAAGCATCATAAGTATTCTTCGATTATATGGTATGTTCGGAAGAGGAATCAAGTGATTTTTGTTAGAACATATATAAAAATGAAGTTGGTGAATTAATGGTGAAAGTGGTTAGTTGGAGAAGATGAAGTTGAGAGAGAAAGATAGAGATTATGAGAGAGAGAGAGTAATTGAGGAGAAAATTATAATTGACATTAATTCATTACAATGTTACAAGAGGGTTTTATAGTGATACAACTAAAACACACAATACCTAAAACTGTCATAAACAGCTAACTGAAAAACAAAAAAATCGCGATAGAAACCGGTTTCCATAAATGAGGAAACTAATTTCCTCTTTGAAAAATTCAATTTTTGCACTAACACGTAACAAATTTTCCAGATAAGCTATTTTCCAAAACAGCTTCCAGAGGCTTCCAAACAACATTTGACTTAAACATATCATCCAATACACCACCTTAAGTCTGAAGCTACCGGCAGAAAATGCAGAGCCGCCACCAAACTTTATTTATCCCGAAGGAAGGGGAAATATCGATAAAACCACAAGGGAATGGATAAGATGTTCTTGCGACCAAGAGAAAGGGTAATGGAGTCTGTTATGCGAGGGGAAGGTATTATCACCCCTCGCATCCGTTGTACACAACGGGATCCATTTTGTTTGTTTGTCTTAAAGGGTGTGTTTATCTACAACTATGCTTGCTTAAGGGGAAATGAAAGGTTTTTATTATTGCGTTCGTGAGGGTTTCGCGACCCTTTGCCTACGTATCCAATGAAGGAACCAGAACACCGTAGTTCCTCTAGAAAATAGTTTGTTTGTTGGTGTTTTTTAGTGGGCGATGTTAACGCACGCATTCTAGCAATAGGCACGGCCGGTATCGCGGTAGAACGGAGATAACATGCCCTTTGGGGGAGTTTTGATTGGTTGAGTGTTTTGCGAGTTTTTAAAATAAATTCAAGTAATGATTAAAGGTGGTTTGGATTTTTGATTTGTGAATGAGAAGTTTTAATTTTAATTACAAAAGAAAAGTCAAAGAGGAAAGTCTACCCTAATATTGTCATGTATTTATGGACTTAAAGTTGAGTCCTTTTTATCTAAATATTCAAGCATAATAGAAATCAAATAAACAAATTAAATGAAATTATTTAACTAAATTAATAATTAAATTAATCAAGTTAAATAAAACCATAAAAAATATTAATCATAAACACACAATAAAATAAAATTGCAAAAGAACAGATAAAATTATTACAAACTATGAAGAAAAATAGAAAGAAAAAATGTAAATAAATGAAATTGGGCCTTTAAGGGTTCAAAGCTGGATTTATAGGTGTTTTAAGCAAGTTGGGCTACAGGAGGAAGAGAGAAATTTTGGGCATCCTAAGCCCAATAGCAATAAAAAAAACAAAAAAACAATGGAAATGGAGAAGAACAATAAAAAATGGTCCTGGTGGGTGTTGAACCCAGAACCACCAGTTTACACACGTCAGGCTCTTACTATCGGACCACTTTACTTTATTTGTTAATTATACTAAAAAAACTATAGGAATGAGACCACGAAAATGGGTTGGGCTAGGCCCAAACCCGAATCCGCCTGAAAGAATAGAGAGAGCTTTGGATTTTTGGAACCCTAATTTGTTAACGAAGTGCTGCACCTAGGGAGAATGAAAGCATAATTCAACTAATTTATTTTTTCAATAAAACACGGTTAACCAAACATTAATCCTTTGTCTTTCCAATTCTTCCTCTCTCATACGAACCTCTCCTCTTCCTCTTCTGCAAACGGCTGCTTCATCGCATCTTCTTCATGCTCATATCGCCGCCGAGGCCAGACTTCTCTCATCGTTCATCACTATAACACAACATTAATTACCTTGCTTCCTTCTTTTCTCTACTGTCTCAAATTGATTTCCTACGTTCACATCATTTAGCGATGACTAATCTTGAATCCTTTTAACGTTCTTACACAACCATAGCAGGCACAGAGAAAAAACTAGAAGATTATTACGATTTACTCGCGAGGCTGAGGTATGTCTCGGTAATCGTTGCAACCGATACACCGTGAAACACAAAGAAATCTAGAGGAAAACAAAGGGAAAGTGAATCTCTTAGCCTCTATCTTCCTTTATCGAATTTGTGCTCCTTGTATTATTCTGTAAATCTTTGTTATTGATGTGCGATTTGTGAATCATTGATGATACAAATGGAATAGCGTGCAAATTTGGAGCAGTGGACGTGGTGATGATGATTGTTGAAGAAGAAAAAAAAAGCGATAATAATAATGTTGGAGAATGTGAATGAGGATGATGAAGGTATATGACGATGATGAAGCCATAAAGATGATGATCGATGAAGATTCGTGGTTGAAGGTTGAGGAAACTAAAGATTGCAGTTATGCAGAGAAATTTCAGAATTTTTCTTGGTAAGTTTATTTGAACTCTGTATCGTGATTTTTTTTGAGTTTCTTTTATTCTCCGCCTTTTTCGTGAAGTTTTGCTCTCTGTGATTCTATGTACATTTTACTCATCATACATTATTTTGATCATTTCCAAGATTTATCAGGGACAAAACAAATAAAACACACAAACATTCAAGGGCCGAAATAATTTACTGATGCAGATTAAAATATTCAAACAACAATATCAAGCATGGATATGTATGGTTGAAAAGTTCATAAACAATACCGACTCCGAATGTTCTCGGAGGTGAAGATATTCTCTAGTAACTTCTTTCTTCTCTGCTTCTGCTTTACTCTGATTTTCTCCACTCTTCCTCTCTTGGTTTTGTTGGCTCTGTTCGTATGCTCCCTCTTTGTTTTTCTGGTTGTGTATATTGTAATCTCTCTTCTTTCGGTTTGCTTATGCTGGATGTGTTATCTCTAAAAAAATCCCCCCTTTTCAATGAAATAATGGCCTTTCTTTATAATGAGATAAGGGTGAAAAGTGGGGGGAAAATTGGTGAAGTTTTGAACATATGTGATAGGCTGGCTTTGTGCTTCAGGATGCAGGTTTTTATGCTACCTTATATGATGTTATTTTCAGAGTGTTTTGAGCAGGTGTTTGGACTGTTTTGGTTCTTGCATAATACATGTTTTATCTTTTTCTCTCTCATCTTTCTATGACACAAAGCTGTTGCTTTTTTTTACATAATTCTGAAGGGTTTGCTTCTTTTGGAACATGATGATGCGTGGAGGTTTTGGGCTAATGTTAGCTTGCGTTGCTATATTATTTGTTCTTGTTTGATGCTGCTGCCTATTGTTACATGTTGCTTGGCTGCCTTGCTTTTGTACTATCTTAGGCTACTTTAGTAGTCTGCTGTTTTGTTGCAGTTTTGGCTTTATTTGGCTGCTGTTTCTGCACTATTTTGCTATTTTCGCTGCCTTGTTACAGATGCTGCCTGTTGCTTTTGTGATGCAGTTTATTGTAGCTGCTTGGCAATTTGTTGTGTTGCTGCTATTGTTTTGCTTGTTTGTGCTGCTGTTAGCAGTGTTGCTTTAGTTTGGCAGCTTGGCTGTTTTGCTTTGGCAACAAGAAAATATTTGCAATTTATTCTTTTCTCCCTTTTTGTGAACCAAAGAAAACCAATTTTTGTGATTTGCAATTTGGGAGAGAAAATAAACCATGATAAAAATAACTCCCTAACTGATTCCAAATGCAAACCCTTATAATGAGATACTAATTCCTTTTATCAATTAATTCTTGTTTGGAATTTTTCATATGTTGATTGCTAAATTTTTCTTTTTCCTTGTTTCATGAGCACGAGTATCGGATGGCAAGCGGGGTTGTAAGATGAAAAGGTCGAAGCTAGTAAAGAATGTGGGTGATTCGCTTGAAGAGGAATCAATAACAATTGAAGAAGAAACACTTAATTCCCCTTTTTTGTTTTTGTAAATAGCAATGGTAACTTGTTTCAAAAGTGTAATGAACACAAAAACCTGAATGAAATATTTTGAATGAATCGGTTGTATGAAAATTAAACAAACTCTTGAATTTTGAATGAAAGAAGCAATTTCCAATTGAATGATTTGAGTGCACATCTTGCTTTTATACCTTGAATTTCAAGAAATCATGAACAAATGTTGTGACTTGTATTTCAAGCAATCAATGCGCCTTATCTTTCAAAATCCAATCAAACTCTCAAACAAAATAAATGCTTGAGAATTTAATTCCACTCGGTTAATTTGAACCCAAAACAAACGGTCACTTAAACCTTATCTTCTCATTACGCTTGAACCGAACTTGCACTTCTCGACCAAAACCCTAATTTTGATATTCAAACCACAATAACTTGTAACTTAGGCAACAAAGCACGCCATGATCGTCATGACCCCCAACCTCATTTCTTGTGCCCATACTCCACATTTGTCAACTTAAACTTCAAACTCTCGACTCAATGGCTGAGAGACTTTAAGAAGAAAACTTGAAATGCGAGGAGATGAAATTCTTGACCTAATGCACTGAGCTTTGAGCCATATTTGAGGAAGGCGAAAGAAACATCTTCACAGAAACCGAGGACCCAAAACCATATCCTCTTGACCAACAAATAGGGAAATAAACCCTAATCCAGGCTCTGATAAATTTGGGCGAGAACCAACCTTGTAACGTGATGACAAAATTCATTCCACGATCCATTAATCGAGAACCAGATGCGTTTCTCTTTTACCTGATAAGAAAAACAAAATTAGACATAAAGATGGCGCAACCCTAATACCTCGAACCAAAGCGCCTGATTCCATGAGATACGAGATATGCAAATGACTGAGTAATAAAATGATGCAAATGGAATGCCAAGTTCAAAGCCAGACAAAAAGTAAAAGAGATAGGGCAAATTTGGGGTACGAGAGCTACCCCTATTTAATCGTCTTAAACCTGAATGTGAGATTGGCATTAGCCTTTCCAAAGTTCAAGGTGGAAGATGATTAAATACCAGGACCCAGAATTTGCCATGGAGAGATGGCGCGAGTGTCATTTATTGGTGTGAATGTCTGCTGGGGAAAGACAAACTGGTCTTCTGATGGACCGGTCATGATGGATAAACACGATTGAATATGGTAGCTCGTACTGGGGTAACGGTGCCAATACAAGGTTCTTGAGGGAGTGGGTGGTAGAATGACTGAAAGGATATGGTTGACAATGTCGCGATGACTGAAGGTAGGATTCATGAGAAACTTAAAGATAACGCGAGGGTAAAGTCCGCGGAGGGCTTACGACCCTAAGAATATGACGCAATGGTAAGATCTATAGGCGACCTACGACCTTAGAAAGATGACACGATGGTAAGATCTATGGACGATCTACAACCTTAAAAATAAGATGAGGAGAGGGTAAAGTCTATGGAAGACCTATGACCCTAAGAGAGATAAAGTGAAGGTAAGATCTATGGGCGACCCACGACCTTAGAAAGATGACGTGATGGTAAGACCTATGGATGATCTACAACCTTAAAAATATAAAGCGATGGTAAGATCTACGGACAATCTACGACCCTAAAAATATAATGCGATGGTAAGATCTACGGACGATCTACGACCCTAAAAAGATAACACTATGGTAAGATCTACAGACGATCTATAACCCTAAAAAGATAACGCGATGGTATGATCTGAGGATGATCTACGACCTTAAAAAGATAACACGAAGGTAAGATCTACGGACGATCTATGACCCTAAAAAGATAACACGATGGTAAGATCTACGGAAGATCTACGACCTTAAAAAGAAAACCCGATGGTAAGATCTACGGACAATCTACGACCTTAAAAATAAGATGAGGAGAGGGTAAAGTCTATGGACGACCTACGACCCTAAGAGGGATAAAGCGAAGGTAAGATCTATGGATGATCTACGACCTTAAAAACAAAAGGAGGAGAGGGTAAAGCGAAGGTAAGATCTATGGACGATCTACGACCCTGAAAATATAACGCGATGGTAAGATCTACGGACGATCTACGACCCTAAAAAAACAAAGGTAAGATCTGCGGACGATCTACGACCCAAAAAAAAATATTGCGATGGTGAGATCTACGGAAGATCTACGACCCTAAAATGCGAAGGTAAGACCTACGGACGATCTACGACCTTAAGAGAGGTAAAGTGAATGTAAGATCTACGGACGACCTACAACCTTAGGAAAAGATAACGTGAGTATTGAGAGTTGGGGAGCATGACGTACTGATACCCTGGTTTATTTTAGTTGGTAGTGTAATAACAGATGTTAACTGGGAATTATGAGGATGATATTCTTTGTGAGGATGTTTTGTTGATTTGGGATTGATCTGACTCATGCTTCACATGCATTTGAAGTGTGACATGATGATCCATGGATAGGCTATGTGTTTGAGGATGCAATGCAATATATCATGATGATTATCGTGTGTAAAATGCCAAAAACTCATTGGGATCTGATGCTCGTCATCTTGAGGTACTAATATGGAATGTTGCTTGAATTTTGAGAGAAAAGAGTTAGCCTTATCGAGTCCACCGGGGGATTAAATCTTGCTGAATAGAAATGACTTGATCTGACTCCCTTCATGTGTTGGACTTTTTGTGAATAATCGAAAAGAGACGTGGATTTCAACCAATACCCCAAGTCTCTCCGTGTGGGAGAATCGGGCGCTCGGTCGATTGTAAGGAGGTGACGAGGATGACATCTTGGTTAAGGTGACCGTTATGACTTTCTATCTGCACAGAAGAACGAACACTGGAACGCCACAGCATTCCATTGGGATGCCTTCATATCCATGTAATGTAGTGTTTCAAATCTTAGCTCGTGATTATTATTGACTTATCATTTTCAATGCAATGCTTAACAAAGAATTTAAATCACGATTCGCATACGAAAAATAAAGTAAAAGAACGTAACAAATATTTTTTAATGGAAGGGAAAATTTTTATTAATGAGTTTGGCCCGTGAATGGGCATTCATACATAGAAACAACTCCTAAATGGGGAAGTTGCGAAAAAGAAAAGAAATACAATGGGTAAAATGGCAATAAGAAAATCTCGAACTTCTGTTAAAACTGATATTGCTATAGTTCTCGCATCCTGGGTCGTCCTAGTGTCGTGCTTCCAAAGGATAATAGCTAGATTGGTACATCCCGCATTAAGAGGGTGTACGTGAAGAGTCTTCAGACTGCAGTCTCTCGCTTTTTGTCCCTAATTTTTTCCTGGATCGCCCTTTCGGGTTTTCAATCCACCGGGACACCCATTTTTGCCCAAGCCGCCCTTTCGGGGTTTTGACTTAGCCGGTTATTCTTTTTTTCTTTTCTTAGCCCTAAATTTTTCCTAAGCCGCCCTTTCGGGCTTTCGACTTAGCGGGTCCTTTCATGCGTAGGATTTTTTGACTGAGTCTGAATTGACTGGAAGCGAAACGTCTTCCCCATCCATGTTTGTCAGGATTAGAGCACCTCCTGAGAAAGCTTTCTTCAGGATGTATGGTCCCTCATAGTTGGGAGTCCACTTGCCTCTTGGATCAGTGTAGATTGGGAGAATCTTTCTTAAGACCAGGTGTTGTACCCCAAAATTTGTCCTCCCATATTTCTCAAAACATTTCAAGAATGATACTCAAGTTGCTCAAGATAGTCCAAGGGTTAGCCAGACAAGCTCTCTCCTAAGGCAGTCTACCTCAAACTAGGGTTTCATGTTGCATCAAGATACTTGAGTCCAAGGGATCCCAAATTCTCACCAATGTCCTAATATATTCTCAAGATCATCCATGTCAAGTTTCAAGCCCTACAGAGGAAACTTGCTCAGCCAATTGCTCAAAGGCCTGAAAATCGACTGTGTTAGGGCAAAAGTCAACTGTGGCCCACATACAGTCAAAATTCAAGATTTTTGGTCAACATCCTCATTTTGAAGTATATTTCATTATTTGATCAAGGGTTGATCCTGATTCATCAAGGATTGCTCACAATTCCTCAAGAACCAAAAGTTGCTAAATTAGGGTTTTGCAGGAAAGGTCAACCCAACTTTGACCAAGCATAACTTTCCCATACTTTATGAGAAATGATCCATCCAAATCTCATTTTGAAGAGGATGAAATTCCCTACAATCCATCTTCATCTCCCAAGTTCAAAATATGCACTCACAAGAAGTTATGAATTTGGACATTATAGGTCATTTTGAAAAGTCAACAAAAACACCTTTTTTTTCAAAGCTTCATACTTGAGCATGGAATATAAAATTGAGATGAAACAAAAAGGGATGATTAGAGGACATCTCAAGATTTCTAAAAAGTCCAAGAACACCTCCAAAGAGTCAAAATTGAGGAAGTTATGCATTGGTGAAGTTGACCTTTTTTGCAAAATTATCAAAAGTCAACTATGCTTAAAACTTCAAATTTTGCCAAATGGGCCCAATCTTTTTCACTTGTTTTGAGTTGGCAGCATAGTCCACGAGCTCTAGCCCTTGCCACTTGTAATTATCATGTTTTTATTATTTATTTTGATTTTTATTTGAATTAATTTAATTAAATCAAAACAAATCATATAAAATCCAAAATATTGAAAACAAAAGATTTTGTGCTTGTTTCAGGTTTCAATTACAGCTAGCATCAAATCAAACTCGTGCAAGGCATTAGGGTGAACAAAAAAATTGGATTTAGGCCATTTTTGGAAAGATTTAAAGGTGAATCAAATCAAGATCAAACTCATTGATGGGGGAAGATTGGATGCATTCTTTCAACCCTAATGAATTCCTTGGTACAAATAGAACAAAGGCAGACCAAAAACTAGGGTAGAAACAGACGCATCAAGGAGAACAGAATTGAAAAAAATCAAGAAAAAGTGCAAGATCGAATTCCTATTTCCAGGCATCCTCAAGGCCTTCTAGCTATCCCAATCGATCCCTGGGAGTGTCAGCAAGCTAAAGCCATCAAGAACAAAGCCTTTCTAGTACCCAAAAGTGTTGTAAGTCCCTCACGATATCCTTGAAATTTTGAAATCGGTTAGCACGATTTAGGCATTGATAGCATGAACTAATGGTATATTCATGATCCTTAAGACATATGCAAGCTTTATGTGTTGTTTAATTTCATTTATATAGTCAGTATTGGAATGTGCCATTGTTAGGGTTTCATAGCTCGCTTTGGGGTTTTTGAATCCAGGCAAAATTAGGCCATGAAAGGGCCACTAATAAACTCAGCAGGTCCAGACGAATCTAACCATGGCTTTGGTTTCTATTTATCATGTTTGTATTTGATTTTAAGAATGGCAAGGGTTAAAGCTACGGACAAATGTCCGTAGGTAAAAGTGTTTCACTTTTACCAACAGATCCAAGGAAGGAGACGACTGCGTGGCACTCTCCCATTGGATTGTTCAAATTTTCGCGTGTTTTGAATTCAGTGCTTCGATTTTCATATATTATTATTATTATGTATTTTATGAACAAACAAACACAAGTGGTGCAGTGGTGAGTGTAGCGTGGAAATCGCCTCAGGACCTGAGTTCGAATCCCAGGTCCCCCAAATATTTCATATTTTTTCCTTCCAGGTGATCTAGCGTGTACATGAGGCCAGCGACCACCATGGTCCATCATAATCCAAAGCGCCAAGTGTCATGAAGGCCAGATCCAAAGGCTAAGCAATGGAGGAACACCAAAAGCCAAGTCAAACGCATAGCACAGGATCTCACAAGTCAACGTGGGCTTCAGATTGTTGGGCCCAAAAAATGCTTCTCACACCTCCTCAAGCTGCTATTCAGGCCCAAGTTTCTAATTCTTTTTATATTTTTTTTATTTTAATCTATTTATTTTATTTACTAACCAATTAAATTATTTCTTTTTTATCAAAAAATCACAAAAATATTTTTCTATCCAATTAAATTTAAGATATTTATTTTTATTAAAAAAATTAATTAATTTAATTATGTTTGATTAATTTAGATAACTTTAATTTCTTTTTGTACATAATTAAAAATAATTAGAATAAATAGGTTTTATTACTAACTTAATTATATTTTATTTTTTTCCTAAAATAATCAAAAACACAAAAATAGGCCATGTAATTATTTTTATTAATTAATTAAATTAACTAATTAATTGCATATTTAATTTAGAAAACTTATTTCTTTTATTAAAAACAACAAAAACAATTTTTTTCTTTTAATTAGGTTAGAAGGGTCAAAACCCTAATTTCTCGTCGATCTAATTTTCATCGCGCGCTTTATTATTACTTTTATCCATATTGATGTAACTGCCTACAGTTTGTAATAGTTTAATTAGGACGTTTATTTTCCATTTATCGCTTTATTTTCAAAGGGTTTATTTTTGGCTATGTAAATACCCGAAGCCTTGTAATAACGTAGTTCAAATTACGCAAATTATTAACTGTTAGATGTTGATATTAGGATGCATGACAAGAATGTATGATTAATTTTAAAATATTTAGATAACCCTAAAATGTGCAAAGATAAATCAACTGAAATTGAATCACTCGCACATGTGCACTCCTAGGGTACACTCCCACTTGGTTGCCTTCGGTAAACGGTCATTGAGTATAGGATGCTTTAGTGGTCATCCTTTTGTCTAAACAAAGATCAAAGTCCCAATTCGGAAAAGTTGCCTCGGAATTGTTGCCTCGTAATTGTTGCCTCGAATGATTGATCTAAGATATTAGGGTTATTACTAAGACGTCCTAACATTGCTTTAGTGACCGTACGTCCGTTTCGAATTGGCCCTAAAAACTCCAATGACGATGCTACCTACTCACTAATAGTGGGATAGCATTGTCTAAAGGAAACGAACATAGAATGATTCTTTTTTCGAGTAGGTAGATTAGTTCTTAGATACTTGCTCATTCCAAACAAATTTTGTAAACTTACACTCCTTTACAAACAAAGTTTTCAAAAATACTTCATTACACTCTTGAAGACAGAAGCAAGAGTTACATCGAAGTCAAAACAAAAACTTTTCAAAGCAAACAAACACAAAGAAAACAATTTTGAAAATGATGAGCAAGTACCTAAGAGCCCGTAGATAACTACGGATAGAAAGGGTGTTAATACCTTCCCTTTCTATAATCTACCCCCCGTACTCAGAAATATCTCGAAAAAGGAATTTTTCTGTGCTTTTTTCCTTTCCTTGTTGGATAAAATAAAAGAAGGTGACAACTCTTGCTTACCGCGACATTTTGCAAACACAAACGCAAAACGCAAACCAACAAATTCCTTAAAAAAATAGGGAAACACATCCCGGTTCTTGCCACCGTATCACAGAACTGGCGACTCTGCTGGGGATGTATAATAAGTGGGGTGTACCTTAGGATTAGTTCGTCATATTGTTTTCAATTGTTTTATTTGTTTGCTTTAATTTGTGGGCTTTGTATTGGAGTTACTATAGATCCTAACCCGAATCTGGGGATACCTTTTAGGTAAGTAGCAATAGACTGTGAGGGAACTGTACAGCGTAGACTGATACGGTTGAAGCAGAAGCTATGTTGGTTTGACACATTAGTTGGTACCGATATCCCCTGTGGAGGAACAAGGAGAGTATGGGGCTGCTAATGGGTCATTAAGAATCAATTGATCTTAGAACCTATAATCAACCAACTTGGCCATAGAAAGTAGCAGTATGCTACACTCATTGAGACCATACTCTCGCGATGGTTCCGGCCGCAAGAAAAAATTGCTAAGCTGAAACTATGACCGATGGAGGATGGTCAGTGATATTGAGAACCTCTAGAACCCAGTTACTATTACTAGGACAGGTTGAACCAACTAAACTAAAAGAGGGTAATACCTAAACTCCATGCCAGCCTGAAATTTAAAGGGCTATTGTGTGACTTGTTTGCCCTTACCATGTTTGCTATCTGTGATACCTATGGTGTGTTTTTATCATGACATCATGCATCATGACATCGCATGCATATTTCATTAGAATAACCATTTCAAAGACCGAGGGGATTCATCTTTGTTCTGTTTTGCAGATCATGGCTTTTATGCGCAGAAATACCATTCGAGTCAGTTTCGTGCAAATCCCTGTTCAGCTCAGAGATTTGGTTTTAAAGGTCCCTGATACTTCTTCCTTTGTTAGAAGACATGGTCACCTCCTTAGCTTGGTCAATTAAACATTGGATTAGAAAATGATGAGTGTCCTGTTCCAGTTCTTTGACCCATTGCATCACTATTTCACCTTCCCGGACTATCAGTTAGTCCCTACTTTGGAGGAGTTTTCTGATTTACTTGGCATATCTATTCTAGAGTAGACACCCTTTACAGGTTTGGAGATAGCTCCTAGGCCAGATGATATTGCTTCAGCCCTACATCTAACAAAGGCTGATGTAATGTCTAACTGGGAGATTCAGAGCGGGGTTAAATGTTTCTTGGCTAAGTTCTTGATCGATCAAGCTCAACAGTTCTGGGATAGTTTAGACTTTCAAGCCTTTGAAGACATCCTGGCTCTCCTCATCTACGACTTAGTCCTGTTCCCGAATCCAAATGCCTTCATAGATGTGAACACAGTCAAGATCTTCATGTCTCGTAACCCAGTGCCTACTCTCTTAGGTGACATTCTACATGCTCTCTATACCCGTACTGTTCGGAGAAGGGGAACCCTCTTGTGTTGTACACCGCTGCTGGCGAGGTGGTTTATTTCTTACCTCCCCAAATCTGTATTGAAGAATGAGGAAGGAATGGGTTGGGCTTACAGGATCATGTCCCTTGCTCATACGGACATCCTTTGGAGTACTAAGGATATGGAAACGGTAGCTGTCATTGATCGGTGTGGGGAATACCCCAATGTTCCATTGCTTGGAATTAGAGGAGGAATAACCTATAACCCTTGTTTGGCCTTACGACGGTTTGGAAGAGCTCGGAGGGACGGTCCTCATGAGCTGCTGCTTACAGGCATTGTCTTTGACTTCAAGGGGGATGTTGAGGGACGTCGCCACAGATTTATACGAGTTTGGGATAGGGTGAACAGGTATGATCCACATGAACTCGGAATGAAGACTTCTCTCCCGATGCAACCGTACCTCCAGTGGGTTCGAGCCCGTACTCAAAAGCTGGGGATGCCATATGAAGTCGTTTTGCCGGTGATTGTAGAGCATGCTGATGAAGAAGGGGTTCCTTATACGGTCATCCATCCATATATGCCTACTGATATTGAGGCATTGAAGAGTTATTGGATCCAGTTAAGGGAGGAAAGGGATACCTACAGAGAGAAGTATCGTGAGCAGGAGAGGAAAATCCTGAAGCTTACAAGGCGGATGGAGAACGAGAGGACAATCAACGATTATGTCAGCACGAAAGGAAAACGAACTTGGGATTTCTGATGTCTTTTACTATTTTTAGTTTAGATTTGCTTTTCAGTATTTATTTTGTAACGCCTTAAAGGCATTTGTTAAACATTGTTTCAATTTTTAATCTAATAAAGTGTGTTTTATTTTGGTTTACAAATTTGAATCTCCCTAAGTCCTTGAAATCATTTCATATGCATTCCATTACCATGCACCTCATTACAGGTTTCTCATCTTCTTCGCTGTTTATTTCAGCGCTCATGTCTTCTGAAACACCTACTGATCAAGCCATCAAGGCTCTGCAAGCTCAGAATGCTCAGTCCAGGAAATGTTCTTGAACCTGGCTAAGAGTCAACAAGATTTGAAGACTCTTATCTTGAAGGACAAAAAGAAGAAGAAGAAGAAGAAGGTGGTCCTACTGAACATGGGTCACAGGTTTGGGAACAGGTTGAGACAAGAAGCTGATCTATCTCATTCATTTGGAGGGGGAGAGGATCAAGAAGAAAGGAAGGCTCCTAGCCTTGTGGTTTCTGACAATGACACTGACTTTGATGAAGACCAGTATCCTTCTTCTGAGGATAGGTATAAGCAACTCGAAGACCGGTTGAGCGCAATAGAGATCCAGAAGATACCTGGGTTAGACTTCGGAGATTTGGGTTTGGCATCTGGGGTGGTGATCCCACATAAGTTTAAAGCTCCTGTCTTTGCTAAGTACGATGGGGTTTCCTTCCCAAAGTTACACCTCCGCTCGTATGTCAGAAAGATTCAACCATATACTGCTGATAGGAACCTTTGGGTTCATTTCTTTCAAGATAGTCTATCAGGGACTCAACTTGAATGGTTCTATCAACTAGAAGGAGCTAATGTCTGCAACTGGGAGGACCTTGTTGCCTCTTTTTACAAGCAATGCCAGTATAACGCCGACCTCGCTCCCACGCGTACTCAACTTCAGGATATGTCTATGGGTGCGAGTGATGGTTTTAAGGACTACGCTAAGAAGTGGAGAGATCTTGCTGGAAGAGTAAAACCCCCTCTGGCTGATAGGGAGTTGGTGGATATGTTTCTTGGGACTTTGTCTAGTCCATACTTCAATCATTTGATCGGTAGTTCATCGTATGGGTTCACTGAATTGATTATGACTAGGGAGAGAGTTGAAGCTGGTATTAAAAGTGGCAAGATACAGAAAGGTGCTTCGTCAAGTACAGAGAAGAAGCCTTTCAGAAAAGAAGCTAGTGCAGTTTACAGCTCGAGGAGCCAAAACCAACCTGAGCGCCGCCAAGCGGTTAATGCGGTAGTAATATCAAGACCTGTTGTTGCCCTGTAATGCAACAATCAGCAAAGAGTAGAAAGACCGTAAAGGCAGTATACTCGTCTCAGTATGACTCTATCTCAAATTCTGCTGCAACTATTGAAAACCAACTTGGTGACTCTGAAGGAGGCTCCAAAGAATCCTAGTACTACATCACCGCTGTATAATCCGAACGCCCGCTGTGCTTATCACTCCGATAGCCCAGGGCATGTGTGATGCGGTGGGAGAACTGACTTGAGGTTTTTGCATTTTTCGTTCGCAAATGTTTCGGTTTAGCAAGAGTCGCCACCGACTTTTTATTTATCCAAAGGAAAGGTCAAAAAGCACATGAAAGACCTTTGAGATGTTTTCTTGGGTTCGGGGGGTAGATTATGAAAAGGGAAGGTGCTAGCACCCTTTTCATCCATGGTTTTCCATGGGACCTTAGTTACTTGTTTTAGATCACTTGCTTTTGCTTTTCAATTGTTTGAAATGGTGCTTTGTGTGTGGTTTTGAAAATATTTTGAAAAGAGGCCTTGTCTAGGCAACCTTTGTAATAATTCTTGTTTGAATGTATACAAAGGTGTTTGTCTTTTGAAAAATGTTTCAATGTTTGAAAGTTTGTTTTGGGAAATGTTTTGAAATTGTGTTGTGATGTGTGTGATAGTTTAAAAATAGCAAGGATGATTACAAGTTTGATCAAGTAACTAGGAGCATCTACCTACCTACTCAAAAGTCTTTCCTACACATTTTTAACCCTTTGACATTGTTGTTTTACCATTGCATTTGGTAAAAAACCTTGTGTTTGGATGTTAAACGGGACAGGCGCGGGTCATCGTATGGCCATGATAACAATGTTGGCAAGTATCTTAGCAATCTTTTTTTTGAGGGACTAGATCATTTTTGTATAGGCAACCAAGATAGCGTCATCGAGGGACTATGATCTTTTGTTTTGATTTTGATTTGCCAAGATACTTAGCATGCATACCATGGCCATTTTTAAGGCAACAAGTGGATGAAACCCTAGGGGTGCTTGTGTTCATTGTGTTGTCATTTTTCATGCTTTTTGTCTTGTATTAGGTCAAGCTATTTGTTTGATTTTGGATTTTTGCATACAAACTCTAATCTTTCTATCATGCATATTTGAAAGCGATAAAGTACGTAAAAGTAAATCTACGACTATTACAACATTGATATGGGGAGAGGGCATACAAGTTTGAATAGGGGGATATTTGCAAGAAATTAATACCCTAAGATTATTACAACCGTATTGAATTCTTTGCATAAATAAATAAATAAGCAAATATTTAAATGGACAATTAAATAAATATGCAATATATTATAAATATGCAAAAATGTTTTTGTATTATTTTTATGTATGTAAAAATAAATTATTTAATGTATCAAAAATAAGAAAAATATTATTGATTTATTTTTATTAAAGGTGGAAACCCTAATTTGTTTTAAGAAAATATATATATTAATTATATTATTTATTCATGTACAAGAAAATAAATAAAATATATACAAATATTAAAAAATAAAAATGTGTGAGAAAATATTATTTAAGTATATAAATAATAAAAATTAAAATATATAATATTTTTTATAATATTTACAAGTTTTTATTTAAGAAAATAAAAGTATATTATTAAAGTAATTATTTCTAGGTCCAAAAAAATAATAAAAATAATAAAATAAAATGTGAAAATTTATGAAAATATTTTTGGTAATTTTTAATATTTAGAAAAATAAATAAAAGTCAAAAACTAAAAAAGAAATGAAAATAATATGAAAATATAAAACAATGGGCCAAGGGGGTGCAGGAAGTAGGATGGAGGGTGCAAATAGTGAGAAATCCAAGCCCATCCCAAATTCCTCTTCATCCCTGTCCTTGAGACAGAACCAAGCGCGCGCTATGTACAAATTCGTATCTCCTATTTCAGTGCTTAAAAACAAAAACTTGTAACATGAATGTTATAGAGCATGATCATACGATTCTAACCATGTAAAAAATGTAATCTAACTCTCAAAGACCAGAGAGAATTTTTATGGCCCTAATTTCTAACCTAGTTTTTTCAGAAAGTTCATCATTCAAATTCTCCCAGCTCAGTTAACTTAAATGAAATTTATGCATATGTACAGCTCAAGGGCAATGAGGACTATCTTTTTTTTCCCATAAACCTAAGCCTAATGATTCCTAAATAGAGAGATAGAAGTTTGAACTTTACCTGTTTCAGTCAAGCTCGAGTATGGCAATGTAGGGGTTTTCAGTGAGGCCTGAGATGCTTGTGATCTTGCTTGAAGTTCCTTTGAGCTTTCCCAATGCCTAGCTAGCTTTGAACTTACCTGAATAAGCTTGTAGAAGTCAACCTGCACAGTCAGAATTCAAAAATGGTGAAGTGTGTAAATGGAGTTACAGTCACTTGGGAATGGTTGGGATAGTTTAGGTAGGTTGTATGGAGTGTATTGGAAGTGATTGCAAGCAAAACGCACGAGTAGTTTGTGATTTGGAAATCAAAATGCAGAAATTGCCCTGTTTTGCAAGATTTTGGTGTTTTTGTGTACAAGGGTGTTTGAGAGGTTTCTATCTCGTGTTTTAGGCTTAGTGTAATATCAAAAACTTGTTTTAAATGTTCACAAAACTTGGTTATATCAGATTGCAAAGTTATGTCCTTTTTGCAAGTTGACTTGGTTTTGAAGCAAAAGTGAGAAGTGACAAAGGCAAGGCCTGTACAGGCTAGCTCCAAGCATGCAAAAAGTTGGTGTACTATGCCTGATATTAGGGGACTTTGTTTGCAGCAAAAGGCTTGGTCCAATGCTCAAGAGAAACAAATTGACATAAAGCATGCTTTACCAAAATGGCATTGTTAACTTTTTGCCATTTTTAGATTAATCCTTTGTGTAATCTTCCATTGATCAGAACAATGTCTTAATCCATTGTGTTTGCATTCAATTTTTGAGTGTGGAAGGGTTTAAGGACCTGTAAACAAGTACAAGCAAGGCTGGACAGAAATTGCAACTTGTAGCAACATGAAAAATGCCATGGATGAAAGTGATATTTTGCCAAATTCAAACCTTCGATTATCCCTAACCATAAATTATTTTGGAGAGTTATTTGACATTTTGGAAAGCTTGTAACATGATCTAAAACCCATATTTGAAATGAATTTTGAGATTCCAAAGGGAACTATGTGAAAAATTTCCATGAAGATAGGTCAAAATCCTGCCTAAACTAGGGCAAAATTTCACTAAGTTAGGAAGTTTTTGGACCTTTGTTCATAAAATCATAACTTGAGATCCAAGCATCTTTTGGGAAAACTTTATGATTCAAAGTTGTAGATTTTGTGGAGGACTACAACTTTAATGTTGGAAGTTTTGTTTTAATCCAATTGCATCATGGTGAAAAAGTTGGGCAAAGTTGGAAAAAAATAAGATATTTTCATAACTTATAAAATTTCTAAGTTATGAAAATTTTCCATCTTAAACCCTAATTTTAAAAAATTAGGTTTCTTGGTGAACAAGTTTCATGTTTTGACACATCTTGATTAAAAATGACCCTTGGCACTTGATTTTGACCAAAAAGTCAAAGTTTGACCTATTCAGTGTACAATTGACTTTTGATCAGTTGACTGGAAAATTCATCTGTCAATCCAATGCAGTTGAGATCTTTTGAACCTTGTGATTAGGTCAAGATGATGCCATTGAGTCCTTTAATCCATGCTTTAACCCAATTTGCCATTGGCTAGGTGAAAAATCAGAAATTGCCCTTGTGTAGTCAAAATCCTAAAAATGACCATTTTGCCCTTTTGATGATCTGATCAAATTTCTTGAGGAGTTGTGGTCCAAACTTGATCAAATGGTTCATATGAGCCTATAATGTTGTTGAGGATCAAAAATTATGAGGTTTGATTGTAAATTGGCCACAATTGACTTTTTCCCCAATACAACTGATTTCTAGGTCAACTGTCCAATTGACTGGGCAAAAATTTGATTCAAGGCTTGAAACTTGGTATGAGAAATCTTATAAGTCCAACATGAAGTATGAAATTCACTTTAGGCATTGAAAGTCCAAAAATACCTGTGCAAACTCAAACCATAATTTTAGGTCAACAGTGCAAGGAGATGTCTCGAGCAGAGCAAACCCTAATCCTGTTAGGAGTCCAAAGAGTCTTGTGAGGGGAAACCTTGATAAAATGAGAGGGAAAATTTTGGGGTACAACATCTGCCCCTGTTCAATCATCTTGAACCAGAAGAGTTAGATTGGCGAGTTTGCCTTTTGTGACTCGAAGGTAAAGAGGATTGGACACTAGAGTGCCCGTAAATTTGTACTCGTCAAAATGTAGTTGAGGAAATGGGCTTAAAGATGCCATTTGGAGATGTGACATAATATTGCTGGAGATGGGCTTAAAGATTCCATCTAAGAATGTTTGTTGAATTGTATGTTGCAAGTCAGAAAAATGAGTGTCAGAATGGTATCCGTGTCTGGAACATATCTGAACCCAATCTGGAGATTGAATCTGTACGAGCAAGGGTATAGCTGCCGTATCTGGAGCGTATCCAAGCTGTAACTGGATCTGAATCTATACGAGAAAGGGTATAGCTACCGTATCTGGAGCGTATCCGAGCTAGGGAATATCAACATGAGTGATCAGCATGGCTACCGTGTTTGGAGCGTATCTGGACTGTATCTGAATCTTGTATTTGAATAAGCGACAAAATAGCATCCGTGTCTGGAGCATCTCTGAGCTGTTTTCTGATCTTTGAAACTGAATAAGCAATAGAATAGCATCCGTGTCTGGAGCATCTCTAGGCTGTTTTCTGAATAAGCAAAAGAATAACATCCGTGTCTGGAGCATCTCTAAGTTGTTTTCTGAATTTATATCGGTAGCTTGTTAATCTTATCCTGAAAAGGGTAAAAGGTTAGCTGAAACACAAAGTTATGTTGCATGAAATGTATGATTCAATATATGTGTTTGACAAATGTTTATGATATATGAAGGTAATGTATGCGCATGTATGCTGATTCGCTTGTATTGCTGAGGAAAATAAATCCTTGATAGCTGGAGATAATATAATCCTTGATTTCTGTCGGGGAAAATAAATCCATGACCGTTGTTGGAGATTCAAAATCTTGATTGTTGAGGATGAGAAATCCTTGGACCACTGTTGGCGATAGAAAATCCTTGGCAACTTGTGGGGATTAACAAGAACTTTGACAACTTCTGTGGGGATGTGAGAATCCTTCATGACTTTCTTGGGGATATAGGGATCCTTCAAGCCTTTGGAGTTGGAATATGATAATCATTCTGTTGTGAAAATAATGCCAAGTGTTGCTTGAGAAACCTGCTTGGGGAATCCCGAGAACTTTGATGACTATGGCTGGGGTTTACACCATGGGAATCCTTACTCGGCTGGGGAATAGGGAAAACTCTGACGATCTCTACTGGGGATCAGACAAAAGAAAAACCTTGATCTGTTGGAGAATAAGGAAGACTCTGATGGCTTCCGCGGAGAATTAAGAATGAGAAACTTCGATCTTCTAGGGGAATTTGTGCTGAGGAGTCAAGAACGAGAATCTTCGATCTGCAGGGAATTAAAAATTCTGACAAATTCGATGTTGGGGAGTAAAGAAGGCTTATAGAAACTTCACTGTGGAATCGAGAATGAGAATCTTCACTCTGTTAGGGGATGAAAAGCTCTGTGGGGAGTAGCTATATTACTGGAGAGTAAGCTATCCTGCTGGAGAGTAAGCTCAGGACTCTGGGGAAAAGCTTATTCCTGTTTGGAAGAAGTTCGAGAGTTTAGGTTGTATGCCACTTTAAGAATGAGAATCTTCATTCTGTTGGAGATATCAGGAGCTCGGGTTGTATGCCACTTTGAGAATGAGAATCTTCATTCTGTTGGAGATATCAGGAGCTCGGGTGTATGCCAATCTTATGGGGTTTCAAGAATGAGAATCTTCATTCTGTTAGGGATATCAGGAGCTCGGGTGTATGCCAATCTTATGGGGTTTCAAGAATGAGAATCTTCATTCTGTTAAGGATATCAGGAGTTTGGGTGTATGCCAATCTTCTGGGGTTTCAAGAATGAGAATCTTCATTCTGTTAAGGATATCAGGAGTTTGGGTGTATGCCAATCTTCTGGGGTTTCAAGAATGAGAATCTTCATTCTGTTAAGGATATCAGGAGTTTGGGTGTATGCCAATCTTCTGGGGTTTCAAGAATGAGAATCTTCATTCTGTTAAGGATATCAGGAGTTTGGGTGTATGCCAATCTTATGGGGTTTCAAGAATGAGAATCTTCATTATGTTAAGGATATCAGGAGTTTGGGTGTATGCCAATATTCTGGGGTTTCATGAATGAGAATCTTCATTCTGTTAAGGATATCAGGAGTTTGGGTGTATGCCAATCTTCTGGGGTTTCAATAATGAGAATCTTCATTCTGTTAAGGATATCAGGAGTTTGGGTGTATGCCAATCTTCTGGGGTTTCAAGAATGAGAATCTTCATTCTGTTAAGGATATCAAGAGTTTGGGTGTATGGAAATCTTCTCGGGTTTCAAGAATGAGAATCTTTATTCTGTTAAGGATATCAGGTGTTTGGGTGTATTCCAATCTTCTGGGGAGTCAACCTAAGTTGGGGATAAAAGCTAACTGTTATCTGGTTGATTTCCAGGCTTTAAGATAACTTGCTGGGGGATTTGGAGAAAACGGATGATTTCCGCTGTGGGTTGATAATTTCAGCTCCGCTGAGGATTGGTAGTTGGTAGTCTCATCTCCGCTGGGGATCTTAATGACATGCTGATTTGATTGTGTATGGATATGGGTTTAAAGATGCCATCCAAAGGTGATTGTTGATGGAAAATTTGAACTGGATCTGAAACAACAAAATCTGGAAGTGAATCAGAATACACCGTTGAGATATTTATCTGAAACAACAAAATCTGGAATATCTTCAACTGGAATAAGAATCAGGGAGATCTTAGTGTCGATCTGACTGAGCCAGAGAAGGTCTTGAATTAACTTTGACTGGATAAGAATCAGAAAAATCTTAGAATCGATTTAACTGAGCCAGACGAAAGTCTTGGAATATCTTCAACAGATGCTGGGGAAAATAAATCCCGGACTGTTGTTGAAGGGGAAAGTTGAATGAGCTAATATCTGGTCATGGTCCAGGCTTCGGAAGGAATCAAGTGGTTATCCGTTCGCATCCGGGTTTCAGCTTGAATTTAAAGGGCATACTAATATCCGGTCGACTCCGGGTTTCTTAGTAATTATCCAGGTAAGAACTGCTATTTGGTCAAAATCCAAGCTTTACAGTGTCTTATACCGTTATCTGGTCAAAATCCAAGCTTCACAGTATTTTGTAGAGATCAAGATACTATCTGGTCGAACCCGAGCTTCATAGCTTGAATTTTGTGAGAATCTGATTACATCCTTCCTGAAAGGTAAAGGTTAGTTGCATGACATACATCAAACAATGATGTTCTCAAAATAAATGAGACTGGGTTGTATGATGTCTTGATGTACGGATGTGTAATGTTTTCGAGATGATCTATCATTGGGGAAAATAAATCATGAGTTGGTGCTGGCGAAAAGAGTTGAATTCTTCGTTTCCGATAGTGAAAATTCTGGTAACTTCAATGGAAAAAATCTCAGGAATTTGAGGTCGACTTAGCTGAGAATAGGTTATCAAAGATTGAACCTCTGGCTGGGAGCCATCCTATGAGAAGGATTTTGGTGAGATTTGTCACTGCCCCAAGTAGCGAGTGTTTATGGCTTTTCCAGGAAATGTTCGACTGTATGCAACCCTTTGTTGAGATTGACGTTCAATGCCCCAAGTGACGGGGATGGAGACTTTTCCCTGGTTACTCTGCACTTTGAGAGATTTCTTGAAATCTTGAATGGACTGCCCCAGGTGTACTGGACAATGACATGTCATATCCCTTTGTTGATAGGAGATTTTTGCAATGGAAGTGTCATCCCACTTGAAGTGATTTTGTTCACTTAGAAAGCTTTCGTTCATCGGATATTCACTGTGAATTTCTTTGCTGTCAAACAAATAGCCATATGCAAACAACAATATTCAAATAATGCAAAGTTTATGCTTGTCTTGAAATTTTGAAAATGCGTTTTTTTAGCAGAAAACTTTTGTAAGAAATATTCGACTCGGGATTTAGAGCAAAGCCTTACAGGAGTCAGGATACCTTTTGTAACAGTATGCTTTCGAACTAACCCATGCTTCAATTAGGACTTTTGAAAGGTTGTAACGTGGCTTGGTTCACGGTTTAAGAAACAAAGGATAAAGGCTCAAAGTATATTTGTACCCACCCGCTCTTCGTGATGTTCTTCAGTCCTAAACTAAGTTAATCGTGCGTTTGAACTCCAAATGAGTCTGGAATGACATTTTGGTGATGGTTCACACAAGTTGAATTTGTTGGAAGGTAGTCATTTTTGCAACATTATTTTTGCTGAGGGTTTGTAGTGACCTCTTTCTTTCGATTTATTATCCCTAATTTTTGCCTGACTGTTCCTGTTTTTGAGATTACAGTCAGCGGGATGCCCTAGTTTTCTTAAGTCTCCTTTGTAAGTTTTGACTCAGTGGGCTTTTCTCTTTTGAGAGATAATGACTGCCTATGTGATAGGGAACCGTCACCGTCTTTTGATTCCAAAGGAATGTTTTTGATGTCATTCATTGTATTACAAGATGAGAATTTGCGACTTTAACACGCATTTGAATTAACCGAGAGACTACCCTGCCCCAAGTTTTGATTAAAGGTTTCAATTTGTGTTAAAACAGAAAACTTCTACTTCTTTGACTCGAAGGGGTTGACTAGGGATTATCTTCCTTATAACTCCAGTGTTTAGGATTTGAAAGAAACGCCTGTACATCATCAGCAAGGTCTGTCCAAAAGCATATTGTATGAGATTATGGCATTGTTTTCGTCATCCTCCCTCTAAAGGTTTGTGTCATAAGAGGACTAAAAAACATAGTTTAAATATAGTGAAAACGAAAAGATGAATTCAAGACAAACATATGCAATGCATTAATGAAACAGAGTTTGACATTAACAGATAATTGTTTGAATAACAAAAGAAATTACAACTTGAAAATTCAAATGAAACAAAAGCCTCTTTGTCTGAACTTGTCACTTTAGGTGGAGAGCCTTCAGCGGAAGATTTTCATCTGGCCATCTTGTGTGAACTTCGGTGCTCCTCTGTTAATAAAGTCCTGGGTCTTATTTTTCAAAGCCCAACAGTCATTCGTATCATGCCCAAGATTATTGGAGTGGTATGCACATAATGCATTGGGATGATAGCTAGGAGCCGAGGTATTGGGATTTCGAGGAGAATCCCTTAATACAGTCAGCTTGACCTCCAACAAGCGTTGCAGTACTTGAGATAATGGCATGTTAATCTCAGTGAAGCGCCTTCCAGATGTATTTTGCTTACGCTGATTACCCTGTTGACGTTGGTGAGGTTGTTGTTGGGCTTGTGACCCTGAAACAAATTGGGGAAGCTTTCCCTCGACTTCTTGTCTCAAGGGAGGTTGAATGATGACTTGATCTTCAACCTTAGTTGTTTGCCCCATTTGGTTACGTTCACCTAGATGAAGCTTATTGATGAGGACCTTTAGCTCCTCTTGTCCTTGTGCCAAGTCTTGTATGAGAGCCATCTGGCCCACCAGTTGTCCCATCATCTGGATTTTCATTGTTGCCATCTCAATCTGTAGCCCTTCCAACTGATCATTCCTGATGCCCCCTGGATTCCCTATGACCATGCCCCTTGTGAGGAGAGCTTTCACCTCTTCTTATCCCTTGGACAGGTTCAAGAACATCTCTTGAAGTTGAGCGTTTTGAGCCTGGATGTCTTTGATAGTCTTCTCTAGAGCCATCTCTACTGAAATAAACAGTAGGAAGATAAGGAAACCTGAAAGGGGGAAACCTGTCATGATACGATGCATGATATGTGGATGCATGTTTTCAAGGATCTCGCGGGGTAAACATAAAAAATGTTAGAAATTGAACATCTTTCAACATCTTGGATTGGAGAGCTTTGTATCGGTGTACGTATTTCCACGAGAATCAAGCTCACCATGTCAAGCGGGTCATAGCCCTTGACTCAAGTTGTTGTACTTGATCTTTGACGGTGTTTGTTTAGAGGAAAATGAATCCTCTTTCCCTTTGGTAGACGTCTGGTTCAACGTGACCCTGCATCAAAGACCCTCGAGACCCTTGAAATGGTTATTTGAAAATGCTTATGGTATGATGTTATGATGTTATGTACAGATATACGAAGTAAGCAAGTTTATATACAAATAATCATATTCACGCAAAGCAGACAAGTCCTTAGGTTTAGGCTTGCATGGAGTTCGTAGGTAAGTACCCTCTTGAAGCTTAGTTGGCTCAACCTGTCCTAGAAATAGTAACCAGGTTCTAAGGAGCTCAATATCACTGAATTGTTTCCTTGTTCATTGTTTCAATTCATCCTCTTACAGGCGACCGAAATATTCCAAGGAAACAATCCTTAATGAGTGTAGTATCGAGTATCTACCAATTTTCATCTCTACACCGGAACCGGTTATCTCACTACATCCTAATGGCCAAGTTGGTCAAGTAAGGTTCTAAGGTCAGTTGATGCTTCACGACACCACGCGGAGGCCCCGTACTCTCCTTGATTCAACTCAAGGGTTACCGATACCAACCAAAGTTCCACATCAACGTAGCTACTGCTTCAACCATGTCGGTATACCCCGCACAGTTCCCTCACAGTTTATTGCTACTTACCTAAAAGGTGTCCCCAAATCCGGGTGTAGGATTTAAAGCAAACCCAAACAAGGAACCAAAAAATGAAGCATACAAATCAAACAAGATAAGCATGTGAAAGTGATCTAAAACCCTAAGGTAACCCCAAAATTTTTGATAATCCCCAGCAGAGTCGTCAGTTCTGTGATGCGGTGGGAGAACTGACTTGAGGTTTTTGCGTATTTCGTTCGCAAATGTATCGGTTTAGCAAGAGTCGCCACCGACTTTTTATTTATCCAAAGGAAAGGTCAAAAAGCACAGGAAAGACCTTTGAGATGTTTTCTTGGGTTCGGGGAGTAGATTATCAAAAGGGAAGGTGCTAGCACCCTTTTCATCCATGATTTTCCATGGGATCTTAGTTACTTGTTTTAGATCACTTGCTTTTTCTTTTCAATTGTTAGAAATGGTGCTTTGTGTGTGGTTTTGAAAATATTTTGAAAAGAGGCCTTGTCTAGGAAACCTTTGTAATAATTCTTGTTTGAATGTATACAAAGGTGTTTGTCTTTTGAAAAATGTTTCAATGTTTGAAAGTTTGTTTTGGGAAATGTTTTGAAATTGTGTTGTGATGTGTGTGATAGTTTGAAAATAGAAAGGATGTTTGCAAGTTTGATCAAGTAACTAGGAGCATCTACCTACCTACTCAAAAGTCTTTCCTACACATTTTTAACCCTTTGACATTGTTGTTTTACCATTGCATTTGGTAAACAACCTTGTGTTTGGATGTTAAACGGGACAGACGCGGGTCATCGTATGGCCATGATAACAATGTTGCCAAGTATCTTAGCAAGCTTTTTTTTGAGGGACTAGATCATTTTTGTATAGACAACCAAGATAGCGTCATCGAGATACTATGATCTTTTGTTTTGATTTTGATTTGCCAAGATACCTAGCATGCATACCATGGCCATTTTTAAGGCAACAAGTGGATGAAACCCTAGGGGTGCTTGTGTGCATTGTGTTGTCATTTTTCATGCTTTTTGTCTTGTATTAGGTCAAGCTATTTGTTTGATTTTGGATTTTTGCATACAAACCCTAATCTTTCTATCATGCATATTTGAAAGCGATAAAGTGCATAAAAGTAAATCTACGACTATTACAATATTGATATGGGGAGAGGGGATACAAGTTTGAATAGGGGGATATTTGCAATAAATTAAAACCCTAAGATTATTACAACCATATTGAATTCTTTGCATAAATAAATAAATAAGCAAATATTTAAATGGACAATTAAATAAATATGCAATATATTATAAATATGCAAAAATGTTTTTGTATTATTTTGATGTATGTAAAAATAAATTATTTAATGTATCAAAAATAAGAAAAATATTATTGATTTATTTTTATTAAGGGTGGAAACCCTAATTTGTTTTAAGAAAATATATATATTAATTATATTATTTATTCATGTACAAGAAAATAAATAAAATATATACAAATATTAAAAAATAAAAATATGTGAGAAAATATTATTTAAGTATATAAATAATAAAAATTAAAATATATAATATATTTTATAATATTTACAAGTTTTTATTTAAGAAAATAAAAGTATATTATTAAAGTAATTATTTCTAGGTCCAAAAAAATAATAAAAATAATAAAATAAAATGTGAAAATTTATGAAAATATTTTTGGTAATTTTTAATATTTAGAAAAATAAATAAAATTCAGAAACTAAAAAAGAAATGAAAATAATATGAAAATATAAAACAATGGGCCTAGGGGGTGCAGGAAGTAGGATGGAGGGTGCAAATAGTGAGAAATCAAAGCCCAGCCCAAATTCCTCTTCATCCCTGTCCTTGAGACAGAACCAAGCGCACGCTATGTACAAATTTGTATCTCCTGTTTCAGTGCTTAAAAACAAAAACTTGTAACATGAAAGTTATAGAGCATGATCATACGATTCTAACCATGTAAAAAACCTAATCTAACTCTCAAAGACCAGAGGGAATTTCTCTGGCCCTTATTTCTAACCTAGTTTTTTTAGAAAGTTCATCATTCAAATTCTCCCAGCTCAGTTAACTTAAATGAAATTTATGCATATGTACAGCTCAAGGGCAATGAGGACTACATTTTTTATTCACAAACCTAAGCCTAATGATTCCTAAATAGAGAGATAGAAGTTTGAACTTTACCTGTTTTAGTAAAGCTCGAGTATGGCAATGTAGGGGTTTTCAGTGAGGCCTGAGATGCTTGTGAGCTTGCTTGAAGTTCCTTTGAGCTTTCCCAATGCCTAGCTAGCTTTGAACTTTCCTGAATAAGCTTGTAGAAGTCAACCTGCACAGTCAGAATTCAAAAATGGTGAAGTGTGTAAATGGAGTTACAGTCACTTGGGAATGGCTGGTATAGTTTAGGTAGGTTGTATGGAGTGTATTGGAAGTGATTGCAAGCAAAATGCACGAGTAGTTTGTGATTTGGAAATCAAAATGCAGAAACTGCCCTATTTTGCAAGATTTTGGTGTTTTGGTGTACAAGGGTGTTTGAGAGGTTGCTAGCTCGTGTTTTAGGCTTAGTGTGATATCAAAAACTTGTTTTAAATGTTCACAAAACTTGGTTATATCAGATTGCAAAGTTATGTCCTTTTTGCAAGTTGACTTGGTTTTGAAGCAAAAGTGAGAAGCGACAAAGGCAAGGCCTGTACAGGCTAGCTCCAAGCATGCAAAAAGTTGGTGTACTATGCCTGATATTAGGGGACTTTGTTTTCAGCAAAAGGCTTGGTCCAATTCTCAAGAGAAATAAATTGACATAAAGCATGCTTTATCAAAATGGCATTGTTAACTTTTTGCCATTTTTAGATTAATCCTTTGTGTAATCTTCCATTGATAAGAAAAATGCCTTAATCCATTGTGTTTGAATTCAATTTTTTAGTGTATAAGGGTTTAAGGACCTGTAAACAAGTACAAGCAAGGCTGGACAGAAATTGCAACTTGTAGCAACATGAAAAATGCCATGGATGAAAGTGATATTTTGCCAAATTCAAACCTTCGATTCTCCCTAACCATAAATGATTTTGGAGAGTTCTTTGACATTTTTAAAAGCTTGTAACATGCTCTACAATCCATATTTGAAATACATTTTGATATTCCAATTGTAACTATATGAAAAATTTCCATGAAGATAGGTCAAAATCCTGCCTAAACTAGGGCAAAATTTCACTAAGTTAGAAAGTTTTTGGACCCTTGTTCATAAATTCATAACTTGAGATCAAATCATATTTTGGGAAAACTTTGTGAATCAAAGTTGTAGATTTTGTGGAGGACTACAACTTTAATGTTGGAAGTTTAGTTTGAATCCAATTGCATCATGGTGAAAAAGTTGGGCAAAGTTGGAAACAAATAAGAATTTTTCATAACTTAGAAAATTTCTAAGTTATGAAAATTTTCCATCTTAAACCCTAATTTTGAAAAATTAGGTTTCTTGGTGAAAAAGTTTCATGTTTTGACACATCTTGATGAAAAATGACCCTTGGCACTTGATTTTGACCAAAAAGTCAAAGTTTGACTTTTCAGTGTACAATTGACTTTTGATCAGTTGATTGGAAAATTCATCTGTCAATCTAATGCATTTGAGATCTTTTGAACCTTGTGATTAGGTCAATATGATTCCATTGAGTACTTGAATCCATTCTTGAACCCAATTTTTCATTGGCTAGGTGAAAAATCAGAAATTGCCCTTCTGCAGTCAAAACCCTAAAAATGACCATTTTGCCCTTTTGATGATCTGATCAAATTTCTTGAGGAGTTGTGGTCCAAACTTGATCAAATGGTTCATATGATCCTATAATGTTATTGTGGATAAAAAATTATGAGGTTTGACTGTAAATTGGCCACAATTGACTTTTTCCCCAATACAGCTGATTTCTAGGTCATCTGTCCAATTGACTAGGCAAAAATTTGATTCAAGGCTTGAAACTTGGTATGGGCAATCTTATAAGTCCAACATGAAGTATGAAAGTCACTTTAGGCATTGAAAGTCAAAAAATCCATGTGCAAACTCAAACCCTAATTTCAGGTCAACAATGCAAGGAGATGTCTTGAGCAGAGCAAACCCTAATCCTGTCTGGAGTCCAAAGAGTCTTGTGAGGGAAAACCTTGATAAAATGAGAGGGCAAATTTTAGGGTACAACAACATGATAGAAACAACTGTTGGGCTTTGAAGAATAAAGTGCAGGATCTGATTGATGCTAAAGAAATTGAGTTTGACGCACCGTAAAAGCCCAACGTCATAACGGCACCCATGCCTAAACATGACCAGAGAGTAAATGTGATTGAGGATGATGAAGAAGAGTCAGATATTGATAGCTGGATTTACCCGACTATCGACAGCGGATTAAGCAATTGGACGACAAAGGACTTCGTGCCCATTTCTTTTTATTACACAGTAATAAGACTTTTTGTTTTGAGTTTGTAACAGACAGTTTAAAACTTTATGGCCCGGTGCCTTGCCTGAGACACTGTGGCTTTGTTTGAGGGCTTATTATGTGTCATCTCCATATATCATCAATAAAAGCATTGGACGTTTTCTTGCATTACGAATTTTTGCGTTCCTTGTTTTTCTTTTTCTATCTTGCAAAACAGCTATTTGTCTTACACATACTCACATATACAGGTCTGCGTCCACTCTGGATCCCACTGATAACAACTCTGCTACTTCCAGTTATGACTTCGAAAGTCTGATCAACCAAGCCGAGGACGAAGGTGAGGATGATTGTGAAGTGCCTCGGGAACTTGCTAGATTGTTACTTCAGGAAGAGAGGGCCATACAGCCGCATGAAGAGTCAGTGGAAACACTAAATATGGGTACAGAAGAAGACAAGAAAGAGGTTAAGATCGGTGCAAATTTGGAGCCTAGAGTCAAGCAACGGTTGATACAGATGCTGCGTGACTATGTTGAGATCTTTGCCTAGTCTTATGAAGATATGCCTGGGTTGGATACCGATATTGTGGTTCACCGCTTGCCAACTAAGGAAGACTGTCCTCCAGTGAAATAGAAAGTTCTCCGAATGCACCCGGAGATGTCTGAGAAAATAAAAGCTGAGGTTATGAAACAGTTTGATGCCGGTTTTCTAGCAGTTACTTCTTACCCGCAGTGGGTTTCCAACGTGGTCCCGGTGCCGAAGAAAGATGGTAAAGTACGGATGTGTGTTGACTATAGGGATCTGAATAGGGCAAGCCCCAAGGATAATTTTCCTCTGCCTCATATCGACCTTCTGGTTGACAACACCGCACCACATAAGGTCTTCTCCTTTATGGATGGTTTCTCTAGTTACGATCAGATTAAGATGGCTCCCGAGGATATGGAAAAGACAACCTTCGTTACTCAATGGGGTACCTTTTTCTACAAGGTCATGCCGTTCAGATTGAAAAATGTTAGGGCAACATATCAGTGTGCCATGGTCGCTTTGTTCCACAACATGATTCACCATGAGATTGAGGTATACGTTGACGATATGATTGCAAGGTCCCAGACTGAAGAGGAACATCTTGACCACCTCCAGAAGTTATTTGACAGGTTGAAGTTGTACAAGCTGAGGCTAAATCCGAACAAGTGCACCTTTAGAGTAAGATCTGGTAAACTGCTGGTTTTTGTCATTAGTGATAAAGGTATTCAGGTGGATCTTGCAAAAGTGAAAGCTATACAGGAAATGCCAGCTCCCCGAACTGAAAAAGAAATCAGGGGCTTTCTGGGACGTCTGAACTATATTGCCCGATTCATTTCACACCTGACTGCTACTTATGAGTCAATCTTCAAGTTACTGAAGAAATATCAAGTGGTAAGATGGAATGATGAATGTCAGTCCGCTTTCGAAAGGATCAAAGAATATCTCCAAGAGCCACCTATTCTGATGCCTCCAATTGAAGGGAGACCTTTGATCTTATACTTGACAGTACTCGATAATTCGATGGGGTGTGTGTTCGGGCAGCATGACGAGTCTGGCCGAAAAGAGAATGCTATTTACTACCTTAGCAAAAAGTTTACCGACTGCGAGACCCGATACTCATTGCTTGAGAAAACTTGCTGCGCTTTGGCATGGGCTGCTCGCTGGCTGAGACACTATATGCTGACTCATACTACTCTATTGATATCGAAGATGGATCCAATCAAGTATATCTTTGGGAAGCCTTCCTTATCCGGAAGAATAGCAAGATGGCAGATGATCTTGACTGAGTATGATATCCAATACACGACCCAAAAAGCAATCAAGGGAAGTGTGTTGGTAGATCATTTGGAACATCAGGCAGTGGACAATTACCAGTCTATGAACTTTGAATTCCTGGATGAGAACATCATGTTGGTGACTGACTGCGAAACACCTGGACCGGATGAAGGACCTAAGGAGAGATCTCGATGGTCTATGTATTTTGATGGAGCTTCCAACGCTTTGGGTAATGGCATTGATGTCGTGATCATATCTCCTGAAGGCTGTCATACTCCGTTCACCGCTCGATCATGTTTTAACTGCACCAACAACATGGCGGAGTATGAAGCATGCATTATGGGTCTTCGAGCAGCTATTGACCTAAGGATTAAGTTCTTATGTGTATTCGGAGATTCCTCTCTCGTGATCAGTCAGATCAAACGCGAGTAGGATACGAAACACCCAAATCTTATTCCTTACAAAGAGTATGTGTTGACGTTGCTTCCGCACTTCGAGGAGATCACCTTTAAACACTTCCCCAGAGAGGAGAATCAGTTGGTAGACGCTCTAGCTACGATGTCTTCTATGTTCAAGGTCAGATGGGACAATGAGGCTCCCCAGATTACCATTGAAAGGTTGGATGAACCTGCACATTGCTGTGACATTGAGACTGAAGAGGTAGCAGATAAACCTTGGTTCCATGAGGTAAAGAGGTATCTTGAGGCTCAAGAATACCCTGAGGGTGCATCTGTTAATGATAAGAAGTTTTTGAGAAGGTTTACGGCGAAGTTCTTTATCAGTAATGGTATCCTTTACAAGCATAACCATGATTCAACCTTACTGCGATGTATGGATAAGAACGAGGCAGAAAGGATTATGGTGGAGTTACATGAAGGTACTTTCGGGACTCACTCCAGTGGACACACCATGGCAAAGAAGATCCTACGGGCAGGATATTATTGGTCCACCATGGAAGCCGACTGTTATCAGCATTCTTGGACCTGTAATAAGTGCCAAGTCTATGTTGATATGGTGCACATACCTCCAGTACCTTTGAACGTCTTGACAGCTCCTTGGCCTTTCGCAATGTGGGGCATCAATATGATTGGTGAGATCAGACCTACCGCATCCAACGGGCATCGTTTCATCTTGGTAGAGATTGATTACTTTACAAAGTGGGTTGAAGCAGCTTCCTTTGCTACTGTAACCAAGAACATCGTGGCGCGGTTTATTTGGCACAATCTGATCTATAGATATGGTGTACCAGAGAGGATCATTACAGACAATGGTACAAATCTCAATAATAGGATGATCACCGAGCTCTACAAGCAGTTCAAGATACAGCATCACAACTCTTCTCCTTACCGGCCGAAGATGAATGGGGCTATTGAAGCGGCTAATAAGAATATCAAGAAGATTGTGCAGAAGATGACAATAACATACAAAGATTGGCACGAGATGTTACCATTTGCTCTTCATGGGTACCGTACCTTAGCGCGAACTTCAACAGGGGCAACACCCTATTCCTTGGTATATGGAATGGAGGCCGTCTTGCCCATTTAAGTTCAGATACCCTCTCTTCGGATTATGAAGGATGCAGGTTTGAGCGAAGATGACTGGATTCAGACCTGGCTTGATCAACTGAACTTAATCGACGAGAAGATACTTACTGCTATTTGTCATGGTCAAACGTATCAAAAAGGGATGATCAAGGCATTTAACAAGAAAGTTAGACGACAAGAGTATCAAGTTGGGGATCTGGTGATCAAACGTATCATATTACCTCAAGGTGATCCCAGGGGCAAATGGACCCCTACTTACGAAGAGCCATTTATGGTTAAGAACATTTTCTCAGGAGGAGCCATGATCCTAACCACCATGGACGGTGACGACCTTCCTCACACCGTCAATGCAGACATAGTGAAAAAATACTACGCATAATCAAAGACCCGCTAGGTTGACTGGACTAGGAAAAAATAAGGGCTTCCCGGCGAACCAAAAGGGTTCGGGCAAAAATAAGGGATGAAAATGAAAAATCTGTACACCCGGCAACTCGAAAACCTGAAAAGGCGACTTGGGTAAAAAAGGGTATCCCGGTGGACTAAAAACCCGAAAGGGCGGTCCAGGAAAAAATTAGGGATTAAAGCGTAACACTATGTCTCATTGGATCACCCTGCAACCAAACTTCGGTATCGACTATCAGGCTCGAACGACGCCAAACAATTTGATCTACCTTCAACCAAGTAGAAAAGCGATGAGATGCTCGAGGATATAAATGCAATAGCAGAGTTGGAACCCAGTGGGATTGTTCACATAGATGTTTTTCTTTGATTTTTACAAATTGTATAAATTCTCTCTTTCGGCGGCGTTCTCTTACTAGGACGTCAGCCTCTTGTACAAAGAATGCCTATTTACAGGCCGACTTCAAAATCAATACAATTCATTTTCACAAAGAAATTTCAAATTATTTTTCTTTTCTGTTTTGTTTTGCAAGAACGTCCAATAGTTCATTTTTGATATATGCATTTGACAATAATTGCTGCTCATAAATATTTACATGCGAAACAAAAGACGATTACTCGTAATATCAGAAACAGGGGCAAACAAGAAATGCCCAAAACCGTACATTTGCTCTATCCACCAGGTATAAAGATAGACCTAGTTGGAGAAAACGATTGAAAGTACATTCACTACTCATAGAGTAAGAGAAAGACTGTGGTGTTAATTCTCCCCAACTGAGGCTCACAACCGCGAATGAGTCGGCAATATTCTCCCCAAGCAGAGTTTATATACCATCAGCACTGGTAAATTATCCCCAGTAGAGTTTGGAGAATTATCCCCAGTGGAGTTTTAAAAAATTATCCCCAGTGGAGTTTGGAGAATTATCCCCAGTGGAGTTTGAAAAATTATCCCCAGTAGAGTTTGGAGAATTATCCCCAATGGAGTTCGAAAAATTATCCCTAGTAGACTCTGGAAGATTGTCCCCAATAGAGTCTAAAAGATTATTCCCCGTGAAGTCGTAATTGGAAGATCATCCCCAGCGGAGTTCATTCCCTTTTACAAATAGAAACTCAATCCCCAACATAGTTTATCATCACCGGCAAGGATGATTCATCCCCAGCCGAGGATATTTCTCCAAATCAATAGGTTCTCTAGCAGAATTTGTCCTCCCCACAGAGTCATTTCCTCATCAGTTTATTCCCCAGCAGAGTTATCCTCTCCTGCAGGTTTATTCTCACAATCATCTTCATCCACTATCCCCAGCGGAAACGAAGAATTTAACTCTTTTCTCCAGCAGCAATCCGGGATTTATTTTTCCCAGCTAAAAACATCACATTTCCATACATCATGACACATGCATATACGCATCATATAAAAGTAATCTCATTTATTTTGATAACATCATTTCTTGATACATATCATGCATTACATACAACTAACCTTTACCTTTCAGGAAAGATACAATCGAATTCTCACAAAATTCAAGCTGTAAAGCCCGGGTATGACTGGATAACAGTCTAATCCCCAGTTGAATACGGACGACCGAAGCTCCTAAAATTCAACTTTCCTCTTCAATAGAGATGTTTCCTCAATAGAATACAGACGACCGAAGTTCCTAAAATTTAACAGAGATGATTCCTCAGTCGAATACGGACGACCGAAGCTCCTAAAAATTCAACTTTCCTCTTCAATAGAGATGTTTCCTCAATAGAATACGGACGACCAAAGTTCCTAAAATTCAACAGAGATGATTCCTCAGTCGAATACGGACGACTGAAGTTCCTAAAATTCAACAGAGATGTTTCCTCAGTAGAATACAGACGACCGAAGTTCCTAAAATTCAACAGAGATGTTTCCTCAGTAGAATACGGACGGCGGAAATTCCTAAAATTCAACAGAGATGATTCCTCAGTCGAATACGGATGACCGAAGTTCCTAAAATTCAACAGAGATGTTTCCTCAGTAGATAATGGACGACTGAAGCTCCTAAAATTCTACTTCTCCCAACAGAGATCAGTATCCCCCAGCGGAATCTTCCTCAATGACAGGTATACAAGCTCTCGCTAAGGAATCTCTTATGCGATTGACACTCCTCCAGATGGCATCTTTAAGCCCATCCCCTCGTCAGCAATTTCTAAATGGCATCTGTAAGCCCATTCCCGATATCGCGAGACGGACACCACTTCATGCGAGTGCAAATTTCTGGGCACTCTAGTGTTCAATAACCTTCCACCTTTGTTGTAACCCAAAATTTGCCCTCCCATATTTCCCGAAACATTTCAAGAATGATACTCAAGTAGCTCAAGATAGTCCAAGGGTTAGCCAGACAAGCTCTCTCCTAAGGCAGTCTACCTCAAACTAGGGTTTCATGTTGCATCAAGATACTTGAGTCTAAGGGATCCCAAATGATCACCAATGTCCTAATATGTTCTCAAGATCATCCATGTCAAGTTTCAAGCCCTACAGAGAAAATTTGCTCAGTCAATTGCTCAAAGGCCTGAAAATCGACTGTGCTAGGGCAAAAGTCAACTGTGGCCCACATACAGTCAAAATTCAATATTTTTGGTACAAATACTCATTTTGAATTATATTTAATTATTTTATCAAGGGTTGATCATGATTCATCAAGGATTACTCACAATTCCTCAAGAACCAAAAGTTGCTAAATTAGGGTTTTGCAGGAAAGGTCAACCCAACTTTGACCAAGCATAACTTTCTCATAATTTACGATAAATGACCCATCAAAAGCTCATTTATAAGAGGATGCAATTACCTACAATCCATCTTCAGCTCCCAAGTTCAAAATATGCACTCACAAGAAGTTATGAATTTCGACATTATAGGTCATTTTGAAAAGTCAACAAAAACACCTTATTTGTCAAAGCTTAATACTTGAGCATGGAATATCAAATTCAGATGATACCTAAAGGGTTGATTAAATAACATCTCAAGCTTTCTAAAAAGTCCAAGAACACCTCCAAAGAGTCAAAATTGAGGAAGTTATACATTGGTGAAGTTGACCTTTTTTGCAAAATTGCCAAAAGTCAAATATGCCCAAAACTTCAAATTTTGCCAAAAGGGACCAATCTTTTTCACTTGTTTTGAGTTGGAAGCTGTGATGCGGTGGGAGAACTGGCTTGAGGTTTTGCGTTTGTGTTTACAAATGTTTCAGTTTAGCAAGAGTCGCCACCGACTTTTTATTTATCCAAAGGAAAGGTCAAAAAGCACAGGAAAGACCTTTGAGATGTTTTCTTGGGTTCAGGGGGTAGATTATGAAAAGGGAAGGTGCTAGCACCCCTTTCATCCATGGTTTTCCATGGGCTCTTAGTTACTTGTTTTAGATCACTTGCTTTTGCTTTTCAATTGTTTGAAATGGTGCTTTGTGTGTGGTTTGGAAAGTATTTTGAAAAGAGGCCATCGTTGTGGAAACCTTTGTAATGATTCTTGTTTGAATGTATACAAAGGTGTTTGTCTTTTGAAAAATGTTTCAATGTTTGAAAGTTTGTTTTGGGAAATTGTTTTGAAATTGTGTGTTTTGAAATTAGCAAGGATGTTTGCAAGTTTTGATCAAGTAACTAAGAGTTGTCTACCCTATCTACTCAAATATCTTTCCTACACATTTTTAACCCTTTCACATTGTTGTTTTAACATTGTATTTGGTAAAAAATCTTGTGTTTGGATGTTAAACGGGACAAGCGCGGGTCATCGTATTGACCATGATAGCAATGGGGCTAAGTATCCTAGCAAATTTTGTTTGAGGGACTAGATCATTTTGTATAGGCAACCAAGATAGCATCATCGAGGGACTATGATCTTTTTGTTTTTATTTTGTTTTGCCAAGACACCTAGCATGCATACCATGGCCATTTTAAAGGCAACAAATGGATGAACCCCTAGGGGTGCTTGTGTGCATTGTGTTGTCATTTTCATGCATTTTGTCTTGTATTAGTCAAGCTATTTGTTTTGATTTTGGATTTTTGCATACAAACCCTAATCTCTATCATGCATATTGTAAGCTATAAATGCGTAAAAGATAAATCTACAACTATTACAACATTGATATGGGGAGGGGGATACAATTTTGAATAGGGGATTATTTGCAAGAAATTAAAACCCTAAGATTATTACAACCAAATTGAATTCTTTGTTCAAATAATAAATTGACAATATTTAAAAGGAAAATTAAATAAATACGCAATATATTATAAATATGCAAAAATTGTTTTTGTATTATTTTTATGTATGTAAAAATAAACTATTTAATGCATTAAAAATAAGAAAATAAGAGATTTCTTTATCAAGGGTGGAAACCCTAATTTGTATTAAGAAAATGTATATATATTATATTATTTATTTTTGTACAATAAAATAAATAAAATATATACAAATGTTAAAAAATAAAAATAATGTGAGAAAATATTATTTCAGTATATACAAATACTAAAAATAAAAATATAATGTTTTTTTTATATTATTTACATAGTTTTTATTTAAGAAAATAACTATATTAAACTTAATAAATTAAATACTATGCCAAAATAAAAATAAAAAATATAATAAAATGTGAAATTTTTAAGAAAAATATTTTTGATATTTTTTTTTATGTTTAGGAAAATAAAATAAAGTCAGAAGTGAAAAAGAAATAGAAAAATATGCAAAAAATAAACAAATGGGTTGAGGGGTGTAAACAACAAAGAGGATGGTGTCAAAAGTGAGAAATATCCAGGCCCATCCCAGCTGGCCTTCATCTTCAACCTCTGTTCAAAAAAACGCGCGCCTCCTGTACAAATGGCTAACTCCTGCATTTGTGCTCTAAAGCAAAAACTCACAACACAAAAGTTATAGCATTTTCCAACACGATTCCAACTATGTAAAGAACTTAATCTAACTCTCAAAGACCAGAGAGAATTTCTCTGGCCCTAATTTCTAACCTAACTTTTTCAGAAATTTCATCAATCAAATTCTCTCAACACAGTTAACTTAAATGAAATCTATGCATATGTACAACTTAAGGGCAATTAGTACTACATTTTTTATTCACAAACCTAAGCCTAATGATTCCTAAATAGAGAGATAGAAAGTTGGAAAATACCTGCTTCAGTTGAACTCGAGTATGGCAATATGGAGGTTTTCAATGAGGCCTGAGTTGCTTGGGAGCTTGCTTGAACTTCCTTTGACCTTCCCCAATGCTTAGTTTGCTTTGAGTTTGCTTGAATAAGCCTGTAGAAGTCAACCTGCACAAGCAGAATTTAAAAATGGTGAAGCTTGAAAACAAGGTTACAGTCACTGGACAATGGTAGGGAGAGCTTAGGAGGGTTGTATGGAGTGTGTTGGAAGAGGTTTGGGACAAAACGCACGAGTGGTTTGTGAGATGGAGGTGAAACTGCAGAAGCTTCCCTGTTTTGCAAGTTTTTGGTGTTTTAATGTTAGAGGGTGTTTGAGGACTGGATAGCTCATGTTTCTGGCTCAATGTGATATGCAAAACTTGGTTCAAATGTTTACAAGAGTTGGTTTTATCATATGGAAGTGTTGTGTAGACTTTTGCACATTTCTTGGTTTTGAAGAAAAGTGTGGAGTGATCAAGCAAAGAGCCTGTACAGGTGTGATCGGTGGAAATAGAACTGACTGTTTTTTTAAGCTGGTTTCGCGAAATGTCGCGAAAGCAAGAGTCGCCACCGTCTTTTATGTTCTCTAACATGGAAAGGACAAAAGCACAACAAAATTCCTTCTTTGAGAATGTTTCTCGGTTCGGGAGGTAGATTTATAGAAAGGGAAGGTATTAGCACCCTTTCTATCTGTGGTTATCCACGGGCTCTTAGGTACTTGCTCTTATGTTTTCAAAATATGTTTGCTTTTCAAGTGTGAGTGGGTTTTGAAAAAAAGTTTCGTTTGAAAAATTTCTAAGTAACTCTTGTATCTGTCCTCAAGAGTGTATGAAAAATTTGTTTGAAAACTTTTAGAAAGTGTGGGTGCGAAAAGTATTTTGTTTGTTTTTGAAAAGAGCAAGTACCCATGAGATCTACCTACTCTAAGGAATTAGGCTGTGTAAGAGTTCTTTAGATAGTGTTATCCCGCCATTGAGAGGTAGGTAGCACCATCGTTGGAGGTGTTCGGGTCAATTCGATTAAGGGACAGTGTGGTCACCGAAGCAACGGTAGGACATCTTAGAAGTAACCCTAATGTCCTAGATCCTTTTTTTTATCCGAGGCAACCGTTTCGAGGCAACTGGATCTTAGACAGGAGGGCGACCTCTAAGACACCTTATACTTGATGACCACGTTTCGAGGCAACGAGTGAAGCGTACCCTAGGAGTGGCATGTGCTTTGTGTGTTGTGTTTCAGTTAAGGTTATCTTGTACATGTTATTTGTGAGCTACGGATTAATTTTATTTACATACATTCTTTCATGCTTTGTTAACAGTTAGGAGTGCGGAAAATTAAAGTGCGGGAATGTAAAGCTATGCTATTACAAGGCGCGGGTCTATACATCGCCAAAAAAACAAAGACCCGTTTTGATAAAGTGCGGAAAGTAAAGAAAACAATAAACCTAATTACTATTACATTTTTGAAGCAGTTACATAATAATCAAAATATAAAAAATACGCGCGAATAAAAATTAATCAGGAACGTCCTAAGGGTGTTGACCCTTTTAAGAAAAGAAATGATTTTTTTTTGTCTTTTTTGTGATTAAATGAAATTAAAACTAATGATTAATCTAATTAGTTAATTTATTAAAAAAATGTTTTTGTATTTTTATGCTTTTTAATGAAATAAAATAAAAGGAAATAAAATTAAAAGTTAATAAAAACCTAATTCTAAATTTATTTTAGTTATTAAGAAAAAAGGTTAAAGTTACCTAATTAAAACTAATTCAATTTATTAGTATTTATTTACAAAAATAAAATGGAATTAATAATAATAATAATATTAGTTCTTTTTTTGATTTTTTTATAGAAAAAAAGAAAATTAATTATGTTAATAGTTAATAAAATGGAAAAAAATAAATAAGATAAACAAAATATAAAAATGACAAAATTAAAAATTGCAAACCCAAGGGGGGGTTTTGGGCCAGATTGGGGGGTTCTGAATTGAATTGTGAGGCCCATTTGTACAAAGCTCGTTGACTTTCTGGACTGCCTGCGCCTGTGTTGACTCGTGAGCATGGTACTCATCATTTTCTAGCCCTTGGATCTGCTTCTGAGGCCACTTGGCGCCCTCCTGGATGAGGTGTATGATATGCCTTCTTTTGGAATGCTGCAAGCAAGTATGAGAAGAAAAATAATATAACGCGTTAGGGGGACCTAGGGATCGAACCCAGGTCCCAAAGATTACCAAACACGTTGCCAACCACTACACCACTCATGCGCGTTTGTTAATATAATGGCCACTAAATATATTATTCAAAAACAAAGGTACAGTCTGGAAACACAAAAAAGGCGCGTCATGTTTGAATGACCAATTCCCATCATTCCACGTAATCATCTTCTTCATCTTTTCCTGTAAAATAAAAACAAGATAGCGGGGGTTTTTAACCCCCACTAACTACAACGACAGAAAATAGCGAATAAAGTTAGGGATAACATAAAAAAGGCGCGATGGTATCAATGGATTCGTCTTGTCCTCACGAGTTTGACCATATATGTCTTGAGGTCTAATTTTACACTATGTGAAAAACCCCAATTCAAAAGCTTTGAAACCCTAGAACTCGTTAATGGTAGTTTCGATTCCAGGGCATAATAATCAAATTAAATTATATAGAAAGCTTCGTATGGGTCCTGTGAACATAATACAATCAATGAAAAATGTTAAAAACGCATGAATTGATGATTGTGATTTTGAAAAAAGAAGGTGAACTGTATGACTGTGTAGCACGAGTTCTTGAGTGTTAGGACTTGTTTATGCTTGCAATAGGTTCCTGGCAATGCTGGGAACGTGTTTGGATAAAAAAAAACGCTTGAATTGCACTGGAAGATTGATTTCAGTTTGTGACTTTTCTTTGGAATTTTGGAAATTGGTTTTGCTCTCTCAGAGGTTTCTAGGTCGTGATTCATGTATGAGAGGCTTGCATATATGGTTATGAATGTAATCAAGTGACTTTAGGAGCCTTAAAACCAATGCAATGATGTTTGAGATTTTTCCATAACCACCATTAAAGAACTTGCCATTTTTGTTCAAAATTTGAATTTCATGCTCATAATAGGCTTGGCACGAATTTGGTATGTGACTTATGATGCATCAAGGTCATTCAAACCACAAGATATCCTTTGATTAATTTTTTTGATTTTTATTTGAATTTTATGGATTTAAAATGAATTAAATCAATAAAATTAAATAAAAAATAGAAAAATTAATTTTTAATCTTGAAATAAATCATGGGACACGTGGGTGGCATGGAAAAGCTGAATCAAGTGGGAAAAGTGGGCCCTTTTGTCAAAAATTGAAGTTTCAAGGGTAGTTGACTTTTGCCATTTCACAAAAATTTCCCAACTTCTCCAATGCATATCTTGCTCAATTTTGATCATATGAACATGTTCTTGGACATTTTGGAAAGGTCTTGAAGTCCTCTAACCAATGCCTTTGGTCCCATGTCATTTTGATTTACCAATCTCAAGTTATGGTCTTTGACTTAAAGTGCCTTTTTGTTGACTTTTGAAAATGACCTATAATGTTGAAATTGATAACTTTTTGTGAGAGCATTTCTTGGACTTGGAATGTGAAGATGAGTTGTAGGAAATGTCCTCCCCTTCAAAATGAGCATTGGATGGGATTTTTCTGATGAACCATGAAAAAGTTATGCCTTGGTCAAGTTACAGTTGACTTTTCAACTGTCCCAAAATAGAAACTTTTGACACCTTGATGATTTTTGAGCCATTCTTGTGAAATCATGGTCAAGATTTGACCAAATGATGATTGTGGCTTCAAAATAAGATGTTGACCAAAATTTTTGACTTTTGACTGCCAAATGACCATTTTGCCCCTACAGTTGATTGTGAGGCAATTAGGGTTTTTGACTATGCAACTTGACCTTGTGAGCCTTGAAACTTGACATGATGGTGCTTGACAATGTATATGAGCATATGGGACTTGATTGAGCCCTTGAAAACCTCAACTTCCTTGCAAGAACCAAAACCCTAATTTGACTGGCTTAGGAGGGTGCTTGACTGTGTAGCCCTTGAGTAGACTTTGAACCCTTTGAGGTGATGCTTGTCAAAACTTTGAAGAATATGGGAGGGAAAATTTTGGGGTACAACAGTTGCCCCTGTTCAATCTTCTTAGACCTGAGGATGTAGATTGGCTTGTGTGCCTTTCGTGATCTAAAGGTGGAAGATGATTGAACATTAGAGTGCCCAGAAATTTGCACTCACATAGTTGAGTATCAGCAGTGTGATGGCAGGAATGGGCTTACAGATGCCATTTGGAAAGATGATGGATAGGAGGATGGGCTTATAGATGCAATCTGGAGGTGTGACAGAACCTTGTCGGGAATGGGCTTATAGATGCCATTTGGAGACTGTTGGTATGTGGATGGGCTTATAGATGCCATCTAGGTGTCGATCGCGTAAGAGATTCCTTAGCGAGAACTTGCGTACCTGGGAAAGATGATTTCCTGGCCTGTTACAGGTGTTGATCTTCGCTCAGTCGCTCACAGACATGCCCTGGCTAGATACAGGTATCGAATCTTGAACTTTAAAAGGTTGCTTACAGACGTGCCCTGGCTGGATACAGGAGTCGAATATTTAAACTCTTCAGACGTGCCTTGGCTGGATACAGGAATCGAATCTGGAATTAGTCGTCAACAGATATGCCCTGGCTAGATACAGGAATCGAATCTTCAAACTCTTCAGACGTGCCCTGGCTGGATACAGGAATCGAATCTGGAAACAGTCGTCAACAGATATGCCCTGGCTGGATACAGGAATCGAATCTTTAAACTCTTCAGACGTGCCCTGGCTGGATACAGGAATCGAATCTGGAATTAGTCGTCAACAGATATGCCCTGGCTGGATACAGGAATCGAATCTTCAAACTCTTCAGACGTGCCCTGGCTGGATACGGGAATCGAATCTGGAAACAATCGTCAACAGATATGCCCTGGCTGGATACATGAATCGAATCTTCAAACTCTTCAGACGTGCCCTGGCTGGATACAGGAATCGAATCTGGAATTAGTCGTCAACAGATATGCCCTGGCTGGATACAAGAATCGAATCTTCAAACTCTTCAGACGTGCCCTGGCTGGATACAGGAATCAAATCTGGAAACAGTCGTCAACAGATATTCCCTAGCTGGATACAAGAATCGAATCTTCAAACTCTTCAGACGTGCCCTGGCTGGATACAAGAATCGAATCTGGAACTAGTCGTCAACAGACATGCCCTGGCTGGATACAGGAATCGAATCTTCAAATTCTTCAGACGTGCCCTGGCTGGATACAGGAATCGAATCTGGAAATAGTCGTCAACAGATATGCCCTGGCTGGATACAGGAATCGAATCTTCAAACTCTTCAGACGTGCCCTGGCTGGATATAGGAATCGAATCTGGAAATAATCGTCAACAGATATGCCCTGGCTGGATACAGGAATCGAATCTTCATACTCTTCAGACGTGCCCTGGCTGGATACAGGAATCAAATCTGGAGATAGTCATCAACAGATATGCCCTGGCTGGATACAGGAATCAAATCTTCAAACTCTTCAGACGTGCCCTGGCTGGATACAGGAATCGAATCTGGAAATAGTTGTCAACAGATATGCCCTGGCTGGATACAGGAATCGAATCTTCAAACTCTTCAGACGTGCCCTGGCTGGATACAGGAATCGAATCTGGAAATAGTCGTCAACAGATATTCCCTGGCTGGATACAGGTATCGAATCTTCAAACTCTTCAGATATTCCCTGGCTAGATACAGGAATCGAATCTGGAATTGCGACAGTTGATAGTTATCATCTTTGGATTGACCTTTTTCCTGAAAAGGAAAAACATCAGTTGTATGCAATGTCATGATGCATGAACTGCATGATTTTAAGATGTTCTCAAAAATAGATGAGATTGTGTGATATGATGCGTATGTGCATGCATTGTGTATGTAAGCAGGATGTATGAAACGTGATATGTTTATGAATGTATTTTCGTCTAGGAAAATAAATCCTTGACGAATTCCAGGAGCTTGTTAAATCCTGGGCTGATGTTTGAAGAGTAGAATTCTTCATTTCTGCTGGGGAGGATGGTTGCAAGAATAAACCGGTAGGAGAAGATGACTCTGTTGGGGGAATAAACTTGATGGAGAGATTACTCTGCGGGGAATACTCTGTGGGAAGAGATACTTCGCTGAGGTTTTGATGAGAACTCCGTTGGGGATTCCGTTGATATGCTTTGTTGGAGGATTTGATGAACTCCGCTGGGGGATAGGAAGAACTTCGCCGAGGACGATCCTTCCGTGGCAATTGGCTGAGGATAACCCAGTTATACCCTGGTGGGGAAATAACCTTTGAATAAAGCCGGGGAGACGCGTTCGTGCTCTGCAGGGGATAAGCTTCTAGAATCTACTGGGGATAAGCTTCCAGAATCTACTGGGGAGATGGTTCAACTCTCCTGGGGAGACTTTTTGAGACTGTACTGAGAAATGGCTCCACTGGGGTGTCTGGTATTCCGCCGGGGAACAATCTTAGATCAAGACTGCCGGGGATGCTTGCTTAGGAACATCTGTATACTCCGCTGGGGAATATTGATATCTTCTGGGGATACCCAACTTCCATAAGGCTGACTGTAGGCTAACTCTGCTTGGGGAGAGTGTCGCTGACTTGCTGGAGATATTGTGCCTTTTCAGGGCTGATGGGAGACCAACTCTGCTCTGGGAGAGTATTGCTGATTCTTGTCTTACTCTCGGGGAGTGAAGGTATCTTGGTCATATTTTTCAAGTGAACATACCTTGGTACCTTAGTGGACAGAGCAACTAGATTACTTAGACAACTCATTATTGCCCCTGTTTCTGATGTCACCTGTAATTAACCCTTTGTTTCGCATGCAAGTATTTATGAATTAGCAATTAGTGTCAAATGCATATATCACAATTGAACATTGGACGTTCTTTGCAAAACAAAACAGAAAAAGGAAAAACAATTGGCAATTTGTCTGGAAAAGTGAATTTGTATTGATTTTTGAATTTGCCTGTAAATAGGCATTTATGAACAAGAGGCTGACGTCCTAGTAAGAGAACACTGCCGAACAACATAGAGTTTATACAATTTTATGAAAAGGAAAACAAAACAGCTATGTGAAAAATCCCACTGGGTTCCAACTCTACTATCGCCTTTATGTATTCAAGCGTCTCATCACTTTGCTGCTCAGTTGAAGATGAAGCTGATTGATTGATGCCGTCTGATCCTGATAGTTGATACCGGATTCTGGATTCAAGGTGATCCAATGAGGCATAGTATTACGCTTTAATCCCTAACTTTTGCCTGGACCGCCCTTTCGGGTTTTCAGTCCACCGGGATACCCATTTTTGCCCAAGCTGCCTTTTCAGGTTTTCGACTTGCCGGGTGTACAGATTTTTTTTCATTTCATCCCTTATTTTTGCCCGAACCCTTTTGGTTCGCCGGGAAGCCCTTATTTTTGCCTAGGTGTGTCAACCTAGCGGGTCTTTAAATTATGCGTAGTATCTTTTTACTATGTCTGCATTGGCGGGGTCAGGAAGGTCGTCACCATCCATGGTGGTTAGAATCATAGCTCCTCCCGAGAAGACATATTTAACCACAAATGGCCCTTCGTACGTAGGAGTCCATTTACCCCTGGGATCACTTTGAGGAAGAATGATGCACTTGATTACCAGGTCTCAGACTTGATACTCTTGTCGTCTGACTTTCTTGTTAAATGCCCTGATCATCTGTTTTTGGTACGTTTGACCATGACAAATAGCAGCGAGTCTCTTTTCGTCAATTAGGTTTAATTGATCAAGTCGAGTCTGGATCCAGTCATCTTCGCTCAGATCTGCATCCTTCATTATCCGGAGAGAGGGCATCTGGACTTCAATAGGCAAGACTGCCTCCATGCCATAGACCAAGGAAAAGGGAGTTGCCCCTGTTGACGTCCGTGCTGAGGTACGGTACCCATGAAGAGAAAACGGTAACATTTCGTGCCAATCTTTGTAGGTCACTGTCATCTTCTGCACAATCTTCTTGATATTCTTATTCTCTTCTTCTACAGCCCCGTTCATCTTCGGTCGGTAGGGAGAAGAGTTGTGGTGCTGTATCTTGAATTGCTCGCAGAGCTCAGTGATCTTTTTATTGTTAAGGTTGGTACCATTGTCCATAATGATCCTTTCCGGGACGCCGTATCAACAAATCAGGTTATGCCGAATGAATCGTGCTACGACGTTCTTGGTTACCGTAGCATAGGAAGCTGCTTCAACCCACTTTGTAAAGTAATCAATCGCTACCAGGATGAAGCGATGCCCGTTGGATGCCGTAGGTATGATCTCACCGATCATATCAATGCCCCACATTGCAAAAGGCCAAGGTGCTGTCAGGACATTCAGAGGTACTAGAGGAACGTTCACCTTATCAACATAAATCTGACATTTATGACATGTCCGAGAATGTTGGTAACAGTCAGCTTCCATTGTGGACCAGAAATATGCTGCCCGAAGGATTTTCTTTTCCATAGTATGTCCACTGGAGTGTGTTCCGAAGGTACCTTCGTGTAGCTCTGCCATGATCCTTTCTGCTTCAGTCTTATCCACACAACGCAGTAAGGTTGAATCGTGGTTTCGCTTGTACAGAATGCCATTGCTGAGGAAGAACTTTGCAGCGAATCTTCTCAGGAACTTCTTGTCATTAACAGATGCACCCTCGGGGTATTCTTGAGCTTCCAAGTACCTCTTCACTTCATGATACGAAGGTTTTTCTGTTGCCTCTTCAGCCTCAAGATCACAGTAATGTGCAGGTTCATCCAATTTCCAGATAATGATCCAGGGCGCCTCGTTGTCCCACTTTACTTTGAACATAGAAGACATCGTAGCTAACGCGTCTGCCAACTGATTCTCCTCTCTTGGAAAGTGTTCAAAAGTTATCTCCGTGAAATGGGGGATCAATGTCAACACTAACTCCTTGTAAGGAATAAGATTTGGGTGTTTCGTATCCCACTCGCCTTTGATCTGATTGATCACGAGAGCGGAATCTCCGAAGACACTCAAAAACTTGACCCTTAAGTCAATTGCAGCTTGAAGACCCATGATACATGTTTCATACTCCGCCATGTTGTTGGTGCAGTTGAAACATAGCCGGGCAGTAAGTGGAGTATGAGTGCCTTTTGGGGATATGATCACAGCTCCAATACCGTTACCCAAAGCGTTTGAGGCTCCGTCAAAGTGCATAGACCATCGGGATCCTTCCTCAGGTCCTTCATCCGGTCCAGGTACTTCACAATCAGTCACTACCATGATATCCTCGTCTGGAAATTCAAAGTTCATAGATTGGTAGTCATCCACTGCCTGGTGTGCCAAATGGTCTGCCACTACACTTCCCTTGATTGCTTTCTGAGTTGTGTAATGGATGTCATATTCGGTCAAGATCATTTGCCATCTTGCTATTCTTCCGGACAAAGCGGGCTTTTCGAATATATACTTGATTGGATCCATTTTTGAGATCAACAGAGTAGTGTGAGTCAACATATACTGTCTCAGCCGGCGAGCAGCCCATACCAAAGCGCAACAAGTTTTCTCGAGCAGTGAGTATCGGGTCTCACAGTCGGTAAACTTTTTGCTAAGGTAATAAATGGCATGCTCTTTTCGGCCAGACTCGTCATGCTGCACCAGCACACACCCCATTGAGTTGTCCAGTACTGTCAAGTATAAGACTAGAGGTCTCCCTTCAACCGGTGGCATGAGAATGGGTGGTTCTTGGAGATACTCTTTGATTCTGTCGAAAGCGGCCTGACATTCATCGTTCCAGCGTACTACTTGATCTTTCTTCAGTAGCTTGAAGATTGGTTCACAGGTAGCAGTTAGATGTGAGATGAATCGGGCAATGTAGTTCAGTCGTCCTAGAAAGCCTCTAACTTCTTTCTCTGTCTTGGGAGCTGGCATCTCTTGTATGGCTTTCACCTTGGCAGGGTCCACTTGAATACCTTTGTCGCTCACGACGAAGCCTAGCAGTTTTCCAGATCTTACCCCAAAGGTGCACTTGTTTGGGTTCAATCTCAGCTTGTACAACTTCAGACGGTCAAACAGCTTCTGCAGATGGTCAAGGTGTTCTTCCTCAGTTTGGGACCTTGCAATCATATCATCGACATATACTTCGATTTCATGATGGATGATGTCATGAAACAAGGCCACCATGTCACGTTGGTAGGTTGCCCCAGCATTTTTCAACCCAAAAGGCATGACCTTGTAGCAAAAGGTGCCCCACTGAGTAACAAAAGTGGTCTTCTCCATGTCTTCAGGAGCCATCTTGATCTGATTATAACCGGAGAAACCGTCCATGAAGGAGAATACCTTATGCTGAGCAGTATTGTCAACCAGAACGTCGATGTGAGGCAGAGGGAAGTCATCCTTAGGGCTCGCCCTGTTCAAGTCCCTGTAATCAACACACATTCTGACCTTACCATCTTTCTTCGGCACTGGAACCACATTAGCAACCCACTGAGGGTAAGAAGTCACTGCTAGAAACCCGGCATCAAATTGTTTCATAACCTCAGCCTTGATTTTCTCAGACATTTCTGGACGCATACGGCGGACCTTCTGTTTTACTGGCGGGCAGTCTTCCTTGGTAGGCAAATGATGAACCACAATGTCAGTATCCAACCCAGGCATGTCTTCGTAATACCAGGCGAAGACTTCCACGTAGTCATGCAGCATCTGAATCAACCGTTGTTTCACACTGAGCTCCAGATTGGCACCAATCTTGACTTCCTTTCTGTTTGTCTCAGTACCCTGATTTACCGTTTCCACTGGCTCTTCATGTGGCTGAATGGCCCTCTCTTCCTGGAGTAGCAGTCTTGCAAGCTCACCAGGCACTTCGCAATCATCTTCACCTTCGTCTTCGGCCGAGTTGATCAGATTTTCGAAGTCATAACTGGCAGTAGCAGAGTCGTTAGCAGTGGGATCCAGAGTGGATTGGAACCTGTATGAGTGAGTGTGTGTAAATATAGCTGTTTTGCAATATGTAAAGAAAAGAAAGGGAGCGCAAGATTTGAAATGTAAAAAACGTCCAATGCTTTTATTAATGATATATGGAAGTGACACACAAAATCCCTCACAAATGAAGCCACGGTGCCTCGGGTAAGACATCGGGCCATAAAGTTTCAAATTATTGTTCGTTACAAATTCAAAACAAAGAAGTTCATTACTGAGTGACAAAAGTAATAGGTGTAAAGTCTTTTGCAGTCCAATTGCTAGGTCCACCGTTGGTCGTTGGGTATATCCAGCTGTCAAATTCGGATTCCTCCACGTCGTCCTCGATAGCATTCACTCCCGGGTTGGTGATGAGCACAGGAGGTCTTCCAATCCTTGCCTTGCGCACAGCCTTCTGAGCTTCTGCAGTGAAACCCAAGCCAAATTTGTCAGTCTTTGGAGTAAAATCAGGAAGTCTGCCCCAGTTTGCACACTCACCCTTCTCAATCACAGCCCAGGCATCCTTCAAGGAAGCCATCTTTAAAGGAGAACTCTCTTCAGTCACTGTCTCTGCTGCTGCCAATGTCTGAGGCACCTCTTCAAAGTGTTGGAAGGGGGTCTCAATGAATTCCCCATCCATTTCCACGTACCGGAACGAGTTGAGGTGGCTGACCATATATTCCTCTTCCCCTTGCACTGTTACGATCTTCCCTCTGACCGGGTATTTGAGCTTCTGATGCAACGTGGAGGTCACAGCTCCAGCCTTGTGGATCCAGGGACGACCCAATAAACAATAATAGGATGGACGGATATCCATCACGTAGAATTTTGAATCAAAGGCTTGTGAACCAACCCTGATTGGGATGTCAACCTCGCCATGTACCATCCTTTTGGACCCGTAAAAGGCCCGGACAACAATGTTACTTGGTTTGAGCTCTAAACCCTCACAGTCTAGCCTGTCTAGAGCTTTCTTGGGTAGTACGTTTAATGAAGAACTAGTGTCAACCAGCACATGGGCAAGAGTAGTGCCCCTGCATTCAATGGAGACATGCAGGGCATCATTATGGTTCTTCCCCTTGGCCGTCAGATCAGCGTCAGAGAAACCCAGATCATTATCAGCAGTTAAGTTGGCCTCACAGTCGGTGAATTGGTCAGCAGACGTTTCTTGTGGCACGTGGGCTGTCTTCAGGAAAGCAATCAGGGCCTTGGCATGGGCCTCTGAACACATCAATAGTGATAGCATAGAGATTTTAGAGGGGGTGTGCCCCAGCTTTTCAACGACGTTGAAATCACTCTTCTTGATAATTTTAAGGATCTCTTCCATCTCTTGCTTGGAAGCCTCAACAGTGGTCTTCGGTGCCTCCGTCCGGGCAGGCACATCAGTAGCAATCCCCTTGCCCCGAGCGTCAGATGACTCGGCAGCAGGGGTAGAAACTTGATCAGGGGGGGGGGGGGAACAGGCACACTGGCAGGTGTGATGACAAGAGGTCTCTGAATTGCTGGAGGTGAAATGTCTGGTGAGAATAGTCTTCCACTACGAGTGACTTTAGCAGGCCCGGTGATGTTGGTGACACCGGTACTAGTATTGAACTCTTGTTTCACTCCCAGAACATAAACATCTGCCCCATAGTGCCACGGGACAGCTTTGTCAGACTTATAGGGGATGGGCCCCGGAACAGTGATGGTTATAGGAGCAATCTTGTGAACAGGCATAATTTTGACAGGCTTCTTTGAGGGAGCCTTAGGGGGGTTGTTGAAAATGGTGACAATTGACACTTCTTCAGCAGGAACAGCAGGAATAGCAATCTTCTTGAACAAGATCTCTTTGCTATCCATCAGGTTTTGGACGCCTGACTTCAGCAAAGGACAACCAACAGGTGAAGCAGCACATAGATGACAACCTTTACTAAATCCCAGAAATAAACCGGCTAGAAACAGGTTCCTCTTGACGGTCAGTAGTTGTGATCGGTGGATCTGGAACTGACTGTTTAACGCTGGTTCGCGAAATGTCGCGGAAGCAAGTGTCGCCACCGTCTTTTATTTTCTCCAAATGGAAAGGATAAAAGCACAGAAAAATTCCTTATTGAGATTGCTCTTGGTTCGGGAGGTAGATTTATAGAAAGGGAAGGTGTTAGCACCCTTTCTATCCATGGTTATCCATGGGCTCTTAGATACTTGCTCATTTGTGTTTTCAAAATTGTTTGTTTGCTTTTCAAGGTGGGTTTGAAAAAGTTTCGTTTAAAATTTCAGTTCGACTCTTGTATCAGTCCTCAAGAGTGTTTGAAAAGTTATTTTTGAAAGCTTTTGGAAAAGTGTCGGTGTGAAAAGAGTTTTTTGATTTATTTTGAATCAGAGCAAGTATCCATGAGTCATCTACCTACACTAAGGAATTAGGCTGTGTAAATGTCCTTAAGGTAGTGCCATCCCACCATTGAGAGATAGGTAGCACCACCGTTGGAGGTGTTCGGGTCAATTCGAGGGTTCGGGACAGTGTGGTCACCAGAGCAATAGGAAGACACCTTAGAAGCTACCCCCATGCCATGTTCATGGACATGAGGACTTACTAAAACATCCTCTACTCGACGACCACTTTTCGAGGGGCAAGGCAATAGTGAGGCGTACCCTAGGGGTGGTGTGTGATTTGTGTGTCATTTTCAATTATGTTTGTCTTGTTCATGCATTGGTGATCTACGCTTTGTTTTTATTTTTGGCATTCATTCTTTCATGCAAGTTATTAACAGTTAAAAGATGCGAGAAGATAAAATGTCCTACGCTATTACAAAGGCGCGGGTCTACATCGCCAAATTAATCCAAGACCCGATTTGAATAAAATAAAATGCGGAAAGTAAATGCCCTAATTAATCTATTACAAGGCTTTGGGGCAAGTACATGAAATTCAAAAAGGGAAATAAAATAAGCGCGCGAAACGAAATTATAATCGAAAGCGAGGGCGTTGGACCCTTTTAAAGAAATTACATTACAATTAATAAATTAATTAAGTTTAAATAAAAGAAATAATTTTTTGGAGTTTTTTGTATTTATGGAGTTTAATGAGAAAATTAAATTGAAATTAAAAAAAGTTAATTAAAACCCTAATTCTAAACCATTTTTTTATTTATTGAAAAGTGTTTAAATTGTACCCTAATTTACATTAATTATTTACATGGCATATTTATTTATAAAAATAATTAATACTTAATAATGGTAAGAGAAAAGAAAAAGAATAAAAGTATTAAACCCTAATTCTACATTTTTTAGTTTATTAAAAAAACATTAAAATTCAACCTAAAATTAAAACTAAAATTAGTTAATAAGATTTATTTACAAAAACTATTAAATAAAATATATTTTTATTTTTTGTCTTCTCTGATTTTTGTATTTTTATTATTTAAAATTAACTTAAAGAAATTAAGAGAAAAGAATTAAAACAAAATAAAAAAGGAAAAGAATAAAGGGAAGAAAATACAAACAAATGGGGGTTTGTTGGCCCTTTTGGAGGTATGTTTGAGTAATCTGGCCCAATAGAAGCTTGGCCACGTTGAATTTTCTGGCTTGTATGCACATGGTTGACTGAGGGTACATGGTGGACTACGTGCTCTGGCCACTGGATGGGCGCTCATGGCCACTTGGCAAACCGTTGGTGAGAGTACATGGTGGATCCCTGAAATACATGCTGCGTAGGAACAAGTTAAAGAAAAAAATATGAAAGATGCAAAGGGGACCTGGGAATCGAACCCAGGTCCCAGTACCTATTGTCCACGTTGCCCACCAACTGAACCAAACGCGCTCTTTGTTTATTATATGGAACGCAAGTATTATAATGGAAAATAAGCACTATTCTGGAATTTCAACAAAACGCGCGCCAGGATTTGAAATAGCCAACCACAGGATGACAACACACCTTCTTCTTCGCTCGTTTGCTTTGGCCTGAAAAAAAACAGATGGATAGCGGGGGTTTTAAACCCCCACTAAATGAAGAACATGAAAATAGCGATTAGAAATTGGCCAATGATAAATTAAGCGCGATGGGTGCTTTAGATTCGTTGGAATGCTACGAATTCAATGGTCCTGGTCTCATGGTCTGATTTTACCATATGCAAAAGTCCCCAATTTCAAGCTTAGGAAAACCTAGAAGACATCCATGGTATCTTTCGCTACAGGCATGATTAGTTCAATTAACATACATCAAAAGCTTCAGTGAATCCACATTAGTACAAATCAGCATTTAAAATGTATGAAATATGCGTATAAATCAAAGCATGAGTATGAAAAAAGTCAAGAACAGGGCGACTTCGTGCTACCGTTACTTGAGGTTAGAGGCTATGGTTTTGATTCAGAAAGTCTCCTTGATGCCTTGGCAAGCTATTGGAATGATTATTTTGCTTTGAATTGCGCTGGAACTGTGTTTTCAGTTTTGAAGTTTTTCACAAAAAATGCAAAGTTTTTCTATGGTTTGAGGCGCAGCTTGAAGGTTCTGAGCATTAGGGTTGGGTTTATACTTATGTGAGGAATGAATTAGGGTAGAAATTTCAACCAAAAACCTTTGCATTCAATGTTTTTGAGATTTGATTTCCATGGATCTTTTTCAATCTTTTCCATGCCCTTTTGATATCAATCATAGCCAAATCTTTCCAAATTGAGTGAGCACGAAATCTTGGAGTTATGATAGACCTATTAGCTGCATAAAAAGATTTAAAATGCATGCTTGAGTATTTTTGTCATATTTTATTTAATTAAATGAATTAATGGTGATAAAAATTCAAATAAATAATAAAAAATGATGAAATAAATCCCCTTTGGGTCAAATGGTCGTGCATAGCTCTTGGATGATGATTCTTGGAAGAAAATGTGGCCCATTAGCAATTTTGAGGCATTTGAAGCAAAGTTGACTTTTCAAAATTCCCAAAAATTTCCCAACTTCAACAAGGCATATCTTGCTCAATTTTTAAGCTTTGATCATGTTCTTGGACATTTTGGAAAGGTCTTGAAGTCCGCTAACCAATTACTTTGGTCCCATGTCATTTTGATTTACCAATCTCAAGTTATGGTCTTTGACATAAAGTGCCTTTTTGTTGACTTTTGAAAATGACCTATAATGTTGAGATTGATAACTTTTTGTGAGAGCATTTCTTGGACTTGAAGTGTGAAGGGGAGTTGTAGAAGATGTCATTCTCTTCAAAATGAGCTTTGGATGGAATTTTTCTGATAAACCATGTGGAAGTTATGCCTTGGTCAAGTTACAGTTGACTTTTTCAACTGTCCAAATATGGAATTTTTTGCATCTTGAGACTTTTTGAGCCATGCCTTGAAAATCATGATCAAGAATTGATCAAATGATGTTTGTGGCTTCAAAATAAGATGTTGACCAAAAATATGGACTTTTGACTGTCAAATGACCATTTTGCCCCTACAGTTGACTGTTGAGCAATTAGGGTTTTTGATTGTGCAATTTTGTGCTGTGAGTCTTGAAACTTGACATGAGGACACCATACAATGTTTGTAGGCATATGGGACTTGTTTGGACCCTTGGAAACTTCAATTTCTTTGCTAGAATCAAAACCCTAGTTTTTGACTGTTAGGAGGCCATTGAACTGTGCAATCTTTGGGAGATTTTGGAGCATGTTCTTTGCAAATCTTGAAGAATATGGGAGGGCAAATTTTGGGGTACAACAGTTGCCCCTATTCAATCTTCTTAGACCTGAGGATGTAGATTGGCTGTCGTGCCTTTCGTAATCCGAAGGTGGAAGATGATTGAACACTAGAGTGCCCAGAAATTTGCGCTCACATAGTAGTGTAATAGTGGGAATGGGCTTATAGATGCCATTTGGAGATTGATGGATAGGATGATGGGCTTATAGATGCCTTCTGGATGTCGATCGCATAAGAGATTCCTTAGCGAGAACTTGCGTACCTGAAAAAGAAAGATGATTACCTGACTTGTTACAGGAGCTGGTCTTTAAACTATTTGTATAGATGTGTCCTGACTGGTTACAAGGATCGGGTATGGAGCTTTAAAAGGTTATGAATGAACCAGGTATGGTTACTACCTCAACGGGATGGTGAGAGAACCTTGGGCGATTACTACCTTAACAGGAACGCTGAGAGAATCTTGGGGCGATTACTACCTCCACAGTAACGGGGAGAGAACCAAAGGCGACTTCAACCTCAACGGTAACGATGAGAGAATCTTGGGCGACTTCAACCTCAATAGTAACGATGAGAGAATCTTGGGCGACTTCAACCTCAACAGTAACGCTAAGAGAATCATAGGCGACTTCAACCTCAACAGTAACGCTGAGAGAATCATATGCGACTTCAACCTCAACAGTAACGATGAGAGAATCTTGGGCAACTTCAACCTCAACAGTAACGATGAGAGAATCTTGGGCGACTTCAACCTCAACAGTAACGCTGAGAGAATCATAGGCGACTTCAACCTCAACAGTAACGCTGAGAGAATCATAGGCGACTTCAACCTCAACAGTAACGCTGAGAGAATCATAGGCGACTTCAACCTCAACAGTAACGCTGAGAGAATCTTGGGCGACTTCAACCTCAACAGTAACGCTGAGAGAATCATAGGCGACTTCAACCTCAACAGTAACGATGAGAAAATCATAGGAGACTTCAACCTCAACAGTAACGCTGAGAGAATCTTGGGCGTCTTCTACTGGGATAAGAATCAGGGAGATCTTAGGGTCGATCTGACTGAACCGGAGAAGGCCTTTGACTGGATAAGAATCAGGAAAATCTTAGGGTCGATTTAACTGAACCGGACTAGGTCTTGAAATATCTTCAACTGGACAAGAATCAGGGAGATCTTAGGGTCGATCTGACTGAACCAGAGAAGGCCTTTGACTGGATAAGAATCAGGAAAATCTTAGGGTCGATTTAACTGAACCGGACAAGGTCTTGAAATATCTTCAACTGGACAAGAATCAGGGAGATCTTAGGGTCGATCTGACTGAACCAGAGAAGGCCTTTGACTGGATAAGAATCAGAAAAGTCTTAGGGTCGATTTAACTGAACCAGGCTAGGTCTTGAACATAGCTGAGAACTTAACTGGATCTTTCCTGAAAGGTAAAGGTCAGTCATATGAAATGCATGATATGGATCAGGCAATGATGTTCTCAACATAAATGAGATTTGTAAGATATGATGCATATATGCATGCTATAATGTATGGAAGTGCGACGTTTATGAATGTATGTTTTTGTCTAGGAAAGTAAATCCTTGAAGGGTTCCGGGAAGTCACATCCTGGGCTGATGTTGGAGAATAGTGCTTTGTTGTTTCCGCTAGGGAGTGATGGTTGCAAGAATACCAGTAGGAGAAGATAACTCCGTTGGGGAATAAGCTTGGCGAATAGAACACTCTGCGGGGAGAAAATTACTTTAGCGACCTTGCTGGGGAGTAATACTCTGTGGGGAGAGAGATACTTTGCTGGGATGTTGATGGTAACTTCGCTGGGGATTCCGTTGTTACGTTGGAAGTGTTAATAGACTTCGCCGGGGATAAGAAGACTTCGTCGGGGACGATCTTCTCGTGGATTTTGGCTGAGGATAACCCAGTTATATCCTGGTAGGGAAATAACCTTTGAATAAAGCCGGGAGACACGTTCGTGCTCTGCGGGGGAGAAGCTTCCAGAATCTACTGGGGATAAGCTTACTGTTTAGGGAGATGGATTCCACCTTTCCTGGGGAAATCTTGATTGGACTCTCCTGGGGATATTTTGAACTATATTGGGGAAGTGACTCCATTGAATGTTTGATATACCGCCGGGGAACAATCTTTAGGTCAAGACTGCTGGGGATGCTTGTTTAAGAATATCTGTATATCGTGCTGGGGAATGTTGAGATTTGCTGGGGATACCCAACTTCCTTAATGGTGATTGTATAGTTTTGCTTGGGGAGAGTGCACTGACTTGCTGACTCACTCTATGGGGATTTAAGATATACTGGTTATGTTCTTCAGCTGAACTTACCTTGATACCTTGGTGGATAGAACAATTAGATCGCTTAGACCACTTATTATTGCCCCTGTTTCTAATGTCACCTGTAATTAATCCTTTGTTTCGTACGCAAATATTTATGAGTTAGCAATTAGTGTCAATGCATATATCACAAATTGAACCTTGGACGTTCTTCGCAAAACAAAACAGAAAAGAAAACACAAATGGCAATTTGAGCTGAAAAGTGATTTTTGTATTGATTTTTTGAATTTCCTGTAAATATGCGTTTATGTACAAGAGGCTGACGTCCTAGTAAGAGAGCGCCTCCGAACAAAAGAGTTTATACAATTTGTACAAAGGAAAATAAAACAGCTGTGTGAAAAGCATGATCCCACTGGGTTCCAACTCTGCTATCGCCCTTATAACTTCGAGCGTCTCATCACTTGATGACCTAGTTGAAGATGAAGCTGATCGATCGATGCCGTTTGAACTTGATGTTGATACCGGATTCTGGATGCAAGGTGATCCAATGAGACATAGTATTACGCTTTATCCCTAACTTTTGCCTGGACCGCCCTTTCGGGTTTTCAGTCCACCGGGATACCCATTTTTGCCCAAGCCGCCTTTTCAGGTTTTCGACTTGCCGGGTGTACAAATTTTTTTCCATTTCATCCCTTCATTTTTCCCGAACCCTTTTGGTTCGCCGGGAAGCCCTAATTTTTGCCTAGGTATGTCAAACTAGCGGGTTTTTTTTCATGCGTAGTATCTTTTTACCATGTCTGCATTGGCGGGATGAGGAAGGTCGTCACCATCCATGTTGGTTAGAATCATGGCTCCTCCTGAGAACACATGTTTAACCACAAATGGCCCTTCATACGTAGGGGTCCATTTGCCCCTTGGATCACTCTGAGGAAGGATGATACGCTTGATTACCAGATCCCCAACTTGATATTCTTGTGGTCTGACCTTTTTGTTAAATGCCCTGATCATCCGTTTTTGGTACGTCTGACCATGACAAATAGCAGCAAGTCTCTTTTCATCAATAAGGTTTAGCTGATCAAGTCGTGTCTGGATCCAATCATCTTCACTCAGATCTGCATCCTTCATTATCTGGAGAGAGGGTATTTGCACTTCGATCGGTAAGACTGCCTCCATGCCGTAGACCAAGGAGAAAGGAGTTGCCCCGGTTGACGTCCTGGCTGAGGTACGGTACCCGTGTAGAGCAAACGGTAACATCTCGTGCCAATCTTTATAGGTCACTGTCATCTTCTGCACAATTTTCTTAATATTTTTATTTGCTGCTTCTACAGCCCCATTCATCTTCGGTCGGTAAGGAGAAGAGTTGTGGTGCTGTATCTTAAACTGCTCGCAGAGCTCAGTGATCATCTTGTTATTCAGATTGGTACTGTTGTCTGTAATGATTCTTTCCGGGATGCCGTATCGACAGATCAGGTTATGCCGAATGAACCGTGCCACAACATTCTTGGTTACCGTAGCGTAGGAAGCTGCTTCAACCCACTTCGTGAAGTAATCAATCGCTACTAGGATGAAGCGATGCCCATTGGATGCTGTAGGTTTAATCTCGCCGATCATATCTATGCCCCACATTGCAAATGGCCAAGGCGCAGTCAGGACATTTAGAGGAACTGGGGGAACGTGCACCTTGTCCGCATAAATCTGGCATTTGTGGCATGTCCGAGAGTGTTGGTAACAGTCGGCTTCCATTGTGGACCAGAAATACCCTGCCCGAAGGATCTTCTTTGCCATAATGTGTCCACTGGAATGTGTTCCGAAGGTACCTTCGTGTAGCTCTTCCATGATCCTTTCTGCTTCAGTCTTATCCACACAACGCAGTAAGGTCGAATCATGGTTTCGCTTATACAGAATGCCGTTGCTAAGGAAGAACTTCGCTGCGAACCTTCTCAGAAACTTCTTATCGTTGACAGACGCACCTTCAGGATACTCCTGAGCTTCCAAATATCTCTTCACCTCATGGTACCAAGGTTTCTCAGTCACCAACTCAGTCTCAAGATCACAACAGTATGCCGGTTCGTCCAATTTCCAGATGATGATCCGGGGAGCCTCATTGTCCCATTTGACTTTGAACATGGAAGACATCGTAGCTAACGCGTCCGCTAACTGATTCTCCTCTCTTGGGAAATGTTCAAAAGTTATCTCTGTGAAGTGGGGGATCAAGGTCAACACACATTCTCTGTAAGGAATAAGATTCAGGTGTTTCGTATCCCACTCCCCTTTGATCTGATTGATCACGAGAGAGGAATCTCCGAAGACACTCAGAAACTTGATCCTTAAGTCGATCGCAGCTTGAAGACCCATGATGCATGCCTCATACTCTGCCATGTTGTTGGTGCAGTTGAAACATAGCTGGGCAGTAAGTGGGGTATGAGTGCCTTGAGGAGATACGATCACAACACTGATACCGTTACCCAAAGCATTGGAGGCTCTGTCAAAGTGCATAGACCATCGGGATCCTTCCTCAGGTCCTTCATCCGGTCCAGGTACTTCACAATCAGTCACTATCATGATACTCTCGTCTGGAAACTCGAAGTTCATTGACTGATAGTCGTCTACTGCCTGATGTGCCAAGTGGTCTGCCAATACACTTCCTTTGATGGCTTTCTGAGTTGTGTACTGGATGTCGTATTCTGTCAAGATCATTTGCCATCTTGCTATTCTCCCAGACAGAGCAGGCTTTTCAAATATGTACTTTATAGGATCCATCTTTGAGATCAACAAAGTAGTGTGAGTCAGCATATACTGTCTCAGCCGGCGAGCAGCCCATACCAAAGCGCAGCAAGTTTTCTCAAGCAGTGAGTATCGGGTCTCACAGTCGGTAAACTTTTTGCTAAGGTAATAAATGGCATGCTCTTTTCGGCTAGACTCGTCATGCTGCCCCAGCACACACCCCATTGAGTTGTCAAGTACTGTCAGGTATAGTATCAGAGGTCTCCCCTCAACCGGTGGCATAAGAATGGGTGGTTCTTGGAGATACTCCTTGATTCTGTCAAAAGCGGCCTGACATTCATCATTCCAACGTACTACCTGATCTTTCTTCAGCAGCTTGAAGATTGGTTCACAAGTAGCAGTTAGGTGTGAGATGAATCGAGAAATGTAATTCAGGCGTCCTAAAAAGCCTCTGACCTCTTTCTCTGTCTTAGGAACTGGCATCTCTTGAATAGCTTTAACCTTGGCAGGGTCCACTTGAATACCCTTATCACTTACAACGAAGCCTAGCAACTTTCCAGATCTTACCCCGAAGGTGCACTTGTTCGGGTTCAACCTCAGCTTGTACAACTTCAGACGGTCAAACAATTTCAGCAGATGATCAAGGTGTTCTTCCTCAGTTTGGGACCTTGCGATCATGTCGTCAACATATACTTCTATCTCATGATGGATCATGTCATGAAATAAAGCAACCATGGCACGTTGGTAGGTTGCCCCAGCATTTTTCAGTCCAAAAGGCATGACCTTGTAACAGAAGGTGCCCTACTGAGTAACAAAGGTAGTCTTTTCCATGTCTTCCGGAGCCATCTTGATCTGATTATACCCTGAAAAACCATCCATGAAAGAGAACACCTTATGCTGAGCAGTATTGTCAACCAGGACATCAATGTGAGGTAGAGGGAAATCATCCTTGGGGCTTGCCCTATTCAGATCCCTGTAGTCGACACACATTCTGACCTTACCATCCTTCTTTGGTACTGGCACCACATTAGCAACCCACTGAGGGTAAGAAGTCACTGCAAGGAACCCGGCATCAAACTGTTTCATAACCTCGGCTTTGATCTTCTCAGACATCTCTGGACGCATACGACGGACCTTTTGCTTAACCGGAGGGCAGTCTTCCTTGGTAGGCAAATGATGAACCACGATGTCAGTATCTAAACCAGGCATGTCTTCGTAGGACCAGGCAAAGATTTCCATGTAATCATGTAGCATCTGAGTCAACCGTTGCTTCACGCTGAGCTCTAGGTTGGCACCAATCTTGACTTCTTTCCTATCCGTCTCAGTACCCAGATTTATCGTTTCCACCGGCTCTTCGTGTGGTTGAATTGCCCTCTCTTCCTGGAGTAACAGTCTTGCAAGCTCGCCTGGCACTTCGCAATCATCTTCACCTTCGTCTTCGGCTAAGTTGATCGGATTTTCGAAGTCATAACTGGCAGTAGCAGAGTCGTTACCAGTGAGATCCAGAGTGAATTGAAACCTGTATGGGTGAGTATGTGTAAATACAGCTGTTTTGCAATATATAAAGAAAGGAAAGAAAGAAAAGGAGCATAAGATTTGAAATGCGAGAAAACGTCCAAGGTCTTTATTCATGATATATGAAATGACAATCAATATGCCCTCACAAATGAAGCCACGGTGCCCCGGGTAAGACACCGGGCCATAGAGTTTCAATTCATTGTTTATTACAAATAACAAAAACAAAGGAAATCATTACTCCGTAACAAAAGTAACAGGTAGGTTGTCTTTTGCAACCCAATTGCTAGGTCCACTGTCGGCTGTCGGGTAAATCCAGCTGTCGAACTCAGCTTCATCCACTTCATCATCCTCCCTGATAGCATTCACCCCATGGTTAGGCATGGGAGCAGTCACCACATTTGGCTTCTCAGGTGCCTCAAACTGTACCTCCTTGGCATAAATAAGGTCTTGCACATTGTTCCTTAAGGCCCAACAGTCATCAGTGGAATGCCCCGGGCTATCGGAGTGATAAGCACAACGAGCATTTGGATTGTACTTGGGAGAGGCAGTGTTCACACCCTTCGGGGCCTCTCTAACAGTCACCAAATTGGTGGATAGCAACTGCGGAAAGATTTGCGACAAGGTCATACTCAGCCGGGTGAACTCCCTTCTGGGTCTTTCAGCCCTTTGTGGGTTGGTTTGCCGAGGAGCGGCAGCAGGCTTTGCAATCATCACCGCGTTGACAGATTGGCGGCGTTCTGGTTTCTCTTACCTCCTAGGCCCATATACAGCACTGGCCTCCTTCTTAAAGGGTTTCTTCTCAGAACTTGAAGATGCACCCTTCTGAATTTTTCCGGACTTCATTCCAGCCTCTATCCTCTCTCCAGTCAGAATAAGATCAGTGAACCCTACAGACGAATTACCGATAAGATGATTGAAAAATGGCCCAGATAGGGTCCCCAAGAACATATCCACCAGCTCACGGTCAGTTAACAGAGGCTGCACCCTGCCAGCCAGATCCCTCCACTTCTGTGCATACTCTTTAAAACCTTCGCTTGATCCTAGCGACATACCTTGGAGTTGGGTACGTGTAGCAGCAAGGTCGGCATTATATTGATACTGCTTGTAAAAAGCAGTAGCCAACTCCTCCCAGTTACGAACCTTGGTCCCATCCAGCTGATAGAACCATTCGAGATGAGTCCCTGAAAGACTCTCCTGGAAGAAGTGGATCCACAAATTCTTATCCACAGTGTACGGCTGAATCTTCCGCATATAAGATCTGAGGTGTAGCTTGGGACAAGACGCCCCGTCATACTTGGTGAAAGACGGTGCTTTAAACTTGTGAGGAATAATCACACCAGTAGATAAGCCCAAGTCTCCGAAATCCAGCCCAGGCACTTGTTGGATCTCCATTGCATTCAGCCTGTCTTCCAACTGCTTATACCGGTCTTCAGCAGGAGGATACTGTTCCTCGTTAAAGTAAGTCTCGTCGTCAGAGACTACTGGACTTGAAGCCTTTCCCCCCTGGGGACTGCCTTTGCCTACAGAAGAACCAGCTTCTTCATTCTGCAGAGTGTTGCCAAACCTTTGGCCCGAGTTGAAAAGAACAATTCTCTTCTTCTTCTTCTTCTCCTTCTTCAGGAGTAAAGCCTTCAGCTCTTCTTGGCCTTGAGCCAAACCCATGATCAGCTCCTGAAATTGCGCGTTCTGCGCCTGAAGGGCCTTGATAGACATCTCGGTTGATGATGAGTCAGGGTTCATGGTGCTGAAATAAACAGCGAAGAACAGTAAGCAACCTGAAAAGAAGAATACCTGCTATGCACATGATGAATGGTGTGATACGGTGGGAGAACTGACTTGAGGTTTGCGTTTGTATTCGCAAATGTTGCGGTTAGCAAGAGTCGCCACCGACTTTTTATTTTATCCTAAGGAAAGGTTAAAAAGCACAGCAAAAACCTTTTGAGATGTTTTCTTGGGTTCGGGGAGTAGATTATAGAAAGGGAAGGTATTAGCACCCTTTCTATCCATGGTTATCCATGGGCTCTTAGTTACTTGCTTAGATCACTTGCCTTTTGTTTTCAATTGTTTTAAATGGTGCTTGAGTGTGTGGGTTTTGAAAATGTTTTGAAAAGAGGCCAATGTGGTGGCAACCTTTGTAATGATCCATGTGGGGATGTATACAAAGATGTATGTCTTTTGAAAAGGTTTTCATTTTGTTTTTGAAAGTTGTTTTGAAAGTGTTGTGGATTGTGGTTTTGAAATTAGGCAAGTGTTTTGTTTTGCAAGTTAATTCAAGTAACTAAGAGGTTATCTACTCCTAAATTTCTCAAAAGATCATTGCTATACTTTAACCCTTTTAACAAGTTTGCACCACCATTGTATTTGGTGGGCAACCTTGTGTTAGGATGTGAAAGGGACAGGCGCGGGTCATCGTTTAGACCATAATTGTAACGACGTTAAATGTCTTTGGGCAATTTCTCTAAGGGACTTGATCATTTGTTTTTGTTTGTTTTGAAAAGTTTTATCGAGGGACTATGATCATTCAAACTGTTTGCTTTGCCCAAAGATGTTCAACATACAATATGGCCCATTTATTTGAAGGCAACAAGTGGAATACCCTAGGGGGTGCAAGTGTGATTTGTGTGTTCATTTTCATGCTTGTTTATCTTGTATTAGGTCAAACTATTTTTTTTATCGTTTTTTCGCATACAAACCCTAATTCTAGCATGTCATTATTTAGAAAGCAATAAAGTGCGAAATTAAAATTACTAAGCTATTACACAACCAAATATGGGAAAGGGGGTACAAATGTTCAAATGGGGATATTGGCAAGAATTTAAATCTAAATTATTACAACAATTGGATATTTTGCAATGCATAATTAAATATAAATTAAACAAATATGTGAAATGTAGAAAGAAAATTTCTATGTGTATGAGAAAAATATTATTTATGTAAAAGGAAAAAGAAAATAAAAATGTATTTATTATTTATTATTTTGAAACTTAGGGTGAAAAACCCTAATTTTAAATAAAAGGTATTATTACCTAATTTAATTTTACTATTTATTTATTATTTATAAAAAATAAAATAAAATGAAGTGTATTGTGAAAAAGGTATTTTTTGTATCAAATGTTAATAAAATAAAAAGATCAAGTATTTTTTATATCTTTTTCTTAAATATATTAATAATTATATATATATATTTTATTATAACCCTAAATATGTATTATACAAAAATAAATATTTATTTAATATTTTAATAAAATAAATAAAAGAATATTTTTTTGTGAAATATTTTCAGAAAGTAAATAAAAAAATAAAAAGTGTATTTATATTATTTTTACATTTATTCTAATAATCAAATATATATATTTATGTACAAACCAAACAAATAAACAAATAAATATGCAATAAATGCAGAAAATAATAAAAAAAATATTTTTAATTTTCTAATGGCATGAGAAAAAATAAATGAAGTCAGCAAAAAAGGAAAAAGTCAAAAATGTTAAAAAATAAGCAAATGGGCTCAGGGGGGTGTAAGCCAAAAAGGATGGTGTGAAAAGCAACACAAATCCAAGCCCAGCCCACTTCACTCCTTCTTCAACCTCCAGCACAGGTTATTTGAAAAACGCGCGCCTATGTTCAGTCCCTTCTAACTCTTGATTCCTGGCTTTTTAGCAAAAACTCATAACACAAGAAATGTTCAGCATGAAGAGACGGTTCTAACCATATAAAGAACTTGACCTATCTCTCTAAGATGAGGGAGAATTTCTCTCCCCCTCTTTTCTGACCTAATTTTTCTACCATTTTCAGAGCTCAAATTCTCTCTACTCAGGCAAAAGAAATGAGAAGTAAAGCTATGTACATGTTCAGGGCTATGAGTAGGACCTTGTTTCTTTACAAACTTAAGACTAAATATGCCTAATAAGAGAGATACGAATTCAAACTTTTACCTGTGCAGTTGAACTTCTATGTGGAGAATGAGAGACTTTCAGTGCAATGTAATGATTGGAAAAGCTTCCTTGAGGTCCAGGGATGCTTTTTCAATGCTCACTTTGTCTTGAACCTTCTTGTATCAAGCTATAGAACTTCACCTGCAAGTTAAAGATGTGAAAATGGTGGAAGTGGTTAGAGCAACTACAGATCGTGCCTTAGCTTCTGGATAGCTTGCATATGTGGTAAGGAAGGTAGAGGAACAGGTTTTGGTCAAAATGCTTGAAGGGAATGAGAGATTGCACTCAAACTGCAGGGGCACCCCTGTTTGTGCAGTTTGAGGATGATTCTGAGATGGAGGGTGTTTGAAAGGCAAATGGCTCGAGCAAAAGCTTCAATGTGGTCTATGGAATGTGTTTGATATCTTTTGTGCTGTGTTTCTTGACTGATATGAGAGATAGCATATGTTATGGACCTTTCTTCACACTTAAGCTACCAAAAGCAAATTGGTGTTCTAGGTCAGTATAGGACCCCCTAATGTGCTGCATCAACTCCTCTTGATCAGTGTGTTATGCCCATAATCTTGTGTTAACCAGATCTTCTTTGTACTTGTTGGATTACAAACTTGACATAAAGCTAAACTTTTCAAAAATGGAAATTCCACTTTATCTAGTTTAGGATTAAACCATTATGCAATGTTAGAACACAAAGAACATGACCTTAACACATTGAATATGCATTAAATTATTGAGTATGGATTGGTTCAAGGACCTGTAATTAAGCATAAAGCAAACTGAATTCAAATTTGCAAATTTGTGAACATGTCTTGGTGAAGAACAAAAGTGAATTTTTGCCAACTTGTGAAATTCGAATCTCTCAAGTTATGAGGTTGTTTGATGAGTTCTTGGACATTTTGGAAAGCTTGGAATGTGTACTACAATCCATCTTTGAAATGCAATTTGAAATTCCAAGTGGAAGGGTATGAAAAGTGGCCTTGAAGTAGGGTAGAAAACCTTGTCAAAATAGGTCAAATTTCACTAAGTTAAAAGATGGTTTAGTGCCCTTATTCAAAAAATCATAACTTGAGATACAAGCTTCAAATGAGAAAACTTTGTGAATCAAAGTTGTAGATTTTGCAACAAGCTACAACTTTCATGTTTTGACTTTTGTTTGAATCCAAATGGATCATGGTGAAAAGATGGGGCAAAGTTGGGAAAAAATTAGGGTTTTTCATAACTTAGAAAAATTCTAAGTTATGAAAAATTCCATTTTCAAACCCTAATTTGCATTTTGTGATTTCTTGGTGAACAAGTTTCATAATTTGGCATGTTTTGATGAAAAATGAATCTTGACTCTTGATTTTGACCAAAAAGTCAAAGTTTGACTTTTCAGTATACAGTCAAAATTGATCAATTGACTGGGAAATTCAATTGTCAATCTTGTGTACTTGGGATCTTTTGAGCTTGATGAACATGTCAAGATAATTCCATGGGGTCCTTGAGTCCATATGTGAGCTTGGTTTGCCATTGGTTAGGTCAAACAGTCAAAAATTGCCTTTGTGCAGTCAAAACCCTAAAAATGACCATTTTGCCCTTTTGGTGATCTGATCAAATTTCTTGTGGAATTGTGATTCAAACTTGATCAAATGGTTCATATGAATTCAAAATGTTGATGTGGATCAAATTTCATGAGGTTTGACTGTCAATTGGCCACAGTTGACTTTTTCCCCAATACAGCTGATTTCTAGGTCAACTGTCCAATTGACTGGGAAAAACTTGGAATCAAGACTTGAAACTTGGTATGGGTAAACTTGGGAGTCCAATATGAAGCATGAAAGTCATCTTAGGCATTTTAGGTCAAAACATCTTTAGGCAAGCACAAACCCTAATTTGAGTCCACAGTGCAAGGAGAAGTCTTGAGCAGAGGAAACCCTAGTCGGATCTTGATCTTCAAAGGTCTTGTGATGAGAAAATGTTGAGGAAATGGGAGGGCAAATTTTGGGGTACAACAGTTGCCCCTGTTCAATCTTCTTGGACCTGAAGAGTTAGATTGGCAAGTTTGCCTTTCGCGACTCGAGGGTAAAAGAAGATTGGACACTAGAGTGCCCGGAAATTTGCACTCGCATGCTGGAGTCTCAACAATGTGGTGTCGGGAATGGGCTTATAGATGCCATCTGGAAAAGTGACAGAACTTTGTCAGGAATGGGCTTACAGATGCCATTTGGAAGTGTTGATCGCATAAGAGGTTCCTTAGCGAGAACTTGTGTGTTTAAGAAAGACAGATGTTTTCCTGGCTTGTTACAGGTGTTTGATCTTCAGTCTCCTTATGCAGATATGCCCTGGCTGGATACAGGAGTCGAATCTTTGAATTCTTCAGACGTGCCCTGGCTAGATACAGGAATCGAGTCTGGGAATGTGGTCAACAGATATGCCCTGGCTGGATACAGGAATCGAATCTGGAAATGTTGTAGTTGATAGATGTGCCCTGGCTGGATACAGGAGTCGAATCTTTGAATTCTTCAGACGTGCCCTGGCTAGATACAGGAATCGAGTCTGGGAATGTGGTCAACAGATATGCCCTGGCTGGATACAGGAATCGAATCTGGAAATGTTGTAGTTGATAGATGTGCCCTGGCTGGATACAGGAGTCGAATCTTTGAATTCTTCAGACGTGCCCTGGCTAGATACAGGAATCGAGTCTGGGAATGTGGTCAACAGATATGCCCTGGCTGGATACAGGAATCGAATCTGGAAATGTTGTAGTTGATAGATGTGCCCTGGCTGGATACAGGAGTCGAATCTTTGAATTCTTCAGACGTGCCCTGGCTAGATACAGGAATCGAGTCTGGAAACTGATCACTCTCAGATGTGCCCTGGCTAGATACAGGTATCGAATCTGGAATTGTGACAGTTGAAAGTAGTCTTTTTTGAGATTGTCTTTTTCCTGAAAAGGCAAAGACGTAAGCTGTATGCAATGTCATGATGTATGATATGCATGATGTCATGATGTTCAATATTTGATGTTGTATGTGTCTCATCATGTATGTAAGCAAGATGTATGAAAATGTGAAATGTTTATGAGTGTAATTTCATCTTAGGAAAATAAATCCTTGACGAATGGCCGGGAAGCTGCTTTGCGGAAGAGATACTTGGCCGAAGCTCTGATGAGAGGCCTGCTGAGGATTTTAACGATGGATTCCGCTGAGGATAATGATGATAAACTCCGCTGGGGAAACTCCAAAGATAAACTTCGCTGGGGATTGAAGGAACTTTCGCCGAGAACGGTCTTCCGTGGCTTTTAGCTGAGGATAACCCAGTTATAAGTCCTTGTGAGGAAATAACTCTAAATAAAACTCGGGCGAGACGTCCGTACTTCGCCGGGGATAAGCTCGCAGAATCTACTGGGGATGAGCTTCTAAGACCTGCCGGGGAATGTCGCCTTTTTCAGGATCGACGGGGAATCAACTCTGCTTGGGAGAAGTATTGCTGAATCTGTTTGTACTCTGCGGGGAGTTGAGATGTTTTGGCCACATTCTTCAGTTGGACCTACCTTGGTGCCTTGGCGAACAAAACAACCAGACGGCATTAGACAAACTCCACATTGCCCCTTTCTTTGATGTCACTTGTAATTAATCTTTTTTCATATGCAAACATTTATGAATCAGCAATTTAATGTCAAATGCATATATCAAAAATGAACATTGGACGTTCTTCGCAAGACAAAACAGAAAAAGAAAAACAATGGCAATTTATATGGACAAGTGAATTTGTATTGATTTAAACTTTGCCTGTGAATAGGCGTTTTTTGTACAAGAGGCTGATATCCTAGTAAGAGGACGCCGCCAAAAAAGTATAGAATTTACAATTTGAAAAAACAAAACAGCTATGTGAACAATCCCACCGGGTTCCAACTCTGCTATCGTCTTTATGTCTTCGAACGCCTCATTCGCTTTGCTGCCTGGTCGAAGATGAAGCTGATTGGTCGATGCCGTAATCTGAGCCAGATAGTTGATACCGAATTCCGGATGCGAAGTGATCCAATGAGACATAGTGTTACGCTTTTATCCCTAACTTTTGCCTGGACCGCCCTTTCGGGTTTTCAGTCCACCGGGATACCCATTTTTGCCCAAGCCGCCCTTTCAGGTTTTCGACTTGCCGGGTGTACAGATTTTTTCATTTCATCCCTTATTTTTGCCCGAACCCTTTTGGTTCGCCGGGAAGCCCTTATTTTTGCCTAGGCATGTCAACCTAGCGGGTCTTTTATTTATGCGTAGTATTTTTTCACTATGTCTGCATTGGCGGGGTGAGGAAGGTCGTCACCATCCATGGTGGTTAGGATCATGGCTCCTCCTGAGAACACACGCTTAACCACAAATGGCCCTTCGTAAGTAGGGGTCCATTTGCCCCGGGGATCACTTTGAGGAAGGATGATGCGTTTGATTACCAGGTCCCCAACTTGATACTCTTGCGGTCTGACTTTCTTGTTAAATGCCCTGATCATCCGTTTCTGATACGTTTGACCGTGACAGATAGCAGTGAGCCTCTTTTCGTCAATCAGATTTAGTTGATCAAGTCGAGTCTGGATCCAATCATCTTCATTCAAGTCTGCATCCTTCATTATTCGAAGAGAAGGTATCTGGATTTCAATCGGCAAGACTGCCTCCATGCCGTAGACCAAGGAGAAGGGAGTTGCCCCAGTTGATGTCCTTGCTGAGGTGCGGTACCCATGAAGAGCGAACGGTAACATTTCGTGCCAATCTTTATAGGTCACTGTCATCTTCTGCACAATTTTCTTGATATTTTTATTGGCTGCCTCTACAGCCCCATTCATCTTCGGCCGATAGGGGGAAGAATTGTGGTGCTGTATCTTGAATTGTTCACAGAGTTCAGTGACCATTTTGTTATTGAGATTGGTACCGTTGTCCGTAATGATTCTTTCCGGGACTCCGTACCGACAGATCAGATTATGCCGGATGAAACGTGCCACGACGCTCTTGGTTACTGTGGCATAGGAAGCTGCCTCGACCCATTTCGTGAAGTAATCGATCGCCACCAAGATGAAACGATGCCCATTGGATGCCGTTGGTCGGATCTCACCGATCATATCGATGCCCCACATTGCGAAAGGCCAAGGTGCCGTCAGGACATTCAAAGGAACCGGAGGGATATGCACCTTGTCAGCATAGATTTGGCACTTATGACAAGTTCGGGAGTGTTGGTAACAATCGGCTTCCATTGTGGACCAGAAATATCCTGCCCGAAGGATTTTCTTAGCCATGGTGTGTCCACTGGAATGGGTCCCAAATGTTCCTTCATGCAGTTCCATCATAATTTTCTCTGCTTCAACCTTATCCACACAACGTAACAGAGTTGAATCATGATTCCGTTTGTAGAGAATGCCGTTGCTGAGGAAGAATTTTGCAGCAAACCTCCTCATGAACTTTTTATCATTGACAGATGCGCCTTCAGGGTATTCCTGAGCTTCCAAGTACCTCTTCACCTCGTGATACCAGGGTTTTTCAGTTACCTTCTCAGCCTCGAGCTCGCAGCAGTATGCCGGTTCATCCAACTTCCAGATTGTGATTTGGGGAGCCTCATTGTCCCATTTAACTTTGAACATCGAAGACATCGTGGCTAGTGCGTCTGCTAGCTGATTCTCCTCTCTAGGGAAGTGCTCAAAAGTTATCTCTTCAAAGTGAGGGAGCAAGGTCGACACATACTCCTTGTAAGGAATGAGATTCGGGTGTTTCGTATCCCACTCGCCTTTGATCTGATTGATCACGAGAGCAGAATCTCCGAAGACACTTAGAAACTTGATCCTTAAATCGATCGCAGCTTGTAAACCCATGATACATGCCTCATATTCTGCCATGTTGTTGGTGCAGCTGAAACATAGTCGGGCGGTGAGGGGAGTATGAGTTCCTTTGGGAGATATGATTACAGCGCCGACGCCGTTACCCAAAGCATTGGAGGCTCCATCAAAATGCATAGACCATCGGGATCCTTCCTCAGGTCCTTCATCCGGTCCAGGTACTTCACAGTCAGTTACTACCATGACGTCTTCGTCCGGAAAATCAAAGTTCAATGATTGATAATCGTCCACAGGTTGGTGTGCCAAATGATCAGCCAGTATACTTCCCTTAATTGCTTTCTGAGTTGTATACTGGATATCATATTCTGTTAAGATCATTTGCCATCTCGCTATTCTCCCAGACAGAGCGGGCTTTTCAAATATGTACTTGATGGGATCCATCTTTGAAATTAATAAAGTAGTGTGAGTCAGCATATACTGTCTCAGCCGGCGAGCAGCCCATACAAGAGCGCAGCAAGTTTTCTCAAGCAGTGAGTAACGAGACTCACAGTCGGTAAACTTTTTGCTCAAGTAATAAATAGCGTGCTCTTTTCGACCAGACTCGTCATGCTGCCCCAGCACACACCCCATTGAATTATCAAGCACTGTCAAGTAAAGTATCAGAGGTCTTCCTTCCACCGGTGGCATAAGAATGGGTGGCTCTTGGAGGTATTCCTTTATTCTTTCAAAGGCGGCCTGACATTCATCATTCCAGCGTACCACTTGATCTTTCTTCAGTAATTTGAAGATTGGCTCACAAGTAGCAGTCAGATGTGAGATGAATCGGGCAATGTAATTCAGTCGTCCTAGGAAACCTCTGACTTCCTTCTCTGTTTTTGGAGTCGGCATCTCTTGAATAGCTTTAACCTTGGCAGGATCCACCTGAATACCTTTATCACTTACAATGAAACCTAGCAACTTTCCGGATCTTACCCCAAAGGTGCATTTGTTGGGATTCAACCTCAGCTTGTATAATTTGAGTCGGTCAAACAGCTTCCTCAGATGATCAAGGTGTTCCTCCTCAGTTTGAGACCTTGCAATCATGTCATCGACATATACTTCAATCTCATGATGGATCATATCATGAAATAAAGCAACCATGGCACGCTGATAGGTTGCCCCAGCATTTTTCAATCCGAATGGCATGACCTTATAACAGAAGGTCCCCCACTGAGTTACAAATGTAGTCTTCTCCATATCTTCCGGAGCCATCTTGATCTGGTTATACCCTGAGAAGCCATCCATGAAGGAGAACACCTTGTGTTGAGCTGTATTATCAACAAGGACATCGATGTGAGGTAGGGGGAAATCATCCTTGGGGCTGGCCCTGTTCAGATCCCTGTAGTCGACACACATTCTGACTTTACCGTCCTTCTTCGGCACTGGCACAACATTGGCAACCCACTGAGGGTAAGAAGTTACTGCAAGGAAACCCGCATCAAACTGTTTCATCACCTCAGCTTTAATCTTCTCAGACATCTCTGGACGCATTCGTCGAACTTTTTGCTTTACTGGAGGGCAATCTTCCTTGGTTGGCAAATGGTGAACTACAATGTCGGCATCCAAACCAGGCATATCCTCATAGGACCAAGCAAAAATCTCCATGTAGTCCTGTAGCATCTAGATCAATCGTTGCTTCACGCTGAGCTCTAGATTGGCACCAATTTTGACCTCTTTCCTATCTATCTCAGTACCCAGGTTAACTGTCTCCACAGGCTCTTCATGTGGTTGAATAGCCCTCTCTTCCTGCAGTAGCAGTCTTGCGAGTTCACCAGGCACTTCGCAATCATCTTCACCTTCGTCTTCGGCCAAGTTGATCGGATTTTCGAAGTCATAACTGGCGGTAGCAGAGCTGTTGCCAGTGAGATCCAGAGTGGATTGAAACCTGTATAAGTGAGTGTGTGTAAATATAGCTGTTTTGCAATATGTATAACACAGAAAGAAAAAGAGCACAAGATTTGAAATGCAACAAACGTCCAATGTTTTGATTGATGATATATGAAAATGTCATACAAAAAGCCCTCACAAATGGAGCTACGATGCCCCGGGCAGGACACCGAGCCAACAGAGTTTTAACATATTGTTTGTTACAAATTTGGAAATCAAAAGAAATCAATTACTGCGTGACAAATGTGATAGGGGTAAAATCCTTCGCTGTCCAGTTGCTTGGTCCGTCGCTGGCAGTCGGGTAGATCCAATTATCAAACTCAGCTTCCTCCACATCCTCCTCGATAGCATTCACCCTTGAACTGGAAATAAACACCGGAGCCTTTCCAATCTTCTCTTTGCGCACCGCCTTCTGAGCCTCTGCAGTAAAGCCTAGCCCAAACTTGTCGTTCTTCTGAGTGAAGTCAGGAAGCTGACCCCAGTGTGCACCATTGCCTTTCTGAACCACAGCCCGGGCATCCCTTAGGGAAACCATCTTCAAGGAATCATTCTCTTCGGCCATTGTCTCCGCAGCTGCTGAAATTGGATGTACCTCCTCGAAATGTTGGAAGGGAGTTTCAATAAATTCTCCGTCCATCTCGATGTACCTGAAGGAATTCAAATGGCTCACCATATACTCCTCTTCTCCTTGCACAGTGACAATTTTCCCCCTGACGGGATACTTCAGTTTTTGGTGTAAGGTGGAGGTCACTGCCCCAGCTTTGTGGATCCAAGGTCTACCCAACAGACAGGAGTACGATGGACGTATATCCATCACGTAAAAGGTAGAGTCAAACACTTGAGAGCCCACACGAATAGGGATGTTAACCTCTCCATGAACCATCCTCTTGGAACCGTCAAAGGCTCTGACGATGATATTGCTGGGTTTCAACTCCAGGCCTTCATAATCCAGACGATCCAAAGCCTTTTTCGGAAGAACATTCAAAGAAGAACCAGTGTCCACCAATACATGTGCCAGAGTAGTGCCCCTGCATTCAATAGAGACATGCAGGGCATCATTGTGGTCTCTCCCTTTTGCGGTCAGGTCAGCATCTGAAAAGCCCAAGCCGTTGTCCGCCGTCAGATTTGCTATGCAGTCAGTGAACTGAACTGCAGACGTCTCCTGCGGCACATGGGCCGTCTTGAGAAATGAGATTAATGCCTTAGCGTGAGCCTCGGAACATAGCAATAGGGAGAGCAGGGAGATCTTGGAGGGTGTATGCCCTAACTGCTCAACAACATTAAAATCACTTTTCTTTATTATTTTCAGAATCTCCTCCATTTCTTGTTGGGAGGCCTCAGCATTTACGGGTATGGGTGCCTCCATCCGGGCAGGCTCTTCTTCAATCCCTTTGCCCCGAGCATTTGATGACTCGGCAGCAGGGGACACAATTTGATCAGCAACAGGACTTGATAAACTTGCAGGTTTTATGAGGAGGGGTTTTCGAATAGCGGGAGGCGCAATGTCAGGCGAGAAGAGCCTGCCACTGCGGGTGACTTTAGCCGGACCGGTGATATCGCAAATACTGGCACTAGCATCAAATTCTTGCTTGATTCCATTTACATATACGTCTGCCCCATAATGCCAGGGGACAGCTTTATCAGACACGTAGGAGAGGGGTCCTGGAACAGTAATGATCACAGGCGCAACTGTCAAGATTTGAATAGGCTTCTTTGGGGGAGCCTTGATTGGATTTTTGAAGATGGTAATCACGGAAACTTCTTTCATTGGAACCAAATGAACAACAGTCTTTTTGAATAGAATCTCCTTGCTATCCATCAGGCCTTGGATGCCTAACCTTAGCAAGGGACAATCAGATAGGGAAATAGCACAGAATGGGCAACCTTCGCCGCAACCCGGAAATAAACCGGCCCGCAGTAGGTTTTTCTTAACAGTCTTCAAAGGGGTAACAACTTCATCTACCGAAACAGCGTACACTTCTTCCTCAATGGCATTTACCCTATGCTGGGGCATAGGAGCCGTTACAACATTCGGTCTTTCCGGCGCTTCAAACTGAATTTCTTTTGCGTCAATTAGATCTTGCACTTTGTTTCTCAAGGCCCAACAATCATCAGTAGTGTGCCCGGGACTATCAGAATGATAAGCACACCGGGCATTTGGGTTGTATTTAGGGGACGCAGTGTTGACGACCTTAGGAGCTTCTTTGAGGGTCACCAGGTTGGTGGATAACAGTTGGGGTAAAATTTGAGATAATGTCATACTCAATCGGGTATACTGCCTCTTGGGCCTTTCACTACTTTGCTGATTGTACTGCTGAGGAGCAGCAACAGGTTTAGAGATGACCAAAGCATTAACGGCTTGGCGACTTTCGGGCCTGACTTGTCTTCTAGGGCCATAGACGGCGCTTGCTTCTTTCTTAAATGGCCTCTTCTCGGCACTTGTAGAGGCAGCCTTCTGTATCTTGCCTGACCTGATGCCAGCTTCAATTCTCTCTCCCGTTAATATCAAATCTGTGAACCCAGCGGAGGAGTTACCAACCAAATGATTAAAAAACGGACCAGACAACGTTCCCAGAAACATATCAACCAGCTCTCGATCAGTTAATGGAGGCTGCACCCTGCCAGCCAAATCTCTCCATTTTTGAGCGTACTCTTTGAATCCTTCACCCGTTCCTAGAGACATACCCTGAAGTTGGGTACGCGTAGGAGCGAGATCAGAATTATATTGGTATTGTCTGTAGAAAGCAGTCGCCAAATCCTCCCAGTGCCGGATGCTAGCTCCGTCTAATTGGTAGAACCAATCAAGCTGAGACCCCGAGAGGCTGTCTTGGAAGAAGTGAATCCAGAGGTTCTTATCTGCCGTGTAAGGTTGGATTTTCCTTACATACGACCTCAGATGCAGCTTTGGGCAGGAGACCCCATCATACTTGGCGAAGGCAGGCGCCTTAAACTTGTGTGGAATTACTACTCCGGAAGATAATCCCAAATCTCCGAAATCCAGTCCTGGCACGTTCTGAATTTCCATAGCGCTCAAACGGTCCTCCAATTGTTTATATCTATCAGCAGCAGGTGGGTATTGTTCCTCGTTATAGTCCGTCTCGTTGTCGGAGACTGCGGGACTAGGAGCTTCTCCCCCTTGGGGACTGTCTTTCTCAGCAGAAGAAGTGGTTGGATCAGCTTCATTGTGGAGTGTATTCCCAAATCTGCGTCCGGTGTTGAACATTGCCGTCCTCTTTTTCTTCTTCTTCTTCAGGAGTAGAGTCTTCAACTCTTGCTGACCCTGGGCTAGGCTTAGGACCATCTCTTGAAACTGTGCACTTTGGGCCTGAAGGGCCTTGATTGCTTGCTCACTGGATGACTCCGAATTCATGATGACTGTGCACACAAACAGCGAAGAAAATTAAGCAACCTGTGAAATAGGGTACCTGCTATGCATATGGTGCAATGGAATGCGTATGCATGCAATGCATTCAAGGATTTAGAACATTCAAACTTTGTTGTAGACAAAAAGGAACGCACATCACATTAATAAGGAGAAATTCGTTAGTACATAAATGCCTCATGGGCCAAATATTACAAAATAACCCCTTAAGGTAAAAAGACATTGCGCATCCTTTTTGGCGCGATGTAGGTGTTGAGATTCCTTTCCTCGTGCAGCAGGCGGGTGAGTTCCAGGACCTTCTTTTCACTAGCATGTAGACTGGTCTCAAGAGAATTCCGTTCTTCCTTAAGTTGGATCCAGCTCTTCTGCATCTCTTCCCAGGAGGTGGGCATGTCGGGATGTTGAATGGTGTAGGATGCTTCTCCTTCCAAGATTGGCTCTTTGATTACAGGTAGCACGTGAGGGTAAGGCATTACTAACTTCTGAGAGCGGGCCCGCACCCACTTGAGGTAAGGCTCCAACGGGATGGAGTTCCGGTGCCCCAGTGTTTTGCTGTCTATCCTACTTGGCATCCTCCAAGCTCTGATAAATCTCTGACGAAGTCCTTGAGTATCGTTGTCGAAGTCGAAGACTATGTCAGGAATTAACATGTCATGAGGGCCCTCCTTCCGAGCATAACCAAACTGTCTCCAAGCCAGGCATGGGTTGTAGGTTATACCTCCTTTGATTCCAAATAAAGGAACATTAGGGTATTCCCCACAACGATCAATGATAGTGACGTCTTCCCGGGACCTAGGACACCAATGTATATCTGCATGCGTGAGAGTCATTAACCGTTGTGACCATCTCAAACCCCGCTCGTTCTTCAAAACTGCTTGCGGAAGATGCGAAATAAACCACCTTCCCAAGAGAGGAGTGCAACACAAAAGGACACCCCTTCTTCTCATGGTTCGAGTGTAACATGAGTGAAGGATGTCCCCCAACAGTGTAGGTATAGGATTCCTGGTCATAAAGATCTGGACAGCACTGACATCGATAAGCTGATCTGGGTTAGGGAACAACACCAAACCATAGACAAGGAGGGCTACAACTTCTTCAAAAGCTCGTAGGTCAAGAGAGTTCCAACATTCTTGGGCCTTATCAAACAGAAACCTAGCTAAGAACCCTTTGATACCACTTCTCGCTTCCCAATGTCCTTTGAGGTCGGATGTCTGTAGGTGCAAGGCTTTAGCAATCTCTTCAAGTCTGGGTTCCTTTTCCGTACCGTTGTAGGGTAGTTGATCGAGGATAGGGACCTTCAGAAGTCGGGAGAATTCTTCTAATGTAGGCACCAACTGATAATCCGGGAAGGTGAAACAGCGATGCAGAGGGTCAAAGAATTGGAACAGGACCTTTATCAAGTCCTCCTCAATGTTGGTGTTAACCAAGTTGATGAGTCTTCCATGCCTCTCACTGAATGAAGAACTCTCGGGAATTCTGGACAGAAGCTCCTTAAGCTGAGGAGGGATCTTTACAAGGCTAATCGGAATTGTCTTTCTGCGAGCAGTTTCCATGTCCTATAAAACAAGAACAAAGATGAAGATTCGAAACCCTTGAAACGGTTAGTCAATGCTCATGATGTTTGTATGATGTAATGATGTGATGATTAAATGCACTATAAACATTCACAAAGGCAAACATGGTAAGGCATACAAGTCACACAAACCCTTAGAGTTTAGGCCTGCATGGGGTCTGGGTATTACCCTCTTGAAGTTTTGTGGGCTCAACCTGTCCTATCAAAAGTAACCGGGTTCTAAAGGTCCCAATATCACTGGATTGCTTTCATTATTCATCGTTTCGATTTGGCCACTGAACTGGCGACCGAAATATTCCAGGAAAGCAACCCTCAATTGAGTGTAGTATCGAGTATCAACCAACCTCGGACTGCACCAAAGTCAGTTATCTCACTACCCTAAGAAGGTCAAGATGGTTCAATTAAGGTTCCTAAGGTCAGTTGATGCTTCATGACACCACGCGGCGGCCCCGTACTCTCCTTGACTGAACTCAAGGGTTACCGGTACACACCAAAGTGCCACATCAACGTAGCAGACTGCTTCAACCATGTCGGTATACCCCGCACAGTTCCCTCACAGCCTTGTTGCTACCTAAAAGGGTTTCCCCAGATCCGGGTTAGGATCCATAAAACTCCGATACAAAGCCCACAATATGTAAAAGCAAACAAAGCAAGCAATTGAAAACAAAGGTGATCTAAACCCTAAGGTTACTCCACTTTAAAACTTTCTCCCCAGCAGAGTCGCCAGTTCTGTGATACGGTGGGAGAACTGACTTGAGGTTTGCGTTTGTATTCGCAAATGTTGCGGTTAGCAAGAGTCGCCACCGACTTTTTATTTTATCCTAAGGAAAGGTTAAAAAGCACAGCAAAAACCTTTTGAGATGTTTTCTTGGGTTCGGGGAGTAGATTATAGAAAGGGAAGGTATTAGCACCCTTTCTATCCATGGTTATCCATGGGCTCTTAGTTACTTGCTTAGATCACTTGCCTTTTGTTTTCAATTGTTTTAAATGGTGCTTGAGTGTGTGGGTTTTGAAAATGTTTTGAAAAGAGGCCAATGTGGTGGCAACCTTTGTAATGATCCATGTGGGGATGTATACAAAGATGTATGTCTTTTGAAAAGGTTTTCATTTTGTTTTTGAAAGTTGTTTTGAAAGTGTTGTGGATTGTGGTTTTGAAATTAGGCAAGTGTTTTGTTTTGCAAGTTAATTCAAGTAACTAAGAGGTTATCTACTCCTAAATTTCTCAAAAGATCATTGCTATACTTTAACCCTTTTAACAAGTTTGCACCACCATTGTATTTGGTGGGCAACCTTGTGTTAGGATGTGAAAGGGACAGGCGCGGGTCATCGTTTAGACCATAATTGTAACGACGTTAAATGTCTTTGGGCAATTTCTCTAAGGGACTTGATCATTTGTTTTTGTTTGTTTTGAAAAGTTTTATCGAGGGACTATGATCATTCAAACTGTTTGCTTTGCCCAAAGATGTTCAACATACAATATGGCCCATTTATTTGAAGGCAACAAGTGGAATACCCTAGGGGGTGCAAGTGTGATTTGTGTGTTCATTTTCATGCTTGTTTATCTTGTATTAGGTCAAACTATTTTTTTTATCGTTTTTTCGCATACAAACCCTAATTCTAGCATGTCATTATTTAGAAAGCAATAAAGTGCGAAATTAAAATTACTAAGCTATTACACAACCAAATATGGGAAAGGGGGTACAAATGTTCAAATGGGGATATTGGCAAGAATTTAAATCTAAATTATTACAACAATTGGATATTTTGCAATGCATAATTAAATATAAATTAAACAAATATGTGAAATGTAGAAAGAAAATTTCTATGTGTATGAGAAAAATATTATTTATGTAAAAGGAAAAAGAAAATAAAAATGTATTTATTATTTATTATTTTGAAACTTAGGGTGAAAAACCCTAATTTTAAATAAAAGGTATTATTACCTAATTTAATTTTACTATTTATTTATTATTTATAAAAAATAAAATAAAATGAAGTGTATTGTGAAAAAGGTATTTTTTGTATCAAATGTTAATAAAATAAAAAGATCAAGTATTTTTTATATCTTTTTCTTAAATATATTAATAATTATATATATATATTTTATTATAACCCTAAATATGTATTATACAAAAATAAATATTTATTTAATATTTTAATAAAATAAATAAAAGAATATTTTTTTGTGAAATATTTTCAGAAAGTAAATAAAAAAATAAAAAGTGTATTTATATTATTTTTACATTTATTCTAATAATCAAATATATATATTTATGTACAAACCAAACAAATAAACAAATAAATATGCAATAAATGCAGAAAATAATAAAAAAAATATTTTTAATTTTCTAATGGCATGAGAAAAAATAAATGAAGTCAGCAAAAAAGGAAAAAGTCAAAAATGTTAAAAAATAAGCAAATGGGCTCAGGGGGGTGTAAGCCAAAAAGGATGGTGTGAAAAGCAACACAAATCCAAGCCCAGCCCACTTCACTCCTTCTTCAACCTCCAGCACAGGTTATTTGAAAAACGCGCGCCTATGTTCAGTCCCTTCTAACTCTTGATTCCTGGCTTTTTAGCAAAAACTCATAACACAAGAAATGTTCAGCATGAAGAGACGGTTCTAACCATATAAAGAACTTGACCTATCTCTCTAAGATGAGGGAGAATTTCTCTCCCCCTCTTTTCTGACCTAATTTTTCTACCATTTTCAGAGCTCAAATTCTCTCTACTCAGGCAAAAGAAATGAGAAGTAAAGCTATGTACATGTTCAGGGCTATGAGTAGGACCTTGTTTCTTTACAAACTTAAGACTAAATATGCCTAATAAGAGAGATACAAATTCAAACTTTTACCTGTGCAGTTGAACTTCTATGTGGAGAATGAGAGACTTTCAGTGCAATGTAATGATTGGAAAAGCTTCCTTGAGGTCCAGGGATGCTTTTTCAATGCTCACTTTGTCTTGAACCTTCTTGTATCAAGCTATAGAACTTCACCTGCAAGTTAAAGATGTGAAAATGGTGGAAGTGGTTAGAGCAACTACAGATCGTGCCTTAGCTTCTGGATAGCTTGCATATGTGGTAAGGAAGGTAGAGGAACAGGTTTTGGTCAAAATGCTTGAAGGGAATGAGAGATTGCACTCAAACTGCAGGGGCACCCCTGTTTGTGCAGTTTGAGGATGATTCTGAGATGGAGGGTGTTTGAAAGGCAAATGGCTCGAGCAAAAGCTTCAATGTGGTCTATGGAATGTGTTTGATATCTTTTGTGCTGTGTTTCTTGACTGATATGAGAGATAGCATATGTTATGGACCTTTCTTCACACTTAAGCTACCAAAAGCAAATTGGTGTTCTAGGTCAGTATAGGACCCCCTAATGTGCTGCATCAACTCCTCTTGATCAGTGTGTTATGCCCATAATCTTGTGTTAACCAGATCTTCTTTGTACTTGTTGGATTACAAACTTGACATAAAGCTAAACTTTTCAAAAATGGAAATTCCACTTTATCTAGTTTAGGATTAAACCATTATGCAATGTTAGAACACAAAGAACATGACCTTAACACATTGAATATGCATTAAATTATTGAGTATGGATTGGTTCAAGGACCTGTAATTAAGCATAAAGCAAACTGAATTCAAATTTGCAAATTTGTGAACATGTCTTGGTGAAGAACAAAAGTGAATTTTTGCCAACTTGTGAAATTCGAATCTCTCAAGTTATGAGGTTGTTTGATGAGTTCTTGGACATTTTGGAAAGCTTGGAATGTGTACTACAATCCATCTTTGAAATGCAATTTGAAATTCCAAGTGGAAGGGTATGAAAAGTGGCCTTGAAGTAGGGTAGAAAACCTTGTCAAAATAGGTCAAATTTCACTAAGTTAAAAGATGGTTTAGTGCCCTTATTCAAAAAATCATAACTTGAGATACAAGCTTCAAATGAGAAAACTTTGTGAATCAAAGTTGTAGATTTTGCAACAAGCTACAACTTTCATGTTTTGACTTTTGTTTGAATCCAAATGGATCATGGTGAAAAGATGGGGCAAAGTTGGGAAAAAATTAGGGTTTTTCATAACTTAGAAAAATTCTAAGTTATGAAAAATTCCATTTTCAAACCCTAATTTGCATTTTGTGATTTCTTGGTGAACAAGTTTCATAATTTGGCATGTTTTGATGAAAAATGAATCTTGACTCTTGATTTTGACCAAAAAGTCAAAGTTTGACTTTTCAGTATACAGTCAAAATTGATCAATTGACTGGGAAATTCAACTGTCAATCTTGTGTACTTGGGATCTTTTGAGCTTGATGAACATGTCAAGATAATTCCATGGGGTCCTTGAGTCCATATGTGAGCTTGGTTTGCCATTGGTTAGGTCAAACAGTCAAAAATTGCCTTTGTGCAGTCAAAACCCTAAAAATGACCATTTTGCCCTTTTGGTGATCTGATCAAATTTCTTGTGGAATTGTGATTCAAACTTGATCAAATGGTTCATATGAATTCAAAATGTTGATGTGGATCAAATTTCATGAGGTTTGACTGTCAATTGGCCACAGTTGACTTTTTCCCCAATACAGCTGATTTCTAGGTCAACTGTCCAATTGACTGGGAAAAACTTGGAATCAAGACTTGAAACTTGGTATGGGTAAACTTGGGAGTCCAATATGAAGCATGAAAGTCATCTTAGGCATTTTAGGTCAAAACATCTTTAGGCAAGCACAAACCCTAATTTGAGTCCACAGTGCAAGGAGAAGTCTTGAGCAGAGGAAACCCTAGTCGGATCTTGATCTTCAAAGGTCTTGTGATGAGAAAATGTTGAGGAAATGGGAGGGCAAATTTTGGGGTACAACAAATGGAATGCGTATGATTTATGTTTTCAAAGACAATCGGGAATCAACTTTGTAAACAAAAAGGAACACACTTCATTAGATTCAACTTTGAAACTTAAATTGTTCAACAGGTTGCCCTTAGGCGTTACATAAAAGGGAAATACTGAAAAGAGAAATAAAATTGTAAAAGAACATCCAGAGCTCCTTATTGATCCCATGGTCTCCTCTTCTCAGTACGGATGTAGTCATTCAGAGCTCGCTCATTCTCCAATTTCTTTGTCAGCTTCTGGATCTTCAATTCTTGCTCGTTGAACTTTTCCCGATACGAATCCCGTTCTTCTCGCAGTTGTGACCAAGACCTCTTTAATGTCTCATAATCAGTAGGTATCTGAGGAGGGAGGACAGTTGGAGGAACCCCATCTTTGTCAGGACACTCAAGAATGACGGGTCTAACAGCTTCGTACGGCATACCTAACTTCTGAGCACGGATGCGAACACATTTGTAATAGGCTTCCATAGGTAGAGAAGTCTTTGGCCCCAACTCTTGTGGATCAGCTTTATGAACTCTGTCCCAAGCCTTGATGAACCTACGACGCAGCTCGTCACTATCCACCTGAAACTCAAAACTGATGTGAGGGACCAACATCTCATGAGGCCCTGCTCTTCTGGCCCTTCCAAACTGACGGAGAGCTAGACATGGATTGTAAGAGATTCCTCCTTGAGTACCAATCAAAGGAACATTAGGATATTCCCCGCAACGATCAATAACAACTATCTCATCCAAACCTCTGAAAGTCCAAATGATGTCCTTATCAGTAAGAGACATTAACCTATGATCCCAACCTCCTCCTTCTTGGTTCTTCAGCACGAACTTAGGGAGGTGCGAAATAAACCACCTCATCAACAAAGGGATACAACACCACAGGGTACCTTGTCTTCGGGCAGTACGAGCATAAAGTTGTTGCAGGATGTCACCCAAGAGAGTGGGCACAGGATTCTGAGACATAAAGATCCTTATGGCAGTGACATTGATGAAGTTGTCAGGATTAGGAAACAAGACTAGCCCATAGATTAAGAGAGCCAAGATGTCTTCATATGCCCTAAAATCCAAATCATTCCAGAAACTGTTAGCTTTACCAATCAGAAACTTGGCCAAGAAACCCTTAACTCCGCTTCTAGTCACCCAATTGTCCATTACTTCTTGGTATGTCAAGGGAAGAGCTGCAACAACCTCCCCAAGCTTGAGAGTCTTTTCCCAACCAGTGAAGGGAGTCTGATCCAAGATAGGGATGCCAAGCAAATCAGAGAACTCTTCCAGGGTAGGGACCAGCTGGAAGTCTTGAAAGGTGAAGCACTGGTACAGAGGGTCATAGAACTGGGTTAGGACACTCATCAACTATTGATCCCGCTTTGCAGTGACCAAACTGAGAAGAGAACCATGCCTCTGGATGAAGGAAGTGGTATTTGGAATCCTGCTAACCAACTCTTCAAGCAACTCAGGTGGGTGAACAAAGTTGAATCGGATAGTATTCCTTCGCATAGGCATCATGATATCCTACAAAATAGAGCAAAGGTGAAACCCTCTTGTCTTCGAAATGGTCAGTCCTTATGCAGGATGCATGCAATGCTCATGATGTTATAATGTTATGATAAAGCACACCACAAATATTTACAAAGGCAAACATAGTAAGGCACACAAGTCACACAAGGCAAGCCCTTAAAGTTTAGGCCAGCATGAGGTCTAGGTATTACCCTCTTTCAATTTGTTGGTTCATATATGTCCTATCAAAAGTAACCGGGTTCTTAGAGGATCCCAATATCATTGACTACCCTCGATCGGTCATAACTCCAACATCGCAATCTTTTCTTGCAGCCAGAACCATCACGAGAGTTTAGCCTCAATGGGTGTAGCATACTGCTACTGTTCTAATGGCCAAGTTGTGTCATTTAAGGTTCTAAGGTCTGTTGGTGCTTAATGACTCCTCAGAAGACCCATATTCTCCTCGTTGCAACATAAGGGATATCGGTACAGACCAAGGTGCCACACCAACATAGCCACTGCTTCACCCATGTTGGTCTACGCCGGACAGGTCCCTCACAGCTTATGCTACCTAAACAGGGTATCCCCAGATCCGGGTTAGGATCTATGTAACTCCGATGCAGTGCCCACAAATATAAAGCAAACAAACACAGCAATTGAAAACACAAGTCTGAGCTATCCTAAGGTACACCTCACTTTATAAAGAGTCCCAAGCAGAGTCGCCAGTTCTGTGATCGGTGGATCTGGAACTGACTGTTTAACGCTGGTTCGCGAAATGTCGCGGAAGCAAGTGTCGCCACCGTCTTTTATTTTCTCCAAATGGAAAGGATAAAAGCACAGAAAAATTCCTTATTGAGATTGCTCTTGGTTCGGGAGGTAGATTTATAGAAAGGGAAGGTGTTAGCACCCTTTCTATCCATGGTTATCCATGGGCTCTTAGATACTTGCTCATTTGTGTTTTCAAAATTGTTTGTTTGCTTTTCAAGGTGGGTTTGAAAAAGTTTCGTTTAAAATTTCAGTTCGACTCTTGTATCAGTCCTCAAGAGTGTTTGAAAAGTTATTTTTGAAAGCTTTTGGACAAGTGTCGGTGTGAAAAGAGTTTTTTGATTTATTTTGAATCAGAGCAAGTATCCATGAGTCATCTACCTACACTAAGGAATTAGGCTGTGTAAATGTCCTTAAGGTAGTGCCATCCCACCATTGAGAGATAGGTAGCACCACCGTTGGAGGTGTTCGGGTCAATTCGAGGGTTCGGGACAGTGTGGTCACCAGAGCAATAGGAAGACACCTTAGAAGCTACCCCCATGCCATGTTCATGGACATGAGGACTTACTAAAACATCCTCTACTCGACGACCACTTTTCGAGGGGCAAGGCAATAGTGAGGCGTACCCTAGGGGTGGTGTGTGATTTGTGTGTCATTTTCAATTATGTTTGTCTTGTTCATGCATTGGTGATCTACGCTTTGTTTTTATTTTTGGCATTCATTCTTTCATGCAAGTTATTAACAGTTAAAAGATGCGAGAAGATAAAATGTCCTACGCTATTACAAAGGCGCGGGTCTACATCGCCAAATTAATCCAAGACCCGATTTGAATAAAATAAAATGCGGGAAGTAAATACCCTAATTAATCTATTACAAGGCTTTGGGGCAAGTACATGAAATTCAAAAAGGGAAATAAAATAAGCGCGCGAAACGAAATTATAATCGAAAGCGAGGGCGTTGAACCCTTTTAAAGAAATTACATTACAATTAATAAATTAATTAAGTTTAAATAAAAGAAATAATTTTTTGGAGTTTTTTGTATTTATGGAGTTTAATGAGAAAATTAAATTGAAATTAAAAAAAGTTAATTAAAACCCTAATTCTAAACCATTTTTTTATTTATTGAAAAGTGTTTAAATTGTACCCTAATTTACATTAATTATTTACATGGCATATTTATTTATAAAAATAATTAATACTTAATAATGGTAAGAGAAAAGAAAAAGAATAAAAGTATTAAACCCTAATTCTACATTTTTTAGTTTATTAAAAAAACATTAAAATTCAACCTAAAATTAAAACTAAAATTAGTTAATAAGATTTATTTACAAAAACTATTAAATAAAATATATTTTTATTTTTTGTCTTCTCTGATTTTTGTATTTTTATTATTTAAAATTAACTTAAAGAAATTAAGAGAAAAGAATTAAAACAAAATAAAAAAAGGAAAAGAATAAAGGGAAGAAAATACAAACAAAGGGGGGTTTGTTGGCCCTTTTGGAGGTATGTTTGAGTAATCTGGCCCAATAGAAGCTTGGCCACGTTGACTTTTCTGGCTTGTATGCACATGGTTGACTGAGGGTACATGGTGGACTACGTGCTCTGGCCACTGGATGGGCGCTCATGGCCACTTGGCAAACCGTTGGTGAGAGTACATGGTGGATCCCTGAAATACATGCTGCGTAGGAACAAGTTAAAGAAAAAAATATGAAAGATGCAAAGGGGACCTGGGAATCGAACCCAGGTCCCAGTACCTATTGTCCACGTTGCCCACCAACTGAACCAAGCGCGCTCTTTGTTTATTATATGGAACACAAGTATTATAATGGAAAATAAGCACTATTCTGGAATTTCAACAAAACGCGCGCCAGGATTTGAAATAGCCAACCACAGGATGACAACACACCTTCTTCTTCGCTCGTTTGCTTTGGCCTGAAAAAAAACAGATGGATAGCGGGGGTTTTAAACCCCCACTAAATGAAGAACATGAAAATAGCGATTAGAAATTGGCCAATGATAAATTGAGCGCGATGGGTGCTTTAGATTCGTTGGAATGCTACGAATTCAATGGTCCTGGTCTCATGGTCTGATTTTACCATATGCAGAAGTCCCCAATTTCAAGCTTAGGAAAACCTAGAAGACATCCATGGTATCTTTCTCTACAGGCATGATTAGTTCAATTAACATACATCAAAAGCTTCAGTGAATCCACATTAGTACAAATCAGCATTTAAAATGTATGAAATATGCGTATAAATCAAAGCATGAGTATGAAAAAAGTCAAGAACAGGGAGACTTCGTGCTACCGTTTCTTGAGGTTAGAGGCTATGGTTTTAATTCAGAAAGTCTCCTTGATGCCTTGGCAAGCTATTGGAATGATTATTTTGCTTTGAATTGCGCTGGAACTGTGTTTTCAGTTTTGAAGTTTTTCACAAAAAATGCAAAGTTTGTCTATGGTTTGAGGCGCAGCTTGAAGGTTCTGAGCATTAGGGTTGGGTTTATACTTATGTGAGGAATGAATTAGGGTAGAAATTTCAACCAAAAACCTTTGCATTCAATGTTTTTGAGATTTGATTTCCATGGATCTTTTTCAATCTTTTCCATGCCCTTTTGATATCAATCATGGCCAAATCTTTCCAAATTGAGTGAGCACGAAATCTTGGAGTTATGATAGACCTATTAGCTGCATAAAAAGATTTAAAATGCATGCTTGAGTATTTTTGTCATATTTTATTTAATTAAATGAATTAATGGTGATAAAAATTCAAATAAATAATAAAAAATGATGAAATAAATCCCCTTTGGGTCAAATGGTCGTGCATAGCTCTTGGATGATGATTCTTGGAAGAAAATGTGGCCCATTAGCAATTTTGAGGCATTTGAAGCAAAGTTGACTTTTCAAAATTCCCAAAAATTTCCCAACTTCCACAAGGCATATCTTGCTCAATTTTTAAGATTTGATCATGTTCTTGGACATTTTGGAAAGGTCTTGAAGTCCTCTAACCAATGCCTTTCGTCCCATGTCATTTTGATTTACCAATCTCAAGTTATGGTCTTTGAAATAAAGTGCCTTTTTGTTGACTTTTGAAAATGACCTATAATGTTGAGATTGATAACTTTTTGTGAGATCATTTCTTGGACTTGAAGTGTGAAGGGGAGTTGTAGAAGATGTCATTCTCTTCAAAATGAGCTTTGGATGGAATTTTTCTGATAAACCATGTGGAAGTTATGCCTTGGTCAAGTTACAGTTGACTTTTTCAACTGTCCAAATATGGAAATTTTTGCATCTTGAGACTTTTTTAGCCATGCCTTGAAAGTCATGATCAAGAATTGATCAAATGATGTTTGTGGCTTCAAAATAAGATGTTGACCAAAAATATGGACTTTTGACTGTCAAATGACCATTTTGCCCCTACAGTTGACTGTTGAGCAATTAGGGTTTTTGATTGTGCAATTTTGTGCTGTGAGTCTTGAAACTTGACATGAGGACACCATACAATGTTTGTAGGCATATGGGACTTGTTTGGACCCTTGGAAACTTCAATTTCTTTGCTAGAATCAAAACCCTAGTTTTTGACTGTTAGGAGGCCATTGAACTGTGCAATCTTTGGGAGATTTTGGAGCATGTTCTTTGCAAATCTTGAAGAATATGGGAGGGAAAATTTTGGGGTACAACAGCAGCGGAGTAGCAACATCATCCACATAAGCTACATACAGATCCTCCTCAACAGCATTCACTCCATGCTGGGGCATGAGAGCGGTCACAACATTTGGCCTTTCGGGCGCCTCGAACTGTATTTCCTTAGCATCAATAAGGTCCTGAACCTTATTCCTTAGGGCCCAACAATCATCAGTAGAATGTCCCAGGCTATCAGAGTGATAAGCGCAACGGGCGTTGGGGTTGTACTTCGGAGATGCTGTGTTTACCACCTTCGGAGCTTCCTTGATAGTTACCAGGCTGGTCGACAGCAGTTGCGGTAATATCTGAGAGAGAGTCATGCTGAGCCGAGTATACTGCCTTTTGGGCCTCTTAACTCTTGGATGGTTGTACTGCTGAGGAGCAGCAGCAGGCTTAGAAATAACCACCGCGTTGACAGCTTGGCGGCGTTCTGGTTTGTTTTGTCTCCTGGGACCATACACAGCACTAGCTTCCTTCTTGAAGGGATTCTTTTCAGTATTTGAGGAGGCACCCTTCTGTATCTTCCCCGATTTGATACCAGCTTCGATCCTCTCACCAGTCAGGATTAGGTCTATAAACCCAGCAGAGGAATTACCAATGAGATGGTTGAAGAATGGACCAGATAGGGTCCCCAAGAACATGTCCACTAGTTCATGATCCGTCAATGGTGGCTGCACCCTGCCAGCCAGGTCTCTCCATTTCTGTGCGTACTCCTTAAAACCTTCTCCCGATCCTAGTGACATACCCTGGAGTTGGGTACGCGTAGGAGAGAAGTCGGAATTGTACTGATACTGCTTGTAAAAAGCAGTATCCAAGTCCTCCCAGTTACGAATGTTGGTTCCATCCAGCTGATAGAACCATTCGAGATGAGTCCCTGAAAGACTCTCCTGGAAGAAATGGATCCATAAGTTCTTGTCTTCAGTGTAAGGCTGGATCTTCCTTACATAAGAGCGGAGGTGCATTTTAGGACAGGAAGCCCCGTCGTACTTCACAAAGGCTGGCGCCTTGAACTTGTGTGGGATCACCACCCCAGAAGATAACCCCAAGTCTCCAAAATCCAACCCAGGTACACGTTGAATTTCCATAGCATTTAGTCGGGCCTCCAACTGTTTGTACCGGTCCTCAGCAGGAGGGTACTGTTCATCATTGAAATCTGTCTCTGTGTCAGAGACCACATGACTAGGAACCTCTCTCCCTTGGTGACTGCCTTCCCCCACAGATGGAGTAGTCCTCTCAGCTTCATTCTGCAGTGTATTCCCGAGTCTGCGTCCAATGTTGAACAACATAGTCCTCTTCTTCTTCTTCTTCTTCAAGAGCAAAGCCTTCAACTCCTGTTGTCCCTGGGCCAAGTTCATGACCATCTCTTGAAACTGAGCGTTCTGGGCCTGGAGGGCCTTGATAGCTTGTTCATTAGTTGATTCAGGATTCATGATGATTGAGTGCTGAAATAAACAGCGAAGAAGATTAAGCAACCTGTAGAAAAAGGGTACCTGTGATGCATATGATGAATGAAATGCGTATGAATTATGTTTTCAAAGAAAATCGGGAATCAACTTTGTAGACAAAAGGAACACACTTTATTAGATTTAAACTTTGGAATTTAAATTGTTCAACAAATTTCCCTTAGGCGTTACAGGAATGAAAAATACTGAAAAGGAAATAAAAGCTGTAAAGGAAACATCCAAAGCCCATCAGTGCTCCCATGGCCTCCTCTTCTCAGTACGGATGTAGTCATTCATGATCCGCTCGTTCTCCAATTGCTTGGTCAGCTTCTGGATCTTCTGTTCCTGTTCGTTGAACTTTTCCCGATAATAATCCCGCTCTTCCTGTAGTTGCGCCCAAGACCTCTTTAGGGTATCAACATCAGTGGGTATCTGAGGAGGGAGTATAGTTGGAAGAACCCCGTCTCTATCAGGAATTTCAAGAATGATAGGCCTGACAGCTTCATATGGCATACCTAACTTCTGAGCACGGATGCAGACCCATCTGTAATAGGGTTCCATTGGTAGAGAAGTCTTCGGTCCCAACTCATGTGGGTCAGCTTTGTGAATTCTGTCCCAAGCTTTGATGAATCTACGGCACAGTTCGTCACTATCTTCCTGAAACTCAAAACTGATGTGAGGTACCAACATCTCATGGGGCCCTGCTCTTCCGGCTCTTCCAAATTGACGGAGAGCTAAACATGGATTATGAGAGATTCCTCCCTGGGTACCGATCAATGGAACATTAGGATACTCTCCGCAACGATCGATAACAGCCACCTCATCTAAACCTCTGAGAGTCCAAATGATGTCATTATCAGTGAGAGACATTAACCTATGAGCCCAGCCTCTCCCTTCTTGGTTCTTTAGCACTAACTTGGGGAGGTGCGAAATAAATGACCTCACTAACAAAGGAGCACAACACCACAGAGTTCCCCGTCTTCGGGCAGTACGGGCATAGAGTTGTTGCAGGATATCACCCAAGAGAGTGGGTACAGGGTTCCGAGACATGAAGATCCTTATGGCATTGATATTGACAAAGTTATCAGGATTTGGAAACAATACCAGACCGTAGATTAAGAGAGCCAGAATGTCTTCATACGCCCTGAAGTCTAAGTCATTCCAGAAACTGTTAGCTTTACCAATCAAAAACTTAGCCAAGAAGCCCTTAACTCCCCTTCTAGTCACCCAGTTGTCCATTACCTCCTTGTTGGTCAAAGGAAGGGCTGCTGCAACCTCCTCAAGTCTGAGAGCCTTTTCCCAGCCAGTGAAGGGAGTCTGATCCAAGATAGGGATACCAAGCAAATCAGAGAATTCTTCCAGGGTAGGGACCAGCTGGAAGTCTTTAAAGGTGAAGCAATGGTACAGGGGATCATAAAATTGGGTCAGGACACTCATCAATTGTTGGTCCCACTTTGAAGTGACTAAACCGAGAAGAGAACCATGCCTCTGGATGAAGGAAGCAGTGTTTGGAATTCTGTCAACCAACTCTTTAAGAAAATCAGGTGGGTGAACAAAGTTGAGCCGGATAGTGTTCCTTCGCACAGGCATCATGATGTCCTACAAAACAGAGCAAAGGTGAAACCCTCTTGTCTTTGAAATAGGTCAGTCCTTATGCAGGATGCATGAAATGGTATGATGGTATGATGTTATGGTAAAGCACACCACAAGTATTCACAAAGGCAAACATGATAAGGCACACAAGTCACACCAGACAGCCCTTAGAGTTTAGGCCAGCATGAAGTTCAGGTAATACCCTCTTTCAGTTTCGTTGGTTAAGACCTGTGCTATCAAAAGTAACCTGGTTCTAGAGGATCCCAATATCACTGACTACCCTCAATCGGTCATAACTCCAGCGTCGCAATCTTTTCTTGCAGCCAGAACCATCGCGAGAGTTTAGCCTCAATGGGTGTAGCATACTGCTACTGTTCTATGGCCAAGTTGGGTCACATTAGGGTTCTAAGGTCGGTTGGTGCTTAATGACTCCTCAGAAGACCCATATTCTCCTCGTTGCAACACAAGGGATATCAGTACAGACCAAGGTGCCACACCAACGTAGCCACTGCTTCACCCGTGTCGGTCTATGCCGGACAGGTCCCTTACAACTTATGCTACCTAAAAGGGTATCCCCAGATCCGGGTTAGGATCTATGAAACTCCGATGCAAAGCCCATAAATATAAAACAATCAGAGAAAAGCAATTGAAAACATAAGTATGATCTAATCCTAAGGTACACCTCACTTATAGTATCCCCAGCAGAGTCGCCAGTTCTGTGATCGGTGGAAATAGAACTGACTGTTTTTTTAAGCTGGTATCACGAAATGTTGCGGAAGCAAGAGTCGCCATCGTCTTTTATGTTCTCCAACATGGAAAGGACAAAAGCACAGCAAAATTCCTTCTTTGAGAATGTTTCTCGGTTCGGGAGGTAGATTTATAGAAAGGGAAGGTATTAGCACCCTTTCTATCCGTGGTTATCCACGGGCTCTTAGGTACTTGCTGTTATGTTTTCAAAATATGTTTTCTTTTCAAGTGTGAGTGGGTTTTGAAAAAAAGTTTCGTTTGAAAAATTTCTAAGTAACTCTTGTATCTGTCCTCAAGAGTGTATGAAAAATTTGTTTGAAAACTTTTAGAAAGTGTGGGTGCGAAAAGTATTTTGTTTGTTTTTGAAAAGAGAAAGTACCCATGAGATCTACCTACTCTAAGGAATTAGGCTGTGTAAGAGTCTTTTAGATAGTGCTATCCCGCCATTGAGAGGTAGGTAGCACCATCGTTGGAGGTGTTCGGGTGAATTCGATTAAGGGACAGTGTGGTCACCGAAGCAACGGTAGGACATCTTAGAAGTAACCCAAATGTCCTAGATCCTTTTTTTATCCGAGGCAACCGTTTCGAGGCAACTGGATCTTAGACAGGAGGGCGACCTCTAAGACACCCTATACTTGATAACCACGTTTCGAGGCAACGAGTGAAGCGTACCCTAGGAGTGGCATGTGCTTTGTGTGTTGTGTTTCAGTTAAGGTTATCTTGTACATGTTATTTGTGAGCTACGGATTAATTTTATTTACTTACATTCTTTCATGCATTGTTAACAGTTAGGAGTGCGGAAAATTAAAGTGCGGGAATGTAAAGCTACGCTATTACAAGGCGCGGGTGTATACATCGCCAAAAAAACAAAGACCCGTTTTGATAAAGTGCAGAAAGTAAAGAAAGCAATAAACCTAATTACTATTACATTCTTGAAGCAGTTACATAATAATCAAAATATAAAAAATACACGCGAATAAAAATTAATCAGGAACGTCCTAAGGGTGTTGACCCTTTTAAGAAAAGAAATGATTTTTTTTGTCTTTTTTGTGATTAAATGAAATTAAAACTAATGATTAATCTAATTAATTAATTTATTAAAAAAATGTTTTTGTATTTTTATGCTTTTTAATGAAATAAAATAAAAGGAAATAAAATTAAAAGTTAATAAAAACCTAATTCTAAATTTATTTTAGTTATTAAGAAAAAAGGTTAAAGTTACCTAATTAAAACTAATTCAATTTATTAGTATTTATTTACAAAAATAAAGTGGAATTAATAATAATAATAATATTAGTTCTTTTTTTGATTTTTTTATAGAAAAAAAGAAAATTAATTATGTTAATAGTTAATAAAAGGGAAAAAAAATAAATAAGACAAACAAAATATAAAAATGACAAAATTAAAAATTGCAAACCCAAGGGGGGGTTTTGGGCCAGATTGGGGGGTTCTGAATTGAATTGTGAGGCCCATTTGTACAAAGCTCGTTGACTTTCTGGACTGCCTGCGCCTGTGTTGACTCATGAGCATGGTGCTCATCATTTTCTGGCCCTTGGATCTGCTTCTGAGGCCACTTGGCGCCCTCCTGGATGAGGTGTATGATATGCCTTCTTTTGGAATGCTGCAAGCAAGTATGAGAAGAAAAATAATATAACGCGTTAGGGGGACCTGGGGATCGAACCCAGGTCCCAAAGATTACCAAACACGTTGCCAACCACTACACCACTCATGCGCGTTTGTTAATATAATGGCCACTAAATATATTATTCAAAAACAAAGGTACAGTCTGGAAACACAAAAAAGGCGCGTCATGTTTGAATGACCCATTCCCATCATTCCACGTAATCATCTTCTTCATCTTTTCCTGTAAAATAAAAACAAGATAGCGGGGGTTTTTAACCCCCACTAACTACAACGACAAAAAATAGCGAATAGAGTTAGGGATAACATAAAAAAGGTGCGATGGTATCAATGGATTCGTCTTGTCCTGACGAGTTTGACCATATATGTCTTGAGGTCTAATTTTACACTATGTGAAAAACCCCAATTCAAAAGCTTTGAAACCCTAGAACTCGTTAATGGTAGTTTCGATTCCAGGGCATAATAATCAAATTAAATTATATAGAAAGCTTCGTATGGGTCCTGTGAACATAATACAATCAATGAAAAATGTTAAAAACCCATGAATTGATGATTGTGATTTTGAAAAAAGAAGGTGAACCGTATGACTGTGTAGCACGAGTTCTTGAGTGTTAGGACTTGTTTATGCTTGCAATAGGTTCCTGGCAATGCTGGGAACGTGTTTGGATCAAAAGAAACGCTTGAATTGCACTGGAAGATTGATTTCAGTTTGTGACTTTTCTTTGGAATTTTGGAAATTGGTTTTGCTCTCTCAGTGGTTTCTAGGTCGTGATTCATGTATGAGAGGCTTGCATATATGGTTATGAATGTAATCAAGTGACTTTAGGAGCCTTAAAACCAATGCAATGATGTTTGAGATTTTTCCATAACCACCATTAAAGAACTTGCCATTTTTGTTCAAAATTTGAATTTCATGCTCATAATAGGCTTGGCACGAATTTGGTATGTGACTTATGATGCATCAAGGTCATTCAAACCACAAGATATCCTTTGATTAATTTTTTTGATTTTTATTTGAATTTTATGGATTTAAAATGAATTAAATCAATAAAATTAAATAAAAAATAGAAAAATTAATTTTTAATCTTGAAATAAATCATGGGACACGTGGGTGGCATGGAAAAGCTGAATCAAGTGGGAAAAGTGGGCCCTTTTGTTAAAAATTGAAGTTTCAAGGGTAGTTGACTTTTGCCATTTCACAAAAATTTCCCAACTTCTCCAATGCATATCTTGCTCAATTTTGAACATATGAACATGTTCTTGGACATTTTGGAAAGGTCTTGAAGTCCTCTAACCAATGCCTTTAGTCCCATGTCATTTGGATTTACCAATCGCAAGTTATGGTCTTTGACTTAAAGGGCCTTTTTGTTGACTTTTGAAAATGACCTATAATGTTGAAATTGATAACTTTTTGTGAGAGAATTTCTTGGACTTGGAATGTGAAGATGAGTTGTAGGAAATATCATCCCCTTCAAAATGAGCATTGGATGGGATTTTTCTGATGAACCATGAAAAAGTTATGCCTTGGTCAAGTTACAGTTGACTTTTCAGCTGTCCCAAAATAGAAACTTTTGACACCTTGATGATTTTTGAGCCATTCTTGTGAAATCATGGTCAAGATTTGACCAAATGATGATTGTGGCTTCAAAATAAGATGTTGACCAAATTTTTTGACTTTTGACTGCCAAATGACCATTTTTCCCCTATAGTTGATTGTGAGGCAATTAGGGTTTTTGACTGAGCAACTTGACCTTGTGAGCCTTGAAACTTGACATGATGGTGCTTGACAATGTATATGAGCATATGGGACTTGATTGAGCCCTTTAAAACCTCAACTTCCTTGCAAGAACCAAAACCCTAATTTGACTGGCTTAGGAGGGTGCTTGACTGTGTAGCCCTTGAGTAGACTTTGAACCCTTTGAGGTGATGCTTGTCAAAACTTTGAAGAATATGGGAGGGAAAATTTTGGGGTACAACAACAGGCCTCCTTCCTAGCTTCACAAAGTTGTTGTACTTTGCCCTAAGTTTGTGGAGTTGGTATGCTGCAGAAAGCTTGGTGCAATGCTCAAGAGAAACAAATTGACATAAAGCCAACTTTACCAAAGTGGCAATGCTACCTTTTTGCCATTTTTAGGTTAATTCAATGTGTAATCTTCCATTGATCAGAATAGTGCCTTAAACCATTGAGTTTGCATTCAATTTTTGAGTGTGGAAGGGTTTAGATACCTGTAAGCAAGTACAATCAAAGCTGGATAGAAATTGCAACTTGTAGCAACATGAAAAATGCCATGGATCAAAGTGATTTTTTGCCAAATTCAAACCTTCGATTCTCCCTTACCACAAATGATTTTGGAGAGTTCTTGGACATTTTGGAAAGCTTGTAACATGCTCTACAATCCTTATTTGAAATGCATTTTTAGATTCCAAGTGGAACTATGTGAAAAATTGCCATGAAGATAGGTCAAAATCCTGCCTAAACTAGGGCAAAATTTCACTAAGTTAAAAGTTCCATGGACCCTTATTCCAGAAATCATAACTTGAGATCCAAGCATCCTTTGGGAGAACTTTGTGAATAAAAGTTGTATATTATTTGGAGGACTACAACTTTCATGTTTGAAGTTTTGTTTGAATCCAAATTCATCATGGTGAAAATGTTGGGCAAAGTTGGGGAAAAATAAGAAAATTTCATAACTTAGAAAATTTCTAAGTTATGAAATTTTTCAATCTTAAACCCTAATTTGCAAAATTAGGTTTCTTGATGAACAAGTTTCATGTTTTGACACATCTTGATGAAAAATGACCCTTGGAACTTGATTTTGACCAAAAAGTCAAAGTTTGACTTTTCAGTGTACAATTGATTTTTGATCAGTTGACTTGAAAATTCATCTGTCAATCCAGTGCTTTTGAGATATTTTGAACCTTGTGATTAGGTCAAGATGATTCCATTGAGTCCTTGAATACATGGTTGAACCCAATTTGCCATTGGCTAGGTTAAAAATCAGAAATTGCCCTTGTGCAGTCAAAACCCTAAAAATGACCATTTTGCCCTTTTGATGATCTGATCAAATTTCTTGAGGAGTTATGGTCCAAACATGATCAAATGGTTCATATGAGCCTATAATGTTGATGTGGATAAAAAATTATGAGGTTTGACTGTAAATTGGCCACAGTTGACTTTTTCTCCAATACAGCTGATTTCTAGGTCAATTGTCCAATTGACTGGGAAAAAATTTGATTAAAGGCTTGAAACTTGGTATGAGCAATCTTATAAGTCCAATATGAAGCATGAAAGTCACTTGGAGCATTGGAAGTCCAAAAATACCTTTGCAAACTCAAACCCTAATTTCAGGTTAATAGTGCAAAGAGATGTCTTGAGCAGAGCAAACCCTAATCCTGTCTGGAGTCCAAAGAGTCTCGTGAGGGGAAATCTTGATAAAATGAGAGGGAAAATTTTGGGGTACAACAGCTTCCCATGTTCAATCTTCTTGAACCTGAAGAGTTAGATTGGCGAGTTTTACTTTCGTGACTCGAAGGTAAAAGAGGATTGGACACTAGAGTGTCCGTAAATTTGCACTCGTCAAGATATAGTTGAAGAAATGGGCTTAAAGATGCCGTGTGGTGTTTGATAGAATCTGGCTGGAGATGGGCTTAGAGATGCCATCCAAAATTTTTGTTGAATATCAGGAGAACGAACATCAGAATGGTATCTGTATCTGGAACGTATCTGAGTTGTATCTGGAGATTGAATTTGTATGAGCAATGGAATGGCTTCCGCGTCTGGAGCGTATCTGAGCTGTAACTGTATTTGATTCTTGAATGAATATCAGAATGACTGCCATGTCTGGAGTGTATCTGTATTGTATCTGAATCTGAAATCTAAATAAACGACATAATGACATCCATGTATGGAGCATCTCTGGGCTGGGGAAATGTTTGAATGAGTGACAGAATGGCTACCATGTTTGGAGCGTATCTGGACTGTATTTGAAGTTGAGATTTGTATGAGTAGCAGAATGACTTCCATGTCTGGAGTGTATCTGAACTGTAACTGGGATCTGAATAAGTGACAGAATGACTTCCTTGTCTAGAGTGTATCTGGACTTGAAATAGATAGCTGAATCTGAATGAGGAATAGAATGGCTTCCGTATCTGGAGCATGTCTAGACTGTATCTTGACTTTGAAATTCTGAATAAGTAATAGAATGACCTCCGTGTCTGGGGTGTATCCATATTGTATATGAATAAGAGATTTGAATGAGTAATAGAATGACCTCCGTGTCTGGGGTGTATCCATACTATATCTGAAATCTTCGAATATTTGTTAAAGGTAGCTTTTAATCTTATCCTGAAAAGGATAAAATGTTGGCTGAAACACAAAGTTATGTTGTATGACATGTGTGACGCAATAAAATGTGTTTTATCAATGTTTAGGATATATGAATGTAATGTATGCGCATGTAAACTGATTAGCTGTCTTGCTGAGGAAAATAAATCCTTGATAGCGGGAGATAATAAAATCCTTGACTGCTGCCGGGGAAAATAAATCCTTGACCGCTGCTGGAGATTCAAAATCTTTGATTGCTGAAGATGAGAAATCCTTGGACCACTGTTGGGGATTGGAAAATCCTTGGCAACTAGTAGGGATTAACAAGAACTTTGACAAACTCTGCGGGGATGTGGGAATCCATTAAGTCTGCTTGAGAAACCTGCTTGGGGAATCCAAAGAACTTCGATGACTATAGCTGGGGAGTACACCAATGGGAATCCTTACTCGGCTGGGGAATAGGGAAACTCCGAAGACCTTTACTAGAGATCAGACAAAAGAAAACCTTGATCTGCTAGAGAATAAGGAAAACTCTGATGGCTTCTGCGGAGAATAAGAATGAGAAACTTCAATCTTATGGGGAATTGAAACCTTGGAGGCTTTACTGGAGAAGTGAGAATGAGAATCTTTGATCTGTAGGAGATTAAAAATTCTGACAAGCTCGTGCTGGGGAGTCATGAAGACTCTGGCAACTTCACTGGGGAATCCAGACTGAGAATCTTCAATCTGCTAGGGGAAAATAAATCTCTGGGGCCTTCAAATTTTGAGAACGAGAATCTTCATTTTGTTGGGGAGTAAAACTCTGTGGGGAATAGTTACACTTCTGGGGAGATTGGGACTCTGAGGGGAAAGGTTTATTCCTGTTTTGGAAGAAAAACTCAAGAGCTTGGGTTGTCTTCCAATCTACTGGGGAATCATCTTTAGTTTGGGATAAAAGCTAACTGTCATCTGGTTGATTCTCAAACTTTAAGACAACTTAATGGTGAATCCGGGGAAACTGGATGGTTTCTGTTGTGGATTGATAGTTGGAATTTTGACTTCGTTGGGGAAGAAGGTTTCATCTTTTGCTGGGGATTTATGACCCAAAGTTTTTGCTCCGCTGAGGATTTTGACTCTGATTAGAATTAAAGGTTTGAAATATGAATCCGCCAGGGATTGGGAGTTTAAAGTTTCGACTTTGGCGAGGATTTCGAAATTTAACTCCACTGGGGGTATGTATTTCAAGGTTGTATCTCCGTTGGGGATCTAGGTGATGTACTGAAGGGGATTTCTTTTGGAATAGCCTAAAGACGTTTTCCCATCCTTTCATCCTGTCAGCAATTATCTTTTCACATTTCGTTTATTTGTAAACATTGATTATATTCAAATGCATATGCTCATTTAATAAACCATTGGACGTTTTCAAATAAAACATAAGTGTAAAGAAAAAGAAAAGGCAAATAGTTTTCTGCACTTTGAAGTATCTTTGTATTAACTTTCTGTAAGTATCTTGTACAAAGGAGACAGACATCCTAGTAAGAGAATGTTGTCGTAAAAATTGAGAAAAATTTATACAAAGAAAGATGGTTTTGTGTAAAATTCCATGGGGTTCCCATTCTGCTATAGCCTTCATAACTCTGAATATCTTTTTCATTCGTTGCTTTGTCCGACGATGATTGGATTGATCAGAAGCCCGGAGTTTGTCTTGTGAAGAGATTATCCTTAAAGTGATCCAATGAGACATAGTCATACGCTTTAATTCCCTAACTTTTGCCTAGACCGCCCTTTCAGGTTTTCAGTCCACCGGGAAACCCTTTTTTGCACAAGTCGCCCTTTCGGGTTTTCAACTTGCCGGGTGTACAGATTTTTTTGATTTTATCCCTAATTTTTGCCTGAACCGCCCTTTCGGGTTTTCGATTCACCCGAATGCCCATTTTTGCCCAAGTCTCCCTTTCGGGTTTTCAACTTGTCGGGTCATTAATGCGTAGTATCTTTTGACTATGTCGGCGTTCGCAGGGTGCGGCAGGTCGTCGCCGTCCATGGTGGTCAGGATCATTACCCCAGCAGAAAATATTTTTTTGATCACAAATGGTCCTTCGTAAGTAGGAGTCCACTTGCCCCTGGGATCACTTTGCGGCAAGATGATCCGCTTGATTACAAGATCCCCGACTAGATATACTTGGCGTCTGACTTTCTTGTTGAATGCCTTGATCATCCGTTTCTGATACACCTGACCTTGGCAAACAGCAGTAAGTCGTTTTTCATCAATCAAGTTAAGTTGATCAAGCCAGGTCTGAATCCAATCGTCTTCACTCAAACCAGCATCTTTCATGATTCTCAAGGAGGGAATCTGAACCTCGATAGGCAAAACAACTTCCATGCCGTATACCAAAGAAAAAGGTGTTGCCCCAGCTGATGTTCGTGTCGTGGTACGGTACCCGTGCAGTGCAAACGGTAATATCTCATGCCAGTCTTTGTAGGTGACTGTCATATTTTGTATGATCTTCTTGATATTTTTGTTCGCAGCTTCGACAACACCGTTCATCTTAGGCCGATAGGGAGATGAATTGTGATGTTGAATCTTGAACTGATCGCACAGAGCGGTGATCATAGTGTTGTTCAGGTTTGTACTATTGTCAGTGATAATCCTGTCAGGGATACCATACCGGCAAATGAGGTTCTTCTTGATGAAGCGGGCAACCACGTTCTTTGTAACGGAGGCGAAGGAAGCTGCTTCAACCCACTTGGTAAAGTAATCAATGGCCACCAGGATAAAACGGTGTCCATTGGATGTTGTAGGCTTGATCTCTCCAATCATGTCGATTCCCCACATCGCGAATGGCCAAGGAGCTGTTAAGACGTTGAGAGGAACTGGAGGTATGTGTAATTTGTCGGCATAGATTTGGCATTTGTGACAAGTACGGGAATGTTGATGACAATCAGCTTCCATGGTAGACCAGTAATAGCCTTCCCGCAGAATCTTCTTAGCCATCGCATGTCCACTAGAATGGGTGCCAAAGGTACCATTATGCAGTTCAAACATAATTTGTTCAGCTTCCACCTTGTCCACACAACGGAGCAGAATGCAATCGTGATTGCGTTTGTATAGGATACTGTGACCGGTGGAAATAGAACTGACTGTTTAAAGCTGGTTTCGTGAAATGTCGCGGAAGCAAGAGTCGTCACCGTCTTTTATTTTCTCCAACATGGACAGGACAAAAGCACAGCAAAATTCCTTATGAGAATGTTTCTCGGTTCGGGAGGTAGATTTATATAAAGGGAAGGTGTTAGCACCCTTTCTATCTGTGGTTATCCACGGGCTCTTAGGTACTTGCTCTTATGTTTTCAAAATTTGTTTGCTTTTCAAATGTGAGTGGGTTTGAAAAAGTTTCTTTGAAAGATTTCTGAATAACTCTTGTATCTGTCCTCAAGAGTGTTTGAAAATTTTGTTTTGAAAGCTTTTGAAAGTGTAAGGTGTGAAAAGTAATTTGTTTATTTTTGAAAAGAGCAAGTACCCATGAGTCATCTACCTACCCTAAGGAATTAAGCTGTGTAAGTGTCCTTTAGGTAGTGCCATCCCACCATTGATAGGTAGGTAGCACCATCGTTGGAGGTGTTCGGGTCAATTCGATTTTAGGGACAATGTGGTCACCGAAGCAACAAATAGGACACCTTAGAAGTAAACCTAATGTACTAGATCCTTTTTAATCCGAGGCAACCGTTTCAAGGCAACTGTTTCGAGGCAACTGTTTTGAGGCAACTAGATCTTTGGACTAAAGGTGACCTCTAAGACGTCCTATACTTGATGACCACGTTTCGAAGGCAACGAGTGAGGCGTACCCTAGAAGTGGTGTGTGCATTGTGTGTTGTTTTCAGTTTAATGTTTGTCTTTGTAATTAGTGAGCTACGAGTTGTTTTTATTTACCATACATTCTTGCATGCAAGTTTAGCAGTTAAGGGGTGCGGAAAGTAAATTGCGGAAACATAAATCCTACGCTATTACAAGGCGCGGGTCTATACATCACCAAAAATTACAAAGACCCGTTTTTTAGTAAATGAGTACGGAAAGTAAATAAAAACAGTAAAAGTCCTAATTACTATTACATGTCTTGGAAGCAATTACATAATAATAAACTGTGCGCGAATAAAAATTAAATCGGAATGTTCTAAGGGTGTTGACCCTTTTAAGAAAAGAAATTGATTTTTTTTTGTCTTTTTGTCAATTAAATGCAATTAATTAAATAATTAAACTAATTAATTAAAAGAAAATATATTTTTGTTTTTTATGTTTTTTTGAAATAAAAGAAATGAAATAAAATTAAAAGTTAACTTTACCTAATTCTAGACCTATTTTAATTATTTAAGAAAAGGAATTAAAATTGCCTAATTAAACTATTTTAGTTAATGTTTATTTACAAAATAAAATAATAATAATAATAATAATGTTAATTCTATTTTTTTTATTTTTTATGAAAATGTGTTAATTGGTTAATTTGTTAATAATAATAAAATAAAAAAGGTTAGAAATTAAATTGGAAAATAAAAAATGAAAAGAAAAGAATAAACCAAATGGAGGGGGTATTGGGCCAGGAATGAGGGTGTGTTGTTGAAACTGTGGCCCATTGAACCTTCAGCTCGTTGACTTTCTTGGATTGCCTATAGCACGCTCTGACTGAGCACATGGTACTCTTGCTTTTTGGGCCTTTAGATCTGCCTTGATGACACCTGGCTGCTTGGATCTGTGGGGCTCATGGTGTCCAGCGCTTGGAATGCTGCACAGGAAAGCTTTTGGAAAAATAATATGGAAATTATAAGGGGACCTGGGAATCGAACCCAGGTCCCAACGTTTACCAAACACACTGCCAGCCACTACACCAAATGCATTTAGTTGTAAACTTAATAAGCAACGAATATTATATAGTACAAACGCATTATATGCTAAAACGTGCGCGTGAATTTGAATGCACCTATGCCTGGCTGCCACGCAGTCATCTTCAAGCTTTTTTCTGCAAACACAAAACATATAGCGGGGGTTTTAAACCCCCACAAAATACAGGCATATTGATAATAGCGATTAGCAATTCATGAAGCATAAATTAGGCGCGAGGTGTCCATCAAAATCGCCTTGAGCTTCTGAGTTTGACCATGCCTGTTTGGGGTTCCAATTTTACAGCATATAAAAAAGCCCAATTCTAAAGCTCTGAAAACCTAGAAATTGCTAATGGTAACTTTCAATCCAGGGCGCCATTCTCAAATTAAATCATGTGGAACGCTTTGTATTGATCCTGTAAACATGATGCTATCAACAAAAAGTGTTAAAAAATGCATGAAATGTGATATATAAATTTGAGAAAAAATGAAAACCGTGTGGGTGGTATGGCGTGATTCCTTGAGGTTCTGCGCTTGATTTTGATTGCCAAAGGTTGCTGGTGATGCAAGGAGTCTATTGGAATCCAAATGGAAGCTTGAATTGTACTGCAACTAGGTTTTCAGTTTGTGATATTTTCTTTCAAAATTTTGAAATGGCTTATGCTCTCTATGGCTCTCTGGGTCGTGTATCTGTATTGGGAAGCTTGCATATATGTTATGTAATGAGTATCCATCCAAATAATGGTCATTGAAGCCTTGCAATAATGTTTTGGATTATGCCATGAACTCCATTGAAACAACTTTCCATTCTTGTGAAAATTTGAATTTTTGTGCCCATATAGGCCTTGCACGAATTTGGAAGGTATTTCAAGGTGTATCAAAGCTATTCAACACAAAATATATCCCTCCATTAATTTCTTTGATTTTTATTTGAATTTTAAAGATTTAAAATGAATTAAATCAAATAAAATTAAATAAAAATGAAAAAATTAATTTTAAATCTTGAAATAAATTGTGGGACACGTGGGAGGCATGGCCAAGCTGAATCAAGTGGAAAAAGTGGGCCCCTTTTGTCAAAAATGAAATTTCAAGGATAGTTGACTTTGGTCTTTTCACAAAAATTTCCCAACTTCTCCAATGCATATCTTGCTCAATTTTGAAATTATGAACATGTTCTTGGACATTTTGGAAAGGTCTTGAAGTCCTCTAACCAATGTATTTGGTCCCATGTCATTTTGATTTACCAACCTCAAGTTATGGTCTTTGACTTAAAGTGCCTTTTTGTTGACTTTTGAAAATGACCTATAATGTTGAAATTGATAACTTTTTGTGAGGGCATTTCTTGGACTTGGAATGTGAAGATGAGTTGTAGGAAATGTACTCCCCTTCAAGATGAGCATTGGATGGGATTTTTCTGATGAACCATGAAAAAGTTATGCTTTGGTCAAGTTACAGTTGACTTTTCAGCTGTCCAAAAATAGAAACTTTTGACACCTTGATTATTTTTGAGCCATTCTTGTGAAATCATGGTCAAGACTTGACCAAATGATGATTGTGGCTTCAAAATAAGATGTTTGACCAAAAATTTTGACTTTTGACTGCCAAATGACCATTTTGCCCCTACAGTTGACTGTGAAGCAATTAGGGTTCTTGACTGTGCAACTTGACCTTGTGAGCCTTGAAACTTGACATGTAGATGCTTGACAATGTGTATGAGCATATGGGACTTGATTGAGCCCTTGAAAATCTCAACTTCCTTGTGGGAACCAAAACCCTAATTTTGACTGGCTCAGGAGGATGCTTGACTGTGTAGCCCTTGAGTAGACTTTGAACCATTTGAGGTGATGCTTGGCAAAACTTTGAAGATTATGGGAGGGAAAATTTTGGGGTACAACAGTTGCCCCTGTTCAATCTTCTTAGACTTGAGGATGTAGATTGGCTTGTGTGCCTTTCGTGATCCGAGGGTGGAAGATGATTGAACACTAGAGTGCCCATAAATTTGCACTCACATAGTAGAGTGTTAGAAGTGTGATGGCGGGGAATGGGCTTACAGATGCCATTTAGAGAGATGGTGGATAGGAGGATGGGCTTATAGATGCCATCTGGAGGTGTGACAGAACCTTGTCGGGAATGGGCTTATAGATGCCATTTGGAACTGTAATGGGAGGATGGGCTTATAGATGCCATCTAGATGTCGATTGCGTAAGAGATTCCTTAGTGAGAACTTGCGTACCTGAGAAAGAAAGATAATTACCTAGCCTGTTACAGGGGTTGATCTTCGAACTCTTCATTCAGACATGCCCTGGCTGGATACAGGAATCGAATCTACAAACTCTTCGGACATGCCCTGGCTGGATACAGGAGTCGAATCTGGAAATAGTCGTCAACAGATATGCCCTGGCCGGATACAGGAATCGAACCTTCAAACTCTTCAGACGTGCCCTGGCAGGATACAGGAATCGAGTCCGGAAAATAGTCGTCAACAGATACACCTTGGCAGGATACAGGAATCGGATCTTCAAACTCTTCAGACGTGCCCTGGCAGGATATAGGAATCGAGTCCGGAAAATAGTCGTCAACAGATACACCCTGGCAGGATACAGGAATCGGATCTTCAAACTCTTCAGACGTGCCCTGGCAGGATACAGGAATCGAGTCCGAAAAATAGTCGTCAACAGATACACCTTGGCAGGATACAGGAATCGGATCTTCAAACTCTTCAGACGTGCCCTGGTAAGATACAAGAATCGAGTCCGGAAAAAAGTCATCAACAGATACACCCTGGCAGGATACAGGAATCGGATCTTCAAACTCTTCAGACATGCCCTGGCAGGATACAGGAATCGAGTCTGGAATTAGTCGTCAACAGATACACCCTGGCAGGATACAGGAATCGGATCTTCAAACTCTTCAGACGTGCCCTGGCAGGATACAGGAATCGAGTCTGGAAAAATAGTCGTCAACAGATACACCCTGGCAGGATACAGGAATCGGATCTTCAAACTCTTCAGACGTGCCCTGGAAGGATACAGGAATCGAGTCTGGAATTAGTCGTCAACAGATACACCCTGGCAAGATACAGGAATCGGATCTTCAAGCTCTTCAGATGTGCCCTGGCAGGATACATGAATCGAGTCTGGAATTAGTCGTCAACAGATACACCCTGGCAGGATACAGGAATCAGATCTTCAAACTCTTCAGACGTGCCCTGGCAGGATACATGAATCGAGTCTGGAATTAGTCGCTCACAGACATGCCCTCGCTAGTTACAGGTATCGAATCTGGAATTGCGACAGTTGATAGTAATTATCGTTGTATTGACTTTTGTCCTGAAAAGACAAAATGTTAGTCGTATGCGATGTCATGATGTATGAAATGCGTGATGTTCTCAAAATAAATGAGATTGTATGTTCATGATGCGTATGTGCATGCTATAATGTATGAAGATGTGACGTTTGTGAATGTATTTCTGTCTAGGAAGATAAATCCTTGAAGGGTGCCGGGAAGTTAACTCCTGGGCTTATGTTGAAGAGTAGCGTTCTTTGTTTCCACTGGGGATGATGGTTGCAAGAATACCGGTAGGAGAAGATGACTCCGTTGGGGAATAAACTTGGCGAAGAGATTACTCTGCGGGGAATACTCTGTGGGAAGAGATACTTCGCTGAGGTTTGATGATAACTCTGTTGGGGATACCGTTGATATGTTATGTTGGAAGATTTGATGAACTCCGCTGGGGGTAGGAAGACTTCGCCGGGGACGATCTTTCCGTGGCAATTGGCTGAGGATAACCCAGTTATATCCTGGTGGGGAGATAACCTTCTGAATAAAGCCGGGGAAAGGCGTTCGTATTCTGCAAGTGATAAGCTTCCAGAATCTACTGGTGAGATTGATTGAACTCTCCTGGGGAGACTTTTCAGATTGGACTGGGGACTGGCTCCACTGGATGTCCGGTATTTCGCCGGGGAACAATCTTAGATTAAGACTGCCGGGGATGCTTGTTAGGAATGTTTGTATACTCCGCTGGGGAATGTTGAGATCTTCTGGGGATATCCAACTTCCATAAGGCTGACTGTAGGCTAACTCTGCTTGGGGAGAGTGCTGACTTTCTGGAGATATTGTGCCTTTTCAGGGTTGATGGGAGACCAACTATGCTCGGGGAGAGTTGTTGAATCTTGTCTTACTTAACGGGGAGTGAAGGTATCCTGGTTACGTTCTTCAGCTGAACCTACCTTAGTACCTTGGCGGACAGAGCAACTAGATTGCTTAGACAACTCATTATTGCCCCTGTTTCTGATGTCACCTGTAATTAATCCTTTGTTTTGTATTCAAATATTTATGAGTTAGCAATTAGTGTCAAATGCATATATCACAATTGAACATTGGACGTTCTTCGCAAAACAAAACAGGAAAAGGAAAAACAATTGGCAATTGGTCTTAAAAGTGAATTTGTATTGATTTTTGAATTTGCCTGTAAATAGGCGTTTATGTACAAGAGGCTGACGTCCTAGTAAGAGGACGCCGCCAAACAACAGAGTTTATATAGTTTGTACAAAGAAAACAAAACAATTGTGTGAAAAAGTCCCACTGGGTTTCAACTCTGCTATCGCCTTTATGTCCTCAAGCGTCTCATCACTTTGCTGCTCAGTTGAAGATGAAGCTGACTGATTGGTGTCGTCTGAACTTGATAGTTGATACCAGATTCTGGATGCAAGGTGATCCAATGAGACATAGTATTATGCTTTAATCCCTAACTTTTGCCTGGACCGCCCTTTCGGGTTTTCAGTCCACCGGGATACCCATTTTTGCCCAAGCCGCCTTTTCAGGTTTTCGACTTGCCAGGTGTACAAATTTTTCATTTCATCCCTTATTTTTGCCCGAACCCTTTTGGTTCGCCGGGAAGCCCTTACTTTTGCCTAGGTGTGTCAACCTAGCGGGTCTTTTATCATGCGTAGTAACTTTTTACTATGTTTGCATTGGCGGGGTGAGGAAGGTCGTCACCGTCCATGGTGGTTAGAATCATGGCTCCTCCTGAGAAGACATGTTTAACCACAAATGTCCCTTCGTACGTAGGATTCCATTTTCCCCTGGGATCACTTTGAGGTAGAATGATGCGCTTGATTACCAGATCCCCAACTTGATACTCTTGTGGTCTGACTTTCTTGTTAAATGCCCTGATCATCCGTTTTTGATACGTTTGACCATGACAAATAGCAGTGAGTCTCTTTTCGTCAATTAGGTTTAACTGATCAAGTCGAGTCTGGACCCAGTCGTCTTCGTTCAGATCTGCATCCTTCATTATCCGGAGAGAGGGTATCTGGACTTCAATCGGCAAGACTGCCTCCATGCCATAGACCAAGGAAAAGGGAGTTGCCCCGGTTGACGTTCTTGCTGAGGTACGGTACCCATGAAGAGCAAACGGTAACATCTCGTGCCAATATTTATAGGTCACTGTCATCTTCTGCACAATCTTTTTGATATTCTTATTTGCTGCTTCGACAGCCACATTCATCTTCGGCCGGTAGGGAGAAGAGTTGTGGTGTTGTATCTTGAATTGCTTGCAGAGCTCAGTGATCATCTTGTTGTTGAGATTGGTACCATTGTCCGTAATGATCCTTTCCGGGACGCCGTATCGACAGATCAGGTTATGCCGAATGAATCGTGCTACGACGTTCTTGGTTACCGTAGCATAGGAAGCTGCTTCAACCCACTTTGTGAAGTAATCAATTGCTACTAGCCTGAAGCGATGCCCGTTTGATGCCGTAGGTCTGATCTCACCGATCATATCAATGCCCCACATTGCAAAAGGCCAAGGTGCTGTCAAGACATTCAGAGGTACTGGAGGAACGTGCACCTTATCAGCATAAATCTGGCACTTATGACACGTCCGAGAATGTTGGTAACAATCAGCTTCCATTGTGGACCAGAAATATCCTGCCCGAAGGATTTTCTTTGCCATGGTATGTCCACTGGAATGTGTTCTGAAGGTACCTTCATGTAGTTCTGCCATGATCTTTTCTGCTTCAGTCTTATCCACACAACGCAGTAAGGTTGAATCATGTTTTGCTTGTAGAGAATGCCGTTGCTGAGGAAGAACTTCGCTGCGAACCTTCTCAGAATTTTTTTGTCGTTGACAGATGCACCTTCAGGGTATTCTTGAGCTTCCAAGTACCTCTTCACCTCATGATACCTGGGTTTTTCAGTTACCACCTCAGCCTCAAGATCACAGCAATATGCAGGTTCGTCCAATTTCCAGATAATGATCCGGGGAGCCTCGTTGTCCCATTTGACTCTGAACATAGAAGACATCGTAGCCAGTGCGTCCGCCAACTGATTCTCCTCTCTTGGGAAGTGTTCAAAAGTTATCTCTGTGAAATGGGGGATCAATGTCTCAACACATTCTTTGTAAGGGATGAGGTTTGGGTGTTTCGTATCCCACTCGCCTTTGATCTGATTGATCACGAGAGCGGAATCTCCGAAGACACTCAGAAACTTGATCCTTAAGTCAATCGCAGCCTGAAGACCCATGATGCATGCCTCATACTCTGCCATGTTGTTGGTGCAGTTAAAACATAGTCGGGCAGTAAGTGGAGTATGAGTGCCTTTTGGGGATATGATCACAATGCCGATACCGTTACCCAAAGTGTTGGAGGCTCCGTCAAAGTGCATAGACCATCGGGATCCTTCCTCAGGTCCTTCATCCGGTCCAGGTACTTCACAATCAGTCACTACCATGATGTTCTCGTCTGGAAACTCAAAGTTCATTGACTGGTAGTCATCCACTGCCTGGTGTGCCAAATGGTCTGCCACTACACTTCCTTTGATTGCTTTCTGAGTCGTGTACTGGATGTCGTATTCTGTCAAGATCATCTGCCATCTTGCTATTCTTCCAGACAGAGCAGGATTTTCGAATATGTACTTTATTGGATCCATTTTTGAAATCAATAGAGTAGTGTGAGTCAGCATATACTGTCTCAGCCGGCGAGCAGCCCATACCAAAGCGCAGCAAGTTTTCTCGAGCAGTGAGTATCGGGTCTCACAGTCGGTAAACTTTTTGCTAAGGTAATAAATGGCGTGCTCTTTTCGGCCAGACTCGTCATGCTGCCCCAGCACACACCCCATTGAGTTGTCAAGTACTGTCAAGTATAGTATTAGAGGTCTCCCTTCAACCGGTGGCATAAGAATGGGTGGTTCTTGGAGATACTCTTTGTTTCTGTCGAAAGCGGCCTGACATTCATCGTTCCAACGTACTACTTGATCTTTCTTCAGTAGCTTGAAGATTGGTTCACAGGTAGCAGTTAAATGTGAGATGAATCGGGCAATGTAATTCAGACGTCCTAGAAAGCCTCTGACTTCCTTCTCTGTCTTGGGAGCTGGCATCTCTTGTATGGCTTTAACCTTGGCTGGGTCTACTTGAATACCTTTGTCGCTCACGACGAAGCCTAGCAACTTTCCAGATCTTACCCCAAATGTGCATTTGTTTGGGTTCAACCTTAGCTTGTACAACTTCAGACGGTCAAACAGCTTCTGTAAATGGTCAAGGTGTTCCTCCTCAGTTTGAGACCTTGCAATCATATCATCGACGTATACTTCAATCTCATGATGGATCATGTCATGAAATAAAGCAACCATGGCACGTTGGTAGGTTGCCCCAACATTTTTCAGTCCAGAAGGCATGACCTTGTAGCAGAAGGTGCCCCACTGAGTAACAAAGGTAGTCTTCTCCATGTCTTCAGGAGCCATCTTAATCTGATTATAACCTGAAAAGCCATCCATGAAGGAGAACACCTTGTGCTGAGCAGTATTGTCCACCAGAACGTCGATGTGAGGCAAAGGGAAATCATCCTTAGGGCTGGCCCTGTTCAAATCCCTGTAATCAACACACATTCGGACCTTACCATCTTTCTTTGGCACCGGAACCACGTTGGCAACCCACTGAGGGTAAGAAGTCACTGCAAGAAAACCGACGTCAAATTGTTTCATAACCTCAGCCTTGATTTTCTCGAAAATCTCAGGACGCATACGGAGGACCTTCTGTTTTTACTGGCGGGCAGTCTTCCTTGGTAGGCAAATGATGGACCACAATGTCGGTATCCAACCCAGGCATGTCTTCGTAAGACCAGGCAAAGATTTCCATGTAGTCATGCAGCATCTGGATCAGCCGTTGTTTCACACTGAGCTCTAGATTAGCACCAATCTTGACTTCCTTTCTGTCTGTCTTAGTACCCAAATTTACTGTTTCCACTGGCTCTTCATGTGGCTGAATGGCCCTCTCTTCCTGGAGTAGCAGTCTTGCAAGCTCGCTAGGCACTTCGCAATCATCTTCACCTTCGTCTTCGGCTAAGTTGATCGGATTTTCAAAGTCATAACTGGTAGTAGCAGAGTCGTTACCAGTGAGATCCAGAGTGGATTGGAACCTGTATAAGTGAGTGTGTGTAAATATAGCTGTTTTGCAATATGTAAAGAAAGAAAGGGAGCGCAAGATTTGAAATGTGAAAAATGTCCAATGCTTTTATTCATGATATATGGAAGTGACACATAAAAGGCCTCACAAATAAAACCACGGTGCCCCGGGTAAGACACCGGGCCATAAAGTTTCAAATTATTGTTTATTACAAATTCAAAACAAAGAAGTTCATTACTGGGTGACAAAAGTAACAGGCATAGAGTCTTTGGCAGTCCAGTTGCTTGGTCCACCGTTGGTCGTTGAGTAGATCTAGCTGTCAAACTCGGATTCTTCCACTTCGTCTTCATCCCCGATAGCATTTACTCCATGGTTAGGCATGGGAGCAGTCACCACATTAGGCTTCTCGGGCGCCTCGAACTGAACCTCTTTAGCATCAATAAGGTCTTGAACCTTATTCCTCAGTGCCCAACAATCATCAGTGTTATGCCCCAGGCTATCAGAGTGATAAGCGCAACGGGCGTTGGGGTTGTACTTCGAAGATGCTGTGTTTACCATCTTCGGGGCTTCCTTGACAGTTATCAGGCTACTTGACAGCAGTTGTGGTAAGATCTGAGAGAGAGTCATGCTGAGCCGAGTATACTGCCGTTTAGGCCTCTCAGCTCTGGGTTGGTTGTACTGTTGTGGAGCAGTAGCAGGCTTAGAAATAACCACCGCGTTGACAGCTTGGCGGCGTTCTGGTTTGTTCTGTCTCCTGGGACCGTACACAGCATTGGCCTCCTTCTTGAAGGGCTTCTTTTCACAATTTGAGGAGGCACCCTTCTGTATCTTTCCCGATTTTATACCAGCTTCGATCCTTTCACCAGTCAGGATCAGGTCAATAAACCCAGCAGAGGAATTACCAATGAGATGGTTGAAGAATGGACCGGATAGGGTCCCCAAGAACATGTCCACTAGCTCACGGTCTGTTAATGGTGGCTGCACCCTGCCAGCCAGATCTCTCCATTTTTGTGCGTACTCCTTAAAACCTTCACCCGATCCTAGCGACATACCCTGGAGTTGGGTACGCATGGGAGCAAGGTCGGAATTATATTGATACTGCTTGTAAAAAGCAGTGGCCAAATCCTCCCAGTTACGAATGTTGGTTCCATCCAGCTGATAGAACCATTCGAGATGAGTCCCTGAAAGACTCTCCTGGAAGAAGTGGATCCATACGTTCTTGTCTGCTGTGTAAGGCGGGATCTTCCTTACATAAGAACGGAGGTGCATCTTAGGACAGGAAGCCCCGTCATACTTCACAAAGGCAGGCGCCTTGAACTTGTGCGGGATCACCACCCCAGAAGATAACCCCAAGTCTCCGAAATCCAACCCAAGCACACGTTAAATCTCCATAGCATTTAACCTGTCCTCCAGCTGTTTGTACCGGTCCTCAGCAGGAGGGTACTGTTCATCGTTGAAGTCTGTCTCGGTGTCAGAGACCACAGGACTAGGAACCTCTCTCCCTTGGTGACTGCCTTCCCCCACAGATGGAGTAGTCCTCTCAGCTTCATTTTGCAATGTATTCCCGAGTCTGCGCCCAGTGTTGAATAGCACATGCCTCTTCTTCTTCTTCTTCTTCTTCAGGAGCAAAGCCTTCAGCTCTTGCTGTCCCTGGGCCAAGTTCATGACCATCTGCTGGAATTGGGCGTTTTGGGCCTGGAGGGCCTTGATAGCTTGCTCGGTAGTGAGTTCAGGATTCATGATGCTTGAGTGCTGAAATAAACAGCGAAGAAGATTAAGCAACTTGTAGAAAAAGGGGTACCTTTTATGCACATGATGCATGATATGCTATTTATGCAATGCATTCAAGGGTTCGAAAGTTCAAATTCGTTGTAGCCAAAAAAAAGAACACACTTTTTATTAGGAAATAATTTGCTCAGTACATCAAGGCCTCATGGGCAAAACATTACAAAATAATTAATCCCAAAAGACACTACGCATCCTCTTCGGAGCAATGTAAGTGTTGAGAGTCTTTTCCTCATGCAGTAGACGTGTGAGCTCCAAGACCTTCTTCTCACTGGCATGTAGATTGGCTTCAAGAGAATTCCGTTCTTCCTTGAGTTGGATCCAGCTTTTCTACATTTCTTCCCAGGATGTAGGCATGTCAGGATGCTGAATAGTGTAGGGCACCTCTCCTTCCAAGGCTGGCTCTTCGATCACAGGGAGAACATGAGGATATGGCATCACCAGCTTCTGGGAGCGGGCTCGTACCCATTTGAGATAAGGCTCCAGGGGGATGGAGTTCTTGTGCCCCAGTGTCTTGCTGTCTACCCTGTTGGGCATCCTCCAAGCTCTGATAAATCTCTGGAGAAGTCCTTGTGCATCGTTATCGAAGTCAAAAACTATGTCAGGAATCATCATATCATGAGGGCCATCCCTCCGAGCATATCCAAACTGTCTCAAAGCCAAGCATGGGTTGTAAGTAATACCCCCTCTGATTCCAAGTAAAGGAACATTAGGAAACTCCCCGCAACGATCAATGATAGTGACATCTTCTCTGGACCGAGAACACCAATGTATATCAGCATGTGTAAGAGTCATCAATCGTTGTGACCATCTCAAACCCCGCTCGTTCTTCAAAACTGATTGTGGAAGGTGCGAAATAAACCACCTTCCCAGGAGAGGAGTGCAGCACATAAGAACACCTCTTTTTCTCATGGTTCGAGTGTAACATGAGTGAAGGATGTCCCCAAGCAACGTAGGTATAGGATTCCTGGACATGAAGATCTTGACAGCATTGATATCTATAAGCTGATCTGGCTTAGGGAACAGCACCAACCCATAGACAAGGAGGGCTACAACTTCTTCAAAGGCTTGTAGGTCAAGGGAATTCCAACATTCTTGGGCCTTCTCAAACAGAAACTTTGCCAAGAACCCTTTGATACCACTTCTGGTTTCCCAATGTCCCTTGATGTCAGATGGTTGTAGGCATAATGCTTTAGCAACCTCTTCAAGTTTTGGTTCCCTTTCCGTACCGTTGTAGGGTAGTTGACTGAGGATAGGGATCTTCAGAAGCTGGGAGAACTCTTCCAATGTAGGCACCAGTTGATAATCCAGGAAAGTAAAGTAGTGGTGTAGAGGGTCAAAGAACTGCAAGAGGACCTTTATCATATCTTCCTCAATGTTGGTGTTGACCAAGCTGATGAGTCTTCCATGTTTCTCACTGAAAGAAGAGCTCTCGGGAATCCTGGATGTGAGTTCCTTAAGCTGAGGAGGGACCCTTACAAGGTTGACCTGAATTGTCTTTCTGCGGATAGTTTCCATGTCCTACAAAACAAGAACAAAGATGAAGATTCGAACCCCTGAAGTGGTTAGTGGATGTATATGATGCTGTATGATGTTATGATGCTATGATAAAACACACCACAAGTATTCACAAGAGCAAACATGATAAAGCACACAAGTCACACCACAGCCCTTAGAGTTTAGGCCAGCATGAAGTTTGGGGTACTACCCTCTTGAAGTTGGTGGGCTCAAACCTGTCCTATCAAAGTAACCGGGTTCTAAGGAGCTCAATATCATTGGATTGTTTTCTGTGTTCAACGTTTCGATTTAGCCACTGAACTGGCGATCAAAATATCCCAAGAAAACAACCCTCAATGAGTGTAGTATCGAGTATCAACCAACTTCGGACTGCACCAAAGTCAGTTATCTCACTACCCCTAAAGAGGCCAGGATGGTTCAATTAAGGTTCCTAAGGTTAGTTGATGCTTCACGAAACCACGCGGCGGCCCCGTACTCTCCTTGACTTGACTCAAGGGTTACCGGTACTCACCAAAGTGCCACATCAACGTAGCAGACTGCTTCAACCGTGTTGGTATACCCCGCACAGTTCCCTCACAGCCTTGTTGCTACTTTCTAAGAAGGTATCCCCCAGATCTGGGTTAGGATCTATAGAACTCCCAAGACAGGCCCAACAATATTAAAGCACACAAATCAGGCAATTGAAAACATAAGTATGATCTATCCTAAGGTACATCTCACTTTAAAGTGTCCCCAGCAGAGTCACCAGTTCTGTGACCGGTGGAAATAGAACTGACTGTTTAAAGCTGGTTTCGCGAAATGTCGCGGAAGCAAGAGTCGCCACCGTCTTTTATTTTCTCCAACATGGACAGGACAAAAGCACAGCAAAATTCCTTATGAGAATGTTTCTCGGTTCGGGAGGTAGATTTATAGAAAGGGAAGGTGTTAGCACCCTTTCTATCTATGGTTATCCACGGGCTCTTAGGTACTTGCTCTTATGTTTTCAAAATTTGTTTGCTTTTCAAATGTGAGTGGGTTTGAAAAAGTTTCTTTGAAAGATTTCTGAATAACTCTTGTATCTGTCCTCAAGAGTGTTTGAAAAATTTGTTTTGAAAGCTTTTGAAAGTGTAAGGTGTGAAAAGTAATTTGTTTATTTTTGAAAAGAGCAAGTACCCATGAGTCATCTACCTACCCTAAGGAATTAAGCTGTGTAAGTGTCCTTTAGGTAGTGCCATCCCACCATTGATAGGTAGGTAGCACCATCGTTGGAGGTGTTCGGGTCAATTCGATTTTAGGGACAGTGTGGTCACCGAAGCAACAGTTAGGACACCTTAGAAGTAACCCTAATGTCCTAGATCCTTTTTAATCCGAGGCAACCGTTTCGAGGCAACTGTTTCGAGGAAACTGGATCTTTGGACTAAGGGTGACCTCTAAGATCTCCTATACTTGATGACCACGTTTCGAAGGCAACGAGTGAGGCGTACCCTATAAGTGGTGTGTGCATTGTGTGTTGTTTTCAGTTTAATGTTTGTCTTTGTAATTAGTGAGCTACGAGTTGTTTTTATTTACCATACATTCTTGCATGCAAGTTTAGCAGTTAAGGGGTGCGGAAAGTAAATTGCGGAAACATAAATCCTACGCTATTACAAGGCGCGGGTCTATACATCGCCAAAACTTACAAAGACCCGTTTTTTAGTAAATGAGTACGGAAAGTAAATAAAAACAGTAAAAGTCCTAATTACTATTACATGTCTTGGAAGCAATTACATAATAATAAACTGTGCGCGAATAAAAATTAAATCGGAATGTTCTAAGGGTGTTGACCCTTTTAAGAAAAGAAATTGATTTTTTTTTGTCTTTTTGTCAATTAAATGCAATTAATTAAATAATTAAACTAATTAATTAACGGAAAATATATTTTTGTTTTTTATGTTTTTATGAAATAAAAGAAATGAAATAAAATTAAAAGTTAACTTTACCTAATTCTAGACCTATTTTAATTATTTAAGAAAAGGAATTAAAATTGCCTAATTAAACTATTTTAGTTAATGTTTATTTACAAAATAAAATAATAATAATAATAATGTTAATTCTATTTTTTTGATTTTTTATGAAAATGTGTTAATTGGTTAATTTGTTAATAATAATAAAATAAAAAAGGTTAGAAATTAAATTGGAAAATAAAAAATGAAAAGAAAAGAATAAACCAAATGGATGGGGTATTGGGCCAGGAATGGGGGTGTGTTGTTGAAACTGTGGCCCATTGAACCTTCAGCTCGTTGACTTTCTTGGATTGCCTATAGCACGCTCTGACTGAGCACATGGTACTCTTGCTTTTTGGGCCTTTAGATCTGCCTTGATGACACCTGGCTGCTTGGATCTGTGGGGCTCATGGTGTCCAGCGCTTGGAATGCTGCACAGGAAAGCTTTTGGAAAAATAATATGGAAATTATAAGGGGACCTGGGAATCGAACCCAGGTCCCAACAATTACCAAACACACTGCCAGCCACTACACCAAACACATTTAGTTGTAAACTTAATAAGCAGCGAATATTATATAGTACAAACGCATTATATGCTAAAACGCGCGCGTGAATTTGAATGCACCTATGCCTGGCTGCCACGCAGTCATCTTCAAGCTTTTTTTCTGCAAACACAAAACATATAGCGGGGGTTTTAAACCACCACAAAATACAGACATATTGAAAATAGCGATTAGCAATTCATGAAGCATAAATTAGGCGCGAGGTGTCCATCAAAATCGTCTTGAGCTTCTGAGTCTGACCATGCCTGTTTGGGGTTCCAATTTTACAGCATATAAAAAAGCCCAATTCTAAAGCTCTGAAAACCTAGAAATTGCTAATGGTAACTTTCAATCCAGGACGCCATTCTCAAATTAAATCATGTGGAACGCTTTGTATTGATCCTGTAAACATGATGCTATCAACAAAAAGTGTTAAAAATGCATGAAATGTGATATGTAAATTTGAGAAAAAATGAAAACCGTGTGGGTGGTATGGCGTGATTCCTTGAGGTTCTGCGCTTGATTTTGATTGCCAAAGGTTGCTGGTGATGTAAGGAGTGTATTGGAATCAAAATGGAAGCTTGAATTGTACTACAACTAGGTTTTCAGTTTGTGATTTTTTCTTTCAAAATTTGGAAATGGCTTATGCTCTCTATGGCTCTCTGAGTCGTGTATCTGTATTGGGAAGCTTGCATATATGTTATGTAATGAGTATCCATCCAAATAATGGTCATTGAAGCCTTGCAATAATGTTTTGGATTATGCCATGAACTCCATTGAAACAACTTTCCATTCTTGTGAAAATTTGAATTTTTGTGCCCATAATAGGCCTTGCACGAATTTGGAAGGTATTTCAAGGTGTATCAAAGCTATTCAACACAAAATATATCCCTCCATTAATTTCTTTGATTTTTATTTAAATTTTAAAGATTTAAAATGAATTAAATCAAATAAAATTAAATAAAAATGAAAAAAATTAATTTTAAATCTTGAAATAAATTGTGGGACACGTGGGAGGCATGGCCAAGCTGAATCAAGTGGAAAAAGTGGGCCCCTTTTGTCAAAAATGAAATTTCAAGGATAGTTGACTTTGGCCTTTTCACAAAAATTTCCCAACTTCTCCAATGCATATCTTGCTCAATTTTGAAGCTATGGACATGTTCTTGGACATTTTGGAAAGGTCTTGAAGTCCTCTAACCAATGTATTTGGTCCCATGTCATTTTGATTTACCAACCTCAAGTTATGGTCTTTGACTTAAAGTGCCTTTTTGTTGACTTTTGAAAATGACCTATAATGTTGAAATTGATAACTTTTTGTGAGGGAATTTCTTGGACTTGGAATGTGAAAATGAGTTGTAGGAAATGTCCTCCCCTTCAAGATGAGCATTGGATGGGATTTTTTTGATGAACCATGAAAAAGTTATGCTTTGGTCAAGTTACAGTTGACTTTTCAGCTGTCCAAAAATAGAAACTTTTGACACCTTGATGATTTTTGAGCCATTCTTGTGAAATCATGGTCAAGACTTGACCAAATGATGATTGTGGCTTCAAAATAAGATGTTTGACCAAAAATTTTGACTTTTGACTGCCAAATGACCATTTTGCCCTTATAGTTGACTGTGAAGCAATTAGGGTTCTTGACTGTGCAACTTGACCTTGTGAGCCTTGAAACTTGACATGTAGATGCTTGACAATGTGTATGAGCATATGGGACTTGATTGAGCCCTTGAAAACCTCAACTTCCTTGTGGGAACCAAAACCCTAATTTTGACTGGCTCAGGAGGATGCTTGACTGTGTAGCCCTTGAGTAGACTTTGAACCATTTGAGGTGATGCTTGGCAAAACTTTGAAGATTATGGGAGGGAAAATTTTGGGGTACAACAAATACCATTGCTCAGGAAGAACTTAGCTGAGAACCTCCTCAGGAACTTTTTGTCGTTGGCCGAAGCTCCTTCAGGGTATTCTTGTGCTTCGAGATACCTTTTGACGTCGTGAAACCATGGTCGGTCCACTACTTCTTCGGTATTGATCTCGTGACAATGTGCAGGTTCGTCCATCTGCTCGATGGTGATTTGGGGAGCCTTATTATCCCAGTTAAGTTTAAACATGGATGACATTGTAGCTAGCGTATCTGCTAGCTGATTCTCTTCTCGCGGGAAATGCTCGAAGGTAATCTGCTCGAAATATGGTAACAATGTCAGGACATGTTCTTTATAAGGGATGAGGTTAGGATGTTTAGTATCCTACTCTCCTTTGATTTTACTAATAACCAAAGCTGAGTCCCCAAATACGATCAAAGATTTGATTCCCAAGTCAATAGCAACCTTGAGACCAAAGATACAAGCTTCATAATCGGCCATGTTGTTGGTGCAGCTGAAGCAGAGTCTGGCGGTGAAAGGTGTATGGAAACCTTCGGGAGAGATAAGTATTGCGCCGATATCGTTTCCAAGTGCGTTGGAGGTACCATCAAAGTACAGGGTCCATCAGGATCCTTGTTCAGTCCGCCATACGGTCTGTTCTCTTCAATGTTGCTCAAAGTCATGATATCCTCGTCGGGGAAGTCGAACCTCATAGATTGGTAATCTTCGACAGCTTGATGGGCCAGGTGATCGTCTAGCACAATCCCCTTTATAGCTTTTTGGGTCGTGTACTGTATATCATATTCAGTGAGGATCATCTGCCATCTAGCGATTCTTCCAGATAAAGCAGGCTTCTCGAAGATGTACTTGATCGGATCCATCTTAGAGATCAGCAAAGTGGGATGAGTCAACATATACCGCCTTAGCCGGCGAGCAGCTCATACCAAAGCGCAGCAAGTTTTCTCGAGCAGTGAGTAGCGGGTCACACAATCGGTAAACTTTTTGCTAAGGTAATAAATGGCATGCTCTTTTCGGCCAGACTCGTCATGTTGGCCCAGTACGCACCCCATTGAACTCTCTAGGACAGTCAGATACATGATTAACGGCCTTCCTTCAACGGGTGGCATCAAGATAGGAGGTTCCATCAAATATTCCTTGATTATATCGAAAGCAAATTGACAGTCACCATTCCATTTAACCACCTGATCTTTCTTCAACAGCTTGAAGATTGGTTCACAGGTAGATGTTAGGTGAGAAATGAACCTTGTAATGTAGTTTAGGCGTCCCAAGAAACCTCTAACCTCCTTCTCAGTGCGAGGGGCAGGCATTTCTTGTATAGCTTTGACTTTGGCAGGATCAACCTCGATGCCTTTGTTACTGACGATGAATCCCAGGAGTTTACCGGACCTGACTCAGAAAGTGCACTTGTTAGGGTTCAGTCTGAGCTTGTAATCTTTCAACCTGACAAACAGCTTTTGCAGATGGTCGAGGTGTTCTTCTTATGTCTGTGAACGGGCTATCATGTCGTCTACGTAGACTTCTATTTCATGATGTATCATATCATGAAACAAAGCCACCATGGCGCATTGATAGGTTGCCTCGGCATTCTTCAGTCCGAATGGCATCACTTTATAACAGAAGGTACCCTATTGTGTAACAAAGTTAGTTTTCTCCATGTATTCAGGGGCCATTTTAATCTGGTTGTACCCTGAAAATCCATCCATGAAAGAAAATACCTTATGTTGAGCTGTATTGTCAACCAAGATATCAATGTGCGGTAGTGGAAAGTCATCTTTAAGGCTAGCCCTGTTTAAGTCTCTGTAATCCACGCACATCCTGACTTTTCCGTCCTTCTTAGGCACAGGCACAATGTTAGCAACGCATTATGGATAGGAAGCAACAACAAGAAAGCCAACATTGAACTGCTTCATCACATCAGATTTGATCTTTTCAGACATATCGGGCCTCATTCGGCGGACTTTCTGTTTAATTGGTGGACAGTCTTCTCTAGTAGGGAGACGGTGAACCACAATATATGTATCCAGTCCCGGCATGTCTTCGTAGGAACAGAAGAAGATCTTAACATACTCATTCAACAATTGAACTAAGCGCTCCTTGACACTTGGCTCTAGGTTGGCACCCACTTTAACTTCTTTTCTGTTTTCCTCTGTTCCCAAGTTGATAGTTTCTAATAACTCCTCGTGTGGTAGAATAACCCTTTCTTCCTGTTGTAGCAGTCTAGCCAATTCTCCAGGCACTTCCCAGTCTTCATCACCTTCGTTTTCGGCATGATTGACCAGATCTTCAGAGTCATTGAAGGCCATAGCAGAATTGTTACCGATGGAATCCAGGGTGGATGGGTACCTACATTGGTGAGTGTGGGTGTGTGTAAGGGATAACCACCTTTAAAAAAATAAAATGTAAAAATAAAGAAAATGAACACAAAAGTTTATATATGAAAACATCCATGATTCATTAAAATGGCATATGAAGATGAAAAAATCAAACCCTTACAAATGGACCTATGTGCCTCGGGTAAGGCACAAGGTTAAAAGTGTACGAATTGTTTAGGAATTATTACAAACCAACAGAAATGTTCGAAAGATAAATTACTAATTTATGAAAGTAATGGAAATAAAGTCCTTGGCCTCCCAATTTCACAAGCCTCCTTCAACGGTAGGGAAAATCCAGTCTTCTAGGTTGCTTTCTTCTTCACCTTCCTCTAAAGCACTGACCCCATGATGGGTAATTTTTACTGGTGGTCCTCCAGCCCAGGAGCGACGCACAACCTTCTGACTAGCAGCAGTGAAACCCAAGTTGAATTTATCAGACTTGTAAGGAAAATCTGGCAATTGACCCAATACTGTGCTTCCTCCTTCCTCAATCACGGCCTTCGCATCTTTCAGGGATGACATTCGAGACACAGGTTTGGTAATGATGGGTACAGAAGGTACTTGTGATCGGTGGATCTGGAACTGACTGTTTAACGCTGGTTCGCGAAATGTCGCGGAAGCAAGAGTCGCCGCCGTCTTTTATTTTCTCCAACATGGACAGGACAAAAGCACATCAAAATTCCTTATGAGATTGTCTCTCGGTTCGGGAGGTAGATTTATAGAAAGGGAAGGTGTTAGCACCCTTTCTATCCGTGGTTATCCACGGGCTCTTAGATACTTGCTCATTTGTGTTTTCAAAATTGTTTGTTTGCTTTTCATAGTGCGAGTGGGTTTGAAAAAGTTTCGTTTAAAGTTTCAGATCGACTCTTGTATCAGTCCTCAAGAGTGTTTGAAAAGTTGTTTTTGAAAGCTTTTTGAAAGGTGTCGGTGTGAAAAGAAGTTTTGATTTGTTTTGAATTAGAGAAAGTATCCAGGAGTCATCCACCTACCCTAAGGAATTAGGCTGTGTAAATGTCCTTAAGGTAGTGCCATCCCACCATTGAGAGGTAGGTAGCACCACCGTTGGAGGTGTTCGGGTCAATTCGAGTTTAGGGTCAGTGTGGTCACCAGAGCAACAGTAGGACACTTTAGAAGCTACCCTTATGCCATTGATCCTTTTTAATTCTGAGGCAACCGTTTCGAGGCAACTGGATCATGTCATGGACATAAGGACTTACTAAAACGTCCTATACTCGACGACCACATTTCGAGGGGCAAGGCAACAGTGTGGTCACCAGAGTAACAGTAGGACACCTTAGAAGCTACCCTTATGCCATGTTCATGGACATAAGGACTTACTAAAACGTCCTATACTCGACGACCACGTTTCGAGGGGCAAGGCAACAGTGAGGCGTACCCTAAGAGTGGTGTGTGAATTGTGTGTCATTTTCAGTTATATTTTATCTTGTCATGCATTGGGTGAGCTACACTTTGATTTTATTTGGGCCATTCATTCTTTCATGTGATTAGCAGTTAAAAGGTGCGGAAATTAAAATGCGGAAAATAAAAGTCCTACGCTATTACAAGGCGCGGGTCTATACATCGCCAAATTAACAAAGACCCGATTTGAATAAAAATGCAGAAAATAAAGGTCCTAATTACTATTACAAGGCTTTGGACAATTACATAATACTTGAAACAAAAAAAATAAAGACAAACGCGCGAAAAGAAATTAGAATCGAATATGCGAGGGCGTTGGACCCTTTAAAGAAATTAAATTGGAATTAAGAGGCAATTAATTATTTAATAAGAAAAGAAGTTATTTTTTTGATGCTTTTTTTTTGTATTTAATGGAAATAAAGAGAATTAATTAGAAATTAGATAAAACCCTAGTTCTAAATTGTTTTTAATTATTAAAGAAAATATTTAAGTTTTAATCTAATTTATACTAATTATTTAATTACATGAGTATTTACAAAATAATTAATAGTTAATAATAATAATAATAAGAAAAATTTATTTAATGAGAAAAGAATAAAAATGCTAAAAAACCTAATTTTTATGTATTTTAGTTATTTAGAAAAAAAACATTAAAGTTGAAAACCTAAATTTAAACTAAATTGATTATTGAAAATTTATTTACAAAAATATTAATGCATTAAATATTAAATAAAACATATTTTTATTTTCTTGATTTCTGATTTTTTTGGTGTTATAAAAATTATTTTGTGAATTAAATAAAAGGAAATAATTAATAAAAAAAACAAATAAAAGAATAGAAAGAAAAATAAATAAAAGTAGAAAATTGGACAAACCATGGGGTATCAGGCCCCTAGAGGAGGTGTATTTGAGTAATTTGGCCCAAGAAATCTGGCCCTTTTTTGACTTTCTAGTGACCACGTGCAGATCCATTGACTAATGTGCATGGTGGAATTCCTGTGCTGGCCATCAGATTGAGATTCATGGACATTTGGCAGGCATCAGCGTGGACGTGTATGGTGGACTTTAGATGAGGCGCTGCATGGAAACGTATTGAGAAAAATAATATTGAAGAAGTGGGGGGCCTGGGAATCGAACCCAGGTCCCAATACCTGAAGGACAACACACCAACCAGCTGAGCCAAGGCGCTATCTTGATATTATAGTGGGACGTGAATATTATGAGAGAGAATAAACGCTATTGGTAAAACACAAAAAACACGCGCGAATGTTTGAATCGTCCCATCATGTTATGACACATATGCATCGTCTTCCTCTTTCCCTGTAAAATAAAAGCAAATAGCGGGGGTTTTAAACCCCCACTAAACCAAACCTGCAATAATAGTGATTAGAGCATGGCTAAAAAGAAAAAGGGCGCGAGGTGTGGAATCGAATCGTCTGGATGTCCTGAATCCAATGGTACAGGTTTCGTTGCCTAATTTTTCCTCATGAAGGAGACCCTAATTTCAAACTTCTGAAACCCTAGAATGCTTTAATGGCAACTTTGGATACAGGCGTTCTTAGTTCAATTCAAGGACACCAATAGCTTCAGGACACTCATGTTAGTGTAAATCAACCATTAAAAGACATTAATCATGCATGGAATTCAAAATACGAATATGAATAATTTTGAAAGAAAAGTGAATCTGTTCTACCAATTCCTTGCGCGTGGAGACTTGGTTTCAATTGGAATAGTTTCCTCGTGGTGTCAGCAAGCTTTTGGAACACTTTTTAAGCCTTGAATTGCCTTCTAAGTATGAAAACAATTTTTGATCTTTTGTGAAAAAAAGTGTAATGTGTTCTTGATATTGCAGCGCAGCTTGTGTCCTCTTAGCATTAGGTTTATGTTTGCATATGTATGTGGAAGGAATTAGGTCAGAAAGACCAAGCCCAAAGTCCTTGAATCAATGCTTTTGAATATTTGATCTTCCATATCTTTTTCCAATCTTTTTCAATCCTTTTTTATGCCAATCATTTCCAATCATATTGAATCTTTCCTTATTGAATGGTGCACGAAATATTGAGTGAATTCTATGCACAAAAAGATTTGAAAAACATGGTTTAGTATTTTTCTCATAATTGATTTTAATTAAATGAATAAATAGGATTAAAGATTCAATTAATTAATTAAAAATAAGAAAATAACTCCCTTGGATGTCAATGGGTCGTGCATAGCCTTTGGATAATGATTCATGGAAGAAGTTGAGGCCCATTAGCATTTTTGAGGCATTTGAAGCAAAGTTGACTTTTCAAAATTCCCAAAAATTTCCCAACTTCCACAAGGCATATCTTGCTCAATTTTTAAGCTTTGATCATGTTCTTGGACATTTTGGAAAGGTCTTGAAGTCCTCTAACCAATGCCTTTGGTCCCATGTCATTTTTGTTTACCAATCTCAAGTTATGGTCTTTGACTTAAAATGCCTTTTTGTTGACTTTTGAAAATGACCTATAATGTTGAGATTGATAACTTTTTGTGAGAGCATTTATTGGACTTTAAGTGTGAAGATGAGTTGTAGGAAATGTCATTCTCTTCAAAATGAGATTTGGATGGAATTTTTCTGATAAACCATGAAAAAGTTATGCCTTGGTCAATTTGCAGTTGACTTTTCCAACTGTCCAAATATAGAAACTTTTGCATCTTGAGACTTTTTTAGCCATGCTTTGAGAATCATGATCAAGAATTGATCAAGTGATGTTTGTGGCTTTAAAATAAGATGTTGACCAAAAATTTTGACTTTTGACTGTCAAATGACCATTTTGCCCCTGCAGTTGACTGTGAAGCAATTAGGGTTTTTGACTGTGCAATTTGGTGCTGTGAGTATTGAAACTTGGCATATGGATGCTTGACAATGTTTATAGGCATGTGGGACTTGATTGGACCCTTGGAAACTTCAATTTCTTTTCCAGAACCAAAACCCTAATTTTTGACTGTTAGGAGGCAATTGGACTGTGCAACCCTTGGGAGACTTTGAAGCATGATCTTTAGCAAACCTTGAAGAATATGGGAGGGAAAATTTTGGGGTACAACAGTTGCCCCTGTTCAATCTTCTTAGACCTGAGGATGTAGATTGGCTGTCGTGCCTTTCGTAATCCGAAGGTGGAAGATGATTGAACACTAGAGTGCCCAGAAATTTGCACTCACATAGTAGAGTATCAGCAGTATGATAGCGGGAATGGGCTTACAGATGCCATTTAGAGAGATGATGGATAGGAGTGGTGATGGGATTATAGATGCCATCTGGAAGTGTGGCAGGACCTTGTCGGGAATGGGCTTATAGACGCCATTTGGAGACCGTTGGTATGTGGATGGGCTTATAGATGCCATCTAGGTGTCAATCACGTAAGAGATTCCTTAGCGAGAACTTGCGTACCTGAGAAAAGAAAATGATTACCTGGCCTGTTAAAAGAATTGATCTTCCAACTCTTCAGAAGTGCCCTGGCAGGATATAGGAATCGAGTCTGGAATTCAGAAAGGTTGGTGAGTTGTCTCTACTGACAGGTTATTTCCATGGACGGGTGGTCTTTAACGACGAGTGTCTATGACGACGAGTGTCTATGACGATGAGTGTCTATGACGACGAGTGTCTATGACGACGAGTGTCTATGACGACGAGTGTCTATGACGACGAGTGTCTATGACGACGAGTGTCTATACGGCGAGTGTCTATAACGACGAGTGTCTATGACGACGAGTGTCTATGACGACGAGTGTCTATGACGACGAGTGTCTATAACGACGAGTGTCTATAACGACGAGTGTCTATGACGACGAGTGTCTATAACGACGAGTGTCTATGACGATGAGTGTCTATGACGACGAGTGTCTATAATGACGAGTGTCTATAACGACGAGTGTCTATAACGACGAGTGTCTATGACGACGAGTGTCTATAACGACGAGTGTCTATAACGACGAGTGTCTATCACGACGAGTGTCTATAACGACGAGTGTCTATGACGACGAGTGTCTATGACAACGAGTGTCTATAACGACGAGTGTCTATAACGACGAGTGTCTATAACGACGAGTGTCTATGACGACGAGTGTCTATAACGACGAGTGTCTATGACGACGAGTGTCTATGACGACGAGTGTCTATGACGACGAGTGTCTATAATGACGAGTGTCTATGACGAAGAGTGTCTATAACGACGAGTGTCTATCACGACGAGTGTCTATAACGACGAGTGTCTATAACGACGAGTGTCTATAACGACGAGTGTCTATAACGACGAGTGTCTATAACGACGAGTGTCTATAACTACGAGTGTCTATAACGACGAGTGTCTATAACGACGAGTGTCTATGACGACGAGTGTCTATGACGACGAGTGTCTATAACGACGAGTGTCTATGACGACGAGTGTCTATAACAACGAGTGTCTATAACGACGAGTGTCTATGACGACGAGTGTCTATAACGACGGGTTGTATCAGAGAAATCTTTAGGCATTGATTTAACTGGATTTGTATTCTTTGACTGGATGAGCATCAGAAAAACCTTTGGGATTTAACTGCACTTGTCTTTTTGACTGGATTTGTCTTTTCTGACTGTATCTGTCTATTCTGACATAGCTGATCATTTAACTGTATTCTTCCTGAAAGGTAAAGGTCAGTCATATGCATTGCATGATATGGATCAAGCAACGACATAAATGAGATTTTATGTCATGATGCGTATATGCATGTATCATGATGTATGAAAATGTGATGTTTATGAATGTATGTTTGTCTAGGAAAATAAATCCTTGACGGATGCCGGAAGCTTGTTGAATCCTGGGCTGATGTTGCAAGAATACCGGTAGGAGAAGATGACTCCGTCGGGGAATAAACTTGGCGAATAAATTACTCTGCGGGGAGTGAACTCTGTGGGGAAGGAGAGGCACTTTGCTGCGATGTTGATGATACTCTGTTGGGGATACCATTGCCGGGCTTTGTTGGAAGATCTGATGAACTCCGCTGGGGATAGGAAGACTTCGCCGAGGACGATCTTTCTATGGTCATTAGCTGAGGATAACCCAGTTATATCCTGGTGGGGAAATAACCTTTGAATAAAATCTGGGAGACGCGTTCGTGCTCTGTGGGTGACAAGCTTCCAGAATCTACTGGGGATAAGCTTCCTGCTGGGAAGATGGATTCCACTTTCTTGGGGAGACTTTTGGACTGGATTTTCCTGGGGGAATAAGGCATCTTGATTGTTCTTCAGCCGAACCTATCTTAGTACCTCGGTGGATAGAGTAACTAGATCGCTTAGACAAACCATTACTGCCCCTGTTTCTGATGCTAGAAGATACCTGTGGAGACGCTTGATGACTGCCGGGTGACAAAATCTTCTGGTAGGCAAGTGACGAGATGACGGGACATAGTCGTACGCTTTGATCCCTAATTTTTGCCTGGACCGCCCTTTCGGGTTTTCAGTCCACCGGGATACCCATTTTTGGCCAAGCCGCCTTTTCAGGTTTTCAACTTGCCGGGTGTACAGATTTTTTCATTTCATCCCTTATTTTTTCCCGAACCCTTTTGGTTCGCTGGGAAGCCCTTATTTTTGCCTAGGTATGTCAACCTAGTGGGGCTTTGATTTTGCATAGTATTTTGTTTTGACTATGTCCCGCTCTCAGGATGTAGGGAGGTGCCCCTGTCAGTAGTGTTGCGTTGTCGTACCACTAGAAGATGTCTGATCAGGCAAGATTCGTTGTCGGAATGCCCCAGGTGATCCAGATGGAGATTTGCCCCAAGCTGGTTGACCTTTTGAGAGATTCCCCGAATCTTGACTTAATTGCCCCAGATGACGGATAATGATCATGCCATGCCCCTTGGTTGGGAGTGCTTTTGTTCATCCGATATTCGTCGTACGAGCTTCTATGCTGTTCAAACAAATAGTCGTATGCAAACAAAGTTATGTTAAAAATGCAAAGCTTATGTCTGTCTTGAAGTTTTTTCTTTTTTGAAAAATGCATTTTTCAGTAAAACCAGCAAATTTTGTAAAATGTGATGTCAACTCAACATTTTATAGCAAGCCTTAAGGAGTCAGGATACCTTTGGTAACAGTATGCTTTCGAACTAACCCATGCTTCAGCTAGGACTTTTAAGGGTTGTAGCGTGGCCTGGTTCACGGTTTAAGAAACAAAGGATAAAGGCTCAAATTTTATTTGTACCCACCTGCTCTTCGTGATGTTCTTCAAACCTAAACTCAGTTGATCGTGCGTTAGACCTTGTTGAGTCTTTGCTTTGAAATTCCAGTGATGGTTCGGATGTTGATAGTTTATTTTGAATAGGCAGTCATTTCTTTTTTGTTGAGGGTTTGTAGGACCTCTTTCTTTTTGATTTCATTATCCCTGTTTTTTGCCTGAACTGTTTCTTTTGTGATTTACAGTCAGCGGGATGCCCCAGTTTTGTAAGTCTCCTTCATAGGTTTTGACTTATGGGTTTTTATTATTATTTTTTGATAATGACTGCCTGTCATTATGATTATTCTGAACCATCACTGTCTTTTGTCTCGGAAGGACTTCTTTGGTGTCATTCGTTGTGCACCTAGATCAGCTGAGAGAACTACCCTGCCCCAGGTTATGATTAAGGGTTTTAATTTTTGAAAAGAAAAACTCCAACTTCTTAGGCTCAAAGGGGTTGACGAGGGATTATCTTCCTTATTACTCCACAGTTTAGGATTTGAAACAATGCCTGTACCTTATCAGCGGGCTCTGTTCAAAAGCATACTGTAAAAATCGTGGTATCATTTTCGTCATCCTCCCTCAAGAGGCTCAGAATTATTAATTGAGAGTTGACATCAAAAAATGAAAGCAGTTTTAAGCATAATAAACATAATTACTTCAAAACAGACAAGTGTAATGCATTAATGAAATAACTAAGTTTGACATGAAACAAAATGTTTGAACAATTAAAAGAAAATTACAAATTGAACATTTGAATGAACAAAAAATCCAATCCTAGCCACGTCTTGGCAAGGGAGCAGTGATCACATTGGGAGTCTCTGGAGAATCGAGCTGGACTTCCTTTGCGTCAATCAGATCTTGAACCCTGTTTCTCAAAGTCCGACAGTCATCTGTAGCATGCCCCGGGCTGTCAGAATGATAGGCGCAACGAGCATTGGGGTTGTACCTTGAAGGTGTCCTGTTAGGATTCTTCGGGGGATCCATGAGGGTTACCAACTTGGTTTCCAGCAGCTGTGGCAATATCTGTGACAAGGTCATGCCGAGGGGAGTAAATTGCCTTTTAGGTCTCTCTTCCCTTTGCTGATGGTGACGCTGAGGAGCACCGGCCGGCTTTGCAATAGCTACTGCGTTGACAACACTAGATTCTCTCTTGGATGGTTTATTCTCAGTGTTCGAGGAGTCACCATTCTGTATTTTCCCTGACTTGATGCCAGCTTCTATTCTTTCCTCGGTCAAGACCAAATCTGTAAACCCAGCAGCAGAATTCCCAATCAGGTGGTTGAAGAATGGACCGGACAGGGTCCCTAAGAACATGTCGACGAGCTCGCGGTCAGTCAGAGGTGGTTGTACCCTTCCAGCAAGGTCCCTCCATTTTTGAGCATATTCTTTGAAACCTTCACCTGCACCCATAGACATTCCATGAAGTTGAGTGCGCATGGGAGCAAGGTCGGCATTGTACTGGTACTGCTTGTAGAAAGCAGTGGCCAAGTCCTCCCAGCTGCGGATGTTGGCTCCATTCAGTTGATAGAACCAGTCGAGCTGAGTTCCTGAAAGACTCTCCTGGAAGAAATGGATCCATAAGCTCTTGTCAGCCGTGTAGGGCTGGATCCTCCTCATGTATGACCTGAGATGCAGCTTAGGACAGGATGCCCCGTCGTACTTTGCAAAGGCATGTGCCTTGAATTTATGTGGGATTACTACCCCAGAAGACAGACCTAGATCTTCGAAGTCCAGGCCGAGCATTTTCTGTATCTCCATAGCATTTAGCCGATCTTCTAGCTGTTTGTACCTGTCCTCAGCTGGAGGGTACTGTTCATCATTAAAATCAGCCTCGTTGTCGGAGACCACTGGACTTGGAACCTCTCTCTCTTGGGGACTGTCTTTCCCAACAGATGAGGTAGCTTGGTCAGCATCATTTTGTGATACATTTCCAGATTTGCGCCTAGGGTTGAACAATACAGTTCTCTTCTTCTTCTTCTTCAGGAGCAGAGTCTTCAAATCCTGCTGGCCCTGGGCTAGACTCATGATCAAATCTTGGAACTGGGCGTTCTGAGCCTGGAGAGCCTTGATGGGTTGTTCGTTGGATGATTCAGGATTCATGACGATCGGCTGAAATAAACAGCGAAGAGGGTAAGTATCCTGTCAAAAGAGTACATGTAATGCAATGATAAGTATGACATGCATGCAATGCTTCCAAGGATCTCGCGGGGTAAACAGAGAAATTGGTTAGAATTTTGTAGCTTGATTGAAGGAACTTCATGTTGTTGAGAGTCCTTCTTCAAGGGTCAAGGCTCACCATATCTAGTGGGTCATAGCCCCTGACAATCTTGGCTCGGGGAACTTTCTTCAAGTGTCAAAGCTCACCATATCAAGTGGGTCATAGCCCCTGACCACCTTGTCTAGAGGAAAATAAATCCTCTTTGCCCCTTGCTGGATAGTTGGTTCATCATGACCTGCATCACAAGCCCTTGAGATCCTTGAAACGGATTAGTCCTTATGTGAGATGTATGCAATGGTATGATGTTATGCTATGCATGGGGTAACGTAGGTAAACCCTGTTATGAGTCCCAATTAAGGACTGTAAACAAAACCTGCAAGAAACTCAAGTGTTAGAGAACAGGCATGCAAATAGTCAAGTTGGAAGGCACACAAGTCACACAAGAGAAGCCCTTAGAGTTTAGGCCAGCATGGGGTCTAGGTATTACCCTCTTTCAGTTTGTTGGTTAGGACCTGTCCTATCAGAAGTAACCGGGTTCTAGAGGATCCCAATATCACTGACTACCCTCAATCAGTCATAACTCCAGCATCGCAACCTTTTCTTGCAGCCAGAACCATCACGAGAGTTTAGCCTCAATGGGTGTAGCATACTGCTACTGTTCTATTGGCCAAGTTGGGTCATTTAAGGTTCTAAGGTCGGTTGGTGCTTAATGACTCCTCAGAAGACCCATATTCTCCTCGTTGCGACACAAGGTATATCGGTACAGACCAAGGCGCCACACCAACGTAGCCACTGCTTCACCCATGTCGGTCTACGCCGGACATGTCCCTCACAGCTTATGCTACCTAACAGGGTATCCCCAGATCCGGGTTAGGATCTATGTAACTCCGATGCAACCCACAATAATAAAGCAAACAAAGCACAACAATTGAAAACACAGTTATGAACTATCCTAAGGTACACCTCACTTTGAGTATATTTTCCCCAGCAGAGTCCCCAGCGGTGGATCTGGAACTGACTGTTTAACGTTGGTTCGCGAAATGTCGCTGAAGCAAGAGTCGCCGCCGTCTTTTATTTTCTCCAACATGGACAGGACAAAAGCACAGCAAAATTCCTTATGATATTGTCTCTCGGTTCGGGAGGTAGATTTATAGAAAGGGAAGGTGTTAGCACCCTTTCTATCCGTGGTTATCCATGGGCTCTTAGATACTTGCTCATTTGTGTTTTCAAAATTGTTTGTTTGCTTTTCATAGTGCGAGTGGGTTTGAAAATGTTTCGTTTAAAGTTTCAGATCGACTCTTGTATCAGTCCTCAAGAGTGTTTGAAAAGTTGTTTTTGAAAGCTTTTTGAAAGGTGTCGGTGTGAAAAGAAGTTTTGATTTGTTTTGAATTAGAGCAAGTATCCAGGAGTCATCCACCTACCCTAAGGAATTAGGCTGTGTAAATGTCCTTAAGGTAGTGCAATCCGACCATTGAGAGGTAGGTAGCACCACCGTTGGAGGTGTTCGGGTCAATTCGAGTTTAGGGTCAGTGTGATCACCAGAGCAACAATAGGACACTTTAGAAGCTACCCTTATGCCATTGATCCTTTTTAATTCCGAGGCAACCATTTCGAGGCAACTGGATCATGTCATGGACATAAGGACTTACTAAAACGTCCTATACTCGACGACCACATTTCGAGGGGCAAGGCAACAGTGTGGTCACCAGAGTAACAGTAGGACACCTTAGAAGCTACCCTTATGCCATGTTCATGGACATAAGGACTTACTAAAACGTCCTATACTCGACGACCACGTTTCGAGGGGCAAGGCAACAGTGAGGTGTACCCTAAGAGTGGTGTGTGAATTGTGTGTCATTTTCAGTTATATTTTATCTTGTCATGCATTGGGTGAGCTACGCTTTGATTTTATTTGGGCCATTCATTCTTTCATGTGATTAGCAGTTAAAAAGTGTGGAAATTAAAATGCGGAAAATAAAAGTCCTACGCTATTACAAGGCGCGGGTCTATACATCGCCAAATTAACAAAGACCCGATTTGAATAAAAACGCGGAAAATAAAGGTCCTAATTACTATTACAAGGCTTTGGACAATTACATAATACTTGAAACAAAAAAAATAAAGACAAACGCGCGAAAAGAAATTAGAATCGAATATGCGAGGGCGTTGGACCCTTTAAAGAAATTAAATTGGAATTAAGAGGCAATTAATTATTTAATAAGAAAAGAAGTTATTTTTTTAATGCTTTTTTTTTTGTATTTAATGGAAATAAAGAGAATTAATTAGAAATTATATAAAACCCTAGTTCTAAATTGTTTTTAATTATTAAAGAAAATATTTAAGTTTTAACCTAATTTATACTAATTATTTAATTACATGAGTATTTACAAAATAATTAATAGTTAATAATAATAATAAGAAAAATGCTAAAAAAACCTAATTTTTATGTATTTTAGTTATTTAGAAAAAAAACATTAAAGTTGAAAACCTAAATTTAAACTAAATTGATTATTGAAAATTTATTTACAAAAATATTAATGCATTAAATATTAAATAAAACATATTTTTATTTTCTTGATTTCTGATTTTTTGGTGTTATAAAAATTATTTTGTGAATTAAATAAAAGGAAATAATTAATAAAAAAAACAAATAAAAGAATAGAAAGAAAAATAAATAAAAGTAGAAAATTGGACAAACCATGGGGTATCAGGCCCCTAGAGGAGGTGTATTTGAGAAATTTGGCCCAAGAAATTTGGCCCTTTTTTGACTTTTCAGTGACCACGTGCAGATCCATTGACTAATGTGCATGGTGGAATTCCTGTGCTGGCCATCTGATTGAGATTCATGGACATTTGGCAGGCATCAGCGTGGACGTGTATGGTGGACTTTAGATGAGGCGTTGCATGGAAACGTATTGAGAAAAATAATATTGAAGAAGTGGGGGGCCTGGGAATCGAACCCAGGTCCCAATACCTGAAGGACAACACACCAACCAGCTGAGCCAACGCGTTATCTTGATATTATAGTGGGACGTGAATATTATGAGAGAGAATAAACTCTATTGGTAAAACACAAAAAACACGCACGAATGTTTGAATCGTCCCATCATGTTATGACACATATGCATCGTCTTCCTCTTTCCCTGTAAAATAAAAGCAAATAGCGGGGGTTTTAAACCCCCACTAAACCAAACCTGTAATAATAGCGATTAGAGCATGGCTAAAAAGAAAAAGGGCGCGAGGTGTGGAATCGAATCGTCTGGATGTCCTGAATCCAATGGTACAGGGTTCGTTGCCTAATTTTTCCACATGAAGGAGACCCTAATTTCAAGCTTTTGAAACCCTAGAATGCTTTAATGGCAACTTTGGATACAGGCGTTCTTAGTTCAATTCAAGGACACCAATAGCTTCAGGACACTCATGTTAGTGTAAATCAACCATTAAAAGACATTAATCATGCATGGAATTCAAAAAACGAATATGAATAATTTTGAAAGAAAAGTGAATATGATCTACCAATTCCTTGCGCGTGGAGACTTGGTTTCAATTGGAATAGTTTCCTCGTGGTGTCAGCAAGCTTTTGGAACAATTTTTAAGCCTTGAATTGCCTTCTAAGTATGAAAACAGTTTTTGATCTTTTGTGAAAAAAAGTGTAATGTGTTCTTGATATTGCAGCGCAGCTTGTGTCCTCTTAGCATTAGGTTTATGTTTGCATATGTATGTGGAAGGAATTAGGTCAGAAAGACCAAGCCCAAAGTCCTTGAATCAATGCTTTTGAATATTTGATCTTCCATATCTTTTTCCAATCTTTTTCAATCCTTTTTTATGCCAATCATTGCCAATCATATTGAATCTTTCCTTATTGAATGGTGCACGAAATATTGAGTGAATTCTATGCACAAAAAGATTTGAAAAACATGGTTTAGTATTTTTCTCATAATTGATTTTAATTAAATGAATAAATAGGATTAAAGATTCAATTAATTAATTAAAAATAAGAAAATAACTCCCTTGGATGTCAATGGGTCGTGCATAGCCTTTGGATAATGATTCATGGAAGAAGTTGAGGCCCATTAGCATTTTTGAGGCATTTGAAGCAAAGTTGACTTTTCAAAATTCCCAAAATTTCCCAACTTCCACAAGGCATATCTTGCTCAATTTTTAAGCTTTGATCATGTTCTTAGACATTTTGGAAAGGTCTTGAATTCCTCTAACCAATGCCTTTGGTCCCATGTCATTTTTATTTACCAATCTCAAGTTATGGTCTTTGACTTAAAATGTCTTTTTGTTGACTTTTGAAAATGACCTATAATGTTGAGATTGATAACTTTTTGTGAGAGCATTTCTTGGACTTGAAGTGTGAATATGAGTTGTAGGAAATGTCATTCTATTAAAAATGAGCTTTGGATGGAATTTTTCTAATAAACCATGAAAAAGTTATGCCTTGGTCAATTTGCAGTTGACTTTTCCAACTGTCCAAATATAGAAACTTTTGCATCTTGAGACTTTTTGAGCCATGCTTTGAGAATCATGATCAAGAATTGATCAAGTGATGTTTGTGGCTTCAAAATAAGATGTTGACCAAAAATTTTGACTTTTGACTGTCAAATGACCATTTTGCCACTGCAGTTGACTGTGAAGCAATTAGGGTTTTTGACTGTGCAATTTGGTGTTGTGAGTCTTGAAACTTGGCATATGGATGCTTGAAAATGTTTATAGGCATGTGGGACTTGATTGGAACCTTGGAAACTTCAATTTCTTTGCCATAACCAAAACCCTAATTTTTGACTGTTAGGAGGCAATTGGACTGTGCAACCCTTGGGAGACTTTGAAGCATGATCTTTAGCAAACCTTGAAGAATATGGGAGGGCAAATTTTGGGGTACAACCGTACTGCTGCAATTTCCTGAGCTACCTCCTAAAAATGCTGAAAGGGGGTTTCGATGAATTCACCATCCAATTCCACATAGCAGAAAGAATTAAGATGGCTTATCATGTATTCCTCCTCACTGTGAACTGTCACAATTTTTCCCTGAACAGGATATTTGAGCTTCTGGTGCAGAGTTGAAGTAACGGCTCCAGCATGATGAATGCAGGGTCTTCCCAACAAGAAAGAGTAGGAGGGACGGATGTCCATGACATAGAATATGGAGTTGAAAGTTTCGGTACCCACTTTAATCGGGATGTCTACCTCCCCGTGGACCATCCGTTTAGAACCATCAAAGGCTCTGACAATGATGTTGCTGGGCTTCAAGGTTAAACCTTCACAATCTAGCCTATTAAATGCCTTCTTTGGTAGGACGTTCAGTGATGAACCAGTGTCTACCAGAACGTGTGCCAGAGTAGTCCCTCTGCATTCCACCGAGATATGCAGGGCGTCATTATGCTTTCTCCCTTTGATTGTTAGATCGGCATCGGAGAATCCTAAACCGTTGTATGCTGTTAGGCTAGCTACACATTCTTGAAATTGATCCGCAGAGGTTTTCTGGGGCACATGGGTCGTCTTCAAGAATTTGATCAAAGCTTTGGCATGAGCTTCGGAACAGAGCAAAAGGGCCAGCATAGAGATTTTTGAAGGGGTTTGCCCCAGTTGTTCTACAACATCATAGTCGCTTTTCTTAATTATTTTTAAAATTTCCTCCATTTCTTTTTGAGTGGTCTCGGGGATGACCAAAGGCTGAGCCCTCGTCCTGACGGGCGCTTCTTGGATCCCTTTACCTTTATCAGCAGCAACAGTAGAGGGTACAACTACGGGAGTAACAATTTCTTCAATAACTGGAGTCCGCACAGATATGTTGATCGACACATGAGTAACCTTAGGAACATTTGAGGGTCCGAAGATAGCCCTTGGAGGAGAAATCTCCGGAGAGAAAATTCTTCCGTTGCGGGTGATTTTACTTGTCCCAGCAATATTTCCTATGTCAGGAGTCTCTTCATCAGAACTTTCTTCAACTGATTCAATCTGCTTAACACTGTGGTAGAGGATCTCTCCTCCATAATTCCACGGTATTGATTTGTTGGACTTGTATGGGATAGGCCCCGGCATAGTTATCTTCAGAGGTAGAATCTTTGGATCGAATGTAATCTTAATAGGTCTTTTGGAGAGCTTGGAAAGATTGACATAAATGGTAATTATAGCAACATCATTGACAGGAGTCGTAGTAACAAGAGTTTTCTCAAAGAGGATTTCTTGATTATCCATTAGGCGTTGGATGCCTAACTTCAACAACGGACAGTCAGATTGTAAGGACGAACAAAGGTAGAAATCTTTTCCACAGCCCGGGAAAATCACGGCTTTCAACAGATTCATCTTGATTATTGGTAACAGAGTCATCAAATCATCAACAGTAACAACATAAAGATCTTCTTCAACAGCATGGACATTGTGATCATGTTTTGGCATTGGAGCGGATATCACATTAGGTTTTTCAGGGGCGTCGAATTCCACCTCTTTAGCATCTATCAAGTCCTGGATCTTATTTTTGAGGGCCCAACAATTGTTGGTGTCGTGCCCCAGGATGTCTGAATGATAGGCACACTTGGCATTAGCATGGTAGTAAGGTGAGGATGTATTTGGATTCTTCGGCGCCTCTTTCAAACTTGCAAGGTTTAACTTCAACAGATGAAGGAGAACCTGAGCAGGTGTCATATTGATCCGAGTGAATTACCGTGCAGGCCTTTCCACCCTTGCTTGGTTGGTTCTAGGTTGAACATTTCTTGGCTAATCAGCTGCAGACTTCTGAATCATTACAGCCCCCACCGCTGGCCGGCGCTCAACTCTTCCTTGACTCCTTTGGGAGTAGACAGCTGATACCTCTTTCTTTGCTGGAAAGGTCTTCTTGATGGCAGTGGATGCAGATGCATCCTTTTGAATTTTACCGCTCTTGATTCCTGCTTTAACTCTTTCACCAGTCAGAATTAACTCGGTGAACCCCGCAGACGAACTTCCTATCAGGTGATTGAAAAATGGACCTGACAGAGTCCCCAAAAACATATCAACAAGTTCTCTCTCAGACAAAGGTGGTTGCACCCTTCCAGCCAAGTGTTTACAGTGATTTCTAGTAAACAACCGCTAGTCTTCCAATTTACTAATTATTATTGGTTACTTGCAGGATCGACTAGATTGATCCTAGAACACATGTGTCATAACTTATTTCCATGTTCATATCTATTATATTGATAGACTTATGTTGCATGTTAACTTCGAATACGAGATTCTTAGGAAAGATTTCTAAAATGGTCTATAGAAATAAACTAACTGAATGTAGGCAGGAAAGGCTTCGAATTAGACTTGGGCTTGAATGTAAAGATAAGTGTTTGACTAAAAGGATAAAGTAAAAGTAAAGTTTCTAGCGAAGTGACTGTGTTTAAATGCAAGTAAAACAAAGAAATGCAAGGAAATCGAAGGATTTAAAGGGCAAGGAAATGCTGTAAAGTTTCTAACGAAATGACTGTGTTTAAAGGCAAGTAAAACAAAAAAATGCAAGGAAATCGAAGAATTTAAAGGGCAAGGAGGGCAAGGAAAGTTTCTAACAAAATGACTGTGTTTAAAGGCAAGTAAAACAAAGAAATGCAAGGAAATCAAAGGATTTAAGGGCAACAAAATATTGTAATGCAAGGAAATCGAAGTGTTTAAGGGCATAAATGATGTAAAGTTGAATTAAATATAACAAGACTTGTATTGAAATTGGAAAAAAGAAATGATGTTCAACACGTACATTGTATCTTCTGACTCGTTTTCCTTAATTCACGGAAGTAATGAGTATTTTGAGATATTTTAGTACATAAAAGTGAACCTTTTTAAGTAATGAGTATCTTCTGACTCGTCTTCCTTATTCGAAATAACCAGCTAACAAATTTCCCCCCAAGAACATGTATTTCGACAGATATAAAGAAATACTTGTTTTTTGACTCATCCAAGCTATTTCGAGAGTATCAAAAACTCATATATATTTTTTATTATCCTGCAGTGATTCTAACCTCTTGCAAGCATGGTTTATACCTTTTTAAGTATTTCCCATTTACCCTCAAGATTCTTCTATCTTCTGCTAATTCTTCTATTTCGTAAGCATTATTCGAAAATGTTTTCAATACTCGAAAGGGACCCTCCCAATGGGGTGACCATTTACCTAATAATCTGTTCTTTTTATCCATAGGTAATATAACCTTCCATACCAGGTCATTGGTTGAGAACAACTTACTTTTAACTCTTTTGTTGTATGCTCTGGCTACTCTTTCTTTCTGTCTTCTCATAACTTCTAAAGCATGTAGCCTATCTTCATCCACGTCCACTAATTCATTCATCATCATTTCCCAATATTGATCAGTTGGTATTTCATTTTGTCTTTGAATTCTTACTGATTGTAAGTGTATTTCGACTGGCAACACTGCATCATGTCCAAAGGTAAGTCGAAACAGAGTAGTATTCGTTGCTTCTTTAGGAGATGTTCGACATGCCCACAAAGCTTGGTCCAATGTTTTGTGCCAATTTCTTGGCTTTCGCCCTACATGTTTCTTTATAAAACCTATTATGACTTTATTAGCTGCTTCTACTTGTCCATTAGCTTGAGCATAGTAAGGAGTTGACGTGAGTAATTTAAATCCCATTTCTTTTGCAAACTCTTGCATTTTTCGCCCTGTGAAAACTGAACCTTGATTTGTTGTAATACTTTCTGGTATTCCGAACCTGTAAATTATTTGCCTCTGGATAAATTCCATAATGACCTCTTGATCAACATTCACTAGAGGAATTGCTTCGACCCATTTTGTAAAATAATCTATACCCACAAGGATATATTTCTGTCCTTTGGATGATGCTGGTCGAATTTCACCAATTAGATCTAATGCCCATCCTCTAAAAGGCCAAGGCTTAACAATTGAATGCAACTCACTTGCAGGAGCATGTTGAATACCTGCACGAACTTGGCATTGTTCGCAACCTTTTGCAAATTCTATGCAGTCTTTGAGCATAGTGGACCAATACATTCCATATCGAAACAACAACCATTTCATTTTGTGACCTGCTTGATGTGCCCCACATGCCCCACTGTGCACACTGGATACTGCTAAATATGCTTCATTTTCTCCTAAACACTTGAGTAATATTCCTTCTGGGGTTTTCTTAAAAAGTTCATTTCCTATTAGAACATAAGACAATGCCCTATATTTGATCTTTTTCTCTGTACTTACTGAAGGTTCTTTCAGGTAATTTACTATGGGACTTCTCCAATCTGTATCTGCCAAAGTATCAATATTTAGAACTTCGAATTCTTTCTGATCTGCATAACCCATTTTCGAAGTTTCCAAGTCTAATGGTGATAATTTGGTAGCCAATACTCTGCCTCTTGTTTCTATGAGATATTAGAGTTTTTCTCTAGATGTCTTATATCCTGAAGCTATTTGAGCCAAGTCATTTGCCTCCTGATTATCAATTCTGGGAATATGTTTTATATCCACATATTCAAATCTCTTGAGTAATCTGTTAGCGATAACGGAGTACATGATCAAATTTTCCTTGATACATTTGTATTCTCTGGTTATCTGTTTGATGATCAGCTCTGAGTCTCCCCTAATTTCGACTCCAATTGCTCCTAATTCTAACAAAGCTTCAAGTCCAACAATTAATGCTTCATACTCAGCTTCGTTGTTCGAACAAGGAGGGCCTTCTAACTTGTACTTGAATTTCGTTGGAATTCCCTCAGGAGAAATTATAAGGACTCCAACACCACTTACATATTTATGTGTTGACCCATCGAAGGATAATTTCCAAGGCTGGATCTCAACATAATCTAACGCGAAGTCCTCACTCACAAAGTGATCCACTATGAAATCTGAAACTACTTGTCCTTTCATAGCTTTTAAAGGCTTGAAGGTCAAATTGTACTCAGTGAGCGCTAAGGCCTATTTGCCAATCCTGCTGTGCATGATTGGTTTTGAAAGCATATGTTTAATAACATCAAAGTGAGATGAAACATAAACATCAACTGGTTTAATATAATATTTAGGTTTTGTACAAGAGAAATACAGACAAAGGCATAGTTTTTCAATGCTACTATACTTAGCCTCTGCTTTATTTAGGACCCTACTAAGATAATAGATGGCTCTTTCGACGCCATCATCATTTTCTTGGGCCAACATACTACTTATAGGTACATTGGAGGCAGAGATGTACAACCTCATTGGTTTATCTTTCGAAGGGGGTGCAAGTATAGGAGGATGCATCAAATAAGCTTTAATTTTCTCGAATGCCTCCTGATGCTGCGCAGTCCATTCAAAGTTCCCTTGGTTGAGACGGAGGAGTGGAGAGAAAGCTTGAGTTCGCCCACTCAAATTAGATATGAATCTCCTTAAAAAGTTAATTTTTCCCAATAGAGATTGCAACTCTTTCTTGGTTGAAGGAGGCTTTGTCTCCATAATAGCCTTCGTCTTGTTCAAGTTAATTTCGATCCCCTTCTTGTGGACCACAAAGCCTAGGAAATCCCCATCCTGAACAAAGAAAGCACATTTAAGAGGATTCATTTTTAAGCCATGTTTTCTCATTCTTTTCAATGACTGGCAAAGGTGAGTCAAATGATCCTCATCAAAAACAGATTTGACTACTATGTCATCTATATAAATCTGCATAAATGACTCAATGAAATCATGAAAAATAGTGTTCATTGCCCTCTGATATGTTGCCCCAGCATTTTTTAGTCCAAAGGGCATAACTACCACTACATAAGTGCCTAAAGCGCATGGACATCTGAATGCAGTTTTGGGAACATCATCCTCAGCAATAAAAATATGATTATATCCAGAGTATCCATCTAACATACTCAGGTATTCGAAACCCGCAGCAGAATCAATCAGCATTTCTGCTATAGGCATGGAATATTCATCTTTTGGGGTGGCAGTGTTTAAATCCCTAAAACTATGCAAATTCGTAAAGAGCCATTTTTCTTAATAACAGGTACAATGTTAGCAAGCCATTCTACATACCTTGTGGTCCTGATAAATTTGCATCGAAGGAGTGGTTCCACCTTTGCCTTTATTTTTGAGAGGATTTCTGGAGCGAATCGTCTAGGCATCTGCTTGATGGGCTTCTTGCCATCCTTGATTGGAAGCCTATGTTCTACCAGTTTCCTCTTTAAACCAGACATTTCATCATAGTCCCAGGAGAAGCAATCTCTATTTCGTTTGAGCATTTCAACCACTTTGCCTTTTAAGTTGGGACTAAGTTTCGCACTGATGTATGTAATCCTTTTTTCAACACCATCCCCAATATCAACTTCCTCCAAAGGATCTTGGGCCAGCATCTTAGCGCTTGATGATTCTGGATCCTTTTCGAACCCCAAGGGTTCTTGATCATAAATGGCATCTAGTCTTTGATCCATCAGTTTAGAAGCTTGTCCATCACATGGTGAGGATGAATGGTTTCCTTCAGGATTTGTTATTTCTTTTTTGTCTATGGCTTCGACAGCCATGTTTTGTATTTCGGCTTCGAGAGCTGTTCTTCGTTTTTTCTCAGCCAAATAGGCCAAAATCTTTTGGTAGTAATTCGATTCAGTCATAATAACCTTCGCTTGCCCAGCAAGTTGGCCGTATCGTCGAAGTCTCTTCATCTTTCTCAGTCACCTGCCCACTCCACATGATTTCCCTATCCCATTGGAATCCATTGGGACGCAAGGTTAGGGAATAATAAGCGTTCTCATTTGGCTCGAAATATTCCTCAAGTGGGTGACATGGCCCTATGTTGGCCATATTTCTGTCGAAATTTCTCTTGTCCACATTGTTGATTTCTACCATATAGTAACTTTGGTCAGCTTCTATATTTTCAACAATCCCATCATCTCTCCACAACACCAGCCTTTGATGCATTGAAGAAGGTACAACTCCAACTCCAAGGATCCATTCCCTGCCAAGCAACAGATTGTAATTTGCTTTTGCAACAATGACCATAAACATTGTTGGCCTTGTAAGGGAACCAACTGTCAGGTTAACTTGTATTACTCCCAAAGTCTGGCCAACCTTCCCTTCATAATTCGAAAGCACCATGTTGTGAGGTCTAACATCTGAATCCTGCATTCCTATTCTCTTTAGCATGAATTGAGGCATCAGATTAACAGCAGCTCCACCATCTACCAGAACCTTGTTCACACCATATTGTTCCACCTTTGCCCTGATGAATAAGGGTTTGAGATGGTTTTTCATTCCTTCGTCTGGCTTCTCGAAGAAAGCGTTCTGCTCTTCGATCGCTCCATTGTTCATCAAATAATAGCATAATGGCCTATGTCTGGCCTTTTCGTTCTCACTAGTCTCCTCATTAGCATAAACCTCTATTTCCTGATTGTACTCACAAGGCAGCACCGAAACTACATTGCAGTTTGCATTGAAGAAGGATTCCCCCTCAGATTCGAAGGCATCAGTCATCAAGTCCTCTTCATTCGCAACTTCCTTCTGAGTCCTATTTTCTTTATTGTCCTTCTGTGGAGAAAAAAGTTTCCTGGACACTGGGGGTTTGCCCCCAGTCTGGTTCAGTGATGTTGTGTTATTGGTACTGGATTCTCCTACTCCCATAGGTTTCGAATCCCTTGCAGCTTTTTGGTTTCTCTGGTGTCTGTGCCACTGAGAGCGAGATATTGGGTTTCTGCCTTTATAATTCTCCAATCTTATTTCTTCCCTCCTGTTCGAATTGAATTGCCTCCTGTAAGCCATTGCAGTCCTGCCTCCTCGATCGAAGCTGCGCCACTTCCCTTTTCCCTTATCAGCATTCACTTGCAGCCATCTATCAGTGGGGATTTCTGCAAGTAGTTTAAAGGAAACGCTCTTTTCTCCCCTGGGATAAGGGCTATCTGGCATCCTTGGCATACTTATGGCTTTGCTAACAAGATTCGAAGGCATTCCACCTTGGTGCCCCCAGCCTGACACAAATGGAATTCTCTCGAATGCTTCAGCCATTTCCTTATCATACACTACTGCACATCTGGGACATATCAAGCATTTTGTTCCAATCTTGTGGCAACGAACCAGGAATTCGAACAGACTTTCATCAGCTTTTGGATAGACTTTGTAGAGTTGGTTGTCTTTCCTCCAGTTGACTCTTGTTCGTTCACGCTGGGCCCTTTCGAATTCAGCAGCAATTCTGGGGTTGCAGATGATACTGCACCTTGGGCATAGCAGCTTTTCCTGATTTTTCTTATGACAGTGGAAGAGGTATTCACAAAAACCTGTGTCCTTTCTAGGTAAGTTCTCTCTTCTCTGTTCGCTTTCCCTCTCTAAACAGCGTTCTACTTCTTCCATTTCAGCATTAGGCTGTTCGAAATCCACCATATTCACTCCCAGCATTTGGTTATCAGAAATTTTGACTTCTTCAAATTTCATCCTAAGACCTTCAGTGGCCTCAACTAATTTTCTATCACTTAATATCTTTGCTTTGAGCACCTTTGGGAGGCCATCAGTAGCTTCTGTTTCGTTTTTGATCAATGGGAGGCCATCAGTAGCCTCTCTTTCGTTTTTGATTAAGATGAAGTCCCCATCCTCTTCGAATTTCTCCTTCGACTCAACTTTCCCCTCAACAATTTCTACCATATTGATGTCTAGAGGTTCAGCATAGTTAGTCTCCGCCATCAGCAATGGATCAATATCAACTTTCATTGGATTCTTTCCCTTGTCTGAGAACTTCAGCCTGCCATCTTTGATAGCATTCTGTATCAAATCCCTGAAAAGAAAACACTGTGAGGTTTTATGGCCTAAAAAGTTGTGATATTTACAAAAGCCCCTATTTTTCCTTTGTTCCAACGGAGGAACCTTAAGGTTAGGAGGAACTATTAATTGGCCATCTTTAACAAGTAGATCGAATATCTCATCACATTTAGTTATATCGAAAGTATAGATTTTCTTGGGGAATTTATCATTCCTTTCACTTTCGACAGAATCCTTTCCATTGGAAGGAAGTAGAACTTTGCAGGCATAAGGGGGTGCTTCTTTTAGTTCTGCAAGATCTATTTCGAACTGATCGAAATCATAAGGGTCTTGAGAATCATCTATGTTTTCCTCTTCAGCCTCTATGTAGGCTATTCTCTCTTTCTTATGATTTTTACTAGCCCTAGTGTGATCGGTGGATCTGGAACTGACTGTTTAACGCTGGTTCGCGAAATGTCGCGGAAGCAAGAGTCGCTACCGTCTTTTATTTTCTCCAAATGGAACGGACAAAAGCACAGAAAAATTCCTTAAAGAGATTGCTCTCGGTTCGGGAGGTAGGTTATAGAAAGGGAAGGTGTTAGCACCCTTTCTATCCATGGTTATCCATGGGCTCTTAGGTACTTGCTCAATGTGTTTTCAAAATTGTTTGTTTGCTTTTCAATTGTGGGTTAAAAAGTTTCTTTGAAAAATTTCAGTTCGACTCGTACGTCAGAGTGTTTGAAAAATTTGCTTTGAAAGCTTTTGAAAAGTGTTGGTGTGAAAAGTCTTTGAATTTTTGTTTTGAAGAGAGCAAGTATCCATGAGTCGTCTACCTACCCTAAGGAATTCGTCTGTGTAAATGTCCTTTAAAGTAGTGCCATCCTACCATTGAGAGGTAGGTAGCACCACCGTTGGAGGTGTTCGGGTCAATTCGAGTTTATAGGGACATGGTGATCACCAGAGCAACGGGAAGACACCTTAGAAGCTACCCTCATGCCAGGTTCCCGGATCATGAGGACTTACTAAGACGTCCTCTACTCGACGATCACCTTTCGAAAGGCAACAGTGAGGCGTACCCTAGGGGTGGTGTGTGCGAATTGTGTGTCATGTTTCAGTTATTTGTCTTGTCATGTTTATTTGTGTTCTACGCTTGATTTTAATTAGGCCATTCATTCTTGCATGCATATTTAACAATTATAAAGTTTGCGAAAAATAAATCTAAGGCTATTACAAATGGCGCGGGTCCACATCGCCAAAATTAAACCGGACCCGATTTTACAGAAAATAAATAAAGAAAATAAGCGAAAAGTAAAAATTGTTACAAGGCTTTGGGACATGTACATGATTATTTAAACGACATAAAATAAATGTGCAAATTAAATAAATTATGGACATGGGCGTTGGACCCTTTTACAACAAATTAAAGTTAATAAGGAATTAAAAATTAAAATTAAAAAGAATGTTTTTTTTTGGTATTTTGTGTTTTGAAGATTTAAAAGAAATAATTAATTAAAATTAAAATGAAGCGTCAAACCCTAATTCTAATGTTTTTTAGGTTTATTGTGAAAAAGATTGAATTTTTAACCTAATTTAAATCTAAGTTTTTTATACATTTAATTATAAAAAAAATAAAATAAATAAATAAATAATAATATTATGGAAAAAAAAGGGAAAATTAAAAGGAGTGGAAATTATTAATTAACCTAATTCTAATTATTTTTTATTTAATATGAAAGGAATTAAAAGTGCAAAAATCCTAATTAAACTAAATTTATTTACATGCATTTATTCATAAAAATAACTAAAATAAATAAATATTATATTTTTTGCCTTTTTCTGATTTTATGATGTTTTTTGTATTTTTGTTAAAAAATAATTAATTAATTAAAACAAATAAATAAAAAAAATAAATAACATAACAATTGAGAAAATAAAATATAAAAAGAAAATCAAACCAGGGGGGGTAGCCCCAAAATTGGAGGTAAGGCCTAGCATTCTGGCCCATTAAGCATTGGCCTTGTGGACTTTTCCAGATTCCATATGGTGCGTTGACTAAGACATAATGCATTCCTTGAATCTTGGCCTTTAGATCTGATGTTCTTGGATGCGTGTAGGGTCTGATCTGGATGGAACATGGTACGTCTTAATGCCTGGACTACATGGGAACATAGTTTGCAAAATATTATAGGAAATAAGGTAGATCTGGGGTTCGAACCCAGGTCACTAACATCACCAAGCAATACCTGCACCACTGAGCCAATTAACGCATTTGGTATATTAATAATAAACAAATAACAAAAGAATAGAATAAACGCATTAGTGGTTTACGCGCCAGTTTTCAAACCAGCCTATCACTAACGGACAACACATCATCTCTTTCGTTTTCCTGAAACATAAAGAACGAAGGCAACGGTTTTCGTTGTGTTTTCTTAGGCTGCCTTTGGAGAAATAGCGAATGGAGCTATAGGCTTCATAAATTGTTCGCGAATAGTGGTTCATGTCCGTCTCAACACACTGAATTCAATGGCCATGGTCTGAAGCTTTGATTTTTCTTATTTGCAAAAGCCCTAAATCAAGCTCTGAAAAACCCTAGAATATGAACATGGTAATATCGCATATATGGCATAAAAATGAAATTAATCATATCAGTTAGCTTGGAAATTTGACAAGGAACATGAATGTATAATCAAAATGCAATGGGGATGTCTAAAATTGAAAACACGATCAACACTTTCTTGCTGTACAGGGAGGGTTCTATGTACCAATTCTTCGCGTATTGATGGATGTTAGGGATTGCAATGTGATCAGGAGTTGGCAAGGAAGCTATTGGAATCAGTATTAGGGCTAAAAACTATATAGAACCTTGATTTCAGAATTCAGTTATATGACCAATTTTTCAAGTTTTTAATAAGCTTTTGAGCGCAGCCTTTGATGTCTTGTGGTTAGGGTTTGACTTAGTGCTTATGATGGAAGGAAATTAGGTCATTAGTTGGCCTTTATCCATGCCCATGAGAGAATTGGTCTTAGGTCTTTTTCATTAACAAACTTTTCCTTCTTTTAAGCCAAGACCAAGACTTAATGTGCAATTTAACCCTAGCATGAGTTGGTGAGTTGGCACATGATATATGGAAGCTATCCCAATTCAAATGACACTATTTCATTGACTTTTGAATTTTATTTGAATTTTTAAAGATTTAAAATGAATTAAATTATCAAAAATTAAATAAAATAGAAAAATCAATATTTGGTCTTGAAATTAATCATGGGACACGTGTGTGGCATGACAAGGCTGAATCAAGTGGAAGAAAGTGGGCCCTTTTGTCAAAAATTGAAGTTTCAAGGATAGTTGACTTTTGCCATTTCACAAATATTTCCCAACTTCTACAAGGCATAACTTGCTCAATTTTTAAGCTTTTCTCATGTTCTTGGACATTTTGGAAAGGTCTTTGAGTCCTTTAACCAATGCCTTTGGTCCCATGTCATTTTGATTTTCCAATCTCAAGTTATGGCCTTTGACTTAAAGTCCCTTTTTGTTGACTTTTGAAAATGACCTATAATGTTGAAATTGATAACTTTTTGTGAGAGCATTTCTTGGACTTGAAGTATGAAGATGAGTTGTAGGAAATGTCTTTCTCTTCAAAATGAGCTTTGGATGGAATTTTTCTGATAATCCATGTGAAAGTTATGCCCTGGTCAATTTCAGTTGACTTTTTCAGTTGTCCAAATATAGCAACTTTTGCATCTTTGATGATTTCTGAGCCAAATTTTGAGAATCATGATCAAGCATTGATCAAATGATGTTTGTGGCTTCAAAATGATATGTTGACCAAAAATTTGAACTTTTGACTGCCAAATGACCATTTTGCCCCTACAGTTGACTGTAGTGCAATTTAGGGTTTTGACTGTGCAATTTTGAGCTGAATGCCTTGAAACTTGATATGAGGATGCTTGACCATGTTTGTAAGCATATGAGACTTGATTGAGCCTTTGAACACTTCCTTTTCTTGATCAGACTCAAAACCCTAGTTTTGACTGTATAGGAGCCCTTTGCATTGTGCAACCCTTGGGGACTTTTGTGACTTGGCTTGGCAATCTCTTGAAGAATATGGGAGGGCAAATTTTGGGGTACAACACCTAGCTTTTTCAGCTTTTAATCTTTCGACCTGACGCACTCTGTCTGCTAGTTGGGCCATATCTATAAGATACTTTGTATCCAATTTCTTTCGAATGGAATAATCTAGGCCCCCAACAGCCATTTCGACCAATTTATGTTCAGGGACCACTGTGAAGCATCTGGATAACAGTCTAATTCCCAGTTGAATACGGACGACCGAAGCTCCTAAAATTCAACTTTCCTCTTCAATAGAGATGTTTCCTCAATAGAATACGGACGACCGAAGTTCCTAAAATTCAACAGAGATGATTCCTCAGTCGAATACGGACGACCGAAGCTCCTAAAAATTCAACTTTCCTCTTCAATAGAGATGTTTCCTCAATAGAATACGGACGACCGAAGTGAAGTGGTGAAAAACACAAGAAGGGGGGGTTGAATTGTAAAACTGAAATCTAATGCAATGAATAAGATATTTTTATCCTGGTTCGTTTGATCTCAAACTACTCCAGTCCACCCGTCAAGGTGATTTCGCCTCTCTCCAACGAGGTCTTAATCCACTATATTCAACTGAATATTACAGACTGCTTTAACAACTGCTAAAGCCTTCTTGATCCAAACCACAACCCGATTTGTCAAGGTAACACTTTCTTACAAAGAGATAAAACTAAGTGTGTGAATGTTTTCTACAAAACTGTATCACAACTGTGATGTATACACAAATTGAAGCTTAGAAACTAGATTGCTAAACAATGATAGAATATCAGAATGTGGTTTAGCTAAACTGAGAGAAAGAAGATTTTGATTAGCTTTTTGTTCGTGTAGAGATTTGGAGAGCATTAGCCATTTCAATCTTCAAAGTCTTGTTTATATAGCACTGAGATGATGAACGTTGGATGAAATATTCTTGATTCAATGCTAATAACAAAATTTCCTTATTGAGCAGATCTTGTCTGGAATGAGGCCGTTGGAATTAATTTGCTTTCAATGCACAGTAACGTTGCTTACTTAATGCAAGTTCTGGCTTGGCTCATTCTGACTCTGCTTCGCTGCTGATGAACTGTTGTGTTTATTTATCAGAGTGTTGAGCGCAGTCTTGTTCATCAGGCTTCAGCATATACGCAAGTTGATCATCTGATTCTGTCATTCTGATATGGCAACTTCTGATGCTGGTGTCTGAAACCAAATTCTGATGCTGAATAGATGTGATCTTGCTTATATCAATCAGAGTATCTGCAAGTCAGAACATAATAATTTTAGGCAGCAGATAGTTCATACATGAAACTTATAAATACTATATCTTTTCACTTTGTTATCATCAAAACATAAATATAGGGTAGTAGATTCAAACTTTGTTCTAACAATCTCCCCCTTTTTGATGATGACAAAAACTAGATATTTTTAAATGAAAATAACGTGAAAAGGTATCTGAGATATGCATCAGAGTAAGAAGTAAAAGGATAAGGAGTAAAGAGATATCAGAGTTGAGAGATACTCCCCCTGAGTTTATTACTTCCCTTTGATTACATGTGTTCTTCAGGATCAGATCTTTTTGCCTTTCTTTGAACATCAGAGTATCAGAGTCTTTGACTTATCAGAAGCTTTATGTCAGAGCAGAGCTTCAGAGCTTTTCTTGTCAGAGCTTTGCTTTGGATCAGAGTATCAGAGCGGATCAGAACTTCATAGTGATCAGAGCTTCTAGTCTTCAGAGTGTCCAGGAGCTTCCTTGTACCTGTAGACTTTAAGCAAAACAGAAAAAAAAACATTTTCAAGTAATAGAGTTAGAATGTTTGAGAATTTCTATCTAGTTAGCCGTTATTGATTAAAATATCATTCTTGTTCTCCCCCTTTTTGTCAGCAATCAAAAAGTGTAGGTGATGTGCTAAAACGATTAAGATCAGAAAAACTAATCATATTAAGAGAGTTCAGAGTCAAAACATGAAAATAGTACAAAACATATTCAAACAGTACATCAGAAAATCAAGGAAAACATGAAAAAAGGACATGAATGAAAAAAGACTAAGGTTGAGGAGGCAAGCGTGTGAACAGGTTCTCCAGTATGGCTTGGATCTTTTCAGCAGTCTCATTCTGCTTGTGCACCATGCTGACAACAGTGTCAATCTTGTTATCCTGTACATCCATTCTCTCTTTCATCTTCTGGTCGCTTTCCTCCATCCGCTGCTGCAGACGCATGCCATTCAGCCTTAGTTCTTCCAGAGTCTGCCTGTCCAAGGCAGCTTGAGAAGCATCAGAAGCAGGAAGCTTCTGAGAGCTTTCAGCAACATCTTCTGCTTGACTTTCTTCAGCTTGACTGGTCTTGTCTTCTTCTAATTGCACCTTTTCAGCTTGCTGTTTCTCAGACCAAGGTTCACTATCCAGAGGGAGCACGTCTTCTTTCAGAAGCTGACTTCCAACTTCATTCAGAAGCTTGCTGAAATTTTGTTGTGCCTGCTCATAGTTGATATCCTGCAACTTGAGGGCTTCAGCATGTACCCAAAGTCTGAATTGTGACCAGAGCTGATCAGAAGCAGCTGGGTCAATCATTCCAGGACAGACTTGCTTCAAAGAAGCAATCCATTGCAGCACACCTGTTTCAAAATTCATTATACCACAGCCAACATCTGGTTGTTTTGGTTTTGGGATGGAAATTTTATGTTTCAGATCAGCAAGACGGTCAAGACTGGTTAAGTCTATGAAAGTCCTGCTGGGGTTTTCGGAGGTTTTCTGGGCAGCTGTTTGTTTTGGAGATGGAGTATCAAAATCAGAGATTATGATTGGACTGGGTGGTGTTTTGGGAGTATTTGGTGGTGTAGATTCTGATGAGGATGGCAATTGTGCTAAGGTGATAGTTGTTCCACCTGGCAGCTGGATTGCCAAAGGTGATGGTTGAGGTGAATGAGGTTCAGATGGTTGAGGAGAAGGAGTTTCAGAGTGATGAAACTCTGGTTCAGGTGATGGTGGATTAATATCTGGTTGGGGAGAGGGAGACGGAATTGCTGGTTGAGGAGAAGTTGTTGGAATTTGTGAGAGTGGTTGTTGTTGTTGTTCTGGTTGTTCAGCAGATTGTTGTTGTTCTGGTTGTGGAGGAGGAACAGTTTATGGTTCAGAGATTGGTTGATCAGAGGTGTGTTGATCAATGTCAGACAGCACTTGATCAATTGCTGATGTTGTTGAGATTGTTGGTTGTTTGGGATGTTTGGTTCTGGGTCTTCTGAGTTTTAATGCCTCAGAAGGGTCCTCTTCTGGTACAGTTTCATCTATGGTAGGGATGGGGATTGAGATTCTATGAGAGGTTTGAGGAGGAATAGATGCTGGAATAGTAGAAGAATTTAAAACAGAAGCAGCAGATGAATTACCTCTTTTCCTGGGTGTCTGCTGGGATGATCCTTCTGATGGTGCCTTCCTCTTCTTCGTCTTCTTCAGAGCCACTTCTTGCTGAGGTTGATGCAGAGCTTTGATAATCAGATTTGGGTCTGAACCATCTGCCTTGCACGCATCCAGGTATCTGAGAACCACCTCTGGTTTGGATTCAATTTCAGAAAATAACGGAAAGTCACTCAGAGGCACTCTTCTGCTGGTGATATCAGCAATAGGAGTAGCTCTGGGTTCCTTCTGAATATTCTCTATTAGCTTCATCTTCTTCAAGTTCTTTGCATTCAGAGGTTTCCCAACTGTTGGTTCAATAGTGCTTAGCTCTTGAGCTTCTATCAAATGCTCTATCAGCCTATTCTCTGTCAGAATATCTGATATCAACCTTCCAAAAGGTATCCAATCCCTCTTGGTTCTTTCTTCTTCCCTGGTTTCCTTTACACTTGTTCTGAGGTGGTTGAACAGGAAGTGAGCCAGATTGATCTTTACCTTCTGATCAATAAAGTAGATCAGAAACTGCTGATCCACATTTATGTAATCAGGAGAACTGGTTGGTTTCCTGTGGTTGAAGCACCCCAGAATTATCTTAGCCCAAACTCTGTAGTGATCCTTCAGATCTTTAATCTTGCTGCTGGGCACCCCATGAGTGAAAATCCTTGCAGCTATCACACCTACATCAGCACATCTTTCAGCCATGTCCACACAGCGGACGCCACCGCCACTGTAACCTATTAGCCTTGCAATGTGATCCTCAGTGATCACAATCTTCTTCCCCATAACAAAGGAGGTGACAAGATGTGTTGAAGCCTTGGCGTGAATCCAGAATTCCTTGACTAGCATTGGGAATGTTGGTCCAACCAACCTGTCAAAATACCTTTCCCACTTCTGTGCCCTAACTTCTTCAGTTAGGTCAAAACCGTTCTCCTTCAAGCTTCCAAAATCAATGATTAATTCAGAAAGCACTTCAAGATTCTTCACATGAGTGAGGAGAGTTCTGAATGGCACTTGATACTTCTCAGATGATGCTTTCTTCTGAGGACCTGCAGAAGCACTGCTGGAGGTTGCCATGTTCACACTAAAAGGGTTTTGAGAATAAACTGAGGAAAATAGGTTTTGCAAGAGATGAACACAGAAATATGCAGAAAATGCTTGAGTATTAGTGAGAAAACGTAAAGAATGAGAATGAGAGATTAATGTGCTTAAATAGAGTTTCAAAACTATTTTGAAAAGATAAACGTTTTTTAAGAGAGAGAAAATATCATGATTGCATTTTAAAAGCATGATTACTTTTCATTAAATGCTTGCTGATTTTGGGGGATTTGAGAAAGATACTTAAAAACGGTTACCAGACATGTGTCTCAATGCACCCAATCAGCGCTTTGCCTTCTCAGAAGCATGCACGCGTTCTGCTTCAGAGATATGCTGATGATTGGATGACACTTGTTTGATGTAGTGATCAGCACGTCTGTCTTTGAGCTTAGACTCTCAGATCTTTAGACTTGCATCTGATACAATCTGCATGTTCTATCTTTCTGAAAGAAGATTGATCAGAAGTTCACAGTAAAACAATTACATTCTGAAGGTAAATATATGGAATTAGAACATTTTCACTCTGGACACACTTTCATGCTGAGATGTTTCAGAATGAAATTAAACCTATCTTCTGAAAGGGGTTTAGTAAAGATATCAGCCCATTGATGGTCTGTATCTATAAATTTTAAGTTCAAAATACCTTTCTGAATATAGTCCCTAATGAAGTGATGTTTTATTTCTATATGCTTAGCTCTAGAATGTAAAATGGGATTCTTACTTAAGCAAATAGCATAAGTATTATCACAGAGTATAGGAATGTTACTCTCAAAAATCTGGAAGTCTTCAAGCTGACTTTTCATCTAGAGCATTTGTGTGCTACATCCTGCTGCTGCTATGTACTCAGCTTCTGCTGTTGATAGTGCAATTGTTGATTGCCTTTTGCTGGACCATGAGATCAGATTTTCTCCCAGAAACTGGCAGCTTCCAGAAGTACTTTTACGTTCCACTCTGTCTCCAGCAAAATCAGCATCGCAGTAGCCTACTAAGCTGTAATCACTAGATTTTCTATAAAACAAACCCAGATTAGTAGTACCTTTCAGATACTTGAAAATTCTCTTAACAACTGTTAAGTGAGATTCTCTAGGATCTGATTGGAATCTAGCACAGATACAAACACTGAATAATATGTCAGGTCTTGAAGCAGTCAGATAGAGGAGAGAACCAATCATACCTCTGTAGACTTTCTGTTCTACATTTTTGCTTACCTCTTCTCTTTCCAGAATGCACGTGGGATGCATTGGAATCTTTGATGGCTTACATTCTGAGAGGTCAAATTTCTTCAGAAGATCTCTGATGTATTTGCTCTGATGAATGTAAGTTCCTTCTGGAGTTTGATTGATCTGAATTCCTAGAAAGAATTTCAGTTCCCCCATGAGGCTCATCTCAAATTCTGCCTGCATACACTTAGCAAATTTTCTTCCAAGAGAAGGATTAGTAGAGCCAAAAATAATATCATCAACATAAATTTGACAGACTAAGATGTCACTCTTAACTGATTTACAGAATAGAGTAGTGTCCACTTTCCCTCTGGTGAATTCATTTTCTAGCAGAAAGTTACTTAGCCTTTCATACCAAGCTCTGGGAGCTTGTTTCAGACCATACAGTGACTTCTTTAGTTTGAAAACATGTTCTGGATGTTTTGTATTTTCAAAACCTGGGGGTTGGTGTACATAAACTTCTTCTTCTATATAACCATTTAAGAATGCACTTTTGACATCCATCTGGTACAGAGTGATGCCTCTATTAACAGCAAATGAAATTAAAAGTCTGATAGATTCTAACTTGGCGACTGGGGCAAATGTTTCTGTATAGTCTATCCCCTCTTGCTGACTATAACCTTGTGCAACCAGTCGTGCCTTGTTTTTGATGACTTCACCTTGTTCATTTAGCTTGTTTCTGAACACCCATCTTGTTCCAATGACGTTGAATCCTTTTGGTCTGGGAACGAGATCCCATACGTCGTTTCTGGTGAATTGATTCAGCTCTTCTTGCATTTCCAGAATCCAGTCATTATCCAGAAGTGCTTCATCAATAGAAGAAGGTTCAATCAGAGACACAAGTCCCATAAGTGTTTCTTCAGAGTTTCTGAAGCTTGCTCTTGTTCTGATTGGATCTTCCTTTCTTCCTAGGATAGTCTCTTCTGGGTGATCCAAGCTGCTTCTGGGTAATCTCTTATGAGGTTGATCAGCAGCTGTTGTAGGATTGCTAGCAGTGCTCCTTTCAGACGTTGAAGGAATGTTTGTGTTGAGAGCTTCTGATGACTTGTCTTCAGAACCTGCAAATTCAATTTCTATACCTGCAAAAACTTCATTCTGCTTTGACTTTTCAGAGTCAAGCTTATCATCAAAACGAACACTGATTGATTCTTCCACAATCTGTGTTTCTGTATTGTATACTCTGTACCCTCTTGAGCGTTCAGAGTATCCTAACATAATACACTTTAGTGCTTTAGAGTCAAACTTGTTCAAATAATTCTTTGTATTTAATATAAAGCAAGTACATCCAAATGGATGAAAATATGAAATGTTGGGCTTTCTGTTCTTCCACAATTCATATGGAGTCTTTTCCAGAATAGGTCTTATTGAGATTCTATTATGAATGTAGCACGCTGTGTTTATTGCCTCTGCCCAGAAGGTCTTAGCAACGTTTGTCTCATTGATCATGGTTCTGGCCATTTCTTGCAATGTTCTGTTCTTTCGTTCTACAACTCCATTTTGTTGGGGAGTTCTAGGACAAGAGAAATCATGCAGAATGCCTCTGTCATTAAAGAATGACTCAAAATCTTTGTTTTCAAATTCTCCACCATGATCACTTCTGACTTTAACGATTCTAAGATCCTTTTCATTCTGAACTTGGTTACAGAAGGTGACAAACATAGAGTGTGACTCGTCCTTGTGTCTTAAGAACTTTACCCATGTCCATCTGCTATAGTCATCTACGGTTACTAACCCATACTTCTTACCACTGACTGAAGCAGTTTTAACTGGTCCAAATAAGTCAATGTGCAGAAGTTCTAATGGCTTAGAGGTAGAAACAACATTTTTGGATTTAAAAGAAGGTTTTGCAAATTTTCCTTTCTGACATGCTTCACACAGAGCATCTGAATTGAACTTCAAATTAGGAAGTCCTCTGACCAGATTGAGTTTGTTAATCTGAGATATTCTTCTCATACTAACATGCCCCAATCTTCTGTGCCAGATCCACTGCTCGTTGTTAACAGACAGAAGACATTTTACATTCTGACTCTTTAGTTCAGAAAGTTTGATTTTGTAAATGTTGTTTTTCCTCTTACCATTAAACAGGATAGTCCCATCTTTCTGACTAACAGCTTTACATGATTTTTGATTAAAGATTATATCATAACCGTTATCACTTAATTGACTTATGGATAACAGATTATGCATCAATCCATCTACTAGCAGAACATTATTAATAGAGGGAAGATTTCCATTACCTACAGTTCCAGAGCCAATTATCTTTCCCCTCTGATTGCCTCCAAAGCCAACGTGGCCTCCAGGCTTAAGTTCCAGGCTTTGGAACATATGCCTTCTTCCCGTCATGTGTCGTGAGCAGCCAGAGTCCAGGTACCATGACTGGTTTTCTGACTTGCTGCTAAAGATATCTGCAACATGTATTATTTTATCCTTAGGTACCCAGATTTTCTTGGGTCCTGATTTGTTAGTTTTACCAAAACTCTGGTTGAATTTTGGTTTCAGAGTGCTTACTGCTAGTGTATTTAATATCATGTGTGTGACCATACACAAAATGTGAATTTAGAGGAGTGTGTTTAATGGTTAAGTCCATGACATTCTTTGGTGTAGGAACCTTACCTTGGTATCCTATTCCTTTCCTTCCGTTTCTGCTAACTCCATAGATCATTGAAGCCATTCTGCTTCTATCTATGCTTTTAGCTAGGAACTTCTGGAAACTGTGATCATACTCCTTGATGATCTCATCAGCGTTGCTGGGAGTTTCAGAAATTGGTTCCTTCTGAGAGTTTTGTAAAGTGTTTTCTAATTTTGAAATCTTATTTCTCAGCTCAGAATTTTCCAATTTGAGACTCTCAGTCCTATTAGAGTCAGATTCAAGATTCCTTTTCAGGTTTCTGAATTTAACTCTAATTTGCTGATACTGTTCCAGAATCTCATTAAGGCTTTCAGCAAGTTCAGCCTTTGTAAAGTTAACAGCAAAGTTAGGAAATACCTCTTCAGTGTCTGATTCTGAGTCTGATTCAGAAGCTTCACTATCTTCTGAGATGTTAGCCATGAGAGCTATGTTTGCCCTCTCATCATCTGATTCTGAGTCAGCTTCAGACGAGTCAGAGTCATCCCATGTAGCCATGAGACTCTTCTTCTTCTCTCTTCCAAACTTCTTTTTGGGCTTTTCCCTCTGAAGCTTTGGGCAGTCACTCTTATAGTGTCCTTGCTCATTGCACTCATAGCAGATGATGTCTTTGGTGTTTGGCTTTTTGCTACTGGAGGAGCCTTCAGATCTTCTGAATCCAGAGGAAGAATCTGTCCTTCTGTATCTGGAAGAAGACTCGTTCTGATCAGATCTTCTGGGATTCCTGAACTTCCTTTGTCTTTGCTTCCATAGTTGATTTACTCTTCTGGAGAGGAGGGAGAGTTCGTCTTCTTCTGATGAGGATCCATCAGATGTTTCTTCAACTGCCTGCAAAACTTTAGACTCAAATTTTCTGTTAGATTTTAATGCTAAAGGCTTACCTTGCTTCTGAGGCTCATCAGCTTCTAGCTCTATCTCATGACTTATGAGGGAGCTGATAAGTTCCTCCAGAGTGATTTTGTTGAGATCTTTAGCTAGCTTCAGAGCTGTAACCATAGGTCTCCACTGCTTGGGTAAACTTCTGATGATTTTCTTGACATGGTCAGCAGTAGAGTATCCTTTGTCCAGAACTTTGAGACCAGCTACCAGAATCTGGAATCTAGAGAACATGGATTCAATGGATTCAGATTCTTCCATTTTAAACGCCTCATACTTCTGAATGAGCGCCAGAGCTTTTGTTTCTTTGACCTGAACGTTGCCCTCATGCGTCATTCTGAGTGAGTCAAAAATATTCTTTGTTGTGTCTCTGTTGGAGATCTTTTCATACTCAGTATAGGAGATGGCGCTGAGGAGGATGGTTCTGGCTTTGTGGTGATTCTTGAAGTCACGCTTTTGTTGATCAGACATTGTTTTTCTATCAATCTTCTGACCGCTTGCATTCACAGGGTGCGTGTATCCATCTGTCACCATATCCCATAGATCAGCATCATGTGCCAGAAAGAAGCTTTCAATTCTGTCTTTCCAGTAATCAAAGTTTTCTCCATCGAAGACTGGAGGTTTGCCACTGAATCTGTCTCTGTCCTCATTGTTGTCATTGCTGATGTGAGAATTGTTTCCTGCCATTGTGTTTTTCTGACGCTGGATCTTGTACTGACACGGTTAAGTATTTTAGCTCAGAACCAGGCGCTCTGATGCCAATTGAAGTGGTGAAAAACACAAGAAGGGGGGGTTGAATTGTAAAACTGAAATCTAATGCAATGAACAAGATATTTTTATCCTGGTTCGTTTGATCTCAAACTACTCCTGTCCACCCGTCAAGGTGATTTCGCCTCTCTCCAACGAGGTCTTAATCCACTATATTCAACTGAATATTACAGACTGCTTTAACAACTGCTAAAGCCTTCTTGATCCAAACCACAACCCGGTTTGTCAAGGTAACACTTTCTTACAAAGAGATAAAACTAAGTGTGTGAATGTTTTCTACAAAACTGTATCATAATTGTGATGTATACACAAATTGAAGCTTAGAAACTAGATTGCTAAACAATGATAGAATATCAGAATGTCGTTTAGCTAAACTGAGAGAAAGAAGATTTTGATTAGCTTTTTGTTCGTGTAGAGATTTGGAGAGCATTAGCCATTTCAATCTTCAAAGTCTTGTTTATATAGCACTGAGATGATGAACGTTGGATGCAATATTCTTGATTCAATGCTAATATCAAACTTTCCTTATTGAGCAGATCTTGTCTGGAATGAGGCCGTTGGAATTAATTTGCTTTCAATGCACAGTACCGTTGCTTACTTAGTGCAAGTTCTGGCTTGGCTCATTCTGACTCTGCTTCGCTGCTGATGAACTGTTGTGTTTCTTTATCAGAGTGTTGAGCGCAGTCTTGTTCATCAGGCTTCAGCATATACGCAAGTTGATCATCTGATTCTTTCATTCTGATATGGCAACTTCTGATGCTGGTGTCTGAAACCAAATTCTGATGCTGAATAGATGTGATCTTGCTTATATCAATCAGAGTATCTGCAAGTCAGAACATAATAATTTTAGGAAGCAGATAGTTCATACCTGAAACTTATAAATACTATATCTTTTCACTTTGTTATCATCAAAACTTAAATATAGGGTAGTAGATTCAAACTTTGTTCTAACACGAAGTTCCTAAAATTCAACAGAGATGATTCCTCAGTCGAATACGGACGACTGAAGTTCCTAAAATTCAACAGAGATGTTTCCTCAATAGAATACGGACGACCGAAGTTCCTAAAATTCAACAGAGATGTTTCCTCAGTAGAATACGGACGACCGAAGTTCCTAAAATTCAACAGAGATGATTCCTCAGTCGAATACGGACGACCAAAGTTCCTAAAATTCAACAGAGATGTTTCCTCAGTAGATAATGGACGGCTGAAGCTCCTAAAATTCTACTTCTCCCAACAGAGATCAGTATCCCCCAGCGGAATCTTCCTCAATGACAGGTATACAAGCTCTCGCTAAGGAATCTCTTATGCGATCGACACTCCTCCAGATGGCATCTTTAAGCCCATCCCCTCGTCAGCAATTTCTAAATGGCATCTGTAAGCCCATTCCCGATATCGTGAGACGGACACCACTTCATGCGAGTGCAAATTTCTGGGCACTCTAGTGTTCAATCATCTTCCACCTTTGTTGTAACCCAAAATTTTCCCTCCCATATTTCTCGAAACATTTCAAGAATGATACTCAAGTAGCTCAAGATAGTCCAAGGTTTAGCCAGACAAGCTCTCTCCTAAGGCAGTCTACCTCAAACTAGGGTTTCATGTTGCATCAAGATACTTGATTCCAAGGGATCCCAAATGCTCACCAATTTCCTAATATGTTCTCAAGATCATCCATGTCAAGTTTCAAGCCCTACAGAGAAAATTTGCTCAGTCAATTGCTCAAAGGCCTGAAAATCGACTGTGCTAGGGCAAAAGTCAACTGTGGCCCACATACAGTCAAAATTCAAGATTTTTGGTACAAATACTCATTTTGAAGTATATTTAATTATTTTATCAAGGGTTGATCATGATTCATCAAGGATTGCTCACAATTCCTCAAGAACCAAAAGTTGCTAAATTAGGGTTTTGTAGGAAAGGTCAACCCAACTTTGACCAAGCATAACTTTCTCATACTTTATGAGAAATGACCCATCCAAAGCTCATTTTGAAGAGGATGAAATTACCTACAATCCATCTTCATCTCCCAAGTTAAAAATATGCACTCACAAGAAGTTATGAATTTGGACATTATAGGTCATTTTGAAAAGTCAACAAAAACACCTTATTTGTAAAAGCTTCATACTTGAGCATGGAATATCAAATTCAGATGATACCAAAAGGGTTGATTAAAGGACATCTCAAGATTTCTAAAAAGGCCAAGAACACCTCCAAAGAGTCAAAATTGAGGAAGTTATACATTGGTGAAGTTGACCTTTTTTGCAAAATTGCCAAAAGTCAATTATGCCCAAAACTTCAAATTTTGCCAAAAGGGACCAATCTTTTTCACTTGTTTTAAGTTGGAAGCTGTGATGCGGTGGGAGAACTGACTTGAGGTTTTGCGTTTGTGTTCGCAAATGTTTCGGTTTAGCAAGAGTCGCCACCGACTTTTTATTTATCCAAAGGAAAGGTCAAAAAGCACAGGAAAGACCTTTGAGATGTTTTCTTGGGTTCGGGGGGTAGATTATGAAAAGGGAAGGTGCTATCACCCCTTTCATCCATGGTTTTCCATGGGCTCTTAGTTACTTGTTTTAGATCACTTGCTTTTGCTTTTCAATTGTTTGAAATGGTGCTTTGTGTGTGGTTTGGAAAGTATTTTGAAAAGAGGCCATCGTTGTGGCAACCTTTGTAATGATTCTTGTTTGAATGTATACAAATGTGTTTGTCTTTTGAAAAATGTTTCAATGTTTGAAAGTTTGTTTTGGGAAATTGTTTTGAAATTGTGTGTTTTGAAATTAGCAAGGATGTTTGCAAGTTTTGATCAAGTAACTAAGAGTTGTCTACCCTATCTACTCAAAGATCTTTCCTACACATTTTTAACCCTTTCACATTGTTGTTTTACCATTGTATTTGGTAAACAATCTTATGTTTGGATGTTAAACGGGACAAGCGCGGGTCATCGTATTGACCATGATAGCAATGGGGCTAAGTATCCTAGCAAATTTTGTTTGAGGGACTAGATCATTTTGTATAGGCAACCAAGATAGCATCATCGAGGGACTATGATCTTTTTGTTTTTATTTTGTTTTGCCAAGACACCTAGCATGCATACCATGGCCATTTTAAAGGCAACAAATGGATGAAACCCTAGGGGTGCTTGTGTGCATTGTGTTGTCATTTTCATGCATTTTGTCTTGTATTAGTCAAGCTATTTGTTTTGATTTTGGATTTTTGCATACAAACCCTAATCTCTATCATGCATATTTGTAAGTTATAAATGCGTAAAAAATAAATCTACAACTATTACCACATTGATATGGCGAGGGGGATACAATTTTGAATACGGGATTATTTGCAAGAAATTAAAACCCTAAGATTATTACAACCAAATTGAATTCTTTGTTCAAATAATAAATTGACAATATTTAAATGGAAAATTAAATAAATACGCAATATATTATAAATATGCAAAAAATGTTTTTGTATTATTTTTATGTATGTAAAAATAAACTATTTAATGCATTAAAAATAAGAAAATAAGAGATTTCTTTATCAAGGGTAGAAACCCTAATTTGTTAATTAAATATATACAAATGTTAAAAAATAAAAATAATGTGAGAAAATATTATTTAAGTATATATAAATACTAAAAATAAAAATATAATGTTTTTTTTAATATTATTTACATAGTTTTTATTTAAGAAAATAACTATATTAAACTTAATAAATTAAATACTATGCCAAAATAAAAATAAAAAATATAATAAAATGTGAAATTTTTAAGAAAAATATTTTTGATATTTTTTTTATGTTTAGGAAAATAAAATAAAGTCATAAATGAAAAAGAAATAGAAAAATATGCAAAAAATAAACAAATGGGCTGAGGGGTGTAAACAACAAAGAGGATGGTGTCAAAAGTGAGAAATATCCAGGCCCATCCCAGCTGGCCTTCATCTTCAACCTTTGTTCAAAAAAACGCGCGCCTCCTGTACAAATGGCTAACTCCTGCATTTGTGCTCTAAAGCAAAAACTCACAACACAAAAGTTATAGCATTTTCCAACATGATTCCAACCATGTAAAGAACTTAATCTAACTCTCAAAGACCAGAGAGAATTTCTCTGGCCCTAATTTCTAACCTAACTTTTTCAGAAATTTCATCAATCAAATTCTCTCAACACAGTTAACTTAAATGAAATCTATGCATATGTACAGCTTAAGGGCAATTAGCACTACATTTTTTATTCATAAACCTAAGCCTAACGATTCCTAAATAGAGAGATAGAAAGTTGGAAAATACCTGCTTCAGCTGAACTCGAGTATGGCAATATGGAGGTTTTCAATGAGGCCTGAGATGCTTGGGAGCTTGCTTGAACTTCCTTTGACCTTCCCCAATGCTTAGTTTGCTTTGAGTTTGCTTGAATAAGCCTGTAGAAGTCAACCTGCACAAGCAGAATTTAAAAATGATGAAGCTTGAAAACAAGGTTACAGTCACTGGATAATGGTTGGGAGAGATTAGGTGGGTTGTATGGAGTGTGTTGGAAGAGGTTTGGGACAAAACGCACGAGTGGTTTATGAGATGGAGGTGAAACTGCAGAAGCTTCCCTATTTTGCAAGTTTTTGGTGTTTTAATGTTAGAGGGTGTTTGAGGACTGGATAGCTCATGTTTCTGGCTCAATGTGATATGCAAAACATTGTTCAAATGTTTACAAGAGTTAGTTTTATCAGATGGAAGTGTTGTGTAGACTTTTGCACATTTCTTGGTTTTGAAGAAAAGTGTGAAGTGATCAAGCAAAGAGCCTGTACAGGCCTCCTTCCTAGCTGCACAAAGTTGTTGTACTTTGCCCTGAGTTTGTGGAGTTGGTATGCTGCAGAAAGCTTGGTGCAATGCTCAAGAGAAACAAATTGACATAAAGCCAACTTTACCAAAGTGGCAATGCTACCTTTTTGCCATTTTTAGGTTAATTCAATATGTAATCTTCCATTGATCAGAATAATGCCTTAAACCATTGAGTTTGCATTTAATTTTTTAGTGTGGAAGGGTTTAGATACCTGTAAGCAAGTACAATCAAAGCTGGATAGAAATTGCAACTTGTAGTAACATGAAAAATGCCATGGATCAAAGTGATTTTTTTCCAAATTCAAACCTTCGATTCTCCCTAACCACAAATGATTTTGGAGAGTTCTTGGACATTTTAGAAAGCTTGTAACATTCTATACAATCCATATTTGAAATGAATTTTTATATTCCAAGTGGAACTATGTGAAAAATTTCCATGAAGATAGGTCAAAATCCTGCCTAAACTAGGGCAAAATTTCACTAAGTTAAAAGTTCCATGGACCCTTATTCCAAAAATCATAACTTGAGATCTAAGCATCCTTTGGGAAAACTTTGTGAATCAAAGTTATATATTTTTTTGAGTACTACAACTTTCATGTTTGAAGTTTTGTTTGAATCCAAATGCATCATGGTGAAAGTGTTGGGCAAAGTTGGGAAAAAATAAGAAATTATCATAACTTAGAAAATTTCTAAGTTATAAAATTTTTCAATCTTAAACCCTAATTTGCAAAATTAGGTTTCTTGATGAAAAAGTTTCATGTTTTGACACATTTTGATGAAAAATGACCCTTGGAACTTGATTTTGACCAAAAAGTCAAAGTTTGACTTTTTAGTGTACAATTGATTTTTGATCAGTTGACTTGAAAATTCATCTGTCAATCCAGTGCTTTTGAGATCTTTTGAACCTTGTGATTAGGTCAAGATGATGCCATTGATTCCTTGAATCCATGCTTGAACCCAATTTGCCATTGGCTAGGTTAAAAATCAGAAATTGCCCTTGTGCAGTCAAAACCCTAAAAATGACCATTTTGCCCTTTTGATGATCTGATCAAATTTCTTGAGGAGTTGTGGTCCAAACATGATCAAATGGTTCATATGAGCCTATAATGTTGATGTGGATAAAAAATTATGAGGTTTGACTGTAAATTGGCCACATTTGACTTTTCCCACAATACAGTTGATTTCTAGGTCAATTTTCCAATTGACTGGGAAAAAATTTGATTAAAGGCTTGAAACTTGGTATGAGAAATCTTATAAGTCCAATATGAAGCATGAAAGTCACTTGGAGCATTGGAAGTCCAAAAATCCCTTTGCAAACTCAAACCCTAATTTCATGTTAATAGTGCAAGGAGATGTCTTGAGCAGAGCAAACCCTAATCCTGTCTGGAGTCCAAAGAGTCTCGTGAGGGGAAATCTTGATAAAATGAGAGGGAAAATTTTGGGGTACAACAGCTTCCCATGTTCAATCTTCTTGAACCTGAAGAGTTAGATTGGCGAGTTTTACTTTCGTGACTCGAAGGTAAAAGAGGATTGGACACTAGAGTGTCCGTAAATTTGCACTCGTCAAGATATAGTTGAAGAAATGGGCTTAAAGATGCCGTGTGGAGATGATAGAATCTGGCTGGAGATGGGCTTAGAGATTCCATCCAAAATTTTTGTTGAATATCAGGAGAACGAACATCAGAATGGTATTTGTATCTGGAACGTATCTGAGTTGTATCTGGAGATTGAATTTGTATGAGCAATGGAATGGCTTCCGCGTCTAGAGCGTATCTGAGCTGTAATTCTATTTGATTCTTGAATGAATATCAGAATGAATACCATGTCTGGAGTGTATCTGTATTGTATCTGAATCTGAAATCTGAATAAACGACAGAATGACATCCATGTATAGAGCATCTCTGGGCTGGGGAAATGTTTGAATGAGTGACAGAATGGCTACCGTGTTTGGAGCGTATCTAGACTGTATTTGAAGTTGAGATCTGTATGAGTAGCAGAATGACTTCCGTGTCTGGAGTGTATCTGAACTGTAACTGGGATCTGAATAAGTGACAGAATGACTTCCTTGTCTAGAGTGTATCTGGACTTGAAATAGATAGCTGAATTTGAATGAGGAATAGAATGGCTTCCGTATCTGGAGCGTGTCTCGACTGTATCTTGAATTTGAAATTCTGAATGAGTAATAGAATGACCTCCGTGTCTGGGGTGTATCCATATTGTATCTGAATAAGAGATTTGAATGAGTAATAGAATGACCTCCGTGTCTGGGGTGTATCCATACTATATCTGAAATCTTCGAATATTTGTTAAAGGTAGCTTTTAATCTTATCCTGAAAAGGGTAAAATGTTGGCTGAAACACAAAGTTATGTTGTATGACATGTATGACACAATAAAATGTGTTTTATCAATGTTTAGGATATATGAATGTAATGTATGCGCATGTAAACTGATTAGCTGTCTTGCTGAGGAAAATAAGTCCTTGATAGCGGGAGATAATAAAATCCTTGACTGCTGCCGGGGAAAATAAATCCTTGACCGCTGCTGGAGATTCAAAATCTTTGATTGCTGAAGATGAGAAATCCTTGGACCACTGTTGGGGATTGGAAAATCCTTGGCAACTAGTAGGGATTAAAAAGAACTTTGACAAACTCTGCGGGGATGTGGGAATCCATTAAGTCTGCTTGAGAAACCTGCTTGGGGAATCCAAAGAACTTCGATGACTATAGCTGGGGAGTACACCAATGGGAATCCTTACTCGGATGGGGAATAGGGAAACTCCAAAGACCTTTACTAGAGATCAGACAAAAGAAAACCTTGATCTGCTGGAGAATAAGGAAAACTCCGATGGCTTCTGCGGAGAATAAGAATGAGAAACTTCAATCTTATGGGGAATTGAAACCTTGGAGGCTTTACTGGAGAAGTGAGAATGAGATTCTTCGATCTGTAGGAGATTAAAAATTCTGACAAGCTCGTGCTGGGGAGTCATGAAGACTCTGGCAACTTCACTAGGGAATCCAGACTGAGAATCTTCAATCTGCTAGGGGAAAATAAATCTCTGGGGCCTTCAAATTTTGAGAACGAGAATCTTCATTTTGTTGGGGAGTAAAACTCTGTGGGGAATAGTTACACTTCTGGGGAGATTGGGACTCTGAGGGGAAAGGTTTATTCCTGTTTTGGAAGAAAAACTCAGGAGCTTGGGTTGTCTGCCAATCTACTGGGGAATCATCTTTAGTTTGGGATAAAAGCTAACTGTCATCTGGTTGATTCTCAAACTTTAAGACAACTTAATGGTGAATCTGGGGAAACTGGATGGTTTCTGTTGTGGATTGATAGTTGGAATTTTGACTTCGTTGGGGAAGAAGGTTTCATCTTTTGCTGGGGATTTATGACCCAAAGTTTTTGCTCCGCTGAGGATTTTGACTCTGATTAGAATTAAAGGTTTGAAATATGAATCCTCCGGGGATTGGGAGTTTAAAGTTTCGACTCTGGAGAGGATTTCGAAATTTAACTCCGCTGGGGGTATGTATTTCAAGGTTGTATCTCTGATGGGGATCTAGGTGATGTACTGAAGGGGATTTCTTTTGGAATAGTCTAAAGACGCTTTCCTATCCTTTCATCCTGTCAGCAATTATCTTTTCACATTTCGTTTATTTGTAAACATTGATTATATTCAAATGCATATGCTCATTTAATAAACCATTGGACGTTTTCAAATAAAACATAAGTGTAAAGAAAAAGAAAAGGCAAATAGTTTTCTGCACTTTGAAGTATCTTTGTATTAACTTTCTGTAAGTATTTTGTACAAAGGAGACAAACATCCTAGTAAGAGAATGTTGTCGTAAAAATTGAGAAAAATTTATACAAAGAAAGATGGTTGTGTGTAAAATTCCATGGGGTTCCCATTCTGCTATAGCCTTCGTAACTCTGAATATCTTGTTCATTTGTTGCTTTGTTCGACGATGATTGGATTGATCAGAAGCCCGAAGTTTGTTTGGTGAAGAGATTGTCCTTAAAGTGATCCAATGAGACATAGTCATACGCTTTAATTCCCTAACTTTTGCCTGGACCTCCCTTTCGGGTTTTCAGTCCACCGGGAAACCCTTTTTTGCACAAGTCGCCCTTTCGGGTTTTCAACTTGCCGGGTGTACAAATTTTTTTGATTTTATCCCTAATTTTTTCCTGAAACGCCCTTTTGGGTTTTTGATTCACCGGGATGCCCATTTTTGCCCAAGTCTCCCTTTCGCGTTTTCAACTTGTCGGGTCATTAATGCGTAGTATCTTTTGACTATGTCGGTGTTCGCAGGGTGCGGCAGGTCGTCGCCGTCCATGGTGGTCAGGATCATTGCCCCACCAGAAAAGATTTTTTTGATCACAAATGGTCCTTCGTAAGTAGGAGTCTGTTGTACCCCAAAATTTGCCCTCCCATATTCTTCAAGATTTGCAAAGAGCATGCTTCAAAATCTCTCAAGGGTTGTACACTTCAAGGGCCTCCTAACAGTCAAAAACTAGGGTTTTGGTTCTGACAAAGAAATTGAAGTTTCCAAGGGTCCAATCAAGTCCCACATGCCTATAAACATGGTCAAGCATCCTCATACCATGTTTCAAGACTTACAACACAAAATTGCACAGTCAAAAACCCTAATTGCTCAACAGTCAACTGTAGGGGCAAAATGGTCGTTTGACAGTCAAAAGTTCAAATTTTTGGTCAACATCTCATTTTGAAGCCACAAACATCATTTGATCAATTCTTGATCATGATTTTCAAGGCATGGCTCAAAAAGTCTCAAGATGCAAAAGTTTCCATATTTGGACAGTTGAAAAAGTCAACTGTAACTTGACCAAGGCATAACTTCCATATGGATTATCAGAAAAATCCCATCCGAAGCTCATTTTGAAGAGAATCACATTTCCTACAACTCCTCTTCACACTTCAAGTCCAAGAAATGCTCTCACAAAAAGTTATCAATTTCAACATTATAGGTCATTTTCAAAAGTCTACAAAAAAGGACTTTAAGTCAAAGGCCATAACTTGAGATTGGTAAATCAAATTGACATGGGACCAAAGGCATTGGTTAGAGGACTTCAAGACCTTTCCAAAATGTCCAAGAACATGAACAAAGCTTAAAAATTGAGCAAGATATGCCTTGTGGAAGTTGGGAAATTTTTGGGAATTTTGAAAAGTCAACTTTGCTCCAAATGCCTTAAATTTGCTAATGGGCCACATTTTCTTCCAAGATTCATCATCCAAAGCATATGCACGACCATTTGGCCCAAAGGGTATTTGTTCATCGTTTTTATTTATTTATTTGAATTTTTAATTACTATTAATTCATTTAATAAAATAAAATATGACAAAAATACTAAAACAAGGTTTTTAAATCTTTTTGTGCATGGAATGCCTTCAAGATTTCGTGCCCTATCTAATATGGAAAGAATCAAGGTGATTTGATCATAATTGGCACCAAAATCACATGAAAAGATTTGGAAGATATGCCATGAAAATCAAATATCTTATACATCAATGCAAAGGGTTTTGGATCCAAATTTCAACCCTAATCTGATCCCATACATATACTAATGCAAACCCTAGTGCAAAAGACCTCTAAGTTGCGCCCAAAAACCATAAACAACTTTGCAATTTTTCTAGAATATTCCAAAACTGAAAATATGATTCCAAGGAGTTTCAAGGCAAAACATTGACTCCATTACATTCCTGAAGCATCAGTGAACATTTCTGGATCAAAGCCACTGGTTCTAACACAAAGAATTGGTAGAAATATGTCTCACTTTTCATGAAAATATGCATATTCGTGTTTCAATTTTTAAGCATCCTCATTGCATTTTCTTTGTTGATTTATACTAATTGAACCATTCTGAATCTAACCATGCTCTTCAATTGAGTTTTTGTGCATTGTATGAGAAATCACCATTAAAGCTTTCTAGGTTTTCAGAGGTCACGAATTGGGGCTTCTTTATTCTGGAACAATTGAGATATGAGACCCACACCATTGAATTCAGCGCACTTAAACGATCAAGAATCACTATTCGCGCTCAATTTATGAGCCACCATATTCTATTCGCTATTTTTATGCTTGCTATTTAGTGGGGGTTTAAAACCCCCGCTATTCAATTTGTTTTTTGTTTCAGGCACAGCAAATAATTGGAGAAGATGATGATGTGTAGGCCAACGAATGGTGCGTTTGAATTTCGCGCGAAAATGTCCCACTAACCATTGTTTTACGTAATATTGATTATGTGTTATATTATAAACAAAGCGCATTAACAGCTCAGTTGGCAGGCACGTGAATTGGTAAGCAACGGGACCTGGGTTCGATTCCCAGGTCCCCCTTCATTATTCCATATTATTTTGCTAACCATGTTCCTATGTAGCTCGCTTCCAGAGGTTCAACGTACATTCAACATCCAGGCTTGCCACATGGCCAATAACTCCCATCCAAGGGCCCTGATCTGATGAACTCCATACACCCTGGTCAAACGTGCTACACGCGCCCAGAATAGTCAAACAAGGCCTTAAAACAAATGGGCCTAATTGCTAGACAATTCCTCCAGTTTGGGGACAACACCCCTCTTTGGTTTGCTCTCTTCCATTTTTTTCTCTTTTTATTTATTTAGTTTAATTTTAATTTAATTCTTCAAATTAATATTTTCTTAACATAAAAAATAATAAAAATCAGAAAAGACAAAAATAAAAATATATTTTATTTAAATATTATTTTTGTAAATAAATCTCATTAATTAATTTAGTTTTCAATTCTAGGATTAATTTTAACATTTTTTCATAAACTTAAAAATTATAGAATTAGGGTTTTATATTTTTATCCTTGTTTTCCTTTTTCCACCATATTAATTGTTAATTATTAATTACTATTTTTGTAAATGAAATTGTATTAATTAATTAGGTTAATTTTAGATTCAATTTTAACATAGTTTTCTTAATAAATAAAAATAGTTAGAATTAGGGTTAATTAACTTTTTAATTTCATTTAATTCTCTCATTAAAATCAATAAATACGAAAAACTCAAAAATAATTCCTTTTCTCATTTAACTTAATTTAATTTGTTAATTATAATTTAATTTCCTAAAAAAGGGTCCAACGCCCTCACTTTCGATTATTAGTTAGTTTCGCGCATTTATTTCCTTTCTCATAATATTCATGTAATTCTCCCGAAGCCATGTAAATCAGACATTTATCTTTTCCGCATTCTTTATTTTATTTCAAATCGGGTCCTGGATTAAATTTGGCGATGTGGACCCGCGCCTTTGTAATAGCGTAGGACTTTATATTTCTCGCAACTTTTAAACTGTTAACTATTGCATGAAAGAATGAATGTCAAAATAAAAGCAACGCGTAGATCACCCATGACATGAACAAGATAAATGCAAATGAACATGACACACAAATCACACACCACCCCAAGGGTACGCCTCACTGTTGCCTTGCCCCTCGAAAGGTGATCGTCGAGTAGAGGATGTTTTAGTAAGTCCTCATGATCCAGGAACCTGGCATGAGGGTAGCTTCTAAGGTGTCTTCCTATTGCTCCGGTGATCACCATGTCCCGAACCTCGAATTGACCCGAACACCTCCAACGGTGGTGCTACCTACCTCTCAATGGTGGGATAGCACTACTTTAAAGGACATTTACACAGACGAATTCCTTAGGGTAGGTAGACGACTCTAGATACTTGCTCTAATTTCAAAATAAATCGAAAATACTTTTCACCCCGACACCTTTTCAAAAAGCTTTCGAAAGCAATTTTTCAAACACTCTTGAGGACCGATACAAGAGTCGAACTGAAATTTTCAAAGAATCTTTTTAAAACCCACAATTGAAAAGCAAACAAACCTTTTGAAAACACAAATGAGCAAGTATCTAAGAGCCCATGGATAACCATAGATAGAAAGGGTGCTAACACCTTCCCTTTCTATAATCTACCTCCCGAACCGAGAGCAATCTCTATAAGGAATTTTTCTGTGCTTTTGTCCTTTTCATTTGGAGAAAATAAAAGACGGTGGCGACTCTTGCTTCCGCAACATTTCGCGAACCAGTGTTAAACAGTCAGTTCCAGATCCACCGATCACAGAACTGGCATTGTCTATGGTTTGGTGTTGTTCCCTAACCCAGATCAGCTTATAGATATCAGCGCTGTCCAGATCTTCATGTCCAGGAATCCTATACCTACGTTGCTGGGGGACATCCTTCACTCATGTTACACTCGAACCATGAGAAAAAGAGGTGTCCTTATGTGTTACACTCCTCTCCTGGGAAGGTGGTTTATTTCACACCTTCCACAATCAGTCTTGAAGAACGAGCGGGGTTTGAGATGGTCACAACGGTTGATGACTCTTACACATGCAGATATACATTGGTGCCCTCGGTCCAGAGAGGATGTCACTATCATTGATCGTTGCGGGGAGTACCCTAATGTTCCTTTACTTGGAATCAGAGGAGGTATTACTTACAACCCATGCCTGGCTTGGAGATAGTTTGGTTATGCTCGGAGGGATGGTCCTCATGACATGTTAATTCTTGACATAGTTTTTGACTTCGACAACGATGCGCAAGGACTTCGCCAGAGATTTATCAGAGCTTGGAGGATGCCAAGTAGGATAGACAGTAAGACACTGGGGCACAGGAACTCCATCCCGTTGGAACCTTATCTCAAGTGGGTACGAGCCCGCTCCCAGAAGTTAGTAATGCCTTATCCTCATGTGCTCCCTGTAATCAAAGAGCCAGTCTCGGAAGGAGAGGTGTCCCACACCATTCAACATCCTGACATGCCCACGTCCTGGGAAGAGATGCAGAAGAGCTGGATCCAGCTTAAGGAAGAACGAAATTCTCTTGAGACCAGTCTACATGCTAGTGAAAAGAAGGCCCTGGAGCTCACCCGCCTATTGCATGAGGAGAGGAATCTCAACACCTACATAGCTCCAAAGAGGATGCGTAGTGTCTTTTGGGATTGATTTGCTTTTGTATTATTTTGCCCATGAGGCTCTGATGTACCAAACAATTATTTCCTTAATGATAACGTGTGTTCCTTTTTGTCTACAACAAATTTGAACTTTCGAACCCTTGAATGCATTGCATAAACACATATCATTCATCATGTGCATAACAGGTTTTCTTCTTTTCAGGTTGCTTACTGTTCTTCGCTGTTTATTTCAGCATCATGAATCCTGACTCATCATCAACTGAGATGTCCATCAAGGCTCTTCAGGCGCAGAATGCGCAATTTCAGGAACTAATCATGGGTTTGGCTCAGGGCCAAGAAGAGCTGAAGGCTCTGCTCCTGAAGAAGGAGAAGAAGAAGAAGAAGAAGAGAATTGTTCTTTTCAACTCGGGCCGAAGGTTTGGCAACACTCTGCAGAATGAAGAGGCTGGTTCTTCTATAGGCAAGAGCAATCCCCAAGGGGGAAAAGGTCCTAGTCCGGTAGTCTCTAACAGCGAGACTGATTTTGATGAGGAACAGTATCCTCCTGCTGAAGACCGGTATAAGCAGTTGGAAGACAGACTGAATGCTATGGAGATCCAACAAGTGCCTGGGCTGGATTTTGGAGATTTGGGCTTATATACTGGTGTGATCATTCCTCATAAGTTCAAAGCACCATCTTTTACCAAGTATGACGGGGCGTCTTGTCCCAAGCTACATCTCAGATCCTACGTGCGGAAGATTCAACTGTACTCAGTTGACAAGAACTTGTGGATCCACTTCTTCCAGGAGAGTCTTTCAGGGACTCATCTCGAATGGTTCTATCAGCTGGATGGGACCAAGGTTCGTAACTAGGAGGAGTTAGCTACTGCTTTTTATAAGCAGTATCAATATAATTCCGACCTTGCTCCTACGCGTACCCAACTCCAGGGTATGTCGCTAGGGTCAAGCGAAGGTTTTAAAGAATATGCACAGAAGTGGAGAGATCTGGCTGGCAGGGTGCAGCCTCTGTTGACTGACCGGGAGTTGGTAGATATGTTCTTGGGGACCCTCTCGGGGACGTTTTTCAATCATCTTATCGGTAACTCATCTGCAGGGTTCACTGACCTTATTCTGACTGGAGAGAGAATAGAGGCTGGAAGGAAGTCTGGTAAAATTCAGAAGGGTGCATCTGCAAGTTCTGAGAAGAGGCCCTTCAAGAAAGAGGCCAGTGCTGTATATGGGTCTAGAAGACAAGAGAAACCTGAGCGCCGCCAATCTGTCAACGCGGTGATAATTGCTAAGCCTGCTGCCGCTCCCCGGCAAACCAATCCTCAAAGGGCTGAAAGACCCAGAAGAGAGTTTACCCGGTTGAGTATGACTCTATCACAAATCTTGCCACAGTTGTTGTCCACCAACCTAGTAACTGTCAGAGAGGCCCCGAAGGTTGTAAACACTGCCTCTCCGAAATATAATCCAAATGCCCGCTGTGCTTATCACTCTGATAGCCCGGGGCATTCCACTGATGGCTGTTGGGCCTTAAGGAATAAGGTGCAAGATCTTATTGATGCAAAAGAGATACAGTTTGAAGCGCCTGAGAGGCCAAATGTGGTGACTGCTCCTATGCCCCAGCATGGAGTAAATGTCGTTGATGAAGAGGTATATGCCATTTCTGTGAATGATATAGCTACTCCTCTGATGACTGTTAAGAGGAACCTACTGATGGCCGGTTTATTTCCGGGTTATAGTGAAGGTTGCCTTTTCTGTGCTGTTTCCCTATCTGGTTGTCCTTTGCTGAAGTTGGGCATCCAAAGCCTAATGGACAGCAAAGAGATTCTATTCAAGAAGACTGTTGTTCAGTTTGTTCCGGTAGAAGAAGTTTCTGTTGTTACAATCTTTAATAATCCAATCAAGGCTCTCCCAAGGAAGCTTGTTCAAATCATGACTGTCGCACCTGTTGTTATTACTGTTCCGGGGCCTCTCCCCTACGAATCTGATAAGGTTGTCCCCTGGCATTATGGGGAAGACTTGTACATACATGGAATCAAGCAAGAGTTCAACACTGGCACCAGTATCAGCAATATCACTGGTCCAGCAAAAGTTACCTGCAGTGGCAGGCTCTTCTCGCCTGACATTGCACCACCAACTATTCGAAGACCCCTCACTATAACACCTGCAAGTGTACCTGTTCCTGTTTCTGATCAAGTTGTTTCCCCTGCTGCCGAGTCATCTAATGCTCGGGGCAAAGGGATTGAAGATGAGCCTGCCCGGATGGAGGCACCAAAATCTGTGAATGCTGAGGCCTCCCAACAAGAGATGGAGGAAATTCTAAAAATAATCAAGAAGAGTGACTTTAATGTTGTCGAGCAGCTGGGGCATACGCCCTCCAAGATCTCAATGCTCTCCTTATTACTGTGCTCCGAGACCCATGCTAAGGCCTTGATTTCATTTCTCAAGACGGCCCATGTGCCACAGGAGACATCTGCAGTCCAGTTTACTGATTGCGTAGCAAATCTGACAACGGACAATGGTTTGGGCTTCTCAGATGCTGACCTTACTGCTAAGGGAAAGGACCATAATGACGCCCTGCATGTCTCTATTGAATGCAGGGGCACTACCCTTGCGCACGTGTTGGTAGACACTGGTTCTTCCCTAAATGTGCTACCCAAGAAGGCCTTAGACCGTTTGGATTGTGAGGGCCTGGAGCTGGAACCTAGCAATATCATCGTCAGAGCCTTCGACGGTTCTAAGAGGATGGTCCATGGAGAGGTAGACATTCCTATCCGGGTGGGTTCTCAGGTGTTCGACTCTACTTTCTATGTGATGGATATCCGTCCATCGTATTCTTGTCTACTGGGTCGACCTTGGATCCACAAAGCTGGGGCAGTGACCTCTACCTTGCACCAGAAGCTCAAATACCCTGTCAGAGGGAAGATTGTCACTGTGCAGGGAGAGGAGGAGTATATGGTGAGCCATTTGAATTCCTTCAGGTATATTGAGATGGACGGGGAGTTTATTGAAACCCCCTTTCAGCATTTCGAAGAGGTACCTCCAACTTTGGCAGCGGCAGAAACAGTGGTCGAAGAGAATGTTCCTTTGAAGATGGATTCCTTAAAGGATGCCCGGGCTGTGGTCAAGAAAGGTGAATGCGCTAACTGGGGCAGGCTCCCTGATTTTACACAGAAAACTGACAAGTTCGGACTGGGTTTTACTGTAGAGGGTCAGAAGGCTATGCAGAAGGCAAAGATCAGAAGACCTCCTGTGCTCATTACCAATCCAGGGGTGAATGCTGTTGGGGACGAAGATGAAGTGGGAGAGTCAGAGTTCAATAGCTGGATCTACCCGACGGCTGATGGCGGATTGACCAATTGGATTTCTAAGGACCATACTCCTGTTACTTTTGTTACGCAGTAATAAACTTCTTTGTTTTGTTATTTGTAATAAACAATTAAAACTCTATGGCCCGGTGTCTTACCCGGGGCACCGTGGCTTCATTTGTGAGGGCATATAAATTGTCATTTCATATACCATGAATAAAAATCTTGGACGTTTTCTCACATTTCAAATCTTATGCTCCTTTTCTTTCTTTCCTTCCTTTATATATTTCAAAACAGCTGTATTTACACACACTCACTCATACAGGTTTCAATCCACTCTAGATCTCGCTGGTAACGACTCTGCTACTGCCAGTTATGACTTCGAAAATCCGATCAACTTAGCCGAAGACGAAGGTGGAGATGATTGCGAAGTGCCTGGCGAGCTTGCAAGACTGTTACTCCAGGAAGAGAGGGAAATTCAACCACACGAAGAGCCAGTGGAAACAATAAATCTGGGTACTGAGGCAGACAGAAAGGAGGTAAAGATTGGTGCCAACCTAGAGCTCAGCGTGAAGCAACGGTTGACTCAGATGCTACATGATTATGTGGAGATCTTTTCCTGGTCCTACGAAGACATGCCCGGGTTGGATACCGATATTGTGGTCCATCACTTGCCTACTAAGGAAGACTGCCCTCCGGTTAAGCAAAAGGTCTGCCGTATGCGTCCAGAGATGTCTGAGAAGATCAAAGCCGAGGTTATGAAACAGTTTGACGCCGGTTTACTTGCAGTGACTTCTTACCCTCAGTGGGTTGCTAATGCGGTGCCGGTACCAAAGAAGGACGGTAAGGTCAGAATGTGTGTCGACTACAGGGATTTGAACAGGGCCAGCCCCAAAGATGACTTCCCCCTACCTTACATTGATGTCCTTGTTGACAATACAGCTCAGCATAAGGTGTTCTCTTTCATGGATGGCTTTTCAGGTTACAATCAGATCAAGATGGCTCCTGAAGACATGGAGAAGACTACCTTTGTTACGCAGTGGGGTACCTTCTGCTACAAGGTCATGCCTTTTGGACTGAAAAATGCTCGGGCAACCTACCAACGTGCCATGGTTGCTTTATTTCATGACATGATCCATCATGAGATAGAAGTGTATGTTGACGACATGATTGCAAGGTCCCAGACTGAGGAAGAGCACTTAGACCATCTGCAGAAATTGTTTGACCGTCTAAAGTTGTATAAACTGAGGTTGAACCCGAACAAGTGCACCTTCGGGGTAAGATCTGGAAAGTTACTAGGCTTCGTTGTAAGTGATAAGGGTATTCAAGTGGATCCTGCCAAGGTCAAAGCTATTCAAGAGATGCCAGTTCCTGAGACGGAGAAAGAGGTCAGGGGATTTTTAGGACGCCTGAATTACATTGCTCGATTCATCTCGCACCTGACTGCTACCTGTGAGCCAATCTTCAAGCTGCTGAAGAAAGATCAGGTAGTACGTTGGAATGATGAATGTCAGGCTGCATTTGACAGAATCAAAGAGTATCTCCAAGAACCACCCATCCTTATGCCACCGGTTGAAGGGAGACCTCTGATACTATACCTGACAGTACTTGATAACTCAATGGGGTGTGTGCTGGGGCAGCATGACGAGTCTGGCCGAAAAGAGCATGCCATTTATTACCTTAGCAAAAAGTTTACCGACTGTGAGACCCGATACTCACTGCTTGAGAAAACTTGCTGCGCTTTGGTATGGGCTGCTCGCCGGCTGAGACAGTATATGCTGACTCACACTACCTTGTTGATCTCAAAGATGGATCCTATAAAGTACATATTTGAAAAGCCCGCTCTGTCTGGGAGAATAGCAAGATGGCAAATGATCTTGACAGAATACGACATTCAGTACACGACCCAAAAAGCCATCAAAGGAAGTGTATTGGCAGATCACTTGGCACATCAGGCAGTAGATGACTATCAGTCAATGAACTTCGAGTTTCCAGACGAGAGCATCATGATAGTGACTGATTGTGAAGTACCTGGGTCGGATGAAGGACCTGAGGAAGGATCCCGATGGTCTATGCACTTTGACGGAGCCTCCAATGCTCTGGGTAACGGTATCGGCGCTGTGATCATATCCCCTCAAGGCACTCATACTCCCCTCACTGCCCAACTATGTTTCAACTGCACCAACAACATGGCGGAGTATGAGGCGTGCATCATGGGTCTTCAAGCTGCGATCGACCTAAGGATCAAGTTTCTGAGTGTCTTCGGAGATTCCACTCTCGTGATCAATCAGATCAAAGGAGAGTGGGATACGAAACATCTGAATCTTATTCCTTACAGAGAATTTGTGTTGACCTTGATTCCCCACTTCACAGAGATAACTTTTGAACATTTCCCAAGAGAGGAGAATCAGCTGGAGGACGCGTTAGCTACAATGTCTTCTATGTTCAAGGTCAAATGGGATAATGAGGCTCCCCGGATCATCATCTGGAAACTGGACGAACTGGCATACTGTTGTGATCTCGAGACTGAATTGGTGACTGAGAAGCCTTGGTACCATGAGGTGAAGAGATATTTGGAAGCTCAGGAATACCCTGAAGGTGCATCTGTCAATGACAAAAAGTTTCTGAGAAGGTTCGCAGCGAAGTTCTTCCTTAGCAACGGCATCCTGTATAAGCGAAATCATGATTCGACCTTACTGCGTTGTGTGGACAAGAATGAAGCAGAAAGGATCATGGAAGAGCTACATGAAGGGACCTTCGGAACACATTCCAGTGGACACACTATGGCAAAGAAGATCCTTCGGGCAGGGTATTTCTGGTCCACCATGGAAGCTGATTGTTACCAGCATTCTCGGACATGTCATAAGTGCCAGATATATGCAGACAAGGTGCATGTTCCTCTAGTTCCTCTAAATGTTCTGACTGCGCCTTGGCCATTTGCAATGTGGGGCATAGATATGATCGGTGAGATTAAACCTACAGCATCCAACGGGCATCGCTTCATCCTGGTAGCGATTGATTACTTCACGAAGTGGGTTAAAGCAGCATCCTACGCCACGGTAACCAAGACTGTTGTGGCACGGTTCATTCGGCACAACCTGATCTGTCGATACGGCGTCCCAGAAAGGATCATTACGGACAACGGTACCAATCTTAATAACAAGATGATCACTGAGCTCTGCGAGCAGTTTAAGATACAGCACCACAACTCTTCTCCTTACAGACCGCAGATGAATGGGGCTGTAGAAGCAGCAAATAAAAACATTAAGAAAATCGTGCAGAAGATGACAGTGACTTATAAAGATTGGCACGAGATGTTACCGTTCGCTCTACATGGGTACCGTACCTCAGCCAGGACGTCAACCGGGGCAACTCCCTTTTCCTTGGTCTACGGTATGGAGGCAGTCTTACCGATCGAAGTGCAGATACCCTCTCTCCGGATAATGAAGGATGCAGATCTGAGCGAAGATGATTGGATCCAGACACGACTTGATCAATTAAACCTTATTGATGAAAAGAGACTTGCTGCTATCTGTCATGGTCAGACGTATCAGAAACGGATGATCAGGGCATTTAACAAAAAGGTCAGACCGCAAGAATATCAAGTTGGGGATCTGGTAATCAAGCGAATCATCCTTCCTCAGAGTGATCCAAGGGGAAAATAGACCCCTACGTACGAAGGGCCATTTGTGGTTAAACATGTGTCCTCAGGAGGAGCCATGATTCTAACCAACATGGATGGTGACGACCTTCCTCACCCCGCCAATGCAGACATAGTAAAAATATACTACGCATGAAAAAGACCCGCTAGGTTGACATACCTAGGCAAAAATTAGGGCTTCCCGGCGAACCAAAAGGGTTCGGGAAAAATGAAGGGATGAAATGAAAAAAATCTGTACACCCGGCAAGTCGAAAACCTGAAAAGGCGGCTTGGGCAAAAATGGGTATCCCGGTGGACTGAAAACCCGAAAGGGCGGTCCAGGCAAAAGTTAGGGATAAAGCGTAATACTATGTATCATTGGATCACCTTGCATCCAGAATCCGGTATCTACATCAAGTTCAGACGGCATCGATCAGTCAGCTCCATCTTCAACTAAGGTCATCAAGTGATGAGACGCTCGGAGATATAAGGGCGATAGCAGAGTTGAAACCCAGTGGGATCATTTCTTTTCACACAGCTGTTTTATTTTCTTTTGTACAAACTTGTATAAATTCTTTTGTTCGGTGGCGTTCTCTTACTAGGACGTCAGCCTCTTGTACATAAACGCCTATTTTACAGGCTAATTCAAAAAATCAATATAAATATACTTTTCAGTTAAAATTGCCAATTGTTTTTCCTTTTCTATTTTGTTTTGCGAAGAACGTCCAAGGTTCAATTTGTGATATATGCATTGACAATAATTTGCTAACTCATGAATATTTGCATACGAAACAAAGGATTAATTACAGGTAACATTAGAAGCAGGGGCAATAAAGAGTTGTCTAAGCAATCAAATTATTCCGTCCACCAAGGTATCAAGGTAGGTTCAGCTGAAGAACATAACCAGTATATCATAATTCCCAGAGAGTGAACCAGCAAATCAGTTCACTCTCCCCAAGCTATATTATCAAACCTTAGGGAAGTTGGGTATCCTACAGCAGATCTCAACATTCCCCATCACGAGATACGAACACTCTTAACAAGCATCCCCGGCAATCTTGGTCTAAAGATTGTTCCCCGGCGGTATATCAAACATTCAATGGAGTCACTTCCCTGATATAGCTCAAAACTTCCCCAGGAGAGTCCAATCTAGTTCCCAAGGAAAGTTGGAATCCATCTCCCCAAGCAGTAAGCTTATTCCCAGTAGATTCTGGAAGCTTATCCTCGCAGAGCACGAATGCGTTTCCCGGCTTTATTCAAAGAGTTATTTCCCTACCAGGATATAACTGGGTTATCCTCAGCCAAAAGCCACAGAAAGATCGTCCTCGGCGAAGTCTTCTTATCCCCAGCGAAGTCTATTAACACTTCCAACACAACAATGGTATCCCCAGCGAAGTTACCATCAACACTCCAGCAAAGTACCTCTCTCCCCACCGAGTATTGTTCCCCAGCAAGATCGTTAGAGTACTTTTCTCCCCGCAGAGTAATCCATTTGTCAAGTTTATTCCCCAACGGAGTTATCTTCTCCTACCGGTATTCTTGCAACTATCATCCCCAGCGGAAGCAAAATCTATTTTCCAACATCAGCCCAGGAGTGACTTCCCGGCACCCGTCAAGGATTTATTTTCCTAAGATGAAAAGATTCATAAACATCGCACTTCCATACATTATAACATGCATATACGCATCATATCTTACAAATCTCAGTTATGTTGAGAATATCATTGCTTGATCCATATCATGCATTTCATATGACTGACCTTTACCTTTCAGGAAAGATCCAGTTAAGTTCTCAGTTATGTTCAAGACTTCTCTGGTTCAGTCAGATCGACCCTAAGATCTTCCTGTTTCTTATCCAGTTGAAGATTTCAAGACCTTGACCGGTTCAGTTAAATCGACCCTAAGATTTTTCTGTTTCTTATCCAGTCAAAGGCCTTCTCTGGTTCAGTCAGATCGACCCTAAGATCTCCCTGTTTCTTATCCAGTTGAAGATTTCAAGACCTTGACCGGTTCAGTTAAATCGACCCTAAGATTTTTCTATTTCTTATCCAGTCAAAGGCCTTCTCTGGTTCAGTCAGATCGACCCTAAGATCTCCCTGTTTCTTATCCAGTTGAAGATTTCAAGACCTAGACCGGTTCAGTTAAATCGACCCTAAGATTTTTCTGTTTCTTATCCAGTCAAAGGCCTTCTCTAGTCTAGTTAAATCGACCCCTAAAAGATTTTCCTGATAAAGACTCAGTAGAAGACATCCAAGATTCTCTCAGCGTTACTGTTGAGGTTGAAGTCGCCCAAGATTCCCGCAGCGTTACTGTTGAGGTTGAAGTCGCCTATGATTCTCTCCCCGTTACTGTGGAGGTAGTAATCGTCCCCAGATTCTCTCAGCGTTCCTGTTGAGGTAGTAATCGTCCCAAGGTTCTCTCACCGTTCCTGTTGAGGTAGTAATCGTCCAGGATTCTCTCAGTGTTCCTGTTGAGGTAGTAATCGTCCAAGGTTCTCTCACCGTCCCGTTGAGGTAGTAACCATCCCTGGTTCATTCATCATCGTTTGAAGCTCCAGATTCAATTCCTGTAACCAGTCAGGGCACATCTATACAAAGAGTTTGAAGACCGGCTCCTGTAACAGGTCAGGTAATCATTTTCTTTTTCAGGTACGCAAATTCTCGCTAAGGAATCTCTTACGCGATCGACACCCAGATGGCATCTATAAGCCCATCCACCTATCCATCACCTCTCAGCATGGCATCTATAAGCCCATCATCCTATCCATCTATCTCCAAATGGCATCTGTAAGCCCATTCCCCCATCACACTACTATGTGAGCGCAAATTTCTGGGCACTCTAGTGTTCAATCATCTTCCACCTTCGGGTAACGAAAGGCACGTCAGCCAACTGTTGTGTGTAAAATTCCATGGGGTTCCCATTCTGCTATAGCCTTCGTAACTCTGAATATCTTGTTCATTTGTTGCTTTGTCCGACGATGATTGGATTGATCAGAAGCCCGAAGTTTGTTTGGTGAAGAGATTGTCCTTAAAGTGATCCAATGAGACATAGTCATACGCTTTAATTCCCTAACTTTTGCCTGGACCTCCCTTTCGGGTTTTCAGTCCACCGGGAAACCCTTTTTTGCACAAGTCGCCCTTTCGGGTTTTCAACTTGCCGGGTGTACAAATTTTTTTGATTTTATCCCTAATTTTTTCCTGAAACTCCCTTTTGGGTTTTTGATTCACCGGGATGCCCATTTTTGCCCAAGTCTCCCTTTCGGGTTTTCAACTTGTCGGGTCATTAATGCATAGTATCTTTTGACTATGTCGGTGTTCGCAGGGTGCGGCAGGTCGTCGCCGTCCATGGTGGTCAGGATCATTGCCCCACCAGAAAAGATTTTTTTGATCACAAATGGTCCTTCGTAAGTAGGAGTCTGTTGTAACCCAAAATTTTCCCTCCCATATTCTTCAAGATTTGCAAAGAGCATGCTTTAAAATCTCTCAAGGGTTGCACAGTTCAAGGGCCTCCTAACAGTCAAAAACTAGGGTTTTGGTTCTGACAAAGAAATTGAAGTTTCCAAGGGTCCAATCAAGTCCCACATGCTTATAAACATGGTCAAGCATCCTCATACCAAGTTTCAAAACTTACAGCACAAAATTGCACAGTCAAAAACCCTAATTGCTCAACAGTCAACTGTAGGGGCAAAATGGTCATTTGACAGTCAAAAGTTCAAATTTTTGGTCAACATCTCATTTTGAAGCCACAAACATCATTTGTTCAATTCTTGATCATGATTTTCAAGGCATGGCTCAAAAAGTCTCAAGATGCAAAAGTTTCCATATTTGGACAGTTGAAAAAGTCAACTGTAACTTGACCAAGGCATAACTTCCATATGGATTATCAGAAAAATCCCATCCGAAGCTCATTTTGAAGAGAATCACATTTCCTACAACTCCTCTTCACACTTCAAGTCCAAGAAATTCTCTCACAAAAAGTTATCAATTTCAACATTATAGGTCATTTTCAAAAGTCAACAAAAAAGGACTTTAAGTCAAAGGCCATAACTTGATATTGGTAAATCAAATTGACATGGGACCAAGGGCATTGGTTAGAGGACTTCAAGACCTTTCCAAAATGTCAAAGAACATGATCAAAGCTTAAAAATTGAGCAAGATATGCCTTGTGGAAGTTGGGAAATGTTTGGGAATTTTGAAAAGTCAACTTTGCTCCAAATGCCTTAAATTTGCTAATGGGCCACATTTTCTTCCAAGATTCATCATCCAAAGCATATGCACGACCATTTGGCCCAAAGGGGATTTTTTCATCATTTTTATTTATTTATTTGAATTTTTAATTACTATTAATTCATTTAATAAAATAAAATATGACAAAAATACTAAAACAAGGTTTTTAAATCTTTTTGTGCATGGAATGCCTTCAAGATTTCGTGCCCTATCTAATATGGAAAGAATCAAGGTGATTTGATCATAATTGGAACCAAAAGCACATGAAAAGATTTGGAAGATATGCCATGAAAATCAAATATCTTATACATCAATGCAAAGGGTTTTGGATCCAAATTTCAACCCTAATCTGATCCCATACATATACTAATGCAAACCCTAGTGCAAAAGACCTCTAAGCTGCGCCCAAAAACCATAAACAACTTTGCACTTTTTCAAGAAAATTCCAAAACTGAAAATACGATTCCAAGGAGTTTCAAGGCAAAACATTGACTCCATTACATTCCTGAAGCATCAGTGAACATTTCTGGATCAAAGTCACTGGTTCTAACGCAAAGAATTGGTAGAAATATGTCTCACTTTTCATGAAAATATGCATATTCGTGTTTCAATTTTTAAGCATCCTCATTGCATTTTCTTTGTTGATTTATACTAATTGAACCATTCTGAATCTAACCATGCTCTTCAATTGAGTTTTTGTGCATTGTATGAGAAATCACCATTAAAGCTTTCTAGGTTTTCAGAGGTCACGAATTGGGGCTTCTTTATTCTGGAACAATTGAGATATGAGACCCACACCATTGAATTAAGCGCACTTAAACAATCAAGAATCACTATTCGCGCTCAATTTATGAGCCACCATATTCTATTCGCTATTTTTATGCTTGCTATTTAGTGGGGGTTTAAAACCCCCGCTATTCAATTTGTTTTTTGTTTCAGGCACAGCAAATAATTGGAGAAGATGATGATGTGTAGGCCAACGAATGGTGCGTTTGAATTTCGCGCGAAAATGTCCCACTAACCATTGTTTTACGTAATATTGATTATGTGTTATATTATAAACAAAGCGCATTAACAGCTCAGTTGGCAGGCACGTGAATTGGTAAGCAACGGGACCTGGGTTCGATTCCCAGGTCCCCCTTCATTACTCCATATTATTTTGCTAACCATGTTCCTATGTAGCTCGCTTCCAGAGGTTCAACGTACATTCAACATCCAGGCTTGCCACATGGCCAATAACTCCCATCCAAGGGCCCTGATCTGATGAACTCCATACACCCTGGTCAAACGTGCTACACGCGCCCAGAATAGTCAAACAAGGCCTTAAAACAAATGGGCCTAATTGCTAGACAATTCCTCCAGTTTGGGGACAACACCCCTCTTTGGTTTGCTCTCTTCCATTTTTTTCTCTTTTTATTTGTTTAGTTTAATTTTAATTTAATTCTTCAAATTAATATTTTCTTAACATAAAAAATAATAAAAATCAGAAAAGACAAAAATAAAAATATATTTTATTTAAATATTATTTTTGTAAATAAATCTCATTAATTAATTTAGTTTTCAATTCTAGGATTAATTTTAACATTTTTTCATAAACTTAAAAATTATAGAATTAGGGTTTTATATTTTTATCCTTGTTTTCCTTTTTCCACCATATTAATTGTTAATTATTAATTACTATTTTTGTAAATGAAATTGTATTAATTAATTAGGTTAATTTTAGATTCAATTTTAACATAGTTTTCTTAATAAAAATAGTTAGAATTAGGGTTAATTAACTTTTTAATTTCATTTAATTCTCTCATTAAAATCAATAAATACGAAAAACTCAAAAATAATTCCTTTTCTCATTTAACTTAATTTAATTTGTTAATTATAATTTAATTTCCTAAAAAAGGGTCCAACACCCTCGCTTTCGATTATTAGTTAGTTTCACGCATTTATTTCCTTTCTCATAATATTCATGTAATTCTCCTGAAGCCATGTAAATCAGACATTTATCTTTTCCGCATTCTTTATTTTATTTCAAATCGGGTCCTGGATTAAATTTGGCGATATGGACCCGCGCCTTTGTAATAGCGTAGGACTTTATATTTCTCGCAACTTTTAAACTGTTAACTATTGCATGAAAGAATGAATGTCAAAATAAAAGCAACGCGTAGATCACCCATGACATGAACAAGATAAATGCAAATGAACATGACACACAAATCACACACCACCCATAGGGTACGCCTCACTGTTGCCTTGCCCCTCGAAAGGTGACCGTCGAGTAGAGAATGTTTTAGTAAGTCCTCATGATCCAGGAACCTGGCATGAGGGTAGCTTCTAAGGTGTCTTCCTATTGCTCCGGTGATCACCATGTCCCGAATCTCGAATTGACCCGAACACCTCCAACGGTGGTGCTACCTACCTCTCAATGGTGGGATAGCACTACTTTAAAGGACATTTACACAGACGAATTCCTTAGGGTAGGTAGACGACTCTAGATACTTGCTCTAATTTCAAAACAAATCGAAAATACTTTTCACACCGACACCTTTTCAAAAAGCTTTCGAAAGCAATTTTTCAAACACTCTTGAGGACCGATACAAGAGTCGAACTGAAATTTTCAAAGAATCTTTTTAAAACCCACAATTGAAAAGCAAACAAACCTTTTGAAAACACAAATGAGCAAGTATCTAAGAGCCCATGGATAACCATGGATAGAAAGGGTGCTAACACCTTCCCTTTCTATAATCTACCTCCCGAACCGAGAGCAATCTCTATAAGGAATTTTTCTGTGCTTTTGTCCTTTTCATTTGGAGAAAATAAAAGACGGTGGCGACTCTTTCTTCCGCGACATTTCGCGAACCAGCGTTAAACAGTCAGTTCCAGATCCACCAATCACAGAGTCCACTTGCCCCTGGGATCACTTTGCGGCAAGATGATCCGCTTGATTACAAGATCCCCGACTAGATATACTTTGCGTCTGACTTTCTTGTTGAATGCCTTGATCATCCGTTTCTGATACGCCTGACCATGGAAAACAGCAGTAAGTCGATTTTCATCAATCAAGTTAAGTTGATCAAGCCGGGTCTGAATCCAATCGTCTTCACTCAAACCAGCATCTTTCATGATTCTCAAGGAGGGAATCTGAACCTCGATAGGAAAAACAGCTTCCATGTCGTATACCAAAGAAAAGGGTGTTGCCCCAGCTGATGTTCGTGTCGTGGTACGGTACCCGTGCAGTGCAAACGGTAACATCTCATGCCAGTCCTTGTAGGTGACTGTCATCTTTTGTATGATCTTCTTGATATTTTTGTTCGCAGCTTCGACAGCACCGTTCATCTTAGGCTGATAGGGAGATGAATTGTAATGTTGAATCTTGAACTGCTCGCACAGAGCGGTGATCATAGTGTTGTTCAGGTTTGTACTGTTGTCAGTGATAATCCTGTCAGGGATACCATACCAGCAAATGAGGTTCTGCTTGATGAAGCGGGCAACCACATTCTTCGTAACGGAGGCGAAGGAAGCTGCTTCAACCCACTTGGTAAAGTAATCAATGGCCACCAGGATGAAACGGTGTCCATTGGATGTTGTAGGCTTGATCTCTCCAATCATGTCGATTCCCCACATCGCGAATGGCCAAGGAGCTGTTAATATGTTGAGAGGAAATTGAGTTATGTGTAATTTGTCGGCATAGATTTGGCATTTGTGACAAGTACGGGAATGTTGATGACAATCAGCTTCCATGGTAGACCAGTAATAGCCTGCCCACAGAATCTTCTTAGCCATCGTATGTCCACTAGAATGGGTGCTAAAGGTACCATTATGCAGTTCAGACATAATTTGTTCAGCTTCCACCTTGTCCATACAACGGAGCAGAATGAAATCGTGATTGCGCTTGTATAGGATACCATTGCTCAGGAAGAACTTAGCTGAGAACCTCCTCATGAAATTTTTGTCGTTGACCGAAGCTCCTTCAGGGTATTCTTGTGCTTCGAGATACCTTTTGACGTCGTGAAACCATGGTCGGTCCACTACTTCTTCGGTATTGATCTCTTGACAATGTGCAGGTTCATCCATCTGCTCAATGGTGATTTGGGGAGCCTCATTATCCCAGTTAAGTTTAAACATGGATGACATTGTAGCTAGCGCATCTGCTAGCTGATTCTCTTCTCGCGGGAAATGCTCGAAGGTAATCTGCTCGAAATATGGTAACAATGTCAGGACATGTTCTTTATAAGGGATGAGGTTAGGATGTTTAGTATCCCCCTCCCCTTTGATTTTACTAATAACCAAATCTGAGTCCCCAAATACGATCAAAGATTTGATTCCCAAGTCAATAGCAACCTTGAGACCAAAGATACAAGCTTCATACTCGGCCATGTTGTTGGTGCAGCTGAAGCAGAGTCTGGCAGTGAAAGGTGTATGGAAACCTTCGGGAGAGATAAGTATTGCGCCGATATCGTTTCCAAGTGTGTTGGAGGCACCATCAAAGTACAGGGTCCATCGGGATCCTTGTTCAGGTCCGTCATACGGTCTGTTCTCTTCAATGTTGCTCAAAGTCATGATATCCTCGTCGGGGAAGTCGAACCTCATAGATTGGTAATCTTCGATAGCTTGATGGGCCAGGTGATCGGCTAGCACACTCCCCTTTATAGCTTTTTGGGTCGTGTACTTTATATCATATTCGATGAGGATCATCTGCCATCTAGCGATTCGTCCAGATAAAGCAGGCTTCTCGAAGATATACTTGATTGGATCCATCTTAGAGATCAGCAAAGTGGGATGAGTTAACATATACTGCCTTAGCCGGCGAGTAGCCCATACCAAAGCGCAACAAGTTTTCTTGAGCAGTGAGTAGCGGGTCACATAGTCGGTAAACGTTTTGCTAAGGTAATAAATGGCATGCTCTTTTCGGCCAGACTCGTCATGTTGGCCCAGTACGCACCCCATTAAACTCTCTAGGACAATCAAATACATGATTAACGGCCTTCCTTCAACGGGTGGCATCAAGATAGGAGGTTCCAGCAAATATTCCTTGATTATATCGAAAGCAAATTGACAGTCACCGTTCCATTTAACCACCTGATCTTTCTTCAACAGCTTGAAGATTGGTTCACAGGTAGATGTTAGGTGAGAAATGAACCTTGCAATGTAGTTTAGGCGTCCCAAGAAACCTCTAACCTCCTTCTCAGTGCGAGGGGCAGGCATTTCTTGTATAGCTTTGACTTTGGCAGGAACAACCTCGATGCCTTTGTTACTGACGATGAATCCCAGGAGTTTACCGGACCTGACTCAGAAAGTGCACTTGTTAGGGTTCAGTCTGAGCTTGTACTCTTTCAACCTGAGAAACAGCTTTTGTAGATGGTCGAGGTGTTCTTCTTCTGTCTGTGAACGGGCTATCATGTCGTCTACGTAGACTTCTATTTCATGATGTATCATATCATGAAACAAAGCCACCATGGCGCGTTGATAGGTTGCCCCGGCATTCTTCAGTCGGAATGGCATCACTTTATAACATAAGGTACCCTATTGTGTAACAAAGTTAGTTTTCTCCATCTATTCAGGGTCCATTTTAATCTGGTTGTACCCTGAAAATCCATCCATAAAAGAAAATACCTTATGTTGAGCTGTATTGTCAACCAAGATATCAATGTGCGGTAGTGGAAAGTCATCTTTAGGGCTAGCCCTGTTTAAGTCTCTGTAATCCATGCACATCCTGACTTTTCCGTCCTTCTTAGGCACAGGCACAATGTTAGCAACCAATTGTGGATAGGAAGCAACAGCAAGAAAGCCAGCATTGAACTGCTTCATCACATCAGCTTTGATCTTTTCAGACATATTGGGCCTCATTCGGCAGACTTTCTGTTTAATTGGTGGACAATCTTCTCTAGTAGGGAGACGGTGAACCACAATATATGTATCCAGTCCCGGCATGTCTTCGTAGGAACATAAGAAGATCTCAACATACTCATTCAACAGCTGAACTAAGCGCTCCTTGACACTTGGCTCTAGGTTGACACCCACTTTAACTTCTTTTCTGTTTTCCTTTGTTCCCAAGTTGATAGTTTCTAACAACTCCTCGTGTGGTAGAATAGCCCTTTCTTCCTGTTGTAGCAATCTAGCCAATTCTCCAAGCACTTCCCAGTCTTCATCACCTTCGTTTTCGGCATGATTGACCAGATCTTCAGAGTCATTGAAGGCCATAGCAGAATTGTTACCTATGGAATCCACGGTGGATGGGTACCTGCATTGGTGAGTGTGGGTGTGTGTAAGGGATAGCCACCTTTAAAAAAATAAAATGTAAAAAGAAAGAAAATGAACACAAAAGTTTATATATGAAAACATCCATGATTCATTAAAATGGCATATGAAGATGAAAAAAATCAAACCCTTACAAATGGACCTATGTGCCTCGGGTAAGGCACAATGTTAAAAGTGGAAGAATTGTTTAGGAATTATTGCAAACCAACAAAAATGTTCGAAAGATAAATTACTAATTGATGAAAGTAATGGAAATAAATCCTTTGCCTCCCAATTGCACAAGCCTCCTTCAACGGTAGGGAAAATCCAGTCTTCTAGGTTGCTTTCTTCTTCACCTTCCTCTAAAGCACTGACCCCATGATGGGTAATTTTTATTGGTGGTCCTCCAGCCCGGGAGCGACGCACAACCTTCTGACTAGCAGCAGTGAAACCCAAGTCGAATTTATCAGACTTGTAAGGAAAATCTGGCAATTGACCCCATACTGTGCTTCCTCCTTCCTCAATCACAGCCTTCGCATCTTTTAGGGATGACATTCAAGACACAGGTTTGGTAATGATGGGTATAGAAGGTACTGCTGCAATTTCCTGAGCTACCTCCTAAAAATGCTGAAAGGGGGTTTCGATGAATTCACCATCCAATTCCATATAGCGGAAAGAATTAAGATGGCTTATCATGTATTCCTCCTCACTGTGAACTGTCACAATTTTTCCCTGAACAAGATATTTGAGCTTCTGTTGCGGAGTTAAAGTAACGGCTCCAGCATGATGAATACAGGGTCTTCCTAACAAGCAAGAGTAGGAGGGATGGATGTCCATGACATAGAATGTGGAGTTGAAAGTTTCGGTACCCACTTTAATCGGGATGTCTACCTCCCCGTGGACCATCCGTTTAGAACCATCAAAGGCTCTGACAATGATGTTGCTGGGCTTCAAGGTTAAACCTTCACAATCTAGCCTATCAAATGCCTTCTTTGGTAGGACGTTCAGAGATGAACCAGTGTCTACCAGAACGTGTGCCAGAGTAGTCCCTCTGCATTCCATCGAGACATGCAGGGCGTCATTATGCTTTCTCCCTTTGATTGTTAGATCGGCATCGGAGAATCCTAAACCATTGTATGCTGTTAGGCTAGCTACACATTCTTGAAATTGATCCGCAGAGGTTTTCTGGGGCACATGGGCCGTCTTCAAGAATTTGATCAAAGCTTTGGCATGAGCTTCGGAATAGAGCAAAAGGACCAGCATAGAGATTTTTGAAGGGGTTTGCCCCAGTTGTTCTACAACATCATAGTCGCTTTTCTTAATTATTTTTAAAATTTCCTCCATTTCTTTTTGAGTGGTCTCGGGGATGACCAAAGGCTGAGCCCTCGTCCTGACGGGCGCTTCTTGGATCCCTTTACCTTTATCAGCAGCAACAGCAGAGGGTACAACTACGGGAGTAACAATTTCTTCAATAACTGGAGTTCGCACAGATATGTTGACCGACACAGGAGTAACCTTAGGAGAATTTGAGGGTCCGAAGATAGCCCTTGGAGGAGAAATCTTCGGAGAGAAAATTCGTCCGTTGCGGGTGATTTTACTTGTCCCAACAATATTTCCTATGTCAGGAGTCTCTTCATCATAACTTTCTTCAACTGATTCAATATGCTTAACACCGTGGTAGAGGATCTCTCCTCCATAATTCCATGGTATTGATTTGTTGGACTTGTATGGGATAGGCCCCGACATAGTTATCTTCAGAGGTACAATCTTTGGATCGAATGTAATCTTAACAGGTCTTTTGGAGACCTTGGAAAGATTGACAAAAATGGTAATTATAGCAACATCATTGACAGGAGTCGTAGTAACAGGAGTTTTCTCAAAGAGGATTTCTTGATTATCCATTAGGCGTTGGATGCCTAACTTCAACAATGGACAGTCAGATTGTAAGGACTAACAAAGGTAGAAATCTTTTCCACAGCCCGGGAAAATCCCGGCTTTCAACAGATTCATCTTGATTATTGGTAACAGAGTCATCAAATCATCAACAGTAACAACATAAAGATCTTCTTCATCAGCATGGACATTGTGACCATGTTTTGGCATTGGAGAAGATATCACATTAGGTTTTTCAGGGGCGTCGAATTCCACCTCTTTAGAATCTATCAAGTCCTGGATCTTATTTTTGAGGGCCCAACAATTGTTGGTGTCGTGCCTCGGGCTGTCTGAATGATAGGCACACTTGGCATTAGCATGGTAGTAAGGTGAGGATGTATTCGGATTCTTCGGCGCCTCTTTCAAACTCGCAAGGTTCAACTTCAACAGATGAGGGAGAACCTGAGCAGGTGTCATATTGATCCGAGTGAATTGCCGTGCAGGCCTTTCCACCCTTGCTTGGTTGGTTCTAGGTTGAACATTTCTGGGCTGATCAGCTGCAGACTTCTGAATCATTACAGCCCCCACCGCTGGTCGGTGCTCAACTCTTCCTTGACTCCTTTGGGAGTAGACAGGTGATACCTCTTTCTTTGCTGGAAAGGTCTTCTTGATGGCAGTGGATGCAGATGCATCCTTTTGAATTTTACCGCTCTTGATTCCTGCTTCAACTCTTTCACCAGTCAGAATTAACTTGGTGAACCCCGCAGACGAACTTCCTATCAGGTGATTGAAAAATGGACCTGACAGAGTCCCCAAAAACATATCAACAAGTTCTCTCTCAGACAAAGGTGGCTGCACCCTTCCAGCCAAGTGTTTACAGTGATTTCTAGTAAACAACCGCTAGTCTTCCAATTTACTAATTATTATTGGTTACTTGCAGGATCGACTAGATTGATCCTAGAACACATGTGTCATAACTTATTTCCATGTTCATATCTATTATATTGATAGACTTATATTGCATGTTAACTTCGAATACGAGATTCTTAGGAAAGATTTCTAAAATGGTCTATAGAAATAAACTAACTGAATGTAGGCAGGAAAGGCTTCGAATTAGACTTGGGCTTGAATGTAAAGATAAGTGTTTGAGTAAAAGGATAAAGTAAAAGTAAAGTTTCTAGCAAAGTGACTGTGTTTAAATGCAAGTAAAATAAAGAAATGCAAGGAAATCGAAGGATTTAAAGGGCAAGGAAATGCTGTAAAGTTTCTAACGAAATGACTGTGTTTAAAGGCAAGTAAAATAAAGAAATGCAAGGAAATCGAAGGATTTAAAGGGCAAGGAGGTCAAGGAAAGTTTCTAACGAAATGACTGTGTTTAAAGGAAAGTAAAACAAAGAAATGCAAGGAAATCAAAGGATTTAAGGGCAACAAAATACTGTAATGCAAGGAAATCGAAGTGTTTAAGGGCAGAAATGCTGTAAAGTTAAATTAAATATAACAAGACTTGTATTGAAATTGTAAAAAATAAATGATGTTCAACACGTACATTGTATCTTCTGACTCGTTTTCCTTAATTCACGGAAGTAATAAGTATTTTGAGATATTTTAGTACATAAAAGAGAACCTTTTTACATAAAAGTGAACCCTTTAAATCTAACATAAGAACACTTATTTATAGTGTCTTGACCCTAACGGCCCTATTCTAACATCACGCCACGTTCGAAGCATGCAGGCTTTCTATGTTTGCTGACTTCGAAATATGTACCAATCGAAGCATCTTGCGAAATCTGTACCAATCGAAGCATCTTGTTTCTTCGTTGCTTTCGAAATAACCCAATTACCTGGACCGTTTCCAACTTCTGGCACCCTTACATAAAGGAGCTCTTTTATAATTCGAACACTAAAACAAGTCCAAATCGAAATCCCCTGGAAAATGAATAATCCTTTAACATAATGACTCCATATCTCCCACCAATATCCAATATTGATATTAATCTCCTTAGGTACTTTATTCGAAACATTATTTAATAGTGGTTTCTTCCTTATTCGAAATAGCCAGCTAACAAATTGCCCCCCAAGAACATGTATTTCGACAGATATAAAGAAATACTTGTTTTTTGACTCATTCAGGCTATTTCGAGAGTATCAAAAACTCATATATTTTTTATTATCCTGCGGTGATTCTAACCTCTTGCAAGCATGGTTTATACCTTTTTAAGTATTTCCCATTTACCCTCAAGATTCTTCTATCTTCTGCTAATTCTTCTATTTCGTAAGCATTATTCGAAAATGTTTTCAATACTCGAAAGGGACCCTCCCAATGGGGTGACCATTTACCTAATAATCTGTTCTTTTTATCCATAGGTAATATAACCTTCCATACCAGGTCATTGGTTGAGAACAACTTACTTTTAACTCTTTTGTTGTATGCTCTGGCTACTCTTTCTTTCTGTCTTCTCATAACTTCTAAAGCATGTAGCCTATCTTCATCCACGTACACTAATTCATTCATCATCATTTCCCAATATTGATCAGTTGGTATTTCGTTTTGTCTTTGAATTCTTACTGATTGTAAGTGTATTTCGACTGGAAACACTGCATCATGTCCAAAGGTAAGTCGAAACAGAGTAGTATTCGTTGCTTCTTTAGGAGATGTTCGACATGCCCACAAAGCTTGGTCTAACGTTTTGTGCCAATTTCTTGGCTTTCGCCCTACATGTTTATTTATCAAACCTATGATGACTTTATTGGGTTCTTCTACTTGTCCATTAGCTTGAGCATAGTAAGGAGTTGACGTGAGTAATTTAAATCCCATTTCTTTTGCAAACTCTTGCATTTTTCGCCCTGTGAAAACTGAACCTTGATTTGTTGTAATACTTTCTGGTATTCTGAACCTGTAAATTATTTGCCTCTGGATAAATTCCATAATGACCTCTTGATCAACATTCACTAGAGGAATTACTTCGACCCATTTTGTAAAATAATCTATACCCACAAGGATATATTTCTGTCGTTTGGATGATGTTGGTCGAATTTCACCAATTAGATCTAATGCCCATCCTCTAAAAGGCCAAGGCTTAACAATTGAATGCAACTCACTTGCAGGAGCATGTTGAATACCTGCATGAACTTGGCATTGTTCGCAACCTTTAGCAAATTCTATGCAGTCTTTGAGCATAGTGGGCCAATACATTCCATATCGAAACAACAACCATTTCATTTTGTGACCTGCTTGATGTGCCCCAAATGCCCCACTGTGCACACTGGATACTGCTAAATATGCTTCATTTTCTCCTAAACACTTGAGTAATATTCCTTCTGGGGTTTTCTTAAAAAGTTCATTTCCTATTAGGACATAAGACAATGCCCTATATTTGATCTTTTTCTCTGTACTTACTGAAGGTTCTTTCAGGTAATTTACTATGGGACTTCTCCAATCTGTATTTGCCAAAGTATCAATATTCAGAACTTCGAATTCTTTCTGATCTGCATAACCCATTTTCGAAGTTTCCAAGTCTAATGGTGATAATTTGGTAGCCAATACTCTGCCTCTTGTTTCTATGAGATATTGGAGTTTTTCTCTAGATGTCTTATATCCTGAAGCTATTTGAGCCAAGTCATTTGCCTCCTGATTATCAATTCTGGGAATATGTTTTATATCCACATATTCAAATCTCTTGAGTAATCTGTTAGCGATAACGAAGTACATGATCAAATTTTCCTTGATACATTTGTATTCTTTGGTTATCTGTTTGATGATCAGCTCTGAGTCTCCCCTAATTTCGACTCTAGTTGCTCCTAATTCTAATAAAGCTTCAAGTCCAGCAATTAATGCTTCATACTCAGCTTCGTTGTTCGAACAAGGAGGGCCTTCTAACTTGTACTTGAATTTCGTTGGAATTCCCTCAGGAGAAATTATAAAGACTCCAACACCACTTCCATATTTATGTGTTGACCCATCGAAGGATAATTTCCAAGGCTGGATCTCAACATAATCTAACGCGAAGTCCTCACTCACAAAGGGATCCACTATGAAATCTGAAACAACTTGTCCTTTCATAGCTTTTAAAGGCTTGAAGGTCAAATTGTACTCAGTGAGCGCTAAGGCCCATTTGCCAATCCTGCTGTGCATGATTGGTTTTGAAAGCATATGTTTAATAACATCAAAGTAAGATGAAACATAAACATCAACTGGTTTAATATAATATTTAAGTTTTGTACAAGAGAAATACAGACAAAGGCATAGTTTTTCAATGCTACTATACTTAGCCTCTGCTTTATTTAGGACCCTACTAAGATAATAGATGGCTCTTTCGACGCCATCATCATTTTCTTGGGCCAACATACTACTTATAGTTACATTGGAGGCAGAGATGTACAACCTCATTGGTTTATCTTTCGAAGGGGGTGCAAGTATAGGAGGATGCATCAAATAAGCTTTGATTTTCTCGAATGCCTCCTGATGCTGCACAGTCCATTCAAAGTTCCCTTGGTTGAGACGGAGGAGTGGAGAGAAAGCTTGAGTTCGCCCACTCAAATTAGATATGAATCTCCTTAAAAAGTTAATTTTCCCAATAGAGATTGCAACTCTTTCTTGGTTGAAGGAGGCTTTGTCTCCATAATAGCCTTCGTCTTGTTCAAGTTAATTTCGATCCCCTTCTTGTGGACCACAAAGCCTAGGAAATCCCCAGCCTGAACAAAGAAAGAACATTTAAGAGGATTCATTTTTAAGCCATGTTTTCTCATTCTTTCGAATGACTGGCAAAGGTGAGTCAAATGATCCTCATCAGAAACAGATTTGACTACTATGTCATCTATATAAATCTGCATAAATGACTCAATGAAATCATGAAAAATAGTGTTCATTGTCCTCTGATATGTTGCCCCAGCATTTTTTAGTCCAAAGGGCATAACTACCCATTCATAAGTGCCTAAAGCGCCTGGACATTTGAATGCAGTTTTGGGAACATCATCCTCAGCAATAAAAATCTGATTATACCCAGAGTATCCATCTAACATACTCAGGTATTCGAAACCCGCAGCAGAATCAATCAGCATTTCTGCTATAGGCATGGAATATTCATCTTTTGGGGTGGCAGTGTTTAAATCCCTAAAATCTATGCAAATTCGTAAAGAGCCATTTTTCTTAATAACAGGTACAATGTTAGCAAGCCATTCTACATACCTTGTGGTCCTGATAAATTTGCATCGAAGGAGCCGTTCCACCTATGCCTTTATTTTTGAGAGGATTTCTGGAGCGAATCGTCTATGCATCTGCTTGATGGGCTTCTTGCCATCCTTGATTGGAAGTCTATGTTCTACCAGTTCCCTCTTTAAACCAGGCATTTCATCATAGTCCCAGGCGAAGCAATCTCTATTTCGTTTGAGCATTTCAACCACTTTGCCTTTTAAGTTGGGACTAAGTTTCGTACTGATGTATGTAATCCTTTTTTCAACACCATCCCCAATATCAACTTCCTCCAAAGGATCTTGGGCCAGCATCTTAGCGCTTGATGATTCTGGATCCTTTTCGAACCCCAAGGGTTCTTGATCATAAATGGCATCTAGTCTTTGATCCATCAGTTCAGAAGCTTGTCCATCACATGGTGAGGATGAATGGTTTCCTTCAGGATTTGTTATTTCTTTTTTGTCTATGGCTTCGATAGCCATGTTTTGTATTTCGGCTTCGAGAGCTATTCTTCGTTTGTTCTCAGCCAAATAGGCTGAAATCTTTTGGTAGTAATTCGATTCAGTCATAATAACATTCGCTTGCCCAGCAAGTTGGCCGTATCGTCGAAGTCTCTTCATCTTTCTCAGTCACCTGCCCATTCCACATGATTTCCCTATCCCATTGGAATCCATTGTGACGCAAGGGTAGGGAATAATAAGCATTCTCATTTGGCTCGAAATATTCCTCAGGTGGGTGACATGGCCCTATGTTGGCCATATTTCTGTCGAAATTTCTCTTGTCCACATTGTTGATTTCTACCATATAGTAACTTTGGTCAGCTTCTATATTTTCAACAATCCCGTCATATCTCCACAACACCAGCCTTTGATGCATTGAAGAAGGTACAACTCCAACTCCATGGATCCATTCCCTGCCAAGCAACAGATTGTAATTTGCTTTTGCAGCAATGACCATAAACATTGTTGGCCTTGTAAGGGAACCAACTGTCAGGTTAACTTGTATTACTCCCAAAGTCTGGCCAACCTTCCCTTCATAATTCGAAAGCACCATGTTGTGAAGTCTAACATCTGAATCCTGCATTCCTATTCTCTTTAGCATGAATTGAGGCATCAGATTAACAGCAGCTCCACCATCTACCAGAACCTTGTTCACACCATATTGTTCCACCTTTGCCCTGATGAATAAGGGTTTGAGATGGTTTTTCATTCCTTCGTCTGGCTTCTCGAAGAAAGCGTTCTGCTCTTCGACCGCTCCATTGTTCATCACATAATAGCATAATGGCCTATGTCTGGACATTTCGTCCTCATCAGTCTCCTCATCAGCATAAACCTCTGTTTCCTAATTGTACTCACAAGGCAGCACCGAAACTACATTGCAGTTTGCATTGAAGAAGGATTCCCCCTCAGATTCGAAGGCATCAGTGTTCAAGTCCTCTTCGTTCGCAGCTTCCTTCTGAGTCCTATTTTCTTTAGTGTCCTTCTGTGGAGAAAAAATTTTCCTGGACACTGGGGGTTTTCCCCTAGTCTGGTTCAGTGATGTTTGGTTATTGGTACTGGATTCTCCTACTCCTATAGGTTTCGAATCCCTTTCAGCTTTTTGGTTTCTCTGGTGTCTGCGCCACTGAGAGAGAGATATTGGGTTTCTGCCTTTATAATTATCCAATCTTATTTCTTCCCTCCTGTTCGAATTGAATTGCCTCCTGTAAGGCATTGCAGTCCTGCCTCCTCGATCGAAGCTGTGCCACTTCCCTTTTCCCTTATCAGCATTCACTTGCAGCCATCTATCAGTGGGGATTTCTGCAGGTAGTTTAAAGGAAACTCTCTTTGCTCCCCTGGGATAAGGGCTATCTGGCCTCCTTGGCATACTTCTGGCTGTGCTAACAAGATTCGAAGGCATTCCACCTTGGTGCCCCCAGCCTGACGCAAATGGAATTCTCTCGAATGCTTCAGCCATTTCCTTATCATACACTGCTGCACATCTGGGACATATCAAGCATTTTGTTCCAATCTTGTGGCAACGAACCAGGAATTCGAATAGACTTTCATCAGCTTTTGGATAGACTTTGTAGAGTTGGTTGTCTTGCCTCCAGTTAACTCTTGTTCGTTCACGCTGGGCCCTTTCGAATTCAGCAGCAATTCTGGGGTTGCAGATGATATTGCACCTTGGGCGTAGCAGCTTTTCCTGATTTTTCTTATGACAGTGGAAGAGGTATTCACAAAAACCTGTGTCCTTTCTAGGTAAGTTCTCTCTTCTCTGTTCTCTTTCCCTCTTTAAACAGCGTTCTACTTCTTCCATTTCAGCATTAGGCTGTTCGAAATCCACCATATTCACTCCCAGCATTTGGTTATCAGAAATTTTGACTTCAAATTTCATCCTAAGACCTTCAGTGGCCTCAGCTAATTTTCTATCACTTAATATCTTTGCTTTGAGCACCTTTCGGGGGCCATCAGTAGCTTCTGTTTCGTTTTTGATCAATGGGAGGCCATCAATAGCCTCTCTTTCGTTTTCGATTAAGATCAAGTCCCCATCCTCTTCGAATTTCTCCTTCGACTCAACTTTCCCCTCAACAATTTCTACCACATTGATGTCTAGAGGTTCAACATAGTTAGTCTCCGCCATCAGCAATGGATCAATATCAACTTTCATTGGATTCTTTCCCTTGTCTGAGAACTTCAGCCTGCCATCTTTGATTGCATTCTGTATCAAATCCCTGAAAAGAAAACACTGTGAGGTTTTATGGCCTAAAAAGTTGTGATATTTACAAAAGCCCCTCTTTTTCCTTTGTTCCAACGGAGGAACCTTAAGGTTAGGAGGAACTATTAATTGGCCATCTTTAACAAGTAGATCGAATATCTCATCACATTTAGTTATATCGAAAATATAGATTTTCTTGGGGAATTTATCATTCCTTTCACTTTCGACAGAATCCTTTCCATTGGAAGGAAGTAAAACTTTGCAAGCATAAGGGGGTGCTTCTTTTAGTTCTGCAAGATCTATTTCGAACTGATCGAAATCATAAGGGTCTTGAGAATCATCTATGTTTTCCTCTTCAGCCTCTATGTAGGCTATTCTCTCTTTCTTATGATTTTTACTAGCCCTAACTTTTTCAGCTTTTAATCTTTCGACCTGACGCACTCTGTCTGCTAGTTGGGCCATATCTCTAAGATATTGTGTATCCAATTTCTTTCGAATGGAATAATCTAGGCCCCCAACAGCCATTTCGACCAATTCATGTTCAGGGACCACTGTGAAGCATCTGGATAACAGTCTAATCCCCAGTTGAATACAGACGACCGAAGCTCCTAAAATTTAACTTTCCTCTTCAATAGAGATGTTTCCTCAATAGAATACGGACGACCGAAGTTCCTAAAATTCAACAGAGATGATTCCTCAGTCGAATACGGACGACCGAAGCTCCTAAAAATTCAACTTTCCTCTTAAATAGAGATGTTTCCTCAATAGAATACGGACGACCGAAGTTCCTAAAATTCAACAGAGATGATTCCTCAGTCGAATACGGACGACCGAAGTTCCTAAAATTCAACAGAGATGTTTCCTCAGTAGAATACGGACGACCGAAGTTCCTAAAATTCAACAGAGATGTTTCTTCAGTAGAATACGGACGACCGAAGTTCCTAAAATTCAACAGATATGATTCCTCAGTCGAATACGGACGACCGAAGTTCCTAAAATTCAACAGAGATGTTTCCTCAGTAGATAATGGACGACTGAAGCTCCTAAAATTCTACTTCTCCCAATAGAGATCAGTATCCCCCGACGGAATCTTCCTCAATGCCAGGTATACAAGCTCTCTCTAAGGAATCTCTTATGCGATCGACACTCCTCCAGATGGCATCTTTAAGCCCATCCCCTTGTCAGCAATTTCTAAATGGCATCTGTAAGCCCATTCCCGATATCACGATACGGACACCACTTCATGCGAGTGCAAATTTCTGGGCACTCTAGTGTTCAATCATCTTCCACCTTTGTTGTAACCCAAAATTTTCCCTCCCATATTTCTCGAAACATTTCAAGAATGATACTCAAGTTGCTCAAGATAGTCCAAGGGTTAGCCAGACAAGCTCTCTCCTAAGGCAGTCTACCTCAAACTAGGGTTTCATGTTGCATCAAGATACTTGATTCCAAGGGATCCAAAATGCTCACCAATGTCCTAATATGTTCTCAAGATCATCCATGTCAAGTTTCAAGCCCTACAGAGAAAATTTGCTCAGTCAATTGCTCAAAGGCCTAAAAATCGAATGTGCTAGGGCAAAAGTCAACTGTGGCCCACATACAGTAAAAATTCAAGATTTTTTGTAAAAATACTCATTTTGAAGTATATCTAATTATTTTATCAAGGGTTGATCATGATTCATCAAGGATTGCTCACAATTCCTCAAGAACCAAAAGTTGCTAAATTAGGGTTTTGTAGGAAAGGTCAACCCAACTTTGACCAAGCATAACTTTCTCATACTTTATGAGAAATGACCCATCCAAAGCTCATTTTGAAGAGGATGCAATTACCTACAATCCATCTTCATCTCCCAAGTTCAAAATATGCACTCACAAGAAGTTATGAATTTGGACATTATAGGTCATTTTGAAAAGTCAACAAAAACACCTTATTTGTCAAAGCTTCATACTTGAGCATGGAATATCAAATTCAGATGATACCAAAAGGGTTGATTAAAGGACATATCAAGATTTCTAAAAAGTCCAAGAACACCTCCGAAGAATCAAAATTTAGGAAGTTATACATTGGTGAAGTTGACCTTTTTTGCAAAATTGCCAAAAGTCAACTATGCCCAAAACTTCAAATTTTGCCAAAAGGGACCAATCTTTTTCACTTGTTTTGAGTTGGAAGCTGTGATGCGGTGGGAGAACTGACTTGAGTTTTTGCATTTGTGTTCGCAAATGTTTCAGTTTAGCAAGAGTCGCCACCGACTTTTTATTTATCCAAAGGAAAGGTCAAAAAGCACAGGAAAGACCTTTGAGATGTTTTCTTGGGTTCGGGGGGTAGATTATGAAAAGGGAAGGTGCTAGCACCCCTTTCATCCATGGTTTTCCATGGGCTCTTAGTTACTTGTTTTAGATCACTTGCTTTTGCTTTTCAATTGTTTGAAATGGTGCTTTGTGTGTGGTTTGCAAAGTATTTTGAAAAGAGGCCATCGTTGTGGCAACCTTTGTAATGATTCTTGTTTGAATGTATACAAAGGTGTTTGTCTTTTGAAAAATGTTTCAATGTTTGAAAGTTTGTTTTGGGAAATTGTTTTGAAATTGTGTGTTTTGAAATTAGCAAGGATGTTTGCAAGTTTTGATCAAGTAACTAAGAGTTGTCTACCCTATCTACTCAAAGATCTTTCCTACACATTTTTAACCCTTTCACATTGTTGTTTTACCATTGTATTTGGTAAACAATCTTGTGTTTGGATGTTAAACGGGACAAGCGCGGGTCATCGTATTGACCATGATAGCAATGGGGCTAAGTATCCTAGCAAATTTTGTTTGAGGGACTAGATCATTTTGTATAGGAAACCAAGATAGCATCATCGAGGGACTATGATATTTTTGTTTTTATTTTGTTTTGCCAAGACACCTAGCATGCATACCATGGCCATTTTAAAGGCAACAAATGGATCAAACCCTAGGGGTGCTTGTGTGCATTGTGTTGTCATTTTCATTCATTTTGTCTTGTATTAGTCAAGCTATTTGTTTTGATTTTGGATTTTTGCATACAAACCCTAATCTCTATCATGCATATTTGTAAGCTATAAATGCGTAAAAAATAAATCTACAACTATTACAACATTGATATGGGGAGGGGGATACAATTTTGAATAGGGGCTTATTTGCAAGAAATTAAAACCCTAAGATTATTACAAACAAATTGAATTCTTTGTTCAAATAATAAATTGACAATATTTAAATGGAAAATTAAATAAATACGCAATATATTATAAATATGCAAAAAATGTTTTTGTATTATTTTTATGTATGTAAAAATAAACTATTTAATGCATTAAAAATAAGAAAATAAGAGATTTCTTTATCAAGGGTGGAAACCCTAATTTGTATTAAGAAAATCTATATATATTATATTATTTATTTTTGTACAATAAAATTAATATAATATATACAAATGTTAAAAAATTAAAATAATGTGAGAAAATATTATTTAAGTATATATAAATACTAAAAATAAAAATATAATGTTTTTTTTATATTATTTACATAGTTTTTATTTAAGAAAATAACTATATTAAACTTAATAAATTAAATACTATGCCAAAATAAAAATAAAAAATATAATAAAATGTGAAATTTTTAAGAAAAATATTTTTGATATTTTTTTTATGTTTAGGAAAATAAAATAAAGTCAGAAATGAAAAAGAAATAGAAAAATATGCAAAAAATAAACAAATGGGCTGAGGGGTGTAAACAGCAAAGAGGATGGTGTCAAAAGTGAGAAATATCCAGGCCCATCCCAGCTGGCCTTCATCTTCAACCTCTGTTCAAAAAAACGCGCGCCTCCTGTACAAATGGCTAACTCCTGCATTTGTGCTCTAAAGCAAAAACTCACAACACAAAAGTTATAGCATTTTCCAACACGATTCCAACCATGTAAAGAACTTAATCTAACTCTCAAAGACCAGAGAGAATTTCTCTGGCCCTAATTTCTAACCTAACTTTTTCATAAATTTCATCAATCAAATTCTCTCAACACAGTTAACTTAAATGAAATCTATGCATATGTACAGCTTAAGGGCAATTAATACTACATTTTTTATTCACAAACCTAAGCCTAATGATTCCTAAATAGAGAGATAGAAAGTTGGAAAATACCTGCTTCAGTTGAACTCGAGTATGGCAATATGGAGGTTTTCAATGAGGCCTGGGATGCTTGGGAGCTTGCTTGAACTTCCTTTGACCTTCCCCAGTGCTTAGTTTGCTTTGAGTTTGCTTGAATAAGCCTGTAGAAGTCAACCTGCACAAGCAGAATTTAAAAATGGTGAAGCTTGAAAACAAGGTTACAGTCACTGGACAATGGTCGGGAGAGCTTAGGTGGGTTGTATGGAGTGTGTTGGAAGAGGTTTGGGACAAAACGCACGAGTGGTTTGTGAGATGGAGGTGAAACTGCAGAAGCTGCCCTATTTTGCAAGTTTTTGGTGTTTTAATGTTCGAGGGTGTTTGAGGACTGGATAGCTCGTGTTTCTGGCTCAATGTGATATGCAAAACTTGGTTCAAATGTTTACAAGAGTTGGTTTTGTCATATGGAAGTGTTGTGTAGACTTTTGCACATTTCTTGGTTTTGAAGAAAAGTGTGAAGTGATCAAGCAAAGAGCCTGTACAGGCCTCCTTCCTAGCTGCACAAAGTTGTTGTACTTTTCCCTGAGTTTGTGGAGTTGGTATGCTACAGAAAGCTTGGTGCAATGCTCAAGAGAAACAAATTGACATAAAGCCAACTTTACCAAAGTGGCAATGGTACCTTTTTGCCATTTTTAGGTTAATTCAATGTGTAATCTTCCATTGATCAGAATAATGCCTTAAACCATTGAGTTTGCATTCAATTTTTGAGTGTGGAAGGATTTATATACCTGTAAGCAAGTACAATCAAAGCTGGATAGAAATTGCAACTTGTAGCAACATGAAAAATGTCATGGATCAAAGTGATTTTTTGCCAAATTCAAACCTTCGATTCTCCCTAACCACAAATGATTTTGGAGAGTTCTTGGACATTTTGGAAATCTTGTAACATGATCTACAATCCATATTTGAAATGAATTTTTATATTCCAAGTGGAACTATGTGAAAAATTGCCATGAAGATAGGTCATAATCCTGCCTAAACTAGGGCAAAATTTCACTAAGTTAAAAGTTCCATGGACCCTTATTCCAAAAATCATAACTTGAGATCCAAGCATCCTTTGGGAAAACTTTGTGAATCAAAGTTGTATATTTTTTGGAGTACTACAACTTTCATGTTTGAAGTTTTGTTTGAATCCAAATGCATCATGGTGAAAATGTTGGGCAAAGTTGGGAAAAAATAAGAAAATTTCATAACTTAGAAAATTTCTAAGTTATGAAATTTTTCAATCTTAAACCCTAATTTGCAAAATTAGGTTTCTTGATGAACAAGTTTCATGTTTTAACACATCTTGATTAAAAATGACCCTTGAAACTTGATTTTGACCAAAAAGTCAAAGTTTGATTTATCAGTGTACAATTGATTTTTGATCAGTTGACTTGAAAATTCATCTGTCAATCCAGTGCTTTTGAGATATTTTGAACCTTGTGATTAGATCAAGATGATGACATTGAGTCCTTGAATCCATGCTTGAACCCAATTTGCCATTGGCTAGGTTAAAAATCAGAAATTGCCCTTGTTCAATCAAAACCCTAAAAATGACCATTTTTCCCTTTTGATGATCTGATCAAATTTCTTGAGGAGTTGTGGTCCAAACATGATCAAATGGTTCATATGAGCCTATAATGTTGATTTGGATAAAAAATTATGAGGTTTGACTGTAAATTGTCCACAGTTGACTTTTTCCCCAATACAGCTGATTTCTAGGTCAATTGTCCAATTGACTGGGAAAAAATTTGATTAAAGGCTTGAAACTTGGTATGAGCAATCTTATAAGTACAATATGAAGCATGAAAGTCACTTGGAGCATTGGAAGTCCAAAAATCCCTTTGCAAACTCAAACCCTAATTTCAGGTTAATAGTGCAAGGATATGTCTTGAGCAGAGCAAACCCTAATCCTGTCTAGAGTCCAAAGAGTTTCGTGAGGGGAAATCTTGATAAAATGAGAGGGAAAATTTTGGGGTACAACAGCTTCCCATGTTCAATCTTCTTGAACCTGAAGAGTTAGATTGACAAGTTTTACTTTCGTGACTCGAAGGTAAAAGAGGATTGGACACTAGAGTGTCCGTAAATTTGCACTCGTCAAGATATAGTTGAAGAAATGGGCTTAAAGATGTTGTGTGGAGATGATAGAATCTGGATGGAGATGGGCTTAGAGATGCCATCCAAAAATTTTGTTGAATATCAGGAGAACGAACATCAGAATGGTATCTGTATCTGGAACGTATCTGAGTTGTATCTGGAGATTGAATTTGTTTGAGCAATGGAATGGCTTCCACGTATGGAGCGTATCTGAGCTGTAACTGTATTTGATTCTTGAATGAATATCAGAATGACTACCATGTCTGGAGTGTATCTGTATTGTATCTGAATCTGAAATCTGAATAAACGACAGAATGACATCCATGTATGGAGTATCTCTGGGCTGGGGAAATGTTTGAATGAGTGACAGAATGGCTACCGTGTTTGGAGCGTATCTGGACTGTATTTGAAGTTGAGATCTGTATGAGTAGCAGAATGACTTCCGTGTCTGGAGTGTATCTGAACTGTAACTGGGATCTGAATAAGTGACATAATGACTTCCTTGTCTAGAGTGTATCTGGACTTGAAATAGATAGTTGAATCTGAATGAGGAATAGAATGGCTTCCGTATCTGGAGCGTGTATGGACTGTATCTTGACTTTGAAATTATGAATGAGTAATAGAATGACCTTCGTGTCTGGGGTGTATCTATATTGTATCTGAATAAGAGATTTGAATGAGTAATAGAATGACCTCCGTGTCTGGGGTGTATCCATACTATATCTGAAATCTTCGAATATTTGTTAAAGGAAGCTTTTAATCTTATCCTGAAAAGGGTAAAATGTTGGCTGAAACACAAAGTTATGTTGTATGACATTTATGACGCAATAAAATGTGTTTTATCAATGTTTAGGATATATGAATGTAATGTATGCGCATGTAAACTGATTAGCTGTCTTGTTGAGGAAAATAAATCCTTGATAGCGGGAGATAATAAAATCCTTGACTGCTGTCGGGGAAAATAAATCCTTGACCGCTGCTGGAGATTCAAAATCTTTGATTGCTGAAGATGAGAAATCCTTGGACCACTGTTGGGGATTTGAAAATCCTTGGCAACTAGTAGGGATTAACAAGAAATTTGACAAACTCTGCGGGGATGTGGGAATCCATTAAGTCTGCTTGAGAAACCTGCTTGGGGAATCCAAAGAACTTCGATGACTATAGCTGGGGAGTACACCAATGGGAATCCTTACTCGGCTGGGGAATAGGGAAACTCCGAAGACCTCTACTAGAGATCGGACAAAAGAAAACCTTGATCTGCTGGAGAATAAGGAAAACTCTGATGGCTTCTGTGGAGAATAAGAATGAGAAACTTCAATCTTATGGGGAATTGAAACCTTGGAGGCTTTACTGGAGAAGTGAGAATGAGAATCTTCGATCTGTAGGAGATTAAAAATTCTGACAAGCTCGTGCTGGGGAGTCATGAAGACTCTGGCAACTTCACTGGGGAATCCAGACTGAGAATCTTCAATCTGCTAGGGGAAAATAAATCTCTGGGGCCTTCAAATTTTGAGAACGAGAATCTTCATTTTATCGGGGAGTAAAACTCTGTGGGGAATAGTTACACTTCTGGGGAGATTGGGACTCTGAGGGGAAAGGTTTATTCCTGTTTTGGAAGAAAAACTCAGGAGCTTGGGTTGTCTGCCAATCTACTGGGGAATCATCTTTAGTTTGGGATAAAAGCTAATTGTCATCTGGTTGATTCTCAAACTTTAAGACAACTTAATGGTGAATCCGGGGAAACTGGATGGTTTCTGTTGTGGATTGATAGTTGGAATTTTGACTTCGTTGGGGAAGAAGGTTTCATCTTTTGCTGGGGATTTATGACCCAAAGTTTTTGCTCCGCTGAGGATTTTGACTCTAATTAGAATTAAAGGTTTGAAATATGAATCCACCGGGGATTGGGAGTTTAAAGTTTCGACTCTGGCGAGGATTTCGAAATTTAACTCCGCTGGGGTATGTATTTCAAGGTTGTATCTCCGCTGGGGATCTAGGTGATGTACTGAAGGGGATTTCTTTTGGAATAGCCTAAAGACGCTTTCATATCCTTTCATCCTGTCAGCAATTATTTTTTCACGTTTCGTTTATTTGTAAACATTGATTATATTCAAATGCATATGCTCATTTAATAAACCATTGGACGTTTTCAAATAAAACATAAGTGTAAAGAAAAAGAAAAGGCAAATAGTTTTCTGCACTTTGAAGTATCTTTGTATTAAATTTCTGTAAGTATTTTGTACAAAGGAGACATACATCCTAGTAAGAGAATGTTGTCGTAAAAATTGAGAAAAATTTATACAAAGAAAGATGGTTGTGTGTAAAATTCCATCGGGTTCCCATTCTACTATAGCCTTCGTAACTCTGAATATCTTGTTCATTCGTTGCTTTGTCCGACGATGATTGGATTGATCAGAAGCCCGGAGTTTGTCTGGTGAAGAGATTGTCCTTAAAGTGATCCAATGAGACATAATCATACGCTTTAATTCCCTAACTTTTTCCTGGACCGCCCTTTCGGGTTTTCAGTCCACCGGGAAACCCTTTTTTGCACAAGTCGCCCTTTCGGGTTTTCAACTTGCCGGGTGTACAGATTTTTTTGATTTTATCCCTAATTTTTTCCTGAACCACCCTTTCGGGTTTTCGATTCACCGGGATGCCCATTTTTTCCCAAGTCTCCCTTTCGGGTTTTCAACTTGTCGGGTCATTAATTTGTAGTATCTTTTGACTATGTCGGCATTCGCAGGGTGCGGCAGGTCGTCGCCTTCCATGGTGGTCAAGATCATTGCCCCACCAGAAAAGATTTTTTTGATCACAAATGGTCCTTCGTAAGTAGGAGTCCACTTGCCCCTGGGATCACTTTGCGGCAAGATGATCCGCTTGATTACAAGATCCCCGACTAGATATACTTGGCGTCTGACTTTCTTGTTGAATGCCTTGATCATCCGTTTCTGATACGCCTGACCATGGCAAACAGTAGTAAGTCGCTTTTCATCAATCAAGTTAAGTTGATCAAGCCGGGTCTGAATCCAATCATCTTCACTCAAACCAGCATCTTTCATGATTCTCAAGGAGGGAATCTGAACCTCGATAGGCAAAACAGCTTCCATGCCGTATACCAAAGAAAAGGGTGTTGCCCCAGCTGATGTTCTTGTCGTGGTATGGTACCCGTGCAGTGGAAATGGTAACATCTCATGCCATTCCTTGTAGGTGACTGTCATCTTTTGTATAATCTTCTTGATATTTTTGTTCGCAGCTTCGACAGCACTGTTCATCTTAGGCCGATAGGGAGATGAATTGTGATGTTGAATCTTGAACTGCTCGCATAGAGCGGTGATCATAGTGTTGTTCAGGTTTGTACTGTTGTCAGTGATAATCCTGTCAGGGATACCATACCGGCAAATGAGGTTCTGCTTGATGAAACGGGCAACCACATTCTCTGTAACGGAGGCGAAGGAAGCTGCTTCAACCCACTTGGTAAAGTAATCAATGGCCACCAGGATGAAATGGTTTCCATTGGATGTTGTAGGCTTGATCTCTCCAATCACGTCGATTCCCCACATCGCGAATGGCCAAGGAGTTGTTAAGACGTTGAGAGGAACTGGAGGTATGTGTAATTTGTCGGCATAGATTTGGCATTTGTGACAAGTACGGGAATGTTGATGACAATCAGCTTCCATGGTAGACCAGTAATAGCCTTCCCGCAGAATCTTCTTAGCCGTCATATGTCCACTAGAATGGGTGCCAAAGGTACCATTATACAGTTCAGACATAATTTTTTCTGCTTCCACCTTGTCCACACAACGGAGTAGAATGCAATCGTGATTGCGCTTGTATAGGATACCATTGCACAAGAAGAACTTAGCTGAGAACCTCCTCAGGAACTTTTTGTCGTTGACCGAAGCTCCTTCAGGGTATTCTTGTGCTTCGAGATACCTTTTGACATCGTGAAACCATGGTCGGTCCACTACTTCTTCGGTATTGATCTCGTGACAATGTGCAGGTTCGTCCATCTGCTCGATGGTGATTTGGGGAGCCTCATTATCCCAGTTAAGTTTAAACATGGATGACATTGTATCTAGCACATCTGCTAGCTGATTCTCTTCTCGCGGGAAATGCTCGAAGGTAATCTGCTCGAAATATGGTAACAATGTCAGGACATGTTCTTTATAAGGGATGAGGTTAGGATGTTTAGTATCCCACTCTCCTTTGATTTTACTAATAACCAAAGCTGAGTCCCCAAATACGATCAAAGATTTGATTCCCAAGTCAATAGCAACCTTGAGACCAAAGATACAAGCTTCATACTCGGCCATGTTGTTGGTGCAGCTGAAGTAGAGTATGGCGGTGAAAGGTGTATGGAAACCTTCGGGAGAGATAAGTATTGCACCGATATCGTTTCCAAGTGCGTTGGAGGCACCATAAAAGTACAGGGTCCATCAGGATCCTTGTTCAGGTCCGTCATACGGTCTGTTCTCTTCAATGTTGCTCAAAGTCATGATATCCTCGTCAGGGAAGTCGAACCTCATAGATTGGTAATCTTCGACAGCTTGATGGGCCAGGTGATCGGCTAGCACACTCCCCTTTATAGCTTTTTAGGTCGTGTACTGTATATCATATTCAGTGAGGATCATCTGCCATCTAGTGATTCTTCCAGATAAAGCAGGCTTCTCGAAGATGTACTTGATCGGATCCATCTTAGAGATCAGCAAAGTGGGATGAGTCAACATATATTGCCTTAGCCGGCAAGCATCCCATACCAAAGCGCAGCAAGTTTTCTCGAGCAGTGAGTAGCGGGTCACACAGTCGGTAAACTTTTTGCTAAAGTAATAAATGGCATGCTCTTTTTGGCCAAACTCGTCATGTTGGCCCAGTACGCACCCCATTGAACTCTCTAGGACAGTCAGATACATGATTAACAGCCTTCCTTCAACGGGTGGACTCAAGATAGGAGGTTCCAACAAATATTCCTTGATTATATCGAAAGCAAATTGACACTCACCATTCCATTTAACCACCTGATCTTTCTTCAACAACTTGAAGATTGGTTCACAGGTAGATGTTAGGTGAGAAATGAACCTTGCAATGTAGTTTAGGCATCCCAAGAAACCTCTAACCTCCTTCTCAGTGCGAGGGGCAGGCATTTCTTGTATAGCTTTGACTTTGGCAGGATCAACCTCGATGCCTTTGTTACTGACGATGAATCCCAAGAGTTTACCGGACCTGACTCAGAAAGTGCACTTGTTAGGGTTCAGTCTGAGCTTGTACTCTTTCAACCTGACAAACTGCTTTTGCAGATGGTCGAGGTGTTCTTCTTCTGTCTGTGAACGGGCTATCATGTCGTCTACGTAGACTTCTATTTCATGATGTATCGTATCATGAAACAAAGCCACCATGGCGCGTTGATAGGTTGCCCCGGCATTCTTCAGTCCGAATGGCATCACTTTATAACAGAAGGTACCCTATTATGTAACAAAGTTAGTTTTATCCATGTATTCAGGGGCCATTTTAATCTGGTTGTACCCTGAAAATCCATCCATGAAAGAAAATACCTTATGTTGAGTTGTATTGTCAACCAAGATATCAATGTGCGGTAGTGGAAAGTCATCTTTAGGGCTAGCCCTGTTTAAGTCTCTGTAATCCACGCACATCCTGACTTTGCTGTCCTTCTTAGGCACAGGCACAATGTTAGCAACCCATTATGGATAGGAAGCAACAGCAAGAAAGCCAGCATTGAACTGCTTCATCACATCAGCTTTGATCTTTTTAGACATATCGGGCCTCATTCGGCATACTTTCTGTTTAATTGGTGGACAATCTTCTCTAGTAGGGAGACGGTGAACCACAATATATGTATCCAGTCCCGGCATGTCTTCGTAGGAACAGAAGAAGATCTCAACATACTCATTCAACAGATGAACTAAGCGCTCCTTGACACTTGGCTCTAGGTTGGCACCCACTTTAACTTCTTTTCTGTTTTCCTCTGTTCCCAAGTTGATAGTTTCTAACAACTCCTCGTGTGGTAGAATAGCCCTTTCTTCCTGTTGTAGCAGTCTAGCCAATTCTCCAGGCACTTCCCAGTCTTCATCACCTTCGTTTTCGGCATGATTGACCAGATCTTCAGAGTCATTGAAGGCCATAATAGAATTGTTACCTATGGAATCCAGGGTGGATGGGTACCTGCATTGGTGAGTGTGGGTGTGTGTAAGGGATAGCCACCTTTAAAAAAATAAAATGTAAAAAGAAAGAAAATGAACACAAAAGTTTATATATGAAAACATCCATGATTCATTAAAATGGCATATGAAGATGAAAAAATCAAACACTTACAAATGGACCTATGTGCCTCGGGTAAGGCACAAGGTTAAATGTGTACGAATTGTTTAGGAATTATTACAAACCAACAGAAATGTTCGAAAGATAAATTACTAATTGATGAAAGTAATGGAAATAAAGTCCTTTGCTTCCCAATTGCACAAGCCTCCTTCAACGGTAGGGAAAATCCAGTCTTCTAGGTTGCTTTCTTCTTCACCTTCCTCTAAAGCACTGACCCCATGATGGGTAATTTTTACTGGTGGTCCTCCAGCCCGGGAGCGACGCACAACCTTCTGACTAGCAGCAGTGAAACCCAAGTCGAATTTATCAGACTTGTAAGGAAAATCTGGCAATTGACCCCATACTGTGCTTCCTCCTTCCTCAATCACAGCCTTCGCATCTTTTAGGGATGACATTCGAGACACAGGTTTGGTAATGATGGGTACAGAAGGTACTTCTGCAATTTCGTGAGCTACCTCCTCAAAATGCTGAAAGGGGGTTTCGATGAATTCACAATCCAATTCCACATAGCGGAAAGAATTAAGATGGCTTATCATGTATTCCTCCTCACTGTGAATTGTCACAATTTTCCCCTGAACAGGATATTTGAGCTTCTGGTGCAATGTTGAGGTAACGGCTCCAGCATGATGAATACAGGGTCTTCCCAACAAGCAAGAGTAGGAGGGACGGATGTCCATGACATAGAATGTGGAGTTGAAAGTTTCGGTACCCACTTTAATCGGGATGTCTACCTCCCCGTGGACCATCAGTTTAGAACCATAAAAGGCTCTGACAATGATGTTGCTGGGCTTCAAGGTTAAACCTTCACAATCTAGCCTATCAAATGCCTTCTTTGGTAGGACGTTTAACGATGAACCAGTGTCTACCAGAACGTGTGCCAGAGTAGTCCCTTTGCATTCCACCGAGACATGCAGGGCGTCATTATGCTTTCTCCCTTTGATTGTTAGATCGGCATCGGAGAATCCTAAACTGTTGTCTGCTGTTAGGCTAGCTACACATTCTTGAAATTGATCCGCGGAGGTTTTCTGGGGCACATGGGCCATCTTCAAGAATTTGATCAAACTTTGGCATGAGCTTCAAAACAGAGCAAAAGGGCCAGCATAGATATTTTTGAAGGGGTTTTCCCCAGTTGTTCTACAACATCATAGTCGCTTTTCTTAATTATTTTTAAAATTTCCTCCATTTCTTTTTGAGTGGTCTCGGGGATGACCAAAGGCTGAGCCCTCGTCCTGACGGGCGCTTCTTGGATCCCTTTACCTTTATCAGCAGCAACAGCAGAGGGTACAACTACGGGAGTAACAATTTCTTCAATAACTGGAGTTCGCACAGATATGTTGACCGACACAGGAGTAACCTTAGGAGCATTTGAGGGTCCGAAGATAGCCCTTGGAGGAGAAATCTCCGGAGAGAAAATTCTTCTGTTGCGGGTGATTTTACTTGTCCCAGCAATATTTCCTATGTCAGGAGTCTCTTCATCAGAACTTTCTTCAACTGATTCAATCTGCTTAACACCGTGGTAGAGGATCTCTCCTCCATAATTCCACGGTATTGATTTGTTGGACTTGTATGGGATAGGCCCCGACATAGTTATCTTCAGAGGTACAATCTTTGGATCGGATGTAATCTAAACAGGTCTTTTGGAGACCTTGGAAAGATTGACAAAAATGGTAATTATAGCAACATCGTTGACAGGAGTCGTAGTAACAGGAGTTTTCTCAAAGAGGATTTCTTGATTATCCATTAGGCGTTGGATGCCTAACTTCAACAACGGACAGTCAGATTGTAAGGACAAACAAAGGTAGAAATCTTTTCCACAGCCCGGGAAAATCCCGACTTTCAACAGATTCATCTTGATTATTGGTAACAGAGTCATAAAATCATCAACAGTAACAACATAAAGATCTTCTTCAACAGCATGGACATTGTGACCATGTTTTGGCATTGGAGCGGATATCACATTAGGTTTTTCAGGGGCGTCGAATTCCACCTCTTTAGCATCTATCAAGTCCTGGATCTTATTTTTGAGGGCCCAACAATTGTTGGTGTCGTGCCCCAGGCTGTCTGAATGATAGGCACACTTGGCATTAGCATGGTAGTAAGGTGAGGATGTATTCAGATTCTTCGGCGCCTCTTTCAAACTTGAAAGGTTTAACTTCAACAGATGAGGGAGAACCTGAGAAGGTGTCATACTGATTCGAGTGAATTGCCGTGCAGGCCTTTCCACCCTTGCTTGGTTGGTTCTAGGTTGAACATTTTTGGGCTGATCAGCTCCAGACTTCTGAATCATTACAGCCCCCACCGCTGGCCGGCGCTCAACTCTTCCTTGACTCCTTTGGGAGTAGACAGCTGATACCTCTTTCTTTGCTGGAAAGGTCTTCTTGATGGCAGTGGATGCAGATGCATCCTTTTGAATTTTACCGCTCTTGATTCCTGCTTCAACTCTTCCACCAGTCAGAATTAACTCGGTGAAGCCCACAGACGAACTTCCTATCAGGTGATTGAAAAATGGACCTGACAGAGTCCCCAAAAACATATCAACAAGTTCTCTCTCAGACAAAGGTGGCTGCACCCTTCCAGCCAAGTGTTTACAGTGATTTCTAGTAAACAACCGCTAGTCTTCCAATTTACTAATTATTATTGGTTACTTGCAGGATCGACTAGATTGATCCTAGAACACATGTGTCATAACTTATTTCCATGTTCATATCTATTATATTGATAGACTTATATTGCATGTTAACTTCGAATACGAGATTCTTAGGAAAGATTTCTAAAATGGTCTATAGAAATAAACTAACTGAATGTAGGCAGGAAAGGCTTCGAATTAGACTTGGGCTTGAATGTAAAGATAAGTGTTTGACTAAAAGGATAAAGTAAAAGTAAAGTTTCTAGCGAAGTGACTGTGTTTAAATGCAAGTAAAACAAAGAAATGCAAGGAAATCGAAGGATTTAAAGGGCAAGGAAATGCTGTAAAGTTTCTAACGAAATGACTGTGTTTAAAGGCAAGTAAAACAAAGAAATCCAAGGAAATCGAAGTATTTAAAGGGCAAGGAGGGCAAGGAAAGTTTATAACGAAATGACTGTGTTTAAAGGCAAGTAAAACAAAGAAATGCAAAGAAATCGAAGGATTTAAGGACAACAAAATACTGTAATGCAAGGAAATCGAAGTGTTTAAGGGCAGAAATGCTGTAAAGTTGAATTAAATATAACAAGACTTGTATTGAAATTGTAAAAAAGAAATGATGTTCAACACGTACATTGTATCTTCTGACTCATTTTCCTTAATTCACGGAAGTAATGAGTATTTTGAGATATTTTAGTACATAAAAGTGAACCTTTTTACATAAAAGTGAACCCTTTAAATCTAACATAAGAACACTTATTTATAGTGTCTTGACCCTAACGGCCCTATTCGAACATCACGCCACGTTCTAAGCATGCAGGCTTCCTATGTTTGCTGACTTCCACGCGTCTTCTAGAATGGCGCTCTTTATTTGAAATTTGAAATCTGTACCAATCGAAGCATCTTGCGAAATCTGTACCAATCGAAGCATCTTGTTTCTTTGTTGCTTTCGAAATAACCCAATTACCTGGACCGTTTCCAACTTCTGGCACCCTTACATAAAGGAGCTCTTTTATAATTCGAACACTAAAACAAGTCCAAATCGAAATCCGCTGGAAAATGAATAATCCTTTAACATAATGACTCCATATCTCCCACCAATATCCAATATTGATATTAATATCCTTAGGTACTTTATGCGAAACATTATTTTAATAGTGGTTTCTTCCTTATTCGAATTAGCCAGCTAATAAATTGCCCCCCAAGAACATGTATTTCGACAGATATAAAGAAATACTTGTTTTTTGACTCATCCAGGCTATTTCGAGAGTATCAAAAACTCATATATATTTTTTATTATCCTGCAGTGATTCTAACCTCTTGCAAGCATGGTTTATACCTTTTTAAGTATTTCCCATTTACCCTCAAGATTCTTCTATCTTCTGCTAATTCTTCTATTTCGTAAGCATTATTCGAAAATGTTTTCAATACTCGAAAGGGACCCTCCCAATGGGGTGACCATTTACCTAATAATCTGTTCTTTTTATCCATAGGTAATATAACCTTCCATACCAGGTCATTGGTTGAGAACAACTTACTTTTAACTCTTTTGTTGTATGCTCTGGCTACTCTTTCTTTCTGTCTTCTCATAACTTCTAAAGCATGTAGCCTATCTTCATCCACGTCCACTAATTCATTCATCATCATTTCCCAATATTGATCAGTTGGTATTTCTTTTTGTCTTTGAATTCTTACTGATTGTAAGTGTATTTCGACTGGCAACACTGCATCATGTCCAAAGGTAAGTCGAAACGGAGTAGTATTTGTTGCTTCTTTAGGAGATGTTCGACATGCCCACAAAGCTTGGTCTAACGTTTTGTGCCAATTTCTTGGCTTTCGCCCTACATGTTTCTTTATCAAACTTATTATGACTTTATTGGCTGCTTCTACTTGTCCATTAGCTTGAGCATAGTAAGGAGTTGACGTGAGTAATTTAAATCCCATTTCTTTTGCAAACTCTTGCATTTTTCGCCCTGTGAAAACTGAACCTTGATTTGTTGTAATACTTTATGGTATTTCGAACCTGTAAATTATTTGCCTCTGGATAAATTCCATAATGACCTCTTGATCAACATTCACTAGAGGAATTGCTTCGACCCATTTTGTAAAATAATCTATACCCACAGGGATATATTTCTGTCCTTTGGATGATGCTGGTCGAATTTCACCAATTAGATCTAATGCCCATCCTCTAAAAGGCCAAGGCTTAACAATTGAATGCAACTCACTTGCAGGAGCATGTTGAATACATGCATGAACTTGGCATTGTTCGCAACCTTTAGCAAATTCTATGCAGTCTTTGAGCATAGTGGGCCAATACATTCCATATCGAAACAACAACCATTTCATTTTGTGACCTGCTTGATGTGCCCCACATGCCCCACTGTGCACACTGGATACTGCTAAATATGCTTGATTTTCTCCTAAACACTTGAGTAATATTCCTTCCGGGGTTTTCTTAAAAAGTTCATTTCCTATTAGGACATAAGACAATGCCCTATATTTGATCTTTTTCTCTGTACTTACTGAAGGTTCTTTCAGGTAATTTACTATGGGACTTCTCCAATCTGTATCTGCCAAAGTATCAATATTCAGAACTTCAAATTCTTTCTGATCTGCATAACCCATTTTCGAAGTTTCCAAGTCTAATGGTGATAATTTGGTAGCCAATACTCTTCCTCTTGTTTCTAAGAGATATTGGAGTTTTTCTCTAGATGTCTTATATCCTGAAGTTATTTGAGCCAAGTCATTTGCCTCCTGATTATCAATTCTGGGAATATGTTTTATATCCACGTATTCAAATCTCTTGAGTAATCTGTTAGCGATAACAGAGTACATGATCAAATTTTCCTTGATACATTTGTATTCTTTGGTTATCTGTTTGATGATCAGCTCTGAGTCTCCCCTAATTTCGACTCTAGTTGCTCCTAATTCTAACAAAGCTTCAAGTCCAGCAATTAATGATTCATACTCAGCTTCGTTGTTCGAACAAGGAGGGCCTTCTAACTTGTACTTGAATTTCGTTGGAATTCCCTCAGGAGAAATTATAAGGACTCCAACACCACTTCCATATTTATGTGTTGACCCATCGAAGGATAATTTCCAAGGCTGGATCTCAACATAATCTAACGTGAAGTCCTCACTCACAAAGTGATCCACTATGAAATCTGAAACTACTTGTCCTTTCATAGCTTTTAAAGGCTTGAAGGTCAAATTGTACTCAGTGAGCGCTAAGGCCCATTTTCCAATCCTGCTGTGCATGATTGGTTTTGAAAGCATATGTTTAATAACATCAAAGTGAGATGAAACATAAACATCAACTGGTTTAATATAATATTTAAGTTTTGTACAAGAGAAATACAGACAAAGGCATAGTTTTTCAATGCTACTATACTTAGCCTCTGCTTTATTTAGGACCCTACAAAGATAATAGATGGCTCTTTCGATGCCATCATCATTTTCTTGGGCCAACATACTACCTATAGTTACATTGGAGGCAGAGATGTACAGCCTCATTGGTTTATCTTTCGAAGGGGGTGCAAGTATAGGAGGATGCATCAAATAAGCTTTGATTTTCTCGAATGCCTCCTGATGCTGCGTAGTCCATTCAAAGTTCCCTTGGTTGAGACGGAGGAGTGGAGAGAAAGCTTGAGTTCGCCCACTCAAATTAGATATGAATCTCCTTAAAAAGTTAATTTTTCCCAATAGAGATTGCAACTCTTTCTTGGTTGAAGGAGGCTTTGTCTCCATAATAGTATTCGTCTTGTTCAAGTTAATTTCGATCCCCTTCTTGTGGACCACAAAGCCTAGGAAATCCCCAGCCTGAACAAAGAAAGCACATTTAAGAGGATTCATTTTTAAGCCATGTTTTCTCATTCTTTCGAATGACTGGCAAAGGTGAGTCAAATGATCCTCATCAGAAACAGATTTGACTACTATGTCATCTATATAAATCTGCATAAATGACTCAATGAAATCATGAAAAATAGTGTTCATTGCCCTCTGATATGTTGCCCCAACATTTTTTAGTCCAAAGGGCATAACTACCCATTCATAAGTGCCTAAAGCGCCTGGACATCTGAATGCAGTTTTGGGAACATCATCCTCAGCAATAAAAATCTGATTATATCCAGAGTATCCATCTAACATACTCAGGTATTCGAAACCCGCAGCAGAATCAATCAGCATTTCTGCTATAGGCATGGAATATTCATCTTTTGGGGTGGCAGTGTTTAAATCCCTAAAATCTATGCAAATTCGTAAAGAGCCATTTTTCTTAATAACAGGTACAATGTTAGCAAGCCATTCTACATACCTTGTGGTCCTGATAAATTTGCATCGAAGGAGCCGTTCCACCTCTGCCTTTATTTTTGAGAGGATTTCTGGAGCGAATTGTCTAGGCATCTGCTTGATGGGCTTCTTGCCATCCTTGATTGGAAGCCTATGTTCTACCAGTTCCCTCTATAAACCAGGCATTTCATCATAGTCCCAGGCGAAGCAATCTCTATTTCGTTTGAGCATTTCAACCACTTTGCCTTTTAAGTTGGGACTAAGTTTCACACTGATGTATGTAATCCTTTTTTCAACACCATCCCCAATATCAACTTCCTCCAAAGGATCTTGGGCCATCATCTTAGCGCTTGATGATTCTGGATCCTTTTCGAACCCCAAGGGTTCTTGATCATAAATGGCATCTAGTCTTTGATCCATCAGTTCAGAAGCTTGTCCATCACATGGTGAGGATGAATGGTTTCCTTCAGGATTTGTTATTTCTTTTTTGTCTATGGCTTCGACAACCATGTTTTGTATTTTGGCTTCGAGAGCCGTTCTTCGTTTGTTCTCAGCCAAATAGGCCGAAATCTTTTGGTAGTAATTCGATTCAGTCATAATAACCTTCGCTTGCCCAGCAAGTTGTCCGTATCGTCGAAGTCTCTTCATCTTTCTCAGTCACCTTCCCATTCCACATGATTTCCCTATCCCATTGGAATCCATTGGGACACAAGGTTAGGGAATAATAAGCATTCTCATTTGGCTCGAAATATTCCTCAGGTGGGTGACATGGCCCTATGTTGGCCATATTTCTGTCGAAATTTCTCTTGTCCACATTGTTGATTTCTACCATATAGTAACTTTGGTCAGCTTCTATATTTTCAACAATCCAATCATCTCTCCACAACACCAGCCTTTGATGCATTGAAGATGGTACAACTCCAACTCCATGGATCCATTCCCTGCCAAGCAACAGATTGTAATTTGCTTTTGCAGCAATGACCATAAACATTGTTGGCCTTGTAAGGGAACCAACTGTCAGGTTAACTTGTATTACTCCCAAAGTCTGGCCAACCTTCCCTTCATAATTCGAAAGCACCATGTTTTGAGGTCTAACATCTGAATCCTGCATTCCTATTCTCTTTAGCATGAATTGAGGCATCAGATTAACAGCAGCTCCACCATCTACCAGAACCTTGTTCACACCACATTGTTCCACCTTTGCCCTGATGAATAAGGGTTTGAGATGGTTTTTCATTCCTTCGTCTGGCTTCTCGAAGAAAGCGTTCTGCTCTTTGACCGCTCCATTGTTCATCACATAATAGCATAATGGCCTATGTTTGGCCATTTCGTCCTCATCAGTCTCCTCATCAGCATAAACCTCTGCTTCCTGATTGTACTTAGAAGGCAGCACCGAAACTACATTGCAGTTTGCATAGAAGAAGGATTCCCCCTCAGATTCGAAGGCATCAGTCATCAAGTCCTCTTCGTTCGCAGCTTCCTTCTGAGTCCTATTTTCTTTAGTGTCCTTCTGTGGAGAAAAAAGTTTCCTGGACACTGGGGGTTTGCCCCCAGTCTGGTTCAGTGATGTTGGGTTATTGGTACTGGATTCTCCTACTCCCATAGGTTTCGAATCCCTTGCAGCTTTTTGGTTTCTCTGGTGTCTGCGCCACTGAGAGCGAGATATTGGGTTTTTGCCTTTATAATTCTCCAATCTTATTTCTTCCCTCCTGTTCGAATTGAATTGCCTCCTGTAAGCCATTGCTGTCCTGCCTCCTCGATCGAAGCTGCGCCACTTCCCTTTTCCCTTATCAGCATTCACTTGCAGCCATCTATCAGTGGGGATTTCTGCAGGTAGTTTAAAGGAAACTCTCTTTGCTCCCCTGGGATAAGGGCTATCTGGCCTCCTTGGCATACTTCTGGCTGTGCTAACAAGATTCGAAGGCATTCCACCTTGGTGCCCCCAGCCTGACGCAAATGGAATTCTCTCGAATGCTTCAGCCATTTCCTTATCATACACTGCTGCACATCTGGGACATATCAAGCATTTTGTTCCAATCTTGTGGCAACGAACCGGGAATTCGAACAAACTTTCATCAGCTTTTGGATAGACTTTGTAGAGTTGGTTGTCTTGCCTCCAGTTGACTCTTGTTCGATCACGCTGGGCCCTTTCGAATTCAGCAGCAATTCTGGGGTTGCAGATGATACTACACCTTAGGCATAGCAGCTTTTCCTGATTTTTCTTATGACAGTGGAAGAGGTATTCACGCAAACTTGTGTCCTTTCTAGGTAATTTCTCTCTTCTCTGTTCTCTTTCCCTCTCTAAACAGCGTTCTACTTCTTCCATTTCAGCATTAGGCTGTTCGAAATCCACCATATTCACTCCCAGCATTTGGTTATCAGAAATTTTGACTTCTTCAAATTTCATCCTAAGACCTTCAGTGGCCTCAGCTAATTTTCTATCACTTAATATCTTTGCTTTGAGCACCTTTGGGAGGCCATCAGTAGCTTCTGTTTCGTTTTTGATCAATGGGAGGCCATCAGTAGCCTCTCTTTCGTTTTCGATTAAGATGAAGTCCCCATCCTCTTCGAATTTCTCCTTCGACTCAACTTTCCCCTCAGCAATTTCTACCACATTGATGTCTAGAGGTTCAGCATAGTTATTCTCCGCCATCAGCAATGGATCAATATCAACTTTCATTGGATTCTTTCCCTTGTCTGAGAACTTCAGCCTGCCATCTTTGATTGCATTCTGTATCAAATCACTGAAAAGAAAACACTGTGAGGTTTTATGGCCTAAAAAGTTGTGATATTTACAAAAGCCCCTCTTTTTCCTTTGTTCCAACAGAGGAACCTTAAGGTTAGGAGGAACTATTAATTGGCCATCTTTAACAAGTAGATCGAATATCTCATCACATTTAGTTATATCGAAAGTATAGATTTTCTTGGGGAATTTATCATTCCTTTCACTTTCGACAGAATCCTTTCCATTGGAAGGAAGTAGAACTTTGCAAGCATAAGGGGGTGCTTCTTTTAGTTCTGCAAGATCTATTTCGAACTGATCGAAATCATAAGGGTCTTGAGAATCATCTATGTTTTCCTCTTCAGCCTCTATGTACGCTATTCTCTCTTTCTTATGATTTTTACTAGCCCTAGCTTTTTCAGCTTTTAATCTTTCGACCTGACGCACTCTGTCTGCTAGTTGGGCCATATCTCTAAGATACTGTGTATCCAATTTCTTTCGAATGGAATAATCTAGGCCCCCAGCAGCCATTTCGACCAATTCATGTTCAGGGACCACTGTGAAGTATCTGGATTTTAATAAACGGAATCTATTCAAATATTCATCTATTGGTTCCGTGAATTTTCTCTTAATGCTTGCTAGTTCCTTGAGACTGATTTTAGACTGACCCATGTAAAATTGTTCATGGAAAATCCTTTCTAAATAAGGCCATGTGTCTACAGATCCAGGGGGAAAGATGGTGAACCAAGTAAAAGCGTTCTTTGTTAAAGAACTTGGGAAGTATTTTATCCTAAGATTTTCATCATTTGCTATATCTCCTGCTTCTGTTAAATATCTTGCTATATGTTCCACTGTTGATTCACTTGTATCTCCAGCAAATTTCATGAATTTAGGAACTTTCAAGCCCCTGGGTAATTCTATTTGCAAAATATAATCCACAATAGGAGATGTGTAATTTGGCCTCCTAAATCCTGAATTTAAACCATTCTGGGCCATTATTCTTTCAATCATGGTGGTGAGGTTATTTTCTGCCACTAAATTGTCATTTCTAATTCTATGAACAATTTCGTCTGCATTTTGGTCCCTATTCACCATCAGTATAGGTCTAGGCTGTTCATTCTGAACTTCCTGTATTCCCTGATCTCTTAATCTCACCCCTATATTTCTTTCTTCGACCACTTGTACAGGGGGTCGAATTTGTTCGATTATGGGTTCTTCATTTCGAATTACCACTGGGTTTTGCCTACGCCTTGCAGGCGCATTAGGGGCACCAAAGAAATCTGCTATTCTGGCCATATGGGCTGCATTTTCTTGGTTTGTTCTATTTATATTCTGGATTAGGGGATTGAAAATAGCATTCATTTCGCGGGCTAGGATTCCTACCATATCATGATTGCTATCATCCATCTGTTGCCTAAGCACTGCCTGACTATTAGTTGTAAGAGTAGGCATTTGGGCAAAGTTTCCTGTATTCTGGAAATTTGCACCCGAATGGTTCATTCCTGAACCAGATCCTTGGAGTGGGGACGAAGTTGTTGTATTATGTAACCCTGCCATAAACGAAGTTGGCATCCCATACTGAGGATTTCTGGGTCTCAAAGGTTCGAAACCTGGAGGCCTAGGGGGGATCGAATACTGTTGATTCCCTATGTGTGGCGCATTTTGCACTGAAGACACGTTTGATGGCATGTCTAATGTACTTACTGGGATCGTATTCGAACTGCCAACAGAAATGGCATTGGAGGCATCAATCGAACTTGAAACGATTGTTGCAGCCCCCTGTGGGGGATTCTGTACCCCATCTTGGTTGGTTGTATTAACCATTATTTTGGTACGTTGTTTTCTGGGTATATGTGGATTGTTATTCTTTATTTTACCGCTTCGAAGGTTCATGTACTGAAACGCGCTCCACACTCAGAAAATCCTAAAACTTCTTTAATATGTTTGGTAAAACTATTTGTTATGACACTGTCCCACCAGGTGTGCCAATTTGTTTACAGTGATTTCTAGTAAACAACCGCTAGTCTTCCAATTTACTAATTATTATTGGTTACTTGCAGGATCGACTAGATTGATCCTAGAACACATGTGTCATAACTTATTTCCATGTTCATATCTATTATATTGATAGACTTATATTGCATGTTAACTTCGAATACGAGATTCTTAGGAAAGATTTCTAAAATGGTCTATAGAAATAAACTAACTGAATGTAGGCAGGAAAGGCTTCAAATTAGACTTGGGCTTGAATGTAAAGATAAGTGTTTGACTAAAAGGATAAAGTAAAAGTAAAGTTTCTAGCGAAGTGACTGTGTTTAAATGCAAGTAAAACAAAGAAATGCAAGGAAATCGAAGGATTTAAAGGGTAAGGAAATGCTGTAAAGTTTCTAACAAAATGACTGTGTTTAAAGGCAAGTAAAACAAAGAAATGCAAGGAAATCGAAGGATTTAAAGGGCGATGAGGGAAAGGAAAGTTTCTAACGAAATGACTATGTTTAAAGGCAAGTAAAACAAAGAAATGCAAGGAAATCGAAGGATTTAAGGGCAACGAAATACTGTAATGCAAGGAAATCGAAGTGTTTAAGGGCAGAAATGATGTAAAGTTGAATTAAATATAACAAAACTTGTATTGAAATTGTAAAAAAGAAATGATGTTCAACACGTACATTGTATCTTTTGACTCGTTTTCCTTAATTCACAGAAGTAATGAGTATTTTGAGATATTTTAGTACATAAAAGTGAACCTTTTTACATAAAAGTGAACCCTTTAAATCTAACATAAGAACACCTATTTATAGTGTCTTGACCCTAACGGCCCTATTCTAACATCACGCCACGTTTGAAGCATGCAGGCTTCCTATGTTTGCCGACTTCCCCGCGTCTTCTAGAATGGCGCTCTTTATTTGAAATTCGAAATTTGTACCAATCGAAGCATCTTGCAAAATTTGTACCAATCGAAGCATCTTGCAAAATCTGTACCAATCGAAGCATCTTGTTTCTTCGTTGCTTTCGAAATAACCCAATTACCTGGACCGTTTCCAACTTCTGGCACCCTTACATAAAGGAGCTCTTTTATAATTCGAACACTAAAACAAGTCCAAATCGAAATCCGCTGGAAAATGAATAATCCTTTAACATAATGACTCCATATCTCCCACCAATATCCAATATTTATATTAATCTCCTTAGGTACTTTATTCGAAACATTATTTTAATAGTGGTTTCTTCCTTATTCGAAATAGCCAGCTAACACCAAGTCCCTCCACTTCTGGGCATACTCCTTAAAGCCTTCATTAGAGACCATACTTATACTCTATAATTGAGTACGACTAGGTGCTAAGTCCGTATTATATTGATATTGTCTATAGAAGGCAGCAGCCAAATCCTCCCAGTTATGTACATCAGACCTCTCTAGCTGGTAAAACCAATCCAACTACGTCCCCGAAAGACTATCTTGGAAGAAATGGACCCGCAGATCCTTATCAGAGGAATGCGGTTGGATTTTTCTGACGTAAGATCACAGATGCATCTTTGGACAAGACAAACCATCGTGCTTAGCAAATGTAGGCACCTTGAATTTAGGGGGAATGACAATCCCAGAAACCAGCCCTAGATCTTTAAAGTCCAGCCCAGGCACCCTTTGTACCTCCATAGCTGCCAGACGCTCTTCCAGATTCTTGTATTTGTCGTCTGCGGGAGGGTACTGCTGCTTAGAATAATATTCATCCTCCTCCTCTTCTTCTTCTTCCTCCTCAGACTCAGTTGGTACTGCAGCTCCTTTACCTTTTCCAACCCCTTCATAAGATGTTGAGGGGAAATCCGGGACCCTTCTAGCTTGACCTTCAAATCTTCTACCCAGAGTAGCCACACCAACCCTTTTCTTTTTCTTTTTCTCTTTTTCCTTTTCCAGCAAGGTTTTGAGATCCTCCTGACCCTTTCCCAAGGTCATGAGTAGTTGTTGGATTTGTGAATTCTACGCTTGTAAGTCTTTAACCGTCTGCTCTATATCCATCTTGCTGAAATAAACAGTAGAGAGATAAGGAAACCTGGTGTGAAGACCTGCTTATGCATATGATGAATGATATGTATTCATGTAATGCATTCAAGGATTCAGAAATTCAAAGTTGTTTTAAATAAAAAGAACACACGTCATATTAATAAGAAGAATTTGTTAGTACATAAATGCCCCATGGGCAAAATAATACAAAATTCTAATGTAAAAAGATGTTGCGCATCCTCTTTGGTGCTATGTAGGTGTTGAGATTCTTCTCTTTGTGAAGTTGGCGAGTAAGTTCCAAAACCTTCTTCTCACTGGCGTAGAATTGAGCTTCAAACGTATCACGTTCTCCCTTGAGCTGTATCCAACTTCTTTTCAAATCTTCAAGTGATGTTGGCATGTCAGGATGCAGAAGGGTGTATGGAATCTCTCCTTCCAAAACAGGCTCTTTGATCACAGGCAGAATGTAGGGGTAAGGCATCATAAGACTTTGAGCGCGGGTTCGTACCCACTTGAGGTAAGGCTCAAGGGGGATGGAATTCTTGTGTCCCAAGGTCTTATTGTCCACTTTGTTGGGCATCCTCCAAGCTCGGATAAACCTCTGTTGAAGTCCTTGATTGTCGCTGTCGAAGTCAAAAACCAAGTCTGGAATCAGCGAGTCATGAGGGCCATCCCTTCGGGCATACCCAAATTGTCTCAAAGCCAAGCAGGGGTTGTAGGTGATGCCTCCCCTAATGCCAAGTAGAGGGACATTAGGGAATTCCCCACAACGATCAATGATGATAACATTTTCTCGGGATCGAGAACACCAATAGATATCTGAATGTGTAAGGGTCATCAATCATTGTGACCACCTCAAACCTTGCTCATTCTTCAAAAATGATTGGGGAAGGTGAGAAATGAACCACCTTGCTAGAAGAGGAGTACAACACATGAGAACACCTCTTTTCTTCATTGTTCGCGTGTGAAATAAGTGGAGGATATCCCCAAGCAATGTAGGCAGAGGGTTGCGAGCCATGAAAATTTTGACAACACTGACGTCTATAAGCTCGTCAGGGTTTGGGAACAAGACCAACCCATAGATGAGAAGAGCTACAATCTCCTCAAAAGCTTGTAAGTCCAATGAATTCCAGCATTCTTGAGCTTTCTCAAACAGAAACTTTGCCAAGAAACCCTTGACACCACTTCTAGTTTCCCAATGACCTTTGACATCAGATGGTTGCAAGTGTAAGGCTTGAGAAACATCTTCAGGCTTTGGATCTATTTCCGTACCGTTGTAGGGTAGTTGATGGAGAATAGGAATCCTCGGGAGTTGAGAAAATTTCTCCAAAGTAGGTACAAGCTGGTAATCAGGAAATGTGAAGCAGTGGTGTAGGGGGTCAAAGAACTGGAAGAGAACTTTCACCATGTCTTCTTCAATGTTGGAGTTGACCAAGTTGAGAAGTCGACCATGTCTTTTAGTGAAGGGAGAATTCTCTGGAATCTTGGAAGCAAGCTCCTTGAGTTGAGGAGGAATTCTCACAAGGTTGACTTGGATTGTTTTCCTGCGAAGTGATTCCATTACCTACAAAACAGGAACAAAGATGAAGATCCAAATCCTTGAATTGGTTAGTGGATGCATATGATGCTTCATGATGTCCATGATGTTATGTACAGGTATATATGTACAAACAAATCACACAAGATCCTAGTTTCATGCTTGCATGGGGTTTCATAGGTAAGTACCCTCTTGAAGTTTAGTTGGCTCAACCTGTCCTATAAATAGTAACCGGGTTCTAAGGAGCTCAATATCACTGGATTATTTTCTGTGTTCATTGTTTCAGTTTAGCCACTTAACTGGCGACCGGAATATTCCAAGAAAATAACCCTCAATGAGTGTAGTATCGAGTATCTACCAACTTCGGACTACACCAAAGCCGGTCATCTCACTACCCCTAAAAAGGCCAAGATGGTCAAGTAAAGGTTCTAAAAGTCCATTAGTGCTTTATGACATCACTCAGCGGCCCCGTATTCTCTTTGATTGACTTAAAGGCTACCGGTACCCACAAATATGTCGCACTAATATAGCTATTGCTTCAACCATGTCGGTATACCCCGCACAGTTTCCACAACGTATTGCTATTTACCTATAAATGTTTCCCAAATCCGGGTAGAGGATTTCAAACCCAAACGATAAAACCAAAATGTAAAGAAATCAAGTCAATCAAGATAAGCATGTAAAGGTGATCTAAAACCCTAAGGTAACCCCACTTTTATGTTAATCCCCAGTAGAGTCGCCAGTTCTGTGATGCGGTGGGAGAACTGACTTGAGGTTTTGCGTTTGTGTTCGCAAATGTTTCGGTTTAGCAAGAGTCTCCACCGACTTTTTATTTATCCAAAGGAAAGGTCAAAAAGCACAGGAAAGACCTTTGAGATGTTTTCTTGGGTTCGGGGGGTAGATTATGAAAAGGGAAGGTGCTAGCACCCCTTTCATCCATGGTTTTCCATGGGCTCTTAGTTACTTGTTTTAGATCACTTGCTTTTGCTTTTCAATTGTTTGAAATTGTGCTTTGTGTGTGGTTTGGAAAGTATTTTGAAAAGAGGTCATCGTTGTGGCAACCTTTGTAATGATTCTTGTTTGAATGTATACAAAGGTGTTTGTCTTTTGAAAAATGTTTCAATGTTTGAAAGTTTGTTTTGGGAAATTGTTTTGAAATTGTGTGTTTTGAAATTAGCAAGGATGTTTGCAAGTTTTGATCAAGTAACTAAGAGTTGTCTATCCTATCTACTCAAAGATATTTCCTACACATTTTTAAACCTTTCACATTGTTGTTTTACCAATGCATTTGGTAAACAATCTTGTGTTTGGATGTAAAACGGGACAGGCGCGGGTCATCGTATTGACCATGATAGCAATGGTGCTAAGTATCCTATCAAATTTTGTTTGAGGGACTAGATCATTTTGTATAGGCAACCAAGATAGCGTCATCGAGGGACTATGATCTTTTTGTTTTGATTTTGTTTTGTCAAGACACCTAGCATGCATACCATGGCCATTTTAAAGGCAACAAATGGATGAAACCCTAGGGGTGCTTGTGTGCATTGTGTTGTCATTTTCATGCATTTTGTCTTGTATTAGTCAAGCTATTTGTTTTGATTTTGGATTTTTGCATACAAACCCTAATCTCTATCATGCATATTTGTAAGCTATAAATGCGTAAAAAATAAATCTACAACTATTACAACATTGATATGGGGAGGGGGATACAATTTTGAATAGGGGATTATTTGCAAGAAATTAAAACCCTAAGATTACTACAACCAAATTGAATTCTTTGTTCAAATAATAAATTGACAATATTTAAATGGACAATTAAATAAATATGTAATATATTATAAATATGCAAAAAAATGTTTTTGTATTATTTTTATGTATGTAAAAATAAACTATTTAATGCATTAAAAATAAGAAAATAAGAGATTTCTTTATCAAGGGTGGAAACCCTAATTTGTATTAAGAAAATGTATATATATTATATTATTTATATTTGTACAATAAAATTAATAAAATATATACAAATGTTAGAAAATAAAAATAATGTGACAAAATATTATTTAAGTATATATAAATACTAAAAATAAAAATATAATGTTTTTTTTATATTACTTACATAGTTTTTATTTAAGAAAATAACTATATTAAACTTAATAAATTAAATACTATGCCAAAATAAAAATAAAAAATATAATAAAATGTGAAATTTTAAGAAAAATGTTTTTGATATTTTTTTTATGTTTAGAAAAATAAAATAAAGTCAGAAATGAAAAAGAAATAGAAAAATATGCAAAAAATAAACAAATGGGCTGAGGGGTGTAAACAGCAAAGAGGAGGGTGTCAAAAGTGAGAAATAGCCAGGCCCAGCCCAGCTGGCTTTCATCTTCAACCTCTGTTCAAAAAAACGCGCGCCTCCTGTACAAATGGCTAACTCCTGCATTTGTGCTCTAAAGCAAAAACTCACAACACAAAAGTTATAGCATTTTCCAACATGATTCCAACCATGTAAAGAACTTAATCTAACTCTCAAAGACCAGAGAGAATTTCTATGGCCCTAATTTCTAACCTAACTTTTTCAGAAAGTTCATCAATCAAATTCTCTCAACACAGTTAACTTAAATGAAATCTATGCATATGTACAGCTTAAGGGCAATGAGTACTACATTTTTTATTCACAAACCTAAGCCTAATGATTCCTAAATAGAGAGATAGAAAGTTGGAAAATACCTGCTTCAGTTGAACTCGAGTATGGCAATGTGGAGGTTTTCAATGAGGCCTGAGATGCTTGGGAGCTTGCTTGAACTTCCTTTGACCTTCCCTAATGCTTAGTTTGCTTTGAGTTTGCTTGAATAAGCCTGTAAAAGTCAACCTGCACAAGCAGAATTTAAAAATGGTGAAGCTTGAAAACAAGGTTACAGTCACTGGCCAATGGTTGGGATAGCTTAGGTGGGTTTTATGGAGTGTGTTGGAAGAGGTTTGGGACAAAATGCACGAGTGGTTTGTGAGATAGAGGTGAAACTATAGAAGCTGCCCTGTTTTGCAAGTTTTTGATGTTTTGATGTTCAAGGGTGTTTGAGGACTGGATAGCTCGTGTTTCTGGCTCAATGTGATATGCAAACATTGGTTCAAATGTTTACAAGAGTGGGTTTTATCAGATGGAAGTGTTGTGTAGACTTTTGCACATTTCTTGGTTTCGAAGAAAAGTCTGAAGTGATCAAGCAAAGAGCCTGTACAGGCCTCCTTCCTAGCTGCACAAAGTTGTTGTACTTTGCCCTGAGTTTGTGGAGTTGGTATGCTGCAGAAAGCTTGGTGCAATGCTCAAGAGAAACAAATTGACATAAAGCCAACTTTACCAAAGTGGCAATGCTACCTTTTTGCCATTTTTAGGTTAATTCAATGTGTAATCTTCCATTGATCAGAATAATGCCTTAAACCATTGAGTTTGCATTCAATTTTTGAGTGTGGAAGGGTTTAGATACCTGTAAGCAATTACAATCAAAGCTGGATAGAATTGCAACTTGTAGCAACATGAAAAATACCATGGATCAAAGTGATTTTTTGCCAAATTCAAACCTTCGATTCTCCCTAACCACAAATGATTTTGGAGAGTTCTTGGACATTTTGGAAATATTGTAACATGCTCTACAATCCATATTTGAAATGCATTTTGAGTTTACAAGTGGAACTATGTGAAAAATTTCCATGAAGATAGGTCAAAATCCTGCCTAAACTAGGGCAAAATTTCACTGAGTTAAAAGTTTCATGGACCCTTATTCCAAAAATTATAACTTGAGATCCAAGTATCCTTTTGGAAAACTTTGTGAATCAAAGTTGTATATTTTGTGGATGACTACAACTTTCATGTTTAAAGTTTTGTTTGAATCCAAATGCATCATGGTGAAAATGTTGGGCAAAGTTGGGAAAAAATAAGAAAATTTCATAACTTAGAAACTTTCTAAGTTATGAAATTTTTAAATCTTAAACCCTAATTTGCAAGATTAGGTTTCTTGATGAACAAGTTTCATGTTTTGACACATCTTGATGAAAAATGACCCTTGGCACTTGATTTTGACCAAAAAGTCACAGTTTGACTTTTCAGTGTACATTTGATTTTTGATCAGTTGACTGGAAAATTCATCTGTCAATCCAGTGCTTTTAAGATCTTTTGAACCTTGTGATTAGGTAAAGATGATTCCATTGAGTCCTTTAATCCATGCTTGAACTCAATTTTCCATTGGCTAGGTTAAAAATCAGAAATTGCCCTTGTGCAGTCAAAACCCTAAAAATGACCATTTTGCCCTTTTGATGATCTGATCAAATTTCTTGAGGAGTTATGGTCCAAACATGATCGAATGGTTCATATGAGCCTATAATGTTGATGTGGATCAAAAATTATTAGGTTTGACTGTAAATTGGCCACAGTTGACTTTTTCCCCAATACAGTTGATTTCTAGGGCAACTGTCCAATTGACTGGGCAAAAATTTGATTCAAGACTTGAAACTTGGTATGAGCAATCTTATAAGTCCAACATGAAGCATGAAAGTCACTTGGAGCATTGGAAGTCCAAAAATCTCTGTGCAAACTCAAACCCTAATTTCAGGTTAACAGTGCAAGGAGATGTCTTGAGCAAAGCAAGCCCTAATCCTGTCCGGAGTCCAAAGAGTCTTGTGAGGGGAAATATTGATAAAATGAGAGGGCAAATTTTGGAGTACAACAACAGCATAGTCCACGAGATCTAGCCCTTGCCACTTGTCCTTATCATGTTTTTATTATTTATTTTGATTTTTATTTGAATTAATTCAATTTAAATCAAAACAAATCATATAAAATCCAAAATATTGAAAACAAAAGATTTTATGCTTGTTTAAGGTTTCAATTACAGCTAGCATCAAATCAAACTCGTGCAAGGCATTAGGGTGAACAAAAAGATTGGATTTACGCCATTTTTGGAAAGATTTAAAGGTGAATCAAATCAAGATCAAACTCATTGATGGGGGAAGATTGGATGCATTCTTTCAACCCTAATGCATTACTTGGTACAAATAGAACAAAGGCAGACCAAAAACTAGGGTAGAAACAGGTGCAACTAGGAGAACAGAATAGAAAAAAATCAAGAAAAAGTGCAAGATCGAATTCCTATTTCCAGGCATCCTCAAGGCCTTCTAGTTATCCCAATCGATTCCTGGGAGTGTCAGCAAGCTAAAGCCATCAAGAACGAAGCCTTTCCAGTATCCAAAAGCGCTGTAAGTCCCTCACGATATCCTTGAAATTTTGAAATCGGTTAGCATAATTTAGGCATTGATAGCATGAACTAATGGTATATTCATGATCCTTAAGACATATGCAAGCTTTCTGTGTTGTTTAATTTCATTTATATAGTCTATATTGGAATGTGCCATTGTTAGGGTTTCATAGCTCGCTTTGGGGTTTTTGAATCCAGGCAAAATTAGGCCATGAAAGGGCCACTAATAAACTCAGTAGGTCCAGACGAATCTAACCATGCCTTTGGTTTCTATTTATCATGTTTGTATTGATTTTAAGAATGGCAGGGGTTATAGCTACGGACAAACGTCCGTAGGTAAAAGTGTTTCACTTTTACCAATGGATCCAAGGAAGGAGACAACTGCGTGGCACCCTCCCATTGGTTTGTTCAAATTTTCGCGCGTTTTGAATTCAGTGCTTCGCTTTTCATATATTATTATTATTATGTATTTTATGAATAAACAAACACAAGTGGTGCAGTGGTGAGTGTAGCGTGGAAATCGCCTCAGGACCTGGGTTCGAATCCCAGGTCCCCCAAATATTTCATATTTTTTCCTTCCAGGTGATCTAGCGTGTACATGAGGCCAGCGACCACCATGGTCCATCATAATCCAAAGCACCAAGTGTCATGAAGGCTAGATCCAAAGGCTAAGCAATGTAGGAACACCAAAAGCCAAGTCAAATGATAACACGAAATCGTATCGTTTATTTTGTATGAAATTCGCCCGTTCTGTATTATTTTGACCCGATTAATTCCCGAATATTTCGAGTTTGTCATCACTTTTTGCAGGTATTTCATAACTGAGCTCAAAACATAAGAAAACATGAAACAATGCAAGAAAGCATCAAAAGTACAGAAGAAAAAGATAAATCTGTCAAAGAACTGCATTTTTGTAGTTGTGACGGTCGTAATGTAGCTGCCACGACCGTAAGCCAGTTTGAAGAGTGTTACGACCGTAACACAGTGGCCACGACCGTAACACGGGAAAGACCAAAATCTGCTCGTGACGCCAAGCTAACGAACGTAACGCATATATAGTTTATTTGAAGGATGCAGAACGTGGCAAGCATAACAGAAGGAGTTTCCAAACTCCTTAATTCTCTCCAGTCAAACACCACGTTCACCATTTCTCCCTCAACTACTCACGTTACTATATTTTTGGAGATTTTGAAGGAAGACTGAGTTACAAGTTTTCAAACCAACTGCCAGATTTTATTCTTCTATAAATACCTCAATATTGAACATTAAAAGGATGGAGTTTTTTACAGCTTAATTGTGCCGAAGCTCTGCCAAAATTAAAACCAGTATTATTTCAGTTATCATTTTCCAGCATTTGTTTATTTCAATTCTTTTAATTCCATTGTCCAAATAATAATTTCCAACATTAGGGAATTATTATTTTAGTTTAAGATTTATCATTCAAGCTTCAGAATTTGCAATACTCCCGATACCAAGTCCAAGTTTCCGGTTTGTGGAAGAAGGATTGAAGTATTGGCTTTACTGTCAGGTTTTTATTTTGCAATTGTATTAAATTCATTTTAATTAATTAATTAATGCATGCTTGTTATTTATTATTTATAATGTCCAATTTATATTTGTTTGCTTTTATTTACAGTATGTTTATTTTAATTTCCATGGCTAGCTAAACCTTTAGTGTCGGTATGGGATAGTAAGAGACATTAGGCATCTATCAAACTTAGGCTAAAACTTTAATCAACTTAACTCTGGTTATAACTTTTTATGCTTAATAATAAAATCTTTGTTACGAAAGTAAGAAGAGTAAATAGGTTAGATCGAGACCACGAAAGTGTGAGGTTTTTAACCGGATAGCTAAAGTTAAGCATTTGATTTAAATACAGTGAAAGCGCTTTAAACCAAATTAGAATTAATTAAGTTTCCAAAAAATACTTCTAAACACTTATAGGCTAGCAAAAGCAGGTATAGGGCTTTAGACGTATAATCCGAGATAAGACCAGGAAAGTGTGAGTTGAGGGTTTTTAAACTGATTAATTCTACAGATAAACGAAGTTGACCATCCTTATATGCCTAGGTCCGATTAGATCCCTTAGGTCGACTCTATTGCATACCGACCGTTCATTTTATAATTACTTTAAAATCAATTAATTTACCTTCCTTAATCTTCCCAAAACCAACGTGACAATTTCCGCCTTAGCTAAATTAACCTGTTTTACAACACTAGCGTGATTACAAAGTCCCTGTGGATTCGACAATCTTTTATTACTACCCCGATAGGCTGTGCGCTTGCAGTTAAGATACCATCAGACATTAAGTCGATCGCAAACCCCCATCAAGTTTTTGGCGCCGTTGCCGGGGACTTTAGTTTAGTCACTAGTGTAATCTGAAAGCAACGCTGTCTAGACTAAGGCAACTTTTTTATATTTCCCTCTGTGTATGCCAAACACTCATTCTCAAAACGAGCCTTTGCATTTACAAATTAACGATATTGAGCGTTACTTAAGATTAAGACGCCGAATTCAAGAATACCGATCTCTCAATAATCTTCCTCCAACAAAAATTCCTGATATCCCGTTATCAGAATCTACCGAAGAATCAACAATGGCTGACGTACCAAATCTGCCTCGCGCTCTTAAGGACTACGCAGTTCCTTCGCAAGCGGAGCCTCACAACAGCATTGCCGCCCCTGCTATCGCTCGAAACGATTTCGAGCTAAAACCTTCGCTTCTATCCGCCGTTCAGCAGAACCAATTTTCTGGATCTCCTACTGATGACCCTAACCTACATCTGTCAGTGTTTGTGCAGTACGCAGACACTGTAAAAGCGAATGGTGTAAACCCCGAGGCGATACGATTGCACCTATTTCCTTTTTCTTTAAGGGACAGAGCCCGAGCCTGGCTCCAATCCCTTCCTTCAAATTCAATTACCACATGGGATGAATTGAAAAAAGTCTTCTTGGCTAGATATTTCCCACCAAGCAAAACTGTTATGCTTAGAGCTAACATCAACGGTTTTAGACAAAAAGATAACGAATCACTTTTCGAAGCATGGGAACGTTACAAGGATATGATTAGACTCTGTCCTCATCATGGTTTAGAAGAATGGCTAATCATTCGTACGTTTTATAACGGTCTGTTGTACAACACAAGAATGACTATAGACGCCGCTGCTGGTGGCGCACTGATGGATAAACCATATGTCGAAGCAAATCAACTTATCGAAAGTATGGCCCAGAACCACTATCAATGGGGAAGCGAAAGAGCTAATGTGGAGAAATCCCAAACCAAAGGTGGAGTGTCTGAAGTGAATATGCTGGACCAAGTCAACGCTAAAGTGGAAGCTCTTACCCAAAAGCTAGAAAACCTTACCACTGCTCCTGCAGCTACCGTAGCTGCAGTTGTCCAAACTTGCGATCTATGTGGTCTTAAATCACATCTTGCTCCAGAATGCCCACTTCTAACAGGAGTTCCAACTGAACAAGCAAACTATGTACAAGGTAACCCTTATAGCAATACCTATAACCCAGGCTGGAAAAATCATCCGAACTTTTCATACAAAAGTAACAACGCGTTATACGCGCCTGTACAAGCTCCTGCCACACCACCCGGTTATCCAAAAACTATCCCAAATCATCCTGGTAATGGACCTAATGCTCCTAGGAAATCTAACCTAGAAATCATGATTGAACACTTCGTTGCTTCCCAAGCTCAGACTAATAAAGACGTTATGAATCAAAATTTGCATACTAATGAGCAGATAAAACAATTAGCTAGCAAGGTTGATGTTTTAGCCACCCATAACAAGATGCTTGAGACGTAAATCTCACAAGTAGCTCAACAACAAGCATCTACTGCGGCACCAGCTGGAATTTTTCCTGGTCAACCACAGCCCAACCCGAAAGGACATGCTAATGCTGTGATACTGAGAAGTGGAAAAGAACTCGACGGACCTGTTGACCCGAGACTAGAAAATCCAGCCATGTACCAAAAGCAGAGCGAGCCGCCTGAACAAGCCAATGAACCTAGAGAAAAAGAAAAGGAAAGCGAAACGCAAGAGGCAGTGGAGCAAGAGAAGCCTTATGTACCTCCACCACCTTATAAACCACCAATCCCGTATCCTCAAAGACTTACAAATTCTAAAACGATGGGCCAGTTCAAGAAATTCGTTGAACTTCTGAAACAACTCAATATAACCATACCTTTTACAGAAGCCATCACTCAGATGCCCTCGTACGCTAAATTTCTTAAGGAAATGCTATCCAACAAGAAGAAGATAGAGGATAACGAAACAGTTACACTCACCGCCGAGTGTAGCGCGATCATTCAAAACAATATGCCTCCTAAGCTAAAAGACCCAGGTAGTTTCTCTATACCTTGTAATATTGGAAAATTTGTCATAGACAAAGCTCTGTGTGACTTAGGAGCAAGCATTAGTGTCATGCCCTTATCTATCTGCAAAAAGCTAGAGATGGGAGAACTCAGACCCACGAAAATGTCCGTCCAATTAGCCGACCGATCGGTTAAATACCTTGTAGGTATACTGGTAAACGTTCCAGTTAGAATAGGTCAATTCTATATCCCCACCGATTTCATCATCATGGACATAACCGAGGACTCAGTTACCCCTATCATACTAGGAAGACCATTCCTAGCCACAGCCAGAGCTATAATTGATGTCAAGAAGGGCAGATTAACATTCGAAGTCGGAGAGGAAAAAGTGGAATTCATCCTCACTCAATTTCTACAAGCACCCGCCATGAATGACACATGTTATTTACTCGATATTATAGACGAGTGCGTGAGAGAGATGGAAGTTGAACAAACCATATATTCCGAAATAATGAAAATCGAAACCCCTCTAATATTCGAAGACGACAATTGGCGAGAACCATATAAAGATAACAGTCTAAGCGAAAGTCTAGCACTTACACCCGATCATATGCCATGTTCCAAGAAACCAAAAATAGAATTGAAAGTTCTACCTAAAAATCTACGATACGAATTCCTTGATACTGAACAAACTCGACCTGTAATAGTGAATTCCAGTTTAGGAACGCTCGAAACTCAAAAACTTTTAGACTTTCTAAGGAAATACCCTACTGCGTTAGGTTACAACATATCAGACTTAAAAGGAATTTGTCCTTCAATTTGTATGCACCGTATTCTATTAGAAAAGGATTGCAAAACCTCTCGAGAACCTCAAAGAAGAATCAATCCGATTCTAAGAATTATAGTCAGAGATGAAATCAAAAAGCTAATGGAAGCTGGAATTATATACCCGATCTCCGATAGTAAATGGGTTAGCCCAGTGCATGTCGTACCTAAGAAAGGAGGTGTCATTGTCGTGAAAAACGCACAAGGCGAATCAATAACACAAAGAGTAGTTAGTGGACACAGAGTGTGCATTGATTATCGAAAACTGAACAAAGCTACTCGGAAAGACCATTTCCCTTTACCCTTTATTGATCAAATGTTAGAACGATTAGCCAAACACTCCTACTTCTGCTATTTACACAGTTATTCCATATTTTTCCAAATTCCGATTCACCCTGATGATCAAGAGAAGACTACATTCACGTGTCCCTATGGAACGTTCGCGTACAGATGAATGCCATTTGGATTATGTAATGCTCCCGCAACTTTCCAACGATGTATGATGCCATCTTCGCAGATTTCATTGACGACATCATGGAAGTGTTTATGGACGACTTCTCTGTGTGTGGACAAAGCTTTGAAGGATGCATGTCTAATTTAGAAAGTATTTTAGAACGATGTGTGAAAGTAAACCTTGTGCTCAACTGGGAAAAGTGCCATTTCATGGTCAGAGAAGGAATCGTGCTTGGACATGTTATTTCTAATAAAGGAATTGAAGTTGATAAAGCTAAGATAGAAGTGATTAAAGAACTCCAACCACCAAAGACCGTTCGAGAGATACGAAGCTTTCTAGGACACGCCGGTTTTTACCGACGTTTTATTAAAGATTTCTCGAAAATTACAAAACCACTTACTTTTCTATTAATGAAGGATGTTGAGTTCATATTCGATGACGATTGTCTTAAAGCTTTTGAAACCCTTAAAGCCGCACTTATTTCTGCACCAATCATGCAACCGCCCGATTGGAGGTTACTGAAGGGGTGAAAAACACAAGAAGGGGGGGTTGAATTGTAAAACTGGAATCTTAAAGCAAATGACAAGGTATTTTTATCCTGGTTCGTTTGATCTCAAACTACTCCAGTCCACCCGTTCAAGGTGATTTCGCCTCTCTCCAACGAGGTCTTAATTCACTATATTCAACTGAATACAAATCTGCTTTAGCAACTGCTAAAACCTTCTTGATTCAAACCACAATCCGGTTTGTCAAGGCAACACTTTCTTACAAAGGTATAAGCAAATGTGTGTGAATGTTTCTACAAAAACTATATCACAACTGTGATGTTTACACAAATGAAGCTTAGAATTCTAGGATGCTAAACGCTAATAAAGTATCAGAGTTTGTTGGTTTAGCAAAACTTGGAGAGTGAAGATTATTGTTCAGCTTTGTGCGTGTAGAGAGTTTGGAAGCATTAGCTGTGATAATCTTCAAAGCTTGGTTTATATAGCACTTGAGAGGATGAACGTTGAAGCAAATATTCTTGATTCAATGCTATTAACAAGCTTTCCTTTTTGAGCAGATCTTGTCTAGAATGATGCCGTTGGTATTGATTAGCTTTCAATGCACAGTACCGTTGCTTCTTCAATGCACGTTCTGGCTTGGCTCATTCTGATTCTGCTTTGCTGCTGATGAACTATTTGATTCTGTATCAGAGTGTTTTACGCGCAGTTCTGTTCATCAAGCTTCAGCATGTGCAAGCGTTGATCATCTGATCTTGACGTTCTGATTCAGCAACTTCTGATGCTGGTGCATGAACTCATATTCTGATGCTGAAAACGTGATCTTGCTTATTTTAATCAGCATATCTGCAAATCAGAGCATAGTATTTTTAGGCAGCATATAATTCAATCATGAAATATTTAACTACTATATCTTTTCACTTTGTTATCATCAAAACTTAATTATAGGGTACTAGATTCAAACATTGTTCTAACAATCTCCCCCTTTTTGATGATGACAAAAACTAGATATTTTAAATGAAAAATAACGTGAAAAGTTATCAGATCTATGTATCAGAATAAGAAGTACGGAGAGGTCAGAGTTAAGAGATACTCCCCCTGAGTTTGTTACTTCCCTTTGATATGCGTGTTCTTCAGAGTCAGATCTTTTTCTATCTTTGAGCATCAGATTATAAGTCTTTGACTTATCAGAGAGCAGAGCTTCAGAGCTTTTCCTGTCAGAGCTTTGCTTCGGATCAGAGTGTTAGGTCGATCAGAGCTTCATATATCAGAACTTCATATTTGATCAGAGCAACATGAGCTTCTGTATTTTGATCAGAGCTTCTAGTTCTTAGTCTTCATAGTGTTCGGAGCTTCCTTGTGCCTGTAGACTTAACAACAAAACAGAAAAACATTTCAAGTAATAGAGTTAGAATGTTTGAGAGTTTCTGTCTAGTTAGCCGTTATTGATTTTAAATATCATTCTTGTTCTCCCCCTTTTTGTCAGCAATCAAAAAGTGTTGGTGATGTGCTAAAACAATTTAGATCAGAAAAACAAATTATATTAAAAATAGTTCAGAGCACAAAACATTACACAAACATAGTCAAAACATAGTCAAAAGTGCATCAGAAAATGAAGAAAATATAGAGAATGTCATGCAAAAAAAATTTCAAGGTTGTGGGGGCATGCGTGAGAACAGGCTTTCCAGCATTGCCTGAATCTTTTCAGAAGTTGCATTCTGCTTCTGAACCATGGTGACAACAGTATCAATCTTGCTGTCCTGGACATTCATTCTTGCTTCCATCTTCTGATCATTCTCTTCCATCCGCTGCTGTAGACGCAAGTCATTCAGCCTTAATTCTTCCAGAGCCTGCCTGTCCAAGGCAGCTTGAGAACTTTCAGCAGGAGGAAGCTTCTCAGAACTTTCAGCTACATCTTCTGCTGGATTCTCTTCCTGAAGAGTCTTGTCTTCTTCTGAAGGTTGCACCTGTGCAGCTTGTTCTTTCTCAGACCACGATTCAGAGTCCAGATGGAGCACAGCTTCTTGAGGCAGCTGACTCTCAACTTCCTTCAGCAGCTTGCTAAAGTTCTGTTGAGCCTGCTCATAGTTGACGTCTTGCAGCTTGAGTGCTTCAGCACGAACCCATACTCTGAACTGTGACCAGAGCTGATCAGAAGCAGCTGGGTCGATCATCCCGGGACAGACTTGCTTCAAAGAAGCAATCCACTGCAGCATACCTGTTTCAAAGTCCAAAATACCAGAGCCAACATCTAATTGCTTTGGTTTGGGAATGGCCAATTTGTGTCTTAAATCAGCAAGACGTTCAAGACTTGTTAAGTCAATGAATGTTTTGTTGGGGTTTTCAGAGGATTGGCTTTCAGAGGTGTGCTGAGGTGTTGTTTGTTTTGGTGGATGGTTATCAGAGTCAGAGGATATATCTATTGGAGTGGTTGGAGTTTTTGGAGGTGTTGATTCCTCTGATGATGGTAATTGGGGTCTGACAATGGTGGTTCCACATGGCAACTGTATTGCCAGCGGTGAAGGTTGAGGTGAGTGGGGATCAGAATGATGAGGAGATGGGGTTTCATAGCGATGAAACTCTGTTTGAGGTGAGGGAGGATTATTTTCTGGTTGAGGAGGTGGAATCTCTGATTGCTCAGGGATCAGAGGTTCTTCTGTGATAGGTTGTTGTTGTTGTTCTGGTTCTGGTTGTGGTTCTGGTTGTGGTTGTATTTCTGGTTCTGGTTGAATTTCTGGTTCAGGTTGTGGAGGAGGAATATTTGGTGGTTCAGAGTGAGGTTGAACAGAAGCATGTTCACGCTCAATGTCAGCTAGCACTCTGTCAAGTGCTGGTGTTGTTGAAACAGTTGGTTGTTGTTTGGTAATTTTGAGAGGAATTTTAATTCTGGTTCTTCTGAGTTGTAAGGCCTCAGAAGGGTCTTCTGGTATGGTTTCATCAATAGTGGGGATTGGAATGGATATTCTGTGAGAGGTTTGAGGAGGAGCAACAGATGTTGGAATAGTAGAGGAAATTGAAATAGGAGCAGCAGATGAATTACCTCGTTTCTTTGGAGTCTGATGAGATGATCCTTCTGCTTTCCTCTTCTTTGACTTCTTCTGAATCACTTCAGGTTGAACTTGACTCAGATCTTTGATCTTCAGCTTTGAACCTGCATCTTCTTCCTTGTAAGAATCTGGATACTTGGCAACCATATCAGGTTGGGATTCCATTTCAGAAAATCTTGGGAAATCACTCAGAGGCACTCTTCTTCTGGAGATATCAGCAGTTGAAGAAGCTCTGGGTTCCTTCCTGATATTGTCTATCAGCTTCATCTTTTTCAGGTTCTTAGCATTCAGCGGTTTTCCAACAGTTGGTTCAAAATTGCCCAGTACTTTAGCTTCGCTCAGATAATCTATCAGCTTATTCTCTGTCAGAATATCTGATATGAGCCTCCCAAATGGTATCCAGTCTCTTTTCGTCCTTTCTTCTTCTCTAGTCTCTTTCACACTAGTCTTCAGATGATTGAACAGGAAGTGTGCCAAATTGATCTTCACCCTCTGATTAATAAAGTAGATCAGAAATTGCTGATCCACGTTTATATAGTCAGGAGAGCTTGTTGGCTTCCTGTGATTGAAACAGCCTAGAACAATCTTGGCCCACACTCTGCAGTGATCCTTCAGATCCTTGATTTTGCTGCTGGGAAAACCAAGAGTGAAAATGCAGTGTGCTACCACACCAATATCAGGGCATCTATCAGCCATGTCCACACAACGGACTCCACCACCACTTTGACCAATTAACCTAGCAATGAGGTCTTCAGAAATTATTATCTTCTTTCCCATGACAGAAGAGATGACTAGATGCTTATCAATCTTGGCATGAATCCAAAATTCTTTGACAAGCTCTGGGAAGGTTGGTCCAACCAATCTATCAAAGTACCTCTCCCACTTTTGAGCTTTGACTTCCTCAGTTAGGTCAAATCCATTTTCCTTCAAACTTTCGAAATCGATGATCAATTCAGAGAGAACCTCAAGATTCTTTACCGGTGTGAGAAGAGTTCTGGTAGGCGCTTGATATTGCTCAGAGGTTTCCTTCTTCTGATTTCCTGCAGAAATGCTGGAGGATGCCATTGTTCTCACACAAAAAGCTTGAGAGTGATTTGAGAAAAGCTAGGGTTTTGAAGGTGATATGCAGAAAAATTCTTAAGAGATTATGAGAAAGCGTAAAGGTTAAGAATGAAGAGTAATGTGCTTAAATAGAATTTTCAAAAATTATTTTGAAAAATAAAACGTTTTTAAGAGAGAGAAAAAAATAATGATTGCCATTAACAAGCGTGATTACTTTTGCATTTAATGCTTGCTGATTTTGGGGGATTTGAGAAAGATACTTAAAAACGGTTACCAGACATGTGTCTCAATGCACCCAATCAGCGCTTTCCTTTCTCAGAAACGTGCACGCGTTCTGCTTCAGGGATTTGCTGATGATTGGATGACACTTGTTTGATGTAGTGATCAGCACGTCTGTCTTTGAGATTAGACTCTCAGATCTTTAGACTTGCCTCTGATACAATCTGCATGTTCTAACTTTCTGAAAGAAGATTGATCAGAAGTTCACAGTAACATAAATACATTCTGAAAGATAAAAATATGGAATTAAAACATTTTCATTCTGGGCATACTTTCATGCTGAGATGTTTCAGAATGAAATTAAACCTATCTTCTGAAAGGGGTTTAGTAAAGATATCAGCCCATTGATGGTCTGTATCTATAAATTTCAAGTTTAAAATTCCTTTCTGAATATAGTCCCTAATGAAATGATGTTTTATTTCTATATGCTTAGCTCTAGAATGTAAAATAGGATTCTTACTTAAGCAAATAGCAGAAGTATTATCACAAAGAATAGGAATGTTACTCTCAAAAATCTGGAAGTCTTCAAGCTGACTTTTCATCCAGAGCATCTGTGTGCTACATCCAGCTGCTGCTATGTACTCAGCTTCTGCTGTTGACAGAGCAATAGTTGATTGCCTTTTGCTGGACCACGAGATCAGATTTTCTCCCAGAAACTGGCAGCTTCCAGAAGTACTTTTTCGTTCCACTCTGTCTCCAGCAAAATCAGCGTCGCAGTAGCCTACTAAACTGTAATCACTAGATTTTCTATAAAACAAACCCAGATTAGTAGTACCTTTCAGATACTTGAAAATTCGCTTAACAGCTGTTAAGTGAGATTCTCTAGGATCTGATTGGAATCTAGCACAAATACATACGCTGAATAGAATATCAGGTCTTGAAGCAGTCAGATAAAGGAGAGAACCAATCATACCTCTGTAGACTTTCTGTTCTACGCTTTTGCTTACCTCTTCTCTTTCCAGAATGCACGTGGGATGCATTGGAATCTTTGATGGCTTACATTCTGAGAGGTCAAATTTCTTCAGAAGATCTCTGATGTATTTGCTCTGATGAATGTAAGTTCCCTCTGGAGTTTGATTGATCTGAATTCCTAGAAAGAACTTCAGTTCCCCCATGAGGCTCATCTCAAATTCTGCCTGCATACACTTAGCAAATTTTCTTCCAAGAGAAGGATTAGTAGAACCAAAGATTATATCATCAACATAAATTTGACAGACTAAAATGTCACTCTTAACTGTTTTACAGAATAGAGTGGTGTCCACTTTCCCTCTGGTGAACTCATTTTCAAGCAGAAAGTTACTTAGCCTTTCATACCAAGCTCTGGGAGCTTGTTTCAGACCATACAGTGACTTTTTCAGTTTGAAAACATGTTCTGGATGTTTTGTATTTTCAAAACCTGGGGGTTGGTGAACATACACTTCTTCTTCTATATAACCATTTAAGAATGCACTTTTGACATCCATCTGATACAGAGTGATGCCTCTATTAACAGCAAATGAGATTAAGAGTCTGATAGATTCTAACCTGGCGACTGGGGCAAAGGTTTCTGTATAGTCTATCCCCTCTTGCTGACTATAACCTTGTGCAACCAGTCGTGCCTTGTTTCTGACGACTTCACCTTGTTCATTAAGCTTGTTTCTGAACACCCATCTTGTTCCAATGACGTTGAATCCTTTTGGTCTTGGAACGAGATCCCATACGTCGTTTCTGGTGAATTGATTCAGCTCTTCTTGCATTGCCAGAATCCAGTCATTGTCCAGAAGTGCTTCATCAATAGAAGAAGGTTCAATCAGAGACACAAGTCCCATCAGAGTTTCTTCAGAGTTTCTGAAGCTTGCTCTTGTTCTGATTGGATCTTCCTTTCTTCCTAAGATGGTTTCTTCTGGGTGATCCAAACTGCTTCTGGGTAATCTCTTCTGAGGTTGATCAGCAGCAGTTGTAGGATTTCTAGCATTGCTTCTTTCAGATGTTGAAGGAATGTCTGTGTTGAGAGCTTCTGATGACTTGTCTTCAGAACCTGCAAATTCAATTTCTATACCTGCAAGATTTTCATTCTGCTTTGACTTTTCAGAGTCAAGCTTGTCATCAAAACGAACACTGATTGATTCTTCCACAATCTGTGTTTCTGTATTGTATACTCTGTACCCTCTTGAGCGTTCAGAGTATCCTAACATAATACACTTCTGTGCCTTAGAATCAAACTTGTTCAAATAATTCTTAGTATTTAACATATAGCAAGTACATCCAAATGGATGAAAATACGAAATGTTGGGCTTTCTGTTCTTCCACAATTCATATGGAGTCTTTTCCAGAATAGGTCTTATTGAGATTCTATTCTGAATGTAGCACGCTGTGTTTATTGCCTCTGCCCAGAAAGTCTTAGCAACGTTTGTCTCGTTGATCATGGTTCTGGCCATTTCTTGCAATGTTCTGTTCTTTCGTTCTACAACTCCATTTTGTTGGGGAGTTCTAGGACAAGAGAAATCATGCAGAATGCCTTTGTCATTAAAGAATGACTCAAAATCTTTATTTTCAAATTCTCCACCATGATCACTTCTGACTTTAACGATTCTAAGATCTTTTTCATTCTGAACTTGGTTACAGAAGGTAACAAACACAGAGTGTGACTCGTCCTTGTGTCTTAAGAACTTTACCCATGTCCATCTGCTATAGTCATCTACGATTACTAACCCATACTTCTTGCCACTGACAGAAGCAGTCTTAACTGGTCCAAATAAGTCAATGTGCAGAAGTTCTAATGGCTTAGAGGTAGAAACAACATTTTTGGATTTAAAAGAGGGTTTTGCAAATTTGCCTTTCTGACATGCTTCACACAGAGCATCTGAATTGAACTTCAAATTTGGAAGTCCTCTGACCAGATTGAGTTTGTTAATCTGAGATATTCTTCTCATACTAACATGCCCCAATCTTCTGTGCCAGATCCACTGCTCGTTGTTAACAGACAGAAGACATTTTACGTTCTGACTCTTTAGTTCAGAAAGTTTGATTTTGTAAATGTTGTTTTTCCTCTTACCATTAAATAGGATAGTCCCATCTTTCTGACTAACAGCTTTACATGATTTTTGATTAAAGATTATATCATAACCGTTATCACTTAATTGACTTATGGATAACAGGTTATGCATCAATCCATCAACAAGCAGAACATTATTAATAGAGGGAAGATTTCCGTTACCTACAGTTCCAGAGCCAATTATCTTTCCCCTCTGATTGCCTCCAAAGCCAACGTGGCCTCCAGGCTTAAGTTCCAGGCTTTGGAACATATGCCTTCTTCCCGTCATGTGACGTGAGCAGCCAGAGTCCAGGTACCATGACTGGTGTTTCTGACTTGCTGCTAAAGATATCTGCAACATGTATTATTTTATCCTTAGGTACCCAGATCTTCTTGGGTCCTGATTTGTTAGTCTTACCAAAACTCTGGTTGAATTTTGGTTTCACAAAGTGATTACTACTAGTATATTTGATGTCATGTGTGTGACCATACACAAAGTGTGAATTTAGAGGAGTGTATTTAATGGTTAAATCCATGACATTTTTAGGTGTAGGAACCTTACCTAGGTATCCTATTCCTTTCCTGCCGTTTCTGCTAACACCATAGATCATTGAAGCCATTCTGCTTCTATCTATGCTTTTAGCAAGGAACTTCTGGAAACTATGATCATACTCCTTGATGATCTCATCAGCGTTGCTGGGAGTTTCAGCAATTGGTTCCTTCTGAGAGTTTTGTAAAGAGTTTTCTAATTTTAAAATTTTATCTCTCAGCTCAGAGTTTTCCAATTTGAGACTCTCAGACTTATTAGAGTCAGATTCAAGAGTCCTTTTCAGGTCTCTGAATTTAGCTCTAATCTGCTGATAACGTTCCAGAATTTCATTTAGGCTTTCAGCAAGTTCAGCCTTTGTAAAATTAACAGCGAAGTTAGGGAATACCTCTTCTGTGTCTGATTCTGAGTCTGAGTCAGAAGCTTCACTGTCATCTGGAATGTTAGCCATAAGCGCTATGTTCGCCCTTTCATCATCTGATTCTGAGTCAGCTTCAGACGAGTCAGAGTCATCCCATGTGGCCATGAGACTTTTCTTCTTCTCTCTTCCAAACTTCTTTTTGGGCTTTTCCCTCTGAAGCTTTGGACAGTCACTCTTGTAGTGTCCTTGCTCATTGCACTCGTAGCAGATGATGTCTTTTGTATTTGGCTTCTTGCTACCTGAGGAGCCTTCAGATCTTCTGTATTCAGAGGAAGAATCTGTCCTTCTGTATCTGGAAGAAGACTCGTTCTGATCAGATCTTCTGGGATTCCTGAACTTCCTTTGTCTTTGCTTCCACAGTTGATTTACTCTTCTGGAGAGAAGAGAAAGCTCGTCTTCTTCTGATGAGGATCCATCAGATGTTTCTTCAACTGCCTGCAAAACTTTAGATTCAGATTTTCTGTTAGATTTTAAAGCTATAGGCTTACCTTGCTTCTGAGGCTCGTCAGCTTCCAGCTCTATCTCATGACTTCTGAGGGAGCTTATAAGTTCCTCCAGAGTGATTTTGTTGAGATCTTTCGCCAGCTTCAGAGCAGTAACCATAGGCCTCCACTGCTTGGGTAAACTTCTGATTATCTTCTTGACATGGTCAGCAGTAGAGTATCCCTTGTCCAGAACTTTGAGACCAGCTACCAGAATCTGAAATCTGGAGAACATAGTTTCAATGGATTCAGATTCTTCCATTTTAAACGCCTCATACTTCTGAATGAGCGCCAGAGCCTTTGTTTCCTTGACTTGAATGTTGCCCTCATGCGTCATTCTGAGAGAATCAAAGATGTTCTTAGCTGTGTCTCTGTTGGAGATCTTCTCATACTCAGTATAGGAGATAGCACTGAGTAGGATGGTTCTGGCCTTATGGTGATTCTTGAAATCACGCTTTTGTTGATCAGTCATTGATTTTCTATCAATCTTCTGACCAGTTGCATTAACAGGGTGCGTGTATCCATCTGTCACCATATCCCACAGATCAGCATCATGTGCTAGAAAGAAGCTTTCAATTCTGTCTTTCCAGTAGTCAAAGTTTTCTCCATCAAAGACTGGAGGTTTGCCGCTGAATCTGTCTCTGTCCTCATTGGTGTCATTGCTGAAATGAGAGTTGTTTCCTGCCATTGTGTTTTTCTGACGCTGGATCTTGTACTGACACGGTTAAGTGTTTTAGCTCAGAACCAGGCGCTCTGATGCCAATTGAAGGGGTGAAAAACACAAGAAGGGGGGGTTGAATTGTAAAACTGGAATCTTAAAGCAAATGACAAGGTATTTTTATCCTGGTTCGTTTGATCTCAAACTACTCCAGTCCACCCGTTCAAGGTGATTTCGCCTCTCTCCAACGAGGTCTTAATTCACTATATTCAACTGAATACAAATCTGCTTTAGCAACTGCTAAAACCTTCTTGATTCAAACCACAATCCGGTTTGTCAAGGCAACACTTTCTTACAAAGGTATAAGCAAATGTGTGTGAATGTTTCTACAAAAACTATATCACAACTGTGATGTTTACACAAATGAAGCTTAGAATTCTAGGATGCTAAACGCTAATAAAGTATCAGAGTTTGTTGGTTTAGCAAAACTTGGAGAGTGAAGATTATTGTTCAGCTTTGTGCGTGTAGAGAGTTTGGAAGCATTAGCCGTGATAATCTTCAAAGCTTGGTTTATATAGCACTTGAGAGGATGAACGTTGAAGCAAATATTCTTGATTCAATGCTATTAACAAGCTTTCCTTTTTGAGCAGATCTTGTCTAGAATGATGCAGTTGGTATTGATTAGCTTTCAATGCACAGTACCGTTGCTTCTTCAATGCACGTTCTGGCTTGGCTCATTCTGATTCTGCTTTGCTGCTGATGAACTATTTGATTCTGTATCAGAGTGTTTTACGCGCAGTTCTGTTCATCAAGCTTCAGCATGTGCAAGCGTTGATCATCTGATCTTGACGTTCTGATTCAGCAACTTCTGATGCTGGTGCATGAACTCATATTCTGATGCTGAAAACGTGATCTTGCTTATTTTAATCAGCATATCTGCAAATCAGAGCATAGTATTTTTAGGCAGCATATAATTCAATCATGAAATATTTAACTACTATATCTTTTCACTTTGTTATCATCAAAACTTAATTATAGGGTACTAGATTCAAACATTGTTCTAACAGTTACCTTTCGAAATCATGTGCGATGCAAGTGATTACGCTGTAGGCGCAGTTCTTGGGCAAAGAAAAGATAAGAAACTTCATGCAATTTACTACGCCAGCAGAATGCTAGACTCAGCTCATATGAACTACGCCACCACTGAAAAAGAACTCTTAGCCGTGGTCTTCGCACTCGACAAATTCCGTTCTTACCTTGTAGGAGCGAAAATCATCATTTACACGGACCATGCTGCTATCCGATATTTACTTGCCAAGAAAGATGCAAAACCCAGACTCCTCCGATGGATTTTACTCTTACAAGAATTCGACTTGGAAATTAAAGATAAGAAAGGAACAGAAAACGTCGTAGCGGATCATTTATCCCGTTTAGAAGGTATAAAACCCGAACAAGTGCTGATTAACGATGATTTTCCGTATGAACATCTGATAGCACATATGATAAGCGACCTAGATCAATTGAATTTAAATAAACCAGAAGCTAAAGAAGTCGTGGAAGCCATCGACATGACCATAGGATTGCCTTGGTATGCTGACATCGTTAATTATTTAGCTGTCGGAGCACTTCCACCTGACTTAACTTACCAACAGAAAAAGAAATTCTTCCATGATCTCAAGAGTTACTATTGGGACGAACCACTTTTATTTAAACGAGGACCTGATGGAATTTTCCGCCGGTGTGTACCTGACAAAGAAATAGAAAACGTCATTTCCCATTGTCATTCATCTCCTTGTAGCGGACATACTAGCACCTCTAAAACGTGTGCCAAAATTCTCCAAGCCGGCCTTTTCTGGCCTAACCTGTGGAAGGATGTCCACGTCGCCGTTAAAAACTGTGACCGATGCCAACGCATCGGTAATATCTCAAGACGCGACGAAATGCCTCAAAAAGGAATACTTGAAGTGGAAATCTTTGATGTTTGGGGAATAGATTTTATGGGACCTTTCCCATCTTCTTTTGGAAAGAAGTTTATACTCGTCGCTGTCGACTACGTTTCAAAATGGATCGAGGCAATAGCTTCTCCTACAAATGACACACGAGTAGTGATTAAGCTTTTCAAGAATGTAATTTTCCCGCGTTTTGGTGTTCCCCGACTTGTTATCAGTGACGGTGGATCTCATTTTATTTCGAAGATATTTGATAAATTACTATCCAAATATGGAGTGAACCACCGCGTAGCAACGCCTTATCATCCGCAAACTAGCGGACAAGTCGAAGTTTCGAATAGAGAGATTAAACAAATATTAGAAAAAACCGTCGCGATATCTCGAAAAGATTGGTCATCCAAGCTTAACGAAGCTTTATGGGCTTATAGGACGGCTTATAAGACTCCTATCGGAACTACACCTTTCAAACTTGTTTACGGAAAATCATGTCATCTCCCGGTAGAATTAGAGCATAAAGCTTATTGGGCAATAAAGACACTCAATATTAATTACACTGCTGCTGGCGAGAAACGAATCCTCGATTTACATGAACTGGAAGAATTAAGACTAGACGCTTACGAAAACGCTAAAATATACAAAGAACGAACTAAAAAATGGCACGATCAGCGTTTATCTCGAAAATAATTTAGTGTGGGAGATGTCGTACTTTTATTTAATTATAGACTTAGACTCTTCCATGGAAAACTTAAATCTAGATGGTCCGGTCCTTTCGAAATTACAAGAGTTTTTCCTAGCGGAGCGGTAGAAATCACGGATAGAAATAGCGCCCCATTTATTGTGAACGGGCAGCGGTTAAAACAATATCATCGTATAGATAATAGAGATTATACGAATAAGCTTAAACTCGTAGAACTGCTACCTACTTCTCCCGACTAATCTTTCACTAGGCATTTCGTCAGGCTTATGACGTTAAAAACAGCGCTTCATGGGAGGCAACCCATTTTATTTGTTTTTACCTGCTATTTTGTTTGTATTATTTGTTTTTGCATTCTATATAAGTATTTTTCATTTTTTAAAAGAACTTTTATGAAACTGCTGCTGATTTCAAATCAATTTTACTTGACACAGGATTTCTGAATAATCTTTTTCTCTTTACTTTCTCCTCTACTCTGTTTCCCCGCTTTGTTTTTGCTATGGATCCTCCACAGAACTTTATGGAAACCGCCTTTAGAGGTAGAAACCAACAAAGAAGATTTGAGGCTTTGTCTCAGCGAGCAATCAGTTTAACCCTGTATCATGATGTACCCACTATGGACTCTTTAGGCATTACTGACAGTATTTACTACATGTTTAACCAATTGGGATGGGAGAAAGCCCACCTGAAAAATAGGTTTGTCACTTACCGTGAGCTTACCCTTGAGTTTTTAAGTTCTCTAGTTCACATCCCTGACCACAGTGTTGGAGCCCGAAAAGGATTCATTACCTTCAGACTTTTTGGTATTGAGTTCACCTATAACCATAGGGACTTAGCTGCTTTATTAGGACTCCCCAGTGGACCCTTAGCTTTTACTACCCCTGAGGCCGATATATTAGATTTTGAGCTGGATTACTTCTGGGGTACTTTAACCGGAAACTATCACCCTGACCCAGAAAGTATGGATAACAATGAAATACATAACCCAGCCATCCGTTATTTCCATAGGATTCTTGCCCACACCCTGTTTGGAAAAGAACAAAATCAAAATGATGTATCCAAGGATGAATTATCTCTGCTTTATTGTATGAACCTAGGACGCCCTGTCAATGCGGTCCCACTCCTGATGAAGACCTTTACCCGCATTAGTGAGGACCCTAATGTTCCTGTCAGTGTGGGAGGATTAGTTACAATGATTGCACATGCTCTTGGACCTCGTTGCCAACTTAATAACTGTGCACCATTTGGATCAATTAGGCCTATGAATATTAATTTCTGTTTTAACAACCGGATAATAGGAAATTTAGGCCCTGCACCTTATGATTACCTGATCAGAGACGAAATTGTTACTCTTTTTACCCTCCCGAACCATGCCCGAATAAGTGTCCACAACCGCGAAAATTGGTTGTACGAATTGAATCCACCCGACCACCCCTCGACACCGAAAACACCACAATCCTATTTTGTTGATGATAATTTCATGTCTGAAGACGAAACAGATCCCGAAACCCCTCCTGGTTATCATGACTTTACAAATATGGCTGAAGCACAAGCAGCCCCTGATACAAACCAAGGAGAACATACTACACAATTAAACACCATTCTGACCACTTTGGATGCTTATAAAACTGACATTGATGGAATAAAGAATGAATTGAAGACTATGCGTTTGGATCTTATTGGTTTGACTGACATCTCGGTGGAGCAGTTCTATAACATCACTCAAGCCCTGGAAATATTAAAAGAAAAGATTGGATGAAGCAGTTTATAGTTTCTTAGTTTTCAGTTTTCAGTTTTTCAATTCTTTGTTTTTAGATTTTTTCCATTATACTTTGTTCTTAGTTAGTTTCAAATTTTTTGTTAAGTTACTGCATTTCAAATTACACGCCATTTATTTTCTATCAAAAAGAACAAGTTACTAAGTTTAAATTAATGCAATTGTTTGTTTTCAGTTTTAAACTTACAATCATTGTGCCGCTTACAGTGTTCTACGGTTTTCTACTCTATTGCGAATTATATATGTTGGATTATATGTTGAATTAATTAATGTTGTGTTTATGTTGGAATGCCTGAGATTTTCTGCTGCTATAAAAATATACTTTGTGCAATTGTATTGTGTTCTGTTCTGTGAAAAACCAAAACTTGTAGCTGCCACGATCGTCATCTATCCCCCACGAACGTAACGCGCCTTTCAGAGCGTTACGCTCGTCATCCAGGTGTTACGACCGTAACACGGGTTACATTAGTAACCCTGTTAGCAGAATGTTCCCTTTTCCTGCACCTTTCTCTCTTCTTCTTCTTCCATAACTTCCCATTAACCCCATTCAACCCAAAATTAATCCCTATCAATTTTCAAACTTCCACTACCTCCTTCCACCATATATACATCCATTACCCGTATCATCATTCTCATTCTCTCATTCACCAACCAAAACCCATTTTCACTCAAACACTTTGCATGCAAATGGCGAACAATCTCATTCCTGGCATCACCCTACGAAATGGCGAAGCAGGTGAAACTCAACGGACACGGTTCCTAAAGTTCCAGCACCGAGGCATCCACCCTACGAGGTTCGTCGACACTGACTGCCTCTGAAACCTCGGGTTGCTCGAAAGTGTCCAACACCTAATACAAAGTGTCAACCTTTGGACGCTATGTAGTCAGCCACAACCGACGTATGAGACTCTCTCACTTGAGTTTCTCAGTTCATTTCGCTACATTACTCCCAACGGTGCAAGGAATCAACTTACCGGTGTGGTAAGGTTCCGAATTTTCAGCACCGAATACGAATTCCCTCAGAACGCATTCGGTCGTCTACTTGATTTCTGTACCGATGAAGGCGCTCACCTATGTGTGCCTGGCACTTTTCATGAGGAATCTTTCAACCTGTGGCATAGCTTGACCAATAATCGGGCTGATTCATACGATCACTTAAATGCCACCCAAATCCACAACCCCGCCATTCGTTACTTCCACCGCATCTTGTCCAACACAATCTTTGCAAGAGATAGCAACCACAAGCTCAACTCAAAGGAGCTATTTTTCATGCATTGTGCATTCTCTGGTCAGAAAATTAATGTCGCACCCTTCCTCCTGGCTCATATTCACTCCATCTGCACCAGAGGCGGCAAACCTTTCTATTTTGGAGGGCTTGTCACTTCTCTTGCTTTATCACTAAACCATGGTGACACCCTTGTTCATCTGCCATCCCGACCACCGGTTCTGCTCACTTTGGATCATTGCAAATCGGCCCACCTCATCCATGAGCGGGACGATGGAAGATTTCATCCAGTGATACAAAACCGAGTTTACACTAATATTGTTTTGCCTTGCAGGGACATAATCGACCCTCAGAACCGAGCCAACTGGCTATTTAACCCTGAAGTCCCTGCTGCTGCTCAAGAAGAACCTCATGTCGGCCCCGCTAATGAGATGCAGGAAGAAATGGATCGAGTTGCTCCCGCGCCTGACATTCCTGAGTCGTCCTCCTCTGCACCACCTCCTTTTACTATGGAAGACGTCCTTAGAGCCCTCCATCAGCAGAATCAGATGGCTGTAGCTCTTGAAAGGAAGAATCAGGAGTGTTATGACGCCTTACATCAGCAAAATGTCCAAATCTTGAGTGGTCAGCGCTCGACAAATGAAAGGCTTGATGAAGTGCTATGCGAGCTTAATGCTTTGAGGATGGATGTTACATCTCTTGGACCCCAGGACACTGACCCTGAAGCTACTCCTTCCAGACGGTAACGAACCCGAAGCCGCCGTGGTCGCCAGTAGTTTTTCCTTTTCTTGTTGTTTTCCTTGTTTTTCCGATGTAGTTTTTATTTAACCTCGCCATTATATCATAACATTGAGACAATGTTTGATATAGTGTGGGAGGAGTACTGCATTCTTAATCCAGAACGAGTAATTTCATTTATATTTCTGTTATATTTCGTTATTTCATTTTCTCCCCGTTTTATTTAGCCATACCAAAAATTTTTCGCCTTTTATATTCGCATAACCGTTAGTTACCTTCTTTAACTGAAATCTTAGTTAGAAGGCCGAGAACGATCCAACGAGAACTATACGATTATGTCACCTTCGACTCTCTACTCGCGCGAATCGTCTCCATTTTCGTTATACCGATACTTTGAGTTTTGAACCTTAAATTAGCCCCTAGTAGTTTATATTAGCAGTCAGCACCAGTCCTAACACAATCCACGTGGAAAGTCGATGAACATAAGTGGATGATCTTGCAAATTGATTTAAATACAATGTTACATGCTTTAAGGTAATAGATACTGCACCAATTAAATTGGGCGATCCTCACCCGATCGTTTAATCCAATGGATGCAAAAGCTTCTACTAAGTAACATAAGAATCCATTGTCTAGATGGTTCGGAAGCATCTGGTACTGAACTCGGTAGGGCAGACTACGGTTTGATCCCCCGCATCTTGAAATTGGATAAAAGAGGTTGCCACATAATTGTGCCAGAAACCGTCGCGTTTTGATCAGAACCACTAACCGGCTATTCCGCTACGTGCGTGCAAGGATAATGGGCTTAATGTGATTGCACAAGAACGAAACCTGGTGAAATATGAACGAGAAACCTTGAGTTGACTTATAACGGTATAATTGGACGTTTCGTTTAAAACGGATAGTCGTCGACTAGCTTGATGCTTGTATTATTTACGTATCGTTGTTGTTTCATTCGATTTCCTCGGCCGAACTAACTTAGGATTTCTTGAAATTATTTGAAAACGAAAGGTATACTAGTTATGTGCGTTTATAAATACTTGTCCGATATTTTTAATTTGATTATTTTGCTTGAGGACAAGCAAAGGTTTAAGTATGGGGGTATTTGATAACACGAAATCGTATCGTTTATTTTGTATGAAATTCGCCCGTTCTGTATTATTTTGACCCGATTAATTCCCGAATATTTCGAGTTTGTCATCACTTTTTGCAGGTATTTCATAACTGAGCTCAAAACAGAAGAAAACATGAAACAATGCAAGAAAGCATCAAAAGTATAGAAGAAAAAGATAAATTTGTCAAAGAACTACATTTTTGTAGTTGTGACGGTCATAATGTAGCTGCCACGACCGTAAGCCAGTTTGAAGAGTGTTACGACCGTAACACAGTGGCCACGACCGTAACACGGGAAAGACCAAAATCTGCTCGTGACGCCAAGCTAACGAACGTAACGCGTATATAGTTTATTTGAAGGATGCAGAACGTGGAAAGCATAACAGAAGGAGTTTCCAAACTCCTTAATTCTCTCCAGTCAAACACCACGTTCACCATTTCTCCCTCAACTACTCACGTTACTATATTTTTGGAGATTTTGAAGGAAGACTGAGTTACAAGTTTTCAAACCAACTGCCAGATTTTATTCTTCTATAAATACCTCAATATTGAACATTAAAAGGACGGAGTTTTTTACAGCTTAATTGTGCCGAAGCTCTGCCAAAATTAAAACCAGTATTATTTCAGTTATCATTTTCCAGCATTTGTTTATTTCAATTATTTTAATTCCATTGTCCAAATAATAATTTCCAACATTAGGGAATTATTATTTTAGTTTAAGATTTATCATTCAAGCTTCAGAATTTGCAATACTCCCGATACCAAGTCCGAGTTTCCGGTTTGTGGAAGAAGGATTGAAGTATTGGCTTTACTGTCAGGTTTTTATTTTGCAATTGTATTAAATTCATTTTAATTAATTAATTAATGCATGCTTGTTATTTATTATTTATAATGTCCAATTTATATTTTTTTGCTTTTATTTACAGTATGTTTATTTTAATTTCCATGGCTAGCTAAACCTTTAGTGTCGGTATGGGATAGTAAGATACATTAGGCATCTATCAAACTTAGGCTAAAACTTTAATCAACTTAACTCTGGTTATAACTTTTTATGTTTAATAATAAAATCTTTGTTACAAAAGTAAGAAGAGTAAATAGGTTAGATCGAGACCACGAAAGTGTGAGGTTTTTAATCGGATAGCTAAAGTTAAGCATTTGATTTAAATACAGTGAAAGCGCTTTAAACCAAATTAGAATTAATTAAGTTTCCAAAAAATACTTCTAAACACTTATAGGCTAGTGAAAGCAGGTATAGGGCTTTAGATGTATAATCCGAGATAAGACCATGAAAGTGTGAGTTGAGGGTTTTTAAACTGATTAATTCTACAGATAAACCAAGTTGACCATCTTATATGCCTAGGTCCGATTAGATCCCTTAGTTCGACTCTATTGCATACCGACCGTTCATTTTATAATTACTTTAAAATCAATTAATTTACCTTCCTTAATCTTCCCAAAACCAACGTGACAATTTCCGCCTTAGCTAAACCAACCTGTTTTACAACACTAGCGTGATTACAAAGTCCCTGTGGATTCGACAATCTTTTATTACTACCCCGATAGGTTGTGAGCTTGCAGTTAAGATACCATCAGACATTAAGTCGGTCGCAGACCCCATCAAGTTTTTGGCGCCGTTGCCGGGGACTTTAGTTTAGTCACTAGTGTAATCTGAAAACAACGTTGTCTAGACTAAGGCAACTTTTTATATTTCCCTCTGTGTATGCCAAACACTCGTTCTCAAAACGAGCCTTTGCATTTACAAATTAACGATATCGAGCGTTACTTAAGATTAAGACGTCGAATTCAAGAATACCGATCTCTCAATAATCTTCCTCCAACAAAAATTTCTGATATCCCGTTATCAGAATCTACCGAAGAATCAACAATGGCTGACATACCAAATCCGCCTCGCGCTCTTAAGGACTACGCAGTTCCTTCGCAAGCGAAGCCTCACAACAGCATTGCCGCCCCTGCTATCGCTCGAAACGATTTCGAGCTAAAACCTTCGCTTCTATCCGCCGTTCAGCAGAACCAATTTTCTGGATCTCCTACTGACGACCCTAACCTACATCTGTCAGTGTTTGTGCAGTACGCAGACACTGTAAAAGCGAATGGTGTAAACCCCGAGGCGATACGATTGTGCCTATTTCCTTTTTCTTTAAGAGACAGAGCCCGAGCCTGGCTCCAATCCCTTCCTTCAAATTCAATCACCACATGGGATGAATTGAAAAAAGTCTTCTTGGCTAGATATTTCCCACCAAGCAAAACTGCTATGCTTAGAGCTAACATCAACGGTTTTAGACAAAAAGATAACGAATCACTTTTCGAAGCATGGGAACGTTACAAGGATATGATTAGACTCTGTCCTCATCATGGTTTAGAAGAATGGCTAATCATTCATACGTTTTATAACGGTCTGTTTTACAACACAAGAATGACTATAGACGCTGCTGCTGGTGGCGCACTGATGGATAAACCATATGCCGAAGCAAATCAACTTATCGAAAGTATGGCCCAGAACCACTATCAATGGGGAAGCGAAAGAGCTAATGTGGAGAAATACCAAACCAAAGGTGGAGTGTCTGAAGTGAATATGCTGGACCAAGTCAACGCTAAAGTGGAAGCTCTTACCCAAAAGCTAGAAAACCTTACCACTGCTCCTGCAGCTACCGTAGCTGCAGTTGTCCAAACTTGCGATCTATGTGGTCTTCAATCACATCTTGCAAACTATGTACAAGGGAACCCTTATAGCAATACCTATAACCCAGGCTGGAAAAATCATCCGAACTTTTCATACAAAAGTAACAACGCGTTATACGCGCCTGTACAAGCTCCTGCCACACCATCCGGTTATCCAAAAGCTATCCCAAATCATCCTGGTAATGGACCTAATGCTCCTAGGAAATCTAACCTAGAAATCATGATTGAACACTTCGTTGCTTCCCAAGCTCAGACTAATAAAGACGTTATGAATCAAAATTTGCATACTAATGAGCAGATAAAACAATTAGCTAGCAAGGTTGATGCTTTAGCCACCCATAACAAGATGCTTGAGACGCAAATCTCACAAGTAGCTCAACAACAAGCATCTACTGCGGCACCAGCTGGAATTTTTCCTGGTCAACCACAGCCCAACCCGAAAGGACATGCTAATGCTGTGATACTGAGAAGTGGAAAAGAACTCGACGGACTTGTTGACCCGAGACTAGAAAATCCAGCCATGTACCAAAAGCAGAGCGAGCCGCCTGAACAAGCCAATGAACCTAGAGAAAAAGAAAAGGAAAGCGAAACGCAAGAGGCAGTGGAGCAAGAGAAGCCTTATGTACCTCCACCACCTTATAAACCACCAATCCCGTATCCTCAGACACTTACAAATTCCAAAACGATGGGCCAGTTCAAGATATTCGTTGAACTTCTGAAACAACTCAATATAACCATACCTTTTACAGAAGCCATCACTCAGATGCCCTCGTATGCTAAATTTCTTAAGGAAATCCTATCCAACAAGAAGAAGATAGAGGATAACGAAACAGTTACACTCACCGCCGAGTGTAGCGCGATCATTCAAAACAATATGCCTCCTAAGCTAAAAGACCGAGGTAGTTTCTCTATACCTTGTAATATTGGAAAATTTGTCATAGACAAAGCTCTGTGTGACTTAGGAGCAAGCATTAGTGTCATGCCCTTATCTATCTGCAAAAAGCTAGAGATGGGAGAACTCGGACCCACGAAAATGTCCGTCCAATTAGCCGACCGATCGGTTAAATACCCTGTAGGTATACTGGAAAACGTTCCAGTTAGAATAGGTCAATTCTATATCCCCACCGATTTCATCATCATGGACATAACCGAGGACTCAGTTACCCCTATCATACTAGGAAGACCATTCCTAGCCACAGCCGGAGCTATAATTGATGTCAAGAAGGGAAGATTAACATTCGAAGTCGGAGAGGAAAAAGTGGAATTCATCCTCACTCAATTTCTACAAGCACCCGCCATGAATGACACATGTTATTTACTCGATATTATAGACGAGTGCGTGAGAGAGATGGAAGTTGAACAAACCACATATTCCGAAATAATGAAAATCGAAACCCCTCTGATATTCGAAGACGACAATTGGCGAGAACCATATAAAGATGACAGTCTAAGCGAAAGTCTAGCACTTACACCCGATCATATGCCATGTTCCAAGAAACCAAAAATAGAATTGAAAGTTCTACCTAAAAATCTACGATACGAATTCCTTGATACTGAACAAACTCGACCTGTAATAGTGAATTCCAGTTTAGGAACGCTCGAAACTCAAAAACTTTTAGACGTTCTAAGGAAATACCCTACTGCGTTAGGTTACAACATATCAAACTTAAAAGGAATTTGTCCTTCAATTTCTATGCACCGTATTCTATTAGAAGAGGATTGCAAAACCTCTTGAGAACCTCAAAGAAGAATCAATCCATTCTAAGCACTGTAGTTAGAGATGAAATCAAAAAGCTAATGGAAGCTGGAATTATATACCCGATCTCCGACAGTAAATGGGTTAGCCCAGTGCATGTCGTACCTAAGAAAGGAGGTGTCATTGTCGTGAAAAACGCACAAGGCGAATCAATAACACAAAGAGTAGTTAGTGGACACAGAGTGTGCATTGATTATCGAAAACTGAACAAAGCTACTCGGAAAGACCATTTCCCTTTACCCTTTATTGATCAAATGTTAGAACAATTAGCCAAACACTCCTACTTCTGCTATTTAGACGGTTATTCCGGATTTTTCCAAATTCCGATTCACCCTGATGATCAAGAGAAGACTACATTCACGTGTCCCTATGGAACGTTCGTGTACAGACGAATGCCATTTGGATTATGTAATGCTCCCGCAACTTTCCAACGATGTATGATGGCCATCTTCGCAGATTTCATTGACGACATCATGGAAGTGTTTATGGACGACTTCTCTGTGTATGGAGAAAGCTTTGAAGGATGCCTGTCTAATTTAGAAAGTATTTTAGAACGATGTGTGAAAGTAAACCTTGTGCTCAACTGGGAAAAGTGCCATTTCATGGTCAGAGAAGGAATCGTGCTTGGACATGTTATTTCTAATAAAGGAATTGAAGTTGATAAAGCTAAGATAGAAGTGATTAAAGAACTCCAACCACTAAAGACCGTTAGAGAGATACGAAGCTTTCTAGGACACGCCGGTTTTTACCGACGTTTTATTAAAGATTTCTCGAAAATTACAAAACCACTTACTGGTCTATTAATGAAGGATGCTGAGTTCATATTCAATGACGATTGTCTTAAAGATTTTGAAACCATTAAAGCCGCACTTATTTCTGCACCAATCATGCAACCGCCCGATTGGAGGTTACCTTTCAGAATCATGTGCGATGCAAGTGATTACGCTGTAGGCGCAGTTCTTGGGCAAAGAAAAGATAAGAAACTTCACGCAATTTACTACGCCAGCAGAATGCTAGACTCAGCTCAGATTAACTACGCCACCACTGAAAAAGAAATCTTAGCCGTGGTCTTCGCACTCGACAAATTCCGTTCTTACCTTGTACGAGCGAAAATCATCATTTACACGGACCATGCTGCTATCCGATATTTACTTGCCAAGAAAGATGCAAAACCCAGACTCCTCCGATGGATTTTACTCTTACAAGAATTCGACTTGGAAATTAAAGATAAGAAAGGAACAGAAAACGTCGTAGCGGATCATTTATCCCGTTTAGAAGGTATAAAACCCGAACAAGTGCCGATTAACGATGATTTTCCGTATGAACATCTGATAGCACATATGATAAGCTACCTAGATCAATTGAATTTAAATAAACCAGAAGCTAAATAAGTCGTGGAAGCCATCGACATGACCATAGGATTTCCTTGGTATGTTGACATCGTTAATTATTTAGCTGTCGGAGCACTTCCACCTGACTTAACTTACCAACAGAAAAAGAAATTCTTCCATGATCTCAAGAGTTACTATTGGGACGAACCACTTTTATTTAAACGAGGACCTGATGGAATTTTCCGCCGGTGTGTACCTGACAAAGAAATAGAAAACGTCATTTCCCATTGTCATTCATCTCCTTGTAGCGGACATACTAGCACCTCTAAAACGTGTGCCAAAATTCTCCAAGCCGGCCTTTTCTGGCCTAACCTGTGGAAGGATGTCCACGTCGCTGTTAAAAACTGTGACCGATGCCAACGCACCGGTAATATCTCAAGACGTGACGAAATGCCTCAGAAAGGAATACTTGAAGTGGAAATCTTTGATGTTTGGGGAATAGATTTTATGGGACCTTTCCCATCTTCTTTTGGAAACAAGTTTATACTCGTCGCTGTCGACTACGTTTCAAAATGGATCGAGGCAATAGCTTCTCCTACAAATGACACACGAGTAGTGATTAAGCTTTTCAAGAATGTAATTTTCCCGCGTTTTGGTGTTCCCCGACTTGTTATCAGTGACGGTGGATCTCATTTTATTTCGAAGATATTTGATAAATTACTATCCAAATATGGAGTGAACCACCGCGTAGCAACGCCTTATCATCCGCAAACTAGCGGACAAGTCGAAGTTTCGAATAGAGAGATTAAACAAATATTAGAAAAAACCGTCGCGATATCTCGAAAATATTGGTCATCCAAGCTTAACGAAGCTTTATGGGCTTATAGGACGGCTTATAAGACTCCTATCGGAACTACACCTTTCAAACTTGTTTACGGAAAATCATGTCATCTCCCAGTAAAATTAGAGCATAAAGCTTATTGGGCGATAAAGACACTCAATATTAATTACACTGCTGCTGGCGAGAAACGAATCCTCGATTTACATGAACTGGAAGAATTAAGACTAGACGCTTACGAAAACGCTAAAATATACAAAGAACGAACTAAAAAATGGCACGATCAGCGTTTATCTCGAAAAGAATTTAGTGTGGGAGATGACGTACTTTTATTTAATTCTAGACTTAGACTCTTCCCTGGAAAACTTAAATCTAGATGGTCCGGTCCTTTCGAAATTACAAGAGTTTTTCCTAGCGGAGCGGTAGAAATCACGGATAGAAATAGCGCCCCGTTTATTGTGAACGGGAAGCGGTTATAACAATATCATCGTATAGATAATAGATATTATACGAATAAGCTTAAACTCGTAGAACTGCTACCTACTTCTCCCGACTAATCTTTCACTAGGCATTTTGTCAGGCTTATGACGTTAAAAACAGCGCTTCATGGGAGGCAACCCATTTTATTTGTTTTTACCTGCTATTTTGTTTGTATTATTTGTTTTTGCATTCTATATAAGTATTTTTCATTTTTTAAAAAAACTTTTATGAAACTGCTGCTGATTTCAAATCAATTTTACTTGACACAGGATTTCTGAATAATCTTTTTCTCTTTACTTTCTCCTCTACTCTGTTTCCCCGCTTTGTTTTTGCTATGGATCCTCCACAGAACTTTATGGAAGCCGCCTTTAGAGGTAGAAACCAACAAAGAAGATTTGAGGCTTTGTCTCAGCGAGCAATCAGTTTAACCCTGTATCATGATGTACCCACTATGGACTCTTTAGGCATTACTGACAGTATTTACTACATGTTTAACCAGTTGGGATGGGAGAAAGCCCACCTGAAAAATAGGTTCGTCACTTACCGAGAGCTTACCCTTGAGTTTTTAAGTTCTCTAGTTCACGTCCCTGACCATGGTGTTGGAGCCCGAAAAGGATTCATTACCTTCAGACTTTTTGGTATTGAGTTCACCTATAACCATAGGGACTTAGCTGCTTTATTAGGATTCCCCAGTGGACCCTTAGCTTTTACTACCCCTGAGGCCGATATATTGGATTTTGAGCTGGATTACTTCTGGGGTACTTTAATCGGAAAATATCACCCTGACCCAGAAAGTATGGATAACAATGAAATACATAACCCAGCCATCCGTTATTTCCATAGGATTCTTGCCCACACCCTGTTTGGAAAAGAACAAAATCAAAATGCTGTATCCAAGGATGAATTATCTCTGCTTTATTGTATGAACCTAGGACGCCCTGTCAATGCGGTCCCACTCCTGATGAAGACCTTTACCCGCATTAGTGAGGACCCTAATGTTCATGTCAGTGTGGGAGGATTAGTTACAATGATTGCACATGCTCTTGGACCTCGTTGCCAACTTAATAACTGTGCACCATTTGGATCAATTAGGACTATGAATATTAATTTCTGTTTTAACAACCGGATAATAGGAAATTTAGGCCCTGCACCTTATGATTACCTGATCATAGACGAAATTGTTACTCTTTTTACCCTCCTGAACCATGCCCGAATAAGTGTCCACAACCGCGAAAATTGGTTGTACGAATTGAATCCACCCGACCACCCCTCGACACTGGAAACACCACAATCCTAATTTGTTGATAATAATTTCATGTCTGAAGACGAAACAGATCCCGAAACCCCTCCTGGTTATCATGACTTTACAAATATGGCTGAAGCACAAGCAGCCCCTGATACAAACCAAGGATAACATACTACACAATTAAACACCATTCTGACCACTTTGGATGCTTATAAAACTGACATTGATGGAATAAAGAATGAATTGAAGACTATGCGTTTGGATCTTATTGGTTTGACTGACATCTCGGTGGAGCAGTTCTATAACATCACTCAAGCCTTGGAAATATTAAAAGAAAAGATTGGATGAAGCAGTTTATAGTTTCTTAGTTTTCAGTTTTTCAATTCTTTGTTTTTAGATTTTTTCCATTATACTTTGTTCTTAGTTAGTTTCAAATTTTTTGTTAAGTTACTGCATTTCAAATTACACGCCATTTATTTTCTGTCAAAAAGAACAAGTTACTAAATTTAAATTAATGCAATTGTTTGTTTTCAGTTTTAAACTTACAATCATTATGCCGCTTACAGTGTTCTACGGTTTTCTACTCTATTGCGAATTATATATGTTGGATTATATGTTGAATTAATTAATGTTGTGTTTATGTTGGAATGCCTGAGATTTTCTGCTGCTATAAAAATATACTCTGTGCAATTGTATTGTGTTCTGTTCTGTGAAAAACAAAAACTTGTAGCTGCCACGATCGTCATCTATCCCCCACGAACGTAACACGCCTTTCAGAGTGTTATGCTCGTCAGCCAGGTGTTACGACCGTAACACGGGTTACATCAGTAACCCTGTTAGCAGAACGTTCCCTTTTCCTGCACCTTTCTCTCTTCTTCTTCTTCCATAACTTCCCATTAACCCCATTCAACCCAAAATTAATCCCTATCAATTTTCAAACTTCCACTACCTCCTTCCACCATATATACATCCATTACCCGTATCATCATTCTCATTCTCTCATTCACCAACCAAAACCCATTTTCACTCAAACACTTTGCATGCAAATGGCGAACAATCTCATTCCTGGCATCACCCTACGAAATGGCGAAGCAGGTGAAACTCAACGGACACGGTTCCTAAAGTTCCAGCGCCGAGGCATCCACCCTATGAGGTTCGTCGACACTGACTGCCTCAGAAACCTCGGGTTGCTCGAAAGTGTCCAACACCTATTACAAAGTGTCAACCTTTGGACTCTATGTAGCCAGCCACAACCGACGTACGAGACTCTCACACTTGAGTTTCTCAGTTCATTTTGCTACATTACTCCCAACGGTGCAAGGAATCAACTTAACGGTGTGGTAAGGTTCCGAATTTTCAGCACCGAATACGAATTCCCTCAGAATGCATTCGGTCGTCTACTTGATTTCTGTACCGATGAAGGCGCTCACCTACGTGTGCCTGACACTTTTCATGAGGAATCTTTCAACCTGTGGCATAGCTTGACCAATAATCGGGCTGATTCATACGATCACTTAAATGCCACCCAAATCCATAACCCCGCCATTCGTTACTTCCACCGCATCTTGTCCAACACAATCTTTGCAAGAGATAGCAACCACAAGCTCAACTCAAAGGAGCTATTTTTCATGCATTGTGCATTCTCGGGTCAGAAAATTAATGCCGCACCCTTCCTCCTGGCTCATATTCACTCCATCTGCACCAGAGGCGGCAAACCTTTCTATTTTGGAGGGCTTGTCACTTCTCTTGCTTTAGCACTAAACCATGGTGACACCCTTGTTCATCTGCCATCCCGACCACCGGTTCTGCTTACTTTGGATCATTGCAAATCGGCCCACCTCATCCATGAGCGGGACAATGGAAGATTTCATCTAGTGATACAAAACCGAGTTTACACTAATATTGTTTTGCCTTGCAGGGACAGAATCGACCCTCAGAACCGAGCCAACTGGCTATTTAACCCTGAAGGCCCTGCTGCTGCTCAAGAAGAACCTCATGTCGGCCCCGCTGATGAGATGCAGGAAGAAATGGATCGAGCTGCTCCCGCGCCTGACATTCCTGAGTCGTCCTCCTCTGCACCACCTCCTTTTACTATGAAAGACGTCCTTAGAGCCCTCCATCAGCAGAATCAGATGGCTGTAGCTCTTGAAAGGAAGAATCAGGAGTGTTATGACGCCTTACATCAGCAAAATGTCAAAATCTTGAGTGGTCAGCGCTCGACAAATGAAAGGCTTGATGAAGTGCTATGCGAGCTTAATGCTTTGAGGATGGATGTTATATCTCTTGGACCCCAGGACACTGACCCTGAAGCTACTCCTTCCAGACGGTCACGAACCCGAAGCTGCCGTGGTCGCTAGTAGTTTTTCCTTTTCTTGTTGTTTTCCTTGTTTTTCCGATGTACTTTTTATTTAACCTCGCCATTATATCATAACATTGAGACAATGTTTGATATAGTGTGGGAGGAGTACTGCATTCTTAATCCAGAACGAGTAATTTCATTTCTATTTCTGTTATATTTCGTTATTTCATTTTCTCCCCGTTTTATTTAGCCATACCAAAAAATTTTTGCCTTTTATATTCGCATAACCGTTAGTTACCTTCTTTAACTGAAATCTTAGTTAGAAGGCCGAGAATGATCCAACAAGAACTATACGATTATGACACCTTCGACTCTCTACTCGCGCGAATCGTCTCCATTTTCGTTATACCGATACTTTGAGTTTTGAACCTTAAATTAGCCCCTAGTAGTTTATATTAGTAGTCAGCACCAGTCCTAACACAATCCACGTGGAAAGTCGATGAACATAAGTGGATGATCTTGCAAATTGATTTAAATACAATGTTACATGCTTTAAGGAAATAGATACTGCACCAATTAAATTGGGCGATCCTCACCCGATCGTTTAATCCAACGGATGCAAAAGCTTCTACTAAGTAACATAAGAATCCATTGTCTAGATGGTTCGGAAGCATCTGGTACTGAACTCGGTAGGGCAGACTACGGTTTGATCCCCCGCATCTTGCAATTGGATAAAAGAGGTTGCCACATAATTGTGCCAGAAACCGTCGCGTTTTGATCAGAACCAGTAACCGGCTATTCCACTACGTGCGTGCAAGGATAATGGGCTTAATGTGATTGCACAAGAACGAAACCGGGTGAAATATAAACGAGAAACCTTGAGTTGACTTATAACGGTATAATTGGACGTTTCGTTTAAAACGGATAGTCGTCGACTAGCTTGATGCTTGTATCATTTACGTATCGTTGTTGTTTCATTCCATTTCCTCGGCCGAACTAACTTAGGATTTCTTGAAATTATTTGAAAACGAAAGGTATACTAGTTATGTGCGTTTATAAATACTTGTCCGATATTTTTAATTTGATTATTTTGCTTGAGGACAAGCAAAGGTTTAAGTATGGGGGTATTTGATAACACGAAATCGTATCGTTTATTTTGTATGAAATTCGCCCGTTCTGTATTATTTTGACCCGATTAATTCCCGAATATTTCGAGTTTGTCATCACTTTTTGCAGGTATTTCATAACTGAGCTCAAAACAGAAGAAAACATGAAACAATGCAAGAAAGCATCAAAAGTACAGAAGAAAAAGATAAATCTGTCAAAGAACTGCATTTTTGTAGCTGTGACGGTCGTAATGTAGCTGCCACGACCGTAAGCCAGTTTGAAGAGTGTTACGACCGTAACACAGTGGCCACGACCGTAACACGGGAAAGACCAAAATCTGCTCGTGACGCCAAGCTAACGAACGTAACGGGTATATAGTTTATTTGAAGGATGCAGAACGTGGCAAGCATAACAGAAGGAGTTTCCAAACTCCTTAATTCTCTCCAGTCAAACACCACGTTCACCATTTCTCCCTCAACTACTCACGTTACTATATTTTTGGAGATTTTGAAGGAAGACTGAGTTACATGTTTTCAAACCAACTGCCAGATTTTATTCTTCTATAAATACCTCAATATTGAACATTAAAAGGACGGAGTTTTTTACAGCTTAATTGTGCTGAAGCTCTGCCAAAATTAAAACCAGTATTATTTCAGTTATCATTTTCCAGCATTTGTTTATTTCAATTCTTTTAATTCTACTGTCCAAATAATAATTTCCAACATTAGGGAATTATTATTTTAGTTTAAGATTTATCATTCAAGCTTCAGAATTTGCAATACTCCCGATACCAAGTCCGAGTTTCCGGTTTGTGGAAGAAGGATTGAAGTATTGGCTTTACTGTCAGGTTTTTATTTTGCAATTGTATTAAATTCATTTTAATTAATTAATTAATGCATGCTTGTTATTTATTATTTATAATGTCCAATTTATATTTGTTTGCTTTTATTTACAGTATGTTTATTTTAATTTCCATGGCTAGCTAAACCTTTAGTGTCGGTATGGGATAGTAAGAGACATTAGGCATCTATCAAACTTAGGCTAAAACTTTAATCAACTTAACTCTGGTTATAACTTTTTATGCTTAATAATAAAATCTTTGTTACAAAAGTAAGAAGAGTAAATAGGTTAGATCGAGACCACGAAAGTGTGAGGTTTTTAACTGGATAGCTAAAGTTAAGCATTTGATTTAAATACAGTGAAAGCGCTTTAAACCAAATTAGAATTAATTAAGTTTCCAAAAAATACTTCTAAACACTTATAGGCTAGCGAAAGCAGGTATAGGGCTTTAGACGTATAATCCGAGATAAGACCATGAAAGTGTGAGTTGAGGGTTTTTAAACTGATTAATTCTACAGATAAACCAAGTTGACCATCCTTATATGCCTAGGTCCGATTAGATCCCTTAGGTCGACTCTATTGCATACCGACCGTTCATTTTATAATTACTTTAAAATCAATTAATTTACCTTCCTTAATCTTCCCAAAACCAACGTGACAATTTCCACCTTAGCTAAACCAACCTGTTTTACAACACTAGCGTGATTACAAAGTCCCTGTGGATTCGACAATCTTTTATTACTACCCCGATAGGCTGTGCGCTTGCAGTTAAGATACCATCAGATATTAAGTCGATCGCAGACCCCATCATCAAACGCGTAGCACAGGATCTCACAAGTCAACGTGGGCTTCAGATTGTTGGGCCCAGAAAATGCTTCTCACACCTCCTCAAGCTGCTATTCAGGCCCAAGTTTCTAATTCTTTTTATATTTGTTTTATTTTAATTTATTTATTTTATTTACTAACCAATTAAATTATTTTCTTTTTTATCAAAAAATCACAAAAATATTTTTCTATCCAATTAAATTTAAGATATTTATTTTTATTAAAAAATTAATTAATTTAATTAGGTTTGATTAATTTAGATAACTTTAATTTCTTTTTGTACATAATTAAAAATAATTAGAATAAATAGGTTTTATTACTAACTTAATTATATTTTATTTTTTTCCTAAAATAATCAAAAACACAAAAATAGGCCATGTAATTATTTTTATTAATTAATTTAATTAACTAATTAATTGCATATTTAATTTAGAAAACTTATTTCTTTTATTAAAAACAACAAAAACTATTTTTTTCTTTTAATTAGGTTAGAAGGGTCAAAACCCTAATTTCTCGTCGATCTAATTTCCATCTCGTGCTTTATTATCACTTTTATCCATATTGATGTAACTGCCTACAGTTTGTAATAGTTTAATTAGGACGTTTATTTTCCATTTATCACTTTATTTTCAAAGGGTTTGTTTTTGGCTATGTAAATACCCGAAGCCTTGTAATAGCGTAGTTTAAATTCCGCACTTTAAATTCCACAAATTATTAACTGTTAGATGTAAGATATTAGGATACATGACAAGAATGTATGATTAATTTTAAAACAGTTAGATAACCCTAAAATGTGCAAAGATAAATCAACTTAAAATGAATCACTCGCACATGCGCGCTCCTAGGGTACACTCTCACTTGGTTGCCTTCGATAAACGGTCATTGAGTATAGGATGCTTTAGTGGTCGTCCTTTTGTCTAAACAAAGATCAAAGTCCTGATTCGGAAAAGTTGCCTCAGAATTGTTGCCTCGAATGATTGATCTAAGACATTAGGGTTATTACTAAGACGTCCTAACATTGCTTTAGTGACCGTACGTCCCTTTCGAATTGACCCTCAAAACTCCAAAGACGATGCTACCTACTCACTAATAGTGGGATAGCATTGTCTAAAGGAAACGAACATATAACAATTCTTTTTTCGAGTAGGTAGATTAGTTCTTAGATACTTGCTCATTCCAAACAAATTTTTTACACTTACACTCCTTTACAAACAAAGTTTTCAAAAACATTTCATTACACTCTTGAAGACAGAAGAAAGAGTTAAATCGAAGTCAAAACAAAAACTTTTCAAAGCACGCAAACACAAAGAAAACAATTTTGAAAATGATGAGCAAGTACCTAAGAGCCCGTAGATAACTATGGATAGAAAGGGTTCTAATACCTTCCCTTTCTATAATCTACCCCCGTACTCAGAAATATCTCGAAAAAGGAATTTTCCTTTGCTTTTTTCCTTTCCTTGTTGGATAAAATAAAATACGGTGGCGACTCTTGCTTACCGCGACATTTTGCAAACACAAATGCAAAACGCAAACCAGCAAATTTCTTTAAAAAAATAGGGAAACACGTCCCGGTTCTGGCCACCGTATCACACCAGGTCACCTGCGTGGAACTCTCGAGGCTGAATCTTCTTGTCAAATGCCCTCTTGAGACGATGTTGGTATGACTGACCGTGACAAATGGCTACCAGGCACTTTTCTTCGATGAGATTGATTTGGTCGAGTCTCGTTTGAATCCATTATGCTTCATCAAGTTTAGTATCCATCAGAACCCTTAAGGAAGGGATCTCCACTTCAATCGGGAGTACCGCATCCATACCATAGACTAGTGAAAACGGATTTGCCCCAGTGGAAGTACGCACCGAAGTTCGATAGCCATGCAGGGAAAAAGGAAATATCTCATGCCAATCTTTGTATGTTCTCACCATTTTCTTGACGATCTTCTTTATGTTCTTGTTAGCGGCTTCGACTGCCCCATTCATCTTTAGCCGATAAGGTGACGAATTATGGTGCTCGATCTTGAACTCTTCACACATTTCCTTCATCATCTTGTTGTTAAGATTTGACCCGTTATCAATGATGATCTTGTTAGGAGTTCCATACCGGCATATGATCTCTCTTTTGATGAAACGACTGACAACTTGTTTGGTCACATTCTTGTACGAAGCCGCTTCCACCCACTTGGTGAAGTAATCAATAGAAATGAGGATAAACCTGTGTCCATTTGAAGCGCTCGGCTCAATGCATCCAATCATATCGATGCCCCACATTGCAAAGGGCCATGGTGAAGTCATCACATTCAAGGGAGTGAGAGGAACATGTATCCTGTCTGCGTAAATCTGACATTTATGGAACATTCTGGCATATACACAATAGTCACTTTCCATCGTCATCCAGAAATAACCTGCTCGTAGGATTTTCTTGGCCATGGAATACCCACTGGCATGAGTCCCAAAAGAGCCCTCGTGTACTTCTCGTATAATGGATTCTGCTTCGTGTCTATCCATGCATCTGAGCAGAACCAAATCATATTTTCTCTTGTACAGAACGTCTCCTAACAGTAAAAACTTAGACGCCAACCTTCTAAGAGTCCGCTTATCAAAAATCGTAGCACCTTCGGGGTACTCTTGCTTCTCAAGATATCTTTTGATGTCGAAATACCACGGCCTTTCGTCTGATACATCTTCAGTTGTGAGACAATGAGCAGGGAAAATGTGTGTTGGCTCCTTGTAACGACAGATCCTTATACTGGGTGCATGATTCGGGTAACTGACTTTGAACATTGCTGCTAAAGTGGCCAGAGTGTCTTCCAGTTGATTTGCTTCTCTAGGAATGTGCTCAAAGGTGACTTTATCGAAAGAGGGAAACAACTCAACTATGTAATCCCGGTATGGAACTAAAATAGGGTGTCGTGTATCCAAATCACCCTGTACTTGATGTGTCACTAAGGCAGAGTCCCCATAAACTTCAAGAATCTTGATCTTCAAATCAATGGCTGCTTCAAGGCCCATCACACAAGCTTCGTATTCAGCGACATTATTCGTGCAATCAAAACATAATCTGGATGTGAAAGGTATGTGAGTGTTGTGTGGAGAGGTCAGAACTTCCCCAATACCGTGACCCATAGCATTTGGCGCACCATCGAACGTGAGAGTCCATCACTCCCCTGGTTCAGGTCCTTCATTGTATTCAAGTTTCATAATATCCTCGTCTGGAAAATCGAACTTTATGGGCTGATATTCTTCCAATGGTTGGTGAGCGAGATGATCAGCAAGAATGCTACCTTTGATAGCCTTTTGTGTGACGTACTGGATGTCATACTCATATAAAAGCATTTGCCACCGAGCCAATCTGCCTGTAAGTGCGGGTTTCTCGAAGATGTAATTTATCGGATCCATCTTAGATATCAGAAGTGTAGAATGTGTCAACATATACTTCCTCAAACGTCGAGCTGCCCACGTGAGAGTACAATAAGTCTTCTCAAGTAAGGAATACCTTGATTCACAATCAGTAAACTTCTTGCTCAGGTAATAAATGGCGTGTTCTTTTCGTCCAGTGTCATCATGTTGTCCGAGCACACAACCCATAGATCCTTCAAGCACAGTTAAATACATAATGAGAGGTCTCCCGGGAACTGGTGGTATGAGTATTGGTGGTTCTTGAAGATACTTCTTAATCCTCTCGAAAGCTTCTTGACAACTCTCATCCCAATGGATATCCTGATTATTGCGTAACAATTTAAAGATGGGTTCACAGGTAGCAGAAAGATGGGAAATGAACCTGGATATGTAATTCAACCTTCCAAGGAAACCTCATACTTCCTTCTCATTTTTCGGTGCCGGCATATCTTGTATTGATTTTACTTTGTCTGGATCTACTTCAATTCCTCGTTGACTCACGATAAAACCAAGTAACTTGCCCGATCGAACCCCAAAGGTGCATTTGTTGGGATTAAGCCTTAACCTGAACTTTCTCAAACGATCAAACAACTTCTTTAAATGAACCAAATGTTCTTCCTCAGTCTGTGACTTCGCAATCATGTCATCCACATACACCTCGAATTCTTTATGAATCATGTCGTGAAAGAGAGTCACCATAGCTCGCTGATATGTCGCACCAACGTTTTTAAGACCAAAAGGCATGACTCTATAGAAAAAGGTACCCCAAGGAGTTGTGAAAGTTGTTTTATCCATGTCTTCCAGAGCCATCTTTATCTGATTGTAGCCAGAGAACCCATCCATAAAGGAAAACACTGAAGACTGAGCAGTGTTATCAACCAATACATCAATATGAGGCAACGAGAAATCATCCTTCGGGCTTGCTCTATTCAAGTATCGGTAGTCGACACACATACGTAGCTTACCATCCTTCTTAGGTATGGGCACAATGTTAGCAATCCAAGGCGGGTAATTTATCACAGATAGGAAACCTGCTTCGAGCTGTTTCTGAACCTCTTCTTTGATCTTCAAAGCCATGTCGGGTCTGGTCCTTCTTGGTTCTTGCTTTACAGGAGGACATTATGGCTTGAGTGGCAATCTATGCATTACTATATTAGTGTCTAAGTCGGGCATATCTTTATACGACCAGGAGAAGATGTCAGCATACTCTTAAAGTAACTCAATCAACCCGTTCTTTTCTTCACTTTGCAAGGCGGCCCCTATCTTGACTTCTCTCTTTACCTCTTCAGTACCGAGATTGACGACTTCTGTTTCTTCTCGATACGACTGGATGACCTTCTCTTCCTACCTCAAGAGTCTGGCTAGTTCTTTAGGGACTTCACAATATTCCTCACTATCTTCGTTAGCATGATCAACTGAATTCTCAAGGATATAAGGAGCCATAGCATTATCATTTCCAACAGAGTTCGAGACAGATATGCATGATCGATGATTTTATGTTTTATTTTTAGAAATTGCAAAAGAATATTTAGAATATGAAAAGAAAAGTATTGCCATTTTTATTTTGAAAAAGTAAAAGTAAAAGAAAAGACAGGGAACAAAATTGTATGCGAAAGTGCGATTTTTCATTCAATGTTAAACGGAGATTGAAACATAAGGGGCCCCTTATACAAGTTGTCAGTATGCCTTGGGCAGGACATACAACTTAAAATGGAAATAGAAAATTACACGTCAAGGAAAACAACTTCAGGGATGTCCACGAAAGTCCAATAGCTGAGCTCTTGGTCCGGCGCAACTTGATAGATAAATCTTGAAACATCTTCATCGTCACCTTCAGCATCTGTGGAGAGTACTTGTCCTTCTTTTCCTACACCAGCACTGACGAACACTTCAGAAATTGGGGGAACCTACTGTCTTTTGAGAGGAACCCAACCAGCTTGCGCGGAAGATGATGGCTGATACCCAAGACCAAAACGGTCTTTCTTCTCTGGCACTTCAATCAATTTGCCCCAACTGTCATGGGGAGGTCTAGCTTCTATGAGGGCTTTGGCATCCTTCAAAGAGGCTAGGGGTATCTCAGACTTATTACATTCCACGACGAGGAATTTGTCAACAGTAAAAATATCCAGAGCTTGAAAGGGCAACTCTTGTACCCCGCCTTCCACTTCCACATAACGGTAGGTAGTCAGATTATTAATCACTATGTCTTCTTCCCTGCAAACGACGACAACTTGGTCATTCGCAATGAACTTCAGGCGTTGATGAAGAGTAGATGTCACAGCTCCTGCTACATGAATCCATGGACGACCCAAAAGGAAAGTATAGGATGGACGGATGTCCATGACATAGAATGACAAATAGAAAGTATGGGGACCAATCTTTACAGGCAAATCCACTTCTCCATCCACAGATCTTCTCGAACCATCAAACGCTCGAACATTTAGAGTGGAGAGCCTCATCATTACTCCGTCCATATTCAGCTTAAACAAGGTAACCTTAGGCATCACATTGAGTGAGGAACCTGTATCCACCAAAACTCAAGATAGAACAGTGTCCCAACACTTCATAGAAACATGCAGCGCTTTATTGTGGGCTCTGCCTTCAATTGGGAGTTCATCATCACAGAAACCCAAAATATTTCTGTGATACGGTGGGAGAACTGACTTAGGTTTTGCGTTTGTTTTCGCAAATGTTTTGGTTGAGCAAGAGTCGCCACCGACTTTTTATTTTATCCTAAGGAAAGGTTAAAAAGCACAGCAAAAACCTTTGAGATGTTTTCTTGGGTTCAGGGAGTAGATTATAGAAAGGGAAGGTATTAGCACCCTTTCTATCCATGGTTATCCATGGGCTCTTAGTTACTTGCTTAGATCACTTGCCTTTGATTTTCAATTGTTTGAAATGGTGCTTTCAATTGTTTGAAATGGTGCTTTGTGTGTGGGTTTGAAAATGTTTTGAAAAGAGGCCATTTGTTGTGGCAACCTTTGTAATGATCCATGTTTGAATGTATACAAGGTTGTACTTATCTTTTGAAAAGTTTTCAATGTTTTTTAAAGTTGTTTTGAAAGTGTGTTGTGATGTGTGGTTTTGAAAAAAGTAGGCAAGTGTGTTTTGCAAGTTTGATCAAGTTACTAAGAGTTGTCTACCCCTAGATTTACTCAAAGGTTTTTCCTATGTTTTAACCCTTTTAACAATTTTGTTCCACCATTGTATTTGGTGGACAATCTTGTGTTAGGATGTTAACGGGACGGGCGCGGGTCATCGTTTAGACCATGATTGCAATGGTGCCAAGTGTCTTTGGCAAATTTTCCTTTAAGGGACTTGATCATTTTTAGGCAACTTTCGAAAGCGTCATCGAGGGACTATGATCATTTGATATTGTTTTGTTTTGCCAAAGACACCCAACATGCAACATGACCCATTATTGAAGGCAACAAGTGGAGTAACCCTAAGGGCGCAAGTGTGATTGGTGTTGTCCATTTTCATGCTTTTTTGTCTTTGAATTAGGTCAAGCTATTTGTTTGATTGATTTTTACATACAAACCCTAAGTCTATCATGGCATATTTAGAAAGCTTTAAAGTGCGAAATTTAAAGTCCTAAATTATTACAACATAATTATGGGATGGGGAGTACAAATGTTCAAATGGGGATATTTAGCAAGAAATTTAAACCTAAGCTATTACATCCAAATTGGATATACAAGTTAATTTAATTGTACAATAATTAAATAAAATACAATAAATATGCAAGATGCAAAAAATGATTTTTATATGTATGTAAAAGTAGTTTTTCTATGTGACAAATAAACAAAAATAAAAAGGATAATTTTTTTGAGTATTTTCATGTTTTAGGGCAAAACCCTAATTTGCTAAATAAAAGGTATTTAATATATATTATATACAATATTTATTAATTATATACAAAATAAATAAAAAGGAAGTATATTATAAAAAAGTAATTTTTGAGGTCAAATATTAATAAAAATAAAAATGTATTATTTTTGTATTTTTATCTTAAATATTCTAATAAATATAAGTATATATATTATGTATTAAATATATTAAATATATACAAAAAATAAAAATATTTATTATTTACAAAAAAAAGTATATTTTTTTAGAAAATGTTTTCAAAAGATGAAATAAAATAAAATCAGAAAATAAATGTATTTGCATTATTTTTAGTATTTTAAATAAAAGGTACTATATATATTTATTTACATATAGAACTAAATGAAACAAATAAATACCAAATAAAATGAAAAAAATGTGAGAAAAATATTTTTACTGTTTTTTCATGTTTGAATAAAAATATAAAATCAAAATCAAAAAGAAGAAATCAAAAATGACAAATATATCATGCAATGGGCCAGGGGGGTGTATGTGAAATAAAGTGGTGCAAATAGAAAGAACAACACAGGCCCAGCCCAAAGAGGCTTCTTCAACCTCCAGCCACACTTCTGTCAAAAACGCGCGCCATTCATGCCTTGTTCAAACATCCTAGTTCTATTCAGCTTGAATCATGTACAACAATGGAGGCCCTCTCAATGTAATGTGAGGACTTGTACAGCTTGCTTGAAGTTCAGGGATGCTTCTCCAACCTCTAGCTTGCTTTGAAACTAGCTGAATCGAGCTATGGAAGTTCACCTGCAAAGTTGAAAACTGAAAATGGCAAATGATGTTAGGGATGTTACAGTTTATGTTCAATGCTCGGGATAGCTTCAGTGGGTGATATGGAACATGTTTGAACTAGCTTTGGCCAAAACGCACGAGTGGAAGTGTTTGTGGAAGTCAAGTTGCAGAAGGGACTTTGTTTTTGCAGCAAGAAGGTGTTTCTGTGAATGAGGAGGTATTGAAGGTGGTTTGCTCGTGTTTCAGGTCAGTTGGATCAAGTGGAAAGTGTTTACAAGGTTTGCTTTAGCCCTTGCTTGCAGGAATGAGAGATGGTGTTCAATATGCAAGTTTCTTCCAATGTAAGCAATAGTTGTCAAGTTGATTTATAGGCCAAGGCAGGTCCCTCAAGCATGCTGCATAATCTCTCCTTGATCAGTGGGATTAGTCCATAATCTTGTGCCTAGAAGATATGCTTTGTACTTCTTTGATTTGCTTTTGACATAAAGCCATGCTTTACAAGAATGGATAAGTTACTTTTTCCAAATATGGCTTGATTTTCCATGTAATGACCAAATGAGCAAGATAATGCTAGAACACAATGGATTGGCATTTAATTATTGAGTGAAAATGGGATTAGAGGCCTGTAACCTAGTTTGTGCAAGCTGAGTTCAAAAATGCCTAAGTTATGAACATGCATTTGGCCATGAATCAAAGTGACTTTTGCCCATTTTGACAAATTCGATTCTCCCTAACCACAAGGGTGTTTGAGAAGTTCTTGGACAATTTGTAAAGCTTGGAATGTGTACTACAATCCACCTTTGTAATGAAAGTTTAAATTCCAAGTGGAAGCATGTGAAAAGTGGCCATGAAGTTAGGCAAAAATCCTGCCTAAAATAGGTCAAAAAATTTCTAAGTTAAGAATGTTTTGCACCCTTGTTCCAAAAAACATAACTTGAGCTACAAGCTTCTTTTGAGGAAACTTTGTGAATCAAAGTTGTATATTTTGCAATGGACTATAACTTTCATGTTTTGAGTTTTGTTTGAATCCAAATGCATCTTGATGAAAAAATGGGACAAAGTTAGGAAAAAATTAGGAATTTTCATAACTTAGAAAATTTCTAAGTTATGAAATTTCTTCATTTCAAACCCTAATTTGTGATCTTTGATTTCTTGATGAACAAGTTTCACAATTTGGAATGTCTTGATGAAAAATGAATCTTGACACTTGATTTGACCAAAAAGTCAAAGTTTGACTTTTCAGTATACAATCAAATTTTGATCAGTTGACTGGAAAATTCATCTGTCAATCTTGTGCATTTGGGATCTTTTGAACTTGTTGAACATGTCAAGACAATGCCATTGAGTCCTTGAGTCTATATGTGAGCTTGGTTTGCCATTGGCTGGGTCAAACAGTCAAAAATTGCCTTTGTGCAGTCAAAACCCTAAAAATGACCATTTTGCCCTTTTGGTGATCTGATCAAATTTCTTGTGGATTTGTGATCCAAACTTGATCAAATGGTCCATATGAGTTCATAATGTTGATGTGGGTCAAAAATCATGAGGTTTGACTGTCAATTGACCACAATTGACTTTTTCCCCAATACAGCTGATTTCTAGGTCAACTGTCCAATTGACTGGGCAAAGATTGGAATCAAGGCTTGAAACTTGGTATGGATAAACTTGTGGGTCCAACATGAAGCATGAAAGTCACTTTGGGCCTTTTAGGTCAAAACATCTTTGTGCAAACACAAACCCTAATTTGGGTCAACAGTGCAAGGAGGAGTCTTGAGCAGAGCAAACCCTAACTTGATTTTGAGCTCCAAGGGTCTTTTGGTGAGAAAATATTGATGAAATGGGAGGGAAAATTTTGGGGTACAACAGTTGACCCTGTTCAATCTTCTTAGACCTGAGGATGTAGATTGGCTTGCGTGCCTTTCGTGATCCGAAGGTGGAAGATGATTGAACACTAGAGTGCCCAGAAATTTACGCTCGCATGGTAGAGTATCAGCAATGTGATGGCGGGAATGGGCTTATAGATGCCATTTGGAGAGATGGTGGATAGGAAGATGGGCTTATAGATGCCATCTGGAGACGTGCAGAAACTTGTCGGGAATGGGCTTATAGATGCCATTTGGAAGTGTTGATCGCGTAAGAGATTCCTTAGCGAGAACTTGCGTACTTTGAGAACGGAAGATGGTTTCCTGGCCTGTTACAGGTGTTGATCTTCAAACTCTTCATGCAGATATGCCCTGGCTAGGTACAGGTATCAAATCTACAATCAATCGCTCACAGATATGCCCTAGCTGGGTACAGGAATCGAATCTGGAATTTGTCGTCTACAGATATGCCCTGGCTGGATACAGGTGTCGAATCCGGAAATTGTTGTCTACAGATATGCCCTGGCTGGATACAGGAATCGAATCTGGAATCAATCACTCACAGATATGCCCTGGCTAGATACAGGTGTCGAATCTGGAATTTGTTGTCTACAGATATGCCCTGGCTGGATACAGGTATCGAATCTGGAAATTGTCGTCTACAGATATGCCCTGGCTGGATACAGGAATCGAATCTCTAAACTCTTCATGCAGATATGGCCTGGCTGGATACAGGTGTCGAATCCGGAATTTGTCATTTACAGATATGCCCTGGCTGGATGCAGGTATCGAATCTGGAAACTCTTCATGCAGATATGCCTTGGCTAGATACAGGTGTCGAATCTACAATCAAATCACTCACAGACGTGCCCTGGCTAGATACAGGAATCGAATCTGGAATTGTGACAGTTGATAGTAATCATCTTTGGATTGACCTTTTCCTGAAAAGGCAAAACATCAGTTGTATGCAATGTCATGATGTATGAGATGCATGATGTCATGATGTTCTCAAGAATAAATGAGATTGTGTGATATGATGCGTATATGCATGCGTTATGGTGTATGATAATGTGATGAATGTATTTTTGTCTAGGAAAATAAATCCTTGACGACTGCCGGGAGTTTGTGGAATCTTGGGCTGATGTTGAAGAGTAGAGTTCTTCGTTTCCGCTGGGGATGATGGTTGCAAGAATAAACCGGTAGGAGAAGATGACTCCGTTGGGGAATAAACCTGTTGGAGAGATTACTCTGCGGGGAATTACTCTGTGGGAAGAGATACTTTGCTGAGGTTTTGATGAGAGCTCCGCTGGGGATTCCACTGCTAAGTTGTGTTGGGGAATTTGATGAACTCCGCTGGGGATAGGAAGAACTTCGCCGAGGACGATCTTTCCGTGGTAATTAGCTGAGGATAACCCAGTTATATCCTGGTGGGGAAATAACCTTTGAATAAACTCGGGGAGAGGCGTTCGTACTCTGCAGGTGATAAGCTTCCAGAATCTACTGGGGAGGATGATTCAACTTTCCTGGGGAGACTTTTCAGACTGTACCGGGGGAATGGCTCCACTGGGGTGTTTGGTATTCCGCCGGGGAACAATCTTATATTAAGACTGTCGGGGATGCTTGCTGAGGAATGTCTATACTCCGCTGGGGAATGTTGAGATCTCCCGGGGATACCCAACTTCCTTAAGGCTGACAGTAGACTAACTCTGCTTGGGGGGAGAGTATCGCTGACTTGCTGGAGATACTGTGCCTTTTTAGGGCTGATGGGAGACCAAACTCTGCCTGGGGAGAGTATTGCTGAATCTTGTTTTTTCTATGTGGGGAGTGAAGGTAACTTAGTTACATTCTTCAGCCGAACCTACCTTGGTACCTTGGTGGACAGAGCAACTAGATCGCTTAGGAAAATCTTTATTGCCCCTGTTTCTGATGTCACCTGTAATTAGTCATTTGTTTCGCATGTAAATATTCATGATTAGCAATTAATGTCAAATGCATATATCAAAAATGAACACTGGACGTTCTATGCAAAACAAAAACAGAAAAAAGGAAATACGATGGGTAATTTGTCTGAAAAATTGAACTTGTATTGATTTTGAAATTTTCCTGTAAATAGGCGTTTTATGTACAGGAGGCTGACGTCCTAGTAAGAGAACGCCGCCGAGCATAATAGAGTTTATACAATTTTGAAAAGGAAACAAAATAGCTATGTGAAAAATAATCCCACTGGGTTCCAACTCTGTTATCGCCTTTATGTCTTCAAGCGTCTCATCACTTTGTTGCTTAGTTAAAGATGAAGCTGATTGATTGGAATCATCTGAGCCCGATAGTTGATGCCGAATTCTGGATGCAAGGTGATCCAATGAGACATAATATTACGCTTTATCCTTAACTTTTGCCTAGACTGCCCTTTCGGGTTTTCAGTCCACCGGGATACCCATTTTTGCCCAAGCCGCCTTTTCAGGTTTTCGACTTGCCGGGTGTACAGATTTTTTTCATTTCATCCCTTATTTTTGCCCGAACCCTTTTGGTTCGCTGGGAAGCCCTTATTTTTGCCTAGGTGTGTCAACCTAGCGGGTCTTTAATTCATGCGTAGTATCTTTTTACTATGTCTGCATTGGCGGGGTGAGGAAGGTTTTCACCATCCATGGTGGTTAGAATCATAGCTCCTCCTGAGAAGATATGTTTAACCACAAATGGCCCTTCGTACGTAGGGGTCCATTTGCCCCTGGGATCACTTTGAGGAAGAATGATGCGCTTGATTACCAGGTCTCCGACTTGATACTCTTGTCGTCTAACCTTCTTGTTAAATGCCCTGATCATCCGTTTTTGGTACGTCTGACCATGACAAATAGCAGTGAGTCTCTTTTCGTCAATTAGGTTTAATTGATCAAGCCGAGTCTGGATCCAGTCATCTTCGCTCAAACCTGCATCCTTCATTATCCGGAGAGAGGGTATCTGGACTTCAATAGGCAAGACTGCCTCCATGCCATAGACCAAGGAAAAGGGAGTTGCCCCTGTTGACGTCCGTGCTGAGGTACGGTACCCATGAAGAGCAAACGGTAACATTTCGTGCCAATCTTTGTAGGTCACTGTCATCTTCTGCACAATCTTCTTGATGTTCTTATTCGCCGCTTCTACAGCCCCGTTCATCTTCGGCCGGTATGGAGAAGAGTTGTGGTGCTGTATTTTGAATTGCTCGCAGAGCTCAGTGATCATCTTGTTGTTAAGATTGGTACCATTATCCGTAATGATCCTCTCAGGTACACCGTATCGACAGATCAGGTTGTGCCGAATGAACCGTGCCACGACGTTCTTGGTTATCGTAGCGTAGGAAGCTGCTTCGACCCACTTTGTGAAGTAATCAATCGCTACTAGGATGAAGCGATGCCCGTTGGATGTTGTAGGTCTGATTTTGCCGATCATATCAATGCCCCTCATTGCAAAAGGCCAAGGTGCTGTCAAGACGTTCAGAGGAACCAGAGGAATGTGCACCTTATCAGCATAGATCTGGCATTTATGACAAGTTCGAGAATGCTGATAACAGTCGGCTTCCATTGTGGACCAGAAATATCCTACCCGAAGGATTTTCTTTGCCATGGTATGTCCACTGGAATGTGTTCCGAAGGTCCCTTCATGTAGCTCTGCCATGATCCTTTCTTCTTCATTCTTATCCATACAACGCAGTAAGGTTGAATCATGGTTTCGCTTGTAGAGAATGCCATTGCTGAGGAAGAACTTTGCCGCAAACCTCCTCAGGAACTTCTTGTCATTAACGGATGCGCCCTCGGGATATTCTTGAGCTTCAAGGTACCTCTTCACTTCATGATACCAGGGTTTTTCTGTTACCTCTTCAGCCTCAAGATCACAACAATATGCAGGTTCATCCAACTTCCAAATAATGATCCGGGGCGCTTCGTTGTCCCATTTGACTTTGAACATAGAAGACATCATAGCCAACGCGTCCGCTAACTGATTCTCCTCTCTTGGGAAGTGTTCAAAAGTTATCTCTTCGAAGTGGGGAATCAACGTCAATACATACTCCTTGTAAGGAATAAGGTTTGGGTGTTTCGTATCCCACTCGCCTTTGACCTGATTAATCACGAGAGCGGAATCTCCAAAGACACTCAGAAACTTGATCCTTAAGTCAATTGCAACTTGAAGACCCATGATGCGTGCCTCATACTCCGCCATGTTGTTGGTGCAGTTGAAACATAGCCGGGCAGTAAGTGGGGTATGAGTGCCTTTAGAGGATATGATCACAGCGCCGATACCATTACCCAAAGCGTTCGAGGCTCTGTCAAAGTGCATAGACCATCGGGATCCTTCCTCAGGTCCTTCATCCGGTCCAGGTACTTCACAATCAGTCACTACCATGATATCCTCGTCTGGAAATTCAAAGTTCATCGACTGGTAATCATCCACTGCCTGGTGTGCCAAATGGTCTGCCAATACACTTCCCTTGATTGCTTTTTGAGTCGTGTACTGGATGTCATATTCCGTCAAGATCATTTGCCATCTTGCTATTCTTCCGGACAAGGCAGGCTTTTCGAATATGTACTTGATTGGATCCATTTTTGAAATCAACAGAGTAGTGTGAGTCAACATATAATGTCTCAGCCGGCGAGCAGCCCATACCAAAGCGCAACAAGTTTTCTCGAGCAGTGAGTATCGGGTCTCACAGTCAATAAACTTTTTGCTAAGGTAATAAATGGCGTGTTCTTTTCGGCCAGACTCGTCATGCTGCCCCAGCACACACCCCATTGAGTTGTCCAGTACTGTCAAGTATAGTATTAGAGGTCTCCCTTCAACCGGTGGCATAAGAATGGGTGGTTCTTGGAGATACTCTTTGATCCTTTCGAAGGCGGCCTGACATCCATCGTTCCAACGTACCACTTGATCTTTCTTCAGCAGCTTGAAGATTGGTTCACAGGTAGCAGTTAGATGCGAGATGAATCGGGCAATGTAGTTCAACCGTCCTAGAAAGCCTCTGACTTCTTTCTCTGTCTTGGGAGTTGGCATATCTTGTATGGCTTTCACTTTGGCAGGGTCCACTTGAATACCTTTGTCGCTTACGACGAAGCCTAGCAATTTTCCAGATCTCACCCCAAAGGTGCATTGTTTGGGTTCAACCTCAGCTTGTACAACTTCAGACGGTCAAACAGCTTCCGTAGATGGTCAAGTTGTTCCTCCTCAGTTTGGAACCTTGCAATCATATCATCGATGTATACTTCTATCTCGTGATGGATCATGTCATGAAATAAAGCAACCATGGCACGTTGGTAGGTTGCCTCAGCATTTTTCAACCCAAAAGGCATGACCTTGTAGCAAAAGGTGCCCCACTGAGTAACAAAGGTGGTCTTCTCCATGTCTTCAGGAGCCATCTTGATCTGATTATAACCGGAGAAACCGTCCATGAAGGAGAATACTTTATGCTGAGCAGTGTTGTCAACCAGAACGTCGATATGAGGCAGAGGGAAATCATCCTTAGGGCTCGCCCTGTTCAAATCCCTGTAATCAACACACATTCGGACCTTACCATCCTTCTTCGGCACTGGAACCACATTAGCAACCCACTGAGGGTAAGAAGTCACTGCTAGAAACCCGACATCAAATTGTTTCATAACCTCGGCTTTGATTTTCTCTGACATTTCTGGACGCATACGGCGGACCTTCTGTTTCACCGGAGGGCAGTCTTCCTTGGTAGGCAGGTGATGAACCACAATGTCAGTATCCAACCCAGGCATGTCTTCGTAAGACCAGGCAAATATTTCCACATAGTCATGTAGCATCTGAATCAACCGTTGTTTCACATTGAGCTCTAGATTGGCACCAATCTTGACTTCCTTTCTGTCTGTCTCAGTACCCAGATTTATCGTTTCCACTGGCTCTTCATGTGGCTGAATGACCCTCTCTTCCTGGAATAACAGTCTTGCAAGTTAACCAGGCACTTCGCAATCATCTTCACCTTCGTCTTCGGCTAAGTTGATCGGATTTTCGAAGTCATAACTGGCAGTAGCAGAGTCGTTACCAGTGAGATCCAGAGTGGATTGGAACCTGTATAGGTGAGTGTGTGTAAATATAACTGTTTTGCAATATATAATAAAGAAAGAAAAGGAGCGCAAGATTTTGAAATGCAACAAACGTCCAATGTTTTTATTGATGATATATGAAAATGACACACAAAAGCCCTCACAAATGAAGCCACGGTGCCCCGGGTAAGACACCGAGCCATAAAAGTTTCAAAATATTGTCTGTTACAAATTCAAAACAAAAGAGTTCATTACTGAGTGACAAAAGTAATAGGTGTGAAGTCTTTGGCAGTCCAGTTGCTTGGTCCACCGTCGGTTGTTGGGTAGATCCAACTGTCGAATTCATATTCCTCCACATCGTCTTCAATAGCATTCACTCCCGGGTTGGTGATGAACACAGGAGGTCTTCCAATCCTTGCTTTATGAACAGCCTTTTGAGCCTCTGCAGTGAAACCCAGACCAAACTTGTCAGTCTTCGGAGTGAAATCAGGAAGTCGGCCCCAGTTTGCGCACTCACCTTTCTCAATAACAGCCCGGGCATCCTTTAAGGAAGCCATCTTCAAAGGAGGGTCTTCAATCACAGTTTCAGCTTATGCCAGTGTCTGAGGCACCTCTTCAAAGTGTTGAAAGGGGGTTTCAATGAACTCCCCATCCATCTCTATGTACCGGAACGAGTTAAGGTGGCTGACCATATATTCTTCCTCCCCCTGAACTGTCACAATCTTCCCTCTGACTGGGTACTTAAGCTTCTGATGTAGTGTGGAGGTCACAGCTCCAGCCTTGTGGATCCATGGACGACCCAGCAAACAAGAATAGGATGGTCGGATATCCATCACATAGAAAGTAGAATCAAAAACTTGAGAACCAACCCTGATTGGAATGTCAACTTCCCCATGTACCATCCTTTTCGAACCGTCAAAGGCCCGGACAACAATGTTACTAGGCTTGATCTCTAAACCCTCACAATCCAACCTGTCTAGAGCCTTTTTAGGTAATATGTTTAATGAAGAACCGGTGTCTACCAACACATGGGCAAGAGTAGTGCCCCTGCATTCAATGGAGACATGCAGGGCGTCGTTATGGTTCTTTCCTTTGGCAGTCAGATCGGCGTGAGAGTAGCCCAACCCATTATCAGCAGTCAAGTTGGCCACACAATCGGTAAATTGATCAGCAGACGTTTCTTGTGGCACATGGGCCGTCTTCAGGAAGGAAATCAGGGCCTTGGCATGGGCCTCTGAACACAACAACAGTGATAGCATAGAAATCTTTGATGGGGTGTGCCCCAACTGCTCAACTACGTTGAAATCACTCTTCTTGATAATCTTGAGAATCTCTTCCATCTCTTGCTGGGAGGCTTCAACAGTGGTTGTTTTTGGTGCCTCTGTCAGGGCAGGCAAATCAGCAGCAATCCCTTTGCCCCGAGCGTCAGATGACTCGGCAGCAGGGGTAGAAACAGGAACTTGATCCGAAAGGGAAGCAGGCACACTTGCAGGTGTGATGATAAGAGGTCTCTGAATAGCTGGTGGCGCAATATCTAGTGAGAACAGCCTACCACTGTGAGTAACCTTGGCAGGACCGGTGATGTTGCTGACGCTGGTACTAGTATCGAACTCTTGTTTAACTCTGAGCACATAAACATCTTCCCCATAGTGCCACGGGACAACTTTGTCGGATGTATAAGGGAGAGGCCCCAGAACAGTAATGATGATAGGAGCAATCTTCTGAGTAGACATGATTTTGACAGGCTTCTTTGAGAGAGCCTTAGGAGGTTTGTTGAAAATAGTGACAATAGAAACTTCTTCAGCAGGGACAGCAGGAACAACAATCTTCTCGAACAAGATCTCTTTGCTATCCATCAGGCTTTGGATGCCTGACTTCAGCAAGGGACAACCAGCAGGTGAAACAGCACAAAGAAGGCAACCTTTTCTACATCCCGGAAATAAACCGGCTAGCAACAGGTTCCTTTTAACAGTCAATAACAGAGTAACAATCTCTTCCACGGAGGCTACATACCGGTCTTCTTCCACAACATTCACTCCATGCTGGGGCATGGGAGCAGTCACAACATTGGGTCTTTCGGGGGCCTCAAACTGTATTTCTTTGGCATCAATAAGGTCCTGAACCTTATTCCTCAGAGCCCAACAATCGTCCGTAGTATGCCCCGGGCCGTCAGAGTGATAGGCGCAGCGGGCGTTGGGGTTGTACTTTGGAAAAGTTGTGTTCACTACCTTCGGAGCATCTTTGACAGTTACCAGATTGGTTGACAGTAGTTGCGGCAATATCTGAGACAGGGTCATGCTGAGCCGAGTGTACTGCCTTTTGGGTCTCTCACCCCTTGGTTGGTTATACTGCTGAGGAGAAGCAGCAGGCTTTGAAATTACCAATGCATTGACAGCTTGGCGGCGTTCCGGTTTAATTTGTCTTCTGGGACCATAAACAGCACTGGCTTCCTTCTTGAAGGGCTTCTTTTCAGTACTCGCGGAGGCACCTTTCTGTATCTTCCCCGACTTGATACCAGCTTCTATCCTCTACCCGGTTAAGATCAGATCTGTGAACCAAGCAGAAGAATTCCCAGTCAGATGGTTGAAGAACGGACCAGACAGGGTCCCCAGGAACATGTCCACAAGTTCACGGTCAGTCATCGGTGGCTGCACCCTGCCAGCCAGGTCTCTCCACTTTTGCGCATACTCCTTGAATCCTTCGCCCGTCCCCAGTGACATACCCTGGAGTTGGGTACGCGTGGGAGAGAGGTCGGAATTATACTGATATTGCTTATAAAAAGCAGTAGCCAAGTCCTCCCAGTTTCGGATACTGGCTCCATCCAGCTGATAGAACCATTCGAGTAAAGCCCCTGAAAGGCTATCCTGAAAGAAATGGATCCACAGGTTCTTGTCTGCAGTGTAAGGTTGGATCTTCCTTACATATGATCTGAGATGCATTTTTGGGCAAGACAGCCCGTCATATCTTGCAAAGATTGGCACTTTGAACTTCGGGGGATCACAATTCCAGCAACTAATCCCAGATCTTCGAAATCTAAGCCGGGAACTCTCTGCAGCTCCATAGCTGTCAACCTGTCTTCCAAACCCTTGTACTTGTCATCAGCGGAAGGATATTTTTATTCTGATTAGTCTTCGTCTTCTTCAGCCTCTTCTTCTTCAACTTCGGATTCGGAAGGTACCGCAGCCCCTTTCCCTTTACTGTTTCCCTCTTCAGACGTAGGGGGAAATTCAAGAACTCTTCTGGCTTCACCCTCAAACCTTCTTCCTAGGGTAGCCACCCCGACTCTCTTCTTCTTCTTTTTCACTTGCTCTTTGTTCCCCAGCAGGGCCTTTAGATCTTCCTGACCCTTTGCCAAGGTCATCAGGAGGTGTTGAAACTGTGAGTTTTAAGACTGCAAGTCCTTGACCGTCTGTTCGAGATCCATCTTACTGAAATAAACAGTAGAAAGATAAGGAAACCTAGTGTGGAGACCTGCTTATGCGCATGATGAATGATATGTTTGTTTATGCAATGCATTCAAGGATTTAGAAAATTCAAAATTGTTGCAAACAAAAAGAACACACGTCATATTAATAAGAAGAAATTTTGTCAGTACATAAATGCCCCATGGGCCAAATATTACACAAAAACTTCTCAAGGTAAAAAGACGTTGCGCATCCTCTTTGGTGCGATGTAGGTGTTGAGGGTCTCTTCCTCGTGGAGTCGGCGGGTAAGCTCCAAAACCTTCTTCTCACTGGCGTAGAAGCTGGCTTCAAAAGTATTCTGTTCCTCCTTGAGTTGGATCCAACTCTTCTGCATCTCCTCCCACGATGTTGGCATGTCAGGATACAGGATGGTGTAGGGAACCTCTCCTTCCTTAACGGGCTCTTTAATCACAGGGAGAACATGAGGGTAAGGCATCATTAGACTCTGGGCTCAGGTTCGTACCCACTTGAGATAAGGCTCAAGAGGGATGGAGTTCTTGTGCCCCAGTGTCTTGCTGTCTACCTTGTTAGGCATCCTCCAAGCTCTGATGAATCTTTGGCGAAGTCCTTGCGCATTGTTGTCGAAGTCAAAAACTAGGTCAGGAATCAACATATCGTGAGGGCCATCCCTCCGTGCATATCCAAATTGTCTCAAAGCTAGACAAGGGTTGTAGGTAATGCCTCCTCTAATGCCAAGCAATGGAACATTAGGGAACTCTCCACAACGATCGACGATGATGACATTTTCTCTGGACCGAGAGCACCAATGTACATCAGAGTGTGTAAGGGTGATCAACCGTTGTGACCACCTTAAGCCTTGTTCATTCTTCAAAACAGATTGTGGAAGGTGCGAAATAAACCACCTTGCAAGGAGAGGAGTACAGCACATGAGAACACCCCTCTTTCTCATTGTTCGTGTGTAAAATGAGTGAAGAATGTCCCCAAGCAATGTTGGTATTGGATTTCTGGATAAGAAGATCTTGACGGCGTTGACATCTACAAGTTGGTCAGGATTTGGGAACAGGACCAACCCATAAATGAGGAGTGCCACAACTTCTTCAAAGGCTTGTAGGTCCAATGAATTCAAACACTCTTGTGCCTTCTCAAACAAGAATTTTGCCAAGAAGCCTTTGACACCACTTCTAGTTTCCCAGTGCCCCTTGATGTCAGATGGTTGCAAGTGTAGTGCTTGAGCAACATCTTCAGGCTTTGGTTCTTTTTCCGTACCGTTGTAGGGTAGTTGATTAAGAATAGGAATTCTCAGGAGTTGAGAAAATTCCTCCAAAGTGGGTACCAATTGATAGTCAGGGAATGTGAAACAGTGGTGAAGGGGGTCAAAGAACTGGAACAACACCTTTACCATGTCCTCTTCAATGTTGGTGTTGACTAGGCTGAGCAGTCTACCATGTCTTTCAATGAAGGGAGAGCTTCCGGGAATCCTGGATGTGAGCTCCTTGAGTTGAGGAGGAATTCTCACAAGGTTGACTTGGATAGTTTTCCTGCGAAGAATTTCCATGACCTACAAAACAAGAACAAAGATGAAGATCTAAACCCTTGAAATGGTTAGTTAATGCATATGATGTTTCATGATGTTTATGATGTATGCACAAACATATGTACAAGAAATTCACACAAAACCCTAGTTTTAGGCTTGCATGGGGTTTCATAGGTAAGTACCCTCTTGAGTGTAGTTGGCTTAAAAACCTGTCCTATAAATAGTAACCGGGTTCTAAGGAGCTCAATATCATTGGATTGTTTTCCATGTTCATTGTTTTGGTTTAGCCACTTAACTAGCGACCAAAATATTCCAAGAAAACAACCCTCAATGAGTGTAGTATCGAGTATCTACCAACTTCGGACTGCACCAAAGCCGGTCATCTCACTACCCCTAATGAAAGGCCAAGATGGTCAAGTAAGGTTCTAGGTCATTAGTGCTTAGTGACATCACTCAGCGGCCCCGTACTCTCCTTGATTGAACTCAAGGGTTACCGGTACTCACAAATATGTCGCACTAATATAGCTATTGCTTCAACCGTGTCGGTATACCCCGCACAGTTTCCATAACGTATTGTTATCTATGAATGTTTCCCCAAATCCGGGTGTAGGATTTCAAACCCAAACAAAGGAACCAAGATATAAAGCAATCAAAGAAGAGTCGTCAGTTCTGTGATACGGTGGGAGAACTGACTTGGGTTTTGCGTTTGTTTTTGCAAATTTTTCGGTTGAGCAAGAGTCGCCACCGAATTTTTATTTTATCCTAAGGAAAGGTTAAAAAGCACAGCAAAAACCTTTGAGATGTTTTCTTGGGTTCGGGGAGTAGATTATAGAAAGGGAAGGTATTAGCACCCTTTCTATCCATGGTTATCCATGGGCTCTTAGTTACTTGCTTAGATCACTTGCCTTTGATTTCCAATTGTTTGAAATGGTGCTTTCAATTGTTTGAAATGGTGCTTTGCGTGTGGGTTTGAAAATGTTTTGAAAAGAGGCCATTTGTTGTGGCAACCTTTGTAATGATCCATGTTTGAATGTATACAAAGGTGTACTTATCTTTTGAAAAGTTTTCAATGTTTTTGAAAGTTGTTTTGAAAGTGTGTTGTGATGTGTGGTTTTGAAAAAAGTAGGCAAGTGTGTTTTGCAAGTTTGATCAAGTAACTAAGAGTTGTCTACCCCTAGATTTACTCAAAGGTTTTTCCTATGTTTTAACCCTTTTAACAATTTTGTTCCACCATTGTATTTGGTGGACAATCTTGTGTTAGGATGTTAACGGGACGGGCGCGGGTCATCGTTTAGACCATGATTGCAATGGTGCCAAGTGTCTTTGGCAAATTTTCCTTTAAGGGACTTGATCATTTTTAGGCAACTTTCGAAAGCGTCATCGAGGGACTATGATCATTTGATATTGTTTTGTTTTGCCAAAGACACCCAACATGCAACATGACCCATTATTGAAGGCAAGAAGTGGAGTAACCCTAAGGGCGCAAGTGTGATTGGTGTTGTCTATTTTCATGCTTTTTTGTCTTTGAATTAGGTCAAGCTATTTGTTTGATTGATTTTTGCATACAAACCCTAAGTCTATCATGGCATATTTAGAAAGCTTTAAAGTGCGAAATTTAAAGTCCTAAATTATTACAACATAATTACGGGATGGGGGGTACAAATGTTCAAATGGGGATATTTAGCAAGAAATTTAAACCTAAGCTATTACATCCAAATTGAATATACAAGTTAATTTAATTGTACAATAATTAAATAAAATACAATAAATATGCAAGATGCAAAAAATGATTTTTATATGTATGTAAAAGTATTTTTTCTATGTGACAAATAAACAAAAATAAAAAGGATAATTTTTTTGAGTATTTTCATGTTTTAGGGCAAAACCCTAATTTGCTAAATAAAAGGTATTTAATATATATTATATACAATATTTATTAATTATATACAAAATAAATAAAAAGGAAGTATATTATAAAAAAGTAATTTTTGAGGTCAAATATTAATAAAAATAAAAATGTATTATTTTTGTATTTTTATCTTAAATATTCTAATAAATATAAGTATTTATATTATGTATTAAATATATTAAATATATACAAAAAATAAAAATATTTATTATTTACAAAAAAAAGTATATTTTTTTAGAAAATGTTTTCAAAAGATGAAATAAAATAAAATCAGAAAATAAATGTATTTGTATTATTTTTAGTATTTTAAATAAAAGGTACTATATATATTTATTTACATATAGAACTAAATGAAACAAATAAATACCAAATAAAATGCAAAAAATGTGAGAAAAATATTTTTAATGTTTTTTCATGTTTGAATAAAAATATAAAATCAGAATCAAAAAGAAGAAATCAAAAATGACAAATATATCATGCAATGGGCCAGGGGGGTGTATGTGAAATAAAGTGGTGCAAATAGAAAGAACAACACAGGCCCAGCCCAAAGAGGTTTCTTCAACCTCCAGCCACACTTCTGTCAAAAATGCGTGCCATTCATGCCTTGTTCAAACATCCTAGTTCTGTTCAGCTTGAATTGTGTACAACAATGGAGGCCCTCTCAATGCAATGTGAGGACTTGTACAGCTTGCTTGAAGTTCAGGGATGCTTCTCCAACCTCTAGCTTGCTTTGAAACTAGCTGAATCGAGCTATGGAAGTTCACCTACAAAGTTGAAAACTAAAAATGGCAAATGATGTTAGGGATGTTACAGTTTGTGTTCAATGCTCGGGATAGCTTCAGTGGGTGATATGGAACATGTTTGAACTAGCTTTGTCCAAAACGCACGAGTGGAAGTGTTTGTGGAAGTCAAGTTGCAGAAGGGACTCTTTTTTTGCAGCAAGAAGGTGTTTTTGTGAATGAGGAGGTATTAAAGGTGGTTTGCTCGTGTTTCAGGTCAGTTGGATCAAGTGGAAAGTGTTTACAAGGTTTGCTTTAGCCCTTGCTTGCAGGAATGAGAGATGGTGTTCAATATGCAAGTTTCTTCCAATGTAAGCAAAAGTTGTCGAGTTGAGTTATAGGCCAAGGCAGGTCCCTCAAGCATGCTGCATAATCTCTCCTTGATCAGTGGGATTAGTCCATAATCTTGTGCCTAGAAGATATGCTTTGTACATCTTTGATTTGCTTTTGACATAAAGCCATGCTTTACAAGAATGGATAAGTTACTTTTTCCAAATATGGCTTGATTTTCCATGTAATGACCAAATGAGCAAGATAATGCTAGAACACAATGGATTGTAATTTAATTATTGAGTGCAAATGGGATTAGAGGCCTGTAACCTAGCTTGTGCAAGCTGAGTTCAAAAATGCCTAAGTTATGAACATGCATTTGGCCATGAATCAAAGTGACTTTTGCCCATTTTGACAAATTCGATTCTCCCTAACCACAAGGGTGTTTGAGAAGTTCTTGGACAATTTGGAAAGCTTGGAATGTGTAATACAATCCATCTTTGTAATGCAAGTTTAAATTCCAAGTGGAAGCATGTGAAAAGTGGCCATGAAGTTAGGCAAAAATCCTGCCTAAAATAGGTCAAAAAATTTCTAAGTTAAGAATGTTTTGCACCCTTGTTCCAAAAATCATAACTTGAGCTACAAGATTCTTTTGAGGAAACTTTGTGAATAAAAGTTGTAGATTTTGCAATGGACTATAACTTTCATGTTTTGAGTTTTGTTTGAATCCAAATGCATCTTGATGAAAAAATGGGACAAAGTTAGGAAAAAATTAGGAATTTTCATAACTTAGAAAATTTCTAAGTTATGAAATTTCTTCATTTCAAACCCTAATTTGTGATCTTTGATTTCTTGATGAACAAGTTTCACAATTTGGCATGTCTTGATGAAAAATGAATCTTGACACTTGATTTTGACCAAAAAGTCAAAGTTTGACTTTTCAGTATACAGTCAAATTTTGATCAGTTGAGTGGAAAATTCATCTGTCAATCTTGTGCATTTGGGATCTTTTGAACTTTTTGAACATGTAAAGACAATGCCATTGAGTCCTTGAGTCTATATGTGAGCTTGGTTTGCCATTGGCTGGGTCAAACAGTCAAAAATTGCCTTTGTGCAGTCAAAACCCTAAAAATGACCATTTTGCCCTTTTGGTGATCTGATCAAATTTCTTGTGGATTTGTGATCCAAACTTGATCAAATGGTCCATATGAGATCATAATGTTGATGTGGGTCAAAAATCATGAGGTTTGACTGTCAATTGACCACACTTGACTTTTTCCCCAATACAGTTGATTTCTAGGTCAACTGTCCAATTGACTGGGCAAAGATTGGAATCAAGGCTTGAAACTTGGTATGGATAAACTTGTGGGTCCAACATGAAGCATGAAAGTCACTTTGGGCCTTTTAGGTCAAAAAATCTTTGTGCAAACACAAACCCTAATTTGGGTCAACAATGCAAGGAGGAGTCTTGAGCAGAGCAAACCCTAACTTGATCTTGAGCTCCAAGGGTCTTGTGGTGAGAAAATATTGATGAAATGGGAGGGAAAATTTTAGGGTACAACAATTTCCCATAGTAATATTGGTGACTATTCCTTCAAACTGGGCCACAGAGATGTCTTGGGTAACATGAGCAGAACATAAGGTCTTCAATAAGGCGTTGCGGTGGGCCTCTAAACACAAAAGGAGAGACAAGATGGAAATCTTGGATGGTGTCTGGTTGAGTTGATCCACTACTTTGTAATAACTCCGCTTGAGAATTCTCAAAAGTTGCTCAGCTTCTTGTCCTACAGAAAGTTTGGGTTGATTATCCATCACTTGCTTTCCCCTGGCCTTAGCTAGAGCTTCACTGTTAGTTTCCCTAGGAGGTGGTGGTGGAGGAGAAAAGATCCGACCACTGCGAGTCATGTTACTGGTTCCCGCAATGTTGGTAACATTCTTGTCAACAACCGGAGGGCACTCATACCTCCTTCCATGAATATAGAACATATTATACTCCCATGGAACTGCCTTCGAGTCGTTGCTTGTAGGAGGAATAAGAGGTTGAATCATCGTGGGGGTAATAGGAACCTGAATTGTTAATGGAATACTAGGGGTTTCTGAAAAGCTTCTCGGATAGTAGGGGATTTCCAGGACATCAATCTCTTCTTCTCGGAATACTTTCTCTATTTGTAGGACACCTTCATCGATCAACTGTTGGATGGTCGTCTTCAACTCAGCACACTCTTCAGGTTTAGAGGAACATGTTAAGCAAAATTCATGGAGTTCTTGCAGCACCTCATGCTTCAGAAATTGTTCTCTGACAGTTTCTAAAGATATATTAATTTCGTCAACCCTTGATACCAAAACCCGTTCATTAACTTCTTCAATAGCACTGACCGTTCCCCCTTGATGAGGAGGCATGGGATTATTTTGAATATTCGGAACAACAGGGTTGAAGTTGATGGCTTTTGTATTGATGAGATCTTGAACTTTGCATTTGAATGCTTTACAATTTTCAGTTGTATGGCCTGGGGCAACAGAATGGAATTCACAATGAGCATTAATATCATACCCCCTAGGGAGAGGATTTGGTGGTGGAACGAGTTCGTGCAATTGAACCAATTGACTAGCAAGTAACTGTGGGAGAAGCTGAGCGTAGGACATGGGAATGAGATCAAATCTTCTTTCAGGGGCTCTTTGTCTTTGAGGGGCTCTCGGGCCTTGTGGTTGTTGATTTAGTTGTTGATAAGTTGGAGGAGGTGCCAATTTTTGTTGTGGAACATAATGTGGTTGCGGAGCGAAAGGTCGTTGTTGGGCCATCCAGGGTGTTGGAGTTGTAGAAACATATACTTGAGGAGAAAATTGGTTGGGAACAACAGCAGGTGTAGGAAAATAAGGGAATCGGACTTGAGGAAATGAGGGAGCTCTTCCTTGGTTGATGGTGATGGTACTAGTCTCGCCCTCTTTCTTCTTGACAAAACCAGAGAATGGTTTTATACTAATGCTCGCATTGTTGTTAACATTGTTAGGAATACCTTGAATCGTTCTACCCTTAATGCACGTCTCAACATGTTCACTAATAATGACCATATCTGAGAAAGAAGTAGAATTGATACTGAGCATATGTTGGAGATAAGGGCCTTGTAGAGTACCCATAAACAGATCAATCAATTCACGATCTAAGAGAGGAGGTTGGACCCTTGCAGCCAGTTCACGCCACCTCTGAGCGTATTCCTTAAAAGACTCTTCAGATTTTTGTACCATCCCTTGGAGCTGAGTATGGCTAGGAGCTATGGCAGTATTGTAATGGTAATGTTTCAAAAAAGCGTCAGCAAGCTCTCCCCAAGTACTGACATGAGATCTTTCCAATTGCATATACCAATACAACGGTGCCCCGGTCAAGCTGTCTTAAAAGAAATGCATGAGTAATGGTTCATTTTCAGCATAGGCCGCCATTTTGCGACAATAGGAACGGAGATGAGTCTATGGGCAAGAAGTGCCTTTGTATTTGTCAAACTCTAGGACTTTGAACTTGGGAGGAATAATTACCCCAGGCACGAGGCACATTGAAACAGTATTGAATCCAGAAGCCTTGATACCCTCCATGGCTCTAAGTCGCTCTTCGAGAGCATGATACATTTTCGCAGTTTCGGCAACCCCGACAGCAAGGTTCACTTGGGGTTCATCAAGATCAATAACATCATGATGATCATCGATATCATTCTTAGGAGCGTCGGTAGGAGTCTCAACATTTGCATTGTCATTTCTCCCATTAGCAGAAGTGGAGGGAGCAGTAGTAGTAAGCTTGGCAACACTTTGATGTAGTTCTTCTTGACCCTTTATCACGACATGAAGGGTTTCCATAAGTTGATCCATGCGAGTACCCATGGTGTCCATATCTCGGCGGAGTGCGTTCTGGTTCTCTTCAAAAAGATCCATTAGCCTTTGTTGGTTGCCTCTTGTACGGTAAGGATGTATAGGAGTCGTCTTTGCTGTTTACTATAGTCTGTGAAAAGGGACCCCAATGATTTTTTGTTGTGAAAAATGAATGCATGGTAGTATGGATGAATGCTTTATCTTTATTTCTGAGGAGACCCAAAGACTCGTCTATCTTTTAAAATTTCCCCTTTTTTGAAAAGCTATATCAATGAGACTTGTCTTTGGATTTCCCTAAATATGAGATATATATACATGATGATATGATGTCATGGTATGCTATGGCATGAAGTCTCAGCTCCACATATTCTGGATAACCATTGCGTAGTCCGTTGCACAGGCTGAAAGTAACAGGATCAAAAGTTTGACGTCACAGGCATGGAGTCAAAGTAACCACCCATGAGGTATGTACTAGGGGTTTATCACCTTCCGAACAAGGTTCTAAAGAGTTCTCAAAGTCTACGCTCTTCCTTTGGATATTACCGACGTCCCAATTACTTGGTAATCAGTAATATTCGCAGGAAAAACTCGTCCGAGTGCAATATCACGTGACAACTACTTCTGGATTACTCCGTTATAGTCTCCGCACTGCACCTAAAAGGCCAGGATGGGTTAATGGTTCTACGGCCCTCAGCTTCTCGAGTTCTCGGGTCGAAAGCAACAACTTCTTCCTGATTAATCGATAAACATCACTACTTTCAAGGGGACCTCCACTGAGTGGGGGATTTTCATGCCTCCTTCTTCGGAATTACTCCCTCAAAGTTAACATGACTATACCTCCCGTCCTAATCCTATGTGTAACCCAAGTCTGGGTATAGGACTTATCAAAAGTAATCACCAAACCCAACATCACAATGTATCCAGAATATGTGAGTAGCAACAATATATGCAATATATACAAATAAAGCAATAATAAAACAGTAAAGCAAAATAAAGCAAATAAATAAACACCCAAAAATACAAATAAACAAAACTAGGAGAGACTCGCAAAAAACTCCCCAACAGAGTCGCCAGTTGAAGCTACCGACAGAAAACACAGAGCCGCCACCGAACTTTATTTATCCCGAAGGAAGGGAAAATATCGATAAAACCACAAGGGAATGGATAAGATGGACTTGCGACCAAGAGAAAGGGTAAGGGGGTCGGTTATGCGAGGGGAAGGTATTAGAACCCCTCGCATCCGTTGTACACAACGGGATCCATTTTGTTTGTTTGTCTTAAAGGGTGTGTTTATCTACAACTATGCTTGCTTAAGGGGAAATGAAAGGTTTTTATTATTGCGTTCGTGAGGGTTTCGCGACCCTTTGCCTACGTATCCAATGAAGGAATCAGAACATCGTAGTTCCTCTAGAAAATAGTTTGTTTGTTGGTGTTTTTTAGTGGGCGACGTTAACGCACGCATTCTAGCAATAGGCACGGCTGGTATCGCGGTAGAACGGAGATAACATACCCTTTGGGGGGAGTTTTGATTGGTTGAGTGTTTTGCGAGTTTTTAAAATAAATTCAAGTAATGATTAAAGGTGTTTTGGATTTTTGATTTGTGAATGAGAAGTTTTAATTTTAATTACAAAAGAAAAGTCAAAGAGGAAAGTCTACCCTAATGTTGTCATGTATTTATGGACTTAAAGTTGAGTCCTTTTTATCTAAATATTCAAGCATAATAGAAATCAAATAAAAAAATTAAATGAAATTATTTAACTAAATTAATAATTAAATTAATCAAGTTAAATAAAACCATAAAAAATATTAATCATAAACACACAATAAAAGAAAATTGCAAAAGAACAGATAAAATTATTACAAACTATAAAGAAAAATAGAAAGAAAAAATGTAAATAAATGAAATTGGGCCTTTGAGGGTTTAAAGCTGGATTTAGAGGTGTTTTAAGCAAGTTGGGCTACAAGAGGAAGAGAGAAATTTTGGGCAGCCTAAGCCCAATAGCAATAAAAAAAAATAAAAAAAACAATGGAAATGGAGAAGAAAAATAAAAAAAATGGTCCTGGTGGGTGTTGAACCCAGAACCACCAGTTTACACACGTCAGGCTCTTACTACCGTACCACTTTACTTTATTTGTTAATTATACTAAAAAAAACTATAAGAATGAGACCACGAAAATGGGTTGGGCTAGGCCCAAACCCGAATCCTCCTGAAAGAATAGAGACAGCTTTGGATTTTTGGAACCCTAATTTGTTAATGAAGCGCCGCACCTAGGGAGAATGAAAGCTTAAATCAACTAATTTGTTTTTTCAATAAAACATGGTTAACCAAACATTAATCCTTTTTCTTTCCAATTCTTCCTCTCTCATACGAACCTCTCCTCTTCCTCTTCTACAAACGGCTACTTCATCGCATCTTCTTCATGCTCATATCACCGTCGAGGCCAGACTTCTCTCATCGTTCATCATTGTAACACAACATTAATTACCTTGCTTCCTTCTTTTCTCTACTGTCTCAAATTGCTTGCCTATGTTCACATCATTTGGCGATAACTAATCTTGAATCCTTTTAACGTTCTTACACAACAATAGCAGGAACAGAGAAAAAACTAGAAGATTATTACGATTTACTCGCGAGGCTGAGGTATGTCTCGGTAATCGTTGCAACCGATACACCGTGAAATGGAAATAAAGCTAGAGGAAAACAAAGGGCAAGTGAATCTCTTAGCCTCTATCTTCCTTTATCAAATTTGTGCTCCTTATATTATTCTGTAAATCGTTGTTATTGATGTGCGATCTGTGAATCGTTGATGATACAGATGGAATAGCGTGCGAATTTGGAGCAGTGGACGTGGTGATGATGATTGTTGAAGAAGAAAAAAAAATCGATAATAATAACGTTGGAGAATGTGAATGAGGATGATGAAGGTATATGACGAAGATGAAGCTGTAAAGATGATGATCAATGAAGATTCGTGGTTGAAGGTTGAGGAAACTAAAGATTGCAATTATGCAGAGAAATTTCAGAATTTTTCTTGGTATGTTTATTTGAACTCTGTATCGTGATTTTTTTTTTGAGTTTTTTTTTTATTCTCCGCCTTTTCCGTGAAGTTTTTCTCTCTGTGATTCTATGTACATTTTACTCATCATACATTATTTTGATCATTTCCAAGACTTATCAAGGACAAAACAAATAAAACACACAAACATTCAAGGGCATAAATAATTTACTGATGCAGATTAAAATGTTCAAACAACAACATCAAGCATGGATATGTATGGTTGAAAAGTTCATAAATAATAACGACTCTGAATGTTCTCGGAGGTGAAGATATTCTCTGGTAACTTCTTTCTTCTCTGCTTCTGTTTTGCTCTGATTTTCTCCACTCTTCCTCTCTTGGTTTTGCTGACTCTGTTTGTATGCTCCCTCTTTGTTTTGCTGGTTGTGTATATTGTAATCTCTCTTCTTTCGGTTTGCTTATGTTGGATGTGTTCTCTCTGAAAAAATCCCCATTTTTCAATGTAATAATGGCCTTTCTTTATAATGAGATAAGGGTGAAAAGTAGGGGAAAATTGGTGAAATTTTGAACATATATGGTAGGCTGGCTTTGTGCTTCAGGATGCGGGTTTTTATGCTACCTTATATGATGTTATTTTCAGACTGTTTTGAGCAGGTGTTTGGACTATTTTGGTTATTGCATAATACATGTTTTATCTTTTTCTCTCTCATGTTTCTATGACACAAAGTTGTTGCTTTTTTTTTACATAATTCTGAAGGGTTTGCTTCTTTTGGAACATGATGATGCATGGAGGTTTTAGGCTAATGTTAGCTTGTGTTGCTATATTATTTGTTCTTGTTTGATGTTGCTGCCTATTGTTACATGTTACTTGGCTGCCTTGCTTTTGTACTGTCTTAGGCTACTTTAGTAGTCTGTTGTTTTGTTGCAGTTTTGGCTTTATTTGGCTGTTGTTTTTGCACTGTTTTGCTATTTGCGCTGCCTTGTTACAGTTGCTGCCTGTTGCTTTTGTGATGCAGTTTATTGTAGCTTCTTCGCAATTTATTGTGTTGCTGCTATTGTTTTGCTTGTTTGTGCTGCTATTAGCAGTGTTGCTTTAGTTTGGCAGCTTGGCTGTTTTGCTTTGGCAACAAGAAAATATTTGCAATTTATTCTTTTCTCCCTTTTTGTGAACCAAAGAAAACCAATTTTTGTGATTTGCAATTTGGGAGAGAAAATAAACCATGATAAAAATAACTCCCTAACTGATTCCAAATGCAAACCCTTATGATGAGATACTAATTCCTTTTATCAATTAATTCTTGTTTGGAATTTTTCATATGTTGATTGCTAACTTTTTCTTTTTCCTTGTTTCATGAGCACGAGTATAGGATTGCAAGTGGGGTTGTAAGATGAAAAGGTCGAAGCTAGTAAAGAATGTGGGCAATTTACTTGAAGAGGAAGCAATAACAATTGAAGAAGAAACACTTAATTCCCCTTTTTTGTTTTTGTAAATAGAAATTGTAACTTGTTTCATAAGTGAAATGAACACAAAAACCTGAATGAAATATTTTGAATGAATCGGTTGTATGAAAATTAAACAAACTCTTGAATTTTGAATGAAAGAAGCAATTTCCAATTGAATGATTTGAGTGCACATCTTGCTTTTATAACTTGAATTTCAAGAAATCATGAACAAATGTTGTGACTTGTATTTCAAGCAATCAATGCGCCTTATCTTTTAAAATCCAATCAAACTCTCAAACAAAATAAATTCTTGAGAATTTAATTCCACTCGGTTAATTTGAACCCAAAACAAACGGTCACTTAAACCTTATCTTCTCATTACGCTTGAACCGAACTTGGACTTCTCGACCAGAACCCTAATTTTGATATTCAAACCACAATAACTTGTAACTTAGGCAACAAAACACGCCTTGATCGTCATGACCCCCAGCCTCATTTCTTGTGCCCAAACTCCACATTTGTCGACTTAAACTTCAAACTCTCGACTCAATGGCTTAGAGACTCTAAGAAGAAAACTTGAAACGCGAGGAGATGAAATTCTTGACCTAATACACTGAGCTTTGAGCCATCTTTGAGGCAGGCGAAAGAAACATCTTCACAGAAACCGAGGACCCCAAACCCTAGCCTTTTGACCAACAAATAGGGGAATAAACCCTAATCCAGGCTCTGATAAATTTGGGCGAGAACCAACCTTGTAATGTGATGACAAAATTCATTCCACGATCCATTAATCGAGAACCAGATGCATTTCTCTTTTACCTGATAAGAAAAACAAAATTGGACATAAAGAGGGCGTAGCCCTAATACCTAGAACCAAAGCCCCTGATTCCATGAGATGCGGGATATGCAAATGACTGAGTAATAAAATGATGCAAATGGAATGCCAAGTTCAAAGCCAGACAAAAAGTAAAAGAGATAGGGCAAATTTGGGGTACGACAAAGTCAAGTGCTCAACATTTCTCATGCTTAAAATCCTCACAAGCTTCTTGAATGCATCATTTGTCACACCTTTCTCCAATAGATCCGTAAGTTGTTCTTCGCTTCGACAATATTCTAACTTCAGTTGGCCTTCACAAACCAACTCCTTCAAGTAATGAAATCTCATTTATATATGCTTGCTCCTGCCATGTGCAATGGGACTCTGTGATCGGTGGATCTGGAACTGACTGTTTAACGATGGTTCGCGAAATGTCACGGAAGCAAGAGTCGCCACCGTCTTTTATTTTCTCCAAATGGAAAGGACAAAAGCACAGAAAAATTCCTTATAGAGATTGCTCTCGGTTCGGGAGGTAGGTTATAGAAAGGGAAGGTGTTAGCACCCTTTCTATCCATGGTTATCCATGGGCTCTTAGATACTTGCTCATTTGTGTTTTCAAAAATGGTTTGTTTGCTTTTCAACTGTGGGTTTTAAAAAGTTTCTTTGAAAATTCCAGTTCGACTCTTGTATCGGTCCTCAAGAGTGTTTGAAAAATTGCTTTCGAAAGCTTTTTGAAAATGTGTCGGTGTGAAAAGTATTTTTGAATTTTGTTTTGAAATTAGAGCAAGTATTTAGAGTCATCTACCTACCCTAAGGAATTCGTCTGTGTAAATGTCCTTTAAAGTAGTGCCATCCCACCATTGAGAGGTAGGTAGCACCACCGTTGGAGGTGTTCGGGTCAATTCGAGGTTCGGGACATGGTGATCACCAGAGCAATGGGAAGACACCTTAGAAGCTACCCTCATGCCAGGTTCCCGGATCATGAGGACTTACTAAGACATCCTCTACTCGACGATCACCTTTCGAGGCAAGGCAACAGTGAGGCGTACCCTAGGGGTGGTGTGTGCGATTTGTGTGTCATTTTCATTTGCATTTATCTTGTCATGTCGTTGGTGTTCTACGCTTGCTTTTATTTTGTCCATACATTCTTTCATGCCATTTATTTAACAGTTAAAATATTTGCGGGAAAGTAAAGATCTAAAGCTATTACAAAAGGCGCGGGTCCACATCGCCAAAATTAAACCAGGACCCGATTTGACAGAAAATAAAGAAATTAAAAGAATCAACAGTGCAAGAAGTAATTACAAGGCTTCGGGAGAGGTACATAATTATTTAAGCGAAATAAAATAAATACGCGAAATTAAACAATTAAGTCGAAAGGAGGGCGTTGGACCCTTTTGCAAAAATTAAAATTAATGAGGAATTAAAATTAAAATTAAAAGAAAGCAAGAATTTGTTTTTTTGGTATTTTTATGTTTTTTAAGATTTAATAGAAAAATTAATTAAAATAAAATACTAAACCTAATTCTAATTATTTTTAAGTTATTAAGAAAGATATTAAAGTTTTTAACCTAAATTAACCCTAAATTATTTTCATGCAAAGTTAATTATAAAAATAAATAAAAGAAATAAATATTATTATGAAAAAGAAAATAAAGGAATAAAACATTATTAAACCTAATTCTACATTTTTTAGATTTTTTATGAAAAGAATTAATATTGCAAACCCTAATTTAAACTAAATTTATTTACATATAATTTGTTTATGAAAATAATTAAAATAAAATTCTTATTATATTTTTTTATCTTTTCTGATTTTTATGAGGTTTTTGTATTTTGTAAAAAAAATAATTAATTAAATTAAAACAATAAAGAAAATAAAATAACAATTGAAAATAAAATATAAAGAAAATGTAGAAAATTGCAAACCAGGGGGGTTCAGGCCCCAATATGGAGGTATGGATCCAGTAATTTGGCCCAACAAGCTTCAAGTCCATTGACTTTTTTTGAGCAGCGTGTTAGCACTTTGACTAGGGCTTAGCGTGTTCATCAATCTTGAGCCTTTGATTTGAATCCGTGGGACGCGTGGATAGCTGGATCTTGAGGTGTATGGTGCGTCTGCAGTCTGGAAATTGCATATGAACATTTATGGCAAAATAATAGGAGAAATTATACAGACCTGGGGTTCGAACCCAGGTGTGATACGGTGGGAGAACTGACTTGAGTTTTGCGTTTGTATTCGCAAATGTTGCGGTTAGCAAGAGTCGCCACCGACTTTTTATTTTATCCTAAGGAAAGGTTAAAAAGCACAGCAAAAACCTTTTGAGATGTTTTCTTGGGTTCGGGGAGTAGATTATAGAAAAGGGAAGGTATTAGCACCCTTTTCATCCATGGTTATCCATGGGCTCTTAGTTACTTGGTTTTTTAGATCACTTGCCTTGTTTTTCGATTGCTTTGAAAATGGTGTGTGTGTGGGTGCTTTTGAAAAATGTTTTGGAAGAAGATGCCTTGTTTTAGGCAACTAATGTATTTGACTCGTGTTTGAGTGTTTTACAAAAGTGTGAATCTTTTCGAAAAGATGTTTTCAAATGTTTTTGAGAGTTTGTTTGAAAGTGTTGTGGATTGTGGTTTTTGAAAAGAAGGCAAGTGTTTTTTTGCAAATTGATCTCAAGTAACTAAGAGTTTTGTCTACCCTATTGTACTCAAAGGTTTTTGTTATGTTTTAACCCCTTTTAACAATTTTGTTCTACCATTGAAATTGGTAGACAATCTTGCATTTAGGAAGTTTATTCGGGACGGGCGCGGGTCATCGTATGGACCATGAATGCAATGATGCCAAGTGTCTTTGGCAATTTGTTTTGAAGGGACTATGTTCATTCCGATTAGGCAACACTTTGAGACTTATGATCATTTGATTTTGTTTTGCCAAAGATACTCGACGTGCAAGCATGGCCCATTTTGGAAGGCAACATGTGGGATTACCCTAGGGGGTGCAAGTGTGATTGTGTATTGATTACATGTATTTGTCTTGTATTAGGTTATCTAGCATTTGATTTTATGTACATACAAACCCTAGGTCTAACCATGGCATAATTGGAAAACTGTAAATTGCGGAATGTAAAATCTACGCTATTACAAAATAGTGTCCGGGAATGGGGGTATAAATGTACAAGGGGATGAGACTTATAGTATCCAATAAGTTACAACCAAATCGAATGTGCGATCAATATGTAAATATCGAATGTACAAATATAAGATAAAATGTGTGTAGGGCAATGTATTGTGTAAGTGTACAAGTGTATATGAGTCGTGTGTAATTATTTACAAGTGCGATAATGTGAAGTTGAATTGTATTAGGGTTTGACCTAGAGAAATGTATTTTAATGAATCTTTGATTTATATGTTTAATTATGTACAAAAAGAGTATTTTATCAAATATTTGTGAATTTAATATTAAAAAAATGTATTGAATTGTTATGTGTGAATATGTATGTTAACTAAAAAGTTTTCAATTTAATTATGTATGAAAAAGTTTATTATTTTTATGTACAAATATACTTAAAAAGGATATTTTAACTCATATGATACAAAATGTATTTTAAAGTGTATTTAGAAATTTAATTAAATTACTATATACAAAATATATCCTTAGTTAAAAAAAGGGGTCATTTTAATTTCAAGTATATGATGTAAAAGTGTTTATTATTTATATGATTTTGTGACAAAAAGAGTTTATATATTACAAAGAAAATTGGTTAGTATTAGTCCAAATGTTTGTGAATTGTGTTAGTGGTTTTATTGGGCTTAGGAAGGACACGGAATGGGCAAGGCCCAGGTTGATCCAAAAGCAAAATTAGGGTTAGGGAATTGGTGTGTTCAGTTGAGACAAAGGGCTTTAGGGGTTAGCGAGGCAGCGACGGCGCGTTCGTCTTCTCCGTTCAAGCTTTCTGAGCAACTCGACTCCGGCCACCAACGTCATTCACGTACTCTCTTCCCTCCAAAGCAAGGGCTCCACATCTTCTTGAAACAAGGTTGGCTTTTAGTTGTTATATTCTTATCCCTTTTCCCTTTTTACAGATTGCATGTTTTGTTTTGATTTTTTGACTCTTAAATCTGTGCTATTGTGAGGTGGTGGAGAAAGAGAGGGAGGAAACTCACTACCTGATTTTTGGAGATGGAGGAGAGAAGAGGGGTGACGCTTTAGGAGGCCGGAACGGCGATTTGGTGATGGAGATTTGAGCTTGCTTTGCTTTTGATGCTTTCCTGGTATTTTCGCTCTTTTGCTATATTAAGGTTTTGATGATGATGTATGTTGAAGAGCCCTAATATGTTCACTTCTTTATCCCTTCTTCCACTATGTGTTGCCTATGTATTGTTGCATGTGTATTGTTGCCTGAGTAACTTGAGTTGCTTGCTGAAATGCCTGTTACCTCTGAACGAAATCTCTCTCTTCTCTCGTGTTGCCTTTGCTTGAGATGCCCAGTGATGCCTGTACTGAGGGCCTAGGTTACCTTTGAAAATTTGTTGCTTCTCCTGTATGTTTGCTTGCCTTTAGACCTTTGAATGCTTGCTTAAGATTGATGCCCTTGACGCTTTTGTTGAGTTGGATGTCTTGAATATTTATTGCCTATGATGAGTAAATTCTGAGGCTTAGAGGTTGGATGTTTTTTATCAGTTTGGTGTATGGTGAGGCAGGACTGTGGTATTAGCAGGTTTTTATGTTAGTGGTATATTGCTTATCAGGTTTTTGATGTTCAGGCTTGAGACTTGGCAATAGGGGTGGTGATTCTGGTATGAAGTTTGAGATGTTTAGTTTTTGAGTTTTTGAAAAGGGTTTGATAACTTGTGAGGTTTCAGTTTTGAAGCTTGAGGTTGTTAAACTGGTTCTGATTCACAGTTTGCAGGTTATGTGAGGTTTGGGACAGGTTCAGTATGCTTTTGTGTGTTTGATGCAGGTTTTTCTGCCTTGACAGTAATGAGGCCTTCTTTTGCTTTCTGAGTTTGTATCTTTCTCTTCTATCCTCTCCTCTACTTGCTTTGTATTGGCTTGTGTATTTTTGTATATTGAGGCAGAGTTGATGAAGTTTGTGGACAGTAGGTTTTTGTATATTTCTTGGATGATGTATTTGATAACTGGTTTCACAAAGTTATGTGGTTGGGCAGGGTGTTCTGAGTTTGTATACTTCTCTTTTCTCCCCCCTGAATTGCCTGCTGAACTGAGCTTTGTATCTTTTTTCTCTTCTATCTATGCTGAACTGAGTTGTGTTTTCATGACTTATGGCTTGGGTTTGAGATGTGTTATGTTTTCTTGAAACTCAGAGGCTTGTGTTTGTATCTATTTCCTTCTATCTCTCCTCACCTCTTTTGTATTGGCTTGTGTATTTTCTGTTTGTCTTAACCTCTCTTCACTTCTGAACTGTCTTTTTTTATTATCTCTCAGACCTGAACTATGCTTCTATTATCTCTCTTTTTCTCACTCATAGTACAGTTTAGAATTTTATAATGTTATTATTCTGTACTATGGTTCTGAAGGGGCCCTCCTTGGGAAATGATGATTTTAGATTTCTTGCATAACACATTACTGCATCTTTATCTCCAGCTTTGACAGTTTGTGTGCTGACTTTTCCTTGATATCTTGGCAAAAATCCCTTTTTGACAGCTTGGGTACTTGTGACAGCAAATGTACTTTTGAAATCTTTGATATCTTTGGCATTTTGACAGTAACTTGCCTTTTGCTTTGGATAGAAAGTTGAGATTGGATTTTTTTCAGTTTAGTTGGAAGTTTGCAGTTTGAATTTTTAGAAATTATGCATTTGACATTTGCATCTCATGAACAAAAAATCTTCCCTCTCTGTGAACCGGGAGAAATCCCGTGATTTGCAGAGAGGGTCAACTGATCCCAGTCAGTGGCCCCTAATGATGAGCAATATTAACTGTCTTTTTTGATTTAACTGCTTTCTGACTTTTTTCTTCTCTTTTTGCAGATAAAAAGTGGAGCACCGGAGCGGAGTGAAGAATGAAGAATTATTAGAAAATAGGATAGTTTTTATTTTATGTAATATTTTAAATCAATGTATATTATTGTTCATAATTTTAAATTATAAACAACAATTTGTACAAATGATTCAAATATCAATAAAAGTCTAAATTATCCAATTAATTCTAATCTTCTTTATTGTTTATTTATTTATTTAAAATTCTTTGAATTAAAACAATTGAAAAATAAATTTCAATCATTCAATTTTAGAATAATAAATAACTTAAATAAAAACAACATTGATCAATTAAACCTGTCTTCTTCAAAATCCAAAGCAAAGCAGCAGTTAACCCAAATGGACTGATCAAACGCATAAACACTGTGAATCCAATACTGCACATATCTTTTGACTGATGAATTCAAACCAATTGCCTCCTCTTACTGATTAAATTATGAACAATGCAAATTCAACCCGAATCTCAAAATAAACCGCAAAGTATTGTGGAATTTCAACCTTTCTGAGAATATGCCCGTAAAACCCTAATTCCTGATTAAATGCCAAATCACGCTCGCTTGATCAAAATTGAACCAAAAATCAACCAAACCCTAAGCCCACTGTATGAAACAATTCAGAGCTCTGAAAATCAGTAAAAACCCTAATTTTGCTTGACTGTCAAGAAAAGTCCGTTTGTCCGATTCTTGAGCCAGTTTGAAAAGTCAGGAAATGTTTGAAGCTGATATTTATTGGGGAAAAATGCAAGGGCAAATTTTGGGGTACAACACCAGGTCACTAGCATCACCAACCAACACCTGTGCCACTGAGCCATGTCAACGCGTTTTATAAATAAATAACTAACAATCATTATAAGGATAAAACAAAGGGTTAGTGGATTAAAGCGCGAAAGTTCAAACCGGCCTATCATGTTTTGACAACACATCATCTTCTTCGCGTATTTTGTTTTTTTCTGAAACAAGAATATAAGGCAACGGTTTTGGACGCGTTTTCTTAGGCCAGCTATGGGAAAATAGCGATTAGGCTATCCTTGAACATAAATTAGGCGCGAGGGTCCTTTCTTCTTCGTCTGAACGTGCTGAATCTAATGGTGGTGGTTTGGAGTCTCAATTTTTCCTCGTTTGAAAATCCCCAATTCCAACCTCTGAAAACCCTAAAACTCAAACATGGCATAATCGTATATAGCGCACAAAAATGCAATTGAATATGTTGGTTAGCATCAGAATATCATAATGAACATGAATCAATGAATAAAAATGCAAAGGATGCGTGAATCATGATGCACGATCGTGGAATTTTCTTGATGCAGTTTCGGTTCAATATACCAGTTCTTGGAGTTTTGATGAGTGTTATGGATTAGAACACGTTCAGGAACCTTCAAGGAAGCTAATGGAATGGTTTTTATGCCTTGAATCGACCTCTAACAATGATTTCAGAATTGCTTTTTTTAGAGAAAAATTCAAGTTTGATTCTTATGTTTCTGAGCAGCTGCGCCTCTCCTTTGATTAGGTTTTGGTTTATGCTTATGTAGTGAATGTATTAGGTTAACAAAATTCAATCAAATCTCTTGTAATCATGGTTTTTGAAAATTTGATTTGTTAAGATCTTTTTCATATCTTTTCCATGTATTCTTGTGCCAATTATGATCAATTTGCTCCAAATCTTTCCTTATTGACTTAGGCACGAAATCTTGAGGCTGAAATATGTACAAAAAGATTTGAAAACTTAGGTTAGTATTTTTCCTATATTTAATTTGATTTAAATGAATTAATATAAATAAAAATTCAAATAAATAAATAAAAAATGAGAAAATACTTCCCTTTGGGCCAAGTGGTCGTGCATGTGTCATGGATGATGAATCATGGAAGAAAAATGGGCCCATTAGCAATTTTAGGTTATTTGAATCAATGTTGACTTTTCAAAATATCCAAAACTTTCCCAACTTCCACAAGGCATAACTTGCTCAATTTTTAAGCTTTTCTCATGTTCTTGGACATTTTGGAAAGGTCTTTGAGTCCTCTAACCAATGCCTTTGGTCCCATGTCATTTTGATTTACCAATCGCAAGTTATGGCCTTTGACTTAAAGTCCCTTTTTGTTGACTTTTGAAAATGACCTATAATGTTGAAGTTGATAACTTTTTGTGAGAGCATTTCTTGGACTTGAAGTATGAAGATGAGTTGTAGGAAATGTCTTTCTCTTCAAAATGAGCTTTGGATGGAATTTTTCTGATAATCCATGTGAAAGTTATGCCCTGGTCAATTTCAGTTGACTTTTTCAGCTGTCCAAATAAGGAAACTTTTGCATCTTGATGGTTTCTGAGCCAAATTTTGAGAATCATAATCAAGCATTGATCAAATGATGTTTGTGGCTTCAAAATGATATGTTGACCAAAAATTTGAACTTTTGACTGTCAAATGACCATTTTGCCCCTACAGTTGACTGTAGTGCAATTAGGGTTTTGACTGTGCAATTTTGAGCTGAATGCCTTGAAACTTGATATGAGGATACTTGACCATATTTGTAGGCATGTGAGACTTGATTGGGCCTTTGAAAACTTCCTTTTCTTGATCAGACTCAAAACCCTAATCTTGACTGTATAGGAGACCTTTGCACTGTGCAACCCTTGGGGAATTTTGAAGCATGTCTTGGCAATTTCTTGGAGAATATGGGAGGGCAAATTTTGGGGTACAACAGTTGCCCCTGTTCAATCTTCTTAGACCTGAGGATGCAGATTGGCTGACGTGCCTTTCGTAATCCGAGGGTAGAAGATGATTAGACACTAGAGTGCCCAGAAATTTGCGCTCACATAGTAGCAGTGATGATGGAATGGGCTTATAGATGTCATTTAGAGGTTGATGAATAGGATGATGGGCTTATAGACGCCATCTGGATGTTGATCGCGTAGGAGATTCCTTAGCGAGAACCTGCATACCTGCAAAATAGAAAATGAGTACCTGACACGTTGCAGGAGCTGATTTTTTAAATGCTTGGTACAGATGTGTCCTGACTGGTTACAGGAGCTGAGTCTTCAGATGCTTCAAACGGCGATGAATGAACCAGGGATGGTTACTGCCTTAGCATGAATGGTAAGAGAACCTTGGGCGACTTTAACTTCAACAACGCTCGTTGAGAAAATCTTGGGTGTCTTCTACTGGGATAAGAATCAGGGAGATCTTAGGGTCGATCTGACTGAACCAGAGAAGGCCTTTGACTGGATAAGCATCAGAAAAATCTTAGGGTCGATTTAACTGAACCGGACAAGGTCTTGAAATATCTTCAACTGGATAAGCATCAGGGAGATCTTAGGGTCGATCTGACTGAACCAGAGAAGGCCTTTGACTGGATAAGCATCAGGAAAATCTTAGGGTCGATTTAACTGAACCGGACAAGGTCTTGGAATATCTTCAACTGGATAAGCATCAGGGAGATCTTAGGGTCGATCTGACTGAACCAGAGAAGGCCTTTGACTGGATAAGCATCAGGAAAATCTTAGGGTCGATTTAACTGAACCAGGCTAGGTCTTGGAATATCTTCAACTGGATAAGCATCAGGGAGATCTTAGGGTCGATCTGACTAAACCAGAGAAGGCCTTTGACTGGATAAGCATCAGGAAAATCTTAGGGTCGATTTAACTGAACCGGTCTAGGTCTTGAAATATCTTCAACTGGATAAGCATCAGGGAGATCTTAGGGTCGATCTGACTGAACCAGAGAAGGCCTTTGACTGGATAAGCATCAGGAAAATCTTAGGGTCGATTTAACTGAACCGGACAAGGTTTTGGAATATCTTCAACTGGATAAGCATCAGGGAGATCTTAGGGTCGATCTGACTGAACCAGAGAAGGCCTTTGACTGGATAAGCATCAGGAAAATCTTAGGGTCGATTTAACTGAACCGGTCTAGGTCTTGAAATGTGATTGAGAATTTAAACTGCATCTTTCCTGAAAGGTAAAAGTCAGTCATATGCAATGCATGATATGGATCAAGCAATGATGTTCTCAACATAAATGAGATTCGTATGATATGATGCGTCTATGCATGCTATAATGATGTATGTGATGTCTTATGTATGCTTCTGTCTAGGAAGGTAAATCTTTGACGGGTGCCGGGAAGTCGTATCCTGGGCTGATGTTGAAGAATAAATTTCGCTTCCACTGGGGATGATAACTGCAAGAATACCGGTAGGAGAAGATGACTCCGTTGCGGAATAAACTTGGCAAATGGAGGATTCTGCGGGGAGAAAAGATACTTTAGCGACCATGCTGGGAAGCAATACTCTGTGGGAAGAGGGATGCCTTGCTGAGTGTTGATAATAGTTTGCTGGGGATACTTGTTGTATTGGGAGTATTGATAGACTTCGTTGGGGTAAGAAGGCTTCGTTGACGACGCTCTTTCTGTGGCTTTTGGCTGAGGATAACCCAGTTATATCCTGTTGAGGAAATAACTCTTTAAATCAAGCCGGACGACGTGTTCGTGCGCTGCGAGGATAAGCTTCCAGAACTTACTGGGGATATGCTTATTGCTTGGGGATATGAATTCCATCTTTCCTGGGGAAACTGGATTGGACTCTCCTGGGGAAGTTTTGATATGTTGGGGAAGTGATTCCTTTGAATGTTGGTATACCGCCGGGGAACAATCTTTAGGCCAAGACTGCCGGGGATGCTTGTTAAGAATATATGCTGCCGGGGAATGTTGGGATCTGCTGGCGGATACCCAACTTCCTTGAGATTTATCAACTCTGCTTGGAGAAGAATGCACTGTTTTGCTGAACCACTCTCTGGGGAATTAAGATGTACTGGTCATATTCTTTAGCCGAACCTACCTTGGTACCTTGGAGGATAGAACAATTAGACTGCTCAGACAACTCTTTTATTGCCCCTGTTTCTAGTGTCACCTGTAATTAATCTTTTTGTTTCGTATGCAAATATTTATGAGTTAGCAAATTATTGTCAATGCATATATCACAAATTGAACCTTGGACGTTCTTCGCAAAACAAAACAGAAAAAGAAAAACACTTGGCACGTTTAACTGAAAATATATTTGTATTGATTTTTGAATGGCCTGTGAATGGGCGTTTTGTATACAAGAGGCTGACGTCCTAGTAAGAGGAACGTCGCCGAACAAGAGAGTTTATACAAATTTTGTACAAAATAAAACAGCTGTGTGAAATGAATGATCCCACTGGGTTTCAACTCTTCTATTGCCTTTATAACTCCGAGCGTCTCATCACTTGATGACCTTGGTTGAAGGTGAAGCTGACTGATCGATGCCGTCTGAACTTGATGTAGATACCGGATTCTGGATGCAAAGTGATCCAATGAGACATAGTATTACGCTTTATCCCTAATTTTTGCCTGGACCGCCCTTTCGGGTTTTCGGTCCACCGGGATACCCATTTTTGCCCAAGCCGCCTTTTCAGGTTTTCGACTTGCCGGGTGTACAGATTTTTTTCATTTTCATCCCTTCATTTTGCCCGAACCCTTTTGGTTCGACGGGAAGCCCTAACTTTTGCCTAGGCATGTCAGCCTAGCGGGTCTTTTTTATGCGTAGTATCTTTTTACTATGTCTGCATTGGCGGGGTGAGGAAGGTCGTCACCATCCATGTTGGTCAATATCATTGCTCCTCCTGAGAACACATGTTTAACCACAAATGGCCCTTCGTACGTAGGGGTCCATTTGCCCCTTGGATCACTCTGAGGAAGGATGATTCTCTTGATTACCAGATCCCCAACTTGATATTCCTGTGGTCTGACTTTTTTGTTAAATGCCCTGATCATCCGTTTCTGATACGTCTGACCATGGCAGATAGCAGCAAGTCTCTTTTCATCAATGAGGTTGAGTTGATCAAGTCGTGTCTGGATCCAATCATCTTCGTTCAGATTTGCATCCTTCATTATCTGGAGAGAGGGAATCTGCACTTCGATCGGCAAGACTGCCTCCATGCCATAAACCAGAGAGAAAGGAGTTGCCCTGATTGACGTCCTAGCTAAGGTTCGGTACCCATGTAGAGCGAACGGTAACATCTCGTGCCAATCTTTGTAAGTCACCGTCATCTTCTGCACGATTTTCTTGATGTTCTTATTTGCTGCTTCTACAGCCCCATTCATCTTCGGTCTGTAAGGAGAAGAATTGTGGTGCTGTATTTTGAACTGTTCGCAGAGCTCAGCGATCATCTTGTTGTTCAGATTGGTACCGTTGTCTGTAATAATCCGCTCAGGGACGCCGTACCGACAGATCAGGTTGTGCCGGATGAACCGTGCCACAACAGTCTTGGTTACCGTAGCATAGGATGCTGCCTCAACCCACTTCGTAAAATAATCAATCGCCACTAGGATGAAGCGATGTCCATTGGATGCCGTAGGTTTAATCTCGCCGATCATGTCTATGCCCCATATTGCAAACGGCCAAGGCGCAGTCAGAACATTCAGGGGAACCGGAGGAACATGCACCTTATCTGCATAGATCTGGCACTTGTGGCATGTCCTGGAGTGTTGGTAACAGTCAGCTTCCATTGTAGACCAGTAGTATCCTGCCCGTAGGATTTTCTTAGCCATAGTATGTCCACTGGAATGCGTACCAAAGGTCCCTTCATGTAGCTCTTCCATGATTCTTTCCGCTTCAATCTTATCCACACAACGCAGTAAGGTTGAATCATGGTTTCGCTTGTACAAGATTTCGTTGCTAAGGAAGAACTTGGCTGCAAACCTCCTCAGGAATTTCTTATCATTGACAGAGGCACCTTCAGGGTATTCCTGAGCTTCCAGATATCTCTTCACTTCGTGGTACCAAGGCTTCTCAGTCACCAATTCAGTTTCGAGATCACAACAGTATGCCGGTTCGTCCAGTTTCCAGATGATGATCCGGGGAGCCTCATTATCCCATTTGACCTTGAACATTGAAGACATTGTAGCTAACGCGTCCGCTAACTGATTCTCTTCTCTTGGAAAGTGTTCAAAGGTTATTTCTGTGAAGTGGGGAATCAGGGCCAACACACATTCTCTGTAAGGAATCAGGTTTGGATGTTTCGTATCCCACTCTCCTTTGATCTGATTGATCACAAGAGCGGAATCTCCGAAGACACTCAGAAACTTGATCCTTAGGTCGATTGCAGCTTGAAGACCCATGATGCACGCCTCATACTCCGCCATGTTGTTGGTACAGTTGAAACATAGCCGGGCCGTGAGTGGAGTATGAGTACCTTGTGGAGATATGATTATGGCGCTGATACCATTTCCCAAAGCATTGGAGGCTCCGTCAAAGTGCATAGACCATCGGGATCCTAGTTCAGGTCCTTCATTCGGTCCAGGTACTTCACAATCAGTTACTATCATGATGCTTTCATCCGGAAACTCAAAGTTCATTGATTGATAGTCATCTACAGCTTGATGTGCCAGGTGGTCTGCCAATACACTTCCCTTGATGGCTTTCTGGGTTGTGTACTGAATGTCGTATTCCGTCAAGATCATTTGCCATCTTGCAATCCTCCAGATAGAGCAGGCTTTTCGAATATGTACTTTATAGGATCCATCTTTGAGATCAACAAGGTAGTGTGAGTCAGCATATACTGTCTCAGCCGGCGAGCAGCCCATACCAAAGCGCAGCAAGTTTTCTCAAGCAGTGAGTATCGGGTCTCACAGTCGGTAAACTTTTTGCTAAGGTAATAAATGGCATGCTCTTTTCGGCCAGACTCGTCATGCTGCCCCAGCACACACCCCATTGAATTGTCAAGCACTGTCAGGTATAGTATCAGAGGTCTCCCTTCAACCGGTGGCATAAGAATAGGTGTTTCTTGGAGATACTCTTTGATTTTGTCGAAAGCAGCCTGACATTCATCGTTCCAACGTACTACCTGATCTTTCTTCAGCAGCTTGAAGATTGGCTTACAAGTAGCAGTCAGATGTGAGATGAATCGAGCGATGTAATTCAAGCGTCCTAAAAAGCCTCTGACTTCCTTCTCTGTCTTAGGAACTGGCATCTCTTGAATAGCTTTGACCTTAGCAGGGTCTACTTGAATACCTTTATCACTGACCATGAAGCCTAGCAACTTTCCGGATCTTACCCCGAAGGTGCACTTGTTCGGGTTCAATCTCAACTTGTATAGTTTCAACCGGTCAAACAACTTCTGCAGATGATCTAAGTGTTCTTCCTCAGTCTGGGACCTCGCGATCATGTCGTCAACATACACCTCTATCTCATGATGGATCATGTCATGAAATAAAGCAACCATGGCATGTTGGTAGGTTGCCCCAGCGTTCTTTAATCCAAATGGCATGACCTTGTAACAGAAGGTGCCCCACTGAGTAACAAATGTAGTTTTTTCCATGTCTTCAGGTGCCATCTTAATCTGATTGTAACCTGAAAAGCCATCCATGAAAGAGAACACTTTGTGCTGAGCTGTATTATCAACAAGGACATCAATGTGAGGTAAGGGGAAGTCATCCTTGGGGCTGGCCCTGTTCAGATCCCTGTAGTCAACACACATTCTGACCTTACCGTCCTTCTTAGGTACCGGCACCACATTAGCAACCCACTGAGGGTAAGAAGTCACTGCAAGGAACCCAGCATCAAACTGTTTCATGACCTCGGCTTTAATCTTCTCAGACATCTCTGGACGCATCCGACGGACCTTTTGCTTAACTGGAGGGCAGTCTTCCTTAGTTGGCAAGTGATGGACCACAATATCGGTATCCAACCCTGGCATGTCTTCGTAGGACCAGGCAAATATCTCCATATAGTCATGTAACATCTTGGTTAACCGTTGCTTCACGCTGAGCTCTAGGTTGGCACCAATCTTTACCTCTTTTCTGTCTGCCTCAGTACCCAAGTTTATTGTTTCCACTGACTCTTCATGGGGTTGAATTGCCCTCTCTTCCTGAAGCAACAGTCTTGCAAGCTCGTCGGGCACTTCGCAATCATCTTCACCTTCGTCTTCGGCTAAGTTGATCGGATTTTCGAAGTCATAATTGGCAGTAGCAGAGTTGTTATCAGTGAGATCCAGAGTGGATTGAAACCTGTATGAGTGAGTGTGTGTGTAAATACAGCTGTTTTGAAAATTACGTAAAGGAAAAAGAAAGACAGAAAAGGAGCACAATATTTGCAATGCGAAAAATACGTCCAAGATTTTCATTCATGATATATGAAATGACAGTTTGTATGCCCTCACAAATAGAACCACAGTGCCTCGGGTAAGACACCGGGCCATAGAGTTTATTATTGTTTATTACAAAACCAAAAACATAGGAATTCATTACTTAGTAACAAGAGAAACAGATAAGTTGTCCTTTGCACCCCAATTGTTAGATCCATTGTCGGTTGCCGGGTAGATCCAACTATCAAACTCAGCATCATCCACTTCGTCCTCGTCTCCAATAGCATTCACTCCATGAGCAGGTAGGGGAGCTGTCACTACATTAGGCTTGTCAGATGCCTCAAACTGTACCTCCTTGGCGTCAATAAGGTCCTGCAGCTTATTCTTTAACGCCCAACAGTCATCAGTAGAATGCCCCGGGCTATCTGAATGGTAGGCACAACGAGCATTCGGGTTATACTTGGGGGATGCAGTATTTGGAAACTTCGGCGCCTCCCTGACAGTCACTAAATTGGTTGAGAGTAACTGTGGTAGGATCTGCGACAAAGTCATGTTTAAGCGGGTGAATTCTCTCCGGGGTCTTTCAACCTTCTGAGGATTGTTTGGCCGGGGGGCGGCAGCAGGCTTAGCAATCATTACCGCACTGACAGATTGGCGGTGCTCATATCTCTCTGATTTCCTGGAACCATATACGGCACTAGACTCCTTCTTGAATGGTTTCTTCTCGGAACTAGATGATGCACCCTTCGGAATTTTTCCAGATTTTAACCCAGCTTCAATCCTCTCTCCAGTCAAGATTAGATCAGTGAACCCTGCAGAAGAATTCCCAATGAGATGGTTGAAAAACGGCCCAGATAGGGTCCCCAAGAACATGTCTACCAACTCTCGATCAGTCAACGAAGGCTGCACCCTGCCAGCCAGGTCTCTCCACTTCTGAGCATACTCCTTAAAACCTTCGCTTGCACCTAACGACATACCCTGGAGTTGGGTACGTGTGGGGGCAAGGTCGGCATTATATTGATACTGCTTGTAGAAAGCAGTAGCCAACTCCTCCCAGTTACGAACCTTGGTCCCATCCAGCTGATAGAACCATTCGAGATGAGTCCCTGAAAGACTCTCCTGGAAGAAGTGGATCCATAAATTCTTATCCGCAGAGTACGGCTGAATTTTCCGAACATAGGACCTTAAATGCAGCTTGGGACAAGACGCCCCGTCATACTTAGAGAAGGAGGGTGCTTTGAACTTGTGGGGGATGATCACACCAGTTGACAAACCCAGATCTCCGAAATCCAGCCCAGGTACCTGTTGAACCTCCATAGCCTTCAATCTGTCCTCCAATTGCTTATATCTGTCGTCTGCAGGAGGGTACTGTTCTTCATCAAAATCTGTCTCGTTGTCGGAGACTACCGGACTAGGAACCCTTGCTTCTGCCTGAGGAGAATTCTTGTCAACAGAAGAACCAGCCTCTTCCTGTTGCAGAGTATTGTTAAACCTTCGGCCCGAGTTGAACAGAACAGTTCTTCTTTTCTTCTTCTTCTCCTTCTTCAGGAGCATAACCTTCAGTTCTTCTTGGCCTTGAGCCAGACCCTTGATTAATTCTTGAAACTGCGCATTCTGCGCCTGAAGAGCCTTGATTGATGTCTCAGTTGATGCAGAGTCAGAATTCATGATGCTGAAATAAACAGCGAAGAACTGTAAGCAACCTGAAAAGAGGAAAAACCTGCTATGCACATGATGTATGAAATGCGTATGCAATGCATTCAAGGGTTCGAAAGTTCAAATTTGTTATAGACAAAAAAGGAACACACGTTATCATTAAGGAAATCATTGTTTAATACATCAAGGCCTCATGGGCAAAAGTACAAAAATCAAATCAATCCCAAAATACACTGCGCATCCTCTTCGGAGCTATGTAGGTGTTGAGATTCCTCTCCTCATGCAACAGACGGGTGAGCTCCAAGACCTTCTTTTCACTGGCATGTAGGCTGGTCTCAAGAGAATTCCGTTCTTCCTTAAGCTGGATCCAGCTCTTCTGCATCTCTTCCCAGGATGTGGGCATATCAGGGTACTGAATAGTGTAGGACACTTCCCCTTCCAAGACTGGTTCTTTGATCACTGGGAGCATATGAGGATAAGGCATTACTAATTTCTGGGAGCGGGCTCGTACCCACTTGAGATAAGGTTCCAACGGGATGGAATTCCTGTGCCCCAGTGTCTTGCTGTCTATCCTACTGGGCATCCTCCAAGCTCTGATAAATCTCTGGCGAAGTCCTTGAGTATCGTTGTCGAAGTCAAAAACTATGTCAGGAATTAACATGTCATGAGGACCATCTCTCCGAGCATAGCCAAACTGTCTCCAAGCCAAGCATGGGCTATAAGTAATACCTCCTCTGATTCCAAGTAAAGGAACATTAGGGTACTCCCCGCAACGATCAATGATAGTGACATCTTCTCTGGACCTAGGACACCAATGTATATCTGCATGTGTAAGGGTCATCAACTGTTGTGACCATCTCAAACCCCGCTCATTCTTCAGGACTGATTGTGGAAGGTGCGAAATAAACCACCTTCCCAGGAGAGGAGTGCAACACATAAGGACACCTCTTTTTCTCATGGTTCGAGTGTAACATGAGTGAAGGATGTCCCCCAGCAATGTAGGTATGGGATTCCTGGACATAAAGATCTGAACAGCACTGATATCAATAAGCTGATCTGGGTTAGGGAACAACACCAAACCATAGACAAGAAGGGCCACCACTTCTTCAAAAGCTTGCAAGTCAAGGGAGTTCCAACATTCATGGGCCTTCTCAAACAGAAATTTGGCTAAGAAACCTTTGATACCACTTCTAACTTCCCAATGTCCCTTGAGGTCAGATGACTGTAGGTGCAAGGCTTTAGCAATCTCTTCAAGCTTAGGTTCCTTTTCTGTACCGTTGAAGGGTAGCTGATCAAGGATAGGGATCTTCAGGAGCCGGGAGAACTCCTCCAATGTAGGTACCAACTGATAGTCCAAGAAGGTGAAACAGTGATGCAGAGGGTCAAAGAATTGGAACAGGACCTTCATCATATCTTCCTCAATGTTGGTGTTGACCAAGCTGATGAGGCTTCCATGCCTTTCACTGAATGAAGAGTTCTCGGGAATCCTGGATATAAGCTCCTTAAGCTGAGGAGGGATCCTTACAAGACTGATTTGAATTGTCTTTCTACGAACAGTTTCCATGTCCTACAAAACAAGAACAAAGATGAAAATTCGAACCCCTGAAATGGTTAGTCAATGCATATGATGCTGGATGATGTCATGATGCTATGATTAAACACACCACAGATATTTACAAAGACAAACATGTAAGGCACACAAGGCACACCAGACAAGCCCTTAAGGTTTAAGGCCAGCATGGGGTCTGGGTAGTACCCTCTTGAAGTTGGTGGGTTCAACCTGTCCTAATCAAAGTAACCGGGTTCTAAGGTTCCCAATATCACGGGATTGCTTTCATTGTTCATCGTTTCGATTTAGCCACTGAACTGGCGACCGAAATATTCCAGGAAAGCAACCCTCAATTGAGTGTAGTATCGAGTATCAACCAACCTCGGACTGCACCAAAGTCAGTTATCTCACTACCCTAAAGAGGCCAAGATGGTTCAATTAAGGTTCCTAAGGTCTGTTGATGCTTCACGACACCACGCGGAGGCCCCGTACTCTCCTTGACTGAACTCAAGGGTTACCGGTACACACCAAAGTGCCACATCAACGTAGCAGACTGCTTCAACCATGTCGGTATACCCCGCACAGTTCCCTCACAGCCTTGTTGCTACTTTCTAAGAAGGTATCCCCAGATCCGGGTTAGGATCTATAGAACTCCCAAGCAACCCACAATTTAAAGCAAACAAGGAAAGCAATTGAAAACACAGTTATGAACTAACCCTAAGGTACACCTCACTTTAAGTTTATATCCCCAGCAGAGTCGCCAGTTCTATGATCGGTGGATCTGGAACTGACTGTTTAACGCTGGTTCGCGAAATGTCGCGGAATCAAGAGTCTCCACCGTCTTTTATTTTCTCCAAATGGAAAGGACAAAAGCACAGAAAAATTCCTTATAGAGATTGCTCTCGGTTCGGGAGGTAGGTTATAGAAAGGGAAGGTGTTAGCACCCTTTCTATCCATGGTTATCCATGGGCTCTTAGATACTTGTTCATTTGTGTTTTCAAAAATGGTTTGTTTGCTTTTCAACTGTGGGTTTTAAAAAGTTTCTTTGAAAATTCCAGTTCGACTCTTGTATCGGTCCTCAAGAGTGTTTGAAAAATTGCTTTCGAAAGCTTTTTGAAAATGTGTCGGTGTGAAAAGTATTTTTGAATTTTGTTTTGAAATTAGAGCAAGTATTTAGAGTCATCTACCTACCCTAAGGAATTCGTCTGTGTAAATGTCCGTTAAAGTAGTGCCATCCCACCATTGAGAGGTAGGTAGCACCACCGTTGGAGGTGTTCGGGTCAATTCGAGGTTCGGGACATGGTGATCACCAGAGCAATGGGAAGACACCTTAGAAGCTACCCTCATGCCAGGTTCCCGGATCATGAGGACTTACTAAGACATCCTCTACTCGACGATCACCTTTCGAGGCAAGGCAACAGTGAGGCGTACCCTAGGGGTGGTGTGTGCGATTTGTGTGTCGTTTTCATTTGCATTTATCTTGTCATGTCGTTGGTGTTCTACGTTTGCTTTTATTTTGTCCATACATTCTTTCATGCCATTTATTTAACAGTTAAAATATTTGCGGGAAAGTAAAGATCTAAAGCTATTACAAAAGGCGCGGGTCCACATCGCCAAAATTAAACCAGGACCCGATTTGACAGAAAATAAAGAAATTAAAAGAATCAACAGTGCAAGAAGTAATTACAAGGCTTCGAGAGAGGTACATAATTATTTAAGCGAAATAAAATAAATACGCGAAATTAAACAATTAAGTCGAAAGGAGGGCGTTGGACCCTTTTGCAAAAATTAAAATTAATGAGGAATTAAAATTAAAATTAAAAGAAAGCAAGAATTTGTTTTTTTGGTATTTTTATGTTTTTTAAGATTTAATAGAAAAATTAATTAAAATAAAATACTAAACCTAATTCTAATTATTTTTAAGTTATTAAGAAAGATATTAAAGTTTTTAACCTAAATTAACCCTAAATTATTTTCATGCAAAGTTAATTATAAAAATAAATAAAAGAAATAAATATTATTATGAAAAATAAAATAAAGGAATAAAACATTATTAAACCTAATTCTACATTTTTTAGATTTTTTATGAAAAGAATTAATATTGCAAACCCTAATTTAAACTAAATTTATTTACATATAATTTGTTTATGAAAATAATTAAAATAAAATTCTTATTATATTTTTTTATCTTTTCTGATTTTTATGAGGTTTTTGTATTTTGTAAAAAAAATAATTAATTAAATTAAAACAATAAAGAAAATAAAATAACAATTGAAAATAAAATATAAAGAAAATGTAGAAAATTGCAAACCAGGGGGGTTCAGGCCCCAATATGGAGGTATGGATCCAGTAATTTGGCCCAACAAGCTTCAGGTCCATTGACTTTTTTTGAGCAGCGTGTTAGCACTTTGACTAGGGCTTAGCGTGTTCATCAATCTTGAGCCTTTGATTTGAATCCGTGGGACGCGTGGATAGCTGGATCTTGAGGTGTATGGTGCGTCTGCAGTCTGGAAATTGCATATGAACATTTATGGCAAAATAATAGGAGAAATTATACAGACCTGGGGTTCGAACCCAGGTCACTAGCATCACCAACCAACACATGTGCCACTGAGCCATGTCAACGCGTTTTATAAATAAATAACTAACAATCATTATAAGGATAAAACAAAGGGTTAGTGGATTAAAGCGCGAAAGTTCAAACCGGCCTATCATGTTTTGACAACACATCATCTTCTTCGCGTATTTTGTTTTTTTTCTGAAACAAGAATATAAGGCAACGGTTTTGGACGCGTTTTCTTAGGCCAGCTATGGGAAAATAGCGATTAGGCTATCCTTGAACATAAATTAGGCGCGAGGGTCCTTTCTTCTTCGTCTGAACGTGCTGAATCTAATGGTGGTGGTTTGGAGTCTCAATTTTTCCTCGTTTGAAAATCCCCAATTCCAACCTCTGAAAACCCTAAAACTCAAACATGGCATAATCGTATATAGCGCACAAAAATGCAATTGAATATGTTGGTTAGCATCAGAATATCATAATGAACATGAATCAATGAATAAAAAATGCAAAGGATGCGTGAATCATGATGCACGATCGTGGAATTTTCTTGATGCAGTTTCGGTTCAATATACCAGTTCTTGGAGTTTTGATGAGTGTTATGGATTAGAACACGTTCAGGAACCTTCAAGGAAGCTAATGGAATGGTTTTTATGCCTTGAATCGACCTCTAACAATGATTTCAGAATTGCTTTTTTTAGAGAAAAATTCAAGTTTGATTCTTATGTTTCTGAGCAGCTGCGCCTCTCCTTTGATTAGGTTTTGGTTTATGCTTATGTAGTGAATGTATTAGGTTAACAAAATTCAATCAAATCTCTTGTAATCATGGTTTTTGAAAATTTGATTTGTTAAGATCTTTTTCATATCTTTTCCATGTATTCTTGTGCCAATTATGATCAATTTGCTCCAAATCTTTCCTTATTGACTTAGGCACGAAATCTTGAGGCTGAAATATGTACAAAAAGATTTGAAAACTTAGGTTAGTATTTTTCCTATATTTAATTTGATTTAAATGAATTAATATAAATAAAAATTCAAATAAATAAATAAAAAATGAGAAAATACTTCCCTTTGGGCCAAGTGGTCGAGCATGTGTCATGGATGATGAATCATGGAAGAAAAATGGGCCCATTAGCAATTTTAGGTTATTTGAATCAATGTTGACTTTTCAAAATATCCAAAAATTTCCCAACTTCCACAAGGCATAACTTGCTCAATTGTTAAGCTTTTCTCATGTTCTTGGACATTTTGGAAAGGTCTTTGAGTCCTCTAACCAATGCCTTTGGTCCCATGTCATTTTGATTTACCAATCTTAAGTTATGGCCTTTGACTTAAAGTCCCTTTTTGTTGACTTTTGAAAATGACCTATAATGTTGAAGTTGATAACTTTTTGTGAGAGCATTTCTTGGACTTGAAGTATGAAGATGAGTTGTAGGAAATGTCTTTCTCTTCAAAATGAGCTTTGGATGGAATTTTTCTGATAATCCATGTGAAAGTTATGCCCTGGTCAATTTCAGTTGACTTTTTCAGCTGTCCAAATAAGGAAACTTTTGCATCTTGATGGTTTCTGAGCCAAATTTTGAGAATCATGATCAAGCATTGATCAAATGATGTTTGTGGCTTCAAAATGATATGTTGACCAAAAATTTGAACTTTTGACTGTCAAATGACCATTTTGCCCCTACAGTTGACTGTAGTGCAATTAGGGTTTTGACTGTGCAATTTTGAGCCGAATGCCTTGAAACTTGATATGAGGATACTTGACCATATTTGTAGGCATGTGAGACTTGATTTGGCCTTTGAAAACTTCCTTTTCTTGATCAGACTCAAAACCCTAATCTTGACTGTATAGGAGACTTTTGCACTGTGCAACCCTTGGGGAATTTTGAAGCATGTCTTGGCAATTTCTTGGAGAATATGGGAGGGCAAATTTTGGGGTACAACAGACTCCTTGCAAGGTTAATAGTTGAAATATTATCAATTAAGAGTGTAACACCTTTTTTCTCATTGTTGTCCAGCTCCCTTAGCAGATTCTTCAGCCACACAGCCTGACACGCACACATCAACGCAGCAATTTACTCGGTCTTACAAGAAGAGAGTGCCACGGCAGGTTCCTTTTTAGAGCACAAAGAGATTGGAGCTCTGCCAAACATAAAGACATAACCAGCCGTAGACTTTCGATCAACTTTATCTCTGCACTAATTATAATATGTGTAATCGAGTAACTCGTTGTTGCTGCCCATATCAGCTGCGGGAAAGAGCATTCCACAACCAAGAGTATCTTTGATGTATCTTAAGATCTTCTTAACCGCTGCCAAATGAGAATCTTTCAGTCTCTCCATGAATTTACTCGCAATACCGACACTAAACGCCAAATCTGGCCGCATATTGCACAAGTAACGTAATGATCTAATCAACCTTCTATATTGAGTTAGATCCATATCTTGCTCATCCTCACTTTTAGACAGTTGCAACATTGCTTCATCCGGTGTTATGGCCATATTACAATGCTCCAAGCTCTAGGTGCGTGTTTCAAACTATAGAGAGGCTTCTTCAATTTGTAGACTCTTCCCACTTGATTCTTCACCATAAAATCAGGGGGCTGCTCTACATAGACTTTCTCCTCAAGTGGACCATTCAAAAATGCGGATTTTACATCCATTTGATACATTGACCAATTATTGTTATTTGCAATACCAACAACCAATCGTATAGTTTCCAATCTAGCCACCGGAGAAAATACCTTATTATAGTCTATACTTTCTCTTTGCAAAAATCCCTTTGCTATTAGTCACGCCTGATGCTTGACAATTTTTCCTTTTGAATTTGCCTTCACTTTATAGACTCGTTTCACTCATATTTTATTTTTCCGTTCTGGTAAATCGACCAGCTCCCAAGTACTATTTTTCTCAATAGATTCCAGCTCCTCTTTCACACACCCACTTTGGATCGCTTAATGCCTCCTCCGTACTCACGAGCTCAGATTCGGCTGTATGCGCAATGTGTATAAGATCACCATCACTGTTGATCTTATTGTCATGGAACACTTCACGATCTCGGAGCCATTAAGGTAGAGCTCTACGTCTTGTTGGTCGTCTATTGGATTCACCATTATCAAATTCGACCGGATGCGGGGATGGTTCTGCAATCTGTTGATTTTCTGCATTTTCTGCATTTTCTAGTGGAAACCGGTTTCCAGGAACATGGGAACCGGTTTCTGCTTCGAGGAATTCAATTCCAACAGCTTTAGAATGTAAAAACCGCGAAGTAAACTGGTTACCTTCTGTTGGGAAACCTATTTTTGTTACTGAACTGTGAATTTTTCTGTTGTCAAACAATCTTAACTCGTCCACCACCACATCTCGACTGATCACAATCTTCTTGCTACTCACATCAAGAAAATTGTAGCCACCGGTAGGATGATAACCAACGAGTAACATCATCTCCCCTTTGTCATCCAACTTCTTTCGAAGTTGACCCGGAATATGTCAAAATTCTATCGAACCAAAAACTTTCAAATGACTTTGTTGCACCCCAAAATGTTCCCTTTCTTTTCTCAATACATTTCTCACAAGATCTCCAATGGCTCAAGTTTGCACAAAGTGTTGACTAGGTCAAACCACCTCCTAAACACTGATGCCTAAAATTAGGGTTTTGATTTTCAAAAGGATAATTGGACTTCTAATGCCTCAAGTGAGTTTTATGGATCATTATAGACCTCTAAGAATACTCATGTCATGTTTCAAGTCTTGAATCACAATTTTTCTTAGTCAATTGATCAGATGACTGAAAATCAACTATATTCGGTAAAGGTCAACCTACAGTTAAACTTCATGATTTATGCCCAACATCAACATTTTAAGGTCCTATTCATTATTTGATCAATTATTTATCACAATTCCTCAAGAAAAGCACTCAATTTACCAAAAGGGCAAAATGGTCAAAATTAGGGTTTTGATTTCAAATTGACTAATCACTGACTTTTTACCTAATACATGATCCAATGGAATGAAGCACAATCTCAAGGATTTAAATACAACATGTTGACCTAATATCATGGCTCAAATCATCTTTCAAAATAAATGGATTGATAGTTGAATTTTGGGTAAACAGATGAAAAGTCAACTGATACACAAAAAGTCAAACTTTGACTTTTTGATCAAGATTTGTTTTCAAAGATCACAATTTATCAAGACATTCAAAAATATGAATCTTGATCATCAAGAAATCAAGAAAGTCAAAAGTCAATTTGAAAAGTCAAACTTTTAAAGACTCAAAAATATTTTCTAAGTGTTTTTATACATGATAATTTCACTACTTCATGCCAATTTTTCACCAAGATGCAAGATGATTCAAAAGAAACTGCCAACATGAAAGTTGTAGATCTTGATGATATCTAAACTTTTTATTATAGGGATCATATCCAAAAAATTCTTAGATTTTGAATTATAAGCCCATGAAGTCATGCACTTTTTCTAAAAAACACTTAGTGAAAATTTGACCTAGTTTAAGCAGATTTTTGTCCCAACTTTTTGGCCATTTTTCACATGGCTCCAAGGTGATTTTGTCAAAATATTCAACATGAAGGTTGTAGAGGTTGTTTCAAGCTTTCAAAAATGTCCAAGATATTGAAGATATCATGCTTTATCTAGAAGTTTAGAAGAGATAAAGATGGCCTCATAAACTTGAATTAAAGGTCATTTTCTTGATGAACATTTGATCCAATCTCATAGCCATGCTGCATAATCTTACTTTGCAGGATTCTAAATTGTATTTCACTCCATAATTAATTAATTACACAACTGATATAGCCATTATCCAAGTGTTTGAGCCATTGTCCAATTGACTTTTCCAATTATGGCACAAAGGTACCATTTCCATTTTGATAAAGCATTACTTTTGCAAAGATCAACTCTCTTTGAGCTCCTATCTTATTGTCTCTGCACACACACTATGCAAAGACTAGAAGCAACATATTTAAAGTGATTCAACCACTCTACATTTCTAGTACAAAACATTGAAACTTGATTTTCTCACTTTTCTTTAAAATCAAGCAACCTAGCCATAACCTTATAACTCCGAAATTTGTTGTGCAAAACATCTCCAACCTTTTTCATATAACTATACAAGTTATTTTCATGCCATGACACGAGCTCAAGCACCCTCAAACCTCCCACAACATCTGCAATCCAGAACTTTCCATAAACTTGACATTTTGAGTTTGAAACAACTATCTCCAAATCCACTGTGCGTATTGAGTTTTAATCATCCAAACACATTCCATACCTCATATCAAAGTGATCCAGGCCCCTGTTTCTTAACTGTAACTCCATTTCCATTATCCACCATTTTCAAAACTCAAGCTTGCAACTTGACTTGAGTAGAGAGTTTCAGCCATCCTCAAAGCAAAGTAAGAGTTGGAGTACACTCAAGGAGGTCCAGGCAAGCTAACCAGGTCATCCTTGCACCTTCAAAGTTGCTCAAACTCCATACACGAATCTCACTTCAAGAAGTAAGTTTTTTGACTGTGATATCTTGATACAAGCATCTTTAGTACATACATTCTGAAGTAAAAATATAAATATCATTACCCTAAAGCTAACCATATTCTCTGTTTGTATTTTAATTACTTGTGTATAAAGAGTTTTATCTCTGACCAGTTAGGGCACATTTTTGGTACCAATAGAAATTAAACTTAACCTTTGATCTATAACTTTTAAGAGTTATATGGTTGAATTTGTGGTGAAAAAATACACAAGTTTCATGTTTACATTTTTCAATTTCATTGAGAAATGAAGGAGATACAGAATTCAAAAATGGTGTTATCATCGTTGGCGCGAGGAAGAAGATGAACATGTCTTCAGAAATGAGTTTATAATATATATATATTTATAATTGTGCATAAGTTAACGGATGTATCACCACCACAGTGGTTAAAGCGCGCGCCTTTCACTTTAGGGATCTGGGTTCGAGCCTCAGTGGTACCCTTTTGTTGTTTTTTTATATATTTTTCTGTTTCAGGATCTAGTGCAAACAAAGTAAACACGTGCGTGATGTATCCTCTCCATCCAGCCATCTGATCTTCATCAATACAGATCCAACGCTCCTGGAAGTCGTCCCTATGTTGAACCTCAAAGGGCCTACTCCATTGAATCAGGAACAGGGGCTGGGCCCCTTGACATTGGGCCTGGCATTTTTATTGTTTCATACCCCCTCCTTTACTTTTACAGTTCTAGTCCAATTTATTTTTATTTATCATTTTTATTTTTTTTTAAATCATTTTTATTTTATCAAATAAAATCATAAAATCATAAAAAATATAGACTTAGGTTTTTATTTATTAAATTAATTTTTGACATAAAAAATATTTTATTTTAATTACCACTTTATTTTATTCTGGTTAATTAATTTGCACATTAATTTAAAGCTAGGGTTTTTATCATAACTTTTACACATTAAAAATATTTTCCCTAAACAAAACTCCAAAAATAACTTTTCTTTAAAATACTTAGATTATCTTAGTTTTTATTAATTAAATTATTTATTTTAATAATAATTAATTAATTAATTATACCTTTATTTTATTTTTATTTTGTAAACAAAAATAGAATTAGGTTTAATTTCTAATTACTTTTCATTTCAAATTTCAAACATCTTTTCTCAAACAAAAACAAACAAAAACATTTCTTTTTTTTCAAAATACTTAAAAATACTATTTTTAGGGTTTCTAAATATCCCTTTCCATCTCTGCATATTTATTTACCTCTCATTATTATTTTACAATTGTGAACTTGTTGACAAAATTTGTAATAGTAATTTAGGGTTTATTGCTTTCATCCTCCATTCATAAACTTGTACCCCCATCCCCTAAAGTGTTGTAATAGCGTAGGACATTTAAATTCCACAATTTATCGCTTTCCATTATTACTAGTAATTAGGATTTGTATGGCAAGATAAAATCAATCTTAGAAAACCCTAATCTCAAAGACAAAATGCATGCAATCAAAACACTTTTCACACTTGCACCTCTAGGGTATACCCCACTTGTTGCCTTCAAATAAACAGTCATGTCTCTCGAATGTAGGATTCTTTAGCAAAGACTCTCGATTAAAAGATCATTGTCCCTCAATGACTCTTTAATGTTGCCTTCAATAAATGATCTTAGACCCTTATGAAAAATTGCTAAGGTATCCCACAATGTTGCTTTCTATGACTATACAATGACCCACACTCGTCCCTTCACATCCAATGATAAGACTTCTCACCAATCAATGGTAAAATAGAAATATCTAAAGGAGGAGGAAAAGAACTAAGACTTTTTGAGTAGGTAGAACGCTCGTAGTTGCTTGCTCACAAACTAAAACCATTTTCACACTCACACTTTCAAAACATCTTTCCAAAAACAAACATCTCTTTGAACTATTTTCAAAACCAGCACTTTGTATACATTCTTATAGAGACGAAACTTATTACAAAGTTTGCTGAAACAAAGGCGTTTTCAAAATATTTTCAAACTTACATAAAAAACAAAAACATCTACAAATCATTTCAAAGTGAGCTAGAAACTAAGAGCCCGTAGATAACTACAGATGAAAAGGGTGCTAACACCTTCCCTTTTCATAACCTACCCCCTGAACTCAAGAAAATTCTCAAAAGGTCTTTCATGTTCTTCTCACCCTTTCCTTTATTGGATAAAATAAAATTTGGTGGAGACTCTTGCTATCCGCAACAGTTACGATAAAATGCAAAACACCCAAGTCAGTTCCCCCACGGTATTACAGAACTGGAGACTCTGTTGGGGATTAAACTTAAAAGTGGGGTTACCTTAGAGATTAAATCACCTTTAAATTCTTTCATTGTTTGACTTGCTTGCTTTACATTATGGGCCTATGTTTGGGTTTCTTGTATAGATCCTTTACCCGGATCTGGGAACATTATTAGGTAAGTATCAATAGATTGTGGAGACTATATGGCATATACCGATATGGTTGATACAATAGCTACGTTAGTGTGACACATTTGTTGGTACCGGTATCTTTTGTGTTGAATCGAGGAGAATGTGGGGCCGTTGTGTGGTGTCATGAAGCACTAACTGACCGTAGAACCTTTAGTTGAAAGACTTGGCCATTAGGAAGTAGTGAGATAGCCTACTTTGGTGCAAAGCTAAAGATTGGTTGATACTCGATACTACGCTCATTGAGATCAGACTTTCAGGATATTTTGGTTGCAAGAAAAGATTGATTGTGCTAAAATAATTCCTGGTGAAGAAAGATCAATGATATCGAGATTCCATAGAACCCGGTTACTTTCTAGGATAGGTTGAACCAACTAAACTTCAAGAGGGTACTTACCTATGAAACCCATGCAAGCCTAAACTTAAGGTCCTTGTGTGCTTTGCTTTTGATTATTATTCATGACATCATAAACATCATAACATCATAAGCATTATCACTAACCATTTCAAGGATTTGGGAATTTATCTTTGTTCTGTTTTATAGGACATGGCTTCCACTCATAGAAATACCATCCGAGTCAACTTCGTGAAAGCATCTCCTCAACTTTAAGAGTTAGCATCAAGGGTACCTGGAGATTCTTCATTCACCAAGAAATATGGTTTAATTCTCAACTTGGCTACTTCAAACTTCCAAGAAGAAATGATGTGTGTGCTCTTTCAATTCTTTGATCCTACGCATCATTTCTTTACCTTTCTCGATTACCAATTAGTACCTACACTGGAAGAATTCTCTCAACTGCTAGGAGTGCCTATGCTTGATCAAATACCATTCACCTGATTAGAGGAAACTCCAAAACCTGAAGTTATTGCCAAAGCTTTGCATTTGAAGAGATCCAACATTATGGCAAATTGGAAAACAAGAAGTGGAGTTAAGGTTTTTCTAGCCAAGTTTCTGTTGGAGAAGGCTCGATTGTTTTGGGAAGATATGGATTTTCAAGATTTTGAAGACATCTTGCCTCTTCTAGTCTATGGTTTGGTTCTATTCCCCAATCCAGACCAACTCATAGATGAGAATGCTGTCAAGGTTTTTCTCTCTTATAATCCCGTGCCTACGCTACTCGGAGACATTGATCAGTGTATTTTGATGCACATTTCTATATATTTATACTTATGCATTTCTATGTTTTAGTTTGATTATTTTTCCTTTTTATTGTACTTTTATATTTTATTTTATTTTTGCACTTTATTTTCAGCTTTAGCAGCTTTCGCGAATAAATTTATAACTTGAGCTTCAGGTGTCGGAATGAGGCGGGCTACCAGTTGTTGGAAAGCTAAGAGAAAGAGCTACGATTTTCATTCAAAAGTAGAGAGCTAAATCGGATTGTAGCAGGGCCAGAAATTTCGTTGAAGTTGCAGCTTTAGAAATATTTTTTGTTTTGGGTCATTTATAATGGGCTTGGGTTATATTTTTGACCCAGTTGGGTTGTAACCGGAAATTCATGTTTCACTATATCCAAAAACAGTTGTGTACTGTTCAAGTATTCACTTTTGACGAGAAAAAAATATTGTTCACGAGAAAACTATGGCTTTGTACGAATCATCCATGGAGAACTAAATTCCAAGAATCAATCGACTGTATTCGAATTCCACTTTGAGGTTTTTATAAATCTCAATTTATTTTGTTTCGTTTGAATTTTTCTTATAATTTCAATTATTTTTTTAATTTGATTGTTGTTGTAGGACAAAATTCTTAGATTTGATTGTTGACTGATGATCCTGAATCAAATTCGTGATTAGTGTAGCTTTTGCATTATCGCGTCGGATCATGTTGCATTTTCTTAATTCGCAATAGTTTTTATCTGTTTGCTTTACTCGGAATTTAGGGACAGACATCGTACAATTGCTATTACGCTTGTCACTAGTTTTTGTGATCAAATAGGAACGGACCCGTTAGGGAATTGGGATTTTATAGGGATCGATGATAAGTCGGAAGTCGATACAGTAGATTAGTTCGTTTTAGCTTATTTCGAGAATCACTTATTTTAAGCACTTATTTTGCGTTTTGGTTTTTGAACCCAAACCACCCCCCCCCCCCCCCCCCCCCCCAATTCGATTTACCTTCAGTTAATAAAATCAAGATTCCTTGTGAGAACGATATTCGAGTTACAATTATCGATATATTACCATTTCGCAAAAACACTCGTTTTGATTTGCGCGCGACAGCGGATCAAATTGGCGCTGTTGCCGGGGACTCTTGATATTATTGATCGTTTTTTGAGTCATAGGGTTAGTGTCCTTGAGTCTAGGCCTTAGTTTCCTCTCGGTTTTGTCCAATTCGTGTTTTAGAGTCAAAATAGTAAAAAAAATCGGTTTTTGGGAAAATCGCGTCCAAATCAAAATCTGTCCCGACCATCCCTTGCAAAAAAATTCTTCGGTCATTTCATAGAGTCGAAAAAAATCGATAAAATTCCCAAAATTATCTTTTTGAGTCATTAGATTAATTCCAGTATTATTTTATTTTTTCGAATTTTATTTAATCGATTTTCTTCATTGTGTTTGTTTCTGATTCTTAGGGACATTGTTGGCATTTTGAGCATTGTGTTTGTTGTTATGTTTTAGTCCTGGATACTAGGTTCTGCTGTTCCAAACTTGTTGCTTTTGATCCTGAAGTAGAAAGAACCTTGCACACACGACGTAGAAAAGTCCAGGTTACCACTAGCACACCACCAATAATTGAGTCTGACTCTGAGTTCGAATATTTGCACCACTTGTTTGCTTCAGATTCTGAACTTGTTATTGATATGGCTGACCAAAGAACCTTAAGGAAATTGGCTGCCCCTGATATGAATTATAATGGCATGTGTATTGATTATGATGGTGTTGTTGCTCCTTTTGAATTAAAATCGGGTTTAATACACTTGTTGCCCAAGTTTAATGGTCTTGCAGGTGAGGATCCACACAAACATTTGAAAGAATTTCAGGTCGTATGCTCCACACTGTCAAAGCCTGAAGGGATCACTGAGGATCATACCAAACTTCGAGCTTTTCCTTTTTCATTGCAGGATGCAGCGAAAGATTGTTTATACTATCTTGAGCCAAACTCAATTGCAACTTGGAATGCTTTAAAAAAGTGTTTTTGGAGAGATATTTTCCTGTCTCTAGAGCTGCCTCAATAAGAAAGGAAATTTGCAGTATTAGACAAGGTAATGAGTCACTAACTGAGTATTGGGAGAGGTTCAAGCACTTGGTATCTAGCCGCCCTCAACACCATATTACACGGCAACTACTCATCCAATACTTTTATGAGGGGTTGTTACCGATGGACAGGAACATTCTTGTGCTGCTAGTGGTGGAGCACTCGTCGATAAAACTCCAGTTGCTGCCAAGGCTCTTATTGAGAATATGTCTCTTAATTCTCAACAGTTCACCACTAGAGACAATTCTATTCAAAGTAAAGGCGTGAATCAAATTCAAGCTTCTTCCAACAAAGCTTTGGAAACCAGAATTGACGATCTCACTGCCTTAGTCAAACAGCTAGCAGTAGCAAAACCTCAAACAACAACTTTGTGTGGTATTTGTACTTCTCATGAGCACCGGACCGATACCTGTCCCATTATGAGAAACGAGTCCATTGCTGTACCTCAAGCTTATACAGCAAACCTTTACAATTAAAACAAGTACAACAACACTCCTGACCTGTCCACAAACAAATATCATCCCAATTAGAGGAATCATCCCAACCTTCGATATGGAAATCCACAAACCAGCCAACAACAGAACCCACCCCAAGTGGCTGTCCCTGCAGCTTCCGGACCATCCTTAGAGGATCTTGTCAAATAAATGGCTGTCAACAACCTTCAGTTCCAACAAAGAACCGATTCTAGCATTCAGACCTTGCACACACAGATGGGACAGCTTGCTACGCAAATAAATGCCATTCAATCCCAAGGGTCGAACCAACTTCCAGCGTAAACTGTTGTCAATCCGAATGGTTCTAATCCTAATGTCAGTGTAATTTATTTGAGATCTGGAAAGGTAACAAAAACAGCCCCTGAAAAAAATGAAAAAAATATTGAGGTAACATTTGAACCTTCTCCTTCTGAATTTGTTTCACCTGAAATTTCTCCATATTCTGTTGTTGCAGTGGAAACTGAAAAAATTAAAGAAAAGGAGTATGTTCCACCAGTTCCCTTTCCGTATAGAGTTCTGAAAAATTAAAGAATTGAGGAGGGAGAGAAAGAAAGAGAGATATTGGATGTTTTCCGAAAAGTTGCAGTAAACATTCCACTTCTTGACGTAATTAAGCAGGTTCCTAAATATACGAAGTTTTTGAAGGATTTATGTACCAACAAGAGAAGGATTAAGGGAAGTGAAAGAGTAAACTTGGGCATAAATATTTCTGCTTTTATTCAGCCCAAACCTTCATCCGAAAAAGTTGTGGGCGAGCAAAATGTTTCAGCCCTCACTACTCAGGTTCTGCCACAAAAACAAAAGGATCAGGGAACATTTACTATTCCTTGCACCATCGGGAATAATAAATTCGATAATTTCATTCTTGATTTGGGAGCGGGCATTAATGTTATGCCTAGTTCTATTTATAATAACCTTTGTCTTGGTCCTTTGCAGTATACATGTTTAATCATTCAATAGGCGAACAGGAGCAACGCTCGGCCAACCAGCATAGTCGAAGATGTTCTTGTTCAAGTTAACGACTTGATTTTTCCTGCAGATTTCTACATTTTGGACATGAAAGGAGAAACAAAGTCCAGAGCTCCCATCAGTTTAGGCAGACCATTTATGAAAACGGCAAAAATGAAAATTGATGTTGACGATGGAACCATGTCCATGGAATTTGGTGACATTGTCGCAAAATTCAACATTTCTTATGCCATGAAACATCCCTTAGAGGAGCATTCCGTTTTTCACATTGAGTTAATCTCCAGTTTAGTTGATGACACTTTTTCTGATTTATTTTCCATTGATTTTCCATCTTTATCTGGATTTGATGATGTTTAGTTGTGTTCTGATTGTACTGAAAATAACTTGTGTGTTGTTTGTGCTGAGATTGAAGCTGCCTTGCAGGCTGATGTGTTTCCTACAGGCGAAGTTGTTACTGATGAAGCTGTTTTCGCAGCTGATGCTCTTGACATCCCGGCTGCCCCGAACGCTCCATCCATAGACTAGCCCCCGTCCTTAGAGCTGAAACAACTCTCGGAGAACCTGAAATACGTTTAATTGGAGAGTAATCAAAAACTCCCTGTTATTATTTCTTCTAACCTTGATTTAGATCAAGAAAATAAACTTTTGCAGGTTTTGAAAAAGCACAAGAAAGCAATCGGATGGACTTTATCCGACCTTCTTGGTATTAGCCAATTGATGTGCATGCACAGAGTTTTACTTGAGGAAGGAGCGAAAATAGTAAGCCAGCCTTAAAGGAGGCTTAACCCTTTGATTCTTGATGTTATGAAGAAAGAGGTAACCAAACTCTTGCAAGAAGGTATCATTTATCCTATTTCTGACAGTAAGTGGGTGAGTCCAATGCAGGTTGTACCTAAGAAATCTGGAGTCACAGTGGTGAAAAATGAAAAGAATGAACTTGTTCCCACTAGAGTTCAGAACAGTTGGAGAGTTTGTATTGATTACAGGAGATTAAACCAAGCAACTAGAAAGGATCACTTTCCTTTGTCGTTCATTGACCAAATGCTTGAACGGCTAGCTGGTAAATCACATTATTGTTTTCTTGATGGTTTTTCAGGTTACTTCCAGATTCATATTGCACCGGAAGATCAAGAGAAGACCACTTTTACTTGTCCCTTTGGTACTTTTTCTTACAGGAAGATGCCTTTTGGTCTTTGCAACGCTCCTGGCACCTTCCAGCGATGCATGATTAGCATTTTTCTGATTTCATTGAAAATTGCATGGAATTTTATATGGATGACTTCATTGTTTATGGTTCTTCTTTTGATACATGCCTGAGTAGTTTGAATATGGTTTTAGAAAGATGCATTGAGACTAAACTTGTTTTAAATTACGAAAAATGTCATTTTATGGTTGAACAGGGAATTGTTCTTGGTCACATAATCTCTAAAAAAGGTATTTCTGTTGACCCTGCTAAAATTGATGTGATTTCTACACTGCCTCACCCTTCTTGCATTCGCGAGATTTGTCCTTTTCTTGGTCATGCAGGTTTTTACAGGCGTTTCATTAAAGATTTCAGCAAGATAGCTCTTCCGTTGTCAAACCTGTTGAAGAATGACGTTAGTTTCAACTTTGATGACAAATGCAAACAAGCGTTCGAGTTCTTGAAGAAATAATTTACTTCTGCTCCAATAATCCAGCCCCCTGACTGGACCCTCCCTTTTGAGCTTATTTGTGATGCTTCCAATTATGATGTTGGGGCTGTCCTTGCACAAAGAGTTGACAAAGCTTCCCATGTTATTTATTATGCTTCTAGGACTTTAGATTCTGCACAATCAAATTACACTACCACTGAAAAAGAACTTCTAGCTATTGTTTTTGCTCTTGATAAATTCAGATCATATTTGCTAGGTTCCGAGGTTGTTGTTTTCACTGACCATGCAACTTTAAAGTACTTGCTGAGGAAGCCGGATGCAAAACCAAGATTGATTCGGTGGATGTTGTTACTCAAAGAGTTCAATGTAGAGATTAAAGACAAAAGTGGAGCTGAGAACTTAGTGGATGATTACTTGAGCAAGATAGAAAGAGATGAAGATCCTTTCCCCATTCAAGACGACTTTCCTGATGAGAAGCTTCTACTTTTGCATGGGGTAACTCCTTGGTTTGCTGACATTGGTTAATTATCTTGTTGCTGGTGTTTTTCCTACAGGTGCATCCAGGTCACAGATTCACAAACTCAAGAGTGATGCCAAATATTATGTTTGGGATGATCCATATCTTTGGAAGTTTGGTAGTGATCAGGTGATTAGGAGATGTGTCCCTGACTATGAGATTGAATCTATTTTGAATTTTGCTCATTCATCTCAAGTCGGAGGACACTTTGGACTGCAAAGAACTTCAAGAAAGATCCTAGACTCAGGTTTCTATTGACCCACTATCTTTAAAGATGCTTTTGAGACTTACCGCACTTGTAAAGAGTGCCAGATAGCAGTTACAAACATCACTCATAAGAGCGAAATGCCTCGGCAGCCTATGCTTTTATGTGAGGTATTTGACGTATGGGGAATCGACTTCATGGGTCCCTTCCCTGTATCATTTGGTTTCATTTACATTTTACTTGCTGTAGATTATGTTTTAAATTGGGTGGAAACTATCCCCACTAGGACTAACGATTCTAGAGTTGTTGCATATTTTGTCAGGTCTAATATCTTTTGCAGGTTTGTAATACCGCGAGCTATCATAAGTGACCAAGGCACTCATTTCTGCAACCGCACCATGGAAGCTTTGCTCCAGAAGTATGAAGTTGTGCATAGAGTCTCTACTGCATATCACCCACAAAGTAATGGGCAAGAAGAGATCTCAAATATAGATATCAAACAGGTTTTAGAGAAAATGGTGCAACCAAACAGGAAGGACTGGAGCCGTCATCTAGAAGACGCACTTTGGGCTCAAAGAACAACTTTCAAGACACCCATTGGGATGTCTCCTTATCGACTTGTTTTTGGTAAGGCATGTCATCTTCCTGTTGAGATAGAAAACCGTGCTTATTGGGCGGTGAAGAGTTGTAATCTGGAGATGCAACAAGCAGGTATTGAAAGAAAACTCCAATTGCAACAGCTTGAAGAGCTTAGACTAGAGGCTTATGAAATCTCTAGGATTTATAAAGAGAAAACAAAACACTTCAATGATAAAATGATTTCTATGAAGGAATTCTTTGTGGGTCAACAGGTTTTATTGTTTAACTCCCGCCTTAAGCTTATGGCTGGGAAACTCCGATCCAAATGGATTGGCCCTTTTGTTGTTACTAATGTTTTCCCTCATGGTGCAGTAGAAATTAAAAGTGCAGGTACTGACAAAATTTTCAAGGTCAATGGGCAGCGCTTAAAGCTATTCCATAAAAGTGCAGTAGCTGAAGATGCAACCATAGAAGATCTTTCTTTGGAAGCACCCAACTACTATGCAACTTGATCAGGGAGCTTTTCTTCCCTTCTTTCTACTTTAATAGTTATGTCCTTTCATTGAGGACAATGCTTGTTTTAAGTGTGGGGGAGGGAATCCTTTGTTTTATTTGTTTTTTTTTCTTGTTTTCTTGTTTTGTTTTCAATTATAAAAATATAAAATATCAAAATATCAAAAAAAATTGCATCTGTTTGAAAGTTCTGGGTTAGAGATTAATCTGAGATAGTTGTGGAGACTTGGAAAAAGTTCACAAGATCGGTATCATCTTAACACTGTAAGTCTCCTGTATATGGAAATTGATTTGAATGATTATTATATTTTTAGCCTTGAATTCTCATTCTCTGACAGCTCTTGAGTAGTTTATTTCAGCAGTCAGCACCATCTCACACACCCTCTACGCAAGGAAGCCGATGAATATAAGTGAGTGTTCCGGAAAAAAAATTGAAAAAAAATAAAGAAAAAGGAATGCGCCTTCTATGTTTGGTGACTCTCACCCAGTCACTTAACCCAACGGTCGTAGAACATACAAAAAAAGTTGATAATAAGACTCGTTGTTAGTTGGTTCAGCGGTTTCTGGTGCTGAACTTGGTAGGACGAATTACGGTCTGATCCCCCGCAACTACAACTGAGTAAGCAAGAGTTATGCCATGTAAGTACCTGAACCCCGTGCAAAAAGGATCAGAGTCACTAATCGATCATTTTTCTATGAGTGTGTAGAGATAACGGGCTTAATGTGATTGCGCCTGAATGAAAAAGAGCAAGAAGGAGGATGAGTAAGTTAGGCTTTTGCATAATAATATGATTCTAATTGGTTTGTATATTCAGGAGGCAAGATTAATGTTTCTACGATATCCTTAGTATGCAAGATTAGTACCTATTGATGCAACCTTAACCAAAGAAAATTTTGTGGCCTAGAATGAGTAGCCAATGATGTGTTCGTATTTTCTTTGTTTTGTTTTATTTTAATTTTGTTCGGAGTGCAAAAGTTCAAGTGTGGGGGAATTTGATCAGTGTATTTTGATACACATTCCTATATATTTATACTTATGCATTTCTATATTTTAGTTTGGTTATTTTTTCTTTTTATTATATTTTTATAGTTTATTTTATTTTTTCACTAATTTATTTTTCGCACTTTATTTTCAGCTTTAGCAGCTTTCGCAAATAAATTCATAACTTGAGCTTCAGGAGTCGGAATGAGGCATGTTACTAGTTGTTGGAAAGCTAAGAGAAAGAGCTATGATTTTCATTCAGAAGTAGAGAGCTGAATCGGACTGTAGCAGGACCAGAAATTTTGTTGAAGTTGCAGCTTTAGAAATATTTCTTGTTTTGGGTCATTTGTAATGGGCTTGGGTTATATTTTTGACCCAGTTGGGTTGTAACCGGAAATTCATGTTTCACTATATCCCAAAAAAGCCGTGTACTGTTCACGTATTCACTTTTGACGAGAAAAAAATATTGTTCACGAGAAAACTATGGCTTTGTACGAATCATCCATGGAGAACTAAATTCCAAGAATCAATCGGTTGTATTCGAATTCCACTTTGAGGTTTTTATAAATCCCAATTTATTTTGTTTCCTTTGAATCTTTCTTATAATTTAAATTATTTGTTTAATTTGATTGTTGTTATAGGACAAAATTCTTAGATTCGATTGTTGATTGATGATCCTGAATCAAATTCGTGATTAGTTTAGCTTTTGCATTATCGCGTCCGATCATGTTGCGTTTGCTTAATTCGCAATAGTTTTCATCAGTTTGCTTTACTCGGAATTTAGGGACAGACATCGTACAATTGCTATTGCGCTTGTCACTAACTTTTGTGATCGAATAGGAACGGACCCGTTAGGGAATTGGGATTTTATAGGGATCGATGATAAGTCAGAAGTTGATACAGTAGATTGGTTCGTTTTAGCTTATTTCGAGAATCACTTATTTTAAGCGCTTATTTTGCATTTTCGTTTTTGAACCCAAACCACCCCCCCCCCCCCAATTCGATTTACCTTCAGTTAATAAAATCAAGATTCATTGTGAGAACGATATTCGAGTTACAGTTGTCACTATATTACCGTTTCGCAAAAACACTCATTTTGATCCGCGCGCGACAGCGGATCAACATCCTACATTGTTTTCATACTCGCACCATGAAGACGATAAGGACTCTTTTGTGTTGCATCTCATTGCTGTCTAGGTGGTTTATTTCGCATCTACCTCGATCAACATTGAAGAATGAACAAGGCTTGACATGGTTCCAAAGGTTGATGTCACTCTCGCATTCAGATATTCTTTGGTGTTCTCGATCTTTGGAGGATGTTACCATTATTGATCGTTGTGGGGAATTCGCTAAAATGTCCTACTTCTTGGAATTAGCAGAGGAATCACTTATAATCCTTTCTTGGCTCTACGACAATTTGGGTATGCTAGGAGGGATGGTCCTCATGACGCGCTCGTCCAAGGTATTGTATTTGACTATGAGAATGATGTCCAAGGTTATCATCAAAAATTTATACGAGCCTGGGGCATGGTAAACAAAGTTGATAGCAAAACTTTGGGGCATAATAATTCCATTCCTTTGGAACGTTACCTCAAGTGGGTACGAACTCATGCTCAAAGTCTTATGTTGTCTTACCCAGCCATCCTACATGTGATTATGGAGCCCGTTACTGAGGGAGACACTCCTTACACTCTTCTTCATCCTGACATGCCTACCGACTTTGAGGAATTGCAAAGATCGTAGATTCAACTTAAAGGGGAACAAGATACCTTTGAAGAACAGTTATATCCAAGCGAGAAGAAGGTTTTGAAGAAATGAATCAACTTGTTGACGTAGAAGGAGTTTGTGAAGCGGAAGACCAATTTGAAGAAGAATAGAAAGAAATTTGAATGTTAAATATATTATGGATTTACTTTAATTAATTATTAAATAAAATATAATTATTATATTAATTATTAATTTATTATTAAAATGAATATTATATTAGATTTAATTGTTTAATGACCCGTAATAGGTTGGATCATTTTGTTGAATAGCTTGCTGAGAGGTTATTATATATTTTGGCCATCCCATTAAATTAGATATCAAGCGTAGCCGTTCTATAAAAAGAGGGCGGTAACATTTTCAGTTTACACTGAATCACATAGATTCAACTATAACAGGTACATGTTTATATTGCAATATTCATATTATAATATGTCTTACAATTATATCTATGAATTAGATTACTCTTAATATTCTAACAAGTGGTATCAGAATCTAATAGATATATTGTATGACTATTTGTTGTTATGGTCTATTGATTATGAAAATTTTACATCATGTGTTATATGTCTATGCTGATTGATATATCTTGATTGATAAATACGCCAAATTTTTTTCATTAGAACTCAAAAATTAAGATCGATTATGACAAGAAAGTTTTAAGTATTACAATTTTTGAAACGATTTTGCCATCTACGATTGTGAAAATTGCATACTAAAATATGACATATTTTCTTTCACTGTTCGTCGAGAAATCACGTTTTGTTTTTTTAATTATTTATTAGAAATTCTCGATTTGTAGTTTTTGATCACGATTCATAAAATTAATATGTGAGATTACTTTATCTTTAAAAATCGATCAAAACATATATAAATTTTGTTATTTTGCATTGAGAATTGAACAAATGGGTTAGAGAGATGATTAAGATTTGTAACAGGCTGGCATGATTGTGTGTATTCCATTTATGTTTGATTAAAATAATAATAATAATAATAATAATATTGTGATACAGATACAGTTTAACGAAATTGACAGCATCTTTATTACGGTATATTATTATAATAATTATTTATTCTTAAAAAATTGTCATTAACTATTTGTTTTCTTGATATTTTATTATGATAAACATTTAGAATTTTTTTTATATTAATTAGGTTTTGAAAAAAAAATCGCAAATAATTATGTTTCGGAGAAAATTACGCAAATAACCATGTTTCAGAAAATTCTACAAAGAAGAAGTCAACCCAGTTGGCGCCCACACTTGCCATTTTTCCCTAGGCGCCATCTTACTTGACGCATGCTCTCTCTTTTAGCCAAGTCAGATGACACACCTTAAATGTGACAGGAGGTGCCATCTCACTTGGCGCCTAGGGTAAAATGCTATTTTCTATAAATAAATCCTCCATTTCTCCGCCATTCTTCATACTTTCTCGCACTGTCTTATTATTTTTTCTCTGTTATTTGTGGCATGACATCTATCATGATTTTCATCATAGATGGTTACGTTATTTTCTCGACCACTGAACCTCCGATGAAAATGAAATTTTGGCACATTCACTCCATGGAGTATCTGAAGAGAGAATTGATGCGATGACTAGAGGGAGACATCAAGGATGGGGAATTAATTAGAAGTATCCAGCAAAGAAGAACAGTCACCTCACTTACAACAAGAAGACCTAATTTTTGGTTGGAGGAAGTCAAAACAGACGGAGACGTAATGTTGATGATGTATGGGTCAAATGAAATTGTTTTGACGGTTGTAATTTCTTAGACGTTTTATCGTGTTTTTATTTGTTGTTTGCGTAAGGTTTGTTGTAACAAATGCTCTTAATGAAAAACCATAATGTTTAAAACTTAAAAAAGTAAAGATGGTTTGCATACAATTTTTAGGTTGTTGAGCTAGTAGCCTGAGTCAGACAATTTTTATGATTGTGTCCGACCTGACGAGATAAACCACACTTTCTTTCTAGCTTGTCAAGAGAGTCCATTTTAGTTGTGATACGCTTGCTTTTGGGACGACCCTTTTTATTCCTTTGCATTTGGTCGTTGTTCCATACTATTTCGTCGTCGTATGCAGGCCATAATCAGGTTTCACTACCAATGGGAAGTTGTTGTTGTAAATGTTGAGCAAGGTTTCAGACTTGTAAATGGGAGATAGAAGTTGTAATGCGTATTGATGAGTATATGCACATGTTGCAATAACATGAGAGCAAGGCATACAAAAGGCTTAAAACTTGCCACAATCGCACCAACGAGATGATAGTATAACCCTATACTCTTGTCTTGGCAGCCCCTTGTTATAGTCGATTGTGTCTTTGATAATGAAGTTGTGGTTGTGTCGGTCGAACCGTATAACCATATGGGTGTTGGCTTTGGCACTTTTTTCCTTAATATACTTCATGCATCTTTCACTCCATAGTTGTCCCGATTGCAAGACAACATTCCATATTTCACCTCTTTTGGAAAACAATGAAGCCATCCTAAAATATATTGATTTAACTAAAGTAGTTACTAGGAGGTTTCATATGCCTTTGAATACACCGTTCATGGATTCAATAAGATTTGTTGTCATGTGGCCCCATTATTGTCCATTATCGTATGACCTAGTCCATTTCTCCACCAGAATATTATTGATCCACCTACATGCGTTCGGATTTGACAATCTGATCTCGCTGCGATAGTGTTTGAACGTAGGTTGTGTTAATGCATACCCCGTGTTCATAACCGCTTTCTTAAGAACCTTGTCTTTGATCTCCCTTGTGAAATTTTGTACCATATGTCTAATGCAATAGACATGCATAGAAGGAGGGTCATGTCAACCGTTTGCAGGATTGTTGTATGCACTCTCAATAGATGCATGTCTATCAGAGATCAAACAGAGATCTGGTTGAGGAGCCACGTGTGTTAGGAGATTCTTGAGAAAGAAACTCCCAGTACCACCAGTCTCTCCCTTGACTAGAGCAAAATCAATTGGGAAAATGTTGTTGTCACCATCTTGTGCAACTACCATCAATAGTGTGCCTTTGTATTTCCCATATAACCAAGTCCCATCAATTTGAATAATAGGTTTGAATGACGCAAACCCTGTGATGCAAGGTTGAAAACCCCAAAACACTCGATTGAATATTCCATTTCCGGTGACATGAGTACCATCTGAGGCGTACACCGGCAGTGTTTCCATAATATAAACAGTACCCAGAGAATAAGTCTGAAGTGCATGCAGGTAGTGGGGAAGTTCTTTGTATGACTCCTCCCAATTTCCATATACCTTTTCAATCGCCTTGGTCTTTGCTAACCACACTTTTCGGTATGACAGAGTATAATTATATATCGTAGTGATGTGAATGATTATGGTTTTCACCTTCAATGATGGATCATTGCTGACGAGAGGTAGGATTTCTTGACATATGAGATCATAATTTAGTTTCTTATGATCCTGTGGTTGAGTAGAATTTATGCACGTGTGGGTGGACATAGAACCCATGACCCAACAATCACCTCTTAATCTGTATGATGTAGTGAGCTTGAACATACAATCTGGGTGGACACACCTAAGTTTGTACCTTTCTGTATTTACACGATCTACCTTAAAATCGACCGAGTTCAGCATGTGAAACTTTTTTATGGCTCGGATACAATCTTCTCTATTACGAAATTTGTCTTTCTCTGTTAAGTTTTCATCCGACTGCATATACAGATTGAAAAATAAATCAGATGATGGTTCATCTCTGCCCATGTTAAAGTTTGTCATGTGTGGAGGTGGTGTGTAAATCTCATTCGAAGGTATATCAGGTATCCCATTGTTTTCAGAATCATCTTTTACCATGTCGTCAAACTCTAACTCGTCATCTTCTTCTTCTTCGTCAATGACGTATACTTCTGCTTGTTCGGCCTCGAGAGGATCAACCACTTGTGACAGTTGAGGCTCTCGCAGCACAATGTACAACTCAATAGAGTCATACCCATAATACTCATGACTGGAAAACATATTCTGAAGGTCCTCATCATCTTGAAACTCAACCTTATAAAATATTATTTGGTTGTCACAAAAAAAAACCGGATTTTGATCAGATTTGTGCCACGGGACCTCGTCCAAGTTTGACCTCCAATCATTTTTTGAAATACAAGAAATTGGCTTTCCTGTTTAAACAAAATAAGATGTTCTCAATGTCTCTAAAAAAAACCCAGAGGTAGGACAAATGTATGTCTGACCGTTGAAATATGCACTGATCACATATTGTGGTGCAGAGGAAATTGTGTTTGAATGTTTGAAGGTTTGAAGGTTTGAGTGTTTGAAGGTTTAAGTGTTTGAGTGTTTGAGTATTTTAGTCTTTGAGTTGATTGTTTAAATTTGTGAATGTTCGAGTGTTTGAGTGATTGAGTGTAGAAGTGTTTTGATAAATGCATGATTAAATAGGTTGTACTTAATTTAAATAAAACAACAGTAAGAAACCTCTAATTCGCCTCCCTACATGTCCAATCGTATTACATGCATGCAGAGATGCCTTCCCCAAGGCTGTCACCTAGCCTTCACCTACATTGCAATCCATGCCACCTCTAATTCTCCAACTGGGATGGAGACACCTTTCAATTTTGTACTCATTCGCCAAGTCAAATGGTGCCTCCTTACATGTCCAATCGTATTACATCCATGTAGAGATACCTTCCACAAGGTTGTCACCTAGCCTCTACCTACACTGCAACCCATGCCACCTCTAACTGCACGATTGATTCAAAGTTCATACTTGCAATGTATGAAAGGTGGAGACCCGAGACACACATATTTCATCTACCAATAGGTGAATGTACCGTCACACTAGAGGACGTGTACATGTTATTGGGTCTCCCTATCGACGGTAAGACGGTTAATGGGTCGGTTCAATAACCCAACTCTCTGTGCGAGGAATTATTGGAAAAAGATATGGTTGAAGGTGGTTGTGCTAGAGGCCAAGGTATTTTATTTACTGAACTAAAAAAACATTATGCGACTCTAGAGTTGAATGAAAATTCCTCTGAGCTAGCTAGAGTAATAAAAGCTAGAAATTATATAATGATACTTTTTGGTACCTTTTTATTTCCCGAAAGTACGGGGAATAGTGTAAATTTCATGTATTTAAATTTACTTAGAAACTTTGAAAAAACTAGAAAGTATAGTTGGGGTTCTGCTGTTTTAACCCATCTATACAGTTCCTTGTGTAAAAATGCAATCAAGGAAAAATGTACTTTTTATGGATGCGCTTTCTTACTCCAAGCCTGGGGTTGGTGGAGAATGGAGTCCTTAAACCCCGTCAACAACAACGCATTCGTTTTCCCATACGCAACAAAGTAAGTCAGGAACTTATATCATTTATTATTCATCTGTTCACCAAATATATGATAAAAATTGACTATTTTATAATTTCTTTAGGTACTGCGTGACGAGTATGGATTACGGCAAGAATCTCAGATTCAATGTGGTTCTATATCGCAATCTATTGGATCACCTTGGCCCGGATGATGTACGTCATACCTTTGAAATTTTCTACTTTTAAATTATTTATTTATTACGTTTTCATTAAGCTGATTTAATTTTATCCACAATTTATCTGGAGACCATATTTGGGTTTGGACCATGAACCAAACTCCGAGGATGCAGCAATTTGGATCACAAAGACTGCAATCATATAGTTCAATATTGTGGAGATGCACCATAGTGACCGTGTCAAGATGCAGTTTGGAATGCATCAAGAGATACCCTGTGATCCAACTTGTTTGTCCTCGTGACATCTCAAAAGGGTCGACACCCAATGGAGTCTTACCAATTGGAAAGATTTTGCTCCAGAGTGGTGTAAGATGTGGCATAGGCGTCACCAACATGTCTTGCAATTCTCTATTTTCTTCAACCATAGTAATATGCGACACACTAATCAATATTTAGCTTGGTACAGATCGGTTAACAACCCAGAAATGCACGTGTCTCATCCAAGGTATTTCGTTGATCCACGAACATAATGGGCACAACCCTCATTTCCCCAACAACTAACCCAACACACATCAACCTCCCACCAACCTCCCCGATTATACAGATCCACAACCACCCAGCCACAATCACCACCACAATACGGATACACCCACATGCCCCACACCCAACCACAATCACCACTTCAATACCAATACCCCCATATGCCCCACACCCAACCACAATCTCAATCACAATACCAATACACCCGCATGCCCCACACACAATTCTAGTCTTCTCCATATTCCAATATGGGCCCCTCAACATCTAAATTTAACCCTGATCTGGGATTTTCCGAAGAATATGACCCAACCAACCCAACTTACCATCAGCCACCACATCACCAAAGCACCCAACATTCGCAATACCAAACACCTCAGGATTCATTTCTTTTCTACCCCCTTACTCAGACGACCAATGCTATAGACCAACCATGGAATCCCACCCACCAATAAGACGACCAAACTTTGAGGGTATGGGTAACCGACTGTACCAAAGCGGATCTTCCAGATATAGAGATCTGACCGATTTTCATGGATTCAGAACGCATTGACTTCGCTGGGTCATCGATTCTGCCACAACAGGAAATGCGACGAAACTCACCACGAGAGAGGCGAGGACGCGAATGCGGAACCGCGGGTCGTTACCGAGTTCCGGGGGACCACTAATTATTTTATATTTTTTATTATGTAATCGTTTTGTGTAAATAAAAAGTTGAATTTTCGTGAAGATATATCGTTTACCTAATGTCCCGCATATAAAATAAAAACGAAAAAAATTGGACCTCCTTTGCACTAAGGCGCCATCTCACATGGCTTAGGACACACTTTTAACACCTAGGTACCAAGTGAGATGACACCTCTCATTTAATTTAAGGTGTAGGCGCCAAGTGAGATAGCTCCTCCTTTGTGGAGTTTTCTGAAATATGGTTATTTACGATTTTTTTTTTCAAAACCTAATTATTAAAAAAAAAATTCAAACATTTATGATTGAAGACTATATAACTGTTGAATGCCGTCAGTTTATCATGATAATTTATGATATGTTATTTTTTTTGAGAAATGCAAGAGTCTTGTATTTGTTTAAAAATTATACACGGTTGAAAATAATTATCATAATAACATAAGTTATCATATTTGTTAAAAGTAAATATTGTTAATTTGTATGATTATAATATCAGCTATGTGAGTATAATTATATGAATTTTGAGTGGTAATTGCATATTTAATTTATTGACAATAATAATTATTTATATTAATAGTAATTATATCCTTTTGATGTATTATTATTGATATAAATTCAGAATAAATAAAATTTATTGGTAATTATGATTTGTATTATATTAATAATTATTATATCCTATCGATATATTATTACTAGTGTAATTTTGTTATGATACAAAATATTATTGATAATTTAAGTTTATTTTATCATATTTAAATATCCTATCGATATTGAAATCTTGGTAATATAAGTTTCAGTTTATTATTGTATTTCTAATGTAAGATCATAATGAGCTAGAGTTTTCTTAGGGAATGTTTGGCTGATATATGTGAAATCATTTTTCTATAGTTGTTCACTTAATGATTCTTTATTCTTCCGTAACAACCTCCTTTCCTAACTCTGTCAAAACTCTCAATGGGACTAATTATGAGGTCTGAAAAGAGTCTCTCGATCATTATTTGGCTATAGCCAATCTTGACTTGGCTCCGAAAGCTGAAAAGACTGACGCTATTACTAAAGCGTCTACTGAAGCTAAGAGGACTCTTTATGAAAATTGGAACACTCTAATAGAGCGTGTCTTAAGGTGATATCGTACACCATGGTAAAATACATTAGACAAAGCATACCAGAAAGTGAGAGTGCTAAAGATTATCTGAAGTCTGTTGGTGAGAAGTTCACTTATTTTGATAAGGCTAAGAAGTGTGAGTATCTCTCCTTGTTTGACAAAACTAAGTATGATGGTGTTAGTGGTGTGTGTGAGCATACTATGAAATTGATCCAATATTACAATAAGCTGAAAACTCTAAAGGTTGAAATTGGTGAGAGTACCCTGATTTGGAGGGTACTTGAGTCTTTGCCTCCTCAATTTGATGTTATGAGGGACTCCTATAATACCCAGAAAGTTGAATGGTCCGTGGATGAGATGATATCCCTATTAACTCAAGAAGAAGATTATATGAAAAAGGAAAAAGATCAAAGTGTTTAGTTTGTCGCTTCTACTTCAAGAACAAAGGATTTCAAGAAAAATTACCGCAAGGGAAAACATCACTTTTATGATAAGAAAGGGAAAAGGATAGCACAACATCTGGAGCCTAGGGATAAGTATTTTAAGACGAAATTCTTTAAGGGAGAATGCAAGTACTGCAAGAAGTATGGACATAGGAAAGATGATTATTTTATCTTAAAAAATAAACTTGAAAAGCAAGGTACACTTCTAGCTCTAGCCTGTTTTGAATCAAATATAGTAGACGTTCCTTCCAATACTTGGTGGTTAGACTCAGGTTCCACCATTCATGTTGTGAATTCTTTGCAGGTGTTTAAAAGCCTGAGGAAACCAAGTGATGCTAATGCGATGATCATTATGGGAGATAGAGCTAGAGTACCGGTGATAAAAATAGGAGTTGTTTCCTTACTTTTACCTTTTGGGCACATTTTAATTTTAAAAGATGCAGTTTTTGTACCTTCAATGAGAAGGAATTTGATATCTATTTTAGCTTTGGATAAATGTGGCTACTCTTTTGTTTTTGGTAATGGAAAACTTGATGTTTGGTTTAATTTCGCTGTTGTTGATTCTGTTGTTGGGACTAATCGCAATAAGAAAGATAAGAGTTCTTCTATATTGTGGCATCAACGTTTAGGATACATTTCTAGACCTCATATGGAAAGACTAATTAAGGAGGGTATTCTGCCAAATACTGACTCCTCTGATTTTTAAACTTATGTTGATTGCCTCAAAGAAAAGTTCACTGCCAAGACTAGGAATACAAAAGCGAATGGATGTGAAGATGTGCTGTAATTGATTCACACAGACATGTGTGGACCTATTACACCTAACGCCATGGGTGGATATATGTACTTTATCACTTTCATAGATGACTTCTCCAGATTTGGTTGGATATAACTTCTCCAAGACAAGTCTAGTTCCTTAGATGCCTTTAAATCTTTTAAAGCTGCCATTGAATTGAAAATAGAAAAGAAGGTTAAATGCGTAAAATCAAATAAGGGAGGAGAATATTATGGTAGATATGATGAGACTGGAAGAAATCCAATATTGTTTTCTAGATTTCTAGATGAATGTGGGATTGAGGCTCAATACAATATTCCAGGCACTCCTCAGCAGAACGATGTTGCAGAGAGACGTAACCACACACTTATGGACATGGTGAGGTGCATGATGAGTCATGCATCATTGCCTGGTTTTATTTGGGGTGATTCTTTGAAGACTATTTCTACATTCTTAATCAGGTGCCTAGCATATCAGTGTCGAAGACTCCCTATGAACTATTAACAGGTAGGAAGCCAAGTTTGAGACATTTTCATGTTTGGAGTTGTAAAGCTGAAGTCAAACATTATAACCCTCAAACGAAGAAACTTGACATGAATATTGTTAGTAGTTTCTTCATAGGGTATAGTATTGGGTCCATAGGTTGCAGGTTTTATTTCCTTCTCATTCTACGCGAGTCATTTAATATGATAGAGCGATTTTCTTTGAGGACGATTTGGATAGTGGAGTGTCTACACCACAACCAGTTACTCTTGAAGAAGATCGTAATTTTCTTCCTATACCAATTGTTCCTTTTTCTAATGAGGTCATGATTCCAGTTTTTCATAATAATGATCAAGATGTGACAGCACAAACAGATGAACATGTACAAGCCAATTTTCTAGAGCCTATAGTTTTTGTCGAACCAAATAACATTGCTAAAGTAGTTCAATTCAGACAATCTATAAAAGCTCGCAAGCCTACAATATCAAATGACTTTGTTGTTTTTCTCCAAGAGCATAGTTTGATGTTCATGATGACGATGATCCTACCACTTTTAATGAAGCAATTTCTTGTTCTCATGCTTCTGATGGCTTGAATGTTATGCATGATGAATTAAATTCTATGTCTCATAATGGTGTTTGGGATCTCATAGCACTGCCAGCTGGTTGCAAGGCTATTGGATGCAAATGGATTTTCAAAACTAAACGTAATCCAGATGGTAAGATTAATAGATACAAAGCCAGACTAGTGGCAAAAGGCTATAGTCAAAGAGAAGGGGTTGATTAGAAAGACCCTTTCTCACCTGTATCTACCAATGATGCTTTTCGAGTTGTTATGGAATTAGTTGCACACTTTAATTTGGAATTTCACCAGATGGATGTGAAGACTGCCTTTCTGAATGGAGAACTTGTTGAAGATGTTTAGATGATTCAACCTGAAGGTTTTATTGAAGCAGGAAAAGAGAAGTTAGTATGCAAATTGAAGAAATCCATCTATGGATTGAAACAAGAATTTAGACAATGGTATTTAAAGTTTGACCAAGTTATCACTTCTTTTGGTTTCAATGAAAATGCTTCAGATCAGTGCATATATTTAAAGACCAGTGGGAGAAATTTTATAATATTAGTGTTATATGTGATAACGTGAAATTATATCATATATTTGAATTGACTCTCATGAATTTTTAGCTTATATTTCCCTTATTTTTGCCTTGTTATGCCGGTATTATTGTCATATTTCAGGTATATCAAGCATGTTGGAGATTCGAGTAAAAAGAAGAAACGAAATAAATAAATTCCAAAAAGGTGGTAAAAGAGAACAGAAGGGGTGAAACATTAGCAACAACAGAAAAAAATTGCAAAGCCAAGGCCCATCTTACAAAGAAGTGGTGCCCACCACACCTAGTGTGGCCCCTGCCACGCATGGTGGCGCCCACCACTTCCTTTAAGTGGCGCCTACCACTCATAACGTAGCCCTTTCCACATCCAATTTTTTTAGTGGCACCTGCCACTTCATAATGTGGCCCCCCTCCATGAAGCCTCTTTTCCACACTTTTCTACAACTATTCACGCCTACTTTTTCTCCTCCGGAAATCCCTCCATGTTCCATCTAATTCATTCCGCATAATCGTCCTAAACGCAAGTAAGTTTGTACTATAAAAGAGATGAGATGATTATAGTGAAGGGGGTCGAGTTTTTGGCTTCGTCCAGAGATTTACAGTTTATATTTTTAGGTAGAAAATTCACCAATCAAAGTGATAGCTTTTCCATACTGGGGGATTATTACAACTTCAGTTTTAGGAGTTTTTTCTACTTTCCAATTTTGTACTGAATTATTATAAGCTTTCTGGTATAGTTCTTATTATGCTCAAGTTATTATAAGCGGAGTATTTCTCTAGAATTTCATCAGATCTAATTTTATTCCAGGTTCCATTTTTACTGCAATTTTTAGTTTTAACTTTGATTATATTTTTATTCTTACATCGGTGCTGTTATATTTTCCTAAAGTAATGTTTAGTTTACTATTTAATAACCATATTAGCCTAATAATGTTAAAAACTATGTTCGGGTAAATTACTTAGAGTCTGGTATGTGAGAACCTTCGTTTCCTAAGGGACTCGGTAACAACGTTGGCTTGATAATTTAATTGGAAAAATTTGTTTTGGTATTTGTTTTTAAACTCAATTTAATTAGCTTTTCACGAGAGTGAGAAGTTACTTAACACGATTTTGTCACGAGAGTGAGAAATTAACTAAGGTTTGAATCGGCACTGCGAGAGCGTGAGAGTCAAACCTGATAGTAGAAACGAGACATCAATCTTAAAGAGGGCGAGAGCGCTTTAAGTATTGATTAGGACTTGTTAAATTTTCAAAACACACTCTTTAATTAAAATGGGCGAGCAAGAGCAAAATATGATGGTTAAGTAATGTGGCTTTATTCAATACCACGAGAGTGTGAAGTTTAGTCTCTAAATTGATATTTTTTACTAAACACATTTTTAACATCAATGTAATCCAACGAGTTATAGATTCCAAGAGGTACACAGAATCCACATTTTGGCCTCTCTTTTCTTATATTTACCTTAATTTTTTATTTTATTTCAGTTTTAATTCTTAGTTTCCTCATAATCTAATATTCATAGCCTTAGATCTACAAAGCGGCGATACATTACAGTAGGTTGACATTGGTCTCTGTGGGTTCGACAATATTTTATATTACTTCGATATTTTTGTGCACTTCAGGATGCATCAATATGTCGACGATATCCTTCTTGCTAGAAATTGTGTTAATCCATTGAATGAGACAAGATTGATGTTAAGTAACAACTTTGATATGAAGGACCTAGGTGATGCTTCTGTTTTTTTAGGCATCCAAATTTTTCGTGATAGATCACATGGTGTTCTTGGTCTGTCTCAAAAAGGATATATTGAAGGATTCCTCAAGCGTTTTAATATATGGTCTTTCTCCCCGTGCACTGGTCCTGTCCAAAAGGGCGATAACTCTCTAAATCTGAGTGTCCTCAAAATGATAAAGAACTGTTGAAATGGAAAGAGTCCCATATGTTTCTGCTTCTGGCAGTTTAATGTATACTCAAGTTTGTACTCATTCAATATTGCATATGTAGTTAATGTTTTAGGGAGATACTTGAGCAACCACAGTTTGGGTCATTGGAAAGCCATTAAAAAAGTCATGTGATATTTGCAGGGAACCAAGGATTACATGTTGACCTATAAGAAGTTTGATCAACTTAAGGTTATTGGTTATTCTAATTCTGATTTTGCAGGTTGCCTGATGATCGAAAGTCCACTTCCGGCTTAATTTTTATGATGGCTGGAGGAGCTATTTCGTGGAAGAGTGTTAAACTGACTCTTATGGCTACCTCAACCATAGAGGCATAATATGTAGCTTGATATGAAGCTACTTGTAAAGCTATGTGGCTGAAGAACTTAATCTCTAGCTTCAAAGTTTTTGAAAGCATATCTAGGCCAGTTGTGATATATTGCGACAATTCTGCTGCTTCATATTTTTCTCAAAACACTAAGAGCTCTTCTCGCTCAAACCATTTTGATATTAAGTATCTATTTGTCAGAGAGAAAAATCTTGAATTTCATATTCGAATTGAACATCTTTCCACAGAGAATACGTTGACAGATTCACTGACCAAAGGCTTAATTATTGGTGTTTTTCAAAGATATGCAACCAACATGATTGTAGTTAAGTCATGTGATATTCTGGATTAGTGGGAGTCTGATTGTTGTATTTAATCATGAGATATGTGTAAGATTACGTCAATTTAATAATCATATCTCATATACCATTTCAGATGCTTGGACCATTATTGGATTATATATTTCTTAATTATATTATATTAATCCATATTCATTATTGTTATGTGAAATGAGAGTATTTGACATGTGTGATTTGTTTCCTTATCGGATACAATTTATGCATTGTTAAATTTTGTGTTTTCTCAAATTATTTTGATGATAAATGATTGATATATTTGTTTATTCTAATTGTTTTATTTTAATAATGAATTAAAGTCATCCAAGTGGGAGAATGTTAAATATATTATGGATTTACTTTAATTAATTATTAAATAAAATATAATTATTATATCAATTATTAGTTTATTATTAAAATGAATATTATATTGAGCTTAATTGTTGAATGACCCGTAATGAGTTGGGTCATTCTTTTGGATAGCCTGCTGAGAGGTCCCTTCTCTCATCTAGTGGTTATATATATTATGGTCATCCCATTAGGTTAGATATCAAGCGTAGCTGTTCCATCAGAAAGAGGGTAGTAACATTCTCAGTTTACACTCAATCACATGGATTCAACTATGACAAGTACATGTTTATATTGCAATATTCATATTATAATATGCCTTACAATTATATCTATGAATTATGTTACGATTAATATTTCAACATGAATATGATGAAATATCTCCAAAACAATGGAGGAAAAGAAGACAACCATCTTAGATGGAAGATTACACAAGTGGTAAAGGTTTATCTAAAGTGGAAGGTAATAAGCTTGCAATGTTTATTACTACCTCTAGTGAAACTATGGATTTTGAAGGAGTTGTTAAAAGTTACATTAGTTATGAAATTAAGAATCAAAGATGGAGCTTGGTGTCGTAACCGACAAAAAATAACGAGTCTCCACCACTACTTTTTATCCTAATGACGGGTGAATAATGGAATAACCCTAAATTGATACAGAGATTATAAGTTCTTGATTCACTTTAGATGAAGGGAAGGTGTTAGACACTCTTCATATACCTTGTTCTCAAGGAAGTCCTAGGGTTTAGGTTAAAAGGGTAGGATATGGTGTTAATTTTTTTTAATTAGGGGAACTCGTCACGGTTTTTAAGTCGTATGCCTACGTATCCTCTTATGAGGAATCTGAGTCTCAATTCATAGTTTGAAGTGTTTGGTTAGTTTTTTTTATGGATTGCGGAAGTATTTTGAATTAATCCTTAAACCAAATCTGAGTTGAAAATAGTAGAATCGTAGACGCAGTTCTTAGTTAATATAAAATAGATTCACAATCCTTTTTGAAAAAATAAATAGAATTTGAAATTAAGTTAGTAGAAAAAAGTCAGTATTTGATGGGTTAACTATTTTGAATTAATTTGATTTAAGTTTGAGATTATGTTTGTTTAAATTTAAAAAGGTTGTGATAGATTTATATGAAAAAATAAAAAGGAATAAAAACAAAAAAATATAAAATGGTAAAAATGTTAAACCTAAATCCTAAAAAAACTAGTTTGTGGCTACAGTGAAGTTTTACAAATAAAGCTAATGTTAAACCTAATAACTAACTGTCAATTCCTACTATCTTTTAATAATAGTAATAATAATAATAATAATAATAACAATAATAATAACAATAAATAATAGTAATAGTAATTATAAATAATAGAAAAACATAGTTTCCAAAATGAGGGAGGGACAAACCCCTTGTTGTTTATTAGTAAAATATTAGGTTGTTAATTTTAAAAGTAAAACAAGTATCCAACCAAAGATTTTCATGCAACAATGAGAAATTAAAAAAGATAACAATACCACTACTTATTAACATAGAATAGAATATAGCAAATGTTGAATAAAATTACATCTTTCTCTTTCGTAGATCTCAAGTTCTTCTATCAAGAAAAAAACTCCTTTCTCTCTTGTTTGTCTACTTCTTCGTCGTCTTTGTTCTTATTCTTTAAATACAAAACAAAACAACATCTTTTATAAAGTAAAAAGAAGAAAGCACCACAAGGGGAAAATGTTGGCGCGGTAGAGTTTTCTTGGTGAAAATTGAATTGTGAATGATTGTTCGTTATTATCTGTTAAAGACAACAACAAAATTGTTGATTCGTAGATAATTGTTGGTCTGCAAATGATTATTGATTCTCCAAATGGTTGCTGATGGAAAAAACTTAGGTGTTCTGTTCAAAACCCTAAAATTAACCAAAAGAGTTGCGTAGAAATAATGTTTGTGAGAGAGATAGAAAATTGTTGATGAAAATTATGATGAAGAGAGTCCTATTTATAGAATTAAAAATTAGGTTCAAAACACCAAAAAGGAAAATACCCTACATAAAAAGCCCAAATTTATATCTTGGTCAGCAAGATTAAGAATCTGGTACTATTTGTGACTCTATACAAGATACGATTTGAAAAATATTTAAACTGAAAAAGATTTAATTTATTTTTTTATTTTTTGGCTATTTTTTGCATAAAATAATGGTTTTAATAAAAAAACAATATTTTAAAATATATTAAATATAGGAATACGAACATATTATTTAAATAAATAAAAAACATTTTTTTATGATATTTTTGGAAATATTTATACAAATTGAGACTTGATTGTTCTTGGATGACAAGATTATGAACCTAGACACTTTTATGATTTTCTCAATATTGTGATTGATTTGGTGATTAATAAAAGTTTATTTTGAAATATTTCAATGATTTTTAACATCTTGACTATTAAGTATATAAAATCAAAGATTTAAAAAATAAAAAAATAATTTTAAAATACCCTTAAAATAGAAAACGAAAATAATAATAAAATAATGACTTTTTTTAATCCTTTTTATTAAAAAACACACAATAGAATATAAATATCAAAAAGTAGTGTAATGAGATTTGAACTCATGACTTTCCACTTATAAGCCTTACTCTCTTACCAACTTTGCTATGTCATTCTATTCATGACAAAAAGGCGCATAGAAGCATATGAAGGTGGGAAAATATTTTACTATTTTAAAAATACAAATAATTTAAATTAATTTTTGTTAAACCAAATGTGAGTAATACCCAAAAAAAATTTATGAAATCAATTTTAAAAATAATTTGAATATATTAAAAATAGGGCAGGCAAATTTGGGAGATGACAGTTGCCCCTATTTAATTACTCTGCGATTGAAGTGTGCGAGTGGACGCTGTTCTCGCATGTTCAGATCAGAGGGTTATTAAATAATGGAAGTCCCCAAAATTTGGCCAAAGGATTATAAGGATACACTGTACAACGTCCCAAAGAGTACGAAGAAATAGAAAAAGATGATGATATATCATCCTACCAAAGTTTGAATAAAGATTAAAATTAAACTAGATGTGATGATGCAAATAACTCGCCAATACCTAGAACAAAGAGTAGATCTTGTGTATTTACCATAACCTAGGAGGTAAATAAAACAACTTGAAAGATCGATAACTTATTGTTGCATTGAGACTGATGCAACAAGCTATTTCGCAGTTATGGAGTAAACAATGTGAGCAACCCTTTCATAATTGATTTTTGAATGATTGCAAATATATGTGAAATACTAAATACATGTGTGCACTACAAAAATATAATATAGCATGTTTAAATAAGCTTAAAATGTATTTTACTCATAATGCATCATTATGAGTCGACACAACAGGTTTTGTATCGATACATAACTTACTGAAGTCCATGGAATACTATTTCAAAACTATTATGCATCGACACAAAAGCTTATGCGTCGACACATAACTCTTTGATGACCCTGAAATGCAAACTTAAAACCTGCATGCATCGATACATAATCTCATGCATCGACATATAACATTTTTGATGCCCATGTAATACAAACTTAAACTTGTATGCATCAACACAAAACCTCATGCATCGACACATAACACTTTGATGCCCCTGTAATACATTCTTGAACTTGTATGCATCGACACAAAACCTCATGTATCAACACATAACATTTTGATGCCCCTGGAAAACATTTTTGAACTTATATGTATCGATACATAATATCATGTGTCGACTCATACTATGTTTTATGTTCAAAAATTAAAATTACAATCAGTATGTATCGACACATATGTGTTATGTGTCGACGGATATAAAATTGTTGGTTCTGTAAAATGTTATAATATGATTTTGCATCGACACAAAACACAATGTGTCGACGCAGCCTGTCACTCATAACTAACATGAGTCGACACATGACCAACATGCATCGACTCATAATACTTTCTTTCTTGACTAACCGTTTTCTGTTGTAAATATAAGCAAGCATTTTTCTCAGTACAAAAAAGCAACATATTTGAATTGTGTGCAAAACAATTGTGAGCAATCAGAAGTCTAAAGAAACTTCATCTTCATCATCTTCTCAACCATCTTCAATTCAATAACAACAAAGAAAATCAAACATCCTTGTTGAAGTGAATCAAACGGTCAGAGATAACGTTCATCTGTGTATTGAAAGAATCTCAGCTGAGTTGAAGGTTGAAGAGGAGGATTCAAGAAATAAACCAGAGGGTTTGTCCTTCAAGAACGGGTGAGTTCTTGAGGGTTTTGTTAGCCACGACCACACGAGTCGGATTCAGCCGTAGCGAGGGGTTTGGAAATCAGAAGGATTTTAACAAACAGGTCATGGAAGCGGAGGATCGTTTGTGGACCTTGCATGAAATCTTGATACAGCTCATATCAAGTGGTGGTTCTTATAAGAAGAAGAAGATCATAGGGATTTCTATCTTTATGTGTAGTGTAACCTTGCTATCAAACATTCAGAAAATTGTTATAAAAGTTCTCAGTTTCAATTGTGAAATTGAGAGGGAGACGTACCCACACACGAGGACGACAGTGGGGAACTTCCTTACCAAACTGCATGCATATCATTCTTTCTTTTTTTCTCTTTATATATTCCATAATTTTTTAATTCAATTGGCTTGCTAAGCTTTTCTATCTAATGATAAACATAGTGGTTCAAACATTTTCACCAAACCACCACTACTAAATCATTATACAAGCATATGCCAAGTGTTTGACAAAATTCCTAACAAATTTCTAAATTCATTGGAAATACTGTTTTTATGATAAGTGCATTGAAACGTTAAGATTTTTGAGTTGTATATTCATCCATTTCATTTAATAAAAATCCAGCAAGTTTTTCACATGTCAAGTTTTCTAGTAGTCGGTTCAAAGTAGACGAAATTGATTCAGGACATTGATTTTCGCTGCTTTCAACTCGCTTTGATAAAATAATCTTAAATCCTTGAAAAATTAAGAGGTGATCTACTCACCCCCCTCTCGATCACTTGCCACACCGTCTAACAAGTTGTATCAGAGAACCAGTTAGCTGGTGCTTTGTATCTACTAGTAACGCTATGGCCTTTGAACCAACGAGGGCGTATAATAAAGCTCCTGTTTTCAATGGTGAAAACTATGGCTACTGGAAAGATTGCATGCGAGTACACATAAATTTCATTGACAGGAATGTTTGGACTGCCATTCAAAATGGTCCCTTTCAAATCACCATGAGGAATGATGCAGGTGCAATAGTACCTAAACCTGAGGATCAATGGAATGAAATAGATGAAAAGAAATGGTCGTGCGATTGGAGAGGCAAAAATAAGATAATCTCAGCACTTGGTGTTGATGAGTATTATAGGGTGTCTCAATACATGCCCGCTAAAGAAATGTGGGATGCTTTAGAAATTGCCCATGAAGGCACTACTAAAGTTAAACAGTCCCGCATCAATACACTCAATCAAGAGTTCGAGCTCTTTCGCATGAAACAAGGAGAATTTGTCTTTGACATGCAGAAGAGATTAGTTCATCTTGTGAGTCGTTTAAATGCACTTGGAAAACCTGTTTCCAATGAAATTGCTACTAATAAAATTCTGAGATGTCTTAGCAGGGAATGGCAACCTAAAGTAACAGCTATCAAGGAAGCAAATGACCTCACTACGCTTACCATTACAACTCTGTTTGGAAAGCTGGAAGAACATCAACAAGAATTGCAAAGTCTTGAAAAATACGAAAATAAGAGTAAGAAGGAAAGGAACAAAGACAGGGAGGGTGAGAAGAAGTCAATAGCTCTAATGGCTTCTAGCTCTAAGTCCTCAACCAAAGAGCAAGATTATAATGACTCAACTAGTGATGAAAATTTTGATGATGAAGAAATGGAACTCTTTGTTCGGAGATACAATCGATTTATTCGAAAGAATGGAATCAAGCACTCTGATAAGAATCTCATAAGCTTTCGAAAATAATCCAAAGAGCCAAGGCAAGAAGAAAATAAAAATCAAAGAGGTAAAGGACCTTGTTAGAATTGTGGTAAAGTTGGACACTACAAACCAGACTGTCCAAAGATGAAAAGGATAAGGGAAAAGCTCTACCAAAGAAGTTTAACAAACAAAGAAAAGCTTACATTGTGTGGGAAAGCGATAGTCATTCATCAGATGATGACAGTTCAAGTGGTAGTGATGAAAGTGCAAATTTATGTCTGATGGCACATACCAAAAATCAATTCTACCACAAGAAAGACAACCACAACAAGCAAGTAAGACAAGCATATCCTAACAACTTTTCTTCTATGACCTTTTCTGAACTAAAATTAGCTTTTGAAAAACTGCAATACAAAGCCGAAGAAGCTTTTAAGAGATTATCCTCCGATAAAAAAATATTTTCATTTCTGGAGAGTAAACTCTATAAAGCGGAAAAAGACTTAAAAAGTCTAAAACCTAGTATTGCAGAAAGTTCAAAAGATAAGGATGTTACAGGATGTATTCCCAGAAGGGAATGTGAAGTTTGCCATATTTGGCAACAAGAGGTTAGAACTCTTAATGCCAAATTAGAAAAAGCTTTACAATCCAAAGTTACTTTTGCAGTCGATCCTAGAATTTTTAAGAAAATGTTGAATCCACCATATTCAAAATACTCGTTTGTTAAAAAAATACCAAATTATTCAATGAGCATAAGTAAAAGAATACATCATCATCATGGTTTATGCCATTATTATTATCGTTTTGGTCATACAATTAAAAAAATGCAAGTTTAGGAGGTTTCTTGTTCCTAAAGGAATTTACCAATGGAGGCCTAAAGGCAACCATGTTACCACTTACCCATATGGACCTAATAAAAATTGGGTACCTACTTCTCTCTTTTATTATTGCAGGAAAAGTGCCTTACATCCATGGATAGAAGATGGTTTTTAGACAGCGGGTGTTCAAGGCACATGACCAGTGACATATCGCTCTTCATTGACTTCAAGGAAAAGAAGAAATGATTTGTTACCTATGGAGACAATAATAAAGGAGCTATACTCGGTAAAGGTAGTGTAGGTAATCCCTCTACCACTACTATTTCTAATGTCCATTTAGTAGAGGGGCTTAAACATAATTTACTGAGTATTAGTAAATTATGTGACAAAGGTTATAAAGTTACCTTCACGAACACTTGCTGCATAATTGAAAATACTGAAAAGGATATTGTGTTTAAGGGCATTAGAGTAAACAATGTCTATATGCTTGACCTTTTTGATGTATCCTTAACAAGCACTAAGTGTATAGTCACCTTGAATGATGATTCTTGGCTTTGGCATAGACGTCTAGTGCATGTTAACTTTGATTTGCTTAATAAGGTTGTATCCAAGGATCTAGTAGTAGGTCTTCCAAAGATAAAATTTACAAAGGATCACCTATGTGATGCGTGCCAAATGGGAAAGCAAACAAGGGTCTCTTTCAAATCCAAAAATATGATTTCCACTTCACGACCCCTTGAGCTTATCCACATGGACCTTTTTGGACCCTCTAGAACAAAAATTATAGGAGGAAATTATTATGGTTTTGTGATTGTTAACGACTACTCTAGATTTACTTTGACTATATTCCTTCATAGCAAAAATGAAACTTTTTTCTGCTTTTAAGAGTTTTGCAAAACTATCTCAAAACAGAATGGAATTGAAAATAATTGCAATTCGAAGCGATCATGCAGGTGAATTTCAAAACCATCTCTTTGATAAGTACTGTGACAAGCATGGTATTGAGCATAATTTTCAGCACCTCAAACTCCACAGCAGAATGGAGTTGTGGAGCACAAAAATCGCGTCTTAGAGGAGTTAGCAAGAACAATGCTCAATGAAGGAGGATTACCAAAATATTTTTGGGCTGATGCAATTAGTACAGCCTGTTATGTTTTAAAAAGAATATTAATTCGTCCCATTTTGGATAAAAAACCTTATGAAATTTTAAAAGAAAGAAAGCCAAACTTGTCACATCTTCATGTATTCGGTTGCAAATGTTTTGTTTTAAATAATGGAAAAGAAAATCTTGGAAAATTTGATGCAAAAGCAGATAAAGGTATCTTTCTCGGATACTCACAATCAAGCAAAGCATATAGGGTATACAATAAAAGTTTACTTACAGTTGAGGAGTCAGTTTATGTCTCTTTTGATGAATGTTATCCGAAACATGTCGGGAAAGGTATTTCTCTTGATGGTGCAGGTGTATCTACTGAGAATATACTCAAAGAAACTGTTGAGGAAATTGTTCAATCAAAAACAGTTGATGATGTGGAAGAAAAACATACAAGCCTTTCAAAAGATGAGGAAGAAGAGCAAATGGAAGAAAATTATCTTCCACTAGCTTGGAAGTCCTCTAAAGACCATCCCATTGACAACATATTGGGAGACATCTCAAAAGGAGTAATGACTCGCTCCAAGATAAGTAATTTTTGTTATCATTTTGCTTTCGTTTCACAAGTAGAACCTAAAAATGCTAAAGAGGCCTTGATTGATGAATTTTGTCTAATGGCCATGCAAGAAGAGCTAAATCAGTTTAAAAGAAATGACGTTTTGGAACTTGTCCCTCGTCCACGAGACCATCATATCATAGGCACTAAATGGGTTTTTAGAAATAAACTTGATGAAAATGGAATGATAACCCACAATAAAGCACGCTTGGTAGCACAAGAGTATAACCAAGAGGAGGGCATTGATTATGAGGAGACTTATGCTCCAGTTGCTCGCCTTGAGGCTATACGTCTCTTGCTCGCTTATGCGTGTGCAAAAGATTTTAAGCTTTATCAAATGGACGTAAATAGTGCCTTTCTTAACAGAGTCATAAATGAAGAAGTGTATGTATCACAACCTCCTATTTTTGAAAAATAACGAATATCCAGATCATGTCTTTAAATTAAAACGAGATTTATACGGTCTTAAACAGGCTCCTCGGGTCTGGTATGAGAGACTTAGTAAATTTCTACTTGATCATGGTTATTCAAGAGGTAAAGTGGACACCACTCTTTTCATTAAACCTAAAGGAAAGTGTTGTACCCCAAAATTTTCCCTCCCATATTTCTCAATACATGTCAAGAATCATCTCCAAGTTGTTCAAGATGGCTCAAGAGTTGGACAGTCAAATCACCTCCTAAGGCAGTCAATTCAAAATTAGGATTTTTTGTTGCATCAAGGTCCTCACATCCAAATGGTATAAAATAATACCCAATGTACTAATATGTTCTTAAGTTCATCCATGTCAAATTTCAAGCCTTGCAGAGGAAGTTTGGTCAGTCAATTGCTCAAGAGGTCCAAAAATCGACTGTGCTAGGGCAAAAGTCAACTGTGACCTACAAACAGTCAAATCTCAAGATTTTTTGTCAACATTCTCATTTTGAAGGATAATTCATCATTTGATCAAGGGTTGATCATGATTCATCAAGGATTGCTCAAGATTCATCAAGATTCAAAAGTTGCTAAATTAAGGTTTTGTAGGAAAAGTCAACTCAACTTTGACCAAGCATAACTTTCTCATACTTTATGGGAAATGACCCATCCAAAGCTCATTTTGAAGAGGATGCAATTTCCTACAATCCATATTCACACTCCAAAATCAAGAAATGCACTCACAAAAAGTTACAAATTTGGACATTATAGGTCATTTTTGAAAGTCAACAAAAACACCTTTTTTACCAAAGCTTATAACTTGAGCATGGAACATCAAAATGAGATGAGACCAAAAATGTTGGTTAGAGGACATCTCAAGGTTTCTAAAAAAGTCCAAGAACACCTCCAAAAGTTCAAAATCGAAGAAGTTATGCATTGTTGAAGTTGGGCATTTTTCCAAAAGTGCCAAAAGTCAACTATCCTCAAAAATCCAATTTTTGACAAAAGGGCCCACTTTTTTCCACTTGATTTGGTCTTGTCACACCACACACGTGTCCCATCTTCAATTTCATGACCAATCATTTATTTTTCTATTTTATTTAATTTTTATTGATTTAATTCACTTTAAATCAATAATAATTCAAATAAAATCCAAAAATTAATGGAATGAGATCTTTGTGACCATTACAGCTTTCAATTATCATGATTCACATAATGAAATTCGAATCAAGCCTTATTATGCACAAAAATATCAGATTTGATACAAATATGGAAGCTTTGTTAATGGTGGCAAAATCATATCTTGGAATCATCAATGCACAAGGATTGGAGGCCCAAAGTTTAACCTAATGCACTCCTTATCACTTGTACAAGCCATACACATCAAAAATACGACCTGAAACTGCAAGAGACGGCCAAACCAAATTGGAGAAAAAGCTTGAAAAAGTGGAAACTGAAATCACACTTAGGGCTCGTTTCAATCCAAAATCACAACGTGGTGTTCTTGCTTGCAATCTCCTAAAGCTATAGCAACCAAAACCAAGGCCTGAAGCCATCTGAAAAGCGCTGTAAGTGTTCTTGAATATGGCTCTGAACATGAAATCAAAACCACTCATTCTTGCATCTTTTTGATAAACCATGGACATATTCTTGATCCTTGTTAGATTTTGAAGCTTTCTGCACTATTTAATTTTATTTTCATAGCCTATAACGCCATGCCCAAATCTAGGGTTTGTGCTTCTTATTTTTGGGGTTTTTAGTTATAGGGAAAATCAAGGCCAATACTGGACATGGATGAAACCAGGAGGAAGAGACGAACATATTGGTGGTTTTAGTTTGCATTTTTATGGCCAGGAATTTGTTTTAGAAGTGAGCCATGGATTTAGCTGCGGATGAAATCCACAGGTAAATAACCAGGTTGTTCAAGGAAGAAGACGACCACGTGCCTCTTCCTTATAGGGCCATTCATAATTCCGCGCTTGTTTTTATTTTATTTTTCAGGCATAGTATTTGTTTTCACATATATTATTCTGTGGTTATTATTATAACAAATAAGCAGTTTGGTTGGGTTGGTGAGCGCGTTGGCATTTGAGAAATGGGACCTGGGTTCGAATCCCAGGTCCCCCAAAACATTTGTATATTTTTTCTCCAGGCAATTGCATGTGGCTCAACAAGCGTGGACTATCATGCTCCTCCTGATCTCAAATGGCAGATGGCCTTCAGGCCAAATCCAAAGGCCAGGATTGAAGGCTCATCATACATCCAAGTCAACAAGCGCATATGGAATCAACAAAGGTAAAAGCAGGCTGGAGCATTTTGGGCCTAGAGATTGCCAATCATACACTCAAATCAGGCCCAGCACCCCCCATATTTGGTTATTTCTTTTCATATTTCACTTCTTTTATTTAATTGTTTTTTTAATTAATTATTATTATTATACTAACCAATTTATTTTGCCTAATAAAATCAGAAAATAAAAAAGTATAATATTTTTATTTATTAAAACTAATTTCATTATATTATTTTTTGTAAATAAATATTAACATAATTTATTTAGTTTTAAATAGGTGTAACATTTAACATTTTTGCAATAAATTAAAATAAATTTAGAATATTAGGTTTTTCATAATTTTAATCATTTTTATTTTATTTCCTTAAATGTAAAAAGCCAAAAATATTTTCATTTAATTAATTTATTTATTAACTTAGATTTAATTATTTTAATTCAAAAATAAGCAAAAATCTTTTCTTTAATAAAAAAGGGTCAAAACCCTAACAAATGCGCCGATCTAATCTTCTCGCACGCGTCTTATTTTTATCCAATATTGTAATAGCTTTTAATTAGGACTTTTAATTATTTATCGCTTTTATTTACTTTCCGCAATTTAATTTTAAAGGGTTTGTTTTTGGCGATGTAAATACCCGACGCCTTGTAATAGCTTAGATTTAGTTTCCCGCAATTTAATTTCCGCACGATATTAACTGTTAGATGTTTGATAAATAGGCAATGCATGACAAGATCAGTCTTTAACCTAAAATTAACATAGCTCACCATTGACATGTACAGATAAAATTAACCGAAATAACACACTTGCACATGCCACTCTTAGGGTACACCTCACTTGGTTGCCTCGAAAGTGGTCATTGAGTATAGGAAGTTTTAGAGGTCGCCCTCTTGTCCAAAGATCATAGTTGCCTCAAAACGGTTGCCTCGGAAAAATGATCTAGGATATTAAGGTTACCGCTAAGGCGTCCTAACGTTGCTTTAGTGACCACACGTCCCTTAATCGAATTGACCCGAAAACTCCAACGACGGTGCTACCTGCTCCTCAATAGTGGGATAGCATTGTCTAAAAGACACTTGTACAAATTAATTCCTTTTTGAGTAGGTAGATGGTTCTTAAGTACTTGCTCCTTTTAAAATAAAACAAAACTTTTCGCACTTACACTCCTTTCAAAACAAAAACTCTTTTCAAACCCACAAACACAAAGAAAAGCAAACTTTTGAAAACACAATGAGCAAGTACCTAAGCGCCCGTGGATAACCACAGATAGAAAGGGTGCTAACACCTTCCCTTTCTATAATCTACCTCCCGAACCCGAGAAACATCTCAAAAAGGAATTTTTCTGTGCTTTTGTCCTTTCCTTGTTGGATAAAATAAAAGACAGTGGCGACTCTTGCTTACCGCAAAATTTTGCAAACACAAACGCAAGACACGAACCAGCATTCCAAAATAGTCAGTTCTCATTCCCACCGATCAAAGAACTGGCGACTCTGCTGGGGATGAATTATAAGTGAGATGTACCTTAGGATTAAATCATTGTGTTTTCAATTGTATGCTTTGTATGCTTTAATTTTGTAGGCTTGTATCAGAGTTCTATAGATCCTAACCCGGATCTGGGGGCACCCTTTAGGTAAGTAGCAATAAATTGTGAGGGATCTGTACGGTGTAGACCGATACGGATGAAGCAGTAGCTACGTTGGTGTGGCACTTTAGTCTGTACCGATATCCCTTGTGTTGGAACGAGGAGAATATGGGTCTTCTAAGGGGTCATTAAGCACCAACTGACCTTAGAACCTTTAAATTGACTAACCTGGCCATAGAACAGTAGCAGTATGCTACACTCATTGAGACTAAACTCTCGCGATGATTCTGGCCGCAAGAAAAGGTTGCTAAACTGGAATTATGACCGATTGAGGGTAGTCAGTGATATTGAGATCCTCTAGAACCCGATTACTATTTTTAGGATAGGTTTAAACCAACTGAACTGAAAGAGGGTAGTACCTAATCTCCATGCTAGCCTGAAATCTAAGGGCTCTCAGTGTGACTTGTGTGCCTTTACCATGTTTGCTTTTTGTGGATACTTGTGGTGTGCCTTTATCATGACATCATGACATCATAACATTGCATACATCTTGCATAAGACTAACCTATTTCAAAGGCAAGAGGGTTTCATCTTTGCTTTGTTTTGTAGGTCATCATGATGCCCATGCGTAAGAATACCATCCGGATCAACTTTGTCCAAGTACCTACCTTGCTTAAAGAGTTGGTTGCCAAGATGCCTGACACTACTTCCTTCATCAGGAGGCATGGTTCTCTTCTCAGCTTGGTCACCTCTAAATTGGACGAGTAGATGATGAGTGTCCTGGTCGAGTTCTACGATCCGCTGTACCATTGTTTTACTTTCTAGGACTTCCAGCTGGTTCCTACCCTAGAAGAGTTCTCTGAGCTGCTCGATATCTCTGTTCTGGAGCAGACCCCATTTACTGGTTGGGAAAAGACTCTTAAGCCCGATGAGATTGCTGCACCCCTTCATTTGACCAAAGAGGAGGTAATGGCTAATTGGGAGACTAGAAGTGGAGCTAAGGGTTTTCTGACTAAGTTCTTGGTTGGCAAGGCTAATTACTTCCGGGACAATCTGGACTTCAAGGCCTTCGAGGATATTCTGGCTCTTTTGATATATGGCTTGGTATTGTTTCCGAATCCTGACACTTTTGTTGATGTTAATGCTATAAAGATCTTCATCTCTCAGAACCCTGTACCCACTCTCTTGGGTGACATCCTTCATCAGCTCTATGCTCGTACTGCCTGAAAGCGGGGAACTTTGATGTGTTGTGCTCCTTTATTGTCGAGGTGGTTTATTTCGCACCTCCCCAAGTCAGTGCTAAAGAACAAAGAAGGAATGGGCTAGGCTTATAGGGTGATGTCTCTTCTCATAATGACATCATTTGGACTCTCAAAGGTATGGATGAGGTGACTGTTATTGATCGATGTGGAGAGTATCCTAATGTTCCATTAATAGGAACCCATGGAGGAATTTCTTACAACCCATGCTTAGTTCTCCATCAGTTTGGAAGAGCCAGAAGAGAAGGACCTCATGAGATGCTAATGCCTCATATCATCTTTGATTTTCAAGGGGATAACGACGAGCAACGTCGTAGATTCATAAGGGCTTGGGACAGAGTTCTCCAATCTGATCCACATGAGTTGGGTCCAAATACTTCTCTGCCAATGGAGCCATATCTCAGATGGGTCTGCATCCGTGCCCATAAGCTAGGTATTCCATATGAAGCTGTCCGGCCTGTCACTCTTGAAGTTGCTAATGAAGAAGGGGTTCTTCCAACCATTCTCCATCCTTATATGCCCACTGACATTGGGGCACTGAAGAGGTCTTGGATGCAGTTGAGGGATGAACGGGATTCTTACCGAGAGAAGTTCAACGAGCAAGAACAAAAGATCCAGAAGCTGACTAGGCAGTTAGAAAACGAGCGAATTCTCAACGACTATGTCCGCACTGAGAAGAAGAGACCATGGGAGCATTGATGGACCTTTGATGATTTCCTTTCTAGTTTTTATTTACTTTCCCGTATTTCCATTCTTGTAATGCCTTAAGGGCAAGTTGTTGAACATTTTGAATTACAAAGTTATCTAATAAAGTGTGTTTCCTTTCTTGTTTACAAATTTGAATCTCAATTGTCTTTGAAATCATAATCATACGCATTTCATCCCATGCACTTCATAAACAGGTACCCTTTACAGGTCTCTCATCTTCTTCGTTGTTTATTTCAGTGATCATCATGTCTACTGAACCTTCAACTGAGCAAGCTATCAAGGTCCTCCAGGCCCAGAATGCCCAATTTCAAGAGTTGTTCATGAGTCTAGCTAAGGGTCAGTAGGACCTGAAGACCTTAATTCTGAAGGAGAAAAATAAGAAGAAGAGGACAGTCCTGTTCAACACTGGTCCTAGGTTTGGGAACAGGCTACAAAATGAAGTTGATCTGACCACCTCATCTGGAGGGAAAGATAGTCCACAATAAAGGAGGGCTCCTATCCCTGTGGTCTCCGACGACGAGACGGACTACGGTGAAGAGCAGTATCCTCCTGCTGAGGATAAGTACAAACAACTGGAAGACCGTTTGAGCGCTATGGAAATTCAGAAGGTGCCCGGTCTGGACTTCGGAGATCTAGGTCTATCATCTGGGGTGGTGATTCCCCATAAATTCAAGGCACCAGCCTTTGCCAAGTATGATGGAGTTTCCTATCCGAAGCTGCACCTCCGGTCATATGTGAGGAAGATCCAGCCTTACACTGCTGATAAGAACTTATGGATCCATTTCTTTCAAGACAGTCTCTTAGGGACTCAACTTGAGTGGTTCTATCAGTTGGACGGAGCCAATATCCGCAGTTGGGAAGATTTACATTCTACATGCAGTATCAGTATAACTCCGACCTCGCTCCTACGCGTACCCAACTCCAGAGTATGTCAATGGGAACGGGTGAAGGATTTAAAGATTATGCTCAGAAGTGGAGGGACCTCGTCGGTAGGGTGCAACCACCCTTGGCTGATCGGGAGCTTGTTGACACGTTTTTGGGGACCCTGTCTGGTCCATTTTTCAACCACTTGATTGGAAGCTCTTCATCTGGGTTTACAGATTTTATTTTGACTGGTGAGAGGATTGAGGCTGGTATTAAGGCTGGGAAGATACAGAAGGGTGCCTCCGCAAGCACCGAAAAGAAGCCGTTTAAGAAAGAGTCCAGTGTTGTCTACAGTGCAAGAAGACAGGATAGATCTGAACACCGCCAAGCTGTCAATGCGGTTGTTATTTCAAAACCTGCTGGTGCTCCTCAGCACAATAATCAACAAAAGGACGAGAGACCTAAGAGGCAGTTCACTCGTCTCAACATGACCTTATCTCAGATTCTGCCACAGTTGTTAAAGAGTAATCTGATGACTCTAAGGGAACCCCCAAAGAATTCAGATACAACGTCACAAAGGTATAACCCTAACGCCCGCTGCACTTATCACTCCGATAGCCCGGGGCATAATACATATGATTGTTGGGCTTTGAAGAACAAGATACAAGACTTAATTGATGCAACGGAGATTGAGTTCGAGGCGCCCGAAAGGCCTAATGTTGTGACTGCTCCCATGCCCAAACATGGAGTGAATGCTGTAGAGGAAGACTTGTTTGTAGTTTCTGTGGATGACATTATTACCCCTCTTATGACTGTCAAGAAGAACCTGTTGCTAGCTGGTTTATTTCCGGGCTGTGACGAAGGTTGCCATATGTGTTCTGTTTTACCTACTGGTTGCCCATTCCTGAAGTCAGGTATCCAAAATCTGATGGATAGTAAGGAGATCCTGTTTGAGAAGACTGTTGTTCCTTCCATTCCTACTGAAGAAGTCGCCATCATTACCATTTTTGACAATTCTTCCAAGGCTCCCTCGAGGAAGCCTGTTAGAATTACATCTGTTCCGAAAATCGCACTTGTGATCATCACTGTTCTGGGGCCCATCCCCTATACCTCTGATAAAGCTGTCCCTTGGCACTATAGGGCTGATGTTTATTTTCATGGAGTTAAGCAAGAGTTGGATGCTGATACTGGCGTCAGCAACATTACTGGACCTGCTAAAGTCACCCGCAGTGGCAGACTTTTCTCACCTGATATTGTTCCACCAACTGTCCGAAGACCTGTTGTTATTACACCCGCAAGTGTACCTACTGCCATTCCTGATCAAGTCCCTATTCTTACCCCTGTCGCCGAGTCATCTGACGCTCGGGGCAAAGGGATCACCACAGATGTGCCTGCCCAAAAAGAGGCACCAAAGACAATTACTGTTGAATCTTCCAAACAGGAGATGGAAGAGATTCTGAAGATTATTAAGAAGAGTGATTATAATGTAGTGGAGCAACTGGGGAAAACCCCATCCAAGATTTCTATGTTGTCACTATTACTGTGCTCAGAGGCCCATGCCAAGGCTCTGATTACCTTCCTGAAGACTGCCCACGTGCCACAAGAGACATCAGCTGATCAGTTTACAGATTGTGTGGCTAATTTAACTGCTGATAATGGGTTTGGTTTCTCCGACGCTGATTTGACTACCAAGGGGAAAAATCATAATGATGCCCTGCATGTCTCCATTGAATGCAGGGGCACTACTCTTGCACATGTATTGGTTGATACTGGTTCCTCATTGAACGTCTTGCCCAAAAAAGCTCTAGACCGGTTGGATTGCGAAGGGTTGGAGCTAAAACCAAGTAATATCGTTGTCAGGGCCTTTGATGGGTCTAAAAGGATGGTGCACGGTGAAGTTGATATTCCAATTAAAGTTGGTTCTCAGGTCTTCAATTCCACGCTCTATGTGATGGACATTCAGACATCCTACTCTTGTTTGTTGGGTCGTCCATGGATCCATAAAGCTGGGGCCGTAACCTCAACACTCCACCAGAAGCTGAAGTACCCGGTCAAAGGGAAGATTGTGACGGTACAAGGGGAGGAAGAGTACATGGTCAACCACCTCAACTCGTTCAGATACGTAGAGATGGATGGGGAGTTCATTGAGACCCCATTTCAGCATTTTGAAGAGGTTCCCCAGACACTGGCATCAGCTGAGACTGTAGTTGAAGATTCTCCTATGAAGATGGCTTCCTTAAAAGATGCCTGGGCTGTTATTGAGAAGGGTGAGTGTGCAAATTGGGGCCGGCTCCCTGATTTTACACAAAAGACTAACAAGTTTGGTTTGGGTTTCACTACAGAAGCTCAAAGGGTTGTTTGAAATGCATGAATCAGAAGACCTCCCGTGTTCATCAGCAACTCGGGAGTGAATGCCATTGAAGATGATGTAGAAGAGTTTGAATTCGACAGCTAGATCTATCCTACGACCAACGACTGACCAAGCAACTGGACAGCAAAGGACTTCATCCCTATTACTTTTGTTACCCAGTAATGGAACTTTTGTTTTGAATTTGTAATAAACAATGTTTTAAACTTTATGGCCTGGTGTCTTACCCGGGACACTATGGTTTCATTTGTGAGGGCTTTATACGTGTCATTTTCATATATCATTAATAAGAGCATTGGACGTTTTCTTGCATTTCAAATCTTGCGCTCCTTGTTTTTCTTTATTATATATTGCAAAACAACTATTTTACACACACTCACATATACAGGTCCACATCCACTCTGGATCTCACTGGTAACGACTTTGCTACTGCCGGTTATGACTTCGAAAATCCGATCAACTTAGCCGAAGACGAAGGTGAAGATGATTGCGAAGTGCTTGGTGAACTTGCAAGACTACTACTCCAGGAAGAGAGGGTCATTCAGCCACATGAAGAGCCAGTAGAATCAGTGAATCTGGGTACTGAGATAGACAAGAAGGAAGTCAAGATCGATGCAAATCTGGAGCTTAGTGTGAAACAACGGTTGATTCAGATGCTGCGTGACTACGTTGAGATCTTTACCTGGTCTTACAAAGATATGCCAGGGTTGGATACTGATATTGTGGTTCATCGCCTGCCTACCAAGGAAGACTGTCCTCCAGTAAAACAGAAGGTTCGCCGTATGCGCCCAGAGATGTCTGAGAAAATCAAGGCTGAAGTTATGAAACAGTTTGACGCCGGTTTTCTAGCAGTGACTTCTTACCCTCAGTGGGTTGCCAATGTGGTTCCAGTGCCGAAGAAAGATGGTAAGGTTCGAATGTGTGTCGATTACAGGGATCTGAACAGGGCAAGCCCCAAGGATGATTTCCCTTTACCTAACATCGACGTTCTGGTTGACAACATCGCTCAGCACAAGGTCTTCTCCTTCATGGATGGTTTCTCCGGTTATAATCAGATAAAAATGGCTCCCGAAGACATGGAGAAGACGACCTTTGTTACTCAGTGGGGTACCTTTTTCTACAAGGTCATGCCTTTTGGACTGAAAAATGCTGGGGCAACGTATCAACGTGCCATGGTTGCTTTGTTTCATGACATGATCCATCATGAGATTTAAGTATACATCGACGATATGATTGCAAGGTCCCAGACTGGGGAAGAACACCTTGACCATCTACAGAAGCTGTTTGACAGGTTGAAGTTTGTTGTACCCCAAAATTTGCCCTCGCATTTTTCCATAAGAAATCACAGCTTCAGACGTTTCCTGATTTTTCAAACTAGCTCAAGAATCGGTCAAACAGACTTTTCTCGTCAGTCAGACAAAATTAGGGTTTTCATTGGTTTTCATGGCTCTAGAACATTTCATACAGTTTGCTTAGGGTTTTGGTTGATTTTGGTTCAGCTTCGATCAGGCAAATGCTTCTTTGACATTTGATCAGAATCAGGGTTTTGTGCGTATATCTCTCAAGAAGAGTTGGTTCTATCAATGTTTTTTTAAATTACTCTGAATTGAGAACTGAGGCTGCTGGTTGTTAATTTGCATTTGTTGGATTTAATCAGTGAAAAGAGGCAGATGGACGTTTTGTTTAATTAACTGTCGCTTGGTTTGGAACTATGTGTTGCTTTGGATAATTGGAGCGCCAGGTTTGTCATAAGACCACAATGTTTACCAATTGATTATTTATTTTTAAGTTAAGATAATTGGAATTTATTTCCATTTTTATTTTAATTTAAGAATTATAAACAATTAGATAAATATCTTGAAAAGAATAAAAAGAATTAATCAAATAAAAGGACTTTTTATTTATCTTTAAATTATTTGTATAATTGTTTTTGTTTACAAAATGTTTATAATAATAATATTACATTTATTTAAATTTAAATAAAACTATCCTAATATTTTTCTAAATCTTCAATTCTTCATCTTCTATCCCTTGCTCCCTCTGCCTCATTGGATTTTATCTGCAAAGAATAAGAAAGGAGAAAAAGTCATAAGCAAATAAATAATTAAAAGCAGTTAATTTGGGCTCATCATTAAAGGCAACTGACTGGAATCAGTTAGCCCTCTCTGCAAATCACGGGATTTCTCCCGGTTCACAAAGAGGGATGAATATTGCTTGCTAAAACATGAAATGCAAAGTTGAAAAATGCACAAATTCAAAATTGGCCAGCCAACTGCATAGTTCAAAACAAACAGCATGTATCACTATGAAAGTTCAAACTGAACTACAAAGTTCCCAAATTCAAAACATTCAAACTAGGCCAAAAGCTGTCAAAATGTCCAAAATATGGAAGGATGTCAAGATAAAAAGGCTACTCCACACTGTAACAAAGATGCAGGAAAGCTGAAGAAGGAAAGTATGCAGGTTAAAACCAATTTTGCAAGCAAGCATAGTCAAGGTCATCATCTTCCAGCCTGTATGCCTTTTCAGAAAAAAGTACACTAAACATTATTTAATGTTTTAACTGTACTAGTGAGAGAAAAAAGAGAGAAAAGAAGTACAGGTTTGCAGGCTTAGGCTTGAGAGACAAAAATATAAAACAAGCTGCAATAGAACAGTAGGAGGGGGGGGGGGGGGGGGGGCGAAAAAATCACAAAACAAATATACAGAACATCCAAACCTCCATCCTAAAAACCTGCTGAAGCAAACCTCCAGCCTAAAACCAGTAAGGCCATAACCTGCACAAACCTGAAGCAAAGCCAGCAATGCCCAAGAACCTGCTAAGCCTTACCTTTCAAGCAATCAAACTCAAAAAGAATAGCCTGCTGAAGCCACAAGCCTCAATAAAAAAAACAGTTGCAATAAAAGCCTTAAACCCTCGTTAACCTGCTAAGCCTAACCTTCATCAAAATAACAAGCCTAAACCTGTCAAAAGGCCTCACAAACCTGAACCAAGCTAACAACTCTGTGAAGCTGAAGCCAAAAACACCCAACAGCTGAAGCATAAGCCTTAACAGGCCAAAACCAGTAAAACTCACAAATCATCCTCAACCTGAAAACCAGTAAGCCCAAAGCCATATCCAAAACAAACAAACCTTAAAAACCTGTCAAACTCATCCAACCTGTTAGCCTAGAGGCCACAAGCTATCAAAACAAGCTTACAGCCTATCCAAGCCAAGACCAATATCCAAGCATACAGGATCGACACAGGCCCTCAGACAAACATCATCATTGGGCCAACAACTCAATCATCAAAGCATAACAGGCATACTCAGAATAACCAAGGCATCAAGCGTAGCAACAGGAGCATACGAAGCAACAGAAGCATACGAAGCAAAGAGGCAGCAAGAGGAAGGGGATAAAGGAGAAAACAGAAGCCAGCAAGAAGAAGAGGAAAAAGCACTCAGGCCCTCAGAACCTAGGGTTCATCACTGGGCAACATCATCCAAGGCAACACAAGCAACTAAAAAGTCAGAAGTAATACAAAATACCAGGGTCAAAGCAAGCTAGCGCGCGTCACCGTTTCCTTCGCCGTCAAAGCCTCCAAACGCCTCCGATCCCATCTTCTCCTCCGTCTCCCAAAAGGTAACATAACTTTCCCTTTTCTTCACACCTCAAACAAAGGAAACACATTTAATCAGAACCAATAGACAAAATCATGACATGCAAAACACAATACCCTAATGAGATTGAGACGAAATCTTACCTCGCGTGAACCATCGTTCGAGCGATTCATGGACGAAGAAGGAAAGGGATGGTGGCGCGGTGGCTCTAGGCGGAGGGTCCCGGTCAGTAACCGTTGCATTGAGCGAAGAAGAAGACGAAGTGAAGTAAACGGCGCTGTAACCCTAAACCTCTCACCAAATGCATCCAAAACAAACAACCCTAAAACACAAAACATTGTAAGACCATTTGGGCCTAACCCGTTTCACAAATCTAAAGCCCAGACGAGTTCCAATTTATACCCCTCCCTTGGCTGCTGTTTAATTATGCTTGGGCCCAAAACCCCTTAGCCCATTTCTTTCTGTACACAACTTAACCCTTTTTTTTTAAAAGAAATATATACTAATCCCTTTTTTAAAACACTGAATTATATTAATAATTAGAACTTAAAAACTTTTTTTCATTTCTTTTATTAAAAACTCTTTTTTTTTATTTTTAATGTAAATTTAACTTAAAACATTCATAAAAGATAGGTTTTAGTTTGAGTTTTCTTTTTAACTAAAAAAAAAGTTTTTGTATATAAAAATATTAATACATAAAAAACAATTTTTTAAGTTAAATACTTCTCTTTTCTTAAAAATATCATTTGTACATAAAACAATAAATGCATATAATTAAAATTTAAAACATTTTTCTTTCTTTTAATTAGAATACCTTTCTTTGTACATATTAAACAAAAAATATAAAAATACAAATTTAAATCAAAAGTGGATAATAATACTTGATAAATAAACAATATCTAATTTTCTTATTAAATTCACATCTTACAACTTGTAAATAAATTACACTTACACTTACACAATAAATTTCACATTTGATACATTATACATTTGATATTCTTACACTTTGCTATACATTACATTGATTATATTTGATCGCAATTCAATTGGGTTGTAATTATTTAAGTCTCATCCCCATTTGTGAATTCGTACCCCCACTCCCAGATACCATTTGTAATAGCATAGACTTTAAAATTCCCGCAATTTACCGCTTTCAAATTATACCATGGTTAGACCTAGGGTTTGCATGTACATAAAATCAAACGCTAGATAACCTAATACAAGACAAATACATGAAATCAATACACAATCACACTCGCACCCCCTAGGGTAATCCCACATGTTGCCTTCCAAAATGGGCCATGCTTGCACGTCGAGTTTCTTTGGCAAAACAATCAAATGATCATAAGTCCCTCTATGACGCTTTCGGAAGTTGCCTAAATGGAATGATCATAGTCCCTTCAAAGCAAATTGCCAAAGACACTTGGCACCATTGCATTCATGGTTCGTACGATGACCCGCGCCCGTCCCGTTAAACTTCCTAAACGCAAGATTGTCCACCAAATTCAATGGTGGAACAAAATTGTTAAAAAGGGTTGAGAACATAGAGAAAACCTTTGAGTATAATAGGGGTAGACAAAACTCTTAGTTACTTGAGATCAAATTGCAAAAACACTTGCCTCCTTTTCAAAAACCACACTTCATACACACTTTCAAACAAACTTCCAAAAACATTTTGAAACATCTTTTCGAAAATATACACACCGTTGTATATACTCAAACACGAGTTATTACAATGGTTGCCGAAACAAAGGCGTTTATTTCAAAAACATTTTCAAAACACACACATACACCACAATTTCAAGCAATCAAAAAAATCAAGGCAAGTGATCTAAAAAACCAAGTAACTAAGAGCCCATGGATAACCATGGATGAAAAGGGTGCTAATACCTTCCCTTTTCATAATCTACCCCCCGAACCCACGAAACATCTTAAAAAGGTTTTTCCTGTGCTTTTTAACCTTTCCTTTAGGATAAAATAAAAAGTCGGTGGAGACTCTTGCTAAACCGAACAAGTGCGAATATAAATGCAAAACTCAAGTCAGTTCTCCCACCGTATCACAAAGTTGTACAAGCTGAGGTTAAACCCGAACAAGTGCACCTTCGGGGTGAGGTCTGGTAAGCTGCTAGGTTTTATTGTAAGCGACAAAGGTATTCAAGTGGACCCTACAAAAGTGAAAGCTATACAGGAGATGCCATCTCCCAGAATAGAGAAAGAAGTCAGAGGCTTTCTGGGACGTCTGAACTACATTGCTCGATTCATCTCACACTTAACTGCTACTTGTGAGCAAATCTTCAAGTTGCTGAAGAAAGAACAAGTGGTACGTTGGAATGATGAATGCCAGGCCGCTTTCGAAAGAATCAAAGAGTATCTCCAAGAGCCACCTATTCTAATGCCACCAGTTGAAAGGAGACCTATGATCTTATACTCGACAGTACTTGACAACTCAATGGGGTGTGTGCTGGGGCAGCATGACAAGTCTAGCCGAAAAGAGCATGCTATTTACTACCTTAGCAAAAAGTTTACTGACTGTGAGACCCGATACTCACTGCTCGAGAAAACTTGCTACGCTTTGGCATGGGCTGCTCGCCGGCTAAGACAGTATATGTTGACTCACACTACTCTGTTGATATCAAAGATGGATCCAATCAAGTATATCTTCGAGAAGCCTGCCTTGTCCGAAAGAATAGCAAGATGGAAGATGATTTTGACTGAGTATGACATCCAGTACACGACTCAAAAGGCAATCAAGGGAAGTGTATTGGCAGACCATTTGGCACACCAGGCAGTGGATGATTACCAGTCTATGAACTTTGAATTCCCGGACGAGAATATCATGTTGATAACTGATTGTGAGACACCTGGACCGGATGAAGGACCTGAGGAAGGATCCCGATGGTCTATGTACTTTGATGGAGCTTCGAACGCTTTGGGTAATGGCATTGGAACTGTGATCATATCTCCTAAAGGCTCTCATACTCCATTTACCGCCCGACTATGTTTCAACTGCACCAATAATATGGCAGAGTATGAAGCGTGCATCATGGGTCTTCGAGCAGCAATTGACCTAAGGATTAAGTTTCTGAGTGTCTTCAGAGATTCCGCTCTTGTGATCAGTCAGATCAAAGGCGAGTGGGATATGAAACACCCTAATCTTATTCCTTACAAGGAGTATGTGTTGACATTACTTCCCCATTTTGAGGAGATAACCTTTAAACACTTTCCAAGAGAGGAGAATCAGTTGGCAGACGCGCTGGCTACAATGTCTTCTATGTTCAAAGTCAATTGGGACAACGAAGCTCCCTGGATTATCATTGAAAGATTGGACGAACCTGCACATTGCTGTGATCTTGAGACTGAAGAAGTAACAGGAAAGCCCTGGTATCATGAGGTGAAGAGGTACCTTGAAGCTCAAGAATACCCCGAGGGTGCATCTGTTAATGACAAGAAGTTTCTGAGGAGGTTCGCGACGAAGTTCTTCATCAGCAATGGCATTGTTTACAAGCGTAACCATGATTCAACCTTGTTGCGTTGTGTGGATAAGAATGAAGCAGAAAGGATCATGGCGGAGTTACATGAAGGTAATTTCGGAACTCACTCCAGTGGACATACCATGGCAAAGAAAATCCTTCGGGCAGGATATTACTGGTCCACAATGGAAGCCGACTGTTATCAGCATTCTCGGACATGTCACAAGTGTCAGGTCTATGCTTATAAGGTGCACATACCTCCAGTTCCTCTGAATGTTTTGACAGCGCCTTGGCCTTTTGAAATGTGGGGCATTGATATGATCGGCGAGATCAGACCTACGGCATCCAACGGGCATCGTTTCATCCTGGTAGCAATTAATTACTTTACGAAGTGGGTTGAAGCAACTTCCTTTGCTACCGTAACCAAGAACATCGTGGCACGGTTCATTCGGCACAATCTGATTTGTCGATATGGTGTACCAGAGAGGATCATTACGGAAAACGGTACCAATCTCAATAACAAGATGATCACGGAGCTTTGCGAGCAATTCAAGATACAACATCATAACTCTTCTCCCTACCGGCCGAAGATGAATGGGGCTGTTGAAGCAGCAAATAAGAACATTAAGAAGATCATGCAGAAGATGACAGTGAATTACAAAGACTGGCACGAGATGTTACCATTCACTCTTCATGGGTACCGTACCTCAGCACAGACGTCAACAGGGGCAACACCCTATTCCTTGGTTTATGGAATGGAGGCAGTCTTTCCTATTGAAGTTCAGATACCCTCTCTTCGGATCATGAAGGATACAGGTTTGAGTGAATATGACTGGATTCAGACCCGACTTGATCAACGAAACCTAATCGACGAAAAAAGACTTACTGCTATTTGTCATGGTCAGACGTACCAAAAGCGGATGATCAGGGCATTTAACAAGAAAGTCAGACGACAAAAGTATCAAGTTAAGGACCTGGTAATCAAGCGCATTATTCTACCTCAAGGTGATCCCAGGGGAAAATGGACCCCTACTTACGAAGGGCCATTTGTGGTTAAGAACATCTTCTCAGGAGGAGCTATGATTCTAACCACCATGGATGGTGACGACCTTCCTCACCCCGTCAATGCAGACATAGTAAAAAGATACTACACATAATCAAAGACCCGTCAGGTTGACTGGCCTAGGCAAAAATAAGGGCTCCCCGGCGAACCAAAAGGGTTCGGGTAAAAATAAGGGATGAAAATGAAAAATCTGTACACCCGGCAAGTCGAAAACCTGAAAAGGCGGCTTGGGCAAAAATGGGTATCCCGGTGGACTGAAAACCCGAAAGGGCGGTCCAGGCAAAAGTTAGGGATCAAAGCGTAACACTATGTCTCATTGGATCACCTCGCATCCATACTTCGAGATCGACTATCAAGCTCGGATGACACTAATCAATCAGATTCATCTTCAACTAAGCAACAAAGTGATGAGATGCTTGAAGATATAAAGGCAATAGCAGAATTGAAACCCAGTGGGATTATTCACATAGCTGTTTTGTTTCCTTTTCACAAATTGTATAAATTCTATTTGTTCAGCGGTGTTCTCTTACTAGGACGTCAGCCTCTTGTACAAAAAATGCCTATTTGCAGGCCAAACTTCAAAATCAATACAAATTCATTTTCATAAATTTCAAGCTGTTTTTCCTTTATCTGTTTTGTTTTGCAAAGAACGTCCAATGTTCATTTTTGATATATGCATTTGACATTAATTGCTGATCATAAATATTTACATGCGAAACGAAAGATGAGTTACTGGTAATAATAGAAACAGGGGCAAATAAGAATTTCCCGAAATGTACAAGTTGCTCTGTCCACCAGGTAACAAGATAAATTCAGCTGAAGGATATGGATAAGATACCTCCACTCCCCGTAGGGTAAGACAGTGATAATATCTCTCTCAGCTGAAACTGGCAACCATGAACGAATCAACAATACTCTCCTCAAGCAGAGTTAATCCACCATCAAGCGCTAAAAAGGTTTGGTATCCCCAGAAGGTCTTAATATTCTTCAACGGAGTATAAAGACATCCCCCAGCAACTGAAAAATCTTCCTCAACTGTTTTACCCCAAAATTTGCCCTCCCATATTCTTCAAAGTTTTGACAAGCATCACCTCAAAGGGTTCAAAGTTTACTCAAGAGCTAAACAGCCAAGCACCCTCCTAAGCCAGTCAAATTAGGGTTTTGGTTCTTGCAAGGAAGTTGAGGCTTTCAAGGGCTCAATCAAGTTCCATATGCTCATATACATTGTCAAGCACCTACATGTCAAGTTTCAAGGCTCACAAGGTCAAGTTGCACAGTCAAAAACCCTAATTGCTTCACAGTCAACTACAGGGGCAAAATGGTCATTTGGCAGTCAAAAGTAAAAATTTTTGGTCAACATCTTATTTTGAAGCCACAATCATCATTTGGTCAAATCTTGACCATGATTTCACAAGAATGGCTCAAAAATCATCAAGATGCAAAAGTTTCTATTTTTGGACAACTGAAAAAGTCAACTGTAACTTGACCTAGGCATAACTTTTTCATGGTTCATCAGAAAAATCCCATCCAATTCTCATCTTGAAGGGGAAGACATTTCCTACAACTCATCTTCACATTCCAAGTCCAAGAAATGCTCTCACAAAAAGTTATCAATTTCAACATTATAGGTCATTTTCAAAAGTCAACAAAAAGGCACTTTAAGTCAAAGACCATAACTTGAGATTGTTAAATCAAAAAGACATGGGACCAAAGGCATTGGTTTGAGGACTTCAAGACCTTTCCAAAATGTCCAAGAACATGTTCATATGATCAAAATTGAGCAAGATATGCATTGGAGAAGTTGGGAAATTTTTGTGAAATGGCAAAAGTCAACTATCCTTGAAACTTCAATTTTTGACAAAAGGGCCCCACTTTTTCCACTTGATTCATCCTTGTCATTCCTCCCACGTGTCCCATGATTTATTTCAAGATTAAAGATTAATTTTTCTATTTTTATTTAATTTTATTTGATTTAATTCATTTTAAATCTTTAAAATTCAAATAAAAATCAAAGAAATTAATTAAGGGATATCTTTGAGTTTTAATAGCCTTGATGCATCATGAAACACATACCAATTTCGTGTACATCCTATTTCAAGCATAAAATTCAAAATTGGACACAAAAGGCAAGTTTCTTCAATGGAGGTTATGGCAAAATCCAAAACATAATTGCATTGGTTTAAGGCTCTTGATATTGATTGATTCTCATTCAGAACCATATATGCAAGCCTTCCATACATGATACACGACCTAGAAAAACTCAGAGGCATCATAACCAATTTCAAAATTTCAAGAGAAAAGTGTGAAACTGAAAACCACTTTGCAGCATAATTCAAACCTCCCTTTTGATCCAAACACACCCCTTACATCCCCAGGAATCGTTTGCAGCCAAGAACAAGCCAAAAACCTCAAGAACCCGTGCTATACAAGTCATACGGTTTACATTCTTTTTCAAAATTACAATCATCCATTCATGCGTTTTTAATATATTTTATTGATTGCATTGTACTCACAGGATCCATATGAAGCTTTCCACATGATTTAATTTGATTATGATGCTCTAAAACGCAAAGTACCATTGTTGAGTTCTAGGTTTTCAAAGCTTTGGAATTGGGGTTTTTCTTATACTGCAAAATTAAGCCTCAAGACATACATGGTCAAACTCAGCATGATGAGACGAACATGAAACATACCTCGCGCCCAATTTATATTGTAGGAGCGCCTAATCGCTATTTTACAAATGCTTGCATTTTGTGGGGGTTTAAAACCCCTGCTATGTGTTTTTATATTTTACAGGAAAGGTTGAAGACGAAGGGCGTGGCAATACATGATTGGCAGGTTCAAATTGGCGCGCGCATTTCCACTTGATTCAGTATATAGTGCGCTTATTTCATATATTCCTTTTTTCTTATTATGTTTACAAACAAACGCGCTTGGCTCAGTGGTTTGGATGGACGTGTATAGACCCTTGGGACCTGGGTTCGATTCCCAGGTCCCCCCATGATTCCATATTGTTTTTCTAACGCTTTCCTGTGCAGCATTCCAAAGAAGACTCACCATAAACCTCACAGATCCAAGCGCCAGGTGGCCATGATCATAGATCCAAAGGATAAAAAGTGATGAATACCATGTGCTCAATCAAAGCATGTTGCAGGAAATCCAAGAAGTCAAACGAGCTGGATTCAAATGGGCCTCAAATTTCAATCAAAAACCCCTCCATCTGGCCCAATACCCCCCATGGTTCTTGCATTTTTTTCTTTTATTTTCTTTTTTTATTTACTAATTATATTTATTAACTGTTATTATTTAATTAACTCATAACTAATTTTTCACAATAAAATTCAATAAAACCAAAAAAAAGTACTTTATTAATTTAAGTAATTATTTTTGTAAATAAAATATTAACAAATAAAATAGTTTAATTAGGTCAACTTTAATTTCTTTTTCTTTACAATAAATAAAAATAATTTAGAATTAGGTTAACTTTTAATTTTAATTCTTTTATTTTATTTTCATTAAAAACATGAAAAAACACAAAAAAATATTTTCTTTTAATAAATTAATTAATTAGTTTAATTATTAGTTATTAATTTTATTTAATCACAAAAAAGACAAAAAATTCAATTTCTTTTCGTAAAAGGGTCAAAACCCTTAGAACGTTCCCGATTAATTTTTATTCGCGCGCATTTTATTTTGATTATTATGTAATTGCTTTCAAGAATGTAATAGTAAATAGGTTTACCGCTTTATTTAATTTCTCGTATTTATTTACCAAAACGGGTCTTTGTATTTTTGGCGATGTATAGACCCGCGCCTTGTAATAGCGTAGAATTTATATTTCTGCAATTTACTTTCCGCACCCCTAACTGCTAAATTGCATGAAAGAATGTATGATAATTAAAAAACAACTCGTAGCTCACAATTGCATGATCCAAGACAAACATTAACTGAAAAACAACACACAAAGCACATGCCACTCCTAGGGTACGCTTCACTCGTTGCCTCGAAACGTGGTCATCAAGTATAGGATGTTTTAGAGGTCGCCCTTATGTCTAAGATCCAGTTGCCTCGAAACGGTTGCCTCGGATACAAAGGATCTAAGACGCTAGGGTTACTTCAAAGGTGTCCTACCATTGCTTTGGTGACCACATTGTCCCTATAATCGAATTGACCCGAACACCTCCAACGATGGTGCTACCTACCTCTCAATGGTGGGATAGCACTATCTAAAGGACTCTTACACAGCTTAATTCCTTAGGGTAGGTAGATGACTCATGGGTACTTTCTCTTTACAAAAACAAACAAAATACTTTTCACACCTTACACTTTCAAAAAGTTTTCAAACAATTTTTCATACACTCTTGAGGACTGATACAAGAGTTACTTAGAAATTTTTCAAACAAACTTTTTTAAAACCTACACACACTTGAAAAGCAAACATTTTTGAAAACATAAGTGCAAGTACCTAAGGGCCCATGGATAACCATGGATAGAAAGGGTGCTAACACCTTCCCTTTCTATAAATCTACCTCCCGAACCGAGAAACATTCTCAAAGAAGGAATTTTGCTGTGCTTTTGTCCTTTCCATGTTGGAGAACATAAAAGACGGTGGCGACTCTTGCTTACTGCGACATTTCGTGAAACCAGCTTAAAAAATAGTCAGTTCTATTTCCACCGATCACAGAACTGGCGACTCTGCTGGGGATATTTAAAAGTGAGGTGTACCTTAGGAATAGATCATACTTATGTTTTCAATTGCTTTGCTTTGATTGCTTTATATTTGTGGGCTTTGCATCGGAGTTTCATAGATCCTAACCCGGATCTGGGGATACCCTTTTAGGTAGCATAAGCTGTGAGGGACCTGTCCGGCGTAGACCGACATAGGTGAAGTAGTGGCTACGTTGGTGTGGCACCTTGGTCTGTACCGATATCCCTTGTGTTGCAACGAGGAGAATATGGGTCTTCTGAGGAGTCATTAAGAACCAACCGACCTTAGAACCCTAATGTGACCCAACTTGGCCATAGAACAGTAGCAGCATGCTACACCCATTGAGGCTAAACTCTCGCGATGGTTCTGGCCGCAAGAAAAGATTGCGACGCTGGAGTTATGACCGATTGAGGGTAGTCAGTGATATTGGGATCCTCTAGAACCCGGTTACTTTTGATAGGACAGGTCTTAACCAACGAAACTGAAAGAGGGTAGTACCCTGAACTTCATGCTGTCCTAAACTCTAAGGGATGTCTTGTGTGACTTGTGTGCTTTCAAACTTGACTACTTGCATGCTTGTTATCTAACACATGAGTTTCTTGCAGGTTTTGTTTACAGTCCTTAATCTGGACTCATAACGGGGTTTACCTACATTACTCCACACATAGCATAACATCATGCCATCATACCATTGCATACATCCTGCATAAGGACTAACCCATTTCAAGGATCTCTAGGGTCTATGATGCAGGTTATGATGAATCAAAATGTCTAGCAAAGGGCAAAGGGGATTTATTTTCCTCTAGCCGAGGTTGTCAGGGGCTATGACCCACTCGATATGGTGAGCTTTGACTCTTGAAGAAGGACTCTCAGCAACATGAAGGTCCTTCAATCAAGCTACCCAAATTCAAATTCTAACAAGTTTCTCTATTTACCCCGCGAGATCCTTGAAAACATAGCATGCATACATACATATCATTGCATCACAGGTACTCTGTTCTACAGGTTGCTTAATCTTCTTTGCTGTTTATTTCAGCCATCATCATGAATCCTGAATCATCCAATGGACAAGCTATCAAGGCCCTCCAGGCCCAGAACGCCCAGTTCCAGGAGCTAGTCATGAGCTTAGCCCAAGGACAACAGGAATTGAAGACTCTGCTTTTGAAGAAAAAGAAGAAGAGGACTGTTTTGTTCAACCCTAGACGCAGATCTGGGAATACACTGCAGAATGAAGCTGAGCGGACTACTCCATCTGTTGGGGAAGGCAGTCACCAAGAGGGAAGGGTTCCTAGTCCCGTAGTCTCTGACACCGAGACAGATTTCAATGATGAACAGTACCCTCCTACTGAGGACCGGTACAAACAGCTGGAGGACCGGTTAAATGCTATGGAGATTCAACGTGTGCCTGGGTTGGACTTTTGGGACCTAGGTTTATCTTCTGGGGTGGTGATCCCTCACAAGTTCAAGGCACCTGCCTTTGTAAAGTACGACGGGGCTTCCTGTCCTAAGTTGCACCTCCGTTCATACGCAAGGAAGATCCAGCCCTACACGATAGACAAGAATCTATGGATCCATTTCTTCCAGGAGAGTCTTTCAGGGACTCAACTCGAATGGTTCTATCAGCTGGATGGAACCACTATTCGTAACTGGGAGGACTTGGCTACTGATTTTTATAAGCAGTATCAGTATAATTCCGACCTCGCTCCTACACGTACCCAACTCCAGGGTATGTCACTGGGGACGGGTGAAGGTTTTAAAGAGTATGCGCAAAAGTGGAGAGACCTGGCTGGCAGGGTGCAGCCACCGTTGACTGACCGTGAGCTCGTTGACATGTTCTTGGGGACCCTGTCTGGTCCTTTCTTCAACCATCTGATTGGGAATTCTTCTGCTGGGTTCACAGATTTGATCTTGACCGGGGAGAGGATTGAAGCTGGTATCAAGGCTGGAAAGATTCAAGAAGTTGCACCTACTGATGCTCATAAAAAGCCTTACAGTGGGAAGAAGGAGTCCAATGCTGTGCATAGTAAAAAGGGTCGCCATGATCAACATGTAGAGGCAACCCAGATCTCTAATCCTAGGCCTGCTCAACAAGGACAAGGGCAGCAACGTAAGGAGGTCGCACCCAAGAGACAGTTCACTAAGATCAACATGTCACTGGATCAAGCGCTACAGCAAATGTTGAAGGCAGGGCTGATTACCTTAAGGGCTCCTCTCCGGAATCCAAACACTTTTGCTCCTAACTATCATCCCAACGATAGGTGCGCATACCATTCTGATAACCCGGGGTATACTACAGACAACTGTTGGGCTCTGAAGAACAAGGTCCAAGACATGATTGACGCTGGAGAGATTCAGTTTGAAGCACCAGAAACTCCAAACATAATCACTGCTCCTTTGCCCAATCATTGAAGGCTTTTGTTTATTTGAATTTCCGAGTTGTATTTTTTTTGCTTATACAAACAATTAATGTCATAACAAACTCTTTTATTTCATTAATGCACTACGTATGTCTGTTTTTGAATTAATCCAATTATTTTCACTATATTCAAATTGCTTTCATATTTTTTTGTGATGATCAACGCTCGGTTAATAATTCTAAGCCTCTTGAGGGAGGATGACGAAAACGATACCACGATTTACAGTATGCTTTTGAACAGACCCCGCTGATGAGGTACAAGCATTGTTTCAATTCCTAAACACTGGAGTTATAAGGAATATAATCCCTCGTCAACCCCTTCGAGCCAAAGAAGTAGGAGTTTTTCTTTTTGAAAATTAAAACCCTTAATCATAACCTGGGGCAGGGTAGTCTTCTCAGTTGATCCAAGTGCACAACGAATGGCACCAAAGGATTCCTTCCAAAACAAAAGACAGTGATGGTTCCGAATAATCATAAAAACAGGCAGTCATCATCTTTCAAAATAAAAGCCCAACAAGTCAAAACCTATGAAGGAGACTTACAAAACTGGGGCATCCCGCTGACTGTAATTCCAAAAAAGGAAACAGTTCTGGCAAAAAACAGGGATAACGAAAAAAAAGGGAAGAGGTCATACAAACCTTCGACAAAAAAAAAAGAAATGACTTCCTATTCAAAATAAATTGTTAACATTCGAACCATCACCGGAACATCATAGCAAAGACTCAAACAAGGTCTGATGCACGATTAATTGAGTTTAGGTTTGAAGAACATCACGAAGAGCGGGTGGGTACAGATAAATTTGAGCCTTTATCCTTTGTTTCTCAAACCGTGAACTAGGCCATGTTATAACCCTTAAAAGTCCTAGCTGAAGCATGGGTTAGTTCGAAAGCATACTGTTACAAATATATCTTGACTCCTTAGGGCTTGCGGTAAAATAACGAGTTGACATCACGGTTTTACAAAATTCACTTGTTTTTACTAAAAAAGATGCATTTTCAAAAACTTCGAAACATAAATAAGCTTTGCATTTTAATATAACATTGCTTGCATATGACTATTTGTTTGAACATCATAGAAGTTCGCACGGCGAATGTCTAAATGAACAAAAGCACCCATAATCAAGGGGCACAGCATGATCATTGTCCATCATCTGGGGCAGTTAAGTCAAGATTCGGAGAATCTCTCAAAAGGCCAACCAACTTGGGGAAAATCTCCATCTGGATCACTTGGGGCATTGGATGATCAAACGAAGATCTTCTGGTAGTAGGGTAACGCAGCACTACTGACAGTGACAACTCCCTGCATCCTGAGAGCACGGACATAGTCGAAAAAATACTATGCAAATTCAAAGACCCGCTAGGTTGACACACCTAGGCAAAAATAAGGGCTTCCCGACGAACCAAAAAGTTTCGAGCAAAAATAAGGGATGAAAATGAAAAAATCTGTACACCCGGCAAGTCGCAAACCTGAAAAGGCGGCTTGGGCAAAAATGGGTATCCCGGTGGACTGAAAACCCGAAAGGGCGGTCCAGGAAAAATTAGGGATCAAAGCGTACGACTGGGTCCCGTCGCCTTGTCACTTGCCTACCGGAAGAAGATTTGTCCATCGGCAGTTATCAAACACCTCCATAGGAAACTGGGGCAATAAGAATTGTCTGAACTATAAAAGCTGCTTTGTCCACCAAGGTACCAAGGTAGATTCGGCGGAAGAATGTAACCAGGATACCTTCACTCCCTGCAGAGTAAGATAAGACTCAACAATACTCTCCTCCGAGCAGAGTTGGTCTCCAATCAGCCCCGAAAGGCACAATATCTCTAGCAAGTCAACCCTCTCCCCAAGCAGAGTTAATCTACTGTCAGCCTTAAGGAAGTGGGGCATCCCCAGAAGATCTCAATATTCCCCAGCGGAGTATACAGATGTTCCTAAGCAAGCATCCCCGGAAGTCTTGATCTAAGATTGTTCCCTGGCGGAATACCAGACACCCCAGCGGAGCCACCTCCCCAGTACAGTCCAAAAAAGTCTCCCCAAGAGAGTTGAATCAATCTCCCCAATAGGAAGCTTATCCCCAGTAGATTCTGGAAGCTTATCACCTGCAGAGTGCAAACGCGTCTCCCCGGCTTTATTCAAAGGTTATTTCCCCACAAGGGTATAACTGGGTTATCCTCAACCAATTGCCACGGAAAGATCGTCCTCGGCGAAGTTCTTCCTATCCCCAGTGGAGTTCATCAAATCTTCCAACATAACTCATCAACGGTATCCCCAACGGAGTTATCATCAAACCTCAGCGAAGCATCTCTTCCCACAGAGTATTCCCCGCAGAGTAATCTCTCTAACAAGTTTATTCCCCAACGGAGTCATCTTCTCCTACCGTTTTATTCTTGCAACCATCATCCCCAGCGGAAATGAAGAACTCTACTCTTCAAACATCATCCCAGGATTCAGCTTCCCGGTATTCGTCAAGGATTTATTTTCCTAGACGAAAATACATTCATAAACATTACATTATAATACATCATGACGTATGCATATACGCATCATAACTCACTATCTCATTTATTTTGGGACATCATGACATCATGCATTTCATACATCATGACATTGCATACAACTGATGTTTCTCCTTTTCAGGAAAAAGGTCAATCCCAAAGATGATTACTATAAATTATCGCAATTCCAGATTCGATTCCTGTATCCAACCAGGGCATATCTGTGAGTAGATTCGACACCTGTATCCAACCAGGGCATATCTACATTAAAGAGATTAAAGAGATAACCGAGAAATGCTCCAGATATGGATGTTGTTCTTTGGCTTATTCAGATTTATCTCCAGAGATAGCTTAGAAATGCTCCAGAGATGGATGCTGTTCTTTTGCTTATTCAGATTTTCTCTTCAGAGATGGCTTAGAGATGCTCCAGAGATGGACGTTATTCTTTTGCTTATTCAAGAGTTTCCTTTCAGATATAGCTGGGAAATGCTCCAGATATGGATGCTATTCTTTTGCTTATTCAGATTTTCTCTTCAGAGATGGCTTAGAAATGCTCCAGAGATGGACGTTATTCTTTTGCTTATTCAAGAGTTCCCTTTCAGATATAGCTGGGAAATGCTCTAGATATGGATGCTATTCTTTTGCTTATTCAGATTTTTCTCTTCAGAGATGGCTTAGAAATGCTCCAGAGATGGACATTATTCTTTTGCTTATTCAAGAGTTCCCTTTCAGATATAGCTGGGAAATGCTCAAGATATGGATGCTATTCTTTTGCTTATTCAGATTTTCTCTTCAGAGATGGCTTAGAGATGCTCCAGAGATGGACATTATTCTTTTGCTTATTCAAGAGTTTCCTTTCAGATATAGCTGGGAAATGCTCCAGATATGGATGCTATTCTTTTGCTTATTCAGATTTTCTCTTAAGAGATAGCTTAGAAATGCTCCAGAGATTGGATGTTATTCTTTTGCTTATTCAAGAGTTTCCTTTCAGATATAGCTGGGAAATGCTCCAGAGATGGACGCTATTCTGTTGCTTATTCAGAGTTGCTTGTTCAGAAATAGTTTAGATATGCTCCAGAATCGGACGTTATTCTGTTGCTTATTCAGGGCTTCTTTTCAGAGATAACTTAGAGATGCTCCAACCACGAATGCTATTCTATTGTTTATTCAGAGATTCTTTCTAGAGATGGTTCAGATGCGATCCAGACATGGCTATATTCTGATACTTATTCCAGACTCCCTTCTAGAGATAGCTTAGAAATGCTCCGGACACGGATGCTATTCTATTGCTTATTCCAGATTCCCTTCTAGAGATGGTTCAGATGCGACCCAGACATGGCGACATTTTGATACTTATTCAGATTTCCTTTCAGATATAGCTTAGAGATGCTCCTGACCCGGATGCTATTCTTTTGCTTATTCAGATTTTCTCTCCAGTAATAGCTTAGAGATGCTCCGGACCCGGATGTTATTCTATTGTTTATTCATAGATCCCTTTCAGAGATGGCCTAGAGATGCTCCAGATCCGGATGCTATTCTATTGCTTATTCAGATTCAAACTTCTAAAGACAACTTAGAGATGCTCCATCCCGGATGCTATTCTATTGTTTAGTCCAGATACGATCCAGATTCGGATGACATTCTGCCACTCATTCAGATGCAGTATGGATATACCCCAGACCCGGCAGTCATTCTACTACTCGTTCAGACGTCAGCAATTAGATATAGACTAGATATGCCCCAGACACGGAAGCTATTCTATTTCTTATTCAGATTCAACTATCCATTACAGTTCCAAATGGCATCTATAAGCCCATTCCCGACAAGGTTATGTCACACTTCCAGATGGCATCTATAAGCCCATCCTCCTACCCACCATCTCTCCAAATGGCATCTGTAAGCCCATTCCCGACATCACACTGCTGATACTCTACTATGTGAGTGCAAATTTCTGGGCACTCTAGTGTTCAATCATCTTCCACCCTCGGATCACGAAAGGCACACAAGCCAATCTACATCCTCAGGTCTAAGAAGATTGAACAGGGGCAACTGTTGTACCCCAAAATTTGCCCTCCCATATTCTTCAAAGTTTTGACAAGCATCACCTCAAAGGGTTCAAAGTTTACTCAAGAGCTACACAACCAAGCACCCTCCTAAGCCAGTCAAATTAGGGTTTTGGTTCTTGCAAGGAAGTTGAGGCTTTCAAGGGCTCAATTAAGTTCCATATGCTCATATACATTGTCAAGCACCTACATGTCAAGTTTCAAGGCTCACAAGGTCAAGTTGCACAGTCAAAAACCCTAATTGCTTCACAGTCAACTGCAGGGGAGAAATGGTCATTTGGCAGTCAAAAGTCAAAAATTTTGGTCAACATCTTATTTTGAAGCCACAATCAACATTTGGTCAAATCTTGACCATGATTTCACAAGAATGGCTCAAAAATCATCAAGATGCAAAAGTTTCTATTTTTGGACAGCTGAAAAAGTCAACTGTAACTTGACCTAGGCATAACTTTTTCATGGTTCATCAGAAAAATCCCATCCAATGCTCATATTGAAGGGGAAGACATTTCCTACAACTCATCTTCACATTCCAAGTCCAAGAAATGCTCTCACAAAAAGTTATCAATTTCAACATTATAGGTCATTTTCAAAAGTCAACAAAAAGGCACTTTAAGTCAAAGACCATAACTTGAGATTGGTAAATCAAAATGACATGAGACCAAAGGAATTGGTTAGAGGACTTCAAGACCTTTCCGAAATGTCCAAGAACATGTTCATATGATCAAAATTGAGCAAGATATGCATTGGAGAAGTTGGGAAATTTTTGTGAAATGGCAAAAGTCAACTATCCTTGAAACTTCAATTTTTGACAAAAGGGCCTCACTTTTTCCACTTGATTCATCCTTGTCATACCTCCCACGTGTCCCATGATTTATTTCAAGATTAAAGATTAATTTTTCTATTTTTATTTAATTTTATTTGATTTAATTCATTTTAAATCTTTAAAATTCAAATAAAAATCAAAGAAATTAATTAAGGGATATCTTTGAGTTTGAATAGCCTTGATGCATCATGAAACACATACCAATTTCGTGTACATCCTATTTCAAGCATAAAATTCAAAATTGGACACAAAAGGCAAGTTTCTTCAATGGAGGTTATGGCAAAATCCAAAACATAATTGCATTGGTTTAAGGCTCTTGATATTGATTGATTCTCATTCAGAACCATATATGCAAGCCTTACATACATGATACACGACCTAGAAAAACTCAGAGGCATCATAACCAATTTCAAAATTTCAAGAGAAAAGTGTGAAACTGAAAACCACTTTGCATCATAATTCAAACCTCCCTTTTGATCCAAACACACCCCTTACATCCCCAGGAATCGTTTGCAGCCAAGAACAAGCCAAAAACATCAAGAACTCGTGCTATACAAGTCATACGGTTTACATTCTTTTTCAAAATTACAATCATCCATTCATGCGTTTTTAATATATTTTATTGATTGCATTGTACTCACAGGATCCATACGAAGCTTTCCACATGATTTAATTTGATTATGATGCTCTAAAACGCAAAGTACCATTGTTGAGTTCTAGGTTTTCAAAGCCTTGGAATTGGGGTTTTTCTTATACTGCAAAATTAAGCCTCAAGACATACATGGTCAAACTCAGCATGATGAGACGAACATGAAACATACCTCGCGCCCAATTTATATTGCACGAGCGCCTAATCGCTATTTTACAAATGATTGCATTTTGTGGGGGATTAAAACCCCCGCTATGTGTTTTTATATTTTACAGGAAAGGTTGAAGACGAAGGGCGTGGCAATACATGATTGGCAGGTTCAAATTGGCGCGCGCATTTCCACTTGATTCAGTATATAGTGCGCTTATTTCATATATTCCTTTTTTCTTATTATGTTTACAAACAAACGCGCTTGGATCAGTGGTTTGGATGGACGTGTATAGACCATTAGGACCTGGGTTCGATTCCCAGGTCCCCCCATAATTCCATATTGTTTTTTCTAACGCTTTCCTGTGCAGCATTCCAAAGAAGACTCACCATAAACCTCACAGATCCAAGCGCCAGGTGGCCATGATCATAGATCCAAAGGATAAAAATGATGAATACCATGTGCTCAGTCAAAGCATGCTGCAGGCAATCCAAGAAGTCAAACGAGCTGGATTCAAATGGGCCTCAAATTTCAATCAAAAACCCCTCCATCTGGCCCAATACCCCCCATGGTTCTTGCATTTTTTTTCTTTTCTTTTCTTTTTTTATTTACTAATTATATTTATTAACTGTTATTATTTAATTAACTCATAACTAATTTTTCACAATAAAATTCAATAAAACCAAAAAAAAGTATTTTATTAATTTAAGTAATTATTTTTGTAAATAAAATATTAACAAATAAAATAGTTTAATTAGGTCAACTTTAATTTCTTTTTCTTTACAATAAATAAAAATAATTTAGAATTAGGTTAACTTTTAATTTTAATTCTTTTATTTTATTTTCATTAAAAACATAAAAAAACACAAAAAAATATTTTCTTTTAATAAATTAATTAATTAGTTTAATTATTAGTTATTAATTTTATTTAATCACAAAAAAGAAAAAAAATTCAATTTCTTTTCGTAAAAGGGTCAAAACCCTTAGAACGTTCCCGATTAATTTTTATTCGCGCGCATTTTATTTTGATTATTATGTAATTGCTTTCAAGAATGTAATAGTAAATAGGTTTACCGCTTTATTTAATTTCTCGTATTTATTTACCAAAACGGGTCTTTGTATTTTTGGCGATCTATAGACCCGCCCCTTGTAATAGCGTAGAATTTATATTTCCGCAATTTACTTTCCGCACCCCTAACTGCTAAATTGCATGAAAGAATGTATGATAATTAAAAAACAACTCGTAGCTCACAATTGCATGATCCAAGACAAACATTAACTGAAAAACAACACACAAAGCACATGCCACTCCTAGGGTACGCTTCACTCGTTGCCTCGAAACGTGGTCATCAAGTATAGGATGTTTTAGAGGTCACCCTTATGTCTAAGATCCAGTTGCCTCGAAACGGTTGCCTCGGATACAAAGGATCTAAGACGCTAGGGTAACTTCTAAGGTGTCCTACCATTGCTTTGGTGACCACACTGTCCCTATAATCGAATTGACCCGAACACCTCCAACGATGGTGCTACCTACCTCTCAATGGTGGAATAGCACTATCTAAAGGACTCTTACACAGCTTAATTCCTTAGGGTAGGTAGATGACTCATGGGTACTTGCTCTTTACAAAAACAAACAAAATACTTTTCACACCTTACACTTTCAAAAAGTTTTCAAACAATTTTTCATACACTTTTGAGTACTGATACAAGAGTTACTTAGAAATTTTTCAAACAAACTTTTTCAAAACCCACACACACTTGAAAAGCAAACATTTTTGAAAACATAAGAGCAAGTACCTAAGAGCCCATGGATAACCATGGATAGAAAGGGTGCTAACACCTTCCCTTTCTATAAATCTACCTCCCGAACCGAGAAACATTCTCAAAGAAGGAATTTTGCTGTGCTTTTGTCCTTTCCATGTTGGAGAACATAAAAGACGGTGGCGACTCTTGCTTACTGTGACATTTTGCGAAACCAGCTTAAAAAACAGTCAGTTCTATTTCCACCGATCACACCAACGAAGTCCTTTCTTTCCCCAAACATGAGTTCAATCCTTAACAGATCTAATATCACCAACAACGGTAATCCATCCCTAATGGAGGTCATCATTAAAATCCCCAACAGAGCTTATCAACGGAATCCCTAGCGGAGTTATCGTTAAAATCTTCAGCAGAACATCTCTTCCCCACAGAGTAATTCCCCTCGGAATAATCTCCTCATCAGTTTATTCCCCAACAGAGTTATCCTCTTCTGCAAGTTTATCACCTCCGTTCATCATCCCCAGCGGAAGCGAAGCATTCAACTTTATTCTCCAGCAGCTCCGGGATTTATTTTCCCTAGCTAAAACATTACATGTCCATACATCATGATACACACATCATGCCATAAAATCTCATTTATATTGAGAACATCATTGTTGATCCATATCATGCATTGCATAAGACTGACCGTTACCTTTCAGGAAAGATACAATCAAAATTCAAGTTATGAAGCCCAGGTACGACCAGATAGTATCTTGATTTCTACAACATATTGTGAAGCCCAGATTACGATCGAATAACAATATCAGACTACCGCGAAGCCTGGATTACGACCAGATAGTGATATCTCTCAAAAGTGAGCTATGAAGCCCGGAGAACGACCGGATAACAGTTTATTCCCCAGTGAGTCATGAAGCCCGAATTACGACCGGATAGCAGCTCAGTACGCACCATAAAGCATGGATTTGACCAGATAGTGGTATATCATAAACACAAGCCGTGAAGCCCGGATCACGACTGGATAACAGCTCAACAAGTTATTGTGAAGCCTGTATTACGACCAGAAAGCAATACAAGACCATGAAGCCTGGATTACGACCAGATAATGGTAGAAGATGTTGTGAAGACTGGATTACGACCAGATAGCAACCAAGGGTACTACGAAGCCTGGATTTCGACCAGATAGTGGTATGATACATCGTGAAGGCTGGATTACGACCAGATAGCATTAAGGGACACTGTGAAGCTTGGATTGCGACCAAATAGAAGTTTACCCAGCCAGTTACTATGAAGCCCAGATTCGACCGGATACTAGTAAACCCAACAGTCAAAGGGAAGCCCGAATGCGACCGAATAACCATTTGATTTGTTCTGAAGCTTGGATTTCGACCAGATAAGAAGTGAGGTATTGTGAAGATTGGATTCGACCAGATAGCAGTACGCGACATCATGAAGCCTGGATTCGACCAGATAATGGTATAACACATCGTGAAGCCTGGATTACGACCAGATAGCGGTACAAGGCACTGTGAAGCTTGGATTCCGACCAAATAGAAGTTTACATGGACAGTTACTAAGAAGCCCGGAGTCGGCCGAATATTAGTGTGCCCTAAATTCAAGTTGAAGCCCGGATGCGACCGGATAACCTCTTGATTTATTCTGAAGCCTGGATTTCGACCAGATAAGAAGTGAGAAATTGCAAATCCTGGATTACGACCGGATAGCAAGTTTAATCTCATCTCCCCAGTAAGTCACTGTAAAGCCTGGATTACGACCAGATAGCAGTCGGTCTTATCACTATGAAGCCTGGGTTACGACCATATAGTATTTCACTCTCACCTCTTCAATAGATATGATTCCCCAGTAGAATAACGGACGATCGAAGCTCCTAAAGTTCTATTTCTCCTAAGACAAAGAACAACATTCCCCAGCAGAATCTCCCTCAACAACAGGTATACAAGCTCTCGCTAAGGAATCTCTTACGCGATCGACACTCCTGCAGATGGAATCTTTAAGCCCATCTCCCATCATCAATCTCCAAATGGCATCTGTAATCCCATTCTCGACATCACAAGACAAATACTACTTCATGCAAGTACAAATTTCTGGGCACTCTAGTGTTCAATCATCTTCCACCTTCGGATCACAAAAGGCCCGAACGCCAATCTATATCCTCAGGTTTAAGAAGATTGAACATGGGCAACTGTTGTACCCCAAAATTTTCCCTCCCATATTTCTCAAGAAATGTCAAGAATCATCTCCAAGTTGTTCAAGATGGCTCAAGAGTTGGACAGTCAAATCACCTCCTAAGGCAGTCAATTCAAAATTAGGATTTTGTGTTGCATCAAGGTCCTCACATACAAATAGTCTCAAATGATACCCAATGTCCTAATATGTTCTTAAGTTCATCCATGTCAAATTTCAAGCCTTGCAGAGGAAGTTTGGTCAGTCAATTGCTCAAGAGGTCCAAAAATCGACTGTGCTAGGGCAAAAGTCAACTGTGACCTACAAACAGTCAAACCTCAAGATTTTTTGTCAACATTCTCATTTTGAAGGATAATTCATCATTTTATCAAGGTTTGATCATGATTCATCAAGGATTGCTCAAGATTCATCAAGATTCAAAAGTTGCTAAATTAGGGTTTTGTAGGAAAAGTTAACTCAACTTTGACCAAGCTTAACTTTCTCATACTTTATGAGAAATGACCCATCCAAAGCTCATTTTGAAGAGGATGAAATTTACTACAATCCATATTCACACCCCAAGATCAAGAAATGCACTCACAAAAAGTTACAAATTTGGACATTATAGGTCATTTTTGAAAGTCAACAAAAACACCTTTTTTGCCAACGCTTATAACTTGAGCATGGAACATCAAAATGAGATGAGACCAAAAAGGTCGGTTAGAGGACATCTCAAGGTTTCTAAAAAAGTCAAATAACACCTCCAAAAGTTCAAAATTGAAAAAGTTATGCATTGTTGAAGTTGGGCATTTTTTCAAAAGTGCCAAAAGTCAACTATCCTCAAAACTCCAATTTTTGACAAAAGGGACCACTTTTTTCCACTTGATTTGGTCTTGTCACACCACACACGTGTCCCATCTTCAATTTCATGACCAATCATTTATTTTTCTATTTTATTTAATTTTTATTGATTTAATTCACTTTAAATCAATGATAATTCAAATAAAATCCAAAAATTAATGGAATGAGATCTTTGTGACCATTACAGCTTTCAATTATCATGATTCACATAATGAAATTCGAATCAAGCCTTATTATGCACAAAATTCAGATTTGATACAAATATGGAAGCTTTGTTAATGGTGGCAAAATCATATCTTGGAATCATCAATGCACAAGGATTGGAGGCCCAAAGTTTAACCTAATGCACTCCTTATTACTTGTACAAGCCATACACATCAAAAATAAGACCTGAAACTGCAAGAGACGGCCAAACCAAATTGGAGAAAAAGCTTGAAAAAGTGGAAACTAAAATCACACTTAGGGCTCGTTTCAATCCAAAATCACAAAGTGGTGTTCTTGCTTGCAATCTTCTGAAGCTATAGCAACCAAAACCAAGGCCTGAAGCCATCTGAAAAGCGCTGTAAGTGTTCTTGAATATGGCTCTGAACATGAAATCGAAACCACTCATTCTTGCATCTTTTTGATAAACCATGGACATATTCTTGATCCTTGTTTGATTTCGAAGCTTTCTGAACTATTTGATTTTATTTTCATAGCATATAACGCCATGCCCAAATCTAGGGTTCTTGCTTCTTGTTTTTGGGGTTTTTAGTTGCAGGGAAAGTCAAGGCCAATACTGGACATGGATGAAACCAGGAGGAAGAGACGAACATATTGGTGGTTTTAGTTTGCATTTTTATGGCCAGGAATTTGTTTTAGAAGTGAGCCATGGATTTAGCTGCGGATGAAATCCGCAGGTAAATAACCAGGCTGTTCAAGGAAGAAGACGACCACATGCCTCTTCCTTATAGGGCCATTCATAATTTCGCGCTTGTTTTTTTTTTCAGGCATAGTATTTGTTTTCACATATATTATTCTGTGGTTATTATTCTAACAAATAAGCAGTTTGGTTGGGTTGGTGAGCGTGTTGGCATATGAGCAATGGGACCTGGGTTCGAATCCCAGGTCCCCCAAAACATTTGTATATTTTTTCTCCAGGAAATTGCATGTGGCTCAGCAAGCGTGGACTATCATGCTCCTCCTGATCTCAAATGCCAGATGGCCTTCAGGCCAAATCCAAAGGCCAGGATTGAAGGCTCGTCATACATCCAAGTCAACAAGCGCATATGGAATCAACAAAGGTCAAAGCAGGATGGAGCATTTTGGGCCTAGAGATTGCCAATCATACACTCAAATCAGGCCCAGCACCCCCCATATTTGGTTATTTCTTTTCATATTTCACTTCTTTTATTTAATTGTTTTTTTAATTAATTATTATTATTATACTCAATTTATTTTGCCTAATAAAATCAGAAAATAAAAAAGTATAATATTTTTATTTATTAAAACTAATTTCATTATTTTATTTTTTGTAAACAAATATTAACATAATTTATTTAGTTTTAAATAGGTGTAACATTTAACATTTTTGCAATAAATTAAAATCAATTTAGAATATTAGGTTTTTCATAATTTTAATCATTTTTATTTTATTTCCTTAAATGTAAAAAGCCAAAAATATTTTCATTTAATTAATTAATTTATTAACTTAGATTTAATTATTTTAATTCAAAAATAAGCAAAAATCTTTTCTTTAATAAAAAAGGGTCAAAACCGTAACAAATGCGCCGATCTAATCTTCTCGCACGCGTCTTATTTTTATCCAATATTGTAATTGCTTCCGATATGTAATAGCTTTTAATTAGGACTTTTAATTATTTATCGCTTTTATTTAATTTCCGCAATTTAATTTTAAAGGGTTTGTTTTTGGCGATGTAAATACCCGACGCCTTGTAATAGCTTAGATTTAATTTCCCGCAATTTAATTTCCGCACGATATTAACTGTTAGATGTTTGATAAATATGCAATGCATGACAAGATCAGTCTTTAACCTAAAATTAACATAGCTCACCATTGACATGTACAGATAAAATTAACCGAAATAACACACTTGCACATGCCACTCTTAGGGTACACCTCACTTGGTTACCTCGAAAGTGGTCATTGAGTATAGGAAGTTTTAGAGGTCGCCCTCTTGTCCAAAGATCATAGTTGCCTCGAAAAGGTTGCCTCGGAAAAATGATCTAGGATATTAGGGTTACCGCTAAGGCGTCATAACGTTGCTTTAGTGACCACACGTCCCTTAATCGAATTGACCCAAAAACTCCAACGACGGTGCTACCTGCTCCTCAATAGTGGGATAGCATTGTCTAAAAGACACTTGTACAGATTAATTCCTTTTTGAGTAGGTAGATAGTTCTTAAGTACTTGCTCCTTTTAAAATAAAACAAAAACTTTTCGCACTTACACTCCTTTCAAAACAAAAACTCTTTTCAAACCCACAAACACAAAGAAAAGCAAACTTTTGAAAACACAATGAGAAAGTACCTAAGAGCCCGTGGATAACCACGGATAGAAAGGGTGTTAACACCTTCCCTTTCTATAATCTACCTCCCGAACCCGAGAAACATCTCAAAAAGGAATTTTTTTGTGCTTTTGTCCTTTCCTTGTTGGATAAAATAAAAGACGGTGGCGACTCTTGCTTACCGCGACATTTTGCGAACACAAACGCAAGACACGAACCAACATTCCAAAACAGTCAGTTCTCATTCCCAACGATCACAGAAAGCACATCCTTTTAGTTCAAATATACGTAGATGACATTATTTTTGGTTCAACTAATATACACTTGGTCGAGGAATTTTCCAAAGTCATGCAGGGTGAATTTGAGATGAGTCTCATGGGGGAGCTATAATACTTTCTCGGTCTCCAAATAAAGCAGCTCAATGAAGGCACAATTATATGTCAAACAAAATATTGCTAAGAGACGCTTAAACAATTTGGAATGAAAAACTCAAAACCAATTGACACCCCCATGCCTACTAACGTAAATTTAGATAAGGATGAACATGGTAAGAGTGTTTATGTCAAGAAATATAGAGGTATAATCAGATCACTCTTTTATCTTACAACATCTAGGCCTGATATCATGTTTAGTGTTTGCATGTGTGCACGATATCAATCGGATCCTAAGGAATCCCACTTTAAAGCTGTCAAGCGTATACTTAGGTATTTCAATAATACATCTAAGTATGGGCTATGGTATTCTAAGGGAAGCGATTGCAGTTTAGTAGGTTACTCCGATTCTGATTTTGCTGGCTGCAAATCAGATAGGAAAAGCACTAGTGGAACATGTCACTTGTTTTCAAACTCTCTAGTAAGTTGGCATAGCAAAAATAAAGTTTTTATCGCTTTGTCAACTACTGAAGCTGAATACGTTGCAGTCGGTAGTTGTTGTGCTCAGATCTTATGGATGAAGCAACAATTACAAGACTACGATATTCAATTAAAACATATTCCAATAAAATGTGACAACACAAGTTCTATAAATCTCACTAAGAATCCAGTCTTACACTCACACACTAAACACATAGACATTAGACATCACTTTCTTCGCGATCATGTTGAAAAGGAAGATGTTATGTTTGAGCATGTTGATACTAAAAATCAACTTGCTGACATCTTTACAAAACCACTAGCAATGGAACTCTTCTTCAACATTCGTCGTGAGCTAGGGATTTTAGATCTCTCTTACGTGATTTCTTAAGCATATATGTAGTTGAAATCTATCTATGTCTCACCATACTGTTGAGATGTGTTTTTCAACTTTAGTACACGTGTCTACTTATCTAATCAAACAAGGTAATATCCTTCCTATCTTCTCCCTCAATCACTTATAAGTTGATCTAAATGTTCCACTGATAATGTCTCCTTCAAACATTCTATTTTTCTTATGTAATCTAACTTTTATCTGCAAGTTAATTACTTTTAACTTGATCACTTTCTGTTTACTCTATTATTTACTCAGTTATTGATAAATTATGCAAAGACATTCTGTGTGAATGCCAAGACAATTATTTGCTGAAATTGTATATCAATTTTCTTATTTGCTAAGATTACTCAAAATATTGCTTATTATCTTTTTGATGTGGTCAAAGAGGGATAAAAAGAGTGTGTTAGTAAATATTGTGTTTGTGTTAGAAAGAAGATGCACAAACTCAGGGGGAGCAAGCTTACTCATCTACACTATATCACCACACATCATCAGATATTTTCCATCATCAAAAAGGGGGAGTTTGTGAGCAACCCCTTCATAATTGATTTTTTAATGATTGCAAACATATGTGAAATACTAAATACATGTGTGCACTACAAAAATATAATATAACATGTTTAAATAAGCTAAAAATGTATTTTACTCATAATGCATCATTATGAGTCGACACAACAGGTTTTGTATCAATACATAACTTACTGAAGTCCCTGGAATACTATTTCAAAACTATTATGCATCGATACAAAAGCTTATACGTCGACACATAACTCTTTGATGAACCTGAAATGCAAACTTAAAACCTGCATGCATCGATACATAATCTCATGCATCGACACATAACATTTTTGATGCCCCTGTAATACAAACTTAAACTTGTACGCATCGACACAAAACCTCATGCATCGACACATAACACTTTGATGCCCCTGTAATACATTCTTGAACTTGTATGCATCGACACAAAACCTCATGCATCGACACATAAAATTCTGATGCCCCTGGAAAACATTTTTGAACTTATATGTATCGATACATAATATCATGTGTCGACTCATACTATGTTTTATGTTCAAAAATTAAAATTACAATCAGTATGTATCAACACATACGTGTTATGTGTCGACGGATATAAAATTATTGGTTCTGTAAAATGTTATAATATGATCTTGCATCGACTCAAAACACAATGTGTCGACGCATCCTGTCACTCATAACTAACATGAGTCGACACATGACCAATATGCATCGACTCATAATACTTTCTTTCTTGACTAACCATTTCTGTTGTAAATATAAGCAAGCATTTTTCTCAGTACAAAAAAGAAACATATTTGAATTGTGTGCAAAACAATTGTGAGAAACCAGAAGCCTAAAGAAACTTCATCTTCATCATCTTCTCAACCATCTTCAATTCAACAACAACAAAGAAAATCAAACATCCTTGTTGAAGTGAATCAAGCGGTCAGAGATAACGTTCATCTGTGTATTGAAAGAATCTCAGCTGAGTTGAAGGTTGAAGAGGAGGATTCAAGAAATAACCAGAGGGTTTATCCTTCAATAAAGGGTGAGTTCTTGAGGGTCTTGTTAGCCACGGTCGCACGAGTCGGATTCAGCCGTAGCGAGAGGTTTGGAAATCGAAAGGATTTTAACAAACAGGTCGTGGAAGCGGAGGATCGTTTGTGGACCTTGCAGGAAATCTTGATACAACTCATATCAAGTGGTGGTTCTTACAAGAAGAAAAAGATCATAGGGATTTATATCTTTATGTGTAGTGTAACCTTGTTATCAAACATTCATCAAATTGTTATAAAAGTTCTCAGTTTCAATTGTGAAATTGAGAGGGAGACGCACCCACACACGAGGACGACAGTGGGGAACTTCCTTACCAAACTGCATGCGTATCGTTCTTTCTTTCTTTCTCTTTATAGTTTTACATATTCCATAATTTTGTAATTCAATTGGCTTGCTAAGATTTTCTGTCTAATGATAAATATAGTGGTTCAAACATTTTCACCAAACGACCACTACTAAATCATTATACAAGCATATGCCAAGTGTTTGACAAAATTCCTAACAAATTTCTAAATTCATTGGAAATACTGTTTTTATGATAAGTGCATTGAAACATTAAGATTTTTGAGTTGTATATTCATCCATTTCATTTAATAAAAATCCAACAAGTTTTTCACATGTCAAGTTTTCTAGTAGTCAGTTCAAAGTAGACGGAATTGATTCAGGACATTGATTTTCGCTGCTTTCAACTCGCTTTGATAAAATAATCTTAAATCCTTGAAAAAGTAAGAGGTGATCATAGCAAGCTTGTAACGAAGATTTTGTTTGTTCACCATATCCTAGGGGATGAATAAAACATAGTTTATGATCCATTGTTGCATGGAGACTTAACACAAGGAATTATATCACAGAGAGACAAATAACCTATTGCTGCTTTGAAACTAATGCAATGAGTTATATTACAAATTTCATATATTTAGTACAACATAGGGAGTAAATAACACGAGTTAAAAAGATCCTACTAACACTTAAAGACTAACATATTAAGGTATATTGCAGGCTTGTACATTTATCACGATCTAGGGGATAAATGAGACAAAGTTGATAATACGTTGACGTTTCGAGACTAACACAACAGATAACATCACAGTTATTGAATATTTACCACAACCTAGGGGACAAATAACACAACAGGTAATTCACTGATGCTTAGAGACTAACACAATAAACTATATCGTAGATTTTCACATACCTACCACAACCTAGGGAGTAAATAACACGAGTATAGGCTTGTGTATTTATCACGACCTAGAGTATAAATAACACAAACCTGATAATTCATTATCGCTTAGAGACTGACACAATGAATTATAGATTTTCGCATACCTACCACAACCTAGGGGGTAGATAACACAAGTATAAGCTAGTGTATTTATCACGACCTAGAGGATAAATAATACAAACCTGATAATTCATTATCACTTAGAGACTGGTACAATGAACTATATATTTTTCGCATACCTACCAAAACCTAGGGGGTAGATAACACGAGTATAGGCTTGTGTATTTATCATGACCTATTGGATAAATAACACAAACCTGATAATTCATTATCGCTTAGAGACTGATACAATAAACTATAGATTTTTGCATACCTACCACAACCTAGGGGGTAGATAACGCGAGTATAAGCTTGTGTATTTATCACGACCTAGAGGATAAATAACACAAATCTTATAATTCATTATCACTTAGAGACTAACACAATGAACCCTAGATTTTCACATACCTACCACAACCTAGAGGGTAGATAACACGAGTATAAGCTTGTGTATTTATCACGACCTAGAGGATAAATAATATAAATCTGATAATTCATTATCGCTTAGAGACTAACACAATGAACTATAGATTTTCGCATACCTACCACAACCTAGAGGGTAGATAACACGAGTATAAGCTTGTGTATTTATCACGACCTAGAGGATAAATAACAAAAATCTGATAATTCATTATCGCTTAGAGACTAACACAATAAACTATATATTTTTTCATACCTACCACAACCTAGGGGATATATAATACGAGTTAGTTAACTTATCGCTTTTTCAAGACTAACGCAATAAGTTATATCGCAGATTTTGCATATTTATCATAAACTAGGGGATAAATGATGTGAGTTTGAAATTAGAAAAGTGGTTTGATAATCTAATCTTAGATAACTAAACCAAAGATAAGATCAAATTTTACTAGTTGTGTCTGTTCTCAACCAAGGTGTTTGTTTGTTTTGCGTAGATAGGCTAATTCAACAATAGGCCCAAAGAAAATTTGTAGTATTCTTACCTAAAGTAGATTTGAAAATTCCATGCACGATGTATATGCACAATTCCTTAAATAGATATGAAACCCAATTGTATATTTATATGCACCAAATGTTCTGTATGTTCATGCACCAAATGTATTGTAAATACTTTTGATCTTTTTCTCCTTTTAAACCATTGACTCTTTTTTCTTTTGTCACCGACTCCCCAATGTTGCATGTTATTTTTTCGTGGTATCTCTAAGTTGATTTAACATAACAAAGTGAATAATGTCAACAAGATTTGAAGATTGTATCGTAGGTGTAGGCGTAGGCGTAGTCGTGGACCTCTTTCGATGTTTTTTTAACCAAAATACTCTCTGATGTTTTATCAAATGCTTATTTGATGTTTTCGTATGTCAGATGCACCAAATGTAATGAATGATATTGATATTTTGATATGGTTATATGCATGTTATGCCTGATGTGAGGCTCTTAATGAGAAATCTACTATTGAGATTTTTAAGGAATCTACTGCTGAGATTCAATTAAGGACTACCTACTACCGAGATCTTTTGGAAAATCATCTGCCGAGATCTACCAGGGGAATCTACTATCGAGATTCTATTAAGAACTACATTCTACCAAGGTCTTCTGGAAAATCATCTGCCGAGATTAAGCAGAGGAGTCTGCTACTGAGATTTTGTTAAGAAACTACCTTTTGCCAAGGTCTTCTGGAAAATCATCTGCCGAGAATAACCAGGGGAATCTGCTGTCAAGGTTCTGTTAAGAAACTACCTTCTGCCAAGGTCTTTTGGAAAATATTCTGCCGAGATCAACTAGGGGAATCTAGTGCCGAGATTCTGTTAAGAACTACCTTCTGTCGAGGTCTTCTGGAAAATCATCTGTTGAGATTAACCAAGGAAATTTGCTGCCGAGATTCTGTTAAGAAACTACCTTCTGTTGAGGTCTTCTGAAAAATCATATGTCGAGATTAACCATGAAGATCTATTGCTGAGATTATGCGTAGAACAAATAACCTGATTGACAATGATGATTATCTTCACATGAAACATGGTTTTATGCTATACATGTACATTTTAATTGATACATGAAATGTAATGATTGATTGATGCATGTAATGAGTGACTTGGATATGTATCAATGGATGTTGGATTTTCAAATGCTAGTGAGTAATTGGGATTTTTGAGATATGCTTGATCCATGCTGTCAAAATTTGTCAGATGGATGAGATGATAAGTATAGCTTGATTCTAAATCGAAGAGCCTTAATAAATGATTTATGCAGACTCGTATGCTTTTGAAGGATGCCCTTGTTAGGGATCACAAATGGTTAAGACGTAGAATGGTTTCCTATGTAACAAGGCTTCTTGTCACATGGTGGTAGAGTGTTGTGCTTGCATGATTTCCTGATACTCGTTTCGAACTCAAAGATTGCTGATGTAGGAGGAGAGTCTGCCCCTTCGTGGTCTGTCTTGCCACAATTTGTTGGTAGGGTATTAGAGAGATTATTATTGATATGATTTAGGAAGTAGTTTGATCATGAATGACCCTACTATCTTAAACTATGCCCCTGATTAACGGACTCTTAAGGACAAACGTCTCTGATCAACTTCTCTTGATCGAGCCTCGTAGTGGTTTTCCCCTATATTTGAATTCCTTGAAAGGTATGCGCCTCAATCTCCAGAATTGGAGGAGGTACTCTTGGATCTCCATGATATAGGTTCGATATAAATTACCCCAAGTATTCGAATCTTGCATAGTTAGTATCTAAAGTCCCTTGAAGGGGAACTTGAACCCTATATTCCGTAAGATGAACTTGATATACACTGCCCTAACATTTGAGTCTTGGATGGTTGCCCCCTGATTATTAGGGCCTTGAGAATTTTGTAGAAAAGATAAAACCGAGTTATACCATGTTATGATATGACTTGATTAAGGAATGCTCCTTCGAAAGGTATGCCCCTGATTGGTGCTTTGAATTGTGATCCAAGTTGATTGAATCTCATAATGATCACCCCTAGTCAATAGGATCTTCATGTGATATGACCCTACGATCAATAATTTTGATTATGATTATAGGTTTCTTTTTTGGATGCTTTGCCCCTAGTTAGGAGCTTCCTGGAAAGGATCTCTTTTGATTAAACCAATTTTGAGATCTCATTTGATGCTAAGTGTTTATTCGTAGATAAAATTGTATATTTTGAAAAGTAATTCTATTTAATGTACTTGCAAGTCTTGAAATCAAAGTTTGTAATGAAACATAAGAGTCAATTTAAATCAATTTTTGTCGAGTATGCTTTCATAGTTAACCCTTCTTCAATTAGGACTTTTTAAGGTTGTAACGTGGCCTTGGTTTGTGGTTTAAGAAACAAAGGATATAAGTCTCAAGATTTATTTTAACCCACCCCGCTCTCCTTGACGTTCTCCAATCTTAAGTTCGATTAATCCAATGGATGTATTTAGTTTGCAAGAGAATTTTCGTAGTCGCGATGATGAGCAGAAGCATTAGTAAAGATCCAAGCACCGATGAAAAATATTGATAAGATCCAAGCATTAATGAGAAGCCTTCATGATTCTTGAGGTGGCAGTCACAAGATTTTTCTCCAATTTATTTGTTTTCAATCCCTTATTTTTTATTGAACCAATTCTTTTGAATTTTGGTCCATCGGGATACCCTATATTTTGCCTAAGTCAACAAATTTTATTTTCTTTGACTTAGAGGGCATTCTCCTTTTGAATTTATTTTTCCTTTTTTTTTGATTTTGAACAATTGTGACTATCATGATTGTTGTAAGCTTCGTCTTCATTGTTTCCTTGATCTTGAATGTTGTACAGAGGAAGAAGATATTGAGAGCTTCATAGATTCCTCAACCTTAGATGATGAATGTGAGGAAGAGGATGTGCTTTAACCTTTCGCTTATATTTACTTGATTCTCTTAAGATTAGAATGCATCATTGAATTAATTGAAATACTACCCTTCCCCTGGTTAAGATTAAGGTTTTTTTTAGAAAATAGAAGAAAACTCCAACTCCTGGCTCGAGGGGGTTGACTACAGATTAACTCTTTATTTATCCACTGTTTATGAATTGAAACAATACCTTCCATCGTAAACTCGGTGTTACATTGAAAGCATACGTCAGCTAAATTCAGTTATTTAGTTTACATCATTCTCCCTCAAAGTTTGTTAAAGTTGTGAAATGGAAGATGTAAGTGAATAGTTGATATTTATGGAAAGTGATGGAAGAGTGAATCGAATGGATTGATTTCAAAAACATGCATGCTGATTTTATTTGAATCACTAGTCAAAAGATACAATTTTACACCAAATACAATTTAGCAACTTGGAAACTACAATTTGAAATTGATAAAATCTAATGATCCTATGGAAGAGCTTCTTTGTAAATCCACTTAACTATAGGATATCTCCTTGATGATCTTGGACTTGCCATAGTAGGGGGTGACCCTTGTCTTTTCTTTTGTTGGGTATATCAATTTTTTTGAGAGAGAAATTATTGATAATGTTATTTCCGAATCACTAATGATAATTGTCTTTGAGGCGTTGTATAGGCCTTTGACTTGTATGAATAAGGGTTGCTTTCTATCCTTAACAAGATTTATAGGACCAAAATCACTAGTTGACTTTCTACTTCAATAACTTAGGAATTTCTTGAGTTTCATCACAGCTTTCTTGAAGCATGCTTGGAAATTGTTCTTTGAGTTTGGGCAATCTTGCTAGCTGGATTGATAGTTGTTGACGCGGTAAAGCGGCAAGCAAAAAGTAAGTTATTAATTTACCGAGTGATATTTAGGTTATATCGTATCGTGTTCACAAAGATTTGTTATGGATTCGCCGTTCGACGATTCTAGCGTTAATGAGTTTAGAGGTTGAATGGGTTGAAAGTAAAAGTATCAATAGAAAATAAATGTATAAAAAGGAAAAAGGAATAACTTATCAAGCATGCATATATACTACTTCTCACAGACTTAAACCTATCGACCTATCATACTAAACCTACAATATTCATCAATGTCATCACGTGTCAAACACAACCTAAGTCATTTCTAACCCAAATTGAGAGGTTGACTGCATCACCTCGATAGCGATCTCTCAACCACCTTAACAATACAGAAGTCAATTGTGCTCGCTTGCATCGACGATCTCTCAGAGCGACACAAACAACAAAGAGGAATTAATCTCAGACACCCTAAGTGAATAACAATGCTAAATCTATCTCTAAAACTCAGACACCATTAGATAATCATCCTAGATAAGAATCTAAGCAATATATGTTTATAGCAACTTAAATCCCTAAGCACAGAGCAAAAATCCAAGACAATAATCGACAAAGATTCTTAAAGCAAGTTTTATATAACACCAAGGGCGAAAAATATGTATCAGTTCAAAGAAAATATATATACAAACCCAACCAATAGAGATTACATAGATAAAAAGAGAAATGAATCGCAAATCTATAGGTTTGTCAGTGCCGATCGAAGAGCAATCCACCCCAGATCATTCTTATGCAAGCTCCATAGTTGTTATCTAAGCTAATCCTAACAAAATTGAAGGTTTATGGAGTTGAGAGCAAAAACTTCCCCAAAACCATAACCTAAAAATGAACTAAATCTGTTTTCATAAAACTCAACACAGTAGACCGCACTAAGTGGGCTTGATGCGCTAAGCGCGACTTCATTATTTAATACATCAAACCGACCTAAACTAAGCTATCCGCGCTAAGCAGGCTTCAAAGCTTTGGTTCTGTCAAAATAGTAAAACACAAGCAGCGCGCTACAAAATGCACTGAGCACACTCGCGCTTAGCGGTCTTCTGCGTGCTAAGCGGGCTCTCTTGGATAGAATGTCCAAAAACTTGTCTTTTATTCCGAAAACACGCATCCGGAGTCGTGCCTTCGACACATTATTACTTAATTCTCCAAAATGAAACAAATACCTACAAAATGAATGGGAAAATATCAAACGGTACACTATGTACACAAAAATATAAATAAACACAAACTAAACGTATTTACACAAAAGTCGGGTTTATTCAATGATATTTAAAACAAAAAGTAGATAAGTGCAACAAAAAGTATATACAAAATAACTACAATTTGTACTTATCAAACTGTTGTACCCCAAAATTTGCCCTCTCATTTATCAAAATTTTCCTCACAAGACTTCTTGGACTCCAGACAGGATTAAGGTTTGGTCAGCTCAAGACATCTCATTTTGCACTGATACCCCAAAATTAGGGTTTGAGTTTGCACAAGGATTTTTGGACCATCAATGCTTCATGTGACTTTCATATACCATCTTGGACCCCTAAGATTGCTCATGTTAAGTTTCAAGCATTGAATCACATTTTTGACCAGTCAATTGAACAGTTGACCTAAAAATCAGTTGTATTGGGGAAAAATCAACCATGGCCAATTTACAGTCAAAATTCATAATATTTTATCCACAACAACATTTTAGGCTCCTATGTACCATTTGATCAAGTTTGGATCACAACTCCTCAATAAATTTGATCAAATCATCAAAAGGGCAAACTGGTCAAAATTAGGGTTTTGACTGAGAAAGGGCAATTTCTGATTTTTAACCTAGCCAATGACAAATTAGGTTCAAGCATGATTTCAAGGACTCAATAGCATCATCTTGAACTAATCACATAGTTCAAAAGACCTCAAATGCATGGGATTTACAGATGAATTTTGCAGTCAACTGATCAAAAGTCAATTATGCACTAAAAAGTCAAACTTTGATTTTTTGGTCAAAATCAAGTACCAAGGGTTATAATTCATCAAGATATGTCAAAATATGAAACTTGTTGATCAAGAAAACCAATTTTGAAAATTAGGGTTTTGATTTGAAATTTTTTCATAACTTAGAATTTTTCCAAGTATAACAATTTTCTTATTTTTCCCAACTTTTCCCAACTTTTTCACCATGATGGAATTGGATTCAAACAAAACTTCCAACATGAAAGTTGTAGTCCTCCATGACATATACAACTTTGATTCACAAAGTTTTCCCAAAATATGCTTGGATCTCAAGATATGAATTTGTGAATAGGGGTCCATAAACTTTTTAACTTAGTGAAAATTTGCCCTAATTTAGGCAGGTTTTTGACCTAACTTCATGGGCATTTTTCACATAGTTCCAAGAGGTATATAAAAATGAATTTCAAATATGGATTGTAGAGCATGTTGCAAGCTTTACAAAATGTCTAATAAATCTCCAAGATCATTTGTGGTTAGGGAGAATCGAAGAAGAGAAAATGGAATTTTGTCACTTTGGTTCAAGCCATTTTCACAATGCACCAAGTTGCAAATCTGATCAAGCATGCTTGTAGCTTGCATTACAGGTACTAAATCCCTTCTACACTCCATAATTAAATGCAAACTCATGGGATAATGGCTTTATTTTGGCTGTTGAAGCATTGTACAAGGAATAAATCCATAAATGGCATAAAGGGCACATTGCCATTTTCATAAAGCAAGCTTTTTGCAACTTTGCTATCCTTGAGCCTTGGACCTGTTCTTTTGTCACAAGCAATGTCCATAGATATCAAGCAACTTTTACCAACTCTCTGCAGCTATCAAGCAAGCAGTACAAGCATTTTGGCTTAAGTCACTTCAACTTTCTTCAAAAGCAAGAAAAGTTAGCCAAAAGTGAGAAACTGGTACAAGCTGATAAAGGGGGGGCTTGGCATCATTCTATAGAGATTCAAAAACTTGTTGCAATCTAGAACACGAAGGCTTATGCCCTGAAACATTCCAAAACTCAAAAACACAAATTTCTGCCCAAACAGGGCAGCTTCTGCAAAACTTTTGCCAATTCAATATTTGCTCGTGCGTTTTGCCTTGTAACACTTCAAACACTTTCCATACATCATATCCAAACCATCCAAGCCCTTGTCCTGTTGCTGTAACCTCTATTTCAGACATCACCATTTTCAAACTTGAAGGTTGCAGGTTGACTTCTACAGGGAGTTTCAGCCATCCACAAAGCCAGCTAAGCATTGGAAAAGCTTGAGGGAACTTCAAGGAAGCTCACACAATCCTCAGGCCTCACTCAAAGTCCCCACATTGCCATATCCAAATCCAGCTGAAGGAGGTATTTTTCAAAACTTTATCTCTCTATTTAGGCATCCTCAAGCCACGATTTGTGAAGCAAAAATGTAGTCCTTAACTTGGTGAAGCTGTACATATGCAAAGTTGTCATTTATATTAACTGAGCTAAGAGAATTTGAATGTTGAACATGCTGAAAAAAATAGGTCAGAAATTAGGGCTACTGAAATTCTCCCTGGTCTTTGAGAGTTAGATTATGAATTTTATATCATTGGAATCGTGAGATTCCAAGTTACATTTTTTATGTTGTAGGTTTTTGTTTTTGTGCAAAGAATAGAGAGTTACAGGTTGAAGGCAGAAACACACGCAAGAGGGAGCTGGAGGACAGGGACGACCTGTCTTGGGCCTTGGCGCGCTTGGGCTTGCTGTTTTGACTTCTCACCCCCCCCCTGATCCACTATCCACACCCCCTGGCTTTATTTTATTTATTTTTCATATTTTCTTTTCATTTTTATATTTATTGTTTTATTTATTTTTTATGAACCATAAAAAATCATGAAAAATATTTTCTTTATTTTTTGCATTTTATTTTATTTTTTTATTATTTTCTTTGCATAAAAAATAATTTATTAGGATATTATACTTTATTTTCTTAAATAAACTTCTAAATCATAAAAAATACTACACATTTTTATTTTATTATTTAACACATAAAAATAATTATTTTCACACATATTTAATTTTTAATATTGTATATAATATTATTTATATTTTCTTATACAAAAAATAGACAAAATAATAATAGAAAGCATAATTTTCTTTTAAATCAAAAACTAGGGTTTCACCCTTTCAAAAATAACAATATTATGTTTTATTATTTTTAGGACTTAAATAATTTTATTTTTTCATACATAAAATTAATACAAGACATTTTTGCATAAATACATTTTATTTGCATATTTAAATATTTGTATATTTATTTATCTTGTACAATAATTCAATTGGGTTGTAATAGTATTTTAGGGTTTATTTTTGTGCAATATCCCCATTCAAAATTTGTATCCCCCCTCCCATAATAATTGTTGTAATATCTTAGTTTTATTTTACGCAATTTATCGCATTATACCATGTTTAGTAAAACTAGGGTTTTGCATGATAAGACAAAAATCAAACAAATAGAATGACCTAATACAAGACAAACAAAAGCATGTAAAATGACAACACATTGCACACAAGCACCCCTAGGGTTTCACCCACTTGGTTGCCTAAACAAAATGGCCATGGTATGCATGCAAAATATCTTGGCAAAACAAATCAAAACAGAAGATCACAGTCCCTCGATGACGCTATCAAAAGGTTGCCTAAACAAGATGATCTTAGTCCCTCAAAATGTTAAAGATACTTGGCAATATTGCTATCATGGTCATACGATGACCCACACTCGTCCCGTTTAACATCCAAATATAGGGTTGTTTACCAAATCAATGGTAAATCAACAATGTCAAAGGAATAAAAATGTATAGGAAAGACATTTGAGTAGGTTAGATAGCTCCTAGTTACTTGCTCTCTTCAAAACAATCCTTGCTATTTTCAAAAACAATCACACACACATTTCAAAACATTTCCAAATAACTTTCAAAACATTGAAACATTTTTCAAAAGACAAACATCTTTGTATACATTCTTACGAACGAGAATCATTACAAAGATTGCCAAAACGATGGCCTATTTTCAAAATACTTTCAAAACCACATAAAGCACAATTTCAAACAATTTCAAAAGCAAAGCAAGTGATCTAAACAAGTAACTAAGAGCCCATGGAAAACCATGGATGAAAAGGGTGCTAGCACCTTCCCTTTTCATAATCTACCCCCCGAACTCAAGAAAACATCTCAAAGGTCTTTCCTGTGCTTTTTACCTTTCCTTTTGAATAAAAGAAAATTCGGTGGCGACTCTTGCTAACCATAACATTTGCGAACACAAACGCAAAACCCCAAGTTAGTTCTCCCACCGCATCACAGAACTGACGACTCTGCTGGGGATACTATTCTAAAAGTGGGGTTACCTTAGGGTTTTAGATCACATTTACATGCTTACATTGTTTGACTTGTTTGATTTACAATTATGGTTCTTTGTTTGGGTTTAAATCCTCTACCCGGATTTGGGAAACATTATAGGTAAATAGCAATACATTGTGGAAACTATGCGGGGTATACCGACACGGTCTAAGAAATAGTTATGTTAGTGTGACATATTTGTGGGTACCGGTAGCCTTAGAGTCAATCAAAGAGAATATGGGGCCGTTGAGTGATGTCATGAAGCACTAACGAACTTCTAGAACCTTTACTTGACCAACTTGGCCTTTTAGGATGTAGTGAGATGACCGGATTTAGTGCAGTCCAAAGTTGGTAGATACTCGATACTACACTCATTGAGGGTTGGTTCCTTGGAATATTTCGGTCGCCAGTAAAGAGGCTGAATTGAAACAATGAACAAGGAAACAATCCAGTGATATTGAGCTCCTTAGAACCCGGTTACTATTTCTAGGACAGGTTGAGCCAACTAAACTTCAAGAGGGTATTTACCTATGAAACCCCATGCAAGCCTAAACTAGGAACTTGTGTGATTTGCTTGTACATATATACTTGTGCATAACATCATGGACATCATGATCATCATTTGCATCCACTAACCATTTCAAGGATTTTGGAAATTCATCTTTGTTCCTGTTTTGTAGGTTATGGATTCACTTCGCAGGAAAACTATCCAGATCAACCTTGTAAGAATTCCTCCACAACTCAAGGAGCTAGCTTCAAGGATTCCTGAGAATTCTCCGTTCACCGAGATACATGTTCGTCTACTCAACTTGGTCACCACCAACACAGAGGAGGATATGCTAAAAGTTCTCTTCCAGTTCTTTGACCCTTTGCATCATTACTTCACATTTCCTGACTACCAACTTGTGCCCACTTTGGAGGAACTTTCTCAACTCTTGAGGATTCCTATTTTCAATCAACTACCCTTTAATGGTACATAAAGAGATCCAAGACCAGAAGAGATTGCTCAAGCCCTACACTTGCACTCATATGATGTCACAACACATTGGGAGACTAGAAGTGGTGTCAAAGGCTTCTTGTCAAAGTTTCTGTTTGAGAAGGCCCAAAGCTGTTGGAATTCCCTAGACTTGCAAGCTTTTGAGGAGATTGTAGCTCTTCTCATCTATAGGATGGTCTAGTTCCCTAACCCTGACCAACTTATAGATGTGAGCGCTGTCAAAATCTTCATGTCTCGCAACCCGATACCTACATTGCTTGGGGATATCCTTCACTCTTTTCACACTCGTACAATGAGGAAAAGAGGTATTCTCATGTGTTGCACTCCTCTCATGGAAAGATGGTTTATTTATCATCTTCCCCAATCAGTCTTGAAGAATGAGCAAGGTTTGAGGTGGTCACAACGGTTAATGACACTTACACATTCAGATATTCATTGGTGTTCTCAATCCAGAGAGAATGTCATCATTGTTGACCGCTGTGAGGAATTTCCTAATGTCCCTCTACTTGGCATTAGGGGAGGCATCACCTACAACCCGTGCTTGGCTCTGAGACAGTTTGGGTATGCCCGAAGGGATGGCCCACATGACATGCTGATTCAACGATTGGTTTTCGACTATGACAACGACAATCAAGGACTCCATCAAAGATTCATCCGAGCTTGGAGGATGCCCAACAAGGTGGATAGTAAGACCTTGGAACACAAGAATTCCATCCCTCTTGAGCCTTACCTCAAGTGGGTACGAACCCGCGCCCAAAGTCTTATGATGCCTTATCCCTCCATTCTCCCAGTGATTATAGAGTCTGTTAAGGAAGGAGAGGTTCCATACACCATCCTACATCCTGACATTCCAACATCACTTGAAGATTTACAAAGGAGTTGGATACAGCTCAAGGGAGAGCGTGATACTTTTGAAGCCCAATTCTATGCAAGTGAGAAGAAGGTTTTGGAACTCACTCGGCTACTTCACGAGGAGCAGACTCTCAACACCTACATTACACCAAAGAGGATGCACAACGTCTTTTTACCTTAGAATTCTGTATTATTTCACCCAAGGGGCATTGATGTACTAACAATTCTATCTTGTTAATATGACGTGTGTTTCTTTTGTGTTTAAAACAAATTTGAATTTCTGAAGCCTTGAAAGAATTACATGAATACATATCATTCATCATATGCATAAACAGGTCTTCAGACCAAGTTTCCTCATCTCTCTGTTGTTTATTTCAGCAAGATGGATATTAAACAAACGGTCAAAGATTTGCAAGCTCAGAATTCACAATTCCAACAGTTGCTAATGACTTTAGCCAAAGGGCAAGAGGAGCTGAAGACTCTGCTAGAGAAAGAAAAAGAAAAAGAGAAAAAGAAGAAGAAGATAATTGGTGTGATTCTCATGGGCAGAAGATTTCAAGGACAAGCCAGAAGGACCCTAGAATTCCCAACAACATCTGAAGAAGGGGGAAGAAAAGGAAAAGAAACGGCAGTACCATCAGATTCTGAAGAAGAAGAAGAAGAGGAAGAGGAAGAAGAGGACTACTCTGAACAGCAATACCCTTCGGCTGATGACAAATATAAACACCTTGAGGAGCGACTAAGCGCTATGGAAATCCAGAGAGTATCGGGGTTAAATTTTGAAGAGTTGGGGTTGGTATCTGGAATTGTAATCCCTCCTAAGTTTAAAGTGCCATTATTTGCTAAGTATGATGGGGTGTCTTTCCCTAAAATGCACCTCAGATCCTATGTCAAGAAAATTCAACCACATTCTGCTGACAAAGATTTATGGGTCCATTTTTTCCAGGACAGTCTGTCGGGAATGCAACTTGATTGGTTCTACCAGTTGGAGAGAGCAGATGTTCATAATTGGGAAGATTTGGCAGCCGCCTTCTATAAATAGTATCAATATAACGCCGACTTGCTGCCAACCCGTACTCAGCTATAGAGTATGGCTATGGCTACCAATGAGGGCTTCAAAGACTACGCCTAAAAATGGAGGGATTTAGCCAGAAGGGTGCAACCACCTTTATCTGAAAGGGAGTTAGTGGACATGTTCTTGGGAACCCTATCAGGTCCTTTCTTTAATCACCTGATTGGAATCTCCTCTGCAGGTTTCACTGAATTGATTCTAACTGGCGAAAGAGTGGAGGCTGGTATAAGAAATGGGAAAATTCAGAAGGACACGTCTGCCTCAACTGCTGAAAAAAAGCCCTTCACGGGAAGAAAGGAATTGTCTGCTGTCTATACAGAGAAATCAGGGAAGAGCCGAAAGACGACCAACAGTGGGGGCCGTTATGATTCAAAAGTCTGCATCAGACCAACCAAGAAACAACCAGCCGAGAAATGATCAGCCGAGAAATAACCAGCAAAGGGTGGAAAGGCCTGTAAGGCAATTCACCAACATAAACATGACTCCCGCTCAAGTCCTACCACATCTCTTAAAGTTGAATTTGGCCACTTTGATAGAGGCCCCTAAAAATCATAACACTGCTTCTCCACACTACCATCCCAACGCCAGATGCGCGTACCATTCAGAAAGTCCAGGGCACGACACTAATAACTATTGGGCTCTGAAGAATAAGATTCAAGATCTGATTTACGCAAAGGAAGTTGAACTTTAAGGTCCTGAAAAACCAAATGTTATCTCCGCTCCGATGCCATGGCACGAACACAATACCAATGTTGTGGAGGAAGATATGTTTGTTTCTGCTGTGGATGAACTGTTAACTCCTCTCCTAACCATCAATTGAATTTGTTGAAAGCTTGGGTGTTCCCAGGTTTTGACCAAGATTTCCATGTTTGCCGATCCTCATCATTTGACTGCCTTATGTTGAAGAAAGGAATCCAACAATTGATTGATAACCAAGAAATCTTGTTTGAGAAAGCTCCTATCTCACCCATTCCAGTTCTAGAAGTTTCAATAATAACCATATACGTCAATCCTTCCAGGGTTCCTAAAAAACTCGTTAGGATTACATCTGCTCCTATGACTACTCCATTGAAGATAACAATGCCCGGGCCAGCCCCTTACAAATCAGATAAAATGGTACCATGGAACTATGATGGAGAAATATACTACCATGTGTTGCACCCCAAAATTTTCCCTCTCATTTTATCAGGAGTTCCCCTCACAAGACTATTTGGACTCCAGACAGGATTAGGGTTTGCTCTGCTCAAGACATCTCATTGCACTGTTGACCTGAAATTAGGGTTTGAGTTTGCACAGGGGTTTTTGGACTTTCAATGCTCAATGTGACTTTCATACTTAATTTTGGACTTATAATATTTCCCATACCAAGTTTCAAGCCTTGAATCATATTTTGGCCCAGTCAATTGGACAATTGACCTAGAAATCAATTGTATTAGGGAAAAAGTCAACTGTGGCCAATTTACAGTCAAACCTCATAATTTTTGATCCACATCAACATTATAGACTTATATGAACCATCTGATCAAGTTTGGACCACAACTCCTCAAGAAATTTGACCAGATCATCAAAAGGGCAAAATGATCATTTTTAGGGTTTTGACTGTAGAAGGGCAATTTCTGTTTTTTGACTTAGCCAATGGCAAATTGGATTCAAGTATAGATTCAAGGACTCAATGGCATCATCTTGACCTAATCACAAGGTTCAAAAGATCTCAAATGCATTGGATTGACAAATGAATTTTCCAGTCAACTGATCAAAAATCAATTGTACACTGAAAAGTCAAACTTTGACTTTTTGGTCAAAATCAAGTGCCAAGGGTCATTTTTCACCAAGATGTGTCAAAACATGAAACTTGTTCACCAAGAAACCTAATTTTGAAAATTAGGGTTTAAAATGGAAAATTTTCATAACTTAGAAATTTTCTAAGTTATGAAAATTTCTTTTTTTTCCCCAACTTTGCCCAACTTTATCACCATGATGAAATTGGATTCAAAGAAAACCTCAAACATGAAAGTTTCAGTCCTACACAAAATCTACAACTTTTATTCACAAAATTTTCCCAAAATATGCTTGGATCTCAAGTTATTATTTTGTGAACAAGGGTCCATGAAACTTTTAACTTAGTGAAATTTTGCCTTAGTTTAGGCAGGATTTTGACTTATCTTCATGGCAGTTTTTCACATAGTTCCAATTGGAATCTCAAAATGAATTTCAAAGATGGGTTGTATAGAATGTTACAAGCTTTCCAAAATGTCCAAGAACTCTCCAAGATCATTTATAGTTAGGGAGAATCGAAGGTTTGTATTTGAGAAATTATCACTTTAGTCCATGGCATTTTTCATGTTGACACAAGTTGCAATTTCTGTCCAGCCTTTCTTGTACTTGTTTACAGGTCCTTAAACCCTTCCACACTCAAAAATTGAATGAAAACACAATGGATTAAGGCTTTGTTCTGAGCTTTAGAAGTTTACACATTGAATTAATCTAAAAAGGGCAAAAACGCAACATTGCCATTTTCATAAAGTTGGCTTTATGTCAAGTTGTTCCTCTTGAGCTGTGAACCCAATCCTTTGCAGAAAACCAACTCCATAAACTTAGGGAAAAGTATACCAACTATCAGCAGGCTTGGAGCTAGCAAGTACAGCCCTTTGCATTATCAACTCACACTTTTCTTCAAAACCAAGTCAACTTGCAAAAACCACAGATCTTGGAAATCTGATAAAACCAAAGCTTGTGAACATTTCAAACAAGTTTTGCATATCACACTAAGCCAGAAACACGAGCTAGCCACCTCTCAAACACCCTTGTACACAAAAATCACATTTTCTTGCAAAACAGGGCAGGTTCTGCATTTTGATTTCCAAATCACAATCCACTCGTGCGTTTTGCTTACAACCAGTTTCAACACACTCCATATAACCTACCTAAACTATCCCAACTATTCCCAAGTCACTGTAACTCCATTTACTCACTTCACCATTTTCAAATTCTGACTTTGCAGGTTAAGTTCTATAGAGAGATTCAAGCAAGTTCAAAGAAAACTAAGCATTGGGGAAGATCAAAGGAACTTCAAGCAAGCTCACAAGTATCTCAGGCCTCACTGAAAACCCCTACATTGCCATACTCGAGCTTGGCTGAAACAAGTAAAGTTCAAACTTCTATCTCTCTATTTAGGAATCATTAGGCTTAGGTTTGTGAATAAAAAATGTAGTACTCATTGCCCTTGAGCTGTACATATGCATAGAATTCATTTAAATTAACTGATCTGGGAGAATTTGAATGATGAACTTTCTGAAAAAAATAGGTTAGAAATTAGGGCCAGAGAAATTCTCTCTGGTCTTTGAGAGTTAGATTAAGTTTTTTATATGGTTAGAATCGTATGATCATACTCTATAACTTTCACGCTGCAAGTTTTTGTTTTTGAGCACGTATGCAGGATTTCCAGGTTTGAACATCAAGCGCGCGTTTTTGTTTGATTAGAGGTTAGAGATGAAGATGACCTGGGCTGGGCTTGGCCTTGGCTGGCTATTGACACCCCCTAGCTTGCTGTTCACACCCCCTTGGCCCATTTTATTATTTTTCCATATTTTTCTATTTCTTTTTCATTTCTGATTTTTATTATTTTTTCTAAATATAAAAAATCACTAAAAACATTTTCTTAAATTTTCACATTTTATTTTTTTTATTCTTATTATTTTTTTGGACATAGAAATAATTTATTAATAATGATATACTTTTATTTTCTTAAAATAAATACATAAATAATATAAAAATATTATTTATTTTTACTTTTATCATTTATATACTTGAACAATATTTTTTCTCACATATTTTATTTTTTAACATTTTTGTATATATTTTATTTTATTTTCTTGTACATAAATAAATAATTATAATATATATATTTTCTTAAACCAAAAATTAGGGTCTTACCCTTTCCAAAAATAATCTTTTATTTTATTATTTTTAGGACATTAAATAATTCATTTTTACATACATAAAAATAATACAAAAAACATTTTTTGCATATTTATAATATATTGCATATTTAAATATTTGTCTATTTTTTTATTTGCACATTGAATTCAATATGGTTGTAATAGTTGAAATTAAGGTTTTATTTTCTTGCAAATATCCCCTTATTCAAAATTGTATTCCCCTCCCTATATCAATGTTGTAATAGTCGTAGATTTACTTTTACGCACTTTATAGCTTTCAAATATGCCATGATAGAAAGATTAGGATTTGTATGCAAAAATCCAAAATCAAACAAATAGCTTGACTAATACAAGACAAAAATGCATGAAAATGACAACACAATGCACACTAGCACCCCTAGGGTTTCATCCACTTGTTGCCTTAAAAAAATGGCCATGGTATGCATGCTAGGTATCTTGGCAAATCAAAATCAAAACAAAAGATCATAGTCCCTCGATGATGCTATCTTGGTTGCCTATACAAAAATGATCTAGTCCCTCAAACAAAAACTTGCTAAGATACTTAGCACAATTGCTATCATGGCCATACGATGACCCACACCTGTCCCGTTTAACATCCAAACATAAGGTTGTTTACCAAATGCAATGGTAAAACAACAATGTCAAAGTGTTAAAAATGTATAGGAAAGATCTTTGAGTAGGTAGGGTATATGCTCCTAGTTACTTGATCAAACTTGCGAACATCCTTGCTATTTTCAAAAACATACAACACAAGTTCAAAACATTTCCCAAAACAAACTTTCAAACATTGAAACATTTTTCAAAAGACAGCCACCTTTGTATACATTTAAACAAGAATTATTACAAAGGTTGCCTAGACAAAAGGCCTCTTTTCAAAATATTTTCAAAACCACACACAAAGCACCATTTCAAACAATTGAAATGCAAAAGTAAGTGATCTAAAACAAGTAACTAAGAGCCCATGGAAAACCATGGATGAAAAGGGTGCTAGCACCTTCCATTTTCATAATCTACCCCCCGAGCCCAAGAAAACATCTCAAAGGTCTTTCCTGTGCTTTTTGACCTTTCCTTTGGATAAATAAAAAGTCGGTGGCGACTCTTGCTAAATCGAAACATTTGCGAACACAAACGCAAAACCTCAAGTCAGTTCTCCCACCGCATCACAGAACTGGCGACTCTGCTGGGGATTTGCTATAAAAGTGGGGTTACCTTAGGGTTTAGATCACCTTTACATGCTTATCTTGTTTGCCTTGATTGCTTTACATTTGGTTCTATTGTTTGGGTTTGAATCCTCTACCCGGATTTAGGAAACAACCATAGGTAAATAACAATACATTGTGGAAACTGTGTGGGGTATACCGACATGGTTGAAGCAATAGCTATATTAGTGCGACATATTTGTGGGTACCGGTAGCCTTTGAGTCAATCAAAGAGAATACGGGCTCCCTGAGTGATGTCATGAAGCACTAATGGACTTTTAGAACCTTTACTTGACCAACTTGGCCTTTTTAAGAGTAGTGAGATGACCGGCTTTGGTGTAGTCTGAAGTTGGTAGATACTCGATACTACACTCATTGAGGGTTGTTTTCTTGGAATATTTCGGTCGCCAGTCAAGTGGATAAACTGAAACAATGAACACAGAAAATAATCCAGTGATATTGAGCTCCTTAGAACCCGGTTACTATTTATAGGACAGGTTGAGCCAACTAAACTTCAAGAGGGTACTTACCTATGAAACCCCATGCAAGCCTGAAATTAGGATCTTGTGTGACTTGTTTGTACATATACTTGTGCATAACATCATAAACATCATAAAGTATCATATGCATCCACTAACCATTTCAAGGGTTTGGATCTTCATCTTTGTTCCTGTTTTGTAGGTAATGGATTCACTCCGTAGGAAAACTATTCAAGTCAACCTTGTGAGAATTCCTCCTCAACTCAAGGAGCTTGCTTCCAAGATTCCATAGAATTTTCCATTCACCGAGAGGCATGGTCGTCTTCTCAACTTAGTCAAAACCAACACTGAGGAAGACTTGGTGAAAGTTCTCTTCCAGTTCTTTGACCCCTTACACCACTGCTTCACATTTCCTAACTATCAACTAGTGCCTACTTTGGAGGAATTTTCTCAACTTCTGAGGATTCCTATTCTCCATCAACTACCCTACAACGGTACAGAAAGAGATCTAAAGCCTGAAGATATTGCTCAAGCCCTACACTTGCAACCATCTGATGTCAAAGGTCATTGGGAAACGAGAAGTGGTGTCAAGGGTTTCTTGGCAAAGTTTCTGTTTGAGAAAGCTCAAGAATGCTGGAATTCATTGGACTTACAAGCTTTTGAGGAGATTGTAGCCCTTTTCATCTATGGGTTGGTCTTGTTCCCAAACCCTGACCAACTTATAGATGTCAATGTTGTCAAAATCTTCATGGCTCGCAACCCGGTGCCTACATTGCTTGGGGATATCCTCCACTCATTTCATACTCGAACAATAAGGAAAAGGGGTGTTCTCATGTGCTGTACTGCTCTACTGGAAAGATGGTTTATTTCTCATCTTCCCCAATCATTTTTGAAGAATGAGCAAGGTCTGAGGTGGTCACGACGATTGATGACCCTTACACATTCTGATGTTCATTGGTGTTTGTGATCGGTGGATTTAGAACTGATTGTTTAACGCTGGTTCGCAAAATGTCGCGGAAGCAAGAGTCGCCACCGTCTTTTATTTAATCCAACAAGGAAAGGACAAAAGCACAGCAAAATTCCTTTTCGATATGTTTCTCGGGTTCGGGAGGTAGATTTATAGAATGGGAAGGTATTAGCACCCTTTCTATCCATGGTTATCCATGGGCTCTTAGATACTTGCTCATTGTTTTTTCAAAAGTGTTTGCTTTTCAATTGTGAGTGGGTTTGAAAAAAGTTTCATTTAAGATTTCAGATCGACTCTTGTATCAGTCCTCAAGAGTGTTTGAAAAATCGTTTTGAAAGCTTTTTGAAAAGTGTCGGTGTGAAAAGAAGTTTTGATTTATTTTGAATTAGAGCAAGTATCTACGAGTCATCTACCTACCCTAAGGAATTAGGTTGTGTAAAAGTCCTTAAGGTAGTGCCATCCCACCATTGAGAGGTAGGTAGCACCACCGTTGGAGGTGTTCGGGTCAATTCGTTTGTAGGGACAGTGTGGTCACCAGAGTAACAGTAGGACACCTTAGAAGCTACCCTTATGCCATGTTCATGGACATAAGGACTTACTAAAACGTCCTATACTCGACGACCACGTTTCGAGGGGCAAGGCAACAGTGAGGCGTACCATAAGAGTGGTGTGTGAATTTGTGTGTTACTTCAGTTATGTTTTATCTTGTCATGCATTATGGTGATCTACGCTTGCTTTTATTTTGGCCATTCATTCTTTCATGCAAAGTTTAACAGTTTTAAAGGTGCGGAAATTAAAGTGCGGAAAATAAAGTCCTACGCTATTACAAGGCGCAGGTCTATACATCGCCAAATTAACAAAGACCCGTTTTGAATAAAAATGCGGAAAATATATAAATTCCCTAGTTACTATTACAAGGCTTGGGCAATTACATAATATTCACAGAAAATAAATAAGAATAAGTGCGCGAAAAGAAATTAGAATCGAGTGTTCGAGGGCGTTGGACCCTTTAAAGAAATTAGAAAAAATAATTAATTATTTAATAAAGAAAAGAAGTTATTTTTTATGGTTTTTGGTATTTTATGAAATAAAGAAAATTAATTAAAATTAGAAGTTAAATTAAACCCTGGTTCTAAGTTATTTTTAATTGTTAAAGAAAAGGATTAAAGTTTTAACCTAATTTACACTAATTAATTAATTACATGTTTATTTACAAAATAATTAATAGTTAATAATAATAATAAGAGGAAATTATTTTATTAAAAGAAAAGATAAAAATGCTAAAAAACCTTAATTTCTATGTATTTTAGTTATTTAAGAAAACACATTTAAATTTAAACCTAATTTTACTAAATTGATTATTAAAAATTTATTTACAAAAATATTAATGAACTAAATATTAAATAAACATATTTTATTTTTTTGATTTTTGATTTTTGTGTTATGAAAATTATTTTTGTGAATTAAATAAAACAATAAAACAAATAAAAGAATAAAAAGGAAAATTAAAATAAAGAATAAAAATATGCAAACCATGGGGGTGTCTGGCCCCTAGAGGGGGTTTATGCAAGGAATTCAGGCCCATTAGAAAGCTGGCCACGTTGACTTTTCCAGTTTGAATGCTCATTCATGGACTGAGGTACATGGTGGACGTCTTTTGGTAGCCTTCAGATTGAATCTCATGGACATTTGGCAGGCACCAGCATGAACGTGCATGGTGGACTTTAGATGAGGCGCTATACTGGAACACCTTGATACCAAAATTATTAAGCGTTTGGGGGGACCTGGGAATCGAACCCAGGTCCCAGTACCTGCAAGCCAGCACATCAACCAACTGAACCAACGCGTTACTTTGTATACTTAATGGATAATGATTATTATGAGAGAGAAAGCAAGCATTAGTGGTATTTAACAAAAACGCGCGCCAGTATTCAAACTACCCAGTAAGATCAAGCCACGCCAGCATCGTCTTCCTTTTGTTCCTGCAAATAATACCAAATAGCGGGGGTTTTAAACCCCCACTAACTGCAATGTGTGAAAATAACGATTAGCACATAGATCAATATAAAAAAGGCGCGAGGTGTGGAATGATATCGTCTGGATGTCCTGATTTCAATGGAATAGGTTTGGTTGGCCAATTTTTCCAGACGTGAAAACCCCTAAATCAAAGCTTCTGAAACCCTAGAGGACGTCCATGGTGAATTCCTATTTAGGCAACCATTCTTCAATTGAATGGTACCATTAGCTTCAGAACATTCATGTTAGTATAAATCAACAGTTAAAAATCACAAATGATGCATGGAAACTGAAACACGATTATGAAAAATTTCATGAAAAGTGCAATCCGGTTTTACCAATTCCTTGAGTATGGAGGGCTGGTTTTGATTGGAATCGTTTCCTGGATGTCTTGGCAAGCTTTTGGAATGCCTTTCAAGCCTTGACTCGGCCTCTATGTATGAAAACAGTTTTCAATATTTTTGTGAAAAAGTGCAATGTTGTTCTTTTATTCCTGCGCAGCTTCTGTGTCTAATCCTTTATGTTTCAATTTTGCATATGTATGTGAGTAGAATTAGGTCAAAAAGCCAGCCCAAAATCCATCCATTTATGATTTTGAATATTTGATTTTCCATATCCTTTTTTCAATCTTTTTCATGCCAATCATTGCCAATCATGTAGAAACTTTCCCTTTTGAGTGATGCACGAAATATTTGATTCATAATGAGTGAATTGGCTGCACAAAAAGATTTGGAAAACATGATTTAGTATTTTTCTCATAATTAATTTTAATTAAATGAATTAATAAGATTAAAAATTCAATTAATTAATTAAAAATAAGAAAATAACTCCCTTTTAGCTTAATGGGTCGTGCATAGCCTTTGGATAATGATTCATGGAAGAAATTGAGGCCCATTAGCATTTTTGAACCCTTTTATGCAAAGTTGACTTTTCAAAATTCCCAAAAATTTCCCAACTTCTACAAGGCATATCTTGCTCAATTTTTAAGCTTTGACCATGTTCTTGGACATTTTGGAAATTTCTTGAAGTCCTCTAACCAATGTCTTTGGTCCCATGTCATTTTGATTTACCAATCTCAAGTTATGGTCTTTGACTTAAAGTGACTTTTTGTTGACTTTTGAAAATGACCTATAATGTTGAGATTGATAACTTTTTGTGAGAGAATTTCTTGGATTTGAAGTGTGAAGATGAGTTGTAGGAAATGTCATTCTATTCAAAACGAGCTTTGGATGGAATTTTTCTGATAAACCATGTGGAAGTTATGCCTGGGTCAATTTGCAGTTGACTTTTTCAACTGTCCAAAAATAGAAACTTTTGCATCTAGAGACTTTTTGAGCCATGCTTTGAGAATCATGATCAAGAATTGATCAAATGATGTTTGTGGCTTCAAAATAGGATGTTGACCAAAAATTTTGACTTTTGACTGTCAAATGACCATTTTGCCCCTGCAGTTGACTATAGGGCAATTAGGGTTTTTGACTGTGCAATCTGGTGCTGTGAGTCTTGAAACTTGGCACATGGATGCTTGACAATGTATATGGGCATGTGGGACTTGTTTGGACCCTTGGAAACTTCAACTTCTTTTCCAGAACCAAAACCCTAATTTTTGACTGTTAGGAGGCAATTGGACTGTGCAACCCTTGGGAGATTTTGAAGCATGATCTTAGCAAACTTTGAAGAATATGGGAGGGCAAATTTTGGGGTACAACAGTTTCCCCTGTTCAATCTTCTTAGACCTGAGGATGTAGATTGGCTGGCGTGCCTTTCGTAATCCGAAGGTGGAAGATGATTGAACACTAGAGTGCCCAGAAATTTGCGCTCACATGTTAGAATGTTAGTTGTGAGATGGTGGGAATGGGCTTACAGATGCCATTTGGAGACTGATGGATAGGAGGATGGGCTTACAGATGCCATGTTGAGAGGTGATGGATAGGAAGATGGGCTTATAGATGCCATCTGCAAGTGTGACTGAACTTTGTCGGGAATGGGCTTATAGATGCCATTTGGAGACTGTTGGTATGTGGAGAGATGGGCTTATAGATGCCATCGGGAGGTTGTCGATCACGTAAGAGATTCCTTAGCGAGAAATTACGTACCTGAAAAAAGAAAGATAACTACCTGGCCTGTTACAGGAGTTGGTCTTCAAATTCTCATATATATGTGCCCTGGCTGGTTACAGGAATCGAATCTTTAAACTCTTCAGACGTGCCCTGGCGAGATACAGGAATTGAGTCCGGAGAATATAGTCATCAACAGATACACCCTGGCAAGATACAGGAATCGGATCTTCGAACTCTTCAAACGTGCCCTGACAAGATACAGGAATCGAGTCTGGTATATATAGTCGTCAACAGATACACCCTGGCGAGATACAGGAATCGGATCTTCGAACTCTTCAGACGTGCCCTGGCGAGATACAGGAATCGAGTCTGGTAATGTTAGTCGTCAATAGATACACCCTGGCAAGATACAGGAATCGGATCTTCGAATTCTTCAGACGTGCCCTGGCGAGATACATGAATCGAGTCTGGTAATGTTAGTCGTCAACAGATACACCCTGGAAAGATACATGAATCGGATCCTCAAACTCTTCAGACGCACCCTGGCAAGATACAGGAATCGGGTCTGGCAATGTTAGTCGTCAACAGATACACCCTGGCAAGATATAGGAATCGGATCCTCAAACTCTTCAGACGCACCCTGGCAAGATATAGGAATCGGGTCTGGTAATGTTAGTCGTCAACAGATACACCCTGGCAAGATACAGGAATCGGATCCTCAAACTCTTCAGACGCACCCTGGCAAGATACAGGAATCGAGTCTGGTAATGTTAGTCGTCAACAGATACACCCTGGCAAGTTACAGGAATCAGATCTTCGAACTCTTCAGATGTGCCCTGGCAGGATACAGGAATCGAGTCTGGTAATGTTAGTCGTCAACAGATACACCCTGGCAAGATACAGGAATCAGATCCTCAAACTCTTCAGACGCACCCTGGCAAGATACAGGAATCGGGTCTGGAATCAGTCGTCAATAGATACACCCTGGCAAGATACAGGAATCGGATCTTTAGTTGCGACTGTTGATAGTAATTATCTTTGTATTAACCTTTGTCCTGAAAAGACAAAACGTTAGTTGTGCGTAGTGTCATGATGTATGACATGCGAGATGTTCTCAGAATAAGTGAGATTGTATGTTCATGATGCGTATATGCATGCTATAATGTATGGAGATGCGATGTTTATGAATGTATTTTCGTCTAGGAAAGTAAATCCTTGACGAATGCCGGGAAGTTAAATCCTGGGATGATGTAGAGCTTTTGTTTCCACTAGGGGGTGATGGTTGCAAGAATACCGGTAGGAGAAGATGACTCCGTTGAGGAATAAACTTGTTGGAGATTACTCTGTGGGGGGAAATTACTCTAGCGACCTTGCTGGGGAACAATACTCTGTGGGAAGAGAGGTACTTTGCTGGGATGTTGATGATAACTTCGCTGGGGATACCGTTGTTATGTTGGAAGTTTTAATAGACTCCGCTGGGATAAGAAGACTTCGCCGAGGACGATCTTTCCGTGGCTTTTGGATGAGGATAACCCAGTTATATCCTGGTAGGGAAATAACCTTTGAATAAATCCGGGAGACGCGTTCGTGCTCTGCAGGGGGTGAGCTTCCAGAATCTACTGGGGATAAGCTTCCTGCTGGGGAGATGATTCAGCTTTCCTGGGGAAATCTTCAGACTGGACTCTCCTGGGGAGATTTTTTTTGATATATTCTGGGGAAGTGGCTCCACTGAATGTCTGGTATACCGCCGGGGAACAATCTTAGATCAAGACTGCCGGGGATGCTTGTTAGGAATGTCCGTATATTGCGCTGGGGAATGTTGAGATCTGCTGGAGGATACCCAACTTCCTTAAGGCTGACAGGATAACTTTGCTTGGGGAGAGTGCATTGACTTGCTGGCTCACTCTCTGGGGTTTTAAGATATCTTGGTTACGTTCTTCAGCTGAACTTACCTTGGTACCTTGGTGGACAGAGCAATTAGATCGCTTAGACGACTCATTATTGCCCCTGTTTCTAATGTTACATGTAATTGATCCTTTGTTTCGTATGCAAATATTTATGAGTTAGCAATTAGTGTCAAATGCATATATCAAAAATTGAACCTTAGACGTTCTTCGCAAAACAAAACAGAAAAGGAAAAACAAATGGCAATTTTAGCTGAAAAGTGAATTTATATTGATTTTTGAATTTTCCTGTAAATAGGCGTTTATGTACAAGAGGCTGACGTCCTAGTAAGAGAACGCCGCCGAACAACAGAGTTTATACAATTTTGTGAAAAGGGAAAACAAAATAGCTGTGTGAAGAAAGAATAATCCCACTGGGTTCCAACTCTGCTATCGCCTTTATATCTTCGAGCGTCTCATCACTTTGCTGCTCAGTTGACGATGAAGCTGATCGATCGATGCCGTTTGAACTTGATGTTGATACCGGATTCTGGATGCAAGGTGATCCAATGAGACATAGTATTACTCTTTAATCCCTAACTTTTGCCTGGACTTCCCTTTCGGGTTTTCAGTCCACCGGGATACCCATTTTTTCCCAAGCCGCCTTTTCAGGTTTTCGACTTGCCGGGTGTACAGATTTTTTCATTTCATCCCTCATTTTTCCCGAACCTTTTTGGTTCACCGGGAAGCCCTAATTTTTGCCTAGGTATGTCAACCTAGCGGGTCTTTTATCATGCGTAGTATCTTTTTACTATGTCTGCATTGGCGGGGTGAGGAAGGTCGTCACCATCCATGGTGGTTAGGATCATGGCTCCTCCTGAGAACACATGTTTAACCACAAATGGCCCTTCGTAGGTGGGGGTCCATTTGCCCCTGGGATCACTCTGAGGAAGGATGATGCGCTTGATTACCAGATCCCCAACTTGATATTCTTGTGGTCTGACTTTCTTGTTAAATGCCCTGATCATCCATTTTTGGTACATTTGACCATGGCAAATAGCAGTGAGTCTCTTTTCGTCAATTAAATTTAACTGATCAAGTCGAGTCTGGATCCAGTCATCTTCGCTCAGATCTGCATCCTTCATTATCCGGAGAGAGGGTATTTTCACTTCAATCGGTAAGACTGCCTCCATGCCATAGACCAAGGAAAAAGGAGTTGCCCCGATGGACGTCCTTGCTGAGGTACGGTACCCATGTAGAGCAAACGATAACATCTCGTGCCAATCTTTATAGGTCACTGTCATCTTCTGCACAATCTTTTTGATATTCTTATTCGCTGCTTCTACAGCCCCATTCATCTTCGGCCGGTAAGGAGAAGAGTTGTGGTGCTGTATCTTGAATTGCTCGCAGAGCTCAGTGATCATCTTGTTGTTAATATTGGTACCATTGTCTGTAATGATCCTTTCAGGTACACCGTATCGACATATCAGGTTATGCCGAATGAACCGTGCCACAACATTCTTGGTTACAGTGGCATAAGAAGCTGCTTTAACCCACTTTGTAAAGTAATCGATCGCTACCAGGATGAAGCGATGCCCATTGGATGCCGTAGGTTTAATCTCGCCGATCATATCAATGCCCCACATAGCAAAAGGCCAAGGTGCTGTCAAGACATTCAGAGGAACTGGAGGAACGTGCACCTTATCTGCGTAAATCTGGCACTTATGACATGTCCGAGAATATTGGTAACAGTCGGCTTCCATGGTGGACCAGTAATATCCTGCCCGAAGGATCTTCTTTGCCATGGTGTGTCCACTGGAATGTATTTCGAAGGTACCTTCATGTAGCTCTGCCATGATCCTTTCTGCTTCAGTCTTATCCACACAACGCAGTAAGGTCGAATCATGGTTTCACTTGTACAGGATGCCGTTGCTGAGGAAGAACTTTGCAGCGAACCTTCTCAGAAACTTCTTGTCGTTGACAGATGCACCTTCAGGGTATTCTTGGGCTTCCAGATACCTCTTCACCTCATGGTACCAAGGTTTCTCAGTCACTACCTCAGCCTCAAGATCACAACAGTATGTCGGTTCGTCCAGTTTCCAGATAATGACCCGGGGAGCCTCATTGTCCCATTTGACTTTGAACATGGAAGACATCGTAGCTAACGCGTCCGCCAACTGATTCTCCTCTCTTGGGAAATGTTCAAAAGTTATCTCTGTGAAATGGGGGATCAATGTCAACACACATTCTCTGTAAGGAATAAGATTCGGATGTTTCGTATCCCACTCGCCTTTGATCTGATTGATCACGAGAGCAGAATCTCCGAAGACACTCAGAAACTTGATCCTTAAGTCAACCGCAGCTTGAAGACCCATGATGCATGCCTCATACTCTGCCATGTTGTTGGTGCAGTTGAAACATAGCCGGACAGTAAGTGGAGTATGAGTGCCTTGGGGGGATATGATCACAGCGCCGATATCGTTACCCAAAGCGTTGGAGGCTCCGTCAAAGTGCATAGACCATCGGGATCCTTCCTCAGGTCCTTCATCCGGTCCCGGTACTTCACAATCAGTCACAATCATGATGCTCTCGTCTGGAAACTCAAAGTTCATTGACTGATAGTCGTCTACTGCCTGGTGTGCCAAGTGATCTGCCAATACACTTCCTTTGATAGCTTTCTGAGTCGTGTACTGGATGTCGTATTCCGTCAAGATCATCTGCCATCTTGCTATTCTTCCAGACAGAGCAGGCTTTTCGAATATGTACTTTATTGGATCCATCTTTGAGATCAACAAGGTAGTGTGAGTCAGCATATACTGTCTCAGCCGGCGAGCAGCCCATACCAAAGCGCAGCAAGTTTTCTCGAGCAGTGAGTATCGGGTCTCACAGTCGGTAAACTTTTTGCTAAGGTAATAAATGGCGTGCTCTTTTCGGCCAGACTCGTCATGCTGCCCCAGCACACACCCCATTGAGTTGTCAAGCACTGTCAGGTATAATATCAGAGGTCTCCCTTCAACCGGTGGCATAAGGATGGGTGGTTCTTGGAGATACTCTTTGATTTTGTCAAAAGCGGCCTGACATTCATCATTCCAACGTACTACCTGATCTTTCTTCAGCAGCTTGAAGATTGGCTCACAGGTAGCAGTTAGATGCGAGATGAACCGGACAATGTAATTCAGGCGTCCTAAAAAGACTCTGACCTCTTTCTCTGTCTTAGGCACTGGAATCTCTTGAATGGCTTTAACCTTGGCAGGGTCCACTTGAATACCCTTGTCACTTACGACGAAGCCTAGCAACTTTCCAGATCTTACCCCAAAGGTGCACTTGTTCGGGTTCAACCTCAGTTTGTACAACTTCAGACGGTCAAACAACTTCTGCAAATGATCAAGGTGTTCCTCCTCAGTTTGGGACCTTGCAATCATGTCGTTGACATACACTTCAATCTCATGATGGATCATGTCATGAAATAAAGCAACCATGGCACGTTAGTAGGTTGCCCCAGCAATTTTATGTCAAAAGGCATGACCTTGTAGCAGAAGGTGCCCCACTGAGTAACAAAGGTAGTATTCTCCATGTCTTCAGGAGCCATCTTGATCTGATTATACCCTGAAAAACCATCCATGAAAGAGAATACCTTGTGCTGAGCAGTATTGTCAACCAGGACGTTGATGTGAGGTAGGGGGAAGTCATCCTTGGGGCTGGCCCTGTTCAGATCCCTATAGTCAACACACATTCTGACCTTACCGTCTTTCTTCGGCACCGGCACCACGTTGGCAACCCACTGAGGGTAAGAAGTCACTGCAAGAAAACCGGCGTCAAATTGCTTCATAACCTCAACTTTGATCTTCTCAGACATCTCTGGACGCATATGGCGGACCTTTTGCTTGACCGGAGGGCAGTCTTACTTGGTAGGCAAGTGATGGACCACAATGTCGGTATCCAAACCAGGCATGTCTTCGTAGGACCAGGCAAAGATCTCCACATAATCATGCAACATCTGAGTCAACCGTTGTTTCACGCTGAGCTCCAGATTGGCACCAATCTTAACTTCCTTTCGGTCTGTCTTAGTACCCAGATTTATCGTTTCCACTGGATCTTCATGTGGTTGAATTGCCCTCTCTTCCTGGAGTAACAGTCTTGCAAGCTCGCCAGGCACTTCACAATCATCTTCACCTTCGTCTTCGGCTAAGTTGATCGGATTTTCGAAGTCATAACTGGCAGTAGCAGAGTCGTTACCAGTGAGATCCAGGGTGGATTGAAACCTGTATGGGTGAGTGTGTGTAAATATAGCTGTTTTGCAATATATTAAGAAAGAAATAAAGAAAGGGAGCACAAGATTTGAAATGCAAAAAAACGTCCAAGGTCTTTATTCATGATATATGGAGATGACAGTTATAAGCCCTCACAAATGAAGTCAACGGTGCCCCGGGTAAGACACCGGGCCATAAAGTTTCAGTTTATTGTTTATTACAAATAACAAAAACAAAGGAATTCATTACTGCGTAACAAAAGTAACAGGTGTATGATCTTTTGCAGTCCAATTGTTCAATCCACCGTCAGTCGTCGGGTAGATCCAGCTATCGAACTCTGATTCTTCCACTTCGTCTTCGTCCCCAATAGCATTCACTCCCGGGTTGGTGATGATCACGGGAGGTCTTCCGGTCCTTGCCTTGCGCACAACCCTCTGAGCCTCTGCAGTAAAACCCAGTCCAAACTTGTCAGTTTTAGGAGTGAAATCGGGGAGCCTGCCCCAGTTAGCACATTCACCTTTCTCGATTACAGCCCGGGCGTCCTTTAAGGAGGCCATCTTCAAAGGAGAACCCTCTTCAGTTATTGCTTCTGCCGCTCCCAATGTTGGAGGTACCTCTTCAAAATGTTAAAAGGGGGTTTCAATAAACTCCCCGTCCATCTCAATATACCGGAAGGAATTCAGATGACTAACCATGTATTCTTCCTCCCCCTGCACAGTGACAATCTTCCCTCTGACAGTGTACTTGAGCTTCTGGTGTAGAGTGGAGGTTACAGCCCCAGCTTTGTGAATCCAAGGTCGGCCCAGTAAACAGGAATAAGATGGCCGAATGTCCATCACATAGAACGTCGAGTCAAATACTTGAGAACCCACACGAATAGGAATGTCTACCTCACCGTGAACCATCCTCTTCGATCCGTCAAAGGGTCGGACAATGATATTACTAGGCTTCAACTCCAGGCCCTCACAATCCAACCTATCTAAGGCCTTCTTGGGTAACACATTCAAGGAAGAACCGGTGTCCACCAACACGTGAGCAAGAGTAGTGCCCCTGCATTCTATAGAGACATGCAGGGCATCATTGTGGTTCTTTCCCTTAGCGGTAAGATCAGCATCTGAGAAACCCAAACCATTGTCAGCTGTCAAATTGGCCACACAGTCAGTGAATTGATCTGCAGAGGTCTCTTGTGGCACATGGGCCGTCTTCAGAAATGAAATCAGGGCCTTAGCATGGGCCTCTGAGCACAGCAGCAACGATAGCATAGAGATCTTGGAGGGGGTATGCCCCAGCTGTTCAACGACATTAAAGTCACTCTTTTTGATTATCTTAAGAATTTCCTCCATCTCTTGCTGGGAGGCTTCAACATTCACAGACTTTGGTGCCTCCATCCGGGCAGGCTCATCATCAATCCCTTTGCCCCGAGCATTAGATGACTCGGCAGCAGGGGAAGCAACTTGATCAGAAGTGGAAACAGGCGCACTTGCAGGCGTTATTATAAGAGGTCTTCGGATAACTGGTGGAGCAATGTCAGGCGAGAAGAGCCTGCCACTGCGGGTAACTTTGGCGGGACCAGTGATATTGCTGATGCTGGTACCGGTGTTGAACTCTTGCTTTATTCCAAGTACATATACATCTTCCCTATAGTGCCATGGGACAGCCTTATCAGATTCATAAGGGAGGGGCCCCGGAACAGTAATAACAATGGGTGCAACAATCATGATTTTAACTGGCATCCTCGGGGGAGCCTTGATTGGATTGTTGAAAATTGTAACGACAGATACTTCTTCCACAGGAACAAAAGGAACAGTGGTCTTCTTGAACAAAATCTCTTTGTTGTCCATCAGGCTTTGGATGCCTAACTTCAGCAATGGACAACCAGTAGGGGTAACAACACACAAAAGGCAACCCTTGCTACAACCCGGAAATAAACCGGCCAGCAACAGGTTCCTCTTAACAGTCAACAGAGGGGTAGCTACATCATTCACAGAAACGGCATACAAGTCTTCCTCAACGGCATTTACTCTATGTTGGGGCATAGGAGCAGTCACCACATTTGGCCTCTCAGGCGCCTCAAATTGTATCTCCTTCGCATCAATAAAGTCTTGAACCTTGTTTCTCAGGGCCCAACAATCATCAGTAGAATGCCCCGGGCTATCAGAGTGATAAGCACAGCGGGCATTTGGATTATACTTGGGGGATGCAGTATTCACAACCTTCGGAGCCTCTCTGATGGTTACCAAGTTGGTCGATAGTAATTGCGGCAAGATTTGTGACAAGGTCATACTCAGCCGAGTGAATTCTCTTCTGGGTATCTCACCCCTTGGTTGATTAGCTTGCCGAGGAGTGGCAGCAGGCTTAGCAATAACCACCGTGTTGACAGCTTGGCGGCGCTCTGGTTTGTCTTGCCTTCTAGGCCCATACACATCACTGGCCTCCTTTTTAAAAGGTTTCTTCTCAGAACTTGAAGATGTACCCTTCTAAATTTTACCTGATTTCATACCAGCCTTTATCCTTTCCCCAGTCAGAATAAGGTCTGTGAATCCTGCAGATGAATTGCCAATAAGATGATTGAAGAATGGCCCGGATAGGGTCCCCAAGAACATATCTACCAATTCACGGTCGGTTAACAGAGGCTGCACCCTGCCAGCCAGGTCCCTCCACTTCTGCGAATACTCTTTAAAACCTTCTCCCGATCCTAGCGACATACCCTGGAGTTGGGTACGTGTAGGAGCAAGATCGGCATTATATTGATACTGCTTGTAAAAAGCAGTAGCCAACTCCTCCCAGTTACGAACCTTGGTTCCATCCAGCTGATAGAACCATTCGAGATGAGTCCCTGAAAGACTCTCCTGGAAGAAGTGGATCCACAAATTCTTGTCCACTGTATACGGCTGAATCTTCCGCACATAAGATCTGAGATGTAACTTAGGGCAGGACGCCCCGTCATACTTTGCGAAAGATGGTGCTTTGAACTTGTGCGGGATGATCACACCAGAAGATAAACCCAAGTCTCCGAAATCCAAACCAGGCACTTGTTGAATTTCCATGGCGTTCAGACGATCTTCCAACTGCTTGTATTTGTCTTCAGCTGGAGGATATTGTTCCTCATTAAAATCAGTCTCATCGTCAGAGACCACCGAACTTGGAGCCCTTCCCCTTGGGGACTGTCTTTGCCTACAGAAGAACCAGCTTCCTCATTCTGCAGTGTGTTACCAAACCTCCGGCCCGTGTTGAATAGAACAGTTCTCTTCTTCTTCTTCTTGACCAGCAGAGCCTTCAGCTCCTCTTGACCTTGAGCCAAACCCATGATCACCTCTTGAAATTGTGCGCTCTGAGCCTGAAGGGCCTTGATAGACTGCTCGGTAGATGATTCAGGGTTCATGATGCTGAAATAAACAGCGAAGAACAGTAAGCAACCTGAAAAGAAGAGTACCTGTTATGCACATGATGAATGGAATGCGTATGATTTATGTTTTTCAAAGACAATCGGGAATCAACTTTGTAAACAAAAAGGAACACACTTCATTAGATTCAACTTTGAAATTTAAATTGTTCAACAGATTGCCCTTAGGCGTTACATGGAAATACTGAAAAGGGAAATAAAACTGTAAAAGAATATCCAAAGTTCATCATTGATCCCAGTGTCTCCTCTTCTCAGTACGGATGTAGTCATTCAAAGCTCGCTCGTTCTCCAACTGCTTTGTCAGCCTCTGGATCTTCAACTCCTGCTCGTTGAAATTTTCCCGATAAGAATCCCGTTATTCTCGCAGTTGCGCCCAAGACCTCTTTAATGTCTCATAATCAGTAGGTATCTGAGGAGGGAGAACAGTTGGGGGAACCCCATCTTTATCAGGATACTCAAGAATGATGGGTCTGACAGCTTCATATGGCATACCTAACTTTTGAGCACGGATGCGGACCCATTTGTAGTAGGCTTCCATAGGTAGAGAAGTCTTTGGTCCCAACTCTTGTGGGTCAGCTTTGTGAATTTTGTCCCAAGCCTTGATGAACCTACGACGCAGCTCGTCACTATCCACCTGAAACTCAAAACTGATGTGAGGCACCAACATCTCATGAGGCCCTGCTCTTCTGGCTCTTCCAAACTGACGGAGAGCTAGACATGGATTATAAGAGATTCCTCCTTGGGTACCAATCAAAGGAACATTAGGATATTCTCCACAACGATCAATAACAGCTACCTCATCCAAACCTCTGAAAGTCCAAATGATGTCCTTATCAGTGAGAGACATTAACCTATGAGCCCATCCTCTTCCTTCTTTGTTCTTCAGCACGAACTTAGGGAGGTGCGAAATAAACCACCTCACTAACAAAGGGATACAACACCACAGAGTTCCTCGTCTTCGGGCAGTACGAGCATAAAGTTGTTGCAGGATATCACCCAAGAGAGTGGGCATAGGATTCCGAGACATGAAGAACCTTATGGCAGTGACGTTAATGAAGTTATCAGGATTAGGGAACAGGACTAAACCATAGATTAAGAGAGCCAGGATGTCTTCATACGCCCTAAATTCCAAGTCATTCCAGAAACTGTTAGCCTTACCAATCAGAAACTTGGCCAAGAAACCCTTAACTTTGCTTCTAGTCACCCAGTTGTCCATTACCTCCTGGTTGGTCAGGGGAAGGGCTGCAGCAATCTCCTCAAGCTTAAGGGTCTTTTCCCAACCATTGAAGGGAGTCTGATCCAAGATAGGGATGCCAAGCAAATCAGAGAAATCTTCCAGGGTAGGGACCAGCTGGAAGTCTTGAAAGGTGAAGCACTTGTACAGAGGGTCATAAAATTGTGTCAAGACACTCATCAGTTGTTGTTCCCACTTTGCGGTGACTAAACTGAGAAGAGAACCATGCCTCTGGATGAAGGAAGTAGTATTTGGAATTCTGCTAACCAGCTCTTCAAGTAACTCAGGTGGGTGAACAAAGTTGAACCGGATAGTTTTCCTTCGCATAGGCATCATGATGTCCTACAAAACAGAGCAAAGGTGAAACCCTCTTGTCTTTAAAATGGTCAGTCCTTATGCAGGATGCATGCAATGTTTATGATGGCATGATGTTATGATAAAGCACACCACAAATATTCACAAAGGCAAACATGATAAGGCACACAAGTCACACAAGACAAGCCCTTAGAGTTTAGGCCAGCATGGGGTCTAGGTATTACCCTCTTTCAGTTTGTTGGTTAAGACCTGTCCTATCAGAAGTAACCGAGTTCTAGAGGATCCCAATATCACTGACAACCCTCAATCGGTCATAACTCCAGCATCGCAATCTTTTCTTGCAGCCAGAACCATCACGAGAGTTTAGCCTCAATGGGCGTAGCATACTGCTACTGTTCTATTGGCCAAGTTAGGTCATTTAAGGTTCTAAGGTCGGTTGGTGCTTAATGACTCCTCAGAAGACCCATATTCTCCTCGTTGCGACACAAGGGATATCGGTACAGACCAAGGCTCCACACCAATGTAGCCACTGCTTCACCCATGTCGGTCTACGCCGGACAGGTCCCTCACAGCTTATGCTACCTAACAGGGTATCCCCAGATCCGGGTTAGGATCTATGTAACTCCGATGCAACCCACAATTTAAAGCAAACAAAGCACAACAATTGAAAACACAATTATGAACTATCTTAAGGTACACCTCACTTTATAAGATTCCCCAGCAGAGTCGCCAGTTCTGTGATCGGTGGATTTAGAACTGACTATTTAATGCTGGTTCGCGAAATGTCGCGGAAGCAAGAGTCGCCACCGTCTTTTATTTAATCCAACAAGGAAAGGACAAAAGCACAGCAAAATTCCTTTTCGAGATGTTTCTCGGGTTTGGGAGGTAGATTTATAGAAAGGGAAGGTATTAGCACCCTTTCAATCCATGGTTATCCATGGGCTCTTAGATACTTGCTCATTGTGTTTTCAAAAGTGTTTGCTTTTCAATTGTGAGTGGGTTTGAAAAAAGTTTCATTTAAGATTTCAGATCGACTCTTGTATCAGTCCTCAAGAGTGTTTGAAAAATCGTTTTGAAAGCTTTTTGAAAAGTGTCGGTGTGAAAAGAAGTTTTGATTTGTTTTGAATTAGAGCAAGTATCTACGAGTCATCTACCTACCCTAAGGAATTAGGCTGTGTAAAAGTCCTTAAGGTAGTGCCATCCCACCATTGAGAGGTAGGTAGCACCACCGTTGGAGGTGTTCGGGTCAATTCGTTTGTAGGGACAGTGTGGTCACCAGAGCAACAGTAGGACACCTTAGAAGCTACCCTTATGCCATGTTCATGGACATAAGGACTTACTAAAACGTCTGTTGTACCCCAAAATTTGCCCTCCCATATTCTTCAAGATTTGCAAAGAGCATGCTTCACAATCTCTCAAGAGTTGCACAGTTCAATGGCCTCCTAACAGTCAAAAACTAGGGTTTTGGTTCTGGCAAAGAAATTGAAGTTTTCAAGGGTCCAAACAAGTCCCACATGCCTATAAACATGGTTAAGCATCCACATGACAAGTTTCAAGACTTACAGCACAAAATTGCACAATCAAAAACCCTAATTGCATCACAGTCAACTATAGGGGCAAAATGGTCATTTGACAGTCAAAAGTCAAGATTTTTGGTCAACATCTTATTTTGAAGCCACAAACATCATTTGATCAATTCTTGATCATGATTCTCAAGGCATGGCTCAAAAAGTCTCAAGATGCAAAAGTTTCCATTTTTGGACATTTGAAAAAATCAACTATAACTTGACCAGGACATAACTTCCACATGGTTTTTCAGAAAAATTCCATCCAAAGCTCATTTTGAATAGAATTCCATTTCCTACAACCCATCTTCACACTTCAAGTCCAAGAAATGCTCTCACAAAAAGTTATCAATCTCAACATTATAGGTCATTTTCAAAAGTCAACAAAAAGGCACTTTAAGTCAAAGACCATAACTTGAGATTGGTAAATCAAAATGACATGGGACCAAAGGCATTGGTTAGAGGACTTCAAGGCCTTTCCAAAATGTCCAAGAACATGATCAAAGCTTAAAAATTGAGCAAGATATGCCTTGTGGAAGTTGGGAAATTTTTGGGAATTTTGAAAAGTCAACTTTGCTTCAAATGCCTCAAAATTGCTAATGGGCCACAATTTCTTCCAAGAATCATCACCCAAAGGCTATGCACGACCCATTGACTTTAAAGGGAGTTATTTTATCATTTTTTATTAAATATTTGAATTATTATTATTATTAGTTCATTTAATTAAAATAAAATATGACAAAAATAGAAAATCATGTGTTTTAAATCTTTTGTGCAGCTAATTCACTCTTTATGGATCAAATATTTCGTGCATCACTAAAAAGGCAAGAATATTCATTGATTGGCATGAGAAAGGTATGAAAAAGATTGAAAAAATCATGGAAGATCACAAAATTCAAAGGCATTAAAACTTGGATGTTGGGCTTGTTTTGTTGACCTAAAACATTCACATACATATACACAATGCAACCCTAATCACAAACACAAGCTGGCTGCGCTCAGAATCAAGAACACAAACTCACTTTTTTCTAAAAAAACTCAAAACTGTTTTGGCATCTAGAAGGCGTTTCAAGGTGTAAAAAGTATCTCAAAAGCTTGCTGGGACTTTCCTGAACATAACCCAATACTTTTCCACTCTCCATACACAAAGAACTGGTAGAATGAAGTCGTCATGTCCATGAATTTTTGCATAATCGTACTTTGAATTTAATGCCATATTAATGCATTTTAAATATTGTTTTACACTAACATGATTATGCTGAAGCTTTTGGTGCCTTTTAATTGAACTAATCATGCCTGTAGCGAAATATGCCATGGATGTTTTCTAGGTTTTCATAAGCTTGAAATTGGGGTTTCTTTCCCATGGAAAAATTGGCCGTCCTAACCTACACCATTGGAATCAGAAGCTCCAAACGAACACAATCATCACCTCGCGCTCAATTTATATGAGCCCAGGGCCTAATCGCTATTTTTGTGTTCTTCACTTAGTGGGGGTTTAAAACCCCCGCTATCCATTCTATATTTTTCAGGTGAAAACGAAGCCAGGGAGAAGAAGATGAGTTGTTGGTTGATGGTTGGCTGATTCAAACATTGGCGCTTTTTTATTATTATTCCACTAACGCGTGTTTTCTCTCTCTTATTGATCATTGCCCATTAAATAAACAAAGTAACATGCTTGGCCTGTTGGTAGCTGCGTTGTCATACAAGCATTGGGACCTGGGTTCGATTCCCAGGTCCCCCAAATTCTTCATAATTTTGTTCACAAGGCGTTCAGGTACAATTCCCTGCCCAGGGTCCATCATACACCCAACACCTTGGCACGCCACATGTCACCAGGGGCCAATCCAAAGGTCAGGATCTGGAGTCCACCATGGACATCAGTCAACACCTCCACACGCAAGTCTGAGAAGTCAAACAAGGCCTGAATTCTTGGGCCAAATTACTGCAAATCAAACTCCTAAATTTGGGTCAACACCCCCATGTTTGCCTTCTCTTTCTCTATTTTTCTTCTTTTCTTTTATTTATTTTAATTATATTATTTGTTTCATTTAATTCCACAAAATTAGTTTTAATAATATAAAAATACAAAAAAAATCAGAAAGTCAAAAAAAAATAAAATATGTTTATCATTTAATTCACTAATATTTATTTTGTAAATAAATTTGATAATTAATTTAGTTTTAAATTAGGGTTTTAACTTTAATATTTTTCTTAAATAAACTCAAGAAAAACATAAAAATTAGGTTTTAGCTTTTTTATTCTTTTTCTTAATAAATAATCTTTTTTCTCTTATCACTATTAATTATTAATTATTCTTGTAAATAAATATGCAATTAATTAATTAGGTTAAATTAGGTCAAACTTAAACATTTTTTTTATAAATTAAAAACAATTTAGAACTAGGGTTATTTAACTTTTAATTCCAATTTAATTTTCTTTAATTTCATAAATTCAAAAACATCAAAAAAATAAGTTCTTTCCTTTATTTAATTTAATTACTTTATAATTTCGATTTAATTTCTTTAAAGGGGCCAACGCCCTCGCACCTTCGATCATAATTCCATTTCGCGCGTTTGCTTTTTATTTCCTTTTTAAATTTCATGTAATTGCCCCAAAGCTTTGTAATAGATAATTAGGACATTTATTTTCCGTATTTTATTTATTCAAATCGGGTCTTGGTTTAATTTGGCGATGTAGACCCGCGCCTTGTAATAGCGTAGGACTTTTACTTTCCGCTCTTTAAATTCCCGCACCCTTAACTGCTAATAATCACATGAAAGAATGTATGCAAAAAAATAAAATCAAAGCGTAGCTCACTCAATACATGACAAGACAAATATAACTGAAAATGACACACAATTCACACACCACTCCTAGGGTACGCCTCACTGTTACCTTGCCCCTCGAAACGTGGTCGTCGAGTAGAGGATGTTTTAGTAAGTCCTCATGTCCATGAACATGGCATGGGGGTAGCTTCTAAGGTGTCCTCCTATTTCTCTGGTGACCACACTGTCCCTAATCCTCGAATTGACCCGAACACCTCCAATGGTGGTGCTACCTATCTCTCAATGGTGGGATGGCACTACCTTAAGGACATTTACATAGACTAATTCCTTAGGGTAGGTAGATGACTCGTAGATACTTGCTCTAATTCAAAACAAATCAAAAAAACTCTTTTTACACCGACACCTTTCAAAAAGCTTTCAAAAAACAATTTTTCAAACACTCTTGAGGACCGATACAAGAGTCGATCTGAAACTTTCAAAGAAACTTTTTCAAACCCACTCACCTTGAAAAGCAAACAAACATTTTGAAAACACAAATGAGCAAGTATCTAAGAGCCCATGGATAACCATGGATAGAAAGGGTGCTAACACCTTCCCTTTCTATAAATCTACCTCCCGAACCGAGAACTAATCTCAATAAGGAATTTTTCTGTGCTTTTGTCCTTTCCATGTTGGAGAAAATAAAAGACGGTGGCGACTCTTGCTTACCGCGACATTTCGCGAAACCAGCATTAAACAGTCAGTTCCAGATCCACCGATCACAGAACTGGCGACTCTGCCGGGGACTTCTTAAAGTGAGGTGTACCTTAGGATAGTTCATAACTGTGTTTTCAATTGTTTTGACTTGTTTGCTTTAAATTGTGGGTTGCATCGGAGTTACATAGATCCTAACCCGGATCTGGGGATACCCTGTTAGGTAGCATAAGCTGTGAGGGACCTGTCCGGCGTAGACCGACATGGGTGAAATAGTGGCTATGTTGGTGTGGCACCTTGGTCTGTACCGATATCCCTTGTGTTGCAACAAGGAGAATATGGGTCTTCTGAGGAGTCATTAAGCACCAACAGACCTTAGAACCTTAAATGACACAACTTGGCCAATAGAACAGTAGCAGTATGCTACGCCCATTGAGGCTAAACTCTCATGATGGTTCTGGCCGCAAGAAAAGATTGCGATGCTGGAGTTATGACCGATTGAGGGTAGTCAGTGATATTGGGATCCTCTAAGAACCCGGTTACTTTTGATAGGACAGGTATGAACCAACAAACTGAAAGAGGGTAATACCTAGACCTCATGCTGGCCTAAACTTTAAGGGCTTGTCTTGTGTGACTTGTGTGCCTTATCATGTTTGCCTTTGTAAATATTTGTGGTGTGTTGTATCATAACATCATAACATCATGAGCATTGCATGCATCCTACATAAGGACTGACTATTTCAAAGACAAGAGGGTTTCACCTTTGCTCTGTTTTGTAGGACATCATGATGCCTATGCGAAGGAATACTATCCGGTTCAACTTTGTTCACCCACCTGAGTTACTTGAAGAATTGGTTAGCAGAATTCCAAACACCACTTCCTTCATCCAGAGGCATGGTTCTCTTCTCAGTTTAGTCACTGCAAAGCGGGATCAACAGTTGATGAGTGTCCTGACCCAGTTCTATGACCCTATGTACCAGTGCTTCACCTTTCAAGACTTCCAGCTGGTCCCTACCCTGGAAGAGTTCTCTGATTTGCTTGGTATCCCTATCTTGGATCAGACTCCCTACACTGGTTGGGAAAAGACCCTCAGGCTTGAGGAGGTTGCTGCAGCTCTCCCCTTGACCCATCAAGAAGTAATGGACAACTGGGTGACTAGAAGTGGAGTTAAGGGTTTCTTGGCCAAGTTTCTGATTGGTAAAGCTAACAGTTTCTGGAATGACCTGGACTTTAGGGCATATGAAGACATATTGGCTCTCTTAATCTATGGGCTAGTCTTGTTTCCTAATCCTGACAACTTCATCAATGTCACTGCCATAAGGATCTTCATGTCTCAGAATCCTGTGCCCACTCTCTTGGGTGACATCCTGCAACAACTTTATGCTCGTACTGCCCGAAGACGAGGAACTCTGTGGTGTTGTATCCCTTTGTTGGTGAGGTGGTTTATTTCGCACCTCCCTAAGTTCGTGCTGAAGAATCAAGAAGGAAGAGGTTGGGCTCATAGGTTAATGTCTCTCACTGATAAGGACATCATTTGGACTCTCAGAGGTTTGGATGAGGTAGCTGTTATTGATCGTTGCGGAGAATACCCTAATCTTCCTTTGATTGGTACTCAAGGAGGAATCTCTTATAATCCATGTCTAGCTCTCCGTCAGTTTGGAAGGGCCAGAAGAGCAGGGCCTCATGAGATGTTGGTGCCTCACATCAGTTTTGAGTTTCAGGTGGATAGTGACGAGCTGCGTCGTAGGTTCATCAAGGCTTGGGACATAGTTCATAAAGCTGACCCACAAGAGTTGGGGCCAAAGACTTCTTTACCTATGGAAGCCTACTACAAATGGGTTCGCATCCGTGCTCAGAAGTTAGGTATGCCATATGAAGCTGTCAGACCCGTCATTCTTGAGTATCCTGACAAAGATGGGGCTCCTCCAACTGTCCTCCCTCCTCAGATACCTACTGATTATGAGACATTAAAGAGGTCTTGGTCGCAACTGCGAGAAGAACGGGATTCTTATCGGGAAAAGTTCAACGAGCAGGAATTGAAGATCCAGAAGCTGACAAAGCAGTTGGAGAATGAGCGAGCTCTGAATGACTACATCCGTACTGAGAAGAGGAGACCATGGGATCAATGATGAGCTCTGGATGTTCTTTTACAATTTTATTTCCCTTTTCAGTATTTCCATTTTTATGTAACGCCTAAGGGCAACCTGTTGAACAAGTTAAATTTCAAAGTTGAATCTAATGAAGTGTGTTCCATTTTGTTTACAAAGTTGATTCCCGATTGTCTTTGAAAACATAAATCATACGCATTCCATTCATCATGTGCATAGCAGGTTTTCTTCTTTTCAGGTTGCTTACTGTTCTTCGCTGTTTATTTCAGCATCATGAACCCTGAATCATCAACCGAGATGTCTATCAAGGCCCTTCAGGCGCAGAACGCACAATTTCAAGAGCTGATCATGGGTCTGGCCCAAGGTCAAGAAGAGCTGAAGGCTTTGCTCCTAAAGAAGGAGAAGAAGAAGAAGAGAACTGTTCTTTTCAACTCGGGCCGGAGGTTTGGTAACACTCTGCAGAATGAGGAAGCTGGTTCCTCTGTAGGCAAAGACAGTCCCCAGGGGGGAAAGGCTCCTAGTCCAGTAGTCTCTGACAACGAGACTGACTTTAATGAGGAACAGTATCCTCCTGCTGAAGACCGGTACAAGCAGTTGGAAGACAGACTGAATGCTATGGAGATCCAACAAGTGCCTGGGCTGGATTTCGGAGACTTGGGCTTATCTACTGGTGTGATCATTCCTCACAAGTTTAAGGCACCATCTTTCACCAAGTATGACGGGGCGTCTTGTCCCAAGCTACACCTCAGATCTTATGTGCGGAAGATTCAACCGTACACAGTGGACAAGAACTTGTGGATCCACTTCTTCCAGGAGAGTCTTTCAGGGACCCATCTCGAATGGTTCTATCAGCTGGATGGGACCAAAGTTCGTAACTGGGATGAGTTGGCTACTTCTTTTTACAAGCAGTATCAATATAATGCCGACCTTGCTCCTACACGTACCCAACTCCAGGGTATGTCGCTAGGATCAAGCGAAGGTTTTAAAGAGTATGCACAGACGTGGAGGGATCTGGCTGGCAGGGTGCAGCCTCCGTTAACTGACCGTGAATTGGTGGATATGTTCTTGGGGACCCTCTCCGGGCCGTTTTTCAATCATCTTATCGGAAATTCATCTGCAGGGTTCACTGACCTTATTCTGACTGGGGAGAGGATAGAGGCTGGAATGAAGTCCGGTAAAATTCAGAAAGGTACATCTTCAAGTTCTGAGAAGAAACCTTTTAAGAAGGAGGCCAGTGTTGTGTATGGGCCTAAAAGACATGATAAACCAGAACGCCGCCAATCTTTCAACGCGGTGGTTATTGCTAAACCTGCTGCCGCTCCTCGGCAAACCAATCCACAAAGGGCTGAGAGACCCAGAAGAGAGTTTACCCGGCTGAGTATGACCCTATCACAAATCTTGCCGCAGTTGCTATCCACCAACTTGGTGACTGTCAGAGAAGCCCCAAAGGTTGTGAATACTGCCTCTCCCAAGTACAATCCAAATGCCCGTTGTGCTTATCACTCCGATAGCCCGGGGCATTCCACTGATGACTATTGGGCCTTAAGGAATAAGGTGCAAGACCTTATTGATGCGAAGGAGATACAATTTGAAGCGCCTGAGAGGCCAAATATGGTGACTGCTCCTATGCCCCAGCATGGAGTGAATGTCGTTGATGAAGATGTGTATGCCGTCTCTGTGAATGATGTAGCTACTCCCCTGTCGAATATTAAGAGGAACCTGCTGCTAGCCGGTTTATTTCCGGGTTGTAGCGAGGGTTGCCTTTTGTGTGCTGTTTCCCTTACTGGTTGTCTGTTGCTGAAGTTAGGCATCCAAGGCCTGATGGATAGCAAGGAGATTCTCTTCAAGAAGACCGCTGTTCCGTTTGTTCCTGTGGAAGAAGTATTTGTGGTTACCATTTTCAATAATCCAATCAAGGCTCCCCCGAGGAAGCCAGTTAAAATCATGACGGTCGCACCCGTTGTTATTACTGTTCCGAGGCCTCTCCCCTATGAATCTGATAAGGCTGTCCCATGGCACTATGGGGCAGATGTGTATGTACATGGAATAAAGCAAGAGTTCAACACTGGCACCAGCATCAGCAATATCACTGGTCCAGCCAAAGTTACCCGCAGTGGCAGGCTCTTCTCGCCTGACATTGCGCCACCTACTATTCGAAGACCTCTCATTATAACACCAACAAGTGCACCTGTTCCCATTCCTGATCAAGTTGTTTCCCCTGCTGCCGAGTCATCTAGTGCTCGGGGCAAAGGGATTGAAGATGAGCCTGCCCGAATGGAGGCACCAAAATCTGTGAATGTTGAAGCCTCCCAACAAGAGATGGAGGAAATTCTGAAGATAATCAAGAAGAGTGACTTTAATGTTGTTGAATAGCTGGGGCATACCCCCTCCAAGATCTTTATGCTCTCCTTGCTGCTGTGCTCAGAGGCCCATGCTAAGGCCCTGATTTCATTTCTAAAGACGGCCCATGTGCCACAGGAGACCTGTGCAGACCAGTTTACTGATTGCGTAGCCAATTTGACAGCCGACAATGGTTTGGGTTTCTCGGATGCTGACCTTACTGCTAAGGGAAAGAACCACAATGATGCCCTGCATGTCTCTATTGAATGCAGGGGCACTACTCTTGCGCACGTGTTGGTGGACACCGGTTCTTCCCTGAATGTGCTACCCAAAAAGGCCTTAGACCGGTTGGATTGTGAGGGCCTGGAGCTGAAACCTAGCAACATCATCGTCCGAGCCTTTGACGGTTCTAAGAGGATGGTCCATGGAGAGGTAGACATTCCTATTCGTGTGGGTTCCCAAGCATTCGAATCAACTTTCTATGTGATGGATATTCGTCCATCTTATTCCTGTTTACTGGGTCGACCTTGGATTCACAAAGCTGGGGCAGTAACCTCTACCCTACACCATAAGCTCAAGTACCCTGTCAGAGGGAAGATTGTCACTGTGCAGGGAGAGGAGGAGTATATGGTTAGTCACTTGAATTCCTTCCGATATATTGAGATGGACGGGGAGTTTATTGAAAACCCCTTTCAACATTTTGAAGAGGTACCTCCAATATTGGCAGCAGCAGAAACAGTGGTTGAGGAGGACTTTCCCCTAAAGATGGCTTCCTTGAAGGACGCCCGAGCTGTAATCAAGAAAGGTGAATGTGCTAACTGGGGCAGGCTCCCTGATTTTACACCAAAAACTGACAAGTTTGGACTGGGTTTTACTGCAGAGGCTCAGAAGGCTGTGCGTAAAGCTAGAATCGGAAGACCTCCTATGCTCATCACCAATCCAGGAGTAAATGACATTGGGGACGAAGACGAGGTGGAAGAGTCAGAGTTTGATAGCTGGATTTATCCGACGACTGATGGTGGATTGACCAATTGGACTGCTAAAGATCATATTCCTGTTACTTTTATTAGGCAGTAATAAACTCCTTTGTTTTTGTTATTTGTAATAAACAATGAATTGAAACTCTATGGCCCGGTGTCTTACCCGGGGCACCGTGGCTTCATTTGTGAGGGCATATTAATTGTCATTTCATATATCATGAATAAAGACCTTGGACGTTTTCTCGCACTTCAAATATTATGCTCCTTTTCTTTCTTTCCTTTCTTTATATATTGCAAAACAGCTGTATTTACACACACTCACACATACAGGTTTCAATCCACTCTGGATCTCACTGGTAACGACTCTGCTACTGCCAATTATGACTTCGAAAATACGATCAACTTAGCCGAAGACAAAGGTGAAGATGATTGCGAAGTTCCTGGCGAGCTTGCAAGACTGTTACTCCAGGAAGAGAGGGCAATTCAACCACATGAAGAGCCGGTGGAAACAATAAATCTGGGTACTGATACAGATAGGAAGGAAGTCAAGATTGGTGCCAACCTAGAGCTCAGCGTGAAGCAACGGTTGACTAAGATGTTACATGATTATGTGGAGATCTTTGCCTGGTCCTACGAGGACATGCCTGGGTTGGATACCGACATTGTGGTCCATCATTTGCCTACTAAGGAAGATTGCCCTCCGGTTAAGCAGAAGGTCTGCCGTATGCGTCCAGAGATGTCTGAGAAGATCAAAGCTGAGGTTATGAAGCAGTTTGATACCGGGTTTCTTGCAGTGACTTCTTATCCTCAGTGGGTTGCTAATGTGGTGCCGGTACCAAAGAAATATGGTAAGGTTAGAATGTGTGTCGACTACAGGGATCTGAACAGGGCCAGCCCCAAAGATGACTTCCCTCTACCTCACATTGATGTTCTGGTTGACAATACTGCTCAGCACAAGGTGTTCTCTTTCATGGATGGTTTTTCAGGGTATAATCAGATCAAGATGGCTCCGGAAGACACGGAAAAGACTACCTTTGTTACTCAGTGGGGCACCTTCTGCTACAAGGTCATGCCTTTTGGACTGAAGAATGCTGGGGCAACCTACCAACGTGCCATGGTTGCTTTATTTCATGACATGATCAATCATGAGATAGAAGTGTATGTTGACGACATGATTGCAAGGTCCCAAACTGAGGAGGAACACCTTGACCATGTACAGAAGTTGTTTGACCGTCTGAAACTGTACAAGCTGAGGTTGAACCCGAACAAGTGCACCTTCGGGGTAAGATCTGGAAAGTTGTTAGGTTTCGTTGTGAGCGACAAGGGTATTCAAGTGGACCCTGCTAAGGTCAAAGATATTCAAGAGATGCCAGTTCCCAAGACAGAGAAAGAGGTCAGAGGCTTTCTAGGACGTATGAATTACATTGCTCGGTTCATCTCGCACCTAACCGCTACCTGTGAGCCAATCTTCAAGCTGCTAAAGAAAGATCAGGTAGTACGTTGGAACGATGAATGTCAGGCAGCTTTTGACAGAATCAAAGAGTATCTCCAACAACCACCCATTCTTATGCCACCGGTTGAAGGGAGACCTCTGATACTATACCTGATAGTACTTGACAACTCAATGGGGTGTGTGATGGGGCAGCATGACGAGTCTGGCCGAAAAGAGCATGCCATTTATTACCTTAGCAAAAAGTTTACCGACTGTGAGACCCGATACTCACTGCTCGAGAAAACTTGCTGCGCTTTGGTATGGGTTGCTCGTCGGCTGAGACAGTATATGCTGACTCACACTACCTTGTTGATTTCAAAGATGGATCCTATAAAGTATATATTTGAAAAGCCTGCTCTGTCTGGGAGAATAGCAAGATGGTAGATGATCTTGACGGAATACGACATCCAGTACACGACTCAGAAATCCATCAAGGGAAGTGTATTGGCAGACCACTTGGCACATCAGGCAGTAGACGACTATCAGTCAATGAACTTCGAGTTTCCGGACGAGAGCATCATGATAGTAACTGATTGTGAAGTACCTGGACCGGATGAAGGACCTGAGGAAGGATCCCGATGGTCTATGCACTTTGACGGAGCCTCCAACACTTTGGGTAATGGTATCGGCGCTGTGATCATATCCCCTCAAGGCACTCATACTCCACTTACTGCCCGGCTATGTTTCAACTGCACCAACAACATGGCGGAGTATGAGGCATGCATCATGGGTCTCCAAGCTGCGATTGACTTAAGGATCAAGTTTCTGAGTGTCTTCGGAGATTCCGCTCTCGTGATCAATCAGATCAAAGGGGAGTGGGATACGAAACATCCGAATCTTATTCCTTACAAAGAATGTGTGTTGACCTTGATCCCCAACTTCACAGAGATAACCTTTGAACACTTTCCGAGAGAGGAGAATCAGCTGGCGGATGTGTTAGCTACGATGTCTTCTATGTTCAAGGTCAAATGGGATAATGAGGCTCCCCGGATCATCATTTGGAAATTGGACGAACCGGCATACTGTTGTGATCTTGAGACTGAGTTGGTGACTGAGAAACCTTGGTACCATGAGGTGAAGAGATATTTGGAAGCTCAGGAATACCCTGAAGGTGCATCTGTCAATGATAAGAAGTTTCTGAGAAGGTTCGCAGCGAAATTCTTCCTCAGCAATGGCATCCTGTACAAGCGAAACCATGATTCGACCTTACTGCGTTGTGTGGATAAGACTGAAGCAGAAAGGATCATGGCAGAGCTACATGAAGGTACCTTCGGAACACATTCCAGTGGACACACTATGGCAAAGAAAATCCTTCGGGCAGGGTATTTCTGGTCCACCATGGAAGCCGACTGTTACCAACACTCTCGGACATGCCATAAATGCCAGATATATGCAGACAAGGTGCATGTTCCTCCAGTTCCTCTAAATGTTCTAACTGCACCTTGGCCTTTTGCAATGTGGGGCATAGATATGATTGGCGAGATTAAACCTACGGCATCCAATGGGCATCGCTTCATCCTGGTAGCGATTGATTACTTTACAAAGAGGGTTGAAGCAGCTTCCTACGCCACAGTAACCAAGAATGTCGTGGCACGGTTCATTCGGCATAACTTGATCTGTCGATACGGCGTCCCTGAAAGAATCATTACAGACAACGGTACCAATCTCAATAACAAGATGATCACTGAGCTCTGCGAGCAATTTAAGATACAGCACCACAACTCTTCTCCTTACCGGCCGAAGATGAACGGGGCTGTAGAAGCAGCAAATAAGAACATTAAGAAAATTGTGCAGAAGATGACAGTGACTTATAAAGATTGGCACGAGATGTTACCGTTCGCTCTACATGGGTACCGTACCTCAGCCAGGACGTCAACCGGGGCAACTCCTTTTCCTTGGTCTACGGCATGGAGGCAGTCTTACCGATCGAAGTGCAAATACCCTCTCTCCGGATAATGAAGGATGCAGATCTGAGCGAAGATGATTGGATCCAGACACGACTTGATCAGTTAAACTTAATTGACGAAAAGAGACTTGCTGCTATTTGTCATGGTCAGACGTACCAAAAACGGATGATCAGGGCATTTAACAAAAAGGTCAGACCACAAGAATATCAAGTTGGGGATCTGGTAATCAAGCGTATCATCCTTCCTCAGAGTGATCCAAGGGGCAAATGGACCCCTACGTACGAAGGGCCATTTGTGGTTAAACATGTGTTATCTGGAGGAGCCATGATTCTAACCACCATGGATGGTGACGACCTTCCTCACCCCGCCAATGCAGACATAGTAAAAAGATACTACGCATAATAAAGACCCGCTAGGTTGACATACCTAGGCAAAAATTAGGGCTTCCCGGCGAACCAAAAGGGTTCGGGCAAAATGAAGGGATGAAATGAAAAAATCTGTACACCCGGCAAGTCGAAAACCTGAAAGGGCGGCTTGGGCAAAAATGGGTATCCCGGTGGACTGAAAACCCGAAAGGGCGGTCCAGGCAAAAGTTAGGGATTGAAGCGTAATACTATGTCTCATTGGATCACTTTGCATCCAGAATCCGGTATCAACTGTCAAGTTCAGACGGCATCGATCAATCAGCTTCATCTTCAGCTAGGTCATCAAGTGATGAGATGCTCGAAGATATAAAGGCGATAGCAGAGTTGGAACCCAGTGGGATTATTCTTTTCACACAGCTGTTTTGTTTTCCCTTTGTACAAATTGTATAAACTCTTTTGTTCGGCGGTGTTCTCTTACTAGGACGTCAGCCTCTTGTACATAAAACGCCTATTTACAGGCAAATTCAAAATCAATATAAATTCACTTTTCAGTCAATTACCAATTGTTTTTCCTTTTTCTGTTTTGTTTTGCGAAGAACGTCCAAGGTTCAATTTGTGATATATGCATTTGACAATAACTGCTAACTCATGAATGTTTGCATATGAAACAAAGGATTAATTACAGGTAACATTAGAAACAGGGGCAATAATGAGTGGTCTAAGCGATCTAATTGTTTTATCCACCAAGGTACCAAGGTAAGTTCAGCCGAAGAACATAACCAACATACCTTAATTCCCCAGAGAGTGAGTCAGCAAGTCAATGCACTCTCCCCAAGCAAAAGCAAAGCTATATTATCAGCCTTAAGGAAGTTGGGTATCCTCCAGCAGATCTCAACATTCCCAGGGAGTATACAGACATTCTTAACAAGCATCCCCGACAGTCTTCTAAGATTGTTCCCCGGCGGTATACCAGACTTTCAGCGGAGCCACTTCCCCAGTATATCTCAAAATTTTCCCCAGGAGAGTCCAATCAAGATTTCCCCAGGAAGGTTTGAATCATCTCCCCAGCAGGAAGCTCATCCCCAGTAGATTCTGGAAGCTTATCCCCCCTACAGAGCACGAACGCGTCTCCCGGCTTTATTCAAAGGTTATTTCCCTACCAGGATATAACTGGGTTATCCTCAGCCAAAAGCCACGGAAATATTGTCCTCGGCAAGTCTTCTTATCCCCAGCGAAGTCTATTAAGACTTCCAACATCAACGGTATCCCCAGCGAAGTTATCATCAACATCTCAGCAAAGTACCTCTCTTTCCACAGAGTACTATTCCCCCAGCAAGATCGCTAGAATAATTTTCTCCCCGTATAGTAATCCATTCGCCAAGTTTATCCCCCAACGGAGTTATCTTCTCCTACCGGTATTCTTGTAACCATCACTCCCCAGTGAAAACAGAAGCTCTCCATCAGCCCAGGATTTAACTCCCGGCACCTGTCAAGGATTTACTTTCCTATACAAAAAAAAACATTCATAAACATCGCATTTCCATACATTATAGCATGCATATACGCATCATATCTTACAATCTCACTTATGTTGAGAACATCATTGCTTGATCCATATCATGCATTACATATGACTGACCTTTACCTTTCAGGAAAGATCCAGTTAAGTTCTCAGCTATATTCCAAGACTTTCGTCTGGTTCAGTTAAATCGATTCTAAGATTTTTCTGATTCTTATCGAGTCAAAGTTAATCAAAGGCCTTCTCTGGTTCAGTCAGATCGACCCTAAGATCTCCCTGATTCTTATCCAGTTGAAGTTATTCCAAGACTTTCATCTGGTTCAGTTAAATCGATTCTAAGATTTTTCTGATTCTTATCCAGTCAAAGTTAATCAAAGGCCTTCTCTGGTTCAGTCAGATCGACCCTAAGATCTCCCTGATTCTTATCCAGTTGAAGTTATTTCAAGACCTCGACTGGTTCAGTTAAATCGATTCCTAAAGATTTTTCTGATTCTTATCCAGTCAAAGGCCTTCTCTGGTTCAGGCAGATCGACCCTAAGATCTCCCTGATTCTTATCCAGTTGAAGTTATTCCAAGACCTTGCCTGGTTCAGTTAAATCGACTCCTAAAGATTTTTCTGATTCTTATCCAGTCAAAGGCCTTCTCTGGTTCAGTCAGATCGACCCTAAGATCTCCCTGATTCTTATCCAGTTGAAGATTCCAAGACCTTGTCCGGTTCAGTTAAATCGATTCCTAAAGATTTTTCTGATTCTTATCCAGTCAAAGGCCTTCTCTAGTCCAGTTAAATCGATTCCTAAAGATTTTCCTAATGAAGACTCAGTAGAAGACATCCAAGATTCTCTCATTGTTACTGTTGAGGTAGTAATCGCTCCAGATTCTCTCATCGTTACTGTTGAGGTAGTAATCGCCCCAGGTTCTCTCATCATTACTGTTGAGGTAGTAATCGCCCCAGGTTCTCTCATCGTTACTGTTGAGGTAGTAATCGCCCCAGGTTCTCTCACCATCCCGGTGAGGTAGTAACCATCCTTGATTCATTCATCACCTTCTGAAGCTCCAGACTCGATTCCTGTATCTCGCCAGGGCACGTCTGAAGAGGTTGAAGATTCGATTCCTGTAACCAACCAGGGAGCGTCTACACAAAGAGTTTGAAGACCAGTTCCTGTAACAGGCCAGGTACTCATTTTCTTTTTCAGGTACGCAAGTTCTCGCTAAGGAATCTCTTACGCGATCGACACCCAGATGGCATCTATAAGCCCATCCACCTATTCATCACCTCTCAGCATGGCATCTATAAGCCCATCATCCTATCCATCAATCTCCAAATGGCATCTATAAGCCCATTCCCACCATCACACTACTATGTGAGCGCAAATTTCTGGGCACTCTAGTGTTCAATCATCTTCCACCTTTGGATTACGAAAGGCACGCCAGCCAATCTACATCCTCAGGTTTAAGAAGATTGAACAGGGGCAACTGTTGTACCCCAAAATTTGCCCTCCCATATTCTTCAAGATTTGCAAAGAGCATGCTTCACAATCTCTCAAGAGTTGCACAGTTCAATGGCCTCCTAACAGTCAAAAACTAGGGTTTTGGTTCTGGCAAAGAAATTGAAGTTTTCAAGGGTCCAAACAAGTCCCACATGCCTATAAACATGGTCAAGCATCCACATGACAAGTTTCAAGACTTACAGCACAAAATTGCACAGTCAAAAACCCTAATTGCATCACAGTCAACTGTAGGGGCAAAATGGTCATTTGACAGTCAAAAGTCAAGATTTTTTGTCAACATCTTATTTTGAAGCCACAAACATCATTTGATCAATTCTTGATCATGATTCTCAAGGCATGGCTCAAAAAGTCTCAAGATGCAAAAGTTTCCATTTTTGGACATTTGAAAAAATCAACTGTAACTTGACCAGGGCATAACTTCCACATGGTTTATCATAAAAATTCCATCCAAAGCTCATTTTGAAGATAATGACATTTACTACAACCCATCTTCACACTTCAAGTCCAAGAAATGCTCTCACAAAAAGTTATCAATCTCAACATTATAGGTCATTTTCAAAAGTCAACAAAAAGGCACTTTAAGTCAAAGACCATAACTTGAGATTGGTAAATCAAAATGACATGGGACCAAAGGAATTGGTTAGAGGACTTCAAGGCCTTTCCAAAATGTCCAAGAACATGATCAAAGCTTAAAAATTGAGCAAGATATGCCTTGTGGAAGTTGGGAAAATTTTTGAGAATTTTGAAAAGTCAACTTTGCTTCAAATGCCTCAAAATTGCTAATGGGCCACAATTTCTTCCAAGAATCATCACCCAAAGGCTATGCACGACCCATTGAATTTAAAGGGAGTTATTTTATCATTTTTTATTAATTATTTGAATTATTATTATTATTAGTTCATTTAATTAAAATAAAATATGACAAAAATAGAAAATCATGTGTTTTAAATCTTTTGTGCAGCTAATTCACTCTTTATGGATCAAATATTTCGTGCATCACTAAAAAGGCAAGAATCTTCATTGATTGGCATGAGAAAGGTATGAAAAAGATTGAAAAAATCATGGAAGATCACAAAATTCAAAGGCATTAAAACTTGGATGTTGGGCTTGTTTTGTTGACCTAAAACATTCACATACATATACACAATGCAACCCTAATCACAAACACAAGCTGGCTGCGCTCAGAATCAAGAACACAAACTCACTTTTTTCTAAAAAAACTCAAAACTGTTTTGGCATCTAGAAGGCGTTTCAAGGTGTAAAAAGTATCTCAAAAGCTTGCTGGGACTTTCCTGAACATAACCCAATACTTTTCCACTCTCCATACACAAAGAACTGGTAGAATGAAGTCGTCATGTCCATGAATTTTTGCATAATCGTACTTTGAATTTAATGCCATATTAATGCATTTTAAATATTGTTTTACACTAACATGATTATGCTGAAGCTTTTGGTGCCTTTTAATTGAACTAATCATGCCTGTAGCGAAATATGCCATGGATGTTTTCTAGGTTTTCATAAGCTTGAAATTGGGGTTTCTTTCCCATGGAAAAATTGGCCGTCCTAACCTACACCATTGGAATCAGAAGCTCCAAACGAACACAATCATCACCTCGCGCTCAATTTATATGAGTCCAGGGCCTAATCGCTATTTTTGTGTTCTTCACTTAGTGGGGGTTTAAAACCCCCGCTATCCATTCTATATTTTTCAGGTGAAAACGAAGCCAGGGAGAAGAAGATGAGTTGTTGGTTGATGGTTGGCTGATTCAAACATTGGCGCTTTTTTATTATTATTCCACTAACGCGTGTTTTCTCTCTCTTATTGATCATTGCCCATTAAATAAACAAAGTAACATGCTTGGCCTGTTGGTAGCTGCGTTGTCATACAAGCATTGGGACCTGGGTTCGATTCCCAGGTCCCCCAAATTCTTCATAATTTTGTTCACAAGGCGTTCAGGTACAATTCCCTGCCCAGGGTCCATCATACACCCAACACCTTGGCACGCCACATGTCACCAGGGGCCAATCCAAAGGTCAGGATCTGGAGTCCACCATGGACATCAGTCAACACCTCCACACGCAAGTCTGAGAAGTCAAACAAGGCCTGAATTCTTGGGCCAAATTACTGCAAATCAAACTCCTAAATTTGGGTCAACACCCCCATGTTTGCCTTCTCTTTCTCTATTTTTCTTCTTTTCTTTTATTTATTTTAATTATATTATTTGTTTCATTTAATTCCACAAAATTAGTTTTAATAATATAAAAATACAAAAAAAATCAGAAAGTCAAAAAAAAATAAAATATGTTTATCATTTAATTCACTAATATTTATTTTGTAAATAAATTTGATAATTAATTTAGTTTTAAATTAGGGTTTTAACTTTAATATTTTTCTTAAATAAACTCAAGAAAAACATAAAAATTAGGTTTTAGCTTTTTTATTCTTTTTCTTAATAAATAATCTTTTTTCTCTTATCACTATTAATTATTAATTATTCTTGTAAATAAATATGCAATTAATTAATTAGGTTAAATTAGGTCAAACTTAAACATTTTTTTTATAAATTAAAAACAATTTAGAACTAGGGTTATTTAACTTTTAATTCCAATTTAATTTTCTTTAATTTCATAAATTCAAAAACATCAAAAAAATAAGTTCTTTCCTTTATTTAATTTAATTACTTTATAATTTCGATTTAATTTCTTTAAAGGGGCCAACGCCCTCGCACCTTCGATCATAATTCCATTTCGCGCGTTTGCTTTTTATTTCCTTTTTAAATTTCATGTAATTGCCCCAAAGCTTTGTAATAGATAATTAGGACATTTATTTTCCGTATTTTATTTATTCAAATCGGGTCTTGGTTTAATTTGGCGATGTAGACCCGCGCCTTGTAATAGCGTAGGACTTTTACTTTCCGCTCTTTAAATTCCCGCACCCTTAACTGCTAATAATCACATGAAAGAATGTATGCAAAAAAATAAAATCAAAGCGTAGCTCACTCAATACATGACAAGACAAATATAACTGAAAATGACACACAATTCACACACCACTCCTAGGGTACGCCTCACTGTTACCTTGCCCCTCGAAACGTGGTCGTCGAGTAGAGGATGTTTTAGTAAGTCCTCATGTCCATGAACATGGCATGGGGGTAGCTTCTAAGGTGTCCTCCTATTTCTCTGGTGACCACACTGTCCCTAATCCTCGAATTGACCCGAACACCTCCAATGGTGGTGCTACCTATCTCTCAATGGTGGGATGGCACTACCTTAAGGACATTTACACAGACTAATTCCTTAGGGTAGGTAGTTGACTCGTAGATACTTGCTCTAATTCAAAACAAATCAAAAAACTCTTTTTACACCGACACCTTTCAAAAAGCTTTCAAAAAACAAATTTTCAAACACTCTTGAGGACCGATACAAGAGTCGATCTGAAACTTTCAAAGAAACTTTTTCAAACCCACTCACCTTGAAAAGCAAACAAACATTTTGAAAACACAAATGAGCAAGTATCTAAGAGCCCATGGATAACCATGGATCGAAAGGGTGCTAACACCTTCCCTTTCTATAAATCTACCTCCCGAACCGAGAACTAATCTCAATAAGGAATTTTTCTGCGCTTTTGTCCTTTCCATGTTGGAGAAAATAAAAGACGGTGGTGACTCTTGCTTACCGCGACATTTCGCGAAACCAGCGTTAAACAGTCAGTTCCAGATCCACCGATCATAACGTCCTATACTCGACGACCACGTTTCGAGGGGCAAGGCAACAGTGAGGCGTACCCTAAGAGTGGTGTGTGAATTTGTGTGTTACTTCAGTTATGTTTTATCTTGTCATGCATTATGGTGATCTACGCTTGCTTTTATTTGGGCCATTCATTCTTTCATGCAAAGTTTAACAGTTTTAAAGGTGCGGAAATTAAAGTGCGGAAAATAAAGTCCTACGCTATTACAAGGCGCGGGTCTATACATCGCCAAATTAACAAAGACCCGTTTTGAATAAAAATGCGGAAAATAAATAAATTCCCTAGTTACTATTACAAGGCTTGGGCAATTACATAATATTCACAAAAAATAAATAAGAATAAGTGCGCGAAAAGAAATTAGAATCGAGTGTTCGAGGGCGTTGGACCCTTTAAAGAAATTTAAAAAAAAACAATTAATTATTTAATAAAGAAAAGAAGTTATTTTTTATGGTTTTTGGTATTTTATGAAATAAAGAAAATTAATTAAAATTAGAAGTTAAATAAAACCCTAGTTCTAAGTTATTTTTATTGTTAAAGAAAAGGATTAAAGTTTTAACCTAATTTACACTAATTAATTAATTACATGTTTATTTACAAAATAATTAATAGTTAATAATAATAATAATAAGAGGAAATTATTTTATTAAAAGAAAAGATAAAAATGCTAAAAAACCTTAATTTCTATGTATTTTAGTTATTTAAGAAAACACATTTAAATTTAAACCTAATTTTACTAAATTGATTATTAAAAATTTATTTACAAAAATATTAATGAACTAAATATTAAATAAACATATTTTATTTTTTTGATTTTTGATTTTTGTGTTATGAAAATTATTTTTGTGAATTAAATAAAACAATAAAACAAATAAAAGAATAAAAAGGAAAATTAGAATAAAGAATAAAAATATGCAAACCATGGGGGTGTCTGGCCCCTAGAGGGGGTTTATGCAAGGAATTCAGGCCCATTAGAAAGCTGGCCACGTTGACTTTTCCAGTTTGAATGCTCATTCATGGACTGAGGTACATGGTGGACGTCTTTTGGTAGCCTTCAGATTGAATCTCATGGACATTTGGCAGGCACCAGCATGAACGTGCATGGTGGACTTTAGATGAGGCGCTATACTGGAACACCTTGATACCAAAATTATTAAGCGTTTGGGGGGACCTGGGAATCGAACCCAGGTCCCAGTACCTGCAAGCCAGCGCATCAACCAACTGAACCAACGCGTTACTTTGTATACTTAATGGATAATGATTATTATGAGAGAGAAAGCAAGCATTAGTGGTATTTAACAAAAGCGCGCGCCAGTATTCAAACTACCCAGTAAGATCAAGCCACGCCAGCATCGTCTTCCTTTTGTTCCTGCAAATAATACCAAATAGCGGGGGTTTTAAACCCCCAATAACTGCAACGTGTGAAAATAACGATTAGCACATAGATCAATATAAAAAAGGCGCGAGGTGTGGAATGATATCGTCTGGATGTCCTGATTTTAATGGAATAGGTTTGGTTGGCCAATTTTTCCAGACGTGAAAACCCCTAAATCAAAGCTTCTGAAACCCTAGAAGACGTCCATGGTGAATTCCTATTTAGGCAGCCATTCTTCAATTGAATGGTACCATTAGCTTCAGAACATTCATGTTAGTATAAATCAACAGTTAAAAATCACAAATGATGCATGGAAACTGAAACACGATTATGAAAAATTTCATGAAAAGTGCAATCCGGTTTTACCAATTCCTTGAGTATGGAGGGCTGGTTTTGATTGGAATCGTTTCCTGGATGTCTTGGCAAGCTTTTGGAATGCCTTTCAAGCCTTGACTCGGCCTCTATGTATGAAAACAGTTTTCAATATTTTTGTGAAAAAGCGCAATGTTGTTCTTTTATTCCTGCTCAGCTTCTGTGTCTAATCCTTTATGTTTCAATTGTGCATATGTATGTGAGTAGAATTAGGTCAAAAAGCCAACCCAAAATCCATCCATTTATGATTTTGAATATTTGATTTTCCATATCCTTTTTTCAATCTTTTTCATGCCAATCATTGCCAATCATGTAGAAACTTTCCCTTTTGAGTGATGCACGAAATATTTGATTCATAATGAGTGAATTGGCTGCACAAAAAGATTTGGAAAACATGATTTAGTATTTTTCTCATAATTAATTTTAATTAAATGAATTAATAAGATTAAAAATTCAATTAATTAATTAAAAATAAGAAAATAACTCCCTTTTAGCTTAATGGGTCGTGCATAGCCTTTGGATAATGATTCATGGAAGAAATTGAGGCCCATTAGCATTTTTGAACCCTTTTATGCAAAGTTGACTTTTCAAAATTCCCAAAAATTTCCCAACTTCTACAAGGCATATCTTGGTCAATTTTTAAGCTTTGATCATGTTCTTGGACATTTTGGAAAGTTCTTGAAGTCCTCTAACAAATGTCTTTGGTACCATGTCATTTTGATTTACCAATCTCAAGTTATGGTCTTTGACTTAAAGTGCCTTTTTGTTGACTTTTGAAAATGACCTATAATGTTGAGATTGATAACTTTTTGTGAGAGAATTTCTTGGATTTGAAGTGTGAAGATGAGTTGTAGGAAATGTCATTCTATTCAAAATGAGCTTTGGATGGAATTTTTCTGATAAACCATGTGGAAGTTATGCCTTGGTCAATTTGCAGTTGACTTTTTCAGCTGTCCAAAAATAGAAACTTTTGCATCTTGAGACTTTTTGAGCCATGCTTTGAGAATCATGATCAAGAATTGATCAAATGATGTTTGTGGCTTCAAAATAGGATGTTGACCAAAAATTTTGACTTTTGACTGTCAAATGACCATTTTGCCCCTGTAGTTGACTATAGGGCAATTAGGGTTTTTGACTGTGCAATCTGGTGCTGTGAGTCTTGAAACTTGGCACATGGATGCTTGACAATGTATATGGGCATGTGGGACTTGTTTGGACCCTTGGAAACTTCAACTTCTTTGCCAGAACCAAAACCCTAATTTTTGACTGTTAGGAGGCAATTGGACTGTGCAACCCTTGGGAGATTTTGAAGCATGATCTTAGCAAACTTTGAAGAATATGGGAGGGCAAATTTTGGGGTACAACAGTGTTCTCGATCCCGAGAAAATGTTATCATCATTGACCGTTGTGGGGAATTCCCTAATGTCCCTCTGCTTGTCATTAGGGGAGGCATCACCTACAACCCTTGTTTGGCTCTGAGACAGTTTGGGTATGCCCGAAGGGATGGCCCACATGACATGTTGATTCCAGACTTGGTTTTTGACTTTGACAACAAGGATCAAAGACTCCGACAAAGGTTTATCCGAGCTTGGAGAATGCCCAACAAAGTGGACAGTAAGACCTTGGGACACAAGAATTCCATCCCCCTTGAGCCTTACCTCAAGTGGGTACGAACCCGCGCCCAAAGTCTTATGATGCCTTACTCTTACATTCTACCTGTGATCAAAGAGCCTGTTATGGAAGGAGAGGTTCCATACACCCTCCTACATCCTGACATGCCAACATCACTTGAAGATTTACAAAGGAGTTGGATACAGCTCAAGGGAGAGTGTGATACTTTTGAAGCCCAATTCTACGCAAGTGAGAAGAAGGTTTTGGAACTTACTCGTCAACTTCACGAAGAGCAGACTCTCAACACCTACATTGCACCAAAGAGGATGCGCAACGTCTTTTTTCATTAGAATTTTGTATTATTTTGCCCATGGGGTATTGATGTACTAAAAAATTCTATCTTATTAATATGACGTGTGTTCTTTTTTGTTTAAAACAAATTTGAATTTCTGAATCCTTGAATGCATTACATGAATACATATCATTCATCATATGCATAAACAGGTCTTCACACCAGGTTTCCTTATCTCTCTGCTGTTTATTTCAGCAAGATGGATATTAAGCAGACGGTTAAAGACTTACAAGCGCAAAATTCACAGTTCAGCAGCTACTTCTGACCTTGGCTAAGGGGAAGGAGGAGCTCAAAACCTTACTAGAGAAGGAAAAGGAGAAAAAGAAAAAGAAGAGAGTTTGTGTGGCTACCTTGGGTAGAAGATTTGAAGGTCAAGCCAGAAGGGTCCTGAATTTCCCCTCAACATCTGATGAAGGGGTATGAAAAGGAAAGGGAGCTGCAGTGCCAACTGAGTCTGAGGAAGAAGAAGAAGAAGAAGAGGACGAATACTATTCTGAACAGCAGTACCCTCCTGCAGACGACAAATACAAGAATCTGGAAGAACGTCTGGCAGCTATGGAGGTACAAAGAGTGCCTGGGCTAGACTTTGAAGATTTAGGGTTGGTCACTGGCATTGTGATCCCTCCTAAATTCAAAGTGCCTCTTTTTGCTAAATACGATGGGGTGTCTTGCCCGAAGATGCATCTGCGGTCTTACGTTAGAAAAATCCAACCATATTCTTCTGACAAGGACCTGTGGGTTCATTTCTTCCAAGACAGTCTTTCAGGGATGCAGCTGGATTGGTTTTACCAGTTAGAGAGGTCTGATGTGCATAATTGGGAGGATTTGGCGGCCGCCTTCTACAAACAATATCAATATAATGCAGACTTAGCACCAACCCGTACTCAATTACAGAGTATGGGCAAGGTCTCAAATGAAGGTTTCAAAGAGTATGCCCAGAAATGGAGAGACTTGGCGGGACGGGTGCAGCCACCGTTATCTGAGAGGGAGCTTGTGGATATGTTCTTGGGTACACTGTCAGGTTCCTTTTTCAATCACCTGATTGGAAGTTCGTCTGTGGGGTTCACCGAGTTAATTCTGACTGGCGAGAGAGTTAAAGCCGGAATCAAGAGCAGGAAAATTCAAAAGGATGCATCTGCTTCTGCTGCTATCAAAAAGACTTTTCCAGCAAAGAAAGAAGTCTCAGTTGTCTACTCCCAAAGAAGTCAAGGAAGAGTTGAGCACCGACCAGCGGTGGGGGCTGTAATGATTCAGAAGTCTGCAGCTGATCAGCCTAGAAACAATCAACCAAGAACCAACCAAGCAAGAGTGGAAAGGCCTGCACGGCAATTCACCCGGATAAATATGACTCCTGCTCAGGTACTACCCCATCTGTTGAAGTTAAACCTTGCTAGTCTGAAAGAGGCTCCGAAGAATCTGAATACATCTTCTCCTTACTACCATTCAAACGCCAAGTGTGCTTATCATTCGGGGAGTATAGGGCATGACACCAACAATTGTTAGGCCCTTAAGAATAAAATCCAGGATTTGATAGATGCTAAAGAAGTTGAATTCGACGCCCCTGAAAAGCCTAATGTGATTTCTGCTCCAATGCCAAAACATGGTCACAATGTCCATGCTGTTGAAGAGGATCTTTTTGTTGTTATTGTTGATGATTTGATGACTCCGCTATCGATAATCAAATTGAATTTGCTGAAGGCTGGGATTTTCCCAAGATGTGAAGAAGATTGTTGCCTTTGTTCCTCCTTACCAACCGACTGTCCGTTATTGAAGTTAGGCATCCAGCGCCTAATGGCTAACCAAGAAATACTTTTTGAGAAGACTCATGTTACTCCGACTCCTGTCAATGATGTTTCGATAATTACCATATCCTCCAATCTTTCCAAGGTCTCCAAAAGACATGTTAAGATTACATCCGATCCGAAGATTGTACCTTTGAAGATAACTATGTCGGGGCCTATCCCGTACAAGTCCAACAAATCAATACCGTGGAACTATGGGGGAGAGATCTTTTACCATGGTGTTAAACAAATTGAATCAACTGAAGAGAGTTCTGATGAAGAGACTGCCGACATTGGAAACATTGCCGGAACGAGTAAAATCACCCGCAGTGGAAGAATTTTCTCTCCGGAGATTGCACCTCCAAAGGCAATCTTCAGACCCTCAGCCGCTCCTAAGGTTATTCCTGCACCGGTCAACATATCTGCGAGAACTCCAGTTATTGAAGAAGTTGTGACTCATGTGGTTGTCCCCTCTGCTGTTGCTGATGATAGAGGGAAAGGGATCTAAGAAGAGCCCATCAGGACGAGGGTTCAGCCGTTGATCATCCCTGAAACCTCTCAAAATGAAATGGAAGAGATTTTGAAAATAATCAAGAAAAGTGATTATAATATTGTGGAGCAACTGGGGCAAACCCCCTCAAAAATCTCTATGTTGGCCTTGCTGCTTTGTTCAGAAGCTCATGCCAAAGCTTTGATCAAATTCTTGAAGACGGCCCATGTGCCCCAGGAAACCTCCGCGGACCAGTTCCAGGAATGTGTATCTAGCCTAACAGCAGACAATGGTCTAGGATTCTCCGACGCTGATCTAACAATCAAAGGGAGAAAACATAATGACGCTTTGCATGTCTTGGTAGAATGCAGAGGGACTACTCTGACACATGTTCTGGTAGACACTGGTTCTTCGTTGAATTTCCTACCAAATAAAGCATTGGATAGGCTAGATTGTGAAGGTTTAACCTTGAAGCCCAGCAACATCATTGTCAGAGCCTTTGACAGTTCTAAACGGATGGTCCACGGGGAGGTGGACATCCCGATCAAAGTGGGAACTGAAACCTTCAACTCCACATTCTATGTCATGGACATCCGTCCCTCATATTCTTGCTTGTTAGGAAGACCTTGGATTCATCACGCTGGAGCCGTTACTTCAACTCTGCATCAAAAGCTCAAGTACTCTGTCCGGGGGAAAATTGTGATAGTGTACGGTGAAGAAGAATACATGATAAGCCATCTTAATTCTTTCCGCTATGTGGAATTGGATGGTGAATTCATCGAAACCCCCTTCCAACACTTCGAGGAAGTAGCTCAAGAGATTGTGGCAACCAAGACAGTGGCTTATGTACCCATGATTACCAGGACTCCGCCTCGGATGTCTTCTTTGAAAGATACAAAGGCTGTGATTGAAGAAGGAGGAAGCACAATTTGGGGGCAACTTCCCGATTTTCCTTTCAAGACTGATAAATTCGGCTTGGGTTTCACTTCTTCTGCTCAAAAGGATGTGTGTCACTCTCGGGCTGGAGGGCCACCAGTGAAGATCACTCGTCATAGAGTCGGTGCTTTGGAGGATGGGGAAGAGGAGAGACCCCTAGAAGACTTGATTTTCCCTACCGTTGAAGGAGGACTATGCAATTGGGAGTCAAAGGATTTTTTTCCCATTACTTTCATCAATCAGTAATTTATCTTTCAAACATTTATGTTGGTTTGTAATAATGCCTAAACAATTCGTACACTTTTAACCTTGTGCCTTACCCGAGGTATATAGGTCCATTTGTAAGGGTTTGATTTTTCATCTTCATATGCCATTTTAATGAATCATGAACGTTTTCACATATAAACTTTTGTGTTCATTTTATTTCTTTTTGTATTTTATTTGTATAAAGGTGGGTATCCCTTACACACACCCACACTTACAAATGCAGGTACCCTTCCACTCTGGATTCCATGGGTAACAATTCTGCTATGGCCTTCAGTGACTCTGAAGATCTGGTCTACCATGCCGAATACGAAGGTGATGAAGACTATGAAGTTCCTGGAGAATTGGCTAGACTGCTACAACAGGAAGAAAGGGATATTCTACCTCACGAGGAGTTGTTAGAGACAATCAACTTGGGTACAGAGGAAGACAGAAAAGAAATTAGAGTGGGTGCCAACCTAGAGCCAAGTGTCAAAGAGCGCTTAGTTCAGCTGTTGAATGAATATGTTGAGATCTTCGCCTGGTCTTACAAAGAAATGTCGGGACTTGATACAAATATTGTGGTTCACCGTCTCCCTACAAGAGAAGACTGTCCACCAATTAAACAGAAAGTTCGCCGCATGAGGCCCGATATGTCTGAAAAGATCAAAGCTGAAGTGATGAAGCAGTTCAATGCTGGCTTTCTTGCTGTTACATCTTATCCACAATGGGTTGCTAACATTGTGCCCGTGCCTAAGAAGGACGGCAAAGTCAGAATGTGCGTGGATTACAGAGACTTAAACAGGGCCAGCCCTAAAGATGACTTTCCACTACCGCACATTGACATCTTTGTTGACAATACAGCTCAGCACAAGGTATTTTCTTTCATGGATGGATTTTCAGGTTACAACCAGATCAAAATGGCCCCTGAAGACATGGAGAAAACTACTTTTGTTACACAATGGGGTACGTTCTGCTATAAAGTGATGCCATTCGGACTGAAAAATGTCGGGGCAACCTATCAACGCACCATGGTGGCTTTGTTTCATGATATGATACATCATGAGATAGATGTTTACGTAGACGACATGATAGCCCGTTCACAAACAGAAGAAGAACACCTCGACCATCTGCAAAAGCTGTTTGTCAGGTTGAAGGAGTACAAGCTCAGACTGAACCCTAACAAGTGCACTTTCGGAGTCAGGTCCGGTAAACTCTTGGGTTTCATTGTCAGTAACAAAGGCATTGAGGTTGATCCTGCCAAAGTCAAAGCTATACAAGAAATGCCTGCCCCTCGCACTGAGAAGGAGGTCATAGGTTTCTTGGGACGCCTAAACTACATTGCAAGGTTCATTTCTCACCTAGCATCTACCTGTGAGCCAATCTTCAAGCTGTTGAAGAAAGATCAGGTGGTTAAATGGAATGATGACTGTCAAGTTGCTTTCGATAAAATCAAGGAGTATTTGCTGGAACTTCCTATCTTGATGCCACCCGTCGAAGGAAGGCCGTTAATCATGTATCTAACTGTCTTGGAGAATTCAATGAGGTGCATATTGGGCCAACATGATGAGTCTGGCCGAAAAGAGCATGCCATTTATTACCTTAGCAAAAAGTTTACTGACTGTGAGACCCGATACTCACTGCTCGAGAAAACTTGCTGCGCTTTGGTATGGGCTGCTCGTCGGCTAAGGCAGTATATGTTGACTCATACCACACTATTCATATCTAAGATGGATCCGATCAAGTACATCTTTGAGAAGCCTGCTTTATCCGGAAGAATAGAAAGGTGGCAGATGATCCTCACCGAATACGATATACAGTACACAACCCAAAAAGCTATAAAGGGGAGTGTGCTAGCCGATCATCTGGCCCATCAAGCTGTCGAAGATTACCAATCCATGAGATTCGACTTCCCCGACGAGGACATTATGACTTTGAGCAACATTGAAGAAACCAGACCGTATGACGGACCTGAACAAGGATCCCGATGGACCCTGTACTTTGATGGTGCCTCCAATGCACTTGGCAACGGTATTGGCGCTGTACTTATCTCTCCATAAGGTTGCCATACACCTTTCACCGCCAGACTCTGCTTCAGCTGTACCAACAACAAGGCCGAGTATGAAGCTTGTATCTTTGGTCTCAAGGCTGCAATAGACTTGAGAATCAAATCATTGATTGTATTTGGGGACTCAGCTTTGGTCATCAGTCAGATCAAAAGAGAGTGGGATACTAAGCATCCAAACCTCATCCCTTACAAAGAACATGTCTTGACATTGTTACCACATTTCAAGCAGATTACCTTCGAGCACTTCCCGCGAGAAGAAAATCATCTAGCAGATGCTCTATCTACAATGTCCTCCATGTTTAAACTTAACTGGGATAATGAGGCTCCCCAAATCACCGTTAAATGGATGGACGGACCTGCACATTGTCACGAGATTAATACTGAAGAAGTAGTGAACCGACCATGGTTTCATGACGTTAAAAGGTATCTCGAAGAACAAGAATACCCTGAAGGAGCTTCAGTCAACGACAAAAAGTTTCTTAGGAGGTTCTCAGCTAAGTTCTTCTTGAGCAATGGTATCCTATACAAGCGCAATCATGATTGCATTCTGCTCCGTTGTATGGACAAGGTTGAAGCTGAGCAGATTATGGCCGAATTGCACAATGGTAACTTTGGCACTCATTCTAGCGGACATACGATGGCTAAGAAGATTCTAAGGGCAGGCTATTATTGGTCTACCATGGAAGCTGACTGTCATCAACATTCCCGTACTTGTCACAAATGCCAAATCTATACGGACAAGGTACATATACCTCCAGTTCCTCTCAATGTCTTAACAGCTCCTTGGCCATTCGTTATGTGGGGAATCAACATGATTGGAGAGATCAAGCCTACAATATCCAATGAACACCGTTTCATCCTGGTGGCCATTGATTACTTTACCAAGTGGGTCGAAGCAGCTTCCTTCGCATCCGTCACAAAGAATGTGGTTGCCCGCTTCATCAAGCAGAACCTTATTTTCCGGTATGGTATTCCTGACAGGATTATCACTGACAATAGTACGAACCTGAACAACACTATGATCACCGCTCTGTGCGAGCAATTCCAAATTCAACATAACAATTCACCTCCCTATCGGCCTAAGATGAACAGTGATGTCGAAGTTGCAAACAAAAATATCAAGAGGATCATACAAAAAATGACAGTCACCTACAAGGATTGGCATGAGATGTTATCGTTTGCTCTGCACGGGTACTGTACCACGGCACGAACATCAACTGGGGCAACACCCTATTATTTAGTATACAGCATGGAAGCTGTTTTACCTATCGAGGTTTAGATTCCATCCTTGAGAATCATGAAGGATGCTGGTTTGAGTGAAGACGATTGGATTCAGACCCGACTTGATCAACTTAATTTGATTGATGAAAAGCGACTTACTGCTGTTTGCCATGGTCAGGCGTATCAGAAACGGATGATCAAGGCATTCAACAAGAAAGTTAGGCGCCAAGTATATCAAGTCGGGGATCTTGTAATCAAGCGGATCATCTTGCCGCAAAGTGATCCCAGGGGCAAATGGACTCCTACCTACGAAGGACCATTTGTGATCAAAAACATATTTTCTGGTGAGGCAATGATCTTAACCACCATGGACGGCGACGACCTACCGCACCCTGCGAACGCAGACATAGTCAAAAGATACTATGCATAATTGACTGGACAAGTCGAAAACCCGAAAGGGCGACTTGGGCAAAAATGGGCATCCCGGTGAATCGAAAAACCAAAAGGGCGGTTCAGGAAAAAATTAGGGATAAATACAAAAAATCTGTACACCCAGCAAGTTGAAAACCCGAAAGGGGGACTTGGGCAAAAAAGGGTTTCCAGGTGGGCTGAAAACCCGAAAGGGCGGTCCAGGCAAAAGTTAGGGAATTAAAGCGTATGACTATGTCTTGTCGGATCACTTTAAGGACAATCTCTTCACCAGACAAACTCCGGGCTTCTGATCAATTCAGTCATCTTCGGACGAAGCAACGAATGGACAAGATATCCAGAGTTACGAAGGCTATAGCAGAATGGGAACCCTATGGAATTTTTTACACATAGCCACCTTTCTTTGTATAAATTTTTCTCAATTTTATGACAACATTCTCTTACTAGAATTTCTGTCTCCTTTGTACAAAATACTTACACAAAGTTAATATAAAGATACTTCAAAGTGCAGAAAACTATTTGCCTTTTCTTTTTTCTTTACACTTGTGTTTTATTTGAAAACGTCCAATGGTTTATTAAATGAGTATATGCATTTGAATATAATCACTATTTACAAATAAACGAAATGTGAAAGAATAATTACTGACAGGTTGAAAGTATAGGAAAACGTCTTTAGGCTATTTCAAGAGAAATTCCCTGCAGCACATCATCTGGGTCCCCAGAGGAGCTAAAACTTTGAAATACATATCCCCAGCGGAATTAAATTTCAAAATCCTCGCCAGAGTCGAAACTTCAAACTCCCAATCCCCAGCGGAGTTATATTTTCAAAACCTTAATTTCTCACCAGAGTTCAACCTTCAAACTCCAAATCCCCAGCGGAGCAAAAAAACTCTTGGTCATGAATCCCCAGCGAAGATGAAACCTTCTTCCCCAACGGAGTCAAATTTCCAACTATCAATCCACAGCGGAAACCATTCAGTTTTCCCCAGATTCCCCAGCAAGTTGTCTTAAAATCTGAGAATCAACCAGATAACAGTTAACTTTTTTCCCCAACCTCCGGATAATTCCCTAGTAGATTGGCATACAACCCCAACTCTTGAACTTTTCCAAACAGGAATAAACCTCTTCCCCCAGAGTCCTGATCTCCCCAGAAGAGTAGCTACTCTCCAGCAGTATAACTAGTCCCCACAGAGTCCTTCATCCCCTAGCAGATTGAAGATTTTCAGTGAAGTTGCCAGATGATTTATTACTCCCCGGCATGATTTTGTCAGAATTTCTAATCCCCTGCCGATCAAAGATTCTCATTCTCACTTCTCCAGTGAAGCCCCCAAGGTTTCATTTTCCCCAGAAGATCGAAGTTTCTCATTCTTAATTCTACGCAGAAGCCATCAGAGTCTTCCTTATTCTCCAGTAGATCAAGATTTTTCTTTTGTCTGATCCCCAGTAGAGGTCTTCAGAGTTTCCCTATTCCCCAGCCGAGTAAGGATTCCCATTTGTGTAATCTCCAGCCATAGTCATCAAAGATCTCTGGATTCCCCAAGCAGGTTTCTCCAAAGACCTGAAGGATCCCTGTATCCCCAGGAAAGTCATGAAGGATTCTCACATCCCCACAGAAGCTGTCAAAGTTCTTGTTATTCCCCACAAGTCGCCGAGGATTTTCTATCCTTAACAGTGGTCCAAGGATCTCTTATCCTCAGCAATCAAAGATTTTGAATCTCCAACAGCGGTCAAGGATTTACTTTCCCGGACAGCAGTCGAAGATTTCATTATCTCCAGCTATCAAGGATTTATTCTCCTCAGCAAGACAGCTAATCAGCTTACATGTGCATACATTACATTCATATATCATAAACATTGATAAAACCCCTTTATTGCATCATACATGTCATGCAGCATAACTTTGTGTTTCAGCTAACGTTTTACCCTTTTCAGGATAAGATTAAAAAGTTATCTTTAAAAAATATTCAAATATTTCTGGTACATTACGGATACACTCCAAGATATGGAAGTCATTCTGCTACTCATTCAGATCTCTTATTCAGATACATTATAGATACACTCCAAATACGGTAGCCATGCTGATCACTCATGCTGATTTTCCCTAGCTCGGATACGCTCCAGACACGATAGCTATACCCCTGCTCTTACAGAGTCAGATACAGTCCAGATACGCTCCAAACACGGTAGCCATGCTGATCACTCATGCTGATGTTCCCTAGCTCGGATACGCTCTAGACACGGCAGTTATACCCTTGCCCTTACAGAGTCAGATACAGTCCAGATACACTCCAAATATGGTAGCCATGCTGATCACTGATGCTGATGTTCCCTAGCTCAGATACGCTCCAGACATGACAACTATACCCTTGCTCTTACAGAGTCAAATACAGTCCAAATACACTCCAAATACGGTAGCCATGCTGATCACTCATGCTGATGTTCCCTAGCTTTGATACGCTCCAGACGCGGCAACTATACCCTTGCTCTTACAAATTCAGTTACAGTTTGGATACACTCCAGAAACGGAAGCTATACCCTTGCTCGTACGGATTCAGTCTCCAAATTGAGTTCAGATACATTCCCGACACGGATACCATTCTGATACTTATTCTTCTGACCTACAATATTCAATTCAACAAACAATCTTGGATGGCATCTTTAAGCCCATCTCCAGCAAGATTTTGTCACATCTCTGAATGGCATCTTTAAGCCCATTCCCTCAACCACATTTTGACGAGTGCAAATTTACGGGCACTCTAGTGTCCAATCATCTTTTACCTTCGAGTCACGAAAGGCAAACTCGTCAATCTAACTCTTCAGGTGCAAGAAGATTGAACAGGGGCAGCTGTTGTACACCAAAATTTTCCATCTCATTTTATCAGGATTTCCCCTCACAAGACTCTTTGGACTCTAGACAGGATTAGGGTTTGCTCTGCTCAAGACATCTCCTTGCACTATTGACCTGAAATTAGGGTTTGAGTTTGCATAGGGATTTTTGGACTTCCAATGCTCAATGTGACTTTCATACTTCATGTTGGACTTATAAGATTTCCCATACCAAGTTTCAAGCCTTGAATCAAATTTTGGCCCAGTCAATTGGACAGTTGACCTAGAAATCAATTGTATTGGGGAAAAAGTCAATTGTGGCCAATTTACAGTCAAACCTCATAATTTTTGATCCACATAAACATTATAGACTCATATGAACTATCTGATCAAGTTTGGACCATAACTCCTCAAGAAATTTGATCAGATCATCAAAAGGGCAAAATGGTCATTTTTAGGGTTTTGACTGTAGAAGGGCAATTTCTATTTTTTGACCTAGCCAATGGAAAATTGGGTTCATGTATAGATTCAAGGACTCAATGGCATCATCTTGACCTAATCACAAGGTTCAAAAGATCTCAAATGCATTGGATTGACAGATGAATTTTCCAGTCAACTGATCAAAAATCAACTGTACACTGAAAAGTCAAACTTTGACTTTTTGGTCAAAATCAAGTGCCAAGGGTCATTTTTCATCAAGGTGTCAAAAAATGAAACTTGTTCACCAAGAAACCTAATTTTGCAAATTAGGGTTTAAAATGGAAAATTTTCATAACTTGGAAATTTTCTAAGTTATGAAAATTTCTTATTTTTTCCCAACTTTGCCCAACTTTTTCACCATGATGCAATTGGATTAAAAGAAAACCTCCAACATTAAAGTTGTATTCCTCCACAAAATCTACAACTTTGATTCACAAAGTTTTCCCAAAAGATGCTTGGATCTCAAGTTATGATTTTGTGAACAAGGGTCCATGAAACTTTTAACTTTGTGAAATTTTGCCTTAGTTTAGGCAGGATTTTGACCAATCTTCATGGTAGTTTTTCACATAGTTCCAATTGGAATCTCAAAATTCATTTCAAAATGGATTGTAGAGCATGTTACAAGCTTTCCAAAATGTCCAAGAACTCTCCAAGATCATTTGTGGTTAGGGAGAATCGAAGGTTTGAATTTGGGAAATTATCACTTTGGTCCATGGCATTTTTCATGTTGACACAAGTTGCAATTTCTGTCCAGCCTTGCTTGTACTTGTTTACAGGTCCTTAAACCCTTCCACACTCAAAAATTGAATGCAAACACAATGGATTAAGGCTTTGTTCTGAGCTTTAGAAGTTTACACATTGAATTAATCTAAAAAGGGCAAAAAGGCAACATTGCCATTTTCATAAAGTTGGCTTTATGTCAAGTTGTTCCTCTTGAGATGTGAACCCAATCCTTTGCAGCAAACCAACTCCATAAACTTATGGAAAAGTATACCAACTATCAGCAGGCTTGGAGCTAGCAAGTACAACCCTTTGCATTGTCAACTCACACTTTTCTTCAAAACCAAGTCAACTTGCAAAAACCACAGATCTTGGCAATCTGATAAAACCAAAGCTTGTGAACATTTCAAACAAGTTTTGCATATCACACTAAGCCAGAAACACGAGCTAGCCACCTCTCAAACACCCTTGTACACAAAAATCACATTTTCTTGCAAAACAGGACAGGTTCTGCATTTTGATTTCCAAATCACAATCCACTCGTGTGTTTTGCTTGCAACCAATTTCAACACACTTCATACAACCTACTTAAACTATCCCAACTATTCCCAAGTCACTGTAACTCCATTTACTCACTTCACCATTTTCAAATTCTGACTTTGCAGGTTGAGTTCTATAGAGAGATTCAAGCAAGTTCAAAGCAAACTAAGCATTGGGGAAGGTCAAAGGAACTTCAAGCAAGCTCACAAGTATCTCAGGCCTCACTGAAAACCCCTACATTGCCATACTCGAGCTTGACTGAAACAGGTAAAGTTCAAACTTCTATCTCTCTATTTAGGAATCATTAGGCTTAGGTCTGTGAATAAAAAATGTAGCACTCATTGCCCTTGAGTTGTACATATGCATAGAATTCATTTAAATTAACTGAGCTGGGAGAATTTGAATGATGAACTTTCTGAAAAAACTAGGTTAGAAATTAGGGCCAAAGAAATTCTCTCTGGTCTTTAAGAGTTAGATTAAGTTTTTTATATGGTTAGAATCGTATGATCATGCTCTATAACTTTCATGTTGCAAGTTTTTGTTTTTGAGCACGTATGCAGGATTTCCAGGTTTGAACATCAAGCGCGCGTTTTTGTTTGATCAGAGGTTAGAGATGAAGATGACATGGGCTGGGCTTGGCCTTGGCTGGCTATTGACACCCCCTAGCTTGCTGTTTACAACCCCTTGGCCCATTTCATTATTTTTCCATATTTTTCTATTTCTTTTTCATTTATGATTTTTATTATTTTTTCTAAATATAAAAAATCACTAAAAACATTTTCTTAAATTTTCACATTTTTTTTATTTTTATTATTTTTTGGACATAGAAATAATTTATTAATAATGATATACTTTTATTTTCTTAAAATAAATTCATAAATAAAATAAAAATATTATATATTTTTATTTTTATTATTTATATACTTGAACAATATTTTTTCTCACATATTTTATTTTTTAACATTTTTGTATATATTTTATTTTATTTTCTTGTACATAAATAAATAATTATAATATATATATATTTTTTCTTAAACCAAAAATTAGGGTTTTACCCTTTCCAAAAATAATCTTTTATTTTATTATTTTTAGGACATTAAATAATTCATTTTTACATACATAAAAATAATACAAAAAACATTTTTTGCATATTTATAATATATTGCATATTTAAATATTTGTCTATTTATTTATTTGCACATTGAATTCAATATGGTTGTAATAGTTGAAATTAGGGTTTTATTTTCTTGCAAATATCCCCTTATTCAAAATTGTATTCTCCTCCCCATATCAATGTTGTAATAATCATAGATTTACTTTTACGCACTTTATAGCTTTCAAATATGCCATGATAGAAAGATTAGGGTTTGTATGCAAAAATCCAAAATCAAACAAATAGCTTGACTAATACAAGACAAAAATGCATGAAAATGACAACACAATGCACACTAGCACTCCTAGGGTTTCATCCACTTGTTTCCTTAAAAAAATAGCCATGGTATGCATGCTAGGTATCTTGGAAAATCAAAATCAAACCAAAAGATCATAGTCCTTCGATGATGCTATCTTGGTTGCCTATACAAAAATGATCTAGTCCCTCAAACAAAAAATTGCTAAGATACTTAGCACAATTGCTATCATGGCCATACGATGACCCACGCCTGTCCCGTTTAACATCCAAACACAAGGTTGTTTACCAAATGCAATGGTAAAACAACAATGTCAAAGGGTTAAAAATGTATAGGAAAGATCTTTGAGTAGGTAGGGTATATGCTCCTAGTTACTTGATCAAACTTGCAAACATCCTTGCTATTTTCAAAAACACACAACACAAGTTCAAAACATTTCCCAAAACAAACTTTCAAACATTGAAACATTTTTTAAAAGACAAACACCTTTGTATACATTCAAACAAGAATTATTACAAAGGTTGCCTAGACAAAAGGCCTCTTTTCAAAATATTTTTAAAACCACACACAAAGAATCATTTCAAACAATTGAAAAGCAAAAGCAAGTGATCTAAAACAAGTAACTAAGAGCCCATGGAAAACCATGGATGAAAAGGGTGCTAGCACATTCCCTTTTCATAATCTACCCCCCGAACCCATGAAAACATCTCAAAGGTCTTTCCTATGCTTTTTGACCTTTCCTTTGGATAAATAAAAAGTCGGTGGCGACTCTTGCTAAACCGAAACATTTGCGAACACAAACGCAAAACCTCAAGTCAGTTCTCCCACTGCATCACACCATGGTGTCAAACAGATTGAACAGACTACCGAAGAAGAAAGCTCCGAAGAGGATACCGACATCGGTAACATTGCCGGAACAAGCAAGGTTACCCATAGTGGAAGAATCTTTTCTCCAGAGATTGCTCCTCCAACAGCAGCCTTTGGACCCATGGCCATTCCGAAGACAACCTATGTACCAACAACTGTACCTGCAAGTGTACTTGCCGACAAAGACAATGCAATTCCTATCCCTACTTCCGCTGCTGAGAAAAAAGGAAAGAATGTTCAAGAGGAGCCTGTCCAGACGAAGGCTCAGTCACTAGCTATTCCTGAAACATCCAAGAGGGAGACGGAAGAAATCCTGAGGATCATTAAGAAGAGTGATTATGATGTGGTAGAACAACTGGGGCAGTCCCCCTCCAAAATATCTATGTTAGCCTTGTTGTTGTGCTCTGAGGCACATGCTAAAGCTTTGGTCAAGTTTCTGAAGACTGCGCACGTGTCGCAAGAGATGTCTGCATATCAATTCCAAGAGTGTGTAGCCAATCTGACAGCTGATAATGGCCTGGGTTTCTCCGATGCTGACTTGACACCCCGAGGGTGAAAACACAATGATGCACTACATGTCTCAATGGAGTGCAGAGGAACAACCCTAGCTCATGTCTTGGTCGATACTAGGTCATCTCTGAACGTCTTGCCAAAGAAATCCCTTGATAGATTGGATTGCGAGGGGCTGACTCTAAAACCCAGCAATATAGTGGTCAGAGATTTTGATGGATCTAAGATGATGGTCCATGGGGAGGTGGACATCCCAATCAAGGTGGGAACTCAGGTTTTCAACTCGACATTCTATGTGATGGACATCCGTCCTTCCTACTCTTGCCTGTTGGGACGTCCCTGGATTCACAATACCGATGCCTTCACGTCCACCTTGCACCAGATGCTCAAGTACCCCATCCAAGGGAAGATTATAATTATCCATGGGGAAGAGGAATATATGATTAGTCATCTGAATTCCTTCTGTTATATGGAGTTAGATGGCGAATTCATAGAGACCCCTTTCCAACATTTTGAAGAAGTCTCTAAAGAAATAGCGGCGACCAAGGCGGTATCCTCAACTCCTGTGATCACAAGACCACCACCTTGAATGTCATCTCTCAAGGATGTTAGGGCAGTAGTGGAAGAAGGCGGATCCACCATCTGGGGGCAGCTTCCAGACTTTCCTTTCAAATCAGACAAATTCGGCTTGGGGTTCACTTCGACTGGTCAGAAGGTTGTGCGTCACGCCCGTGCCGGAAGGCCACCTGTGAAGATCAGCCACCAAGGGGTTAATGTACTAGAGGACAGTGAAGAAGAGGGCAGCCTGGAAGATTGGATATTTCCTACTGCCAGCGGAGGACTTTGCAACTGGGAAGCAAAAGACTTTGTTCCGATTACTTTCATATCTCAGTAATTTATCTTTTCCATTTCTGTTGGACTGTAATAATTCACAAATAATTTATACTTTAAAACCTTTGTGTCTTACCCGAGGCACAACGGCCCATTTGTAAGGATTTTTATTTTCATTTCATATGTCATTCAATGAATCATGGACGCTTTTTCACATATAAACCTTTTATGCTCATTGTCTTTCTTTTACATTTTGTTGTTTCAAGATGGTTATCCCTTACACACACACACACACACTCACAAATGCAGGTACCCTTCCATTCCGGATCCCATGGGTAACGATACTGCTATAGCCTTCAGTGACTCTGAAGATCTTATCTACCAAGCTGAATACGAAGGTGAGGAAGATTGTGAGGTGCCAGGGGAATTGGCCAGATTACTACAACAAGAGGAAAGAGCAATTCAGCCTCATGAGGAGAAGTTGGATACAATCAATTTGGGTACTGAGGAAGATAAAAAGGAAATCAAGATAGGTGCCAATCTAGAGCCGAGTGTCAAGGAGCGCCTAATTCAGCTATTACATGATTATGTTGAGATCTTCGTCTGGTCATACGAAGACATGCCAGGACTCGATACAGACATTGTGGTACATCGTCTACCCACTAGAGAAGACTGTCCACCAGTGAAACAAAAGGTCCGCCGCATGACACCTGACATGTTAGAAAAGATCAAAGCAGAAGTTATGAAATAGTTCAATGCTGGATTTCTGGCTGTTACTTCATATCCTCAGTGGGTGGCCAACATTGTGCCCGTGCCCAAAAAGGACGGCAAAGTCAGAATGTGCATGGATTATAGAGATTTAAACAGGGCCAGCCCTAAAGATGACTTTCCACTTCCACACATCGACATCCTGGTTGACAACACAGCTCAGCACAAAGTATTTTCTTTCATGGACGGATTCTCAGGCTATAACCAGATCAAAATGGCACCTGAGGACATGGAGAAAACTACTTTTGTCACACAGTGGGGTACGTTCTGCTACAAAGTGATACTATTCGGACTGAAGAATTCCAGGGCAACCTATCAATGCGCCATGGTAGCTTTGTTTCATGATATGATACATCATGAAATAAATGCCTACGTAGATGACATGATAGCCCGATCACAAACTGAAGAAAAACACCTTGATCATTTGCAAAAGTTGTTTGTCAGATTGAAGGAGTACAAGCTAAGACTGAACCCAAACAAGTGTACATTCGGAGTCCGGTCCGGTAAACTCTTAGGTTTCATTATCAGCAACAAAGGCATCAAGGTTGATCCTGCCAAAGTCAAAGCTATACAAGAAATGCCTGCTCCTCACACTGAGAAGGAGGTCAGAGGTTTTTTGGGACGCCTAAACTACATTGCTAGGTTCATTTCTCACCTAACGTCTACTTGTGAACCAATCTTCAAGCTGTTGAAGAAAGATCAAGTGGTCAGATGGAACGATGAATGTCAGATTGCTTTCAACAAAATCAAGGAGTATTTGCTAGAACCTCTTGTCCTGATGCCACCCATCGAGGGAAGACCGCTAATCATGTATCTGACCGTCTTAGATAATTCAATGGGGTGCATACTGGGGCAGCATGACGAGTCTGGCCGAAAAGAGCACGCCATTTATTACCTTAACAAAAAGTTTACCGACAGTGAAACCAGATATTCACTGCTCGAGAAAACTTGTTGTGCTTTGGTATGAGCTTCTCGCCGGCTAAGACAGTATATGTTGACTCATACCACTTTGCTGATATCTAAGATGGATCCAATAAAGTACATCTTTGAGAAGCCTGCTTTGTCTGGGAGGATAGCTAGATGGCAGATGATCTTAATAGAATATGATATATAGTACACGACCCAAAAAGCTATAAAGGGCAGTGTGCTAGCTGATCATTTGGCTCATCAAGTTGTAGAAGATTATCAATCCATGAAGTTTGACTTCCCTGACGAAGACATCATGACATTGGACAACTGCGAAGAGATCAGACCATATGACGGACCTGAACAAGGATCCCGATGGACCCTGTACTTTGATGGGGAATCTAATGCACTTGGTAACGGTATCGGCGCTGCGCTCATATCTCCAGAAGGATTCCATACTCCTTTCACTGCTAGACTTTGCTTTAACTGTACGAACAACATGGCAGAGTATGAAGCATGCATCTTTGGACTTAAGGTTGCCATAGACTTGGGAATCAAATCTTTGATTGTATTTTGGGACTCAGCTTTGGTCATCAGTCAGATCAAAGGAGAGTTGGACACTAAGCATCCAAACCTCATCCCTTACAAAGAACATGTCTTGACATTGTTACCACATTTCGAGCAGATTACCTTCAAGCACTTCCCGCGAGAAGAAAATCATCTAGCAGATGCTCTAGCCACAATGTCATCTATGTTTAAACTTGATTGGGATAATGAGGCTCCCCAAATCACCATTGAACGGATGGACGAACCAGCACATTGTCACGAGATTAACACCGAAGAAGTAGTGGACCAGCCGTGGTTTCATGAAGTCAAAAGGTATCTCGAGGCTCAAGAATATCCAAAAGGAGCTTCAGTCAACGAAAAAAAGTTCTTAAGGAGATTCTCGGCTAAGTTCTTCCTAAGTAATGGCATCCTGTACAAGCGCAATCATGATTCTATTCTGCTCCGTTGTGTGGACAAGATTGAAGCTGAAAAGATCATGGCTGAATTGCACGAGGGCATCTTCGGAACTCACTCTAGCGGGAATACGATGGCTAAGAATATTCTAAGGGCAGGCTATTACTGGTCTACCATGGAAGCTGACTGCTATCAACATTCCCGGACTTGTCATAAATGTCAAATCTATGTAGACAAGGTGCATGTGCCTCCTATTCCTCTAAATTTCTTAACAACTCCTTGACCATTCGCTATGTGGGGAATCGACATGATTGGAGAGATCAAGCCTACAACATCCAATGGACACCGCTTCATTCTGGTGGCCATTTACTACTTCACCAAGTGGGTCGAAGCAACTTCTTTCGCATTCGTTACTAAGAATGTTGTTGCCTGCTTCATCAAGAAGAACCTTATTTGCCGGTACGGTATTCCAGAAAGGATCATCACTGATAACGGTACAAACCTTAACAATACTATGATCACCGCCTTGTGCGAGCAGTTCAAGATTCAACATCACAATTCATCCCCCTACCGGCCAAAGATGAATGGTGCAGTTGAAGCTGCTAACAAAAATATCAAAAAGATCATACAAAAGATGACAGTCACCTACAAGGACTGGCATGAAATGTTACCGCTTGCTCTCCACGGGTACCGTACCACAGCTCACACATCAACTGGGGCAACACCCTATTCCTTGGTATATGGCATGGAGGCTGTTTTACCTATCGAGGTTCAGATTCCCTCCTTGAGAATCATGAAAGATCCTGGTTTAAGTGAAGGCGATTGGATCCAGACCCGGCTTGACCAGTTGAATTTGATTGACGAAAAGAGACTCACTGCTCTTTGCCATGGTCAGACGTATCAAAAACGGATGATCAAGGCTTTCAACAAGAAAGTCAGACGCCAAGTATATCAAGTTGGATATCTAGTGATCAAGCGCATCATTTTGCCACAAAGTGATCCCAAGGGCAAATGGACTCCTACCTATGAAGGACCGTTTGTAATCAAGAACATCTTTTCTGGTGGGGCAATGATCTTAACCATCATGGACGACGACGACCTGCCGCACCCTGCAAACACAGACATAGTCAAAAGATACTACGCATAAATGACCCGCTAGGTTGACACACCTAGGCAAAAAAGGGCATCCCGGTGAATCGAAAACCCGAAAGGGCAGTTCAGGCAAAAATTAGGGATAAATATAAAAAAATATGTACACCCGGCAAGTTGAAAACCCGAAAGGGCGACTTGGGCAAAAAAGGGTTTCCCGGTGGACTGAAAACCCGAAAGGGCGGTCCAGGAAAAAGTTAGGGATTTAAAGCGTATGACTATGTCTCGTCGGATCACTTTAAGGAAAATCTCTTCACTGATAAACTCTGAGCTTCTGATCAATCCAATCATCTTCGGACGAAGCAACGAATGGACAAGATATTCGGAGATACGAAGGCTATAGCGGAATGGGAACCCCATGGGATTTTTACACATAGCTATCTTTCTTTGTATAAACTTCTTTTACTTTTATGACACCATCCTCTTACTAGGATGTTTGTCTCCTTTGTACACAAATACTTATTCAAAGTAAATATAAAGATGTCTCTTTCAAAGTACAAAAACTATTTGCCTTTTTCTTTTACACTTGTGTTTTATTTGCAAAAACGTCCAATGATTCATTAATGAACATATGCATTTAAACATAATTACTGTTTACAAGTAAACAAAGTGGAAAAGAACAATTACTGGCAGACTGAAAAGATAGGAAAACGTCTTTAGGCTATTCCATGAGCAATCCCTACAGTACATCATCTAGATCCCCAGCGGAGCTAAAATTTCAAACCCTTAATCGCCATCAGAGTTAAAACTTCAAAACTTCCAATCCCCGGCGGAGCCAAAACTTCTAACTATCAATCCCCGGCGGAAACCATCCAGTTTCTCCAAATCCCCCAGCAAGTTGTCTTGAAGTCTGAAAATCAACCAGATAATAGTTAACCTTTGTCTCTCCCCAACCTAGGATGATTCCCCAATAGAGTGGAAGACGACCCAAACTCCTGAACTTACTCCCCAGCAGTAAAGCCTTTTTCCCCATAGGGTTTTCTCTATTCCCCAACAGGATGAAGATTCTCATTCTTAATTCCCCAGTGAGGTCACCAAAGGTTTCATTGCTCCCCAACGGAATGAAGATTATCCTTATTAATTCCCCGCAGAAGTCATCAGAGTTTCTCTATTCTCCAGCAGATCAAGGTTTACCGTTATGTAACCCCCCAGTAGAAGTCATCAAAATTCTATGGATTCCCTAAGCAGATTACTCAGGCAGTATATGGCATTGCTCGCAACAAAATTCTTGTCAGTACTCCAACTTCAAGATATAAGGGATCCTCACATCCCCATAGAAGTTGTTAAGGATTTATTGTTCCCAACAGTCACCAAGGATTTCTTATCCTCAGTAGTCAAGGATTTATTTTCCCCGGCAGCAGTCAAGGGTTTTTATTATCCCCAGCTGCCAAGGATTTATTTTCCTCAGCAATACAGCAGATCAGCTTACATGCACACACATTACATCCATATATCATAAACATTGATAAATACATATATTGCATCATACATTTCATGCAACATAACTTTGGGCTTCAGCTAACATTTTACCCTTTTCAGGATAAGATTAACAACTATCATTAACAATGTTCAAAGATTTCAGATACAATACGGATACGCTCCAGACGAGGGTGCCATTCTGATACTCATTCAAATCTCAACTTCATGATACAGTACAGATACACTCCAGACATGGAAGTCATTATGTTACTCATTCAGATTCAGATTTCAGATACAGTTCAGATATGTCCCAGACACGGAAGTCATTCTGTTACTCATTCAGATCCTAGTTTAGATACACTCCAGACACATAAGTCATTTTGTTACTCATTTAGATTCAGATTTCAGATACAGTTCAGATATGCTCCAGATGCGGATGCCATCCTGATACTTATTCAGATTTCAACTATCAGATACAGTTCAGATACACTCCAGACTCAGAAGTCATTCTGTCACTTATTAAGATTCTAGCTTAGATACGCTCCAGACACGGTTGCCATTCTATTACTTATTCAGATTTCAAATTCTAGAAACAGTCTAGATACGCTCCAGACACGGTTGCCATTCTGTCACTCAGTCCGATAATCCCCAGCTCAGAGATGCTCTAGACACGGATGCTATTCCATTGCTCATTTAGATTCCAACTACCAGATACAGTTCAGAGACACTCCAGACATGGATGCTATTCTATTTCTCAATACAAGTCTCAAGATACAGTTCAGATACGTTCCAGACGCGGATACCATTCTGATACTCATTCTTTTGACTTACAACTTACAATTCAGCAAACATTCTTGGATGGCATCTTTAATCCCATCTCCAACAAGATTCCATCACGTCTCCAAATGGAATCTTTAAGCCCATTTCCTCAACTACACTTTGACGAGTGCAAATTTACGGGCACTCTAGTGTCCAATCATCTTTTACCTTCGAGTCACGAACGACAAACTCGCCAATCTAACTCTTCAGGTTCAAGAAAATTGAACAGGGGCAGATGTTGTACCCTAAAATTTGCCCTCTCATTTATCAAAATTTTCCTCACAAGACTTCTTGGACTCCAGACAGGATTAGGGTTTGGTCAGCTCAAGACATCTCATCTTGCACTGATACCCCAAAATTAGGGTTTGAGTTTGCACAAGGATTTTTGGACCATCAATTCTTCATGTAACTTTCATATACCATCTTGGACCCCTATGATTGCTCATGTTAAGTTTCAAGCCTTGAATCACATTTTTGACCAGTCAATTGGACAGTTGACCTAAAAATCAACTGTATTGGGGAAAAAGTCAACCATGGCCAATTTACAGTCAAACTTCATAATTTTTGATCCACAACAACATTTTAGGCTCCTATGTACCATTTGATCAAGTTTGGATCATAACTCCTCAAGAAATTTGATCAAATCATCAAAAGGGCAAAATGGTCAAAATTAGGGTTTTGATTGAGAAAGGGAAATTTATGATTTTTAACCTAGACAATGACCAATTGGGTTCAAGCATGATTTCAAGGACTCAATAGCATCATCTTGACCTAATCACATAGTTCAAAAGACCTTAAATGCATAAGATTGACAGATGAATTTTGCAGTCAACTGATCAAAAGTCAACTATGCACTGAAAAGTCAAACTTTCACTTTTTGTTCAAAATCAAGTACCAAGGGTTATAATTCATCAAGATATGTCAAAATATGAAACTTGTTGATCAAGAAAACCAATTTTGAAAATTAGGGTTTTGGTTTGAAAAATTTTCATAACTTAGAATTTTTCTAAGTATAAAAATTTTCTTATTTTTCCCCAACTTTTCACAACTTTTTCACCATGATGCAATTGGATTAAAACAAAACTTCCAACATGAAAGTTGTAGTCCTACATAAAGTATACAACTTTGATTCACAAAGTTTTCCCAAAAGATGCTTGGATCTCAATATATGAATTTGTGAATAGGGGTCCATAAACTTTTTAACTTAGTGAAAATTTGCCCTAATTTAGGCAGGTTTTTGACCTAACTTCATGTGCATTTTTAACCTAGTTCCAAGAGGTATCTCAAAATGCATTTCAAATATGGATTGTAGAGCATGTTGCAAGCTTTCCAAAATTTCCAATAACTCTCCAAGATCATTTGTGGTTAGGGAGAATCGAAGAAGAGAAAATGGCATTTTGTCACTTTGGTTCAAGCCATTTTCACAATGCACCAAGTTGCAAATCTGATCAAGCATGCTTGTACCTTGCATTACAGGTCCTAAATACCTTCTACTCTCCATAATTAAATGAAAACTCATGGGATAATGGCTTTATTTTGGCTGTTGAAGCAATGTACAAGGAATAAATCCATAAATGGCATAAAGGGCACATTGCCATTTTCATAAAGCAAGCTTTTTGCAACTTTGCTATCCTTGAGCCTTGGAACTGTTCTTTTGTCATAAGAAATGTCCACAAATATCAAGCAACTTGTACCAACTCTCTGCAGCTAGCAAGCAAGCAGTACAAGCATTTTGGCTTAAGTCACTTCAACTTTCTTCAAAAGCAAGAAAAGTTGGCCAAAAGTGAGAAACTGGTACAAGCTGATAAAGGGAGGGCTTGGCATCATTCTATAGAGATTCACAAACTTGTTGCAAGCTAGAACACGAAGTCTTATGCTCTGAAACATTCCAAAACTTAAAAACACAAATTTCTGCCCAAACAGGGCAGCTTCTACAAAACTCTTGCCAATTCAATATTTGTTCGTGTGTTTTGCCTTGTAACACTTCAAACACTTTCCATACATCATATCCAAACCATCCAAGCCCTTGTCCTGTTGCTGTAATCTCTATTTCAGACATCACCATTTTCAAACTTGAAGGTTGCAGGTTGACTTCTACAGGGAGTTTCAGCCATCCACAAAGCCAGCTAAGCATTGGAAAAGCTTAAGGGAACTTCAAGGAAGCTCACACGATCCTCAGGCCTCACTCAAAGTCCCCACATTGACATATCCAAATCCATCTGAAGGATGTATTTTTCAAAACTTTATCTCTCTATTTAGGCATCCTCAAGCCACGATTTGTGAAGCAAAAATGTAGTCCTTAACTTGGTGAAGTTGTACATATGCATAATTGTCATTTATATTAACTGAGCTAATAGAATTTGAATGTTGAACATGCTGAAAAAACTAGGTCAGAAATTAGGGCTACTGAAATTCTCCCTGGTCTTTGAGAGTTAGATTATGAATTTTATATCACTGGAATCGTGAGATTCCAAGCTACATTTTTTATGTTGCAAGTTTTTGTTTTTGTGCAAAGAATAGAGAGTTACAGGTTGAAGGCAGAAACGCGCGCAGGAGGGAGCTGGAGGACAGGGACGACCTGTCTTGGACCTTGGCGCGCTTGGGCTTGCTGTTTTGACTTTTCACACTCCCTGGTCCACTATCCACACCCCCTGGCTTTATTTTATTTATTTTTCATATTTTCTTTTCATTTTTATATTTATTGTTTTATTTATTTTTTCTGAACCATAAAAAATCATGAAAAATATTTTCTTTATTTTTTGCATTCTATTTTATTTTTTTATTATTTTCTTTGCATAAAAAATAATTTATTAGGATATTATACTTTATTTTCTTAAATAAACTTGTAAATAATAAAAAATACTACACATTTTTATTTTTATTATTTAACACATAAAAATAATTATTTTCACACATATTTAATTTTTAATATTGTATATAATATTATTTATATTTTCTTATACAAAAAATAGACAAAATAATAATAGGAAGCATAATTTTCTTTTAAATCAAAAACTTGGGTTTCACCCTTTCAAAAATAACAATATTATTTTTTCTTATTTTTAGGACTTAAATAATTTTATTTTTTCCTAAATAAAATTAATACAAGACATTTTTGCATAAATATATTTTATTTACATATTTAAATATTTGAATATTTATTTATCTTGTACAATAATTCAATTGGGTTGTAATAGTATTTTAGGGTTTATTTTTGTGCAATATCCCCATTCAAAATTTGTATCCCCCTTTCCATAATAATTGTAGTAATAGCTTAGTTTTATTTTATGCAATTTATCGCATTATACCATGTTTAGTAAAACTAGAGTTTTGCATGATAAGACAAAAATCAAACAAATAGAATGACCTAATACAAGACAAACAAAAGCATGTAAAATGACAACACATTGCACACAAGCACCCCTAGGGTTTCACCTACTTGGTTGCCTAAATAAAATGGCCATGGTATGCATGCAAAGTATCTTGGCAAAACAAATCAAAACAAAAGATCACAGTCCCTCGATGACGCTATCAAAAGGTTGCCTAAACAAGATGATCTTAGTCCCTCAAAATGTTAAAGATACTTGACAATATTGCTATCATGGTCATACGATGACCCACGCTCGTCCCGTTTAACATCCAAAGATAGGGTTGTTTACCAAATCAATGGTAAATCAACAATGTCAAAGGAATAAAAATGTATAGGAAAGACATTTGAGTAGGTTAGATAGCTCCTAGTTAATTGCTCTCTTCAAAACAATCCTTGATATTTTCAAAAACAATCACACACACATTTCAAAACATTTCCAAACAACTTTCAAAACATTGAAACATTTTTCAAAAGACAAACATATTTGTATACATTCTTATGAACGAGAATCATTACAAAGATTGCCAAAACGATGGCCTCTTTTCAAAATACTTTCAAAACCACACAAAGCACCATTTCAAACAATTTAAAAAGCAAAGCAAGTGATCTAAACAAGTAACTAAGAGCCCATGGAAAACCATGGATGAAAAGGGTGCTAGCACCTTCCCTTTTCATAATCTACCCCCCGAACTCAAGAAAACATCTCAAAGGTCTTTCCTGTGCTTTTTTACCTTTCCTTTTGGATAAAAGAAAAGTCGGTGGTGACTCTTGCTAACCGCAACATTTGCAAACACAAACGCAAAACCTCAAGTCAGTTCTCCCACCGCATCACACAAACTCTCCTCAACTTGAACTTGTTTGTCCTCAAACAAAGCCAAACAACTCAAAGAACCAAAAGTAATCAACCAAAATATCATGAATCAATAAGTTTTGAAAACAGAAAGCAAATGTAGTGGTTCAAATGAAAAACAGTACACAAGAAGTAAAAATTTACCACTAAACCAAGACTATAACATAAACACGAAACATATGCTAAATACAAAGATTATGCTAAACATTCTAAAACAATACTAGTTCACAAATGAATCACACCTAGAAAAAACAGTAATCGGTAGATGAAAAACACACAAAATAAGGTATTTTCACTCATCCACAATCTTGCAAACAAAAAACTAAATTATGCATTCATCCAAAAACTCATTTTGAAAATACAAAGACAAGAATCTCAAGGGCTTTTCAAGGTTGTAATGTGGCTTGGTTAACAAATAAGAGATAAATCCTAAAGCTAATTGAAACAAAAAATTTCCTAAACCAAAGGGAGTGATCAACTCACAAAGACACAAGCAAAATAATTTAAATCAAACTTCTTCTTCATTCCAAATTTCAAACCAACACATATCACTTATTAGCACTATTATTCTAACTCTTTTTGTTTTTCTTTTTCAAAGTTTTTTTTCTTCATTTTTTTCTTTCTTTTTCTTTTAACTTCTTTTCAAATTTTTTTATTTTCTTTCACAACCTCATAGAAATCACAACATAAGTACATAAATGTTCCTCTCTCCAACTTGAATTCAACCATCATCATAATGTGAATACTCCCTAATTTCTAAGGTAAGGTAAAAATTCAACTAAAAATTATAGTTGAGGGTTCAAGAAAACAAAAGAATCAACATACATACAAAAAGATGAACTCAACACTCATAAACAAGAATTAAGTAAAAACAACATGGACATCGACAAAAAGCTCAAAAGGGGATATTAATGATCACACACTCACAAGCTGAATTGACTATTTGGCTAAGGGTAGTTTTGCTCAAAATGGAACAAAAAAGTGCCTTGATCATTTTCATGCTTTCATACAACCAACACAAACAAAAGATTAAGCATAATAAAATCCAGTTAAACAAGAGTTGTGGTTACCAGCATATGAGAACAATGGAAAGCTACCTCACAAAAAGGGGTAGGAACTAAAGTGATTCACAAATGAACAAGTATACAAAAGAATGAATGGCATAAAAATTGTAAAAAGTCTAAATATCATGAATATGCTAAAGTATAGAAAGAAATAAACACATACCTCGAACGTGTATAAACTTTAACAGAATCATTACCACGCATTCATAAGTTGAAACACTCAAACTTGGAAAATCACAAAAAGCGACCTCAAGCTACCGAACTAAAATTGAGTCCAAACAACAACAAAAGAATTAATTATACTAATATTATTTACTATTTAAAGCCTAGGTGGAAGTGGAAAAAAAGGAAAGAAAATTAAAATAAAAGAATTCACTGGCTCTGCACAGCAGGGCGCGCTAAGCGCGGTCAAGCGCGCTACACCAGAACATCAAAAACCAGTCCAGCAGACAACAATGCAGCCTCCATATTCACCTACACAATCTCAACTACACATGTACAATATTTATAACATAAAAACATACTTCCACAAGTTAAACACAATAATCTTGCGGAAAAACACAAATAAACATAACAAAACAAACGGGTGAAAGTGAATTAACAAGTTGAAAAGTGAAAATTTGAGAATTTTAAAACAAGTCCAATTTTAACTTGTTAAAACACAAGTCAACACATACACAAACGAATATAAACAAAATATGCTTGTTTTATGTCGTAAGCTCGACACCTTTATTGTGCGAGCTAGTAACCTCCTCTCGTCATGCCATGATATTATCACACCGTGCAAACCTAAAGAAAGTGTCCTAACATCCATACAACTAATGTTACGAAAACGAGACAATTCACAACAATACGTGAAAACAAAGAAAAACACATATATGCACAAGTATGGAAAGTAAACACAAAACATGTACAAGTAAAAATAGACAAGTTTATGTACACATTCTATACAACATATACATTAATTACAAAACTAAAAAACAAAGAAATTATCGCAATACAAAATAATAAACACCAATCCCCGGCAACAACGCCATTTTGTTGATGCGGTAAAGCGGCAAGCAAAAAGTAAGTTATTAATTTATCGGGTGATTTTTAGGTTATATCATATTGTGTCCATATCTATTGGTTATTGATTCTCCGTTCAACAATTCTAGCATTAATAAGTTTAGGGGTTGAATGGGTTGAAAGTAAAAGTATCAATAGAAAATAAATGTATAAAAAGGAAAAAGGAATAACTTATCAAGCATGCATATATACTATCTCTCATAGACTTAAACCTATTGACCTATTATACTAAACCTACAATATTTTTCAATGTCATCACATGTCAAACACAACCTAAGTCATTTCTAACCCAAATTGAGAGGCCGACTGTATCACCTCGAGATCGATCTCTCAACCACCTCAACAATGCAGAAGTCAATTGCGCTCGCTTGCATCGACAATCTCTCAGAGAGACACAAATAACACATATGCATTAATCTCAGACACCCTAAGTGAATAACATCACTAAATCTATCTCTAGAATTCAGACACTATTAGATAATCATCCTAGATAAAAATCTAAGCAGTATATATCTATAGAAACTCAAATCCCTAAGCACAAAGCAAATATCTAGGACAATAATCGACAAAGATTCATAAAGCAAGTTTTATATAACGCCAAATGCGATAATTATACATCAGTTCAAAGAAAATACATATACAAACCCAACTAATAGAGATTAAACAGAGAAAAAGAGAAATGAAGCGTAAATCTACCATTTTGTCAGCATCGATCAAAGAGAAATCCACCCCGGATCATCCTTATGCAAGCTCCATAGTTGTTATCTAAGCTAATCCTAATAACATTTAAGGTTGATGGAGTTGGGAGTAAAAACTTCCCAAAAACCATAACCTAAAAATGAACTAAATCAATTTTTAAAAAAATCAACAAAGTAGACCGCAATGAACGGGCCTTGCGCGATAAGCGCGACTTTATTATTTAACACATCAAGCTGACCTAAACGTCACTAAGCGCGCTATCTGCGCTAAGCGGGCTTAAAAACTTTGGTTATGCCAAAACAGTAAAATGTAAGAAGAACACTACAAAATACGATGAGCGCACTCGTGCTTAGAAGCTTTCTGCACGCTAAGCGGGCTCTCCTGGACAGAATGTCCCAAAATGGGTCTTTTATTCCGAAAACGCGCATCCGGAGCCGTGCCTTGTAACACCCCAATTCTACCCGACAATTATATATGCAAATCAGAGTTATAATCATTCATGCAAATGAATTAGGATGCCACAAATTCAACTTTAAAAACTCATTGTATTCAACGTGGATACATAACACTTTAAAACTTCTGATGAATCATCAGCATGATACTTTAATCTCTTAATTCAACAATTTAAACATCTACGCAGCGGAATTGTTAATAACATCTTTATCCATCGTTACAGCAACTTCAAAATAACACATATTTAATAATAATCAACTTAAAGTTCAACAACTTAGTAATCAACAATTAAAAGCAACAAGCGTTCATCCCCCCCGAGTGTTACATATCAGAGCAATGACACCGAATCGAACTACTGAAGGTATACAACCTTCACTCTCGATTACCTGCACGTTACCAACGTAAGGGTAACATTCAAACATAAGGGGTGAGATATCTAACAATATAATAAAACGCATGATAATTAATATATTAAATTAGATCACATAACATCACCACTTCTCATCTTATAAATAACAACAATCGCAACAGAAATACCAACTATCATCCATATTCATCACATCAATTCACAACTTCTTTATGCAATCATATAATGCGACTCAATACTATGCAAATGCATGTGGTACCATTGGAGCAGAACTCCCATCTTAAAAATATGCCAATAAATAGAGGCATTAACAAGGCATAGACCTTCATCTTAATATTCGCCAATACAGACCATCTTAAAGAGCATAAGCTCCATCTTGAAATGCAATGTATGCGACATAATCATGAATGTAATGACAAGACCATAATTAACAACATCTCAACACAACATCATCGTTGGACATAAGCCTACATCTTAATAGTTTCCAATTATTAGAGGCATCTTAACATCTTTCAGCAACATCATACATCAACATCATAATTCATCAAACATCATATACATACATCATATATTTCACAGCAACTCAGCCACAACAATAATACAACAACAATTCTCCAATCTCGCAATGTTGGCCATATGCCTATAACATGATATTGCATATAATTAATTATTCATCTAAGGCTTACTTCTAAATCACCAAACCTCTACATATTACTATTTTGTAATACTACATCATTACCATTATTAATCTTACTATTACAAACCAGACACTAATCTATAAACGTCTCATCCTCATCATTCTTCACAAAAACCAACGTAGTGATTACCGCGGGAACTAACTCTAATCCTAATTTGGATGCTAGGATTATTCTTCCTATTCTTAATTTTAATCCTTAAGAATGAAGTTCATCGTGTTAGCTATTCAACGCTCCGAACGCCACCTCAAACAGAGTCCGAAAACTTAAGTTACAACCTTGGGAAAATGAATCTGTCAAAAACCAGACAACATGGATTGACGCATAATGCTTTGGGTCAACGCGTACTAAACTGAACACGCTACATGAGTCGACGCATACTCCCTTCATATCGACTCATACTGAATCTGCAACACTGGATGTATTGATACATGCTCCTATGTGTCACTCATCCGGAGTCTAAAAGCTCTCATGTATCGATGCAGGACTCCTTCGTATCGACTCATCCTGAGTCTAAAGGCCTTCTTGTATCGACAAATAACGTTTGGGGTCGACACATACTGCTATGTCATGGATATTTTCTGCGATTTCACTGCATTTTCACTACGGTTTCCATACTTTAAGCCCTAAAAACATCCTCTAATCATAAATAATCATCAATTATAATTATCCGATAATTCTACATCAAATATACATCATTGGGACATCGTTATTCATTTTTCAATCATCGATTCTCATTATACAACAACATATAATTCAATCATGAACAAGATAACATTTTCATATCTAATCCCATAAACCAATCATCATGAACCCTATTATAGAGTCATAACCCCACCTGTACCTTGGATTGAAGGTTGCTCTATACTTTTCCGGTTGAATTTCTGTTCTGCCTCTTTTCCTCCTTTCCAACAACTTTCACGTTCTTTCTCTTCCTCTAACCCTTATTCTTTCTCTCTTACTGCTTCTTCTTTTCTCCTTATTATTTCTAACAATAATAAAATAACCCTATTATTCTCTTGTATTCCTTAATGGGCTTAAGACTACCACACCCCCTTATTACTACTTCCATTCCTTTAAAACAAGCTCACATCAAATAATATTATCCTTCTTATAATATTCCACAACTTAATAAAATAATTAAATCCAACTAATCACAACACAACAGTTATTCCAAAAATAATTTAATTAAATAATTAATTAAATTACGGGCGTTACATGCCTTCGACACCCTATTCCTCAATGCTCCAAAATGCAACAAATACCTACAAAATGAATGGAAAAACATAAAATGGTATACTATGTACACAAAAACACAAGTAAACACAAACTAAATGTATTAACACAAAAGTCAGGTTTATTCAACGATATTTAAAACAAAAATTTAATAAGTGCAACAAGAAGGGCGAAGGTGGAAATGCATGAAATGCGAATGTTTGAATGTACGAAATTGCAGGGGTATGCAAAAAATACTTTTTGGATTTTGAGGGTATGCTAAAAACTTCATGGAGACACAATGACATGCAGGCGTATGATAAGGATAGACCTAAGCACACTATACGAGTTTAGGGATATAAAACCCATACAAGCTATGGACTATGACACGAACGGAAGCCCTTCGGGTGACAATTAAAATAAAACCCCTAAAGGTTCGGGATTATGACTTACAGAGAGACACCTTATTGGCTAGAGATTATCATATGCAGAAGAAAAACCTACATGTAACAGATAGAAGGTAATCCTTGCGGGTTTAGGGATGGTGACAAGATATCCTTAGTACATAGGTTCCTGGTTTTGTTTTACAGATATTATACCCTCCCCATAAAGTGGATTCCTTAAGGGTATCATGGATAACGCTAAAGGGAAAGGCACAAAGGCCTCCTTTAAGCAGAGCCTCTTTGAAGACTGAAAGTTCCGTCTCTTAGGTCATACAAGGTCTCACCATGAGATTTTGTTTTAGGATTATACAAAGAGTCATAGGTTTCATTCCAAAGTCCTATCCCAAAAAGGATAGATCTTGAGACATATTCCTTGTTCGAAATTCCACCGACTCTAGGAGAAGTCGTCACTAAAACTCATAGGGATGATATATCCCCTTGGCCAATAGACGATCCTTCTTTCTAAGGTTTTGAAAATATTTTAAAAATTAAAAATCTCACCACAAATATAATGATGATAAATAATGAAGAGAATATAACCATAAATAAATAAACAAAATAAATAAATAGAAATAAAACAAAAAATAGAAAACACCAAAAACCCTAAAAAACCCTAAACTTAAAGAGATAGAAGCTTCTAAACCCTAGGGTTAAGTCCCCAGCAGAGTCGCCAGCTGTTGTAACCGGCGAAAAATAACGAGTCACCACTACTACTTTTTATCCTAATGACGGGTGAATAATGGAATAACCCTAAATTGATACAGAGATTCTAAGTTCTTGATTCACTTTAGACGAAGGGAAGTTTTTAGGCACCCTTCATCTACCTTATTTCCAAGGAAGTCCTAGGGTTTAGGTTAAAAGGGTAGGATATGATTTTAATTTTTTAATTAGGGGAATTCACCATGGTTTTTAAGTCATATACCTACGTATCTTCTTATGAGGAATCAGAGTCCCAATTCGTAGCTTGAAGTGTTTGGTTAGTTTTCTTTATGGATTGCGGAAGTATTTTGAATTAATCCTTGCACCAAGTTTGAGTTGAAAATAGCAGCATCGTATACGCAGTTCGCGGTTAATATAAAATAGATTTACAATCCTTTTTGAAAAAAATAAATAGAATTTGAAATTAAGTTAGTAGAAAAAAGTCAGTATTTAATGGGTTAACTATTTTGAATTAATTTCATTTAAGTTTGTTTTAATTTTAAAAAATTGTGTTAGATTTATATGAAAAAATAAAAAGGAATAAAAACAAAAGAATATAAAATGGCAAAAATGTTAAACCTAAATCCTAAAAAAACTAACGTGGCTACAGTGAAGTTTTACTACTAAAAGCTAATGTTAAACCTAATAACTAATTGTCAATTTCTACTATCTTTTAATAATAATAATAATAATAATAATAATAATAATAATAATAATAATAATAATAATAATAATAATAATAATAATAATAATAATAATAATAATAATAATAAATAATAGTAATAGTAATTATAAATAATAGAAAAATATAGTTTCCAAAATGAGGGAGGGGACAAACCCCTTGTTGTTTATCAGTAAAATATTAGGTCGTTAATTTTCAAAGTAAAACAAATATCCAACCAAAGACTGTCATGCGGCAGTGAGAAATTGAAAAAGATAACAATACCTCCACTTATTAACATAGAATAGAATATAGCAAATATTAATAAAATTACATCTTTCCCTTTTGTAGATCTCAGGTTCTTCTATCAAGAAATTTTCTCGCTCTCTCTTGTTTGTCTGCTTCTTCGTCGCCTTTGTTCTTATTCTTTAAACACAAAGCAAAATAACATCTTGCATAAAGTAAAAAGAAGAAAGCACCACAAGGGAAAAACATTGGCACCGTAGAATTTTCTTGGTGAAAATTGAGTTATGGATGATTATTCGCTATTGTCTGTTAAAAACAACAACAAAATTGTTTATTTGTAGATAATTGTTGATATGCAAATGATTATTGATTCTCCAAATGGTTGTTGATGAAAAAAACTTATGTGTTATGTTCAAAACTCTAAAATTAACCAAAAGAGTTGCGTAGAAAGAATGTTTGTGAGTGAGATAGAAAATTATTAAGGTAATTGTTGATGAAAAACTATGATGAAGAGAGCCCTATTTATAGAATTAGAAATTAGGTTCAAAACACCAAAAAAGAAATTACCCAACATAAAAAGTCCAAATTTCTATCTTGGTCAACAAGTTTAAGAATCTGGTACTATTTGTGACTTTATACAAGATACAATTTGAAAAATATTTTAATTGAAAAAGATTTCATTTATTTTTAGATTTTTTGGCAATTTTTTTGCATAAAATAATGATTTTAAATAAAAAATAATATTTTAAAATATATTAAATATAGGAAAACTAAAATATTATTTAAATAAATAAAAAACACTTTTTTATAATATTTTTGTAAAGATTTATACAAATTGAGACTTGATTGAAATATGGAGGACAAGATTATGAACATAGACACTTTTGTGATTTTTCTCAATATTGTGATTGATTTGGTGATTAATAAAAGTTTGTTTTGAAAGATTTCAATTATTTTTAACATCTTGACTATAAAGTATATAAAATCAAATATTTAAAAAAAAAAAATTTTTTTAAATACCCTTAATATAGACGAAAATAATAATAAAATAATTTAAAAATGATTTTTTTTATCCTTTTTATTAAAAAACACACAAAAGAATATAAATACCAAAAAATAGTGTAATGTGACTTGAACTCAAGACTCTTCCATTACAAATCTTACTCTCTTACCAACAATGCTATGTTATTCTATTCATGACAAAAAATCACATAGAAGCATATGAAGGTGGGAAAACATTTTTCTATTTTAAAATAGAAATAATTTAAAGTAAATTATTATGTATTTTAAATAAGCAAAAATAAATTATTGTTAAACCAAATGTGAGTAATGTTGTACCCCAATTTTTTCCTCTAAGATTCATCTATCATCTCATACTATCACAATGCAACCAAATCATAAATTAGGGTTTGGGGTTTTTCCTCTACTACATCCTGTCTTTAGGTTTGCCTATGGGAATCACCAAGCACTTTGAAGAACCTAGAATTGTGTATCTTGTACATGTATGCTTTTAACTAACCTTAAAATGTGTATATTTTGTCTAGGAATATCATATTGTAGGTAATCGCACAATTGCCTTCGTCTCACCATCTCCTAGCACAGAGGATCAAAACTAAGGTTTGGATTTTAATCAGGAAATATTTGGATTTTTGGACAATAATTGATCCCATACTTCTCTACATGATCATGAGAATCTATAATTGGAAGTTTGATCATCAATTTTGGCTTAAAAGGTTCAATTGATGAAATGGGGTAAAATGGTTATTTTGTCAGGAGATAGCTGAAATAAACTGTTGACCAAGTAGAATTTTGGTCAACCAATAATTCAATATCCATATTCTCACATGTCATTGTCAATAGTGGAAAAATATCAAGATGAAGTGTGAATTGGAGATAACTTGTCAATGAAGTTATTTGAAGTTTTGGAATTTTTCTAAGTATTCATAGGACTGAATTTTGACTGACCATAACTTTCTCAATTTTTATTAAAAATATGCAAACTTTATATGCCTAGAAAGAGGATAAAAAATTCTCCAACTTTGTAGGAGAGACCAAAAGTCAAAAAAATGAAAATAAAAAAAGTTATGGAGATTGGAAGTTTTTGATACTTAGTGAAATTTTGGATAAAAATGCAAAAATCTGACTTCTTCGTGTTCAATTTTGAATGACCATTTGGACTCAAATAAAAAAGTTGGAAACATGAAAGTTGAAGATTGAAGTTTTCTCTTCATTTTTCATTCAAGAATCATCTCAAATGGTTAAGTGTAGAGAAATATATGGTGATTAGGATTTTGAGCTTCAAAATGTCATTTTTCCCAACACAAGGCAAGTCACGCGCGCTAGGCCAGGAATTTCATCAAACATGTTATGGGCGCGAATTCATCATCACTTTTTTATGTGAAATATTAATTATTTTGGAAAATATCCAAAATCAAAGATCAAGCCCTAAATGTGAGGAACAAATTTGCTTCAAAAAGTTTCTAAAAAATCTTCATACATTTTGAGATATAATTGTGAGAAGAAGGCACCATGTAAGCTGAATTCTTGCCTAGCACAAGGCATCACGCGCGCGCAGCATGCCCGCTCAGACTTGGAATTTCATGAAGCAATTTGTAAGCATGTGTTCATATCCAATTATCTCATTGACTCAAACTTCATTTTGAAAATTTTTGAACATGAAGTTGGAGTATGAAATATCCTCTCCAATTTTGTTTCAAATATTGTTGTATTTTATGCATTGTGGAGAGAGATATGGTAAGGTAAAGTGGTGACCATGCTATCAAAATAACTTGCATGAAAAGGCATGGAATTTTATCACAACACATTTTCCAATTTCCAGCTCACTCCCCATGCATTCTCACTTACTCCAAAACGACATTTCAAGACCCCAAAACAAAGTGAAATGCAACACCACCTCACTCTCACTCTTGTTTTCCATTTCTACCCTCCCTCTATTTGCATCATTCTATATAAATAGTCTTACCTTCAATTTGAAAAGGGTTGGAGAATCACAAGTCAAAAGCTCACTCTCTCTTCCTCACGCAACTCTCTCTCTTAATTGCAAGTTGAATTTCTTTTTCTCTCTTTCTATTTCAAGCAAGCATACTCCATTCTTTTTTCTCCAAGCTTCCTTCGCATCTACCTCTTTTGAATCATCACTAAAGCTTCAAGTCAAGTATTTATGAAGAGCTAGCTCTTTATTTGAGCTCAAGCATCAATCATTCCATTTTGCAAGGTAGTTGATCCATATTTTTCTCCCTCCTACTGCAGCTTTGTGTTTTCCTTAATCCATGAGTTTTTTGAAAGATCCAGTAGCATATTCATAATCCTTGCATTTTTATGATCAATTTTGGTTCTTGGATCGTGTGATTTGATGGAGAATTGAAGGAGAAAACCAAATCAGAAATTTGTTTGATGAAATGTTCAACTCAAAACCGTGTTCATGCATCAATATTCACGCGCACTTTTCTCAATCATCAATGCATCATTTCATGAAGTTTTTGATTCTATCATATTCTACTAATTTCCATCTTAAATTTTGGTGTTTGAATTTTTGGATTTCATCAAGAAACACATGAGTTATCGTGACCTGAAAGTAGTGTTTCAAAACTGGAAATTAAAACAACATGGGTGTTGGTAGGGAAGATTACGTGTCTCTGTTTGATTGAACATGGCTTCACTTTTCTTTCGCAACGCATTTTACCAATAACAGGTGTAATAAGCCTTTGCATTTCAATTTTTTTTCTCATATTTTCTTTTAATATTTTCTTCACTTCAAAAATTACCATAAAAATATTTTAGACTACTTTTTCAATATATTTTCATATTTTGATATTTATTTAATTTATTTATCATTTTTCTTGATTAAATAAATTCATGTAAATAATTAGGGTTTTAACATTCTTTTAAGTCTTGAATTTTATTTTTCTATTTCTATTAAATAAAAAAATACCTAAAAAATATTTTTGGGCTCCCCTCTGATTTTATTACTTGAAAATATTTTTTCATATTTTTATTAATTTTTTTATTACAAATTAAATCATTTGTTGGACATGTCATATTTTCTTTATTTTCTTGGGATTTGTGTAAATAATTTTCATTTAATTTTTTCTTTTGGGATAAAATTCAAGAGAAATATACTTTATGATCTTCAAGATTTTCTTAACATTTAGGTTATCTCACATCAAGTTTATTTGAACTTTGGATCTATTTGATTAATTTTGAACTTAATTTCCTTTTTTAGGGTTTTTGCTTGATCATTCACACTAATTGATTAAAACTTCTAACTTTCCATGCCTATAAAATCAGAGATGAAGTTGTGTAGAGTGCTTGAACAACTTGAGGTCATAAAAAACATTTTTCTGGAATTCTACAATGTGCTTTCATATTTTTCACAAATTATTTCCTGAAACAATCTAGTTTAAGCCTTTTGCTTGCTAGTTTCAAAGTTTTCATTTCTAAAGCAAATTTCCACCTCAATCCAGGGACTCTAAATCTTATTTCTGACTTTTATAGAACTTTCGGAAGTTAGGCTTTTAATTTCATAATTTTACAAGTTATTTTCATATTTTAAAACTAATTTTCCACTTAGGTGTGCATTTAGGGTTTTACCTTTGATCAATGCTTGTAATTGAAAACTTTTGTACATGACTGTTGTTTAATTCTTGAAATAGCATGTGATACTGACTTGAGGCTTATTTTGAGGACAAATTCTTCAACTTCATTGGGTCTTGGGTGTTGATAGGTTGATAAACAAAATCCACTAAAATGGACGAATGATGTTGATGATATTTGAAACTCTAATTGTATCCTTTCCATCTCCATCTTATCCCTCTTTCTTATTGTACTACATGTTAAGGAATCATGATCTCTATATCATTTATCCAAACATAAAGTGCATATATTTCTATTGACCAACCTAAAAATAGGTGCGGCTTCTACATAAGTCCACTTACGATTGCTTAACATAGCGCTATATTTTGTCCCGATTTGAGAAAATGACCATTCGTGGCCCACACCTATGTTTGTGATCCCAAGTATGTTAATTTGAACCATTTGATCTAATAACCTTGAGATTCATTGTTAGGAGGCTTTGGTTCTACCAATCCTTCAATGGATCTTCATCAATTTTGGTCAACGCGGATCACTTAAACGTCATTGATTATTAAATGTTACCTTGAGGATTCTTAAATGGATGATATACTTGAAAAAAAGCAAATGCAACTTGTTGTTGAGAGACTTTAGTTATACCAATCCTCTAATGAGTTCCAAATGCAAGTTTCAAAATGGTCATCCAACTAACCACTAATTCCTAACAATTGAATTTATCTTATGCTTTTATTTGCTCTTTACTTTATGTACCATTTACTTTAGCATTTACATTTCATGCTATTTTTATCTTTGCTCACTTGAGAATTTAATTTTATGCCATTTTTTATTTTTATCACTTGAGATTTTCTTTTCCTTTTGAAGATACTTAATAATCAACTTAAACCATAAAAAACTTTAATGATACTTGGACTATTTGGTTACTATCCTTGGTATTATGGATTATTTGACTTCTTGGACTTAGGAATAGAAACCTTGGCCTATGTTGGAGACCTTGTGACCTTAATTGATATTTTATCTGGAGTTCTTGGGGTTTACCTCAAGACATTGGGTTGTTTGTTTGTTTTGTGTGTAGGTTATTGTGATTACATACTTTGTCTATAATCTGGAATTCATCTGTATACAGCTGTTACTGTGTCCAATTTTTGTGAAGAATTAATACATTTGAAGTTTGGACTTCTCAAGAGGTTTAGTATCCTTACTTGGTTTCAATCCAAAGAATGAGAATTCTATCGTGACTCATAATGTCAAGTGTTGGCATCTTGTTGGTTAGACAGTTCTTCTCCCTAGCTTTTATCTTATGCTTTAGGATAGTCTCTTCATCTCCTCCCATCTTCTTTAATTTCAAAAATCTTCTCCTTCCTTTTAAAAACTCTTCTTGTTTCTAAACTTGAACCACTTTCATAATAAACTTGTATTTAGTTCCATGCATTTTCATAAATAAACTTCAATCAACTTAATAATACTTTGACATTTTTGTGAGAAGACTAAAAGTCAATCAATCTCATTCAAACCATTTTACCATTTTGACTCGTATCTTTAAAATTTTCTCAAAAAAAATATTAGACCCTTGTCAATCCTTGTAGTGATGCAAACAACTATACTTCTACAATATATATTGAAGAGAGATATTTTCCACTTGGGTGTTGAGTGAGACATTGTTGATTTTAAAATCCAAGCCATATCCTCCACTTTGAGATGATGCAAATTCTCCTTTATCATGATTGTGGGTGGTAAGTATATTTTCCACACGGACAATGGCGATAATGTCTTATCTCATAAAATTAACCAACACACTTGTGTTTTAAATTTTTTTAAAGAGGAACTACGTGTACCCTGATCCCCTATTGCATAGAAGACGGTACGTAGGCACTAAGAGGTTCATGATCATAAAAAATATTTCTTTTCTCACCTCCACCATCCATTTTATACAACATTTTATAGCCAAAATATACAGATGTTACAAAGAGGTTCCTGCGGAGTATTGTAGATGTTTAGGGTGCTAATATCTTCCCTTTACATAACCAACCCCCTTACCTAGAATCTTTCCCTCCTCTTTTGGGTTGTTCGCTCTTTTCTCATTCCTTTGGAAACAATAAAGCGCGATGACGAATTTTTTTTATCTGTACAAGTCAAGTCAATCCAGTGGCTTAGTCTTAACATTTCTACCGCTACAAGTAATACTCAAAAAATTTATAAAACCAAATTTAAAAATAATTTGAAAATTTTAAAAATGGAACGAACAAATTTAATGTATGACACTTAAGAATTAACTACATGTATGACACTTAAGAATTAACTACATTGCTAGTTGAGATAAAATAATAGTAATGAAATAGATATTTAAAACCAATTTGAATGAGAAAGGTGAAGTTGATAAATATAAAGCTCTACTCGTGGCCAAGGGGTACGTATAACAGTTTGAGATAGATTACAATGAGTTATTTGTTATGGTAGCTCGATGAGACATCATTAGAATGATATTACCTCTTGCTGCTTGCAAAGGGTGGATAATGTATTAGCTTGATATGAAAATCACCTTTTTGCATGAGTAATTAAATAAAGGTTGTGTTTATTGAGCAACCTCGAGGCTTTGAAGTGAAGGGGAGAAGAAACCATGGCATATTCGCTAAATATACTCTTTATAGACTCAAACCAGCTCCACATGCTTGATATGGCAAGCTTGAGTTGTACTCATCAAGGAGATATTATTAAGTTGAGAATATTTTACAAGAGTGGAGAATAAATTAAGATGGTCTACTCGGATCGTGATTATGCAAGGAATGTTGATGATACAAAAAAGCACGTTTAGATATGTTTTCTTGCTTGGTTTTAGAGTAGTGGCTTTGTTTTCAAAGAAGCATCTAGTAGTTACATTATTCATTACTAAAACTGAGTTCATAGAAGCATCTTTTTATGCATGCCAAGGTGTGTGGCTGCATAGGATTCTTGAAAAAGTCCTAACAGGATGTAATATAGATAGGGACTCACGTGTCCATGTGAATTATGTCAAAGCATGCTAAAGAAGATTTGATGCTGTCATGAAAAGACAATATTTTGTGTTTGACACATGGAGAAACATTTTTAGACATGTTGTATTAATGAAACTCTTTATTAATATGAATAATAGTTTCATAAGAAGGGTGTCCAAAATAGTTGTTCCAAAAGCATTAGATGTTTACGATTGGGCTGCTAGACATAGACTTATGCCTAACACAATTAGTATCGGGGGTTGGAGGATAGATGAGAAAGCATAAGTGTCACATTAAAAATAACAAGTGTAATATTATCATAACTAAAGAGTTTGGTTGTGTTTTAAAGATCGTTTAATAGATTTATGATTCTAAAAAATTTTGTTCAGATGTGAAAATGAAATTACTGAAAATAAATTGAGATTTAGGTGTTAAAAGTGAGAAAATTTATACTCATGTATTAACTATTAATATTCCCACCTTTTTCTCTCATTACAGTTTATGTTTTAGTCAATGCTATCAAATCAGCTGTATTGCATAAAAGATGATTTATTGCACTATTAATCAATACAATGACATTAAATTTCAATCCACGTAACAATGCTCGCTTTCACCAATATTATTATTTGTGCAGATGTTAAACCTAAACCTATCTCTAGGTATTTGAATCCAATAGATGGAGATCTAAATCTAGTAACCACTGATATCTCTTGAATTTTAAGTCATACAATGAGAATATGTTTTAGGTAGCTAATCTAAAGCAAGAATTAAAAATAAAGAATCATCAATATTAAAACTTACGTAGAATTACATAAAATGCCATGACCGTAATTAATACACGAGTATAATGATGACTTACACGTAACCCAAACAAAAGAGAATTATCCATGCTCACACATCATAGCTTTACAGTTAAACCCTAGAATAAAGAGGTCGAACATCATATATAATGATCCCTCGAGCAGTTCTTATGCCTTCGATCTTCCTCTCTTTATTCCATCTTATTGATATTTAAGGTGAACCTACTTTATTTATGTACTAACTTGAATCCATTGAAACTCTGTTTTGACTGAACGTAGAACCTCTATTGATTACTTGTAAATAAGTTAATATAGTCCTACATATTTTAAGTAATTTTGGAACTTATGAATAAGCCATTTTGTATCCCTTTTTCATCAATCTTCTTCAGTATATGGTTCCCCTGAATGATACAATTAGTGGAATTAAAAAAAATGTTGCAACCAAGACAATGAGTGATTTTGGATACAAATATCATATTAGTGTAGTGATATTCAGTATCAAAAGTAAGTATTTATTTTATCGTATTCACATGGACTGAAGCGATATCAAAATCGTTCAACACTTTCTAAGATTCTAAGCGGAAGTTTTGCAAGATATTTTATTTGTAAGTTACCGAATGTAAAAACATATAATTAATCAAGATAGTTTTCAGAGGAATAAGTTTGTTGGGATAGGATTTCATCCACCGATTAAATATGCAAATCACTGATCATTTATACACAATCTAAGCATGTATCAATATCATCACGTATCACTCAAAAACATAGTTTATGTCTAAACATATGATAAGGTTTCTACCTTATGGTTTAATAGACAATTTCTCAGTCTATTAAATAATACAATAGCATTACGAATCGATACTTGCGGTGAATATTAAACCTAAATCTATGTCTAGCATTTAGAGTTTAATAGATGATTATCTTGGATCAAGATTAGAATTGTATTTCTCAAAATCAATTCAAATCTATAAAAGCAAACAGTAAAACAAAGATAACATTCATAGTGATTCATAAATGGATTGCATATAACAACATGAACAATGAAAATATATAGTGTTTCGGTGAACTACAACCAACACCAACAAGAGAGGGATTTAGGTACTCATGGTAGCTTGATGCACAATGGAAGAATTGAGATGAACGAGCATCAACGATAATTTCCCGACTCTTAATGCATATCTAGCTTCTCTTCCTCAATACCTTTCTCTTACTGTCTATTCCAAGCTTCTGTTTCAAAGTATATTACAATATATGATGATTTTTCCAACTGATTAGATTTTGTCCCTATTTATAGCAGTTCTGGTATGTCAAGTTCGCTTAGCAAACTTACTTCTCTTCTTCTATAAGTTTCTTTGCAAACCTCCCTTCAAAAATCGCCAAAGTTCGCTTAGCGAAATAAGTTCACTAAGCGAACTTTCTGATGTTTGAAAGTTGAAACTCTCTGGTTCCATTCGTTGTTGCTTGTTGATCCTCTCTTAGAGTGAAATTCTGTTGATTAGCTTTTGTCTTGACTTCGCTGGAGCTCGTTGATGTTCGCTTAGCAAAGTGTCTGATTTCTAATTTTAGTTTAAGGGAAATAACCTGCACTAATGCAAAACAAATCAAAGTAAACTTACACAAGACTACTTTTATTTATTAGTTGAGGTTTTCATGTTAGAATATTGTAATTTAAGTAAGAAAAATGTCATGTTTTAATGTGATAATTCACTATGAATCAAACACTTATCAAACTCTCTCCAACTTAAATCTTTGTTTGTCCTCAATCAAAGCTATTTAAAATCAAGAGTTTCTATACCACATTTCACATGAACAGCCAAAAAAAAAATTTAAGAGAAGAATTCAAGGTACATGGATTAATGTCAAATTTCACATCTAACTTTGTTATTCTTATCACTTTCCTAGCACTTAGACATAATTATGAAATAAGTTTTCCACATAAAATTCATGTCAAAGAATTCAAAGCAATAAACATGTCTATCATGAATCATATCTATCACACTTTTTGCATAAGTAAAAATCATGTGAGATTTTGAAATCTCATCTGATAATCTTGCTAACATCTAGATCAAGTCATATATTTATCTAAACAAATCATGTTGATATGCATAAACATATGTTGTACCCCAAAATTTGCCCTCCCATATTCTTCAAAGTTTGTCAAGAATCATCTTCAATTGGTTCCAGACTTCTCAAGGATTGCACAGTCAAACATCCTCCTAAGCCAGTCAAAATTAGGGTTTTGGTTCTTTCAAGGAATTTGAGGTTTTCAATGGCTAAAACAAGTCCCATATGCCTATATACATTGGCAAGCATCTACATGTCAAGTCTCAAGACTCACAGTGCCAAATTCTACAGTCAAAAGCCCTATTTGCTTCACAGTCCAACTGTAGGGGTAAAATGGTCATTTTGCAGTCAAAAGTAAAAAAATTTGGTCAACATCTTATTTTGAGCACACAATCATCATTTGATCAAGTCTTGATCATGATTCCTCAAAGATGGCTCAAAAATCATCAAAGATGCAAAAGTTGCTATTTTTGGACAGTAGAAAAGTCAACTGTATCTTGACCAAGGCATAACTTTTTCATGGTTCATCAGAAAAATCCCATCCAATGCTCATTTTTAAGGGGATGACATTTCCTACAACTCATCTTCACATCCCAAGTCCAATAAATGCTCTCACAAAAAGTTATCAATTTCTACATTATAGGTCAATTTCAAAAGTCAACAAAAATGCACTTTAAGTCAAAGACCATAACTTGAGATTGGTAAATCCAAATGACATGGGACCAAAGTCATTGGTTATAGGACTTCAAGACCTTTCCAAAATGTCCAAGAACATGTTCATATGATCAAAATTGAGCAAGATATGCATTGGAGAAGTTGGGAAATTTTTGTGAATTTGCAAAAGTCAACTTTGCTCAAAACACATCATTTTTGCTAATGGGCCTCAAATTTCTTCTTGAAACTTTATCCAAGGCCTATGCACGACCCATCAAGCCTATTTGAGTTTATTTTCTTATTTTTATTAATTAATTGGATTTTTTATTAATATTAATTCATTTAATTGATTTAAAATATAGGAAATTCAAAGATATGGTTTTCAAATCTTTTTGTGAAGCAAACAAGCTCAAGACAAGCTGGAGATTTCGTGTGCCAATCAAAGAGACAAGAATATCCAAAATTGGCAAGTTTTCTCAATCAAAAAGATGCAAAAAGATGTGATTGGAAATCAAATATTGAAACATCAATGCAATGGATCTTTGGGCCAAGACTTAACCTAATTCCATTCTATTACATATGCACAAGTGAACCCTAATGCCATTCACGTGAAAACTCTGCAAGAAAGCCATATGCAACATTGAACAATATCAAAGAAACTTGAAAACTGAATTCTACTTTCCACGCCAATTCAAGGCGTTATAGTGATTCAAATTCGTTGCTGGGAGTGTGAGGAACCTATTGCAATCAAAACCAAGCGTTGAAGCTCAAGAAATCGTTGCAAACAGTCTCACGGTTTGATACTTTTATTCAAAATCGTAACATCCAATTCATGAGCATTTAACGTAATTTTTTGTTTGTTTTGTGTTGTTAGCAATCATAGGAAGCTTTTGGCATAAGTCAATTGGATTAAGATGTCTTAAATCAGAAGTTGCCATGAACGAATTCTAGGTTTTCCAAGCTTCCAGATTAGGGCTTTTCAGCATAGGAAAAATCAAGCCTTCTAAGACCCATGGTTGAATTCGTTGCAACCAGACGAATCATAATCCATGCTCGCGAACAATTTATATTGCACACACGCCTATTCGCTATTTTTCATTGATGCAGGTTTTGGGGGTTAAAAACCCCCGCTATCTAACCTTTGTTTTGCAGGTTTAAGGAAGACGATGATGAGTTGTTGACATGTTATTGGACGATTCAAATATAATGCGCGCTTTTATTTGTTTCCAGCATGATTGATCTTTTTATATATTATTTTCATTATCCATTATATTAACAGATGCAACGTAATGGCGTAGTGGAAGGTGATGTGGCTGTGAATCATTGGGACCTGGGTTCGATTCCCAGGTCCCCCCAAACGCTTGTTTATATTTTTTTCTAATACGTTCACGTGCAGGCTTTACAATGCGTTCCACCATACACCTCAACCATCCAGGCGCCAGGTGTTTACAAGCAACAATCCAAGGGCCAGAGATGGAAGACTATGGTACTACCTAGTCAATGAACACGCAGTTAATCCCAGAAGTCAACGCAGGCTTGAGTTAATGGGCCTGAAATTTCCAGCATAAACCTCCATATTTGGGCCATCACCCCCCCCGGTTAAATATTTTCTCTTTTATTTTTCTTTTACTAATTTCTAACTATTATTATTATTATTTATTTAACTAACGTAATTAATATTATTTTCATAATAAATCCAGTAAATATTTATATTATTATTATTATTATTAAATTTCACCTTAATTATTATTTTTGTAAATAAATGTAAATTAATTAATTTAGTCTTTTTATTAGGTTTAATTTTAATCTTTTTTCATAATAAATAAAATAAACTTAGAATTAGGGTTTTTCTTTTGACAATTTTAATTCATTTTCTTTTTATTTTTAAGACATAAAAAACACAAAAATACTTTTTTCTTTTAATTACTTAATTAATTAGTAAATTAGGTTTAATATTTTAATTAAATTGCAAAAAGGACCAAATTCTCATTTTTTCTCAAAAAAGGGTCAAAACCCTAAGGACGTCCTGATTCAATCTCTTTGCGCGCACTTTATCATCTTGATCATATTTATGTATCTGCTCCGAGAATGTAATAGTTAATTAGGATTTTTATCGCTTTCTTTTACTTTTTCCGCATTTATTTTCAAGGGTTATGTTTTTGGCGATGTAAATACCCGACGCCTTGTAATAGCGTAGATTCAATTTTCCGCAATTTACTTTCCGCACAACTATTAACTGCTAATTATGCATGCAAGACTTGTATAAAATCAATCCGTAGCTCACAAATAACATGTACAAGATAATCTTAACTGAATTTGACACACATGCACATGCCACTCTTAGGGTACGCCTCATTTGGTTGCCTCGACGTGGTCATCAAGTATAGGGTGTTTTAGAGGTCGCCCTCCTGTCTAAAGATCCAGTTGCCTCGAAACGGTTGCCTCGGATAAAAAGGATCTAGGACATTAGGGTTACCGCTAAGGCGTCCTACTATTGCTTTGGTGACCACATTGTCCCTATAATCGAATTGACCCGAATAACTCCAACGACGGTGCTACCTACTTCTCAATAGTGGGATAGTACTGTTTAAAGGACTCTTACACAGCCTAATTCCTTAGAGTAGGTAGATTTCTCCGGGGTACTTGCTCTTTCAAAACACAAAAACATCTTTTCGCACCTACACTTTCAAAAAGTTTTCAAACAAATACTTCATACACTCTTGAGGACAGATACAAGAGTTAAATCGAAGTTTTCAAACAAACTTTTTCAAAACCCACAAACACTTGAAAAGCAAACAATTTTTTGAAAACATAGTGAGCAATCACCTAAAGAGCCCGTGGATAACCACGGATAGAAAGGGTGCTAACACCTTCCCTTTCTATAATCTACCTCCCGAACCGAGAAACATCTCGAAAAGGAATTTTGCTGTGCTTTTGTCCTTTCCTTGTTGGAGAACATAAAAGACGGTGGCGACTCTTGCTTACCGTGACATTTCGCGAACCAGCTTAAAAAACAGTCAGTTCTATTTCCACCAATCACAACATATATCATTAAGGTCTTTACATGATTGTAATATGGTCTGGGTACCAAGGAATGGTCATTTTTATGGAAAATGGAAACAAAGTGGTTTTTGATTTTTCTTTCTTTAGAAGAGCATTCACAAGATTTGATATTATTCAACATGCTACTCATACAAAACCTTCTTGTACCAACTTTGAAAACATTATTTTTCTTTTTCCGTTTCTCATATTTCTTTTTCTTTCATGTTTTCCAATTCTTTCATTTTTCGCTTTTCTTTTTCTGAAAAACGACTTTCCCTTTTTCTCCCCAACTTGAACAAAATCTTGTTCTTGCTTTTGAATGCTCTTCAAATTTTGGCAAAGTATATCAATTTGATATCAAGGTTTTAATCCAAGAAAACTTTATAGATTATATCATACATGAACTTTATGATTTTTAATGATAGAGAACAATATTCACTAAGTAGTTTACTTAATGAATTTGTTCAGTTCATAGATGATAGAATAATGGTATTTGGCTCAAAAGAGTTTTCAAATTCTCACTCACTTACAAGGGAAAATGAGGCTACATTTGGTTTGATGGTTGTTTTGATACGGTGGGAGAATTGACTTGGTTGTTTTGCGTTTGATCGCAATTGTTGCGGTTAGTAAGAGTCACCATCGACTTTTCTTTTATCCAATGAACGAAAGGGTGAAAAGAACAGGAAAGACCTTTGAGATTATTTCTTGAGTTCAGGGGGTAGATTATGAAGAAGGAAGGTATTAGCACCCTTTTCATCCATAGTTATCTATGGGCTCTTAGTTGCTTGCTAGATCACTTGCTTTGTTTGAAAATGTGCTTTGTGGTGGTTTTTGAAAGTATTTTTGAAAAGGGGCCTTCGTTTGGGTGAACTTTGTAATGGTTCTTGTTTTGTAAGAATGTATACAAAGTGTTGGACTTTTGAAAATATTTCATGTTTTTGAAAGTGTTTGGTGTGTATTTGCAAGGATGTTTGTTTTAAAAGTGAGCAAGCAACTAGGAACGTCTCTACCTACTCAAAAGTCTTTTCATTCATTTCCTCATTTCCTTTGATATTGCTATCTTACCATTGATTGGTAAGAAGATTTATCTTTGGATGTAAAGGGACGGGCGTGGTTCATCGGATAGTCATGATAGAAATATTATGAGATATCTTAGCATTTCTCTTTGAGGGACTAAGATCATTTTAAAGGCAACATTTGAAACGTCATTGAGGGACTATGATCTTGTACTTTTATTGTTTTACTAAGATGTCTCACATGCATAGCATGGCCATTTTTAGGAAACAAGCAGAATTACCCTAAGGGTGCATGTGTGAATAGTGTGTTTGATTTACAAGCATTTAGCCTTTGATTAGCATTTTCTACTTGTTGATTTTATCTTCCCATATAAACCCTACTTTACTAGCATTTATATGAAAGCGATAAATTACGGAAAGTAAATATTCTACGCTATTACAATCATTAGGGGGATGGGGTGTACAAATTTACAAATGGGGATTGCAAGAAATTAAAGTCCTAATAATCTATTACATTCATATTGAAATAATGTACAAGAATGTAAACTAGTCTTGTTTTGTTTTTGTTAAGAGAAGAAATAAGTTTGCTTAAGAAAATATTTTTAGTCTTTTGATTTTAAAAGGAATAAAATAAAGTATGTAAATATAAAAATATTTTTGGTATTTTTTATTATTGAAAATAAAAATGATGATAATAGTAAAAGAGAATAAAAGTCAGAATCATCATGTTGCTGAAATAAGAAGCTCTGACTCTAGTGCGCTGCAAGTCAGAAGGAAAATGTTAGTAGAAAAGGGGACGGTCAAAAGTTCCGGAACCGGGTACACTGATGTTCTAGGGTTGTTGGGAACAAAGGAAAGCCTAGAAGTTATGATTGCTGAGGGAGTATAGAAGTTCTAGTACAGCTGGGAATCTAGAAGTTGTAATATCACGGGCAAGTCAGAAGTTCTGGTTGTTTGAGAGAGTGAGGTGATAATGTTGTTGGGTGAGGTTATCTAAAAGTTTTGGTCTAGTAATATTGTCTAACAGATAAATGGGTGAAAATGTCAATAAATAAACCTAAAAAAGATACTTCTGGGGCTAGAACCCAGGACCCTTAGCACTAATGTCTTATGTGCACGTTTTCTACCACTAGGGTGGCTATACATCCGATATTAGAAGCAGAAGCACAAACATGTGTTGCACCCCAAAATTTGCCCTCTCATGTTTTCCAAAGTCTTCCCCTGCATGGTTGATCACAAAACCTTGCCTAAGGAAAAAGAAAATTTTTGAGTGGTGCTTTAAGTAAATTTTGATTGACATTCTGAAAGACCCTTCGATTGGCATTCTGAAGGAGCATTTCGATTGGCATTCTGAAGGAGCACTTCAATTGGCATTCTGAAAGACCCTTCGATTGGTATTCTGAATGAGCCTTTCGATTGGCATTATAGACAAGGATTTCGATTGGCATTCTGAAAGACCCTTCGATTGGTATTCTGAAGGAGCCTTTTCGATTGGCATTATGGAAAAGTACTTCGATTAGCATTATAACAGTGTTCTTCGATTGGAATTCCAAAAAGGTCCATTCGAAGAAACATTCAAAGGGTCCATTCGAAGAAGCTTTCGAAGAGCACTCGAAGGAGGCCATCAGCCCATTCGAAAGGGAGCATTCGAAGGAGGCCATCAGCCCATTCGAAAGGGAGCATTCGAAGGAGGCCATCAGCCCATTCGAAAGGGAGCATTCGAAGGCCAGTTACATGTCATTCAAAATTCAAAAAGGGACAAGATCCCATGTGTTTAGCCAACGTTACAAATTCTCATTAATGGCTGTCAAACACATAATCAAGGTCATTTAAACCTTTTTCTTCCTGTCCCCTCCACCCCCTCTATATAAAGAGATCACAAGTGGAACAAGAACACACGAAAATTATACAACGAAACACACACAAAAACTCTGCAGGAGAACACACACGAAAAAACACACAACAGGAGAACAAAAACATTGTATAGACGCTGCCCAGAATTTTCCAGGCCAAAGCAACCCTTCAACAAAAGCATCCACGCCCAGAAGCCCCAGATCGAAGGTGCCTACATCCAGGAAGCGCCCAAATTAAAAGTCCAATCTGCTGGTAAGAAAGGGTAAATTATCCAACCTTGTTTTTTGCATAACATATCATTACTTATTGTTACTTTCGATTTGCCATCCTAGACAGGATCAAAGGGCCTGGGTTTGGCACCCAGGTCATGTTTTTTGTTTGCTAACATTTGCTGCAGACATAGCCTGAAGAGACCCAGCAAGCGCAGGATCGAAGGGCCTGGGGTTCAATACCCAGGCCCTGCATTTTATTTCATTGACATACTTTTACAGGTATAACATCCCAGATCGAAGGAGACACCTTCTCCAGATCGAACCCATTAGCATGCTGGATCGAAAGAGGCATCTCATTCCTGGATCGAAAGCCATGGCCTCCATGATCAAAAGAAAATCCTCTTCCCTGGATCGAAGGCTACTCAGGCCTTGCTGTCTGGCCCAATCGAAAGGACCACGACCCTCTCTGGATCGAAGCTTCCATTCCTTCCCTGGGTCGAAACTCCTTTTTTCCCTTGATCGAAGGATTCCCCCTTGTATTTTATTTTTGTTTTCATTTACATCTTTTTATCTTTTTTTTAATTAACATTAAAATCAAAAAACCACAAAAACATTAGGCTAGTTTTTTTTTTATTAAATTAAATTTGTCAATCAATCTTTTAATTATCTTAACATTTTTCCAAAACTAAAATTAAGTAGATTTAGATCATTTTCCCAAAATAAAATAAAACAACAAAAAGATTTTATTCTTAGGATTTTTAGAGTTTATTATCAGATTCGCGCGCATTTATTTTATTGTAACTGCCTACTGGTTTGTAATAGCTTAAACTAAGACTTTTACGCTTTACTACTTTATTCCCCCAATTTTGGACATGTAAATAATCCCCCTCCCCGAAGCCTTGTAATAGCGTAGGATTTACAATTCCCGCACTTTAAATTCCTGTACATATATTAACTGTTTAGATGTATGCTAACTAGGCTATGCATGACAAGATTAGCTCTTAACTTAAAATCAACAGTAGCTCATCATAACATGTACAAAGATAATATAAACTGGAAATTGACACACTCGCACATGTCACTCTTAGGGTACGCCTCACTTGGTTGACTCAAACGTGGTCATTGAGTATAGGAAGTCTTAGAGGTTGCCCTCCTGTCCAAAGATCAAAAGTTGCCTCGAAATGGTTGCCTCGATAAAAATGATCTAAGACATTAGAGTTACCGCTAAAGCATCCTAACATTGCTTTAGTGACCACACGTCCCTTAAATCGAATTGACCCGAAAACTCCAACGACGGTGCTACCTACTCCTCAATAGTGGGATAGCACTGTCAAAAGGACATTTGCACAGTTTGATTCCTTTTTGAGTAGGTAGAGGTTCTTAAGTACTTGCTCCTTTTAAAACAAAACAAAAACTTTTCACACTTACACTTTTTCGAACAAAGTTTTTTCAAAACACTTCATTACACTCTTGAGGACAGAAGCAAGAGTTAAATCGAAGTTTCAAACTGTTGTACCCCAAAATTTTCTCTCTCATGTTTCCAAAGGTCTTCCCTTACATAGTTAGTCACAAACACTTGCCTAACGAAAATAAAGTTTTTGAAGATATACAAAGTGTCTTTCGATCAGGTTTGGTTCACCAGGCTTCGATTAAGCGTTCGGAACCTTTCGACCAGGTTTGGTTCACCAGGCTTCTATTAAGCATTTGGAACCTTTCGATTAGGTTTGGTTCACCAGTCTTCGATTGAGAATTTGGAACTCTTCGATCAAGCTTTGGTCTGCAGGTCTTCGATTGAGCGTTGGACCCTCCTTCGATCAAGTCAATATCATAATGCTTCGACTATGCGCTAGATACTTCAGGCTTACCTTCGACTCACTAGGAAAGAATCTCATTCGAAGAACATGTAAATGACTCATTCGAAGAAGCACTCAGAAGGCCCATTCGAAAGGTACACAAGAAGTCCATTCAAAGGAGGCAGTGCAAGACCCTTCGACTAGCAACACAAGACCCTTCGATTAGCATGAACGAGACCTTTCGATTGGCCTGTTAACAGTGTCTTTTGATTGAAGTTTCAATTAGTACCCTTCGAATGGTATATGGACAAATGCCCTTCGAATGGCATTTCAGTGAAGAATTTCCCTGAATAAGAACATCAGAACGAAATGATTTTCGAATGGCATTTCAGTGCAGAGTTTCTCTCAACCTAAGATGATCTGATAAAGGAAGTTCTGAACACTTCGAATCAGAACTTAGACTCATCACAAGGCCAAGGGCTGGTCGAGGTTGTCTAATAAGGAATAGATTCGAATTAGGACTCTGAAGCAATCGAAACTGGCAAAGAAGGCAAAATCGAAGGGGTAAGTCAGTTTTTGATTTCCATCAAGTTGGAGGCCCAAACAACTCAGAGCAAGCTGGCAGAAACGCGTGATTGAATCAAATTTGGCAAGTTTTCATGAAGATCAAATCAAATCTCTCCACCATAATGGACCAAGATTTAATACACATTTGTTAACCTAATTTCTTTGCCTATATAAACCTGCTGCTCATAAACAAATGACACACGAAAAACCCTTGCATAAAGACACGTGAAAAAACACCTACACAAACTCTGCAGAAACGGCGCCCCAACCTTGAAAAGAAAAGCTTGAAAAGTGGTGATCAGGTTTTGGTTTGGAGGCAGATTCCGACCCAAAGAAAGTCGCAACTCTCTTGCTATCAACCTCCTGAAGCGAGACCAATCAAAAACCAAGCTTTTCATCATCTAAATCGCACTGTAAGTGTTCTAGAAAATGCCTCTGAACATGAAAATGCAACTCATCATCCTTGCATCTGTTCTTTAAAATATTGACATATTTGTAATTGTTATTCGATTTAGAATGTTTTGGCATTGTCTAATCTAATTTTCACGGCCTCTAACCTCATATATAGAATCTAGGGTTCCTGTTCTTGTTTTTAGGCGTTGCTTGTGCAGGGTAAATTGAGACAAACAATGGCCATAGGAATGATGAGGAGGTCGAGACGAACACATCTGTGTTATTGAATAGCGTTTTCATGGCCAAGGAGAAATGTTCGAACCACCCCACGAAACTTCCTGCAGAACAAAATCTGCAGGTAAACGAACCAGGCTATTGTGAGGAAGATGATAACGTGGCTGGGCGTGATTGGTTCGTTTGAACCAATTGCGCGTCTTTTTATTTTTTTTAGGCCAGGAATAATTATTGTTTGATATAATATTTATGTTCTATTTAACTAACGAATGAAGTAGATTGGACGAGTTGGCAAGCACGCTATGGCAAAACCCCTTTGGACCTGGGTTCGAATCCCAGGCCCCCCCAAAACTTTGTTACATTTTTCTACAGGTGCTCAGATGCAGCGCTCCAGGCAGGGAGCATCATACACCTCCAGATCTCACGCGCCAGGTGGTCTCAGATCCAGATCTTGTGGTCCAGGATGAGGTTCACCATGAACCTTGGCCAACGAATGCCCAGGTGTTGTACCCCAAAATTTGCCCTCCCATTTCTCATGGATTTCTCATCACAAAACCTTTGAAGCCCAAGATCCAGTTAGGGTTTCATCTGTTCAAGACTCCCCTTTGCACTGTTGACCCAAATTAGGGTTTGTGTTTGCACAAAGTTGTTTTGACCTAAAATGCCTAAGATGACTTTCATGCTTCATATTGGACTCCCAAGTTTATCCTCATCAACTTTCAAGTCTTGATTCCAAGTTTTGCCCAGTCAATTGGACAGTTGACCTAGAAATCAACTGTATTGGGGAAAAAGTCAACTGTGGTCAATTGACAGTCAAACCTCATGAAAATTGATCCACATCAACATTATAAACTTCCATGAACCATTTGGTCAAGTTTGGATCACAATTCCACAAGAAATTTGATCAGATCACCAAAAGGGCAAAATGGTTATTTTTAGGGTTTTGACTGCACAAAGGCAATTTTTGACTGTTTGACCCAACCAATGGCAAACCAACCTCATATATGGACTCAAGGACCCCATGGAATTGTCTTGACATTCTCAACAAGTTCAAAAGATCCCAAGTACACAAGATTGACAGTTGAATTTCCCAGTCAATTGATCAATTTTGACTGTATACTGAAAAGTCAAACTTTGACTTTTTGGTCAAAATCAAGAGTCAAGATTCATTTTTCACCAAAACATGCCAAATCATGAAACTTGTTCACCAAGAAATCCCAAAATGCAAATTAGGGTTAGAAATTAGAATTTTTCATAACTTAGAATTTTTCTAAGTTATAAAAAACCCTAATTTTTTCCCAACTTTGCCCCACTTTTTCACCAAGATCCATTTAGATTCAAACAAAAGTCAAAACATGAAAGTTGTAGCTTGTTGCATAATCTACAACTTTGATTCACAAAGTTTTCCAAAATGAGGCTTGTATCTCAAGTTACAAATTTTTGAATAAGGGCACTAAACCATTCATAACTTAGTGAAAATTTGACCTTTTTGACAAGGTTTTCTACCTAACTTCAAGGCCATTTTCCATACACTTCCACTTGGAATTTCAACTTTCACTTCAAATATGGATTGTAGTACACATGCCAAGCTTTCCAAAATGTCAAAGAACTTCTCAAACAACCTCATGGTTAGGGAGAATCGAATTTTGCAAAATGGGAAAAAGTCACTTTTGTTCTTGGCCATGTACATGTTCATAACACTATGCATTTCAATCTCAGCATGCTTAAGCTACATTACAGGTCCTAAAACCCTTTGACACTCAATAATTTAATGCAAAACCATTGTGCCAAGTTGTTATTCTAAGCATTTGGACATTACATGGAGAATTAACCCTAAACTAGAAAAAACACTATTTCCATTTTTGAAAAGGAGAACTTTATGTCAAGTTTGCAATCCAAGTGGTACAGTCCAAATCTTCTTGGCACAAGTTTGTGAGCAAATTGCACTGATCAAGGCCAATGTATGCAGCATAGTGTGAGGGCCTGTACAGACTAGAATCATCAAGTGGCCATTGCTTGCTTCAAGTTCAAGTAAGATAGCATAACTTGTCCCAACTCCCATATCAGCTGAAAAACACTTAGACAAACTTATCAAACACATTCCAAACATTGATCCTAAGAAAAAGCACGAGCCTTTCACCTCCAATCCCTCCCAAAACTCAGAATCACCTTGAAACTGCTCAAACAGAGCAACCTCTGCAGATTGAGTTCCAACTCTCAATCCTTTCAAGCATTCTTGCCCAAACCAGTTCATACACATTCCCTAGCATCTATGCAAGCTAACCATGACTTGAAACACGACCTGTAATCCCTCTAACAAGTTCCACCATTTTCACTTTTTCATTTTGCAGTTGAAGTTCTACAGCTCAATCCAAGGTGTCTCAAGGCAAAGTAAATATTGGAACAGCATCATCACACCTCAAGGAAGCTACACCAACCATTTACTTGCCCTGAAAGCTTCTCCATTGCCAGATAGAACTTCAACTGAACAGGTAAGTTTTTGAATTCGTATCTCTCTTATTAGGCATCATTAGCTCTAAGTTTGTGAATAAACAATGTTCTACTCATGCCACTGAACATGTACATGTTTTTACTTTTCATTTCTTTTGCTTGAGCTGTGAGAATTTAAGGTTTGAAAATGGCAGAAAACTTAGGTCAGGATTTGGGATTGTTAAAATTCTCTCTCATTTCTGAGAGTTAGGATGAGTTTTTTGTATATTTGGAATCGTGATTCAATGCTTGACATGTTTTGTGTTGAAAGTTTGTGCAAAAGCTCAAAGAATCAGGATGTTTGAATCCCTGTTACAAGCGCGCGTTTTTGGCTAGAGGTTGAAGAAGGTGTCTCATGGGCTGGGCCAGCTTTTGTTCTACTTTTCACACCATACAATTGCTTCTGCATCCCCTGAGCCTATTTGGTTTATTTTTAATGATTTCTGACTTTTTCTTTTTTTGATTGATTCATTTATTTTTTCTCATGTTATTAAAAATATAAAAATCTTTTTTCTCACCATTTTTTAATTTATTAGGTATTTATGTGATTTTCTTTTGATTAATGCACAAATAAATGAATATATATATTTCATTAAAAATATTGAGAAATATGTAAAAATACTTTTATTTTCATTTTTATTTTATTTTACCTTCTGAAAATACTTTATATAAAAAATACTTTTTTACAAATATTAAATATTATTATTATTTATATATATATATATAATACATATCTAAAATAATACATATATACATATATTTATTAATATATTTAGAGTAAATACAAAATATATACACTTTTGTTTTTTTTATTATTATTAATATTTAATATAAAAATACATTTTGGACAAATACCTCATTTTATTTTATTTTGTATATATAAATAAATATTTGTACATAATAAATGAATAATGCATTTTATTTAATAGAATTAGGGCTTTGCCCTAAATTTGAAAATACTCCAAAAATAATACCTTTTTATTTCTCTTTTTATTTTCACATAAATAATATTCTTTTTTTCATACACATAAAAATCCTTTTTACATTTTGCATTTTTATTTCAATTTCCATTTAATTATACAATTATTTGTCTTATAAATATTCAAAGAAAATGATGTAATAGTTAGGTTTGAATTCTTGTCTAAATATACCCCATTTGAAACATTGTACCCTCCTCCCCATATTATTGTGTTGTAATAGTGTAGGAATTTAAATTTCGCGCTTTAACGCTTTCTAAACATACCATGCTAGAATTAGGATTTGAATGCGAATAAAACGAATAAAATAGTTGGACCTAACTTCAAGATAAATAAGCATGAAAATGGACAACACATTTCACACTTGCACCCCTAGGGTATTCCACTTTGTTGCCTTCAAATAATTGGGCCATATTGCATGTTGAATTTCTTTGGGTAAAACAAACAATCAAATGATCATAGTCCCTCAAAATGTTGCCTAAATGAATGGTCAAGTCCCTTTTAAAGAAAAATTGCCCAAAGACATTTAACACTATTGCAATTATGGTCTAAACAATGACCCGCGCCCGTCCCTTTCACCTCCTAAGACAAGATTGTCCACCAAATGCAATGGTGGAATAAAATTGTCAAAAGGTTTAAAACATAACAAAAATCTTTGAGAAAACTTTAGGGTAGATAACTCTTGAGTACTTGTCAATTTGCCAAGAAAACACTTGCCTAATTTCAAACCACACTTCACAAACACTTTCAAAACAAACTTTCAAAAAAAACCTTGAAACATCTTTTCAAAAGACAAAACACCTTTTGTAAAACATTCGAGTAAAGAATTGTTACAAGGGTAGCCTATACAAGGCATCTTTTCAAAACATTTTCAAAACCACACATCAAGCACCATTTCAAACAATTAAAAAACCAAGGAAAGTTGATCTAAGCAAGTACCTAAGAGCCCATGGATAACCATGGATAGAAAGGGTGCCAATACCTTCCCTTTCTATAATCTACTCCCCGAACCCAAGAAAAATCTCAAAGGTTTTTGCTGTGCTTTTTAAACCTTTCCTTAGGATAAAATAAAAAGTCGGTGGCGACTCTTGCTCATCCGAAACATTTGCGAAAACAAACGCAAAACCCTAGTCAGTTCTCCCATCGTATCACAGAACTGGCGACTCTGCTGGGGATAATTTAAAAGTGGAGTTACCTTAGGGCTTAGATCACCCTCTTGCATGACTAATTGTTTGATTTGTTTGCTTTATACTTTGGCTCTATTGTTTGGGTTTGCAATCCTACACCCGGATTTTGGGAAACATTCATAGATAGCAATACGTTTTGGAAACTGTACGGGGTATACCGACACGGTCGAAGAAATAGCTATATTAGTGCGACATATTTGTGAGTACCGGTAACCCTTGAGTTCAATCAAGGAGAGTACGGGGCCGCTGAGTGATGTCACTAAGCACTAATGACCTAGAACCTTAATTGACCATCTTGGCCTTTTATTAGGGGTAGTGAGATGACCGGCTTTGGTGCAGTCCGAAGTTGGTATATACTCGATAATACACTCATTGAGGGTTGTTTTCTTGGAATATTTTGGTCGCTAGTTAAGTGGCTAAACCAAAACCATGAACAATGAAAACAATCCAGTGATATTGAGCTCCTTAGAACCCGGTTACTATTTATAGGACAGGTTTTTAAGCCAACTACACTCAAGAGGGTACTTACCTATGAAACTCCATGCCAGCCTAAACTTAAGGCTATCTGTGTGACTTGTGTGCTGTCAAACTTGAACTACTCGCACATTCTTGTTATCTGACAACATGAGTTCCTTGCAGGTTTTGTTTACAGTCCTTATCCAATAATTTAGACTTATTACAGGGCTTACTTACATCACCTCAACTCAAGGAGATCACTTCAAGAATTCCGGAAAATTCATCCTTCAGTGAAAGACATGGTAGACTGCTCAGCCTAGTCAACACCAACATTGAAGAAGACATGATGAAAGTGCTATTCCAGTTCTTTGACCCTCTGCACCACTGTTTCACTTTCCCTGATTATCAGTTGGTACCCACTTTGGAGGAGTTTTCTCAACTCCTGAGAATTCCTATCCTTAATCAACTACCCTTCAACGGTACGGAAAAGGAACCAAAGCCGGAAGATGTTGCTCGAGCATTACATCTACAACCATCCGACATCAAGGGGCATTGGGAAACCAGAAGCGGCGTCAAGGGATTTTTAGCAAAATTCTTGTTTGAGAAGGCACAAGAATGTTGGAACTCATTAGACCTACAAGCCTTTGAAGAGATTGTGGCACTCCTTATCTACGGGTTGGTCTTGTTCCCAAATCTTGACCAATTGGTAGATGTCAACGCCGTCAAAATCTTCTTGTCCAGAAATCCAATACCAACATTGCTTGGGGACATCCTTCACTCATTTTACACACGAACAATGAGAAAGAGGGGTGTTCTCATGTGCTGTACTCCTATCCTTGCAAGGTGGTTTATTTTGCACCTTCCGCAATCTGTCCTTAAGAATGACCAAGGTACAAGGTGGTCCCAACGGTTGATGACTCTTACTCATTCTGATGTGCATTGGTGTTCTCGGTCCAGAGAAAATGTCATCATTGTCGATCGTTGCAGAGAATTTCCTAATGTTCCCTTACTTGGAATCAGGGGAGGTATCACCTACAACCCTTGCCTAGCTTTGAGGCAATTTGGATATGCACGGAGGGATGGCCCTCATGATATGTTGATTCCTAGCCTAGTTTTTGACTTCGACAACGATGCGCAAGGACTTCGCCAAGGATTTATCAGAGCTTGGGGAAAACTCAACAAGGTTGATAGCAAGACTCTGGGACACAAGAACTTCATCCCTCTTGAGCCCTATCTCAAGTGGGTACGAACCCGAGCCCAAAGTCTAATGATGCCTTATCCTCATGTACTCCCAGTTATTAAAGAGCCCGTCAATGAAGGAGAGGTCCCCTACACCATCCTACATCCAGACATGCCTACATCGTGGGAGGAAATGCAGAAAAGTTGGATTCAGCTCAAGGAAGAACGTAATACTTTTGAAGCTAGCTTCTACGCCAGTGAGAAGAAGGTCCTAGAGCTTACCCGCCGACTCCACGAGCAAGAGGCCCTCAACACCTACATTGCACCAAAGAGGATGCGCAATGTCTTTCTGCCTTAAGAAGTTTATTTTGTAATATTTGGCCCAGGGGGCATTTATGTACTAACAAATTTCTTCTTATTAATATGACGTGCGTTCTTCTTTGTCTGAAACAATTTTGAATGTTCCAAATCCTTGAATGCATTGCATACATAAGCATACCATTCATCATGTGCATAAGCAGGTCTCGCTCCAGGTTTCCTTATCTGTCTGCTGTTTATTTCAGTAGGATGGATCTCGAGCAAACAGTCAAAGACCTACAAGCTCAGAATGCACAGTTCCAGCAACTCCTGATGACCTTGGCTAAGGGTCAGGAGGATATCAAGACTCAGTTGGGGAATAAGGACCCAGTGAAAAAGAAGAAAAAGAGGATTGGGGTGGTTACTTTGGGGAGAAGATTTGACAGAGAAGCTCGGAGAGTGCTTGAATTTCCTCCTACTTCTGATGAAGGGACTAGTAAAAGAGATGGAGTTGCGGTGCCTTCCGAGTCCAATGCGGAGGAAGAGGAGGAGGAAGAGGATGAAGATTATTCTGACCAGCAATATCCTCCAGCTGATGATAAATACAAGGGTTTAGAAGACAGATTGGCTGCCATGGAACTACAAAGAGTACCGGGTTTGGATTTTGAAGACTTGGGTTTGGTTGCCGGGATTGTGATTCCCCCAAAATTCAAAGTGCCAGTGTTTGTGAGGTATGATGGGCTGTCCTGTCCCAAAATGCATCTCAGGGCCTATGTGAGAAAGATTCAACCCTATACGGCAGATAAAAACCTCTGGATTCATTTCTTTCAAGACAGCCTGTCAGGAGCTCAGTTGGAGTGGTTTTATCAGCTAGAAGGAACCAGTGTCAGAAATTGGGAAGATTTGGCTACCGCTTTCTACAAACAATACCAGTATAATTATGATCTTGCTCCTACTCGTACCCAACTTCAGGGTATGTCACTAGGAACAAGCGAGGGATTCAAAGAATATGCACAAAAATGGAGGGATTTGGCTGGCAGGGTGCAGCCTCCTTTAACCGACCGTGAACTCGTTGATATGTTTCTTGGGACCTTATCTGGGCCATTTTTCAATCATCTAATTGGTAACTCTTCCGCGGGGTTTACCGATTTGATCTTAACAGGCGAAAGAATAGAAGCTGGCATCAAGTCAGGAAAGATTCAGAAGGGTGTTGCTGCAAGTATTGAGAAGAAGCCTTTTAAGAAGGAGACAGCTATGGTGTATTCTCAAAGAAGAGCAGGGAAGATGGAGCGTCGACCAACTGTGGGGGCCGTAATGATTCAAAACACTCCAAGTGAGCAGCCTCGCTATAACCAGTCCAGACCAAATCAACAACAAGTGGAACGGCCACAACGGCAGTTCACTCGTATTAATATGACTCCAGCGCAAGTGCTTCCCCATCTATTGAAGTTGAATCTCGCCACCATCAAGGAGGCACCAAAGAATGTGAATACATCCTCTCCGCATTATCATGCCAATGCTAAATGCGCCTACCATTCAGACAGTGTTGGACACGACACCAATGACTGTTGGGCACTCAAGCATAAAATCCAAGACCTGATAGAGGCTAAGGAGGTAGAATTTGACGCTCCAGAGAAGCCTAATGTGATATCTGCACCCATGCCGAAGCACGGCCGAAATGTCAATGCCATTGAAGAAGATTTGTATGTTGCTGATGTCAGTGATCTGACTACTCCACTGCTAACCATTAAGTTGAGTTTGTTAAGGGCTAGAATCTTCCCGGGATGTAAAGAAGACTGCTACTGTTGTTACTCTCTGCCGTTTGATTGTACGCTACTGAAGAAAGGCATCCAAGGCCTTATGGATAGTCGACAAATTTTGTTTGAAAAAGTTTCTGCTGTTCCAGTTCATACTGAAGATGTCTCAATCATAACCATTCACGCCAATCTTTCCAAGGCCGTCAAAAAGCCTGTTAAGATTACACCAGCTACGAAATCTGTTCCTTTGAAGATAACAATGCCAGGGCCTGTTCCCTATGTTTTTGAGAAGTCGATACCTTGGAACTATGGCGGCGACGTCTACTACCATGGTATCAAACAAATTGAAATAATTGAAGAAAGTTCGGACGATGAAGAAGCCAGCATTAGTAACATTGCGAGCACTAGCAAAATCACCAGGAGCGGGAGAATATTTTCTCCAGAGATTGCCCCTCCAAGAGCAGTCTTTGGACCCTCATCAGCCGACAAGGTCATCCCTGCACCAATAAAACTCTCTGCTAGAACTCCTCTGATTGAAGACATTGTTGTTCCTAGTGTTGTCTCTCCTACCGATGCTGACAAAGGTAAGGGAATCCAAGATGAGCCCGTCAGGACGAGGGCTCAACCCTTGGTAATCCCGGAAACCTCCAAGAAGGAAATGGACGAGATTTTGAGGATAATCAAGAGAAGTGATTACGATGTGGTGGAACAGTTGGGGCAAACCCCCTCCAAGATCTCCATGCTGGCACTACTACTTTGCTCAGAAGCGCACGCTAAAGCCCTGATAAAATTCCTGAAGGCAGCTCATTTTCCCCAGGAAACCTCTGCGGACCAATTTCAGAATTGCGTGGCTAGCCTGACTGCAGACAATGGATTAGGTTTTTCTGATGCCGACCTAACTCCTAAAGGTATAAATCACAATGATGCTTTGCACATTTCAGTCGAGTGTCGAGGAACTACTCTCGCACATGTCTTGGTTGATACTGGTTCGTCGCTGAATGTTTTGCCTAAGAAGGCCTTGGACCGACTAGATTGTGAAGGGTTGGAATTGAAGCCGAGTGATATTGTTGTCAGAGCTTTCGATGGTTCGAAGAGAATGGTCCATGGAGAGGTTGAAATTCCCATCAAGATAGGCACCGAGGTGTTTAAATCCACTTTCTATGTGATGGACATCCGTCCATCATACTCTTGCCTGCTGGGTAGACCTTGGATACACCATGCTGGGGCAGTCACCTCCTCCTTACATCAGATGTTGAAGTATCCTGTCAAGGGAAAGATCATCACTATCCATGGCGAAGAAGAGTACATGATTAGCCACTTAAATTCTTTCCGGTATGTGGAGGTTGAAGGAGAATTCATCGAGACACCGTTTCAACATTTCGAAGAAGTCCTTCCTGAAATAGCAGTAGCGAAGTTGACGGCTGAGACACCGAAGCAGATGGCCAGGATGGCATCTCTGGAGGATGCAAGGGCCGCAATAAAAGAAGGGAAGAATTCAGCATGGGGGCAGTTACCCGACTTTCCGCATAAGACTGACAAGTTTGGGTTAGGGTTCACAGCCGCCGGCCAGAAAGCTATGCGCCGTGCGAAGATTGAAAGGGCGCCAGTCAAAATTTCTCCCTACGGAATCAACGTCCTGGAGGATGAAGACAAGGAGAGCAACATTGAAGAGTGGATTTATCCAACTGTCGAAGGAGGATTGAGCAACTGGGAAGCAAAAGACTTTGTCCCCATCACTTTTATTCATCAGTAATTTATCTGTTAAACATTTCTTATTTGGTCTGTAATATTTACTTTCAAACAATCCGTTACACTATCTTTTCACCTCCTGCCTTGCCCAGGGCATGTAGGTCCAGTTGTAAGGGTTTTGACTATTTTTCATATCCATATGCCATGTTTAATGTTTCATTAGACGTTTTTCATTTGATAAACTGCTTATGTTCATTTTCTTTCCTTTTGCATTTTTTGTTTAAGGATGGCTATCCCTTACACACACCCACACTCACCAATGCAGGTACCCATCCACTCCGGATTCCATGGGTGACTATTCTGCTATATCTTCCAACAACTCTGAAGATCTGGTCAATCTAGCCGAGTATGAAGATGACGAAGGTTGTGAAGTACCCGGGGAACTAGCCAGACTTCTGCAACAAGAGGAAAGGGCCATCTTACCGCATGAAGAGTCACTGGAAACTGTCAACTTAGGAACCGAGGAGGACCGGAAGGAGGTGCAAGTGGGTGCCAATCTGGAACCAAAAGTCAAGAAGCACTTGGTACAGTTGTTGAATGAGTATGTTGAAATCTTCGCTTGGTCCTATGAAGACATGCCGGGTTTAGACACAGACATCGTGGTTCACCGTCTCCCCACAAGAGAGGATTGTCCACCGATCAAGCAAAAGGTTCGCCGAATGAGGCCTGACATGTCTGAAAAGATCAAAGCAGAAGTAATGAAACAATTCGATGCTGGCTTTCTGGCCGTTACGTCCTATCCTCAATGGGTCGCTAACATTGTGCCAGTACCTAAGAAAGATGGCAAAGTCAGGATGTGTGTGGACTACCGGGATTTGAATAGGGCTGGCCCTAAGGATGATTTCCCGCTACCTCATATTGACATCTTGATCGACAATACAGCTCAGCATAAAGTGTTTTCCTTCATGGATGGATTCTCGGGCTACAATCAAATCAAAATGGCTCCCGAGGATATGGAGAAAACGACTTTTGTCACACAATGGGGCACTTTCTGTTACAAGGTGATGTCGTTCGGGCACGCAGGGGCAACTTATCAACGCGCCATGGTAGCTCTATTTCATGATATGATACATCATGAGATTGAGGTTTACGTAGACGATATGATAGCTCGGTCACAAACAGCGGAAGAGCACATTGAACATCTGGAGAAGCTGTTTTCCAAGTTAAAAGAATACAAGCTCAGGCTGAATCCAAGTAAATGCATTTTTGGAGTTAGGTCTGGTAAGCTCCTGGGATTCATTGTAAGCAACAAAGGCATTGAAGTCGATCCGGCAAAAGTAAAAGCAATACAAGAAATGCCTGCTCCCCGTACTGAAAAGGAGGTTAGAGGGTTCTTGGGGCGCTTAAACTATATTGCCAGATTCATCTCACATCTGACTTCTACCTGTGAGCCAATTTTCAAACTCTTGAAGAAAGATCAGGTAGTCGAGTGGAACGACGATTGCCAAGCTGCTTTTGATAGAATCAAGGAGTATTTGCTAGAACCTCCGATTCTGATGCCACCCGTCGAAGGAAGACCGTTGATCATGTATTTGACCGTCTTGGATAATTCTATGGGGTGTGTGTTGGGCCAGCATGACGAGTCTGGTCGAAAAGAGCATGCTATTTATTACCTTAGCAAAAAGTTTACCGACTGTGAGACTCGCTACTCACTGCTCGAGAAAACTTGTTGCGCTTTGGTATGGGCTGCTCGCCGACTAAGACAGTATATGTTGACTCATACTACCTTGTTGATTTCCAAAATGGATCCTATCAAGTATATCTTCGAAAAGCCCGCTTTATCTGGAAGGATAGCCAGATGGCAAATGATCCTAACTGAGTATGACATTCAGTACACCACCCAAAAAGCTATAAAAGGGAGTGTACTAGCTGACCATCTGGCTCATCAAGCTATCAAAGACTATCAACCCATGAGATTTGACTTCCCAGACGAGGACATCATGAATTTGGACAACATTAAAGGTGACGGACCGTATGACGGACCCGAAAAGGGATCCCGATGGACCCTGTACTTTGATGGTGCTTCAAATGCACTTGGAAACGGTATTGGCGCAGTACTCATTTCTCCGGAGGGTTGTCACACACCTTTCACAGCCCGACTTTGCTTCAGCTGCACAAACAACATGGCTGAATATGAAGCTTGCATCTTTGGTCTCAAGGCTGCTATAGACCTGGGGATCAAATCTTTGATCGTATTTGGGGACTCGGCTTTGGTTATCAGTCAAATCAAAGGAGAGTGGGATACCAAGCATCCTAATCTTATCCCATACAAATAACATGTCCTGACATTGTTGCCGCATTTCGAGCAAATTACCTTCGAGCATTTCCCGCGAGAAGAGAATCAGCTAGCAGATGCTCTAGCCACAATGTCCTCCATGTTTAAACTCAACTGGGATAACGAGGCTCCCCAAATCACCATCGAGCGAATGGATGAACCGGCGCATTGCCACGAGATTAATACCGAAGAAGTAGTGGAACTACCTTGGTTCCATGAAATCAAAAGGTATCTCGAGACCCGAGATTATCCTGAAGGAGCTTCCGTGAATGACAAGAAGTTCTTAAGGAAATTTGCTGCAAAGTTCTTTCTGAGCAACGACATCCTTTACAAACGAAGCCATGATTATGTATTACTCCGATGTATGGATAAAGCTGAAGCAGAGTTGATCATGACTGATATACACAGCGGCACATTTGGCACTCACTTGAGCGGGCATACAATGTCTAAGAAGATCCCGTGGGCAGGCTATTACTGGTCTACCATGGAAGCTGACTTCCATCAACATTCCCGTACTTGCCACAAGTGTCAAGTCTATGCTAACAAAGTTCATATTCCTCTGGTTCCTCTCAACGTCCTGACTGCTCCGTGGCCCTTTGCAATATGGGGGATTGATATGATTGGAGAGGTCAAGCCCACGGCTTCCAACGGACATCGCTTCATCCTGGTTGCCATTGACTACTTCACTAAATGGGTCGAAGCAGCTTCCTTCGCCTCTGTCACTAAAAATGTGGCTTCCCGCTTTATCAAGCAAAATCTCATATTCCGGAATGGTGTTCCAGACAGGATCATCACAGACAACGGTACAAATCTGAATAACACAATGATCACTGCATTGTGCGAACAGTTCAAGATTTATCATCACAATTCATCTCCCTATCGGCCGAAGATGAACGGTGCTGTTGAAGCTGCAAACAAAAACATTAAGAAAATCATTCAGAAAATGACAGTCACTTATAAAGACTGGCATGAGATGTTACCGTTTGCTCTGCATGGATACCGTACGACAGTACGTACTTCAACCGGGGCAACCCCATTTTCTTTGGTTTATGGCATGGAAGCTGTTTTGCCTATGGAAGTCCAGATCCCTTCTCTACGGATTATGAAGGATGCAGGTTTGAATGAAGATGATTGGATGCAGACTCGACTTGATCAACTCAATCTGATCGACGAAAAGCGACTTGCTGCTATATGCCATGGTCAGACGTATCAAAAGCGAATGATCAAGGCCTTCAATAAGAAAGTCAAACGTCAAGTGTATCAAGTCGGAGATCTTGTAATCAAGCGGATTATCTTGCCGCAAAGTGATCCCAGGGGCAAATGGACTCCTACATATGAAGGACCATTTGTGATCAAGAGCATATTTTCTGGTGGTGCAATGATTCTGACCACCATGGACGGCGACGATTTGCCACACCCTGCGAACGCAGACATAGTCAAAAGATACTACGCATAAAATAACCCGACAAGTCGAAAACCCGAAAGGGCGGCTTGGGAAAAAATGGGCATCCCGGTGAGCCGAAAACCCGAAAGGGCGGATCAGGCAAAAATTAGGGATAAAAATTAAAAAAATCTGTACACCCGGCAAGTTGAAAACCCGAAAGGGCGGCTTGGGCAAAAAGGGGTTTCCCGGTGGATCGAAAACCCGAAAGGGCGATTCAGGAAAAAGTTAGGGAATTAAAGCGTATGACTATGTCTCGTCGGATCACTTCAAAGACAATCATTCCATCAACCGGTTCCAGGCTTCTGATCAATCCAGTCATCGTCAAACGAAGCATTGAATGGACAGATATTCAGGGTTGTGAAAGCTATAGCGGAATGGAATCCCATGGAATTATTTCACATAGCCATCCCTTTTTTGTATAAATCTTTCAAATATTTACGACAAAATCCTCTTACTAGGATGATTGTCTCCTTTGTACAAATATACTCATAGAAAATCAATACAAATACTTTTCCCAGAAATTTGTGTCATTTCCTTTTCTTTTCTTTTGCACTATTTGTTTTATTTTGAGAAACGTCCAATGTTTTGTTAAATAGGCATATGCATTTGAACATGATCATTTCCTTATGAATCAAGAAAGAGGATTACTGATAAGTTGAAGATACAGTTGGATATCCTGATACCCTTTCAAAGGAAGCCCCCAGGAGATTTGGAATCCATATCCCCAACAAGGCTTGAGGCTTATCCCCTGCAGAGTACGGACGTCTCACCCGAGTTTTATTCAAAGTTATTCCTCACAAGGCCTTATAACTGGGTTATCCTCAACTAACAACCACGGAAGATCGCACTCGCCAAAATTCTTCCTATCTCCAGCGGAGTTCATCAAAATTCCCCAGCAGTAACTTATCTTTACAATCCCCCAGCCAGAGGGTCCTCAGGAATTCAATTCCCCTCAGAGTTTAAGTTTCAGAATCCCCAACGAAGCCAGGCTAATGAACCTTCTCCCTACAGAGTTTTAGGAGAGCAAATCTTGAGTTCCCCAGTGAAGTCGCCAGAGATGCTTCTCGCCAAACGGAAGATTCTCAGTCTTGCATCCCCAGCATGAGTCTACTAGATTGGTACTCCCCAGTAGAAGTCATCAAGAATTCCCCAGAGGTTTGGTATACAACCCAAGCTCCTTATTCCCCAGCAACAGCCAAGGATTTATTCTTCCCGGCAGCAGTCAAGATGCTTTTATCTTCAACCATCCAGGATTCATCTATCCCCAGCAAGACAGCTCATCAGCTTACATGCGCATTCATTACATTCATATCATAAACATTGATATAACATATATTGCATCATACATTTCATGCAACATAATTTTGTGTTTAGCTAACATTTTGTCCTTTTCAGGATAAGAATAAAAGGCTATCATTAATAGTTTCAGATGCAGTTTTACACGGACTCATCATCAGGCAACCCTACACCGGTTCCTCCTCGAATTTCAAGATTCCTGAAAACAGTTTACGGGTTCTCCAAGTAACGGATGTTAACCTATCGCTTGTTTAGTTTCTTCTCAAGACCTTTGAAAACAGTTTACGGACGCTTCCCAACAACGGATGCTGCTCTATTGCTTATTCAACCTCAAGAATTCTGAAAACAGTTTATGGATTCTTCCCAACAACGGATGCTAATCTACCAACTTGTTCAGATGCAACCTTTGAAAACAGTTCACGGACGCTTCCCAACAACGGATGCTGCTCTATTGCTTATTCAACCTCAAGACTTCTGAAAACAGTTTATGGATTCTTCCCAACAACGGATGCTAATCTACCAACTTGTTCAGATGCAACCTTTGAAAATAGTTCACGGACGCTTCCCAACAACGGATGCTGCTCTATTGCTTATTCAACCTCAAGACTTCTGAAAACAGTTTATGGATTCTTCCCAACAACGGATGCTAATCTACCAACTGGTTCAGATGCAACCTTTGAAAACAGTTCACGGACGCTTCCCAACAACGGATGCTGCTCTATTGCTTATTCAACTTCAAGATTTCTGAAAACAGTTCACGGGTTCTCCAAGTAACGGATGTTAACCTATCACTTGTTCAGATTCTTCTCAAGACTCCTGAAAACAGTTTACGGATTCTTCCCAACAACGGATGTTAATCTACCAACTTGTTCAGACTCTGATCAACCTTTGAAAACAGTTTACAGACGCTTCCCAACAACGGACGCTGCTCTATTTCTTATTCAACTTCAAGATTTCTGAAAACAGTTTACGGGTTCTCCAAGTAACGGATGTTAACCTATCGCTTGTTCGGTTTCTTCTCCAGACTTCTGAAAACGGTCTATGGATTCCTCCCAACAACGGATATCAATCTATCACTTGTTCGGATGCAACCTTTTGAAAACAGTTTACGGACGCTTCCCAACAACGGATGCTGCTCCGTTGCTTATTCAACTTCAAGATTTCTGAAAACAGTTCACGGGTTCTCCAAGTAACGGATGTTAACCTATCGCTTGTTCAGACTCTTCTCAAACTTCTGAAAACAGTTTACGGATTCCTCCCAACAACGGATGTCAATCTATTTCTTATTCAGACCCTCAGTTCAGAATGGTCCAAAGCATGGACACCTTCCTGATACTCATTCCAGATGGCATCTCTAAGCCCATCCCCGACAAGTCTCTGTCACTCTTCCGGATGGCATCGTTAAGCCCATATCCAAATGGCATCTCTAAGCCCATCCCCGACAAGTCTCTGTCACTCTTCCGGATGGCATCGTTAAGCCCATCTCCAAATGGCATCTCTAAGCCCATTTCTGCATCCATTGCTTTGACGAGTGCAAATTTCCGGGCACTCTAGTGTCCAATCTCCTTTTACCCTCGAGTCACGAAAGGCAAACCTACCAATCTAACTCTTCGAATTCTAGAAGATTGAACAAGGGCAACTGTTGTACCCCAAAATTTGCCCTCCCATTTCTCATGGATTTCTCATCACAAAACCTTTGAAGCCCAAGATCCAGTTAGGGTTTCATCTGTTCAAGACTCCCCCTTGCACTGTTGACCCAAATTAGGGTTTGTGTTTGCACAAAGTTGTTTTGACCTAAAATGCCTAAGATGACTTTCATGCTTCATATTTGACTCCCAAGTTTATCCTCATCAAGTTTCAAGTCTTGATTCCAAGTTTTGCCCAGTCAATTGGACAGTTGACCTAGAAATCAACTGTATTGGGGAAAAAGTCAACTGTGGTCAATTGACAGTCAAACCTCATGAAAATTGATCCACATCAACATTATAAACTTCCATGAACCATTTGGTCAAGTTTGGATCACAATTCCACAAGAAATTTGATCAGATCACCAAAAGGGCAAAATGGTCATTTTTAGGGTTTTGACTGCACAAAGGCAATTTTTGACTGTTTGACCAAACCAATGGCAAACCAACCTCATATATGGACTCAAGGACCCCATGGAATTGTCTTGACATTCTCAACAAGTTCAAAAGATCCCAAGTACACAAGATTGACAGTTGAATTTCCCAGTCAATTGATCAATTTTGACTGTATACTGAAAAGTCAAACTTTGACTTTTTGGTCAAAATCAAGAGTCAAGATTCATTTTTCACCAAAACATGCCAAATCATGAAACTTGTTCACCAAGAAATCCCAAAATGCAAATTAGGGTTAGAAATAAGAATTTTTCATAACTTAGAATTTTTCTAAGTTATAAAAAACCCTAATTTTTTCCCAACTTTGCCCCACTTTTTCACCAAGATCCATTTGGATTCAAACAAAAGTCAAAACATGAAAGTTTTAGCTTGTTTCATAATCTACAACTTTGATTCACAAAGTTTTCCAAAATGAGGCTTGTATCTCAAGTTACAAATTTTTGAATAAGGGCACTAAACCATTCATAACTTAGTGAAAATTTGACCTTTTTGACAAGGTTTTCTACCTAACTTCAAGGCCATTTTCCATACACTTCCACTTGGAATTTCAACTTGCACTTCAAATATGGATTGTAGTACACATGCCAAGATTTCCAAAATGTCCAAGAACTTCTCAAACAACCTCATGGTTAGGGAGAATCGAATTTTGCAAAATGGGAAAAAGTCACTTTTGTTCTTGGCCATGTACATGTTCATAACACTATGCATTTCAATCTCAGCATGCTTAAGCTACATTACAGGTCCTAAAACCCTTTGACACTCAATAATTTAATGCAAAACCATTGTGCCAAGTTGTTATTCTAAGCATTTGGACATTACATGGAGAATTAACCCTAAACTAGAAAAAGCACTATTTCCATTTTTGAAAAGGAGAACTTTATGTCAAGTTTGCAATCCAAGTGGTACAGTCCAAATCTTCTTGGCACAAGTTTGTGAGCAAATTGTACTGATCAAGGCCAATGTATGCAGCATAGTGTGAGGGCCTGTACAGGCTAGAATCATCAAGTGGCCATTGCTTGCTTCAAGTTCAAGTAAGATAGTATAACTTGTCCCAACTCCCATATCAGCTGAAAAACACTTAGACAAACTTATCAAACACATTCCAAACATTGATCCTAAGAAAAAGCACGAGCCTTTCACCTCCAATCCCTCCCAAAACTCAGAATCACCTTGAAACTGCTCAAACAGAGCAACCTCTGCAGATTGAGTTCCAACTCTCAATCCTTTCAAGCATTCTTGCCCAAACCAGTTCATACACATTCCCTAGCATCTATGCAAGCTAACCATGACTTGAAACACGACCTGTAATCCCTCTAACAAGTTCCACCATTTTCACTTTTTCATTTTGCAGTTGAAGTTCTACAGCTCAATCCAAGGTGTCTCAAGGCAAAGTAAATATTGGAACAGCATCATCACACCTCAAGGAAGCTACACCAACCAATATCTTGCCCTGAAAGCTTCTCCATTGCCAGATAGAACTTCAACTGAACAGGTAAGTTTTTGAATTCGTATCTCTCTTATTAGGCATCATTAGCTCTAAGTTTGTGAATAAACAATGTTCTACTCATGCCACTGAACATGTACATGTTTTTACTTTTCATTTCTTTTGCTTGAGCTGTGAGAATTTAAGGTTTGAAAATGGCAGAAAACTTAGGTCAGGATTTGGGATTGTTAAAATTCTCTCTCATTTCTGAGAGTTAGGATGAGTTTTTTGTATATTTGGAATCGTGATTCAATGCTTGACATGTTTTGTGTTGAAAGTTTGTGCAAAAGCTCAAAGAATCAGGATGTTTGAATCCCTGTTACAAGCGCGCGTTTTTGGCTAGAGGTTGAAGAAGGTGTTTCATGGGCTGGGCCAGCTTTTGTTCTACTTTTCACACCATACAATTGCTTCTGCACCCCCTGAGCCCATTTGGTTTATTTTTAATGATTTCTGACTTTTTCTTTTTTTGATTGATTCATTTATTTTTTCTCATGTTATTAAAAATATAAATATCTTTTTTCTCACCATTTTTTAATTTATTAGGTATTTATGTGATTTTCTTTTGATTAATACACAAATAAATGAATATATATATTTCATTAAAAATATTGAGAAATATGTAAAAATACTTTTATTTTCATTTTTATTTTATTTTACCTTCTGAAAATACTTTATATAAAAAATACTTTTTTACAAATATTAAATATTATTATTATTTATATATATATAATACATATCTAAAATAATACATATATACATATATTTATTAATATATTTAGAGTAAATACAAAATATATACACTTTTGTTTTTTTTTAATTATTAATATTTAATATAAAAATACATTTTGGACAAATACCTCATTTTATTTTATTTTGTATATATAAATAAATATTTGTACATAATAAATGAATAATGCATTTTATTTAATAGAATTAGGGCTTTGCCCTAAATTTGAAAATACTCCAAAAATAATACCTTTTTATTTCTCTTTTTATTTTCACATAAATAATATTCTTTTTTTCATACACATAAAAATCCTTTTTACATTTTGCATTTTTATTTCAATTTCCATTTAATTATACAATTATTTGTCTTATAAATATTCAAAGAAAATGATGTAATAGTTAGGTTTGAATTCTTGTCTAAATATACCCCATTTGAAACATTGTACCCCCTCCCCATATTATTGTATTGTAATAGTGTAGGAATTTAAATTTCGCGCTTTAACGCTTTCTAAACATACCATGCTAGAATTAGGGTTTGAATGCGAATAAAACGAATAAAATAGTTGGACCTAACTTCAAGATAAATAAGCATGAAAATGGACAACACATTTCACACTTGCACCCCTAGGGTATTCCACTTTGTTGCCTTCAAATAATTGGGCCATATTGCATGTTGAATTTCTTTGGGTAAAACAAACAATCAAATGATCATAGTCCCTCAAAATGTTGCCTAAATGAATGGTCAAGTCCCTTTTAAAGAAAAATTGCCCAAAGACATTTAACACTATTGCAATTATGGTCTAAACGATGACCCGCGCCCGTCCCTTTCACCTCCTAAGACAAGATTGTCCACCAAATGCAATGGTGGAATAAAATTGTCAAAAGGTTTAAAACATAACAAAAATCTTTGAGAAAACTTTAGGGTAGATAACTCTTGAGTACTTGTCAATTTGCCAAGAAAACACTTGCCTAATTTCAAACCACACTTCACAAACACTTTCAAAACAAACTTTCAAAAAAAACCTTGAAACATCTTTTCAAAAGACAAAACACCTTTTGTAAAACATTCGAGTAAAGAATTGTTACAAGGGTAGCCTATACAAGGCATCTTTTCAAAACATTTTCAAAACCACACATCAAGCACCATTTCAAACAATTAAAAAACCAAGGCAAGTTGATCTAAGCAAGTACCTAAGAGCCCATGGATAACCATGGATAGAAAGGGTGTTAATACCTTCCCTTTCTATAATCTACTCCCCGAACCCAAGAAAAATCTCAAAGGTTTTTGCTGTGCTTTTTAAACCTTTCCTTAGGATAAAATAAAAAGTCGGTGGCGACTCTTGCTCATCCGAAACATTTGCGAAAACAAACGCAAAACCCTAGTCAGTTCTCCCACCGTATCACACCAGGCAATCTGAAAGTCCAACAGGCTGGACATTTTGGCTTAGAAACTGCAATTCATACTCCCTTTTCGAGCCCAACACCCCTGAGTTTGTTTTCCTTATTTTTTTTCTTTTCACTGTTTTTTATTTTATCACCATAATTAATTAATTAACTCTTTTTCATAAAAAAATCAGAAACAACAAAAATACTTTTATTTTAATTTTATTACTTATTTTTTGTAAATAAATTGTGACCAATTAATTTAGTTTTTTAATTAGGTTTAATTTTAACAATTTTGCATTAAATTAAAATTGAATTAGAATTAGGATTTTATTAAAAATTTTTAATCACTCCTATTTTACTGCCTTAATTAAAATAAAACTCAAAAACACCTTTTCTTTAAATCCATTATTAATTTAGACTTGATTCTTAATTCAAAAAAGACCAAAAACATGCTTTCTTCAAAAAGGGTCAAAACCCTAAAGGACAATTTGATTCAACTTTTCTCGCGCGTATTATTTTGATCCATATAGTGTAATTGCTCCGAGGATGTAATAGGTTTAACTTAGGATTTTTTATTTATCGCGTTTATTTATTCTTTTCGTATTTACTTTTAAGGGTTTGTTTTTGGCGATGTAAATACCCGACGCCTTGTAATAGCTTAGTTTTATTTTCCGCAACCACTAACTGCTAGATGTATGCTAACTAGGCTATGCATGACAAGATCTATCTTAAATTAAAATCAACCGTAGCTCACCATGACATGTAAAGATAACATAACTGAAAATTGACACACTTGCACAGGCCACTCCTAGGGTACGCCTCACTTGGTTGCCTCGACATGGTCATTGAGTATAGGAAGTTTTAGAGGTCGCCCTCCTGTCTAAAGATCAAAGTTGCCTCGAAACGGTTGCCTCGGATAAAAAATGATCTAAGACATTAGGGTTACCACTAAGGCGTCCTAATGTTGCTTTAGTGACCACTCGTCCCTAAAATCGAATTGACTCGAAAACTCCAACGACGATGCTACCTACTCCTTCATAGTGGGATGGAATTGTCTAAAGGGACATTTACACAGTTTAATTCCTTTTGAGTAGGTAGAGGTTCTTAGGTACTTTCTCTTTCAAAACAAAACAAATTTTTCGCACTTACACTTTTCAAACAAAGTTTTCAACAACACTTCATACACTCTTGAGGACAGAGACAGGAGTTAAATCGAAGTTTTCAAACAAAACTCTTTTCAAAACCCACAAACACAAGAAAAGCAAAACTTTTTTAAAACACTTTGAGCAAGTACCTAAGAGCTCGTGGATAACCACGGATAGAAAGGGTGCTAACACCTTCCCTTTCTATAATCTACCTCCCGAACCCGAGAAACATCTCGAAAAGGAATTTTTCTGTGCTTTTGTCCTTTCCTTGTTGGATAAAATAAAAGACGGTGGCGACTCTTGCTTACCGCGACATTTTGCGAAATGCAAACGCGAACCAGCATTCCAAAATAGTCAGTTCTCATTCCCACCGATCGCAGAACTGGCGATTCTGCTGGGGATCTTTAATGAGTGAGGTGTACCTTAGGATTAGATCACTTGTGTTTTCAATTGTATGCTTTGTATGCTTTAAATTTTGTGGGCTTGTATCGGAGTTTTATAGATCCTAACCCGGATCTGGGGGTACCCTTTTTTAGGTAAGTAGCAATAAACTGTGAGGGATATGTCCGGCGTAGACCGACACGGATGAAGCAGTAGCTACGTTGGTGTGACACCTTGGTCTGTACCGATATCCCTTATGTTGGAACGAGGAGAATATGGGTCTTCTGAGGAGTCATTAAGCACCAACTGACCTTAGAACCTTAAATTGACCAACTTGGCCATAGAACAGTAGCAGTATGCTACACTCATTGAGACTAAACTCTCGCGATGGTTCCGGCCGCAAGAAAAGGTTTCCAAACTGGAATTATAACCGATTGAGGGTAGTCAGTGATATTGAGATCCTCTAGAACCCCAGTTACTATTTTTTAGGACAGGTCTTAACCAACTGAAACTGAAAGAGGGTAGTACATAAGCTTCATGCCAGCCTGAAATCTAAGGGCTCTTTTGCGTGACTTGTGTGCCTTTACCATGTTTGCCTTTTGTGAATACTTGTGGTGTGCCTTTACCATGACATCATAACATCATAACATTGCATACATCTTGCATAAGGACTAACCCATTTCAAAGACAAGAGGGTTTCATCTTTGCTCTGTTTTGTAGGACCTCATGATGCCCATGCGTAGGAATACTATCCGGCTCAACTTTGTTCATGCACCTACTTTGCAGAAAGAGTTGGTTGTCAGGATTCCAGACACTACTTCCTTCATCAAGAGGCATGGTTCTCTTCTCGGTTTAGTCACCTCAAAGTTGGACCAACAAATGATGAGCGTCCTGGTCCAGTTCTATGATCCCCTATACCATTGCTTCACCTTTCAAGACTTCCAGCTGGTTCCTACCCTGGAAGAGTTATCTGAGTTGCTTGGTATCTCTATTTTGGAGCGGACTCCATTCACTGGTTAGGAAAAGACTCTTAGGCCTGAAGAGATTGTTGCAGCCCTTCACTTGACCAAAGAAGAGGTAATGGCTAATTGGGAGACTAGAAGTGGAGTTAAGGGTTTTTTGGCTAAGTTTCTGGTTGGCAAAGCTAACTGCTTTTGGGATGACTTAGACTTCAAAGCGTACGAGGACATTCTGGGTCTCTTAATCTATGATCTGGTATTGTTTCCAAATCCTGACACCTTTGTTGATGTTAATGCCATAAGGATCTTCATCTCTCGGAACCCTGTACCCACTCTCTTTGGTGATATCCTTCACCAGCTCTATGCTCGTACTGCCCGAAAGCGGGGAACTTTGATGTGTTGTGCTTCTTTATTGTCGAGGTGGTTTATTTCGCACCTCCCTAAGCCCGTACTGAAGAACAAAGAAGGAATGGGCTGGGCTCATAAGATAATGTCTCTTACTAATAATGACATTATTTGGACTCTCAAAGGCTTGGATGAGGTGACTGTCATTGATTGTTGTAGAGAATATCCTAATGTTCCATTGATCGGAACCCATGGAGGAATCTCTTATAACCCATGTTTAGCTCTCCGTCAGTTTGGAAGAGCCAGAAGAGAAGGGCCTCATGAGATGTTGATACCTCATATCATCTTTGATTTTCAGGGAGATAACGACGAGCTGCATCGTAGATTCATCAGGGATTGGGATAGAGTTCACAAATTTGACCCACATGAGTTGGGACCAAATACTTCTCTGCCAATGGAGTCATATTTCAGATGGGTCCGCATTCGTGCCCAGAAGTTAGGTATGCCATACGAAGCTGTCAGGCCTATTACTCTTTGTTGTACCCCAAAATTTGCCCTCCCATATTCTTCAAAGTTTTGACAAGCATCATCTCAAGTCTACTCAAGGGCTGCACAGTCAAACCATCCTCCTAAGCCAGTCAAGATTAGGGTTTTGGTTCCTGCAAGGAAGGTGAGGTTTTCAAGGGCTCAATCAAGTCCCATATGCTCATATACATTGTCAAGCACCTACATGTCAAGTTTCAAGGCTCACAAGGTCAAGTTGCACAGTCAAAAACCCTAATTGCTCCACTGTCAACTATAGGGGCAAAATGGTCATTTGGCAGTCAAAAGTCAAACTTTTTGGTCAACATCTTATTTTGAAGCCACAATCATCATTGGATCAAATCTTGATCATGATTCCACAAGAATGGCTCAAAAATCATCAAGATGCAAAAGTTTCCATTTTTGGACAGTTGAAAAGTCAACTGTAACTTGACCAAGGCATAACTTTTTCATGGTTCATCAGAAAAATCACATCCAATGCTCATCTTGAAGGGGAGGACATTTCCTACAACTCATCCTCACATTCCAAGTCCAAGAAATGCTCTCACAAAAAGTTATCAATTTCAACATTATAGGTCATTTTCAAAAGTCAACAAAAATGCACTTTAAGTCAAAGACCATAACTTGATATTGGTAAATCAAAATGACATGGGACCAAAGACATTGGTTAGAGGACTTCAAGACCTTTCCAAAATGTCCAAGAACATGTTCATAGCTTTAAAATTGAGCAAGATATGCATTGTAGAAGTTGGGAAATTTTTGTGAAATGGCCAAAGTCAACTATCCTTGAAATTTCATTTTTTGACAAAAGGGGCCCACTTTTTCCACTTGGTTCAGCTTGGCCATGCCTCCCACGTGTCCCACAATTTATTTCAAGATTAAAAATTAATTTTTCCATTTTTATTTAATTTTATTTTATTTAAATCATTTTAAATCTTTAAAATTCAAATAAAAATCAAGAAAATTAATGGAGGGATACCTTTGAGTTTGAATAGCTTTGATACACCATCATTCACCTTCCAAATTCGTGCAAGGCCTATTCTAAGCAAGAAATTCAAATTTTCACAAAAATGGCAAGTTGTTTAAATGGTGTTCATGGCAAAATCCAAAACATGATGGCAAGGCTTCAAGGCTCTTTATTTTGATTAATACTCATTCATATACACATATACAAGCCTTCCCACCCCGACGGACGAAAAAGAGGCATCCCTAAAACGGCAGAGCAAAAACTCAGAATTTGTCAAAAAAGTGTGAGATCTAAAGCAAGGTTGCAGGCAGTTTCAGACAAAACAAAGCACGTGAAATCCTTCATTGCCATACCCTGAAACTAAAGAGACCTTTACCACGCCCTGAGACTCCATATCAAGCACTGTAAGTCATCACAAACTCACCCCCGTTATCTGCTTTATGTTTTTTTACAGGAAACGAAGAAGATGAAGGACGTGCCTCCATGTGATTGGTTGATTCAAAACGGGCGCGCGCTTTTTCCTTTTTTCAGCATATAGTGCGCTTATTTTATATTATTTTTCTTTTCTATTTTACTAACAAACGCGCAGGATTGGTGTAGTGGTTGGCAATATACTTGGTGATCTCTGGGACTTGGGTTCGATTCCCAGGTCCCCCCATAATTCCAATATTATTTTTTCTAACGCTTTCCAGTGCAGCGTCTCATCAAATAACTCACCATAAACCTCACAGACCCAAGCGCCAGGTGGCCTCTCTCATAGATCTGATGGCCAGGAGGTGGTCCTCACCATATTCAGGAGTCAACACACAAGCATTGGATTCCAGAAAGTCAAACGAGCTGGATTCAAATGGGCCTAAATTCCTGATTCACCCCCCTTGGGTTTAATCTTTTTTTTTATTTTTTTCATTTTCATTTTTTATTATTTGCCTTATTTTATTTATTTTATTATTAACAATTAACATAATTAACATATTTTTCATAAAAATCAAAAAAATAGAACTAACATCATTATTATTATTATTATTATTATTTTGTAAATAAACAACAAGTGAAATAGTTTAATTAGGCAATTTTGACTTTTCTTTTAATAATTAAAATAGATTTAGAATTAGGAAAAATTAACTTTTAGTTTTATTTCTTTTTATTTTATTTCATAAAAAACATTAAAAAAACACAAAATATTTTCTCTTAATTAAATTAATTAGTTATTAATTAGCTTTAATTTCATTTTAATTACAAAAAAGACCAAAAAATCAATTTCTTTTTTCTTAAAAGGGTCAACACCCTTAGAACATTCCGATTTAATTTTTATTCGCGCTTAGTTTATTATTATGTAATTGCTTCCAAGACATGTAATAGTTAATTAGGTTTACTGCTTTATTTTAATTTCTCGTACTTATTTACCAAAAACGGGTCTTTGTAAATTTTTGGCGATGTATAGACCCGCGCCTTGTAATAGCGTAGGATTTATGTTTCCGCAATTTACTTTCTGCACCCCTTAACTGCTAAACTTGCATGAAAGAATGTATGTAAGTAAAAACAACTCGTAGCTCACTAATTACAAAGACAAACATAAACATGAAAACAACACACAATACACACACCACTTCTAGGGTACGCCTCACTCGTTGCCTTCGAAACGTGGTCGTCAAGTATAGGACGTTTTAGCGGTCCTTATGTCCATGATCCAGTTGCCTCGAAACAGTTGCCTTGAAACAGTTGCCTCGAAATGGTTGCCTCGGATTAAAAAAGGATTAAGGACATAAGGGTAGCCTCTAAGGTGTCCTACTGTTGCTTCGGTGACCACACTGTCCCTCAAATCGAATTGACCCGAACACCTCCAACGGTGGTGCTACCTACCTCTCAATGGTGGGATGGCACTACTTTAGGGACTCTTACACAACTTAATTCCTTAGAGTAGGTAGATTCTCATAGGTACTTGCTCTCTCAAAAAAAAAACAAACAAAAATACTTTTCGCACTCACACTTTCTAAAAGTTTTCAAACAAATTTTTCATACACTCTTGAGGACAGATACAAGAGTTACTTAGAAATTTTTCAACAAAACTTTTTCAAAACCCACTCACATTTTGAAAAGCAAACATTTTGAAAACATAAGAGCAAGTATCTAAGAGCCCATGGATAACCATGGATATAAAGGGTGCTAACACCTTCCCTTTCTATAAATCTACCTCCCGAACCGAGAAAATATCTCATAAGGAATTTTGTTGTGCTTTTGTCCTGTCCATGTTGGAGAAAATAAAAGACGGTGGCAACTCTTGCTTCCGCGACATTTTGCGAAACCATCTAATAAACAGTCAGTTCTATTTCCACCGATCACAGAACTGGCGACTCTGCTGGGGACTATAAAAGTGAGGTGTACCTTAGGATTAGATCATACTTATGTTTTCAATTGCTTTGCTTTGATTGCTTTATATTTGTGGGCTTTGCATCGGAGTTTCATAGATCCTAACCCGGATCTGGGGATACCCTTTTAGGTAGCATAAGCTGTGAGGGACCTGTCCGGCGTAGACCGACACGGGTGAAGTAGTGGCTACGTTGGTGTGGCACCTTAGTCTGTACCTATATCCCTTGTGTTGCAACGAGGAGAATATGGGTCTTCTGAGGAGTCATTAAGCACCAACCGACCTTAGAACCCTAATGTGACCCAACTTGGCCATAGAACAGTAGCAGTATGCTACACCCATTGAGGCTAAACTCTCGCGATGGTTCTGGCCGCAAGAAAAGATTGCGACGCTGGAGTTATGACCGATTGAGGGTAGTCAGTGATATTGGGATCCTCTAGAACCCGGTTACTTTTGATAGGACAGGTTTTAAGCCCACCAACTTCAAGAGGGTAGTACCCAAACTTCATGCTGGCCTAAACTCTAAGGGCTCTTTTGTGTGACTTGTGTGCCTTCATACTTGAACTACTTGCATACTTGTTATCTAACAACACAGATTCCTTGTAGGTTTTGTTTACAGTCCTTAATTGGGACTCATTACAGGGCCTACTTACATCACTCCATGCATAGCATAACATCATACCATTGCATGCATCCTGCATAAAGACTAATCCATTTCAAGGATCTCAAGGGCTTGTGATGCAGGTCATGATGAATCAAAGTGTTTAGCAAGGGGAAAAAGGGGATTTATTTTCCTCTAGCCGAGGTTGTCAGGGGCTATGACCCACTCGATATGGTGAGCCTTGACTCTTGAAGAAGGACTCTCAGCAACATGAAGTTCCTTCAATCAAGCTACCCAAATTCAAATTCTAACAATCTTTCTTGTTTATCCCGCGAGGTCCTTGAAAACATCGCATGCATACATACATATCATTGCATTACAGGTACTCTTTCCCACAAGTTGCTTAACCTTCTTCGCTGTTTATTTCAGCCATCATCATGAATCCTGAATCGTCCAATGAACAAGCTATCAAGGCCCTCCAGGCCCAGAACGCCCAATTCCAGGAGCTGGTCATGAGCTTAGCCCAAGGACAATAGGAATTGAAGACTCTGCTTTTGAAGAAAAAGAAGAAGAGGACTGTTTTGTTCAACCCTAGACGCAGATCTGGGAATACACTGCAGAATGAAGCTGAGCGGACTACTCCATCTGTTGGGGAAGGCAGTCACCAAGAGGGAAGGGTTCCTAGTCCCGTAGTCTCTGACACCGAGACAGATTTCAATGATGAACAGTACCCTCCTGCTGAGGACAGGTACAAGCAACTAGAGGACCGGTTAAATGCTATGGATATCCAACGTGTGCCTGGGTTGGACTTTGGGGACCTAGGTTTATCTTCTGGGGTGGTGATCCCTCACAAGTTCAAGGCACCTGCCTTTGCAAAATATGATGGAGCTTCCTGCCCTAAGATGCAGCTCCGTTATTATGTAAGGAAGATCCAGCCTTACACTGTAGACAAGAACTTATGGATCCATTTCTTCCAGGAGAGTCTTTCAGGGACTCATCTCGAATGGTTCTATCAGCTGGATGGAACCAACATTCGTAACTGGGAGGACTTGGCTACTGCTTTTTGTAAGCAGTATCAGTATAATGCCGACCTCGCTCCTACGCGTACCCAACTCTAGGGTATGTCACTTGGGACGGGTGAAGGTTTTAAGGAATATGCGCAAAGGTGGAGAGATCTGGCTGGAAGGGTGCAGCCTCCTTTGACTGACCGTGAGCTCGTTGACATGTTCTTGGGGACCCTGTCTGGTCCTTTCTTCAACCATCTGATTGGGAATTCTTCTGCTGGGTTCAGAGATTTGATCTTGACCAGGGAGAGGATTGAAGTTGGTATCAAGGCTGGAAAGATTCAAGAAGCTGCACCTGCTGATGCTCATAAAAAGCCCTACAGTGGGAAGAAGGAGTCCAATGTTGTGCATAGTAAAAAGGGTCGCCATGATCAACATGTAGGGGCAACCCAAATCTTTAATCCTAGGCCTGCTCAACAAGGACAAGGGCAGCAACGTAAGGAGGTCGCACCCAAGAGACAGTTCACTAAGATCAACATGTCACTGGACCAAGCGCTACAGCAAATGTTGAAGGCAGGGCTGATTACCTTAAGGGCTCCTCTCCGGAATCCAAACACTTCTGCTCCTAACTATCATCCCAACGATAGGTGCGCATACCATTCTGATAGCCCGGGGCATACTACAGACAATTGTTGGGCTCTGAAGAACAAGGTCCAAGACATGATTGACGCCGGAGAGATTCAGTTTGAAGCACCAGAGACTCCAAACATAATCACTGCTCCTTTTCCCAATCATTGAAGGCTTTTGTTTATTTGAATTTTCAAGTTGTATTTTTCTTTGCTTATACAAACAATTAATGTCATAGCAAACTCTTTTATTTCATTAATGCACTACATATGTCTGTTTTTGAATTAATCCAATTATTTTCACTATATTCAAATTGCTTTCATATTTTTTGTGATGATCAACGCTCAATTGATAATTCTAAGCCTCTTGAGGGAGGATGACGAAAACGATACCATAATCTACAGTATGCTTTTGAACCGACCCCGCTGATGAGGTACAGGCATTGTTTCAATTCCTAAACACTGGAGTTATAATGATGATAATCCCTCGTCAACCCCTTTGAGCCAAAGAAGTAGGAGTTTTATTTTCGAAAATTAAAACCCTCAATCATAACCTGGGGCAGGGTAGTTCTCTCAGCTGATCCAAGTGCACAACAAATGGCACCAAAAGAGGTCCTTACAAAACAAAAGACAGTGATGGTTATGTATAATCATAAGGACAGGCAGTCATTATCTTTCAAAATAAAAGCCCATTAAGTCAAAACCTATGAAGGAGACGTACAAAACTGGGGCATCCCGCTGACTGTAATCACAAAGGAACAGTTCAGGCAAAAAAATAGGGATAACAAAATCAAGAAAAAGAAAAGAGGTCCTACAAACCCTCAACAAAAAAATGACTGCCTATAAGTTGTCAACATCCGAACCATCACTGGAATATCAGAGCACAGACTCAACAAGGTCTAACGCCCGATCAGCTGAGTTTAGGTTTGAAGAACATCACGAAGAGCGGGTGGGTACAAATACAATTTGAGCCTTTATCCTTTGTTTCTTAAACCATGAACCAGGCCACGTTATAACCCTCAAAAGTCCTAGCTAGAGCATGGGTTAGTTCGAAAGCATACTGTTACGAAAGGTATCCTGACTCCTTAAGGCTTGCGGTAAAATAACGAGTTGACATCACAGTTTACAAAAAATTCACTTGTTTTTATGAAAAAAATGCATTTTCAAAAACTTCAAGACAGACATAAGCTTTGCATTTTTAACATAACATTGCTTGCATATGACTATTTGTTTGAACAGCATAGAAGTTCGCACGACGAATGTCTAATGAACAAAAGCACTTCCAACCAAGGGGCATGACATGATCATTGTCCGTCATCTGGGGAAGTCCAGTCAAGATTCATAGAATATCTCAAATGCCAAATAGCCTAGGGCAAATCTCCATCTAGATCACTTGGGGCATTGGACGATCAAACGAAGATCTTCTGGTAGTATGGCAACACAATGTTACTGACAGGGGCAACTCCCTACATTCTGAGAGCATGGACATAGTCGAAAAAATACTACGCACAATTAAAGACCCGCTAGGTTGACACACCTAGGCAAAAATAAGGGCTTCCCGGCGAACCAAAAGGGTTCGGGCAAAAATAAGGGATGAAATAAAAAAAAAACTGTACACCCGGCAAGTCGAAAACCTGAAAGGGTGGCTTGGGCAAAAATGGGTATCCCGGTGGACTGAAAACCCGAAAGGGCGGTCCAGGCAAAAGTTAGGGATCACAGCGTACGACCATGTCCCGGCATCTCGTCACTTGCCTACCAGAAGAAGATTTGTCAAATCGGCAGTTATCAAGACCTCCACAGGTACCTTCTCTCGCAGAAACAGGGGCAATAAGAATTGTCTAAGCAATCTGGTTGCTCTGTCCACCAAGGTACTAAGGTAGGTTCAGCCGAAGAATGTAACCAAGACATCTTCACTCACCGCAGAGTAAGACAAGATTCAACAATACTCTCCTCAAGAAGAGTTGGTCTCTCATCAGCCCTGAAAAGGCACAGTATCTCTAGCAAGTCAACAACGCTCTCCCCAAGCAGAGTTAGGCTACTGTCAGCCTTAAGGAAGTTGGGTACCCCCAGAAAATCTCAATATTCCCCATCAGAGTATACAGATATCCTCAGCAAGCATCCCCGGCAGTCTTAATATAAGATTGTTCCCTGGCGGAATACAGACATCCAGTGGGGCCATTCCCCAGTGCAGTCCTAAGTCTCCCCAGGAAAGTTGAATCAATCTCCCCAGTAGGAAGCTTATCCCTAGTAGATTCTGGAAGCTTATCCCCTGCAGAGTACGAACGCGTCTCCCTGGCTCTATTTAAAGGTTATTTCCCACCAGAGCCTATAACTAGGTTTTCCTCAGCTAATAACCATGGAAAGATCGTCCTCGGCGCAGTTCTTCCTATCCCCCAGCGGAGTTCATCAAATATTCCAACATAACTCATCAACGGTATCCCCTGCGGAGTTATCATCAATTTCAAAACCTCAGCGAAGTATCTCTTCCCACAGAGTAGATTCCCCGCAGAGTAATCTCTTCGCCAAGTTCATTCCACAACGGAGTCATCTTCTCCTGTCGGTTTGTTCTTGCAATCATCATCCCCAGCGGAAACGAAGAACTTTATTCTTCAACATCAGCCCAGGATTCAGCTTCCCGGCATTCGTCGAGGATTTATTTTCCTAGACAAAAATACATTCATAAACATATCACATTTCATACATCCTTCTTACACCACAATGCATGCACATATGCATCATATCACACAATCTCATTTATTTTTGAGAACCTCTTAATATCATGCAGTTCATGCATCATAACACTGCATACATCTAACGTTTTGCCTTTTCAGGAAAAAGGTCAATCCAAAGATGATTACCATCAACTGTCGCAGTTCCAGATTCGACACCTGTATCTAGCCAGGGCATATCTGTGAGCGATTGATTGTGGATTCGATACCTGTATCTAGACAGGACATATCTACATCAAAGAGATTTCCTTTCAGAGATAGCTTGGAAATGCTCCAAATACGGATGTTATTCTTCTGCTTATTCAAGACTCCTTCTAGAGATAGTTCAGATGTGACCCAGGCATGGAGACGCTCTGATACTTCTTCCAGATTTCCTTTCAGAGATAGCTTGGAAATGCTCCAGATATGGATGTTGTTCTCTTGCTTATTCAAGAATCCTTCTAGAGATAGTTCAGATGTGACCCAGGCATGGCGACGTTCTGATACTTCTTCCAGATTTCCTTTCAGAGATAGCTTGGAAATGCTCCAGATATGGATGCTGTTCTCTTGCTTATTCAAGACTCCTTCTAGAGATAGTTCAGATGTGACCAAGGCATGGCGACGTTCTGATACTTCTTCCAGATTTCCTTTCAGAGATAGCTTGGAAATGCTCCAGATATGGATGCTGTTCTTTTGCTTATTCAAGACTCCTTCTAGAGATAGTTCAGATGTGACCCAGGCATGGCGACGTTCTGATACTCATTCCATATTTCCTTTCAGAGATAGCTTGGAAATGCTCCAGATATGGATGCTGTTCTTTTGCTTATTCAAGACTCCTTCTAGAGATAATTCAGATGTGACCCAGGCATGGCGACGTTCTGATACTCATTCCAGATTTCCTTTCAGAGATAGCTTGGAAATGCTCCAGATATGGATGATGTTCTTTTGCTTATTCAAGACTCCTTCTAGAGATAGTTCAGATGTGACCCAGGCATGGCGACGTTCTGATACTCATTCCAGATTTCCTTTCAAAGATAGCTTGGAAATGCTCTAGATATGGATGTTGTTCTTTTGCTTATTCAAGACTCCTTCTAGAGATAGTTCAGATGTGACCCAGGCATGGCGACGTTCTGATACTCATTCCAGATTTCCTTTCAGAGATAGCTTGGAAATGCTCTAGATATGGATGTTGTTCTTTTGCTTATTCAAGACTCCTTCTAGAGATAGTTCAGATGTGACCCAGGCATGGCGACGTTCTGATACTCATTCCAGATTTCCTTTCAGAGATAGCTTGGAAATGCTCCAGATATGGATGATGTTCTTTTTCTTATTCAAGACTCCTTCTAGAGATAGTTCATATGTGACCCAGGCATGGCGACGTTCTGATACTCATTCCAGATTTCCTTTCAGAGATAGCTTGGAAATGCTCCAGATATGGATGATGTTCTTTTGCTTATTCAAGACTCCTTCTAGAGATAGTTTAGATGTGACCCAGGCATGGCGACGTTCTGATACTCATTCCAGATTTCCTTTCAGAGATAGCTTGGAAATGCTTCAGATATGGATGCTGTTCTTTTGCTTATTCAAGACTCCTTCTAGAGATAGTTCAGATGTGACCCAGGAATGGCGACGTTCTGATACTCATTCCAGATTTCCTTTCAGAGATAGCTTGGAAATGCTCCAGATGTGGATGCTGTTCTTTTGCTTATTCAAGACTCCTTCTAGAGATAGTTCAGATGTTACCCAGGCATGGCGACGTTCTGATACTCATTCCAGATTTCCTTTCAGAGATAGCTTGGAAATGCTCCAGATGTGGATGCTGTTCTTTTGCTTATTCAAGACTCCTTCTAGAGATAGGTCAGATGTGACCCAGGCATGGCGACGTTCTGATACTCATTCCAGATTTCCTTTCAGAGATGGCTTGGAAATGCTCCAGATATGGATGCTGTTCTTTTTCTTATTCAAGACTCCTTCTAGAGATAGTTCAGATGTGACCCAGGCATGGCGACGTTCTGATACTCATTCCAGATTTCCTTTCAGAGATAGCTTGGAAATGCTCCAGATAGGGATGCTGTCCTTTTGCTTATTCAAGACTCCTTCTAGAGATAGTTCAGATGTGACCCAGGCATGGCGACGTTCTGATACTCATTCCAGATTTCCTTTCAGAGATAGCTTGGAAATGCTCCAGATATGGATGCTGATACTATTGCTTATTCCAGATTTCCTTCTAGAGATGGTTCAGATGCGACGTAGACATGGCGACATTTTGATGCTTATTCAGATTTCCTTTCAAATATAGCCTAGAGATGCTCCAGATCCGGACGCTATTCTATTGCTTATTCAGATTCAAACTTCTAAACACAACTTAGAGATGCTCCATCCCGGATGCTATTCTATTGTTCAGTCCAGATACGATCCAGATTCAGATGACATTCTGTTACTCATGTAGTATGGATATACCCCAAACACGGCGGTCATTCTACCATTTATTCAGACGTCAGCAATCAGACACAGACTAGATATGCTCCAGACACGGAAGTTATTCTATTTCTTATTCAGATTCAACTATCTACCATCTTTCCAAATGGCATCTATAAGCCCATTCCCGACAAGGTTCTGTCACACTTCCAGATGGCATCTATAAGCCTATCCTCCTATCCACCATCTCTCCAAATGGCATCTGTAAGCCCATTCCCGCTATCACACTGCTGATACTCTACTATGTGAGTGCAAATTTCTGGGCACTCTAGTGTTCAATCATCTTCCACCCTCGGATCACGAAAAGCACACAAGCCAATCTACATCCTCAGGTCTAAGAAGATTGAACAGGGGCAACTGTTGTACCCCAAAATTTTCCCTCCCATATTCTTCAAAGTTTTGACAAGCATCATCTCAAGTCTACTCAAGGGCTGCACAGTCAAACCATCCTGCTAAGCCAGTCAAGATTAGGGTTTTGGTTCCTGCAAGGAAGGTGAGGTTTTCAAGGGCTCAATCAAGTCCCATATGCTCATATACATTGTCAAGCACCTACATGTCAAGTTTCAAGGCTCACAAGGTCAAGTTGCACAGTCAAAAACCCTAATTGCTCCACAGTCAACTGTAGGGGCAAAATGGTCATTTGGCAGTCAAAAGTCAAAAATTTTGGTCAACATCTTATTTTGAAGCCACAATCATCATTGGATCAAATCTTGATCATGATTCCACAAGAATGGCTCAAAAATCATCAAGATGCAAAAGTTTCCATTTTTGGACAACTGAAAAGTCAACTGTAACTTGACCAAGGCATAACTTTTTCATGGTTCATCAGAAAAATCCCATCCAATGCTCATCTTGAAGGGGAGGAAATTTCATACAACTCATTTCACATTCCAAGTCCAAGAAATGATCTCACAAAAAGTTATCAATTTCAACATTATAGGTCATTTTCAAAAGTCAACAAAAATGCACTTTAAGTCAAAGACCATAACTTGATATTGGTAAATCAAAATGACATGGGACCAAAGACATTGGTTAGAGGACTTCAAGACCTTTCCAAAATGTCCAAGAACATATTCATAACTTTAAAATTGAGCAAGCTATGCATTGTAGAAGTTGGGAAATATTTGTGAAATGGCCAAAGTCAACTATCCTTGAAATTTCATTTTTTGACAAAAGGGGCCCACTTTTTCCACTTGGTTCAGCTTGGCCATGCCTCCCACGTGTCCCACAATTTATTTCAAGATTAAAAATTAATTTTTCCATTTTTATTTAATTTTATTTGATTTAAATCATTTTAAATCTTTAAAATTCAAATGAAAATCAAGAAAATTAATGGAGGGATATCTTTGAGTTTGAATAGCTTTGATACACCATCATTCACCTTCCAAATTCGTGCAAGGCCTATTCTAAGCAAGAAATTCAAATTTTCACAAAAATGGCAAGTTGTTTAAATGGTGTTCATGGCAAAATCCAAAACATGATGGCAAGGCTTCAAGGCTCTTTATTTTGATTAATACTCATTCATATACACATATACAAGCCTTCCCACCCTGATGGAAGAAAAAGAGGCATCCCTAAAACGGCAGAGCAAAAACTCAGAATTTGTCAAAAAAGTGTGAGATCTAAAGCAAGGTTGCAGGCAGTTTCAGACAAAACAAAGCACGTGAGATCCTTCATTGCCATACCCTGAAACTAAAGAGACCTTTACCACGCCCTGAGACTCCATATCAAGCACTGTAAGTCATCACAAACTCACCCCCGCTATCTGCTTTATGTTTTTTATAGGAAACGAAGAAGATGAAGGACGTGCCTCCATGTGATTGGCTGATTCAAAACGGGCGCGCGCTTTTTCCTTTTTTCAGCATATAGTGCGCTTATTTTATATTATTTTTCTTTTCTATTTTACTAACAAATGCGCAGAATTTGTGTAGTGGTTGGAAATATACTTGGTGATCTCTGGGACTTGGGTTCGATTCCCAGGTCCCCCCATAATTCCAATATTATTTTTTCTAACGCTTTCCAATGCAGCGTCTCATCAAATAACTCACCATAAACCTCACAGACCCAAGCGCCAGGTGGCCTCTCTCATAGATCTGATGTCCAGGAGGTGGTTCTCACCATGTTCAGGAGTCAACACACAAGCATTGGATTCCAGAAAGTCAAACGAGCTGGATTCAAATGGGCCTAAATTCCTGATTCACCCCCCTTGGGTTTAATCTTTTTTTTATTTTTTTCATTTTCATTTTTTATTATCCGCCTTATCTTATTTATTTTATTATTAAAAATTAACATAATTAACATATTTTTCATAAAAATCAAAAAAATAGAACTAACATCATTATTATTATTATTATTATTTTGTAAATAAACAACAAGTGAAATAGTTTAATTAGGCAATTTTGACTTTTCTTTTAATAATTAAAATAGATTTAGAATTAGGAAAAATTAACTTTTAGTTTTATTTCTTTTTATTTTATTTCATAAAAAACATTAAAAAAACACAAAATATTTTCTCTTAATTAAATTATTTAGTTATTAATTAGCTTTAATTTCATTTTAATTACAAAAAAGACCAAAAAATCAATTTCTTTTTTCTTAAAAGGGTCAACACCCTTAGAACATTCCGATTTAATTTTTATTCGCGCTTAGTTTATTATTATGTAATTGCTTCCAAGACATGTAATAGTTAATTAGGTTTACTGCTTTATTTTAATTTCTCGTACTTATTTACCAAAAATGGGTCTTTGTAAATTTTTGGCGATGTATAGACCCGTGCCTTGTAATAGCGTAGGATTTATGTTTCCGCAATTTACTTTCTGCACCCCTTAACTGCTAAACTTGCATGAAAGAATGTATGTAAATAAAAACAACTCGTAGCTCACTAATTACAAAGACAAACATAAACCTGAAAACAACACACAATACACACACCACTTCTAGGGTACGCCTCACTCGTTGCCTTCGAAACGTGGTCGTCAAGTATAGGACGTTTTAGCGGTCCTTATGTCCATGATCCAGTTGCCTCGAAACAGTTGCCTCGAAATGGTTGCCTCGGATTAAAAAAGGATCAAGGACATAAGGGTAGCCTCTAAGGTGTCCTACTGTTGCTTCGGTGACCACACTGTCCCTCAAATCAAATTGACCCGAACACCTCCAATGGTGGTGCTACCTACCTCTCAATGGTGGGATGGCACTACTTTAGGGACTCTTACACAACTTAATTCCTTAGAGTAGGTATATTCTCATAGGTACTTGCTCTCTCAAAAAAAAAAACAAACAAAAATACTTTTCGCACTCACACTTTCTAAAAGTTTTCAAACAAATTTTTCATACACTCTTGAGGACAGATACAAGAGTTACTTAGAAATTTTTCAACAAAACTTTTTCAAAACCCACTCACATTTTGAAAAGCAAACATTTTGAAAACATAAGAGAAAGTATCTAAGAGCCCATGGATAACCATGGATAGAAAGGGTGCTAACACCTTCCCTTTCTATAAATCTACCTCCCGAACCGAGAAAATATCTCATAAGGAATTTTGCTGTGCTTTTGTCCTGTCCATGTTGGAGAAAATAAAAGACGGTGGCGACTCTTGCTTCCGTGACATTTCGCGAAACCAGCTAATAAACAGTCAGTTCTATTTCCACTGATCACACTCTTGAAGTTGCTTATAGAGACGGGGTTCTTCCAACTATTTTCCATCCTCATACGCCCACTGATGTTGGCACACTGAAGAGGTCTTGGGCGCAACTGCAGGAAGAACGGGATTCTTATCGGGAGAGGTCCAACAAACAAGAACCGAAGATCCAGAAGCTGACTAAGCAATTGGAGAACGAGCGGATCCTGAATGATTATATCCGCACTGAGAAGAAGAGGCCATGGGAGCATTGATGGACCTTTGAGAATTTCTTTTACGGTTTTATTTACTTTTCCGTATTTCCATTCTTGTAACGCCTAAGGGCAATTTGTTGAACAATTTAAATTCTGCAGTTAAATCTAATAAAGTGTGTTTCCTTTCTTGTCTACAAATTTGAATCCCAATTGTCTTTGAAATCATAAATAATACGCATTTCATCTCATGCACTGCATAAACAGGTACCCTTTTACAGGACTCTTATCTTCTTCGCTGTTTATTTCAGCAATCATCATGTCTACTGAACCTTCCACTAAGCAAGCTATCAAGGCCCTCCATGCCCAGAATGCCCAGTTTCAAGAGTTGGTCATGAGCCTAGCTAAGGGTCAGCAGGACCTGAAGACCCTGATTCTGAAAGAGAGGAAAAAGAAGAAGAAGAGGATCGTCCTGTTCAATACTGGACGCCGGTTTGGAAACGGGCTGCAGAACAAAGTTGACCTGGCCACCTCATCTGGAGGGAAAGACAGCCCGCAAGAAAGGAGGGTCCCTAGCCCTATAGTCTTCGACAACGAGACGGACTATGATGAAGAACAGTATCCTCCTGCTAAGGATAAGTACAAACAGCTGGAAGACCGTTTGAGCGCTATGGAAATACAGAAGGTGCTCGGTCTGGATTTCGGAGATATGGGTCTATCCTCTGGGGTGGTGATTCCCCATAAGTTCAAGGCGCCTGCCTTTGCGAAGTATGACAGAGCTTCCTGTCCAAAGATGCACCTCTGGTCATATGTGAGGAAGATCCAACCCTACACTGCTGATAAGAATTTATGGATCTATTTCTTTCAAGACAGTCTTTCAGGGACTCAGCTTGAGTGGTTTTATCAGCTGGATGGAGCCAGTATCCGTAACTGGGAAGATTTGGCTATTGCATTCTATAAGCAGTATCAATATAATTCCGACCTCGCTCCTACGCGTACCCAACTCCAGGGTATGTCAATAGGGACGGGTGAAGGATTTATAGAGTATGCTCAAAAATGGAGAGACCTTGCCGGAAGGGTGCAGCCACCTTTAACTGATCGTGAACTTGTTGATATGTTTTTGGGGACCCTGTTTGGTCCATTCTTTAACCATTTGATTGGAAACTCTTCAGCCGGGTTTACAGACCTTATCTTGACTGGTGAGAGGATTGAAGCTGGTATCAAGGCTGGGAAGATACAGAAGGGTACTTCATCGAGCACCGAGAAGAAACCATTCAAGAAAGAGTCCAGCACTGTCTACGGTTCAAGAAGACAGAATAGATTGGAACACCGCCAAGCTATCAATGCGGTTGTTATTTCGAAACCTGTTAGTGCTCCTCAGCATCACAACCAACAAAGGGGCGAGAGACCTCGAAGGCAGTTCACTCATCTCAGCATGACCTTGTCTTAGATATTGCCACAGTTATTGACGACCAATCTGGTGACTCTAAAAGAAGCTCCGAAGATTTCAAACACATCATCCCCAAAATACAATCCTAACGCCCGCTGCGCTTATCACTCTGACAGCCCGGGGCATAATACAGATGATTGTTGGGCTTTGAAGAATAAGGTTCAGGACCTAATCGATGCAAAGGAGATTGAGTTTGAGGCGCCTGAGAGGCCTAATGTTGTGACTGCTCCGATGCCGAAACATGGAGTAAATGCTGTGGAGGAAGACTTGTTTGTAGCCTCTGTGGATGATATTGTTGCCCCACTGATGACCGTCAAGAGGAACCTGTTGCTAGCCGGTTTTTTTCCGGGATATGGTGAAGGTTGCCATCTGTGTTCTGTTTCACCTACTGGTTGCCCATCTTTGAAGTCAGGCATCCAAAACCTGATGGATAATAAGGAAATCCTGTTTGAGAAGATTGTTGTTCCTGCCACCCCTACTGAAGAAGTTTCCATTATTACCATTTTCAATAATTCTCCCAAGGCTCCCTCGAGGAAGCCTGTCAGAATTACGCCTGTTCAGGAGATTGCACCCATAATCATCACTGTTTCGGGGCCCATCCCCTACACCTCTGACAAAGCTGTCCCTTGGCACTATGGGGCAGATGTTTATGTTCTTGGATTTAAGCAAGAGTTTGATGCTAATACCGGCGTCAGCAACATTACCGGGCCTGCTAAAGTCACCCGCAATGGTAGACTTTTCTCACCTGACATTGCTCCACCAACTGTCTGAAGACCTGCTGTCATTACGCCTGCAAGTGCGCCTAATACCATTCCTGATCAAGTCCCTGTTCCTACCCCTGTCGCCGAGTCATCTGACGCTCGGGGCAAAGGGATCACCACTGATATGCCTGCCCAGACGGAGGCGCCAAAGACAACCATTGTTGAAGCTTCCAAATAGGAGATGGAAGAGATTTTGAAGATTATTAAGAAGAGTGATTATAATGTAGTTGAGCAACTGGGGCAAACCCCATCCAAGATTTCTATGTTATCACTATTGTTGTGTTCAGAGGCCCATGCCAAGGCTCTGATTACCTTCCTGAACACGGCCCACGTGCCACAAGAGATGTCAGCTGATCAGTTTACCGATTGTGTGGCCAATTTAACTACTGATAATGGTTTGGGTTTCTCTGAAGCTGATCTGACTGCTAAAGGGAAGAACCATAACGATGCCCTGCATGTCTCCATTGAATGCAGGGGCACTACTCTTGCACATGTGTTGGTTGACACTGGTTCCTCATTGAACGTCTTGCCTAAGAAAGCTCTAGACAGGTTGGATTGCGAAGGGTTGGAGCTAAAGCCAAGTAACATTATTGTCCGGGCCTTTGATGGGTCTAAAAGGATGGTGCATGGTAAAGTGGATATTCCAATCAAAGTTGGTTCTCAGGTCTTCAATTCTACATTCTACGTGATGGACATTCGGCCATCCTATTTTTGTTTGCTGGGTCGTCCATGGATCCACAAAGCTGGAGTTGTGACCTCAACACTCCATCAGAAGTTGAAGTACCCGGTCAGAGGGAAGATTGTGACAGTACAAGGGGAGGAGGGGTACATGGTCAGCCACCTCAACTCATTCCGGTACATAGAGATGGATGGGGAGTTCATTGAGACCCCATTTCAACACTTTGAAGAGGTTCCTCAGACACTGGCATCAGCTGAGACTGTGGTTAAAGATTCTCCTTTGAAGATGGCTTCCTTAAAGGATGCCCGGGCTGTTATTGAGAAGGGTGAGTATGCAAACTGGGGCCGACTTCCTGATTTCACTCAGAAGACTAACAAGTTTGGTTTGGGTTTCACTGCAGAAGCTCAAAGGGCTGTTCGTAGTGCAAGGATTGGAAGACCTCCTGTGTTCATTAGCAACTCGGGGGTAAATGCCATTGAAGATGACATGAAGGAGTCTGAATTCGACAGCTGGATCTACCCTACGACCAACGGTGGACCAAGCAACTGGACAACAAAGGACTTCATCCCTATTACTTTTATTACCCAGTAATGAAATCTTTGTTTTGAGTTTGTAACAGACAATATTGTGAAACTTTATGGCCCGGTGTCTTACCCGGGGCACCGTGGCTTCATTTGTGAGGGCTTTTGTGTGCCATTTTCATATATCATTAATAAAAGCATTGGACGTTCTTGCATTTCAAATCTTGCACTCTTTGTCTTTCTTTATTATATATTGCAAAACAGCTATTTTACACACACTCACATATACAGGTCTCAATCCACTCTAGATCTCATTGGTAACGACTCTGCTACTGCCAGTTATGACTTCGAAAATCCGATCAACTTAGCCGAAGACGAAGGTGAAGATGATTGCGCAGTGTCGGGTGAACTTGCAAGACTGCTACTCTAGGAAGAGAGGGCCATTCAGCCACATGAAGAGCTAGTGGAAACAGTGAATTTGGGTACTGAGACAGACAAAAAGGAAGTCAAGATCGGTGCAAACCTGGAGCTCAGTGTGAAACAACGGTTGATTCAGATGCTGCATGAATACGTGGAAATCTTTGCCTGGTCTTACGAAGATATGCCTAGGTTGGATACTGACATTGTGGTTCATCGCCTGCCTACCAAGGAAGACTTCCCTCCCGTAAAACAGAAGGTTCGTCGTATGTGCCCGGAGATGTCCGAGAAAATCAAGGCTGAGGTTATGAAACAATTTGACGCCGGGTTTCTAGCAGTGACTTCTTACCCTCAGTGGGTCGCCAATGTGGTTCCAGTGCCGAAGAAAGATGGTAAGGTCCGAATGTGTGTTGACTACAGGGATTTGAACAGGGCAAGCCCCAAGGATGACTTCCCTCTACCTCACATTGGCGTTCTGGTTGACAATACTGCTCAGCACAAGGTCTTCTCCTTTATGGATGGTTTCTCCGGTTATAATCAAATCAAGATGGCTCCTGAAGACATGGAGAAGACCATTTTTGTTACTCAGTGGGGTACCTTTTGTTACAAGGTCATGCCTTTTAGGTTGAAAAATGCTGGGGCAACATATCAGCGTGCCATGGTTGCTTTGTTTCATGACATGATCCATCATGAGATTGAAGTATACGTCGACGATATGATTGCAAGGTCCCAAACTGAGGAGGAACACCTTGACCATTTACAGAAGTTGTTTGACCGTTTGAAGTTGTACAAATTGAGGTTGAACCCGAACAAGTTCACCTTCGGGGTGAGGTCCGGTAAATTATTAGGGTTCGTCGTGAGCGACAAAGGTATTCAAGTGGACCCTGCCAAGGTGAAAGCTATACAAGAGATGCCAGCTCCCAAGACAGAGAAAGGGTCAGAGGCTTCCTAGGACGTCTGAACTACATTGCCCGATTCATCATGCACCTAACTGCTACTTGTGAGCCAATCTTCAAGCTACTAAAGAAAGATCAAGTGGTACGTTGGAACGATGAATGTCAGGCCGCTTTCGAAAGAATCAAGGAGTATCTCCAGGAGCCACTTATTCTTATGCCACTAGTTGAAGGGAGACCTTTGATTTTATACTCGATAGTACTTGACAACTCAATGGGGTGTGTGCTGGGGCAGCATGACGAGTCTGGCCGAAAAGAGCATGCTATTTATTACCTTAGCAAAAAGTTTACCGACTGTGAGACCCGATACTCACTGCTCGAGAAAACTTGCTGCGCTTTGGCATGGGCTGCTCGTCGGCTGAGACAGTATATGCTGACTCACCCTCGTCTATTGATTTCAAAGATGGATCCAATCAAGTATATCTTCGAAAAGCCTGCCTTGTCCGGAAGGATAGCAAGATGGAAGATGATCTTGACTGAGTATGACATCCAGTACACAACTCAAAAAGCAATCAAGGGAAGTATGTTGGTAGACCATTTGGCACATCAGGCAGTGGAGGATTACCAGTCTATGAACTTTGAATTTCCAGACGAGAATATCATGGTAGTGACTGATTGTGAACTACCAGGACCGGATGAAGGACCTGAGGAAGGATCCCGATGGTCTATGCACTTTGATGGAGCTTCAAACGCTTTGGGTAATGGCATTGGCGCTATGATCATATCTCCTAAGGACTCTCATACTCCGCTCACCGCCCGACTGTGTTTCAACTGCACCAACAACATGGCGGAGTATGAAGCATGCATCATGGGTCTTCGAGCTGCAATTGACCTAAGGATTAAGCTCCTGAGTGTCTTCGGAGATTCCGCTCTCGTGATCAGTCAGATCAAAGGAGAGTGGGATACGAAACACCCAAATCTTATTCCTTACAAGGAGTATGTATTGATGTTGCTTCCCCACTTCGAGGAGATAACCTTTGAACATTTCCCAAGAGAGGAGAATCAGTTGGCGGACGCGTTAGCTACGATGTCTTCTATGTTCAAAGTCAAGTGGGACAACGAGGCTCCCCGGATCATTATTTGGAAATTGGATGAACCTGCACATTATTGTGATCTTGAGACCGAAGAGGTAACAGAAAAGCCTTGGTATCATGAAGTGAAGAGGTACCTTGAAGCTCAAGAATACCCCGAGGGTGCATCTGTTAATGACAAGAAGTTTCTGAGAAGATTCGCGGCAAAGTTCTTCATCAGCAATGGCATTCTTTACAAACGTAACTAGGATTCAACCTTACTGCGTTGTGTGGATAAGATTGAAGCAGAAAGGATCATGGCAGAGCTGCATGAAGGTACTTTCGGAACTCATTCCAGTAGACATACAATGACAAAGAAAATCCTTCGGGAAGGATATTACTGGTCCATAATGGAAGCCGACTGTTATCAGCATTCTCGGACATGTCACAAGTGCCAGGTCTACGCTGATAAGGTGCACATTCCTCCAGTTCCTCTGAATGTCTTGACAGCACCTTGGCCTTTTTCAATGTGGGGTATTGATATGATCGGCGAGATCATACCTACGGCATCCAACGGGCATCATTTCATCCTGGTAGCGATTGATTACTTTACGAAGTGTGTTGAAGCATCTTCCTTTGCTACGGTAACCAAGAACGTCGTGGCACGGTTCATTCGGCAAAACCTGATCTGTCGATACGGCGTACCAGAGAGGATCATTATGGATAATGGTACCAATCTTAACAACAAGATGATCATTGAGCTCTGCAAGAAATTCAAAATACAGCACCATAACTCTTCTCCCTACCGGCCGAAGATGAATGGGGCTGTCGAAGCGAAAAATAAGAACATTAAGAAGATTGTACAGAAGATGACAGTTACCTACAAAGAATGGCACGAGATGTTACCATTTGCTCTTCATGGGTACCATACCTCAGCACGGACGTCAACAGAGGCAACACCCTTTTCATTGGTTTACGGCATGGAGGCAGTCTTGCCCATTGAAGTTCAGATACCCTCTCTTCGGATCATGAAAGATGCAGGCCTGAGCAAAGACGACTGGATCCAGACCCGACTTGATCAACTGAACCTAATCGACAAAAAGAGACTCACTGCTATTTGTCATGGTCAGACGTACCAAAAACGGATGATCAAGGCATTTAACAAGAAAGTCAGACGGCAAGAGTATCAAGTTGGGAACCTGGTAATCAAGCGCATTATCTTACCTCAAGGTGATCCAGGGGAAAATGGACCCCTACTTACGAAGGGCCATTTGTGGTTAAGAACATCTTCTCAGGAGGAGCGATGATTCTAACCACCATGGATGGCGACGACCTTCCTCACCCCGTCAATATAGACATAGTGAAAAGATACTATGCATAATCAAAGACCCTCTAGGTCGACTGGCCTAGGCAAAAATAAGGGCTTCCCAGCGAACCAAAAGGGTTTGGGCAAAAATAAGGGATGAAAATAAAAAAAATTTGTACACCCGGCAAGTCGAAAACCTGAAAAGGCGGCTTGGGCAAAAATGGGTATCCCGGTGGACTGAAAACCCGAAAGGGCGGTCCAGGCAAAAGTTAGGGATAAGCGTAACACTATGTCTCATTGGATCACCCTGCGTCCAGACTTTGGTATCAACTATCAGGCTCGGACGGCACCAATCAATCAGATTCATCTTCAACTAAGCAGCAAAGTGATGAGATGCTTGAAGATATAAAGGCGATAGCAGAGTTGGAACCCAGTGGGATTATTCACATAGCTGTTTTGTTTTCTTTTTACAAATTGTATAAATCCTATTTGTTCGGCGGCGTTCTCTTACTAGGACGTCAGCCTCTTGTATAAAAGAGCCTATTTACAGGCAAACTTCAAAATCAATACAAATTCATTTTCAGACAAATTTCAAAACTGTTTCCCCTTTTATCTGTTTTGTTTTGCAAAGAACGTCCCATGTTCATTTTTGATATATGAATTTGACATTAATTGCTGCTCATAAATATTTACATGCGAAACAAAGGACTAATTACGAGCGATATCAGAAGTAGGGGCAATAAGGATTGTCTGAGCGGTCTAGTTGCTCTGTCCACCAAGGTACCAAGGTAAGTTCAGCTGAAGAATGTGACCAAGATACTTTCACTCTCCGCAGAGTAAGACAATAATGATGGCTCTCTCAGCTGAGACTTGCAACTATGAACGAATCAGCCATACTCTCCCCCAAGCAGAGTTGGTCTACCCTCAGCCTTAAAAAGATTGGGTATCCCCAGAAGGCCTCAATATCCCTCAGCGGAGTATAAGGATATTCCCCAACAAGCATAAGAGTATCCCTGGCAGCCTTAATATTCCTCAACGGAATATAAGAATGTTCCCCGGCAGAATGTAAGGTACCCCCAGTGGAGCCATTTCCCCAGCGCAGTCTAAAAAAGGTTTCCCCAATGGAGCTGAATCATCTTCCCCAGTAGGTTCTGGAAGCTTGTCCCCTGCAGAACACAAATAAGTCTCCCCAGCTAAGTTCAGAAGTTATCCTCACAAGAGTCCAACCGGGTTATCCTTAACAAGTCGCAACTGAAAGATCATCCCCAGCGAAGTTCTCTCTATCCCCAGCGGAGTTCATCATCAAGATCCCCAATAGAACCTATCAACGGAATCCCCAGTGGAGTTTATCATTAAAATCTCAGCGAAGTATCTCTTCCCCACAGAGTAATCCCCCGCAGAGTAATCTCTCCACCATGTTTATTCCCCAATGGAGTTATTTTCTCCAACAGGTTTATTCTTGCAATCATCTTCGTGCATCATCCCCAGTAGAAACGAAGAAGTCAACCATAATCTTCAACAGCAACCTAGGATTTAACAAACTCCCCGGCATTTGTCAAGGATTTATTTTCCCATACGAAAATACATTCATAAACATTTCACATGTCATACCTCTTATTTTCCTACACGATAAAGTGCATACAACACAACCTCATTTATTTTTTAGAACATCATGACATCATGCATTTCATACATCATGACATTGCATACAACTAATGTTTTACCTTTTTCAGGAAAAGGTCGAACAAAAGAGGTCTACCACCAACCTTCATAAGTTCCAGATTAATACCTGTAACAAGCCAGGAAAATATCTGTGGACGACTGATTGTAGATCAATACCTGTAACAAGCCAGGAAAGTTATCTACATGAAGAGATTGAAGATCAATACCTGTAACAAGCCAGGAAGACCATCTTTCTTTCTCAGGTCAGAGATTAATGCCTGAAACCAGCCAGGACAACTATCTCATCGGCCAACCTTTTTAAGTTCCAGATTAATACCTGTAACAAGCCAGGAAAATATCTGTGGACGACTGATTGTAGATCAATACCTGTAACAAGCCAGGAAAGTTATCTACATAAAGAGATTAAAGATCAATACCTATAACAAGCCAGGAAGACCATCTTTCTTTCTCAAGTCAGAGATTAATACCTGAAACCAGCCAGGACAACTATCTCATCGGCCAACCTTTTTAAGTTCCAGATTAATACCTGTAACAAGCCAGGAAAATATCTGTGGACGACTGATTGTAGATCAATACCTGTAACAAGCCAGGAAAGTTATCTACATGAAGAGATTGAAGATCAATACCTGTAACAAGCCAGGAAGACAATCTTTCTTTCTCAGGTCAGAGATTAATACCTGAAACCAGCCAGGACAACTATATCATCGGCCAACCTTTTTAAGTTCCAGATTAATACCTGTAACAAGCTAGGAAAATATTTGTGGACGACTGATTGTAGATCAATACCTGTAACAAGCCAGGAAAGTTATCTACATGAAGAGATTGAAGATCAATACCTATAACAAGCCAGGAAGACCATCTTTCTTTCTCAGGTCAGAGATTAATACCTGTAACCAGCCAAAACATCTATCTCCTCGACCAACCTCTTCAAGTCCCAGTTGAATACCTGTAGCAAGCCAGGAAAACTATCTGTGGACGACTGATACCTGTAACCAGCCAGGAAAACTATCTGTGGACGACTGATACCTGTAACAAGCCAGGAAGACCATCTTTCTTTCTCAGGTATGCAAGTTCTCGCTAAGGAATCTCTTATGCGATCGACACTCCTGCAGATGGAATCTATAAGCCCATCCTCCTACCTACAATCTCCAAATGACATATGTAAGCCCATTCCCGACGTCACAATGCTGATACTACACCATGCGAGTGCAAATTTATGGGCACTCTAGTGTTCAATTATCTTCCACCTTCGGATCACGAAAGGCTCGAAAGCCAATCTGTATCCTCACATTTAAGAAAATTGAACAGGGGCAACTGTTGTACCCCAAAATTTGCCCTCTCATGTTTCCAAAGGTCTTCCCTTACATAGTTAGTCACAAACACTTACCTAACGAAAATAAAGTTTTTGAAGATATACAAAGTGTCTTTCGATCAGGTTTGGTTCACCAGGCTTCGATTAAGCGTTTGGAACCTTTCGATCAGGTTTGGTTCACCAGGCTTCGATTAAGCGTTTGGAACCTTTCGATCAGGTTTGGTTCACCAGTCTTCGATTGAGAATTTGGAACTCTTCGATCAAGCTTTGGTCTGCAGGTCTTCAATTGAGCGTTGGACCCTCCTTCGATCAAGTCAATATCATAATGCTTCGACTATGCGCTAGATACTTCAGGCTTACCTTCGACTCACCAGGCAAGAAGCTCATTCGAAGAACATGTAAATGACTCATTCGAAGAAGCACTCAGAAGGCCCATTCGAAAGGTACACAAGAAGTCCATTCGAAGGAGGCAGTGCAAGACCCTTCGACTAGCAACACAAGACCCTTCGATTAGCATGAACGAGACCTTTCGATTGGCCTGTTAACAGTGTCTTTCGATTGAAGTTTCAATTAGTACCCTTCGAATGGTATATGGACAAATGCCCTTCGAATGGCATTTCACTGCAGAATTTCCCTGAATAAGAACATCAGAACGAAATGATTTTCGAATGGCATTTCAGTGCATAGTTTCTCTCAACCTAAGATGATCTGATAAAGGAAGTTCTGAACACTTCGAATCAGAACTTAGACTCATCACAAGGCCAAGGGCTGGTCGAGGTTGTCTAATAAGGAATAGATTCGAATTAGGACTCTGAAGCAATCAAAACTGGAAAAAAAGGCAAAATCGAAGGAGTAAGTCAGTTTTTGATTTCCATCAAGTTGGAGGCCCAAACAACTCAGAGCAAGCTGGCAGAAACGCATGATTGAATCAAATTTGGAAAGTTTTCATGAAGATCAAATCAAATCTCTCCACCATAATGGACCAAGATTTGATACACATTTGTTAACCTAATTTCTTTGCCTATATAAACCTGCTGCTCATAAACAAATGACACACAAAAAACCCTTGCAGAAAGACACGTGAAAAAACACCTACACAAACTCTGCAGAAACGGTGCCCCAACCTTGAAAAGAAAAGCTTGAAAAGTGGTGATCAGGTTTTGGTTTGGATGCAGATTCCGACCCAAAGAAAGTCGCAACTTTCTTGCCATCAACCTCCTGAAGCGAGCCAATCAAAAACCAAGCTTTTCATCATCTAAATCGCACTGTAAGTGTTCTAGAAAACGCCTATGAACATGAAAATGCAACTCATCATCCTTGTATATGTTCTTTAAAATATTGACATATTTGTAATTGTTATTCGATTTAGAATGTTTTGGCATTGTCTAATCTAATTTGCATGGCCTCTAACCTCATATATAGAACCTAGGGTTCCTGTTCTTATTTTTAGGCGTTTCTTGTGCAGGGTAAATTGAGACAAACAATGGCCATAGGAATGATGAGGAGGTCAAGACGAACACATTTGTGTTATTGAATAGCGTTTTCATGGCCTAGGAGAAACGTTCGAACCACCCCACGAAACTTCATGCAGAACAAAATCTGCAGGTAAACGAACCAAGCTATTGCGAGGAAGATGATAACGTGGCTGGGCGTGATTGGTTCGTTTGAACCAATTGCGCGTCTTTTTATTTTTTTAGGACATGCATAATTATTGTTTGATATAATATTAATGTTCTATTTAACTAACGAATGAAGCAGAATGGACGAGTTGGCAAGCACGCTATGGCAAAACTCCTTTGGACCTGGGTTCGAATCCCAGGTCCCCCCAAAACTTTGTTACATTTTTCTACAAGTGCTCAGATGCAGCGCTCCAGGAAGGGAGCATCATACACCTTCAGATCTCACGCGCCAGGTGGTCCCAGATCCAGATCTTGTGGTCCAGGATGAGGTTTACCATGAACCTTGGCCAACGAATGCCCAGGCAATCTGAAAGTCCAACAGGCTGGACGTTTGGGCTTAGAAACTGCAATTCATACTCCCTTTTCGAGCCCAGCACCCTTGAGTTTGTTTTCCTTATTTTTTTTCTTTTCACTGTTTTTTATTTTATCACCATAATTAATTAATTAACTATTTTTCATAAAAAAAAATCAGAAACAACAAAAATACTTTTATTTTAATTTTATTACTTATTTTTTGTAAATAAATTGTGACCAATTAATTTAGTTTTTTAATTAGCTTTAATTTTAACAATTTTGCATTAAATTAAAATTGAATTAGAATTAGGATTTTATTAACTTTTTTTAATCACTCCTATTTTACTGCCTTAATTAAAATAAAACTCAAAAACACCTTTTCTTTAAATCCATTATTAATTTAGACTTGATTCTTAATTCAAAAAAGTCCAAAAACATGCTTTCTTCAAAAAGGGTCAAAACCCTAAAGGACAATCTGATTCAACTTTTCTCGTGCGTATTATTTTGATCCATATAGTGTAATTGCTCTGAGGATGTAATAGTTTTAACTTAGGATTTTTTATTTATCGCGTTTATTTATTCTTTCCGCATTTACTTTTAAGGGTTTGTTTTTGGCGATGTAAATACCCGACGCCTTGTAATAACTTAGTTTTATTTTCTGCAACCACTAACTGCTAGATGTATGCTAACTAGGCTATGCATGACAAGATCTATCTTAAATTAAAATCAACTGTAGCTCACCATGACATGTAAAGATAACATAACTGAAAATTGACACAATTGCACAGGCCACACCTAGGGTACGCCTCACTTGGTTGCCTCGACATGGTCATTGAGTATAGGAAGTTTTAGAGGTCGCCCTCCTGTCTAAAGATCAAAGTTGCCTCGAAACGGTTTCCTCGGATAAAAAATGATCTAAGACATTAGGGTTACCACTAAGGCGTCCTAACGTTGCTTTAGTGACCACTCGTCCCTAAAATCGAATTGACCCGAAAACTCCAACGACGATGCTACCTACTCCTTCATAGTGGGATGGCATTGTCTAAAGGGACATTTACACAGTTTAATTCCTTTTGAGTAGGTAGAGGTTCTTAGGTACTTGCTCTTTCAAAACAAAACAAATTTTTCGCACTTACACTTTTCAAACAAAGTTTTCAACAACACTTCATACACTCTTGAGGACAGAGATAGGAGTTAAATCGAAGTTTTCAAACAAAACTCTTTTCAAAACCCACAAACACAAGAAAAGCAAAACTTTTTGAAAACACTTTGAGCAAGTACCTAAGAGCCCGTGGATAACCACGGATAGAAAGGGTGCTAACACCTTCCCTTTCTATAATCTACCTCCTGAAACCGAGAAACATCTCGAAAAGGAATTTTTCTGTGCTTTTGTCCTTTCCTTGTTGGATAAAATAAAAGACGGTGGCGACTCTTGCTTACCGCGACATTTTGCGAAACGCAAACGCGAACCAGCATTCCAAAACAGTCAGTTCTCATTCCCACCGATCACACAAACAAAAACTCTTTTCAAAACCCACAATCACAAAGAAAATCAATCTTTTGAAAACACAATGAGCAAGTACCTAAGAGCCCGTGGATAACCACGGATAGAAAGGGTGCTAATACCTTCCCTTTCTATAATCTACCTCCTGAACCCGAGAAAAATCTCGAAAAGGAATTTTTCTGTGCTTTTGTCCTTTCCTTGTTGGATAAAATAAAAGACGGTGGCGACTCTTGCTTGCCGCGACATTTTGGGAAAACAAACGCAAACGCGAACCAGCATTCATAAAACAGTCAGTTCTCGTTCCCACCGATCACAGAACTGGCGACTCTGTTGGGGACTATATAAGTGAGGTGTACCTTAGGATTAGATCACTTGTGTTTTCAATTGCATTGCTTTGTATGCTTTTAATTGTGGGATTGTATCGGAGTTCTATAAATCCTAACCCAGAGTTGGGAAACATTCATAGATATCAATACGTTGTGGAAACTGTGCGGGGTATACCGACATGGTTGAAGCAATAGCTATATTAGTGCGACATATTTGTGAGTACCGGTATCCTTTGAGTCAATCAAAGAGAATACGGGGCCGCTGAGTGATGTCACTAAGCACTAATGACCTAGAACCTTACTTGACCATCTTGGCCTTTTTTAGGGGTAGTGAGATGACCGACTTTGGTGCAGTCCGAAGTTGGTAGATACTCGACACTACACTCATTGAGGATTGTTTTCTTGGAATATTTTGGTCGCTAGTTCAGTGGCTAAACCAAAACGATGAACATAGAAAACAATCCAATAATATTGAGCTCCTTAGAACCCGGTTACTATTTATAGGACAGGTTTTGAGCCAACTACACTCAAGAGGGTACTTACCTATGAAACTCCATGCCAGCCTAAACTTAAGGCTATCTGTGTGACTTGTGTGCTGTCAAACTTGAACTACTCGCACATTCTTGTTATCTGACAACATGAGTTCCTTGCAGGTTTTGTTTACAGTCCTTATCCAATAATTTAGACTTATTACAGGGCTTACTTACATCACCTCACTCTTTTGCTTAAACGCATAGCATACACATCATAACATCATGCCTTAACATTTCTTTAACCATTTCAAGGATCTCAAGGGTCTGTGATACAGGTTATGGTAAATCAAATGGCTAGCAAGGGGCAAAGGGGATTTATTTTCCTCTAGCCAAGGTTGTCTAGAAATCCAAGCACGACAACTTAAGTCAGGGGCTATGACCCACTCGATATGGTGAGCTTGACTCTTGAAGAAGGACTCTCAGCAACATGAAGTTCCTTCAATCAAGCTACCAGATTCAGATTCTAACAAGTTTCTTGTTTACCCCGCAAGATCCTTGAAAACATTGCATACATATATCATACATATCATTGCATAACAGGTCTCCCAGTACAGGTCTCTTATCTTCTTCGCTGTTTATTTCAGCAATCATCATGTCTACTTAACCTTCCACTGAGCAAGCTATCAAGGCCCTCCAGGCCCAGAATGCCCAATTTCAAGAGTTGGTCATGAGCCTAGCTAAGGGTCAGCAGGACCTGAAGACCCTGATTATAAAAGAGAGGAAGAAGAAGAAAAAGAGGACCAGCATGTTCAACACTGGACGTAGGTTTGGAAACGGGCTGCAGAACAAAGTTGATCTGACCACCCCATCTGAAGGAAAAGATAGTCCACAAGAAAGCAGGGCTCCTAGCCCTATAGTCTCCGACAACGAGACGGACTATGATGAAGAACAATATCCTCCTGCTGAGGATAAGTACAAACAATTGGAAGACCGTTTGAACGCCATGGAAATACAGAAGGTGCCCGGTCTGGACTTCGGAGATCTAGGTCTATCCTCTGGGGTGGTGATTCCCCATAAGTTCAAGGCACCTGCCTTTGACAAGTATGACGGAGCTTCCTGTCCAAAGCTACACCTCCGGTCATATGTGAGGAAGATTCAACCCTATACTGCTGATAGAAATCTCTGGGTTCATTTCTTTCAAGATAGTCTGTCGGGGACTCAACTTGAATGGTTCTGTCAACTGGAAGGAGCAAGCATCTGCAACTGGGAGGATCTTGCTGCTGCTTTTTACAAGCAGTACCAGTATAATGCCGACCTTGCTCCCACGCGTACGCAGCTTCAGGGTATGTCTATGGGTACAGGCGAAGGCTTTAAGGACTACACTCAGAAGTGGAGAGATCTTGCTGGAAGAGTCCAACCCCCTCTGTCTGATAGGGAGTTGGTGGACATGTTTCTTGGGACTTTGTCTGGTCCCTATTTCAAACACCTGATCAGAAGCTCTTCAGTCGGATTCACCGAGCTAATACTGACCGGCGAAAGGGTCGAAGCTGGCATCCAAAGTGGGAAGATTCAAGAAGCTACACCTTCTGATGATCAGAAAAATCCCTACAATGGGAAGAAAGAGTCCAATGCTGTGTATGGTCAAAAGAGTCGTCATGACCAACACATAGGAGAAATCTTGATCTCTAATCCTACGCCTGCTCAACAAAGATAGGGGCATCAGCGTAAGGAGGTCATGCCTAAAAGACAATTCACTAGGATCAACATGTCACTGGCTCAAGCGATACAACGCCTGTTGAAGGCAGAGCTGATTACATTAAAGGCTCCTCTCTGGAACCCAAATACTTCCGCTCCTACCTATCATCCCAATAAAAGGTGTACATACTACTCTGACAGTCCGGGACATGACACAAACAACTGTTGGGCTCTGAAGAAAAAGGTCCAAGACACGATTGATGCCAAGGAGATCAAGTTTGACCCTCTGGAGACCCCAAATGTGATCACTGCTCCTATGCCAAATCATTGAGAATAGCTTTTGTTCATTTGAATTTTCAAGTTGTAATCTCTTTGTTATTCAAACAATTATCTATTAATGCCAAACTTTGTTTCATTAATGCATTGCATATGTTTGTCTTGATTTTATCCAATCATTTTAATTACATTTAAACTATGCTTTTTACTCACATTATGACATTCAACTCTTGCTAAAAGTTACAAGCCTTTAGAGGGAGGATGACGAAACAATGTCATAATCTCATACAATATGCTTTTGGATAGACCTTGCTGACGATGTACAGGCATTTTTTTCAAATCCTAAACACTGGAGTTATAAGGAAGATAATCCCTAGTCAACCCCTTCGAGCCAAAGAAGTAGGAGTTTTCTGTTTTAAACACAAATTGAAACCTTTAATTTAAACCTGGGGCAGGGTAGTCTCTCAGTTAATTCAAAATATGCGCATTGAAGTCGCAAAGCTCTCAAGACAGTGGTGGTTCCTTATCTCATAGGCAGTCAATCTCTCAAAAGAGAAAAGCCCACTAAACCAAAACCTATAAAGGAAGCTTAAGAAAGCTGGGGCATCCCGCTGACTGTAATATCGAAAACAGGAACAGTCAGGCAAAAGTTAGGGATAACAAATCAAAAGAACGAGGTCGCTAAAAATCCTCAACAACATGAAAAATGTTGCAAAAATGACTGCCTTCCAACAAATTCAACTTGTGTGGACCATCACCAAAAACGTCGTTCCAGACTCATTTGGAGTTCAAATGCACAATTAACTGAGTTTAGGATTGAAGAACATCACGAAGAGCGGGTGGGTACAAATATACTTTGAGCCTTTATCCTTTGTTTCTTAAACCGTGAACCAAGCCACGTTACAACCCTTCAAAAGTCCTAATTGAAGCATGGGTTAGTTCGAAAGCATACTGTTACAAAAGGTATCCTGACTCCTATAAGGCTTTGCCCTAAATCTTGTGTTGAATTTGTCTTATAAAAAGTTTTCTGCTAAAAAACGCATTTTTCAAAAAAACTTCGAGACAAGCATAAACTTTGCATTATTTGAATATCACTGTTTGCATTTGGCTATTTATTTGATAGCGGAGAAGTTCACACAACGAATATCCGATGAACGAAAACCCTCTCAGTGAACAAAATCAATTCAAGAAGGATGACACTTCCATTGAAAAATCTCCTATCAACAAGGGGACTTGACATATCACTATCCAGCACACCTGGGGCAGTCCAGTCAAGACTTCAAGAAATCTCTGAAGAAGTGCAGAGTAACTAGGGGCAAGTCTCCATCTCCGTCGCTTGGGGCATTGAACATCAATCTCAGTGAAGGATTACGTGCAATTAAACATTTTCTGGCAATGTCACAAACACTTGCTACTAGGGGCAATGACAAGTAGGATCGGTGGATCTGGAACTGACTGTTTAACGCTGGTTCGCGAAATGTCGCGGAAGCAAGAGTCGCCACCGTCTTTTATTTTCTCCAAATGGAAAGGACAAAAGCACAGAAAAATTCCTTAAAGAGATTGCTCTCGGTTCGGGAGGTAGGTTATAGAAAGGGAAGGTGTTAGCACCCTTACTATCCATGGTTATCCATGGGCTCTTAGATACTTGCTCACTTGTGTTTTCAAAAAGGTTTGTTTGCTTTTCAATGTGGGTTTTAAAAAGTTTCTTTGAAAAATTTCAGTTCGACTCGTACGTCAGAGTGTTTGAAAAAATTGCTTTGAAAGCTTTTGAAAATGTGTTGGGGTGAAAAGTATTTTTGTTTGAAATTAGAGCAAGTATCCTTGAGAACCTACCTACCCTAAGGAATTCGTCTGTGTAAATGTCCTTTAAAGTAGTGCCATCCCACCATTGAGAGGTAGGTAGCACCACCGTTGGAGGTGTTCGGGTCAATTCGAGGTTCGGGACATGGTGATCACCAGAGCAATGGGAAGACACCTTAGAAGCTACCCTCATGCCAGGTTCCCGGATCATGAGGACTTACTAAGACATCCTCTACTCGACGATCACCTTTCGAAAGGCAACAGTGAGGCGTACCCTAGGGGTGGTGTGTGCGATTCATGTGTCGTTTTCATTGATATTTGTCTTGTCATGTTTATTGGTGTTCTACGCTTGATTTTATTTTAAGTCCATACATTCTTTCATGCTTATTTAACAGTTAAAAGTTGCGGGAAAATAAATCTACAATTATTACAAATGGCGCGGGTCCACATCGCCAAAATTAAACCGGACCCGATTTGACGGAAAGTAAATAAAGCGAAAGAAATAAAAGTGCGAGCAATTGTTTACACGGCTTTGGGAGAGATACATAATTATTTGAGCGAAATAAATAAATACGCGAAATAAAGGAATTAAAAACAAAACTAGGGCGTTGGACCCTTTTGCAAAAATATTTAAAGTTAATGAATTAATTAATTAGAATTAATGAGGAATTAAAATTAAAGAAAAAAAAGAATGTTTTTGGTATTTTATGTTTTTTATGATTTAAGAGAAAAAAGAATTAATTAAAACTAAAAATTGGATGTAAACCCTAATTCTAATTGTTTTTTAAACTTATTAAAAATGTTGAAGTTTTTAACCTAATTTAACCTAAGTTATTTATGTACAATTAATTATGAAAATAATAAATAAATAAGTATCATGATAAAAAAGAAAAATTAAAAGGAATGAAAATCTTAATTAAACCTAATTCTACTTTTTTTGTATTTTAGTTATGAAAAGAATTTAGATCAAACCTAATTTATACTAAGTTTATTTACATACAATTTATTTATGAAAATAACTAAAATAAAATAAATATTATATTGTTCTCTTTTTCTGATTTTTGTGTATTTTATAATTTGTAAAAAAAAAATAATTAATTAAAACAAGTAAAGAAGATATAATAGCAATTAAAATAAAATAAGAAAAATATGGAGAAAGCAAACCAGGGGGGGGTTCAGGCCCCAAAGTGGAGGTCTTAGTGAGAAATTCTGGCCCATTAAGCTTGAAATTATTTGACTTTTCCAGGCCACGTATGCGCGTGTTGACTAGTCCTCATGGTGTTCTTTAATTCTGAGCCCTTGATCTGGACTCATTAAACACGTGGCTGGCTTGATATGGCGAGTGTATGGTAGCCTTAACTTTGGGCGCTGCATATGAAAATCATGGGAAAAATATTATTGAGAATAGTACAGACCTGGGACTCGAACCCAGGTCTTGAACGCTACAAGCATAGGTACCTGCCACTGAGCCAGTTTGATCACGTTTAATATATAATATCAAATAAATAATATAAAAGAAAAGCTATATTAGTGGGAGTCAGCGCGTGAAAGTTTGAATCCGCCTATCACGTTTTGACAACGCATCGTCCTCTTCATCGTCCCTGTAACATAAAGCTTTAGGCAACAGTTTTGCACGCGTTGTGTTAGGCCGTTTTGGAGAAAATAGCAAATAGCTCAATTCTAAATATAAATTAGGCGCGAGGGTTGGGATTTCTTCGTTTGGACGTGCTCATGCCAATGGTATTACTCCTGAGTCCTAATTTTGCCTTGGGTAAAAAACCCCAATTTAGAGCTCTGCAAACCCTAAAACGTAATCATGGCATAATCGTGTGTATGGCGTAAAAATGCAATTAAAGGCATTGGTTAGCATAAGAAACTCACAACAAACATGAATCAATAAATAAAAAGGGCAAAGGATGCATAAATCATGATGCACAGTTCTGAATTTTTCTCTTTGCAGTTCGAGTCATAGATACCAATTCTTGGAGCTTTGGTTGTTGTTCTTGATTGGCCCACGTTCAGAGAACCTTGAGGAAGCTAATGGAACAATTCTTATGCTTTGAATTGACCTCTAGCACTGATTTCAGAATTGAGTTTTATGGAAAAATTTTCAAGTTTTCAAAGTGTTCTTTTGCGCAGCTTTATGTGTATGAGCATTAGGGTTATCATTCTGATTATGTAGTGAAGCTTTTAGGTCAACAAAACTTAATAAAATCCAATGCCATAATGGTTTTGCATATTTGATTTTCTAAGGATCTTCCATATCTTTTTTCATGTGCATTTTTGTGTCAATTAGCCTAAATCAAACCAAATCTTGCCATATTGGGATGTGCACGAGATATTGAGGGTAAAACATGCATGAAAAGATTTTTTAGGTCAAGTTTTATATTTTCTACATATTTAAATGATTTAAATGAATTAATATAAATAATAATTCAAATAAATAAATAAAAAATGAGAAAATACTTCCCTTTGGGCCAAGTGGTCGTGCATAGGCTTGGAATGATGAATCATGGAAGAAAAATAGGCCCATTAGCAATTTTAGACCATTTGAATCAAAGTTGACTTTTCAAAATTCCCAAAAATTTCCCAACTTCCACAAGGCATAACTTGCTCAATTTTTAAGCTTTTCTCATGTTCTTGGACATTTTGGAAAGGTCTTTGAGTCCTTTAACCAATGCCTTTGGTCCCATGTCATTTTGATTTACCAATCTCAAGTTATGGTCTTTGACTTAAAGTCCCTTTTTGTTGACTTTTGAAAATGACCTATAATGTTGAAATTGATAACTTTTTGTGAGAGCATTTCTTGGACTTGAAGTATGAAGATGAGTTGTAGGAAATGTCTTTCTCTTCAAAATGAGCTTTGGATGGAATTTTTCTGATAATCCATGTGAAAGTTATACCCTGGTCAATTTCAGTTGACTTTTTCAGCTGTCCAAATATAGTAACTTTTGCATCTTTGATGATTTCTGAGCCAAATTTTGAGAATCATGATCAAGCATTGATCAAATGATGTTTGTGGCTTCAAAATGATATGTTGACCAAAAATTTGAACTTTTGACTGCCAAATGACCATTTTGCCCCTACAATTGACTGTAGTGCAATTTAGGGTTTTGACTGTGCAACTTTGAGCTGAATGCCTTGAAGCTTGATATGAGGATACTTGACCATGTTTGTAGGCATATGAGACTTGATTGGGCCCCTTGAAAACTTCCTTTTCTTGATCAGGACTCAAACCCTAGTTTTGACTGTATAGGAGACAGTTGCACTGCACAACCCTTGGGGAATTTTGTGACTTGACTTGGCAATTTCTTGGAGAATATGGGAGGGCAAATTTTGGGGTGCAACAGTTGCCCCTGTTCAATCTTCTTAGACCTGAGGATGCAGATTGGCTGATGTGCCTTTCGTAATCCGAGGGTAGAAGATGATTGGACACTAGAGTGCCCAGAAATTTGCGCTCACATGTTAGCAGTGTGATGGGAATGGGCTTATAGATGCCATTTAGAGATTGCTGGATAGGATGATGGGCTTATAGATGCCAGCTGGATGCTGATCGCGTAGGAGATTCCTTAGCGAGAACCTGCATACCTGCAAAAGAACAAATGAGTACCTGACACGTTGCAGGAGTTGGTTTTCAGATGCTTGGTATAGATGTGTCCTGACTGGTTACAGGAGCTGAGTCTGGAGCTTCAAACAGCGATGAATGAACCAGGGATGGTTACTGCCTTAGCATGAATGATAAGAGAACCTTGGTTGATTTTAACTTCAACAACGCTCGTTGAGAAAAATCTTGGCGGGAATTACCATCTTTGCAATATCGGGAAGAGAACCATAGAAAATTATAATCTGAAAGGGAATCACCTCACTCATCATCGGAGAGGGAATCATAGGAAAAGGAATTGTCACCTCACACACCGTCGGAGAGGGAACCATAGGAGACTATCACCTCACACTCATCGTCGGAGAGGGAAACATCTGAAAAGGAATTACCACCTCACGCCCTTGTCGGAGAGGGGACCATAGGAGACTATCACCTCACACTCATCGTCGGAGAGGGAAACATCTGAAAAAGGTCTTACCACCTCACACACCGTCGTAGAGGGGACCATAAGAGACTATCACCTCACACTTATCATCGGAGAGGGAAACATCTGAAAAGGACTTCTATTGAGTCTTTATTAGAAAAATCTATTGGGAGTCGATTTAGCTGGACTAAAGAAGGCCTTGGACTATCTTCAACTGGAATAAGTGTCAGAATGTTGCCATCTCTGGATCATATCCGAAACTATATCTAGAAGGAAATCTGGAAGCAGTATCAGAACGTCGCCATATCTGGGTCATATCTGAAACTATATCTAGAAGGAAATCTGGAAGCAGCATCAGAATGTCACCATATCTGGATCATATCCGAAACTATATCTAGAAGGAAATCTGGAAGCAGTATCAGAACGTCACCATCTCTGGATCATATCCGAAACTATATCTAGAAGGAAATCTGGAAGCAGTATCAGAACGTCGCCATCTCTGGGTCATATCCGAAACTATATCTAGAAGGAAATCTGGAAGCAGTATCAGAACGTCACCATCTCTGGGTCATATCCGAAACTATATCTAGAAGGATATCTGGAAGCAGTATCAGAACGTCACCATCTCTGGGTCATATCCGAAACTATATCTAGAAGGAAATCTGGAAGCAGTATCAGAACGTCACCATCTCTGGATCATATCCGAAACTATATCTAGAAGGAAATCTGGAAGCAGTATCAGAACGTCGCCATCTCTGGGTCATATCCGAAACTATATCTAGAAGGAAATCTGGAAGCAGCATCAGAACGTCACCATCTCTGGATCATATCTGAAACTATATCTAGAATGAATTGCGATAGTTGATAGTAGTCATTTTTGTATTGATTTTTTTTCCTGAAAAGGCAAAACATAATTGTATGCAAAATCATGATGCATGAACTGTATGTCTTCAAAATTAATGAGATGCGTGTAGTATGATGCATATGCATGCTATAATGTATGAAGATGTGATTGTCTATGAATGTGTTTTTCGTCTAAGAAAATAAATTTTTGACGGGTGCCGGGAAGTCGTATCCTGGGCTGATGTTGAGGAATAGATTTTGCTTCCACTGGGGATGATAACTGCAAGAATACCGGTAGGAGAAGCTGACTCCGTTGGGGGATGAACTTGGCAAATGACGGATTCTGCGGGGAGAAAAGATACTCTAGTGACCATGCTGAGAAGCAATACTCTGTGGGAAGAGGGATGCCTTGCTGAGTGTTGATAGTAACTTGCTGAGGATGTCTTGTTGTGGGAAGTGTGAATAGACTTCGCTGGGATTAAGAGGGAACTGTGTTGACAACGCCCTTTCCGTGGCTTTTGGCTGAGGATAACCCAGTTATATCCTGTTAAGGAAATAACTCTTTAAATCCCGCCGGACGACGCGTTCGTGCTCTGCTAGGGGATAAGCTTCCAGAATATACTGGGGATAAGCTTGCTGCTTGGGGATATGAATTCCAACCTTCCTGGGGGACTGGATTGGACTCTCCTGGGGAAGTATTGAACTGTATCGGTTATGTTCTTCAACGGAACCTACCTTGATACCTTGGAGGACGGAACAATCAGATTGCTTAGACCACCCATTATTGCCCCTGTTTCTATGGGGGAGGCACTTGTGGGGTGCTGATAATTGTTGAGGTTCAAACTTCTTCTGATAGGCAGATGACAAGATGCCAGGACATAGTCGTACGCTTTGATCCCTAACTTTTGCCTGGACCGCCCTTTCGGGTTTTCAGTCCACCGGGATACCCATTTTTGCCCAAGCCGCCTTTTCAGGTTTTCGACTTGCCGGGTGTACAGATTCTTTTCATTTCATCCCTTTATTTTGCCCGAACCCTTTTGGTTCACCGGGAAGCCCTTATTTTTGCCTAGGTACGTCGACCTAGCGGGTCTTTGATTTTGCGTAGTATTTTCCGACTATGTCCATGCTCTTAGAATGCAGGGAGGTGCCCCTGGCTGTTTATGTTGCCATGTTACCAGAAGGTGTCTGATCGTGCAAGATTCGTTGCTGTAGTGCCCCAAGTGACTCAGGCGGAGATTTGCCCCAGGCTATTTGGCCTTTGAGAGATTCTCCGAATCTTGACTTAATTGCCCCAGATGATGGACAATGATCATGCCGTGCCCCTTGATTGGAGATACTCTTGTTCATTAGACTTTCGTCATGCGAATTTCTATGTTGTTCAAACAAAAAGTCATATGCAAACAAAGTTATGTTAAAAATGCAAAGCTTATGTCTGTCTCGAAGATTTTGAAAATGCATTCTTTTTTCATAAAACGAGTGAATGTTTGTAAAATGTGATGCCAACCCGTATTTACCGTAGGCCTTAAGGAGTCGGGATACCTTTTGTGACAGTATGCTTTCGAACTAACCCATGCTTCAGCTAGGACTTTTGAGGGTTATAACGTGGCCTGGTTCACGGTTTAAGAAACAAAGGATAGAGGCTCAAATTATTTGTACCCACCCACTCTTCGTGATGTTCTCCAAACCTAAACTCAGTTGATCGTGCGCTAGACCTTGCTTGAGTCTTTGCTTTGATGTTCCAATAATGGTTCAAATGTTGATAACTTATTTGAATAGGCAGTCATCTCCTTTTTTTGTTGAGGGTTTATAGGACCTCTTTCTTTTTTGATTTCGTTATCCCTATTTTTTGCCTGAGCTGTTTCCTTTTTGGAATTACAGTCAGCGGGATGCCCCAGTTTTGTAAGTCCCCTTGGTAGGTTTAGACTTCTTGGGCTTTTCATTTATGATTTTTTCATGACTGCCTGTCCTTATGATTGTTCTGAACCATCACTGTTTTTTTCGTAAGGATCTCTTTGGTGCCATTCGTTATGCACTTGGATCAACTGAGAAGACTACCCTGCCCCGGGTTATGATAAAGGGTTTTAATTTTCGAAAATAAAAACTCCTACTTCTTTGGCTCAGATGGGTTGACGAGGGTTTATCATCCTTATAACTCCAGTGTTTAGGGATTGAAACAATGCCTGTACCTCATCAGCGGGGTCTGTTCAAAAGCATACTATAAAGATAGAGGTATCGTTTTCGTCATCCTCCCCCAAGAGGCTTAGAATTTTAGATCCAGAGTTGACATCAGAAAAAATATGAAAAGTAATTTGAACAAAATGAAAACAATTGTATTAATTTCCAAAACAGACGTATGCGATGCATTGATAGAATGAAAGAGTTTGCTATGACATTAATTGTTTGTATAAGAAAAGAAAAATACAACTCAAAAATTCAAATAAACAAAAAGCTTCAATGATTGGGCAACGGAGCAGTGATTATGTTCGGAGTCTCAGGCACTTCAAACTGAATCTCCCCAGCGTCGATCATGTCTTGAATCTTGTTCTTGAGAGGCCAGCAGTTGTCCGTAGTGTGCCCCGGGCTATCAGAATGATATGCGCATCTATCATTGGGATGATAGTTGGGAGCAGAAGTGTTCGGATTCCGAAGAGGAGCCCTTAAGGTGATCAGTCCCGCTTTCAACATTTGTTGCAGTGCTTGATCCAACGACATGTTGAGTTTGGTGTACTGCCGTTTCTCCTTGCGCTGCTGCCCCTGTCCTTGTTGAGCAGGTCCGGGATTGGAAATCTGGATTGCCCCTGCCTCATGACGGCTCTTTTTACCGTGCACAGCATTGGATTCTTTCTTTCCATGATGAGGCTTTTTGTCAGAAGGTGCAGCCTCTTGGATTTTCCCAGACCGGATGCCAGCTTCTATTCGCTCTCCAGTCAAGACAAGATCTGTGAATCCAGCAGACGAATTCCCAATTAGGTGATTGTAGAACGGACCAGACAGGGTCCCCAAGAACATATCGACAAGCTCCCGATCAGTCAGAGGTGGTTGTACCCTTCCAGCAAGATCCCTCCATTTCTGCGCATATTCTTTAAAACCTTCACTTGATCCTAACGACATACCCTGGAGTTGGGTACGCGTAGGAGCAAGGTCAGCATTATATTGATACTGGTTGTAGAAAGCAGTAGCCAACTCCTCCCAGTTACGAACCTTGGTCCCATCCAGCTGATAGAACCATTCGAGATGAGTCCCTGAAAGACTCTCCTGGAAGAAGTGGATCCACAAGTTCTTGTCAGCTGTATAGGGCTGGATCCTCCTTGTATAAGCCCTGAGATGCAACTTAGGACAGGATGCCCCATCGTATTTAGCAAAGGCAGGTGCCTTAAACTTGTGCGGGATTACTACCCCAGAAGACAGACCTAAATCCTCAAAGTCCAGGCTGGGCACTTTTTGTATCTCCATAGCACTGAGCCGGTCTTCCAACTGTTTGTATTTATCCTCAGCCGGAGGGTATTGTTCGTTGTTGAAATCCGTCTCGTTGTCGGAGACCACTGGACTAGGCACCTCTCTCTCATGGTGACTGCTTTCCCTCACAGATGGGGTAGTCCTCTCAGTTTCAGTCTGCGGTGTATTCCCAGATCTGCGCCTAGGGCTGAACAAGACAGTCCTCTTCTTCTTCTTGTCCTTCTTCAAGAGCAGAGCCTTCAGATCTTGTTGCCCCTGGGTCAAATTCATGATCAGCTCTTGGAATTGGGCGTTCTGAGCCTGGAGGTCCTTGATAGTCTGCTCGGCTGATGATTCAGGATTCATGACGATCGGCTGAAATAAACAGCGGAGAAGGGTAAGCAACCTGTCAAAGGGATACCTGCAATGCAATGAGATGTATGACATGTATGTAATGTTTTCAAGGACCTCGCGGGGTAAACAGAGAAACTTTGTTAGCATTTGGAACCGGTAGCTTGATTGTAAGAACTTCATTTTGTTGAGAGTCCTTCGTCAAGGGTCAAAGGCTCACCATATCCAGTGGGTCATAGCCCCTGACACCCTTGGCTAGAGGAAAATAAATCCCCTTTGCCCCTTGCTGGGTAATTGGTTTATCATGACCTGCATCACAAGCCCTTGAGATCCTTGAAATGGGTGAGGATGTATGCAATGGTATGATGTCATGCTATGCATGGGGTGATGTAGGTAAACCATGTTATGAGTCCCAATTAAGGACTATAAACAAAACCCTGCAAGAAATTCAATATACTTTGTTATGAGTCCCAATTAAGGGCTATAAACAAAACCTGCAAGAAATTTGGTAAACCCTGTCATGAGTCCTAGTTAAGGACTATAAACAAAACCTGCAAGAAATTTGGTAAACCTTGTCATGAGTCCTAGTTAAGGACTATAAACAAAACCTGCAAGTAGTTCATGTGTCAGCTAACAAGCATGCAAGTAGGCAAGTACAAAGGCACACAAGTCACACAAGAGAAACCCTTAGGGTTTAGGCCAGCATGGGGTCTAGGTATTACCCTCTTGAAGTTGGTGGGTTCAACCTGTCCTGATCAAAGTACCCGGGTTCTAAGGTTCCCAATATCACGGGATTGCTTTCATTGTTCATCGTTTCGATTTAGCCACTGAACTGGCGACCGAAATATTCCAGGAAAGCAACCCTCAATTGAGTGTAGTATCGAGTATCAACCAACCTCGGACTGCACCAAAGTCAGTTATCTCACTACCCTAAAGAGGCCAAGATAGTTCAATTAAGGTTCCTAAGGTCTGTTGATGCTTCACGACACCACGCGGAGGCCCCGTACTCTCCTTGACTGAACTCAAGGGTTACCGGTACACACCAAAGTGCCACATCAACGTAGCAGACTGTTTCAACCATGTCGGTATACCCCGCACAGTTCCCTCACAGCCTTGTTGCTACTTTCTAAGAAAGGTATCCCCTAGATCCGGGTTAGGATCTATAGAACTCCCAAGCAACCCACAATAATAAAGCAAGCAAAGAAGACAATTGAAAACATAGTTATGACCTAGCCCTAAGGTACACCTCACTTTAAAAGATTTCCCCAGCAGAGTCGCCAGTTCTGTGATCGGTGGATCTGGAACTGACTGTTTAACGCTGGTTCGCGAAATGTCGCGGAAGCAAGAGTCACCACCGTCTTTTATTTTCTCCAAATGGAAAGGACAAAAGCACAGAAAAATTCCTTAAAGAGATTGCTCTCGGTTCGGGAGGTAGGTTATAGAAAGGGAAGGTGTTAGCACCCTTACTATCCATGGTTATCCATGGGCTCTTAGATACTTGCTCACTTGTGTTTTCAAAAAGGTTTGTTTGCTTTTCAATGTGGGTTTTAAAAAGTTTCTTTGAAAAATTTCAGTTCGACTCGTACGTCAGAGTGTTTGAAAAAATTGCTTTGAAAGCTTTTGAAAATGTGTTGGGGTGAAAAGTATTTTTGTTTGAAATTAGAGCAAGTATCCTTGAGAACCTACCTACCCTAAGGAATTCGTCTGTGTAAATGTCCTTTAAAGTAGTGCCATCCCACCATTGAGAGGTAGGTAGCACCACCGTTGGAGGTGTTCGGGTCAATTCGAGGTTCGGGACATGGTGATCACCAGAGCAATGGGAAGACACCTTAGAAGCTACCCTCATGCCAGGTTCCCGGATCATGAGGACTTACTAAGACATCCTCTACTCGACGATCACCTTTCGAAAGGCAACAGTGAGGCGTACCCTAGGGGTGGTGTGTGCGATTCATGTGTCGTTTTCATTAATATTTGTCTTGTCATGTTTATTGGTGTTCTACGCTTGATTTTATTTTAAGTCCATACATTCTTTCATGCTTATTTAACAGTTAAAAGTTGCGGGAAAATAAATCTACAATTATTACAAATGGCGCGGGTCCACATCGCCAAAATTAAACCGGACCCGATTTGACGGAAAGTAAATAAAGCGAAAGAAATAAAAGTGCGAGCAATTGTTTACACGGCTTTGGGAGAGATACATAATTATTTGAGCGAAATAAATAAATACGCGAAATAAAGGAATTAAAAACAAAACTAGGGCGTTGGACCCTTTTGCAAAAATATTTAAAGTTAATGAATTAATTAATTAGAATTAATGAGGAATTAAAATTAAAGAAAAAAAAGAATGTTTTTGGTATTTTATGTTTTTTATGATTTAAGAGAAAAAAGAATTAATTAAAACTAAAAATTGGATGTAAACCCTAATTCTAATTGTTTTTTAAACTTATTAAAAATGTTGAAGTTTTTAACCTAATTTAACCTAAGTTATTTATGTACAATTAATTATGAAAATAATAAATAAATAAGTATCATGATAAAAAAGAAAAATTAAAAGGAATGAAAATCTTAATTAAACCTAATTCTACTTTTTTTGTATTTTAGTTATGAAAAGAATTTAGATCAAACCTAATTTATACTAAGTTTATTTACATACAATTTATTTATGAAAATAACTAAAATAAAATAAATATTATATTGTTCTCTTTTTCTGATTTTTGTGTATTTTATAATTTGTAAAAAAAAAATAATTAATTAAAACAAGTAAAGAAGATATAATAGCAATTAAAATAAAATAAGAAAAATATGGAGAAAGCAAACCAGGGGGGGGGGGTTCAGGCCCCAAAGTGGAGGTCTTAGTGAGAAATTCTGGCCCATTAAGCTTGAAATTATTTGACTTTTCCAGGCCACGTATGCGCGTGTTGACTAGTCCTCATGGTGTTCTTTAATTCTGAGCCCTTGATCTGGACTCATTAAACACGTGGCTGGCTTGATATGGCGAGTGTATGGTAGCCTTAACTTTGGGCGCTGCATATGAAAATCATGGGAAAAATATTATTGAGAATAGTACAGACCTGGGACTCGAACCCAGGTCTTGAACGCTACAAGCATAGGTACCTGCCACTGAGCCAGTTTGATCACGTTTAATATATAATATCAAATAAATAATATAAAAGAAAAGCTATATTAGTGGGAGTCAGCGCGCGAAAGTTTGAATCCGCCTATCACGTTTTGACAACGCATCGTCCTCTTCATCGTCCCTGTAACATAAAGCTTTAGGCAACAGTTTTGCACGCGTTGTGTTAGGCCGTTTTGGAGAAAATAGCGAATAGCTCAATTCTAAATATAAATTAGGCGCGAGGGTTGGGATTTCTTCGTCTGGACGTGCTCATGCCAATGGTATTACTCCTGAGTCCTAATTTTGCCTTGGGTAAAAAACCCCAATTTAGAGCTCTGCAAACCCTAAAACGTAATCATGGCATAATCGTGTGTATGGCGTAAAAATGCAATTAAAGGCATTGGTTAGCATAAGAAACTCACAACAAACATGAATCAATAAATAAAAAGGGCAAAGGATGCATAAATCATGATGCACAGTTCTGAATTTTTCTCTTTGCAGTTCGAGTCATAGATACCAATTCTTGGAGCTTTGGTTGTTGTTCTTGATTGGCCCACGTTCAGAGAACCTTGAGGAAGCTAATGGAACAATTCTTATGCTTTGAATTGACCTCTAGCACTGATTTCAGAATTGAGTTTTATGAAAAAAATTTCAAGTTTTCAAAGTGTTCTTTTGCGCAGCTTTATGTGTATGAGCATTAGGGTTATCATTCTGATTATGTAGTGAAGCTTTTAGGTCAACAAAACTTAATAAAATCCAATGCCATAATGGTTTTGCATATTTGATTTTCTAAGGATCTTCCATATCTTTTTTCATGTGCATTTTTGTGTCAATTAGCCTAAATCAAACCAAATCTTGCCATATTGGGATGTGCACGAGATATTGAGGGTAAAACATTCATGAAAAGATTTTTTAGGTCAAGTTTTATATTTTCTACATATTTAAATGATTTAAATGAATTAATATAAATAATAATTCAAATAAATAAATAAAAAATGAGAAAATACTTCCCTTTGGGCCAAGTGGTCGTGCATAGGCTTGGAATGATGAATCATGGAAGAAAAATAGGCCCATTAGCAATTTTAGACCATTTGAATCAAAGTTGACTTTTCAAAATTCCCAAAAATTTCCCAACTTCCACAAGGCATAACTTGCTCCATTTTTAAGATTTTCTCATGTTCTTGGACATTTTGGAAAGGTCTTTGAGTCCTTTAACCAATGCCTTTGGTCCCATGTCATTTTGATTTACCAATCTCAAGTTATGGTGTTTGACTTAAAGTCCCTTTTTGTTGACTTTTGAAAATGACCTATAATGTTGAAATTGATAACTTTTTGTGAGAGCATTTCTTGGACTTGAAGTATGAAGATGAGTTGTAGGAAATGTCTTTCTCTTCAAAATGAGCTTTGGATGGAATTTTTCTGATAATCCATGTGAAAGTTATGCCCTGGTCAATTTCAGTTGACTTTTTCAGCTGTCCAAATATAGTAACTTTTGCATCTTTGATGATTTCTGAGCCAAATTTTGAGAATCATGATCAAGCATTGATCAAATGATGTTTGTGGCTTCAAAATGATATGTTGACCAAAAATTTGAACTTTTGACTGCCAAATGACCATTTTGCCCCTACAGTTGACTGTAGTGCAATTTAGGGTTTTGACTGTGCAACTTTGAGCTGAATGCCTTGAAGCTTGATATGAGGATACTTGACCATGTTTGTAGGCATATGAGACTTGATTTGGCCCCTTGAAAACTTCCTTTTCTTGATCAGGACTCAAACCCTAGTTTTGACTGTATAGGAGACAGTTGCACTGCACAACCCTTGGGGAATTTTGTGACTTGACTTGGCAATTTCTTGGAGAATATGGGAGGGCAAATTTTGGGGTGCAACAACAAGTATCCCAAAAATCCTTCTCATAGGATGACTCCCATCCAGGGTTTAATCTCTGACCCCTTTCCCCAGCTGAATCAACCTCAAGAATCCTCGAGGACTTCCCCCAACGAAGATGTCACCTCTCTAGCAGACTGACGACAAGGATTATTTCACCAACAACACCAGGATTCCCCAGCTTGAGTTTGCCTCTCCGACTACTACAAATCAAAGGACCACAACTCCTCTTCCCCAGTTGACTCTGGAAGCTTATCCCCAGCGAAGTTCTTTCTATCCCCAGCGGAGTTCATCATCAAAATCCCCAGCAAGTTACTGCGAAACCTGGACCCGGCCAGATATCAGTTCAACTTCAACTCCCCAGTAGAGCAACAGACGACTAAGGCTCCTAAACTCTTTTCCCAAGCAGAAATAAGCATACTCCCCACAGAGTTTTCAATATCCCCGGCGGAGTTCTCCTCAAACAACAAAGCAGGGATCCCCGGTGGAAACATTTTAAGCAAAGTCCAAGACAAAATTACACTTCAACAACATTCATAACATATGCATACACAATACATATGACACAAATCTCATTTTGAGAACATCATTACATAATGCATACATCATGACAATGCATACATCATGACATTGCATACAACTGACTCTTTACCTTTTCAGGAAAGATCAATCAACAGGCAAAGATCATCATCTTTTGAGATTCCTTCTAGAGACAGTTTAGATGCGACCCAGATATGGCTGACATTCTGATACTTATTCCAGATTCCTTCTAGAGATAGTTCAGATGCGACCCAAATATGGCTGACATTCTGATACTTATTCCAGATTCCTTCTAGAGATAGTTCAGATGCGACCCAGATATGGTTGGCATTCTGATACTTATTCCAGATTCCTTCTAGAGATAGTTCAGATGCGACCCAGATATGGCTGACATTCTGATACTTATTCCAGACTCCTTCTAGAGATAGTTCAGATGCGACCCAGATATGGCTGACATTTTGATACTTATTCCAGATTCCTTCTAGAGATAGTTCAGATGCGACCCAGATATGGCTGACATTCTGATACTTATTCCAGATTCCTTCTAGAGATAGTTCAGATGAGACCCAGATATGGATGACATTCTGATACTTATTCCAGATCCCTTCTAGAGACAGTTCAGATGCGATCCAGATATGGATGACATTCTGATACTTATTTCAGATTCATTCAAATTACAGTCCAGATACGATTCAGATTCAGATGTCATTCTGTCACTCATTCAAACTACGGTCTAGATACGATCCGGATTCGAATGTCATTCTGTCACTCATTCAAATTACACTCCAGATACGATCCAGATTCGGATGTCATTCTGTCACTCATTCAAATTACAATTTAGATATGATCCAGATTCGGATGTCATTCTGTCACTCATTCAAATTACAGTCCAGATACGATCCAGATTCGGATGTCATTCTGTCACTCATTCAAATTACAGTCCAGATACGATCCAGATTCGGATGTCATTCTGTCACTCATTCAAATTACAGTCCAGATACGATCCAGATTCGGATTTCATTATGTCACTCATTCAAATACATTTCAGATACGCTCCAGATGCAGACGCAATTCTGACAATCATCCAGACTCAACTCTATTCTCCAGCAGCTCCGGGATTTATTTTCCCAGCAAAAACATCACATTTCCCTACGTCATAGTGTGGACGAGTACTATAACCTCAACGGTATACTCCATTGAGCACGAGTCAGCTCCTAGATCTTGATGTTTTCCTCCATCATAGTGTGGACAAGTTCTATAACCTCAGCGGTATACTCCCGGTGGGCACGAGACAGTTCCTAGATCTTGATGAAGATGTTTCCCTATGTCATAGTATGGACGAGTACTATAACCTCAACGGTATACTCCATTGAGCACGAGTCAGTTCCTAGATATTGATGTTTTCCTCCGTCATAGTATGGACAAGTTCTATAACCTCAACGGTACACTCTATTGAGCACGGGACAGTTCCTAGATATTGATGAATATGTTTCCCCCCAATTGAATTATGAACAGGTTCTTAAAACTCAGCTGAAGCATTCTCTCAGTTGAAGTACAGGCAGGTTCCTAAATCTCAACAAAGTTAGACTTCCCCAGCGGAATTTTCTACAACAACAGGTATGCAAGTTCTCGCTAAGGAATCTCTTATGCGATCGACACTCCTGCAGATGGCATCTATAAGCCCATCCTCCTACCAACAATCTCCAAATGGCATCTGTAAGCCCATTCCCGATATCACAATGCTGATACCACACCATGCGAGTGCAAATTTCTGGGCACTCTAGTGTTCAATTATCTTCCACCTTCGGGTCACGAAAGGCTAGAAAGCCAATCTATATCCTCAGGTTTAAGAAAATTGAACAGGGGCAACTGTTGCACCCCAAAATTTGCCCTCTCATGTTTTCCAAAGTCTTCCCCCTGCATGGTTGATCACAAACCCTTGCCTAAGGAAAAAGAAAATTTTTGAGTGGTGCTTTAAGTACATTTCGATTGGCATTCTGAAAGACCCTTCGATTGGCATTCTGAAGGAGCATTTCGATTGGCATTCTGAAGGAGCACTTCGATTGGCATTCTGAAAGACCCTTCGATTGGTATTCTGAATGAGCCTTTCGATTGGCATTATGGACAAGGCTTTCGATTGGCATTCTGAAAGACCCTTCGATTGGTATTCTGAAGGAGCCTTTTCGATTGGCATTGTGGACAAGTACTTCGATTGGCATTATAACAATGTCCTTCGATTGGAATTCCAAAAAGGTCCATTCGAAGAAACATTCAAAGGGTCCATTCGAAGAAGCTTTCAAAGAAGCTTTCGAAGAGCATTCGAAGGAGGCCATCAGCCCATTCGAAAGGGAGCATTCGAAGGAGGCCATCAGCCCATTCAAAAGGGAGCATTCGAAGGAGGCCATCAGCCCATTCAAAAGGGAGCATTCAAAGGCCAGTTACATGTCATTCAAAATTCAAAAAGGGACAAGATCCCATGTGTTTAGCCAACGTTACAAATTCTTATTCATGGCTGTCAAACACATAATCAATGTCATTTAAACCTTTGTCTTCATGTCCCCTCCACCCCCTCTATATAAAGAGATCACAAGTGGAACAAGAACACACAAAAATTATACAACGAAACACACACAAAAACTCTGCAGGAGAACACACACGAAAAAACACACAACAGGAGAACAAAAACATTGAATAGACGCTGCCCAGAATTTTCCAGGCCAAAGCAACCCTTCAACAAAAGCATCCACGCCCAAAAGCCCCAGATTGAAGGTGCCTACATCCAGGAAGCGCCCAAATTAAAAGTCCAATCTGTTGGTAAGAAAGGGTAAATTATCCAACCTTGTTTTTTGCATAACATATCATTACTTATTGTTACTTTCGATTTTCCATCCTAGACAGGATCAAAGGGCCTGGGTTTGGCACCCAGGTCATGTTTTTTGTTTGCTAACATTTGCTGCAGACATAGCCTGAAGAGACCCAGCAAGCGCAGGATCGAAGGGCCTGGGGTTCAATACCCAGGCCCTGCATTTTATTTCGCTGACATACTTTTGCAGGTATAACATCCCAGATCGAAGGAGACACCTTCTCCAGATCGAACCCATTAGCATGCTGGATCGAAAGAGGCATCTCATTCCTGGATCGAAAGCCATGGCCTCCATGATCAAAAGAAAATCCTCTTCCCTGGATCGAAGGCTACTCATGCCTTGCTGTCTGGCCCAATCGAAAGGACCATGACCCTCTCTGGATTGAAGCTTCCATTCCCTCCCTGGGTCGAAACTCCTTTTTTCCCTTGATCAAAGGATTCCCCCTTGTATTTTATTTTTGTTTTCATTGACATCTTTTTATCTTTTTTTTAATTAACATTAAAATCAAAAAACCACAAAAACATTAGGCTAGTTTTTTTTTATTAAATTAACTTTGTCAATCAATCTTTTAATTATCTTAACATTTTTCCAAAACTAAAATTAAGTAGATTTAGATCATTTTCCCAAAATAAAATAAAATAACAAAAAGATTTTATTCTTAGGATTTTTAGAGTTTATTATCAGATTCACACGCATTTATTTTATTGTAACTGCCTACTGGTTTGTAATAGCTTAAACTAAGACTTTTACGCTTTACTACTTTATTCCCCCAATTTTGGACATGTAAATAATCCCCCTCCCCGAAGCCTTGTAATAGCGTAGGATTTACAATTCCCGCACTTTAAATTCCTGTACATATGTTAACTGCTTAGATGTATGCTAACTAGGCTATGCATGACAAGATTAACTCTTAACTTAAAATCAACAGTAGCTCACCATAACATGTACAAAGATAATATAAACTGAAAATTGACACACTCGCACATGTCACTCTTAGGGTACGCCTCACTTGGTTGCCTCAAACGTGGTCATTGAGTATAGGAAGTCTTAGAGGTCGCCCTTCTGTCCAAAGATCAAAAGTGGCCTCGAAATGGTTGCCTTGATAAAAATGATCTAAGACATTAGAGTTACCGCTAAAGCATCCTAACATTGCTTTAGTGACCACACATCCCTTAAATCGAATTGACCCGAAAACTCCAACGACGGTGCTACCTACTCCTCAATAGTGGGATAACACTGTCTAAAGGACATTTGCACAGTTTGATTCCTTTTTGAGTAGGTAGAGGTTCTTAAGTACTTGCTCCTTTTAAAACAAAACAAAAACTTTTCACACTTACACTTTTTCGAACAAAGTTTTTTCAAAACACTTCATTACACTCTTGAGGACAGAAGCAAGAGTTAAATCGAAGTTTCAAACAAAAACTCTTTTCAAAACCCACAATCACAAAGAAAAGCAATCTTTTGAAAACACAATGAGCAAGTACCTAAGAGCCCGTGGATAACCACGGATAGAAAGGGTGCTAATACCTTCCCTTTCTATAATCTACCTCCCGAACCCGAGAAAAATCTCGAAAAGGAATTTTTTTTTGCTTTTGTCCTTTCCTTGTTGGATAAAATAAAAGACGGTGGCGACTCTTGCTTACCGCGACATTTTGCAAAAACAAACGCAAACGCGAACCAGCATTCCTAAAACAGTCAGTTCTCATTCCCACCAATCACAAAATGTATCACAAACTAAGTTTTGATGATGGACTTCATCTCTTTCTCCATGCCAGTCAGAGCATCTGCAGCTTAGTCATTTCTCAACAAAACAGAAAATGCAAACATAGCAGTTATGGAAATTTTCATCATGTTTCAGAAATATAAGGTATCAGAACTATAAATCAGGAGCAAGCATGAATTTTGCTAATCCTAATTTTGAATCCTAATTTCCACAAGAAGTTATGAACTGAAGTTCTCTCTATTTAGGCAAAAATAGATGAAATCTATGAATATATACAGAATCAGGGTCAGGAATGTCTACATTGTATTTTTGAACATGCAAGTGTGATAATGTCTAAGTAACATGATGAGAGTCAGCATAAGCTTACCTTACAGCTGGAAAATGTTCTGTGAACTAAAGCTTGGTTCTGACTGCTTGTGATGTTCTGATCATCTTCCTTACGTGCTCAGCAGGCTGGAATAACCTTTAACTTGGGCTATGAATGGCTGGAAAATTCTGGAACAGCCAAGAAGCAAAGTTCTGACTTTTTGAGGCGGAAATTGATGGAGAACGTGTTACGGTCTGAAAAAGAAAGTTGGAACGACTTCTAAATGTGTACTAGAAACTGTGTTGATAATTTGGTTAAGAAATACTTGAGAAAAATTGGAGTTTGAAAGCAAAAATCAGAAACTAGCAGGTTTTGTATTTGTGTTTGCAGTTTCAGATTCTTGGAATTTTTAGCAAGGTTTCAAGGCTTTTTCTTTTCAATTTTTAGACCTTTTTACAGTTGCCAATGAAGTTCAATTTATAGGCAAGGATTTTGTAGCTTGGAGGAGTCAAGAGTATAACCATCATATGCTAGGGCGCTGACTTGTTCTTGAAGCAAGTTTAAACAAGTATGGTTCAAAGCACAAAGTAGGGTGGTTAGTAGTTTTTTAGTTGTGCCTAAGCTGGATCTGTAAGCATGAATTAAGGAAAAGTACCCTCAGAAGCAAAACCAAAGCATGTGCCTAGCATAAACTTGTACAAAAGTTTGTTTTTCAAGGACAACAATGGTACTTCTATGCCACACGTGGGGAAATCCTTTGGATAAAGACTCAAAAGTGGGTGTGAGCATTAAATGATGATGAGATTTATCAAAACAGAAAACCTGCAATATGAGATTACGTATCATAGCTTAACCTGGATCAGAAGTTCAACATCATCGTAACTTAGAATAAACATCCAACTTCTGATCTTTGAATCTCCCTGCTCCAGCATGTTCTGGGGGAGTTCTCAGACATTCCAGAAAGCTTGTACCATGCCTTGCAGACCCTCTTCGAACCATATTTTGACAATCCCACTCTCTATTTCTAAATGATTTATTTTACTTTCTCTCAGTAATATTTTAGCCGAAGTTCTTCTGCGAGAAATTTCTTTTGTGAGTGAGGATAAGCTGTAATTTTGGAAGGGTAAAATTTACTAAGATAATCTTTTGTATACACCTTGATTGAATATTATCCATTTAGGGATTATTTATGGTTAAAAGTTAAATCCGTAAAAATATTTGGTTTGGGGATTGTGTGATCAAGCCCTTGTTTAGGTTCCAGATCATCCTATGGTAAAATCTCTTTAGGTTCTAGGTGAGCTTGTGGTAAAACCAAGATTAGGTTAAATCTTAGCCTATGGTAAAAACTTGGATAAGGTTCGATATTATCCCAATATTAAAATCTTCCAAGTTATTGGTTAGCTCGTATAAAATGATGACTTCTCGGCAAGTGTATTGATAATGGCGTAGTAATAAAATATCGATCCACAGAGATTACAATTTAACAAGATAAATATTGTGCAAATTAAATTAAATATAAAATGGGGGGATTGAATTTTAATGCTAAAAAAAATAAAGGTTGTTCTGACAATTATACAAAAGAGGTTAGGTTTTGTTATAGAATCCCCTAATTCTCTACTGTTGATGTTCGATGCATTACATAATTAATACTATTATTATTATTCCACGATAGATTAGCAAGACCATTATACCCAATCCCTTGGTGTATAGCTCATTAATCTATACTCGGAGCTTCTTATCCCTAGTCCACCATCATAAGAAATATTAGGCAATGTAATAGAATGTTAATCACTAAGCCACTACTCGAGGTCTCCTATTCTTATTCAACCGGCATAAGCACAATAATTCCCCTAGATCCAATGCATAGACTAATGGTGAGTATTCCCTATGCCCCAAAAACCTGATTAAAAGAGTATCTCACATAAATCATTAAGAATAAGGTGCATTTGAGTAAAATAATAACTTTAATGAATTATGCAATATCAAATCAAACACGTGTTCCAACAATATTGAAAAATGTTCATTAAAACAAAACCTAAACTTCTCCCTTAAGAAGTGAAATCTAGCTTCGATATGCTTACTTCTTCCATGCAGAGGTGGATTGCTTGCAAGATTAATGGCTAACTTATTGTCAATCTGCAACACAAGGTGTTTCTTCACTTCGACCTCAATCTCTTCCAACACAGATATGATCCAAATTTCTTGACACGCAACATATGATCTTGCTATATATTCAGCCTCACATGATGACAATGCCACCCTAGGTTGCTTTCTCAAGCACCATGAGATTGGGGCACCAAATACATGAAATAAATGACCTATTATGCTTATTCGATCTTCCTTATCTCCACACAATCAACATATGAAAAACACGTAACTGTAGCTTCTTTGATTTCTAAAATCTTGTCAAAATAGAATTTCATAGTTTATCGATCATATTAAGTATCTCAGAATTCTTCTTGCAGCCTTCATGTGTGACACCCTTGGTTCACTCATGTATCTGATTGCAAAACCTATGTCAGGTCGAATGTTGCACACATACTTTATAGATCCAATTATTTGTTTAAATAAAGTTACATCAACTTTGTCTTCCTCTCCTTACTTCTCCAACTTCAAATTTGGTTCGACATGCGAAGATGATGGAGTCGAATCTTCCGTGTTGAATCTCTTGAGTATCTATTTGACATACTTCTTTTAATGCAGAACCATACCTTGCTTCGACATTTGAAATTCCATGCCTAGGAAATGAGAAAATTTTCTCATATCCGACATTTCAAATTCCTTCATCATCCACTCTTTGAACTTTGAAAAAGTCTTCAAGCTATTTCTCATTACCAGCAAGTCATCAACATATAAGAAGATGATTGTTATATATTATGCTACAACCTGAACATAGACACAATAGTTAGACTTGCATTTTACAAATTCCAATTTTACTAAGTATGAGTCGATCTTCTTGTTCCATGCCCCTAAGTGCCTACTTGAGGCCATAAAGCGCTTTGAGAAAATTATATACTTTACTCGCTTCCTTCTGACATACACCTCTTTATCAAAAGGCCCATTCATAAATGTTGATTTCACATCTAAGTGAAATGTCGACCAACCTTGCTTGCATGATGAGGCTACCACTAGTCGAACAGTCTCCAATCTTGCTACTGGAGAAAATACTTTAGATTAGTTGAGTCCTGCTCTCTGAAGAAATCCTTGAGCTACCAATATCGCCTTATGTCTTGCTATCAATCCATCAACATTGTATTTCAACTTGAACACCTACTTTTTTTATAGCTTTTATGTGTGTTGGCAATTCAACTAACTCCCATGTGTTGTTTATTTCGATTGCCTGTAACTCTTCAACCATAACTGACTTCCATTGTTTATTTTGAGTGATCAGAATACGACATCTTGTTCAACATTATTTCTCTGCAAGTTAGAACATATTATTTAATATGGTACTTCCTAATTTGTTTTACTAAAATTAATGTCAACCATATCCTAAAGAAATAACAATTACCCATAAGGGTACTCATATCCCTTTCTCTTCAAGATTTATGTTCGATTGCACAAAAAACATGGCAGAATATGAAGCTTGTATCATGGGTATTGAGGAAGCTATTGATCTCAGAATTAAGATCCTCGATATGTATGGAATTTAGCTAGCTCTTGTGATAAAACATATTAAAGGAGAATGGGAGACTCGTCATCCTGTTTTGATCCCTTACCAAGATTATGCGAGGAGGTTGTTGACTTTCTTTAACAAAGTAGAATTGCATCATATACCCCGCGAAGAGAATCAGATGGCAGACGCTTTGGCTACTTTATCTTTAATTTAAAGTGAACCATTGGAATGACATGCCTAAGATCATAGTTATGCGCCTTGAAATACCTGGTCATGTGTGTACAGCAGAAGAAGTTACAAATGACAAACGGTTTCATGATATTAATGTTTCCTTCATAGTCAAGAATACCCATTTGGGGCATCCAATAAAGATAAGACTTTGAGAAGATTGTGTGGCAATTTCTTTTTGAATGGAGACGTGCTATATAAGAGAAAATTTGATATGGTCTTGCTCAGATGTGTGGATAGACACGAAGCATACATGTTGATGCAAGAAGTTCATAAAGGGTCTTTTGGTACTCACGCCAATGGACATGCAATGGTTATAAATATTTTGAGAACATGTTACTATTGGATGACAATGAAATCTAATTGTTACAAATATGTGAAGAAATGCCATAAGTGCCAGTTTTATGTTGATAAGATTCATGTGCCTCCAACTCTTCTCAATTTTATTTGTTCTCTGTGGCCTTTCTCTATAAGAGGAATTGAAACGATTAAGCCCAAAGTTTCAAATGGACATCGTTTCATTCTAATGGCTATTGATTACTTCATCAAGTGGGTTGAAGCGACATCGTATGCTGATCTGACCAGACAAGTTGTAGTCAGGTTTATCAAGAATTAGATTATTTGTCGATATGGTGTTCTGAGCAAGATCATCATTTATAATGGTTCATACTTGATTTATAAGATGATGAAAGAACTTTGTGAATATTTCAAGATCGAACATCATAATTCTTCTGCCTATAGACCTAAGATGAATGAGGTTGTTGAAGCTGCTAATAAGAACATCAATGAATTAAATGGTGTATTGAGAATGTAATTCCTTGTGTCAAAAGCAGCATGTTACTCAACACAAGGTGTGTCGAAAATAGCCTAGAGTGTGTGTGTCAACTTAGTCTACCGAAGTGTGCCGAGTTGTGTAATATGTCAAAGTGTCGAAGCAGGTTACTTTCCACAGTATTTCGACTTAGATCTAAAATAGTTATCTTGGGTTTTATAATTTATGGGCTTTCGCTTAGGGAGCAGACAAGCTCAGTTATAAATAGAGAGCGTAACCCCTATTTTTGTACACACGCAAAACAACTTGTATTCACAAAATTTACAGTTGCAAGTAAATAAAGAATTTCCACAGTTTGTGGGCAGAGAGTTACTCTACAGAAAATATTCTTTCTTTCCCTATCTTTTATTATTTTCATTGTCATTGTGTACTGATAACAATCTTGCTTATCAAGATTGATTGAAATTCATCATAGATTTTGATGTATTTCCAACACAAACTAGTCTATTTATATACAACTAATTTATACACTAAGAAAACTAATAAATCCTAATTGATAATTCAATTATTACAAAGAAGAAATTTCTAATTAATTATCTAACTAACTAAATGAATATCTAACAAGTTAACTTTAATATATATATATATATATATATATATATATATATATATATATATATATATATATATATATATATATATATATATATATATATATATATATATATATATATATATATATATATATATATATATATATATATATATAACATTATTCCCACTTTAATGTCACCCAAGTATTAATATCTATCTTTTACATTTTATAGACAAATTATTAATTTATAAAAATGTGATATTAAACGGTTCGATCCCTCTAACTGTAATTGAGAGAAGATCGGAATTCCTTGATGTCAGAACTGATTTTCAAACTGGACTATATCAGTGATGATAAATAAATAAATAAAAAGATGATATTAATGTGCAATAGTATTTTCGCAATATGACAATTTTATTTGACTTTTTAGGTCATAGTTTCTACCACTTTAAATTATAGATTAACTATTTCGAATAATATTTTATAATCTTAAATATATTTTTTAGTATGCAAAATTGAAGAATTATTTTAGTGTAAGCTTAAAATTTTGAAAATCAAACTATTTATTCAATTATTAGGAAATATGGAAACAAAAAAGATTTAATTTTAATTGCACAATTTTAAATTATTATTTCAATTTATTGATTTATAAATATCAATAACTTATTTTCTTGTTTTTAGTTGAATCATAGACCAATAAAAGAGAGAAACTCCAACTTCTCACTAAAAATGACTTTCATTGTCTTTTGCATTCATTCATTCATCCCCCCTTACATTTGTATTTTCTATTTCCTTTCGAACAACTACTCCATGATAAATGAGTTGCCATCATTTCTCTCCTTACTTCCATGCATGATAACTTGGTAATGGTTAATCAAATATCACCATTACTAGGGTTTCATCTCCTTTTGTGATATATTTCATGAGTGCATCTACTTATAACTATATCATATCTAGTTGCATCATCATTTTTCCTTGTTTTTCAACATCATGCATCCTCTTCTCCCCATCTACATTTTCTGGCTTTTGAGTAGTTTAGCCCTTCATTCATGCATTTTTTGTGTGCAAGCTGGTAGTGTTTGCTCTCTCTTTCGTGTTTTATCTGGATTCCATCTCTTTTGCCTATCAACACAGACATCAAGGTATGATTTGACTTTTGGAGTCAAAGCATTAGATGAAGGAACATCAACAAATGAAGAAGTTGTCTTCTATGACTTTAAACAATTAAAAAATATTATCACACATAAACATAGTAAATTTGAATGATGATAGACACTATGTATAAACCTATTTCACAACATATATTGAACTACAACATTCTATATTAAATATTTTCTCATTGATGTGTTTGTTCAATATTACAAACTTTTTTTACATGAAAGATATAAAACTATAAACATAGTAAATTTGAATTATGTATAAAACTATTTTACAGACAACATTGTATAGATTATGTTAACACTAAAACTTTGAACAGGAGGACTCTATCTTACACGTCTCTTCACTGTAACTGAAATTGAACAACACAAGCTTCAGAAAACACTAACACAAAACTTATTATGAGACAAATGTTAAAATAAAACAACATGAGTCTAGTAATAAAATAAAACAAATCTTCATTCCTCTAGGCTAGCTGCTGCAACTCTTCTTTTCCCTGATATTTTCCATTTCACAACAGCACGAATCTTACACCACACTGCTTTTGGTTTCTCAATGTTTGATATTACCATATCAACCAAAGTGCTACACTCACCTTCATCAAAATTACCATCTAAAACATCATAACTGTTTTCTGGTATTTCTCTAATGTCAGCCTCTCGATCAACATTGATTTCAACATTTTGCGTTCCATCATTAACATTTGAACTAGAGATAAATGGATCAGGACTCAGTAAATCAACTAAAGTGCTCCAGTCAGCTCCTTCAAAATAACTAACATTTATGAGATTCTCTATTGAATGACCATAATTGTTTTCTGGTATTTCTCCTATGTCTTCCACCGGATCAACATTCATTTCAATATTTTGCATTCCATCATTACCATTCTCTGCAGAGATATCAATATGTTGCACATCTTGTTCTTGTGTTGATTTTATACATGCTTCTAAGCTTATGGAGTTCAATGTACCCTCATCAATTGCTTTTAAATTTTCAATGTTTTTGTATGCATCTTTCTTCACCATTTCAACCAAATTCTGTAAAATAAGCACAAACATATTCACTATTTTCCTTCAAATATAACAAAAGAGTTATTACATATTATCTAACTCTATGTATACCTTCTGGATGGGTGTGAGCCTGAGATCATCTGGTAAATAAAACTTTTGTGTATCAAATGTCACACCAACAAGTTCATAGATCACATTGAATAGAAGCAGTATTGGTTCTCGAATTATCTCATAGCTATAAAGCATGTAATCATCTACAACACACGACCGGGCATGTTCGATAATATCAGACCAGCATTTCTTCTGAATTTTTCCAAATTTCTACATCTCAACAGAAAAAACATTCAATTAACTTTTCCATTGAACACAAAGATTTCACTATTTTTTGTCATCTGATGAAGTTGATTCAATTTAAAAAGTAAAGTAAGTAATGTCGATCGTTAAAGAGAAACAATGATTTACCTCACGTAATGAAGATTCATTGGTTATGAGTAACCTCAACAGATCCTTAACAGTATGAATTCCGTTGCTACGGAGTCGGTCACGGAATGGTCCTTTTTCAGAAATTTTCTCCAAACGCCACACATCATCCTTCAAGTATGGAGGATAATGTTTCTTGTAAGCTTCAATGACCAAACCAAAACACATGTTAAAAACAAAAACAAAATCACGGCAACAAAAAAAAAACATAAGCGAACAATTAATAAACTCACCTTCTCCTCTTATATCCAAGACCGTAAAAGCTTGACTTCTACCTTCCTTAATATTGTCTCCATTTTTCATAGCTTTTGCTCCTAAACTGAACTTTCCGCTTTTTACCCAGCTAGAGTTATCATTGAACATAATTTTAGAAATAGAAGCAACTCCATTTTCAAGAGTAACAAACGTATCTCCAACCAACAATGGTTCTTTATTCTCTCTTTGATGCAAGATATTATCATTGAACTCAGTTTGAATCCAATCTTCATCATCACAAGATTCAAACTTTCCCTGGATGGGACAAATCTGTATCTTTATTGAAGAGAAAGGACCATAGTTGACTATTGACTTAGATCTAACATCAAATAATGCAACTTGAAATGGTTCATCCTTTGGAATTATATTAGTTTTAGTAAAAGTCGTATTTGGCAACTTGTTATTATCAATAAAACACAACTCTAAGGATCTGGCTCCAGATCTTCCACCTTCATTAATCTTTTCTCTGCATCAACAAAAAAAAACATTAGATAATGTAGTAAAATTATAATCCGTGACGTAGGTTAATAGTTTTGATATGAAAAACAAACCTTGTAAATAAGTGCTCTTGGAATTTTCTTTCAACCCCATCTCTTATCACTCCTCGAAAGAAGGATTCCATGATTTTTTCAAGGCCACTAGACAGAAAAATGGACAAGATTAAATTAATAAAAGTGATTACAAACCAAACAAACACCAAAACATAAGTATATAATATACCTATTTGATGCTTGTTTTGTAACACCCAGATTCCATTTCGACCCATTACTAGAAATCCCAGGAAATTGATTATCAGATACCATCCCAAAGTTTTTCTTAGATCTCAAAAGATATTCTTTTAACTATAACTAGTAAAGAAATGATACTCTCTCAACTCACATAAACTTGTTCCAATCAAAAATGAAAAAGGATTTACAAGAATAATTTGAGGTAAACGTTGCTTTATCACTCAGACATGCATGCAGGAAGAACACAGGAAGCATCATCAGCAGTGAAAAAATAGGATACGCTTACTCCGTGTGATGAAGTTATGTCATATTTTCCCTATAAAATCCAAGAAACTACAAATAATCATAAAATAATCGAACTTCCAGAATTTCTTCCACTTTTCACGCATCCCTTCTTAATAATATCATTTTTTTTCATAATTTATCATTATTATAATCAATAATGATAAATTTTTAAAGTTCTATCTTTTATTGAGCCTAACATATTAACATAATAACCTATTGTTATGGTCCATTATCATTTTGTTAAACTATTGTTTATTCTTTACTTTATTTTTATACAATGCGAAATATTTTATAAAAATATATATTTTAATCAAAATAGGTTTATTGTTTTTGCACTAATTAATTATTTTTTATTTTTCATTGTAAATATTTATTGTTATATAAGTATTATCTTACAATAGTCGAGTCAAGTGACACAAAGAATGGTAAGGAACTCAACAAAATACAATAGCACAATCAACTGTCACAAGGAATGTCAAACAAAAAATAAAAAGACAAAAGGTAAAGGAAAAGGGGTAATGAAAACACTAAACAAGTCACTCTCCACAAAGGACACAAGTCATTGAACCTCAGTTTTTTTCTACTCCCCATCCATCTCCTAGTTATGCTTTGTTATGACTCGGTTTGTTTCTGCTATGTACAAACTCAATCCTCCACTATCTTATTCTTGTCCCATCATTGAGAAATCTAAGATTATTAAAACCATTACAAATATTTTGACTAGTCCATAATATATCTTAGATTTAAAAAAAATCAAAATAAAAGTTTCAAAAGAGAGAATAGAAACCATAATACCTTAGGTTCCTCGGCTTTTACTCGTGGAGATTGTTAATTTTCTATTTCGCCGTAAGAAGAAAAACAATAAGAAGATAAAGATTCCAGCAAGAGCAGAAGAAGTAATCAATGCTAGTAGAATTCTCTTATTCAAATTTTGGTGATGCACTATTCTAACATCTTGATTTCCTGTATCATTCATTGTAAAAACAATACATCAAACTCATTAGTCTCGTTAAACCAACTCAGTTAATTGTTGTGCAGAAATATAAGATATATTAAAATTGACATAAAATAAAAATGCTGATGAGTATTTCAAGATTAGAGAGATTAGCTCCCGGATCCAAATTCTCAACCCTAAAATCACTATTTTGATTGAAACTAGAGTGAAGAATATAAATGTCCAAACTATTAGAGACAAACTCAAGCTCAGAGGTCTCTATATAGATAATTACAACAAACATGATAATGGAAGGATATGGCTGGAGTGGGATGAAAATAGAGTTGATGTTAAACATGTAAAAAGTACTAACCAACTAATATATTGTGGTGTTTATGATTAACAGGGTAACTTCCTAAATTGTATGTTTGTTGTATAAATAATTTGTATAAATAATTTGAGATTTATTTTATTTTTCTATTTTAAATTTTTGTCACTAACTAAGAAAATTAGTTTCTATATTTTATGTTTAATTGTGAATATAATTGCGAAAACACATTCTAAATTATATTCTTAATTGGTGATTAATTTTGCAGTTAAAGAATGAAGAGGAGGATTGGCTTCAAGAAGCCATGGCAAGTTTGGTGTATTTATCTCATTCATCTCCAGAAGATATATGACTTAATTAATTAGCATGATCAACAATGCTACATATGATTACTATATAGCTCTTGTGATTAATTATGAGCTTAATTGATTTCTCACAAGGTTTAATTATTATGCTAGCTAGTGTGAAAGGTGAATAGGAAAAGAGAAAGTTTACAATATAGCTAGCTAGTAATTATAAATTAAGTTAGCTATTATGTTACTTAACTTTCATATAAGAAGCTCAAATATTATAGGATGAGGCATATTAATACTCTGAAACTTGCTAAAATATACTACTGTGATGTCTTCAATAATCACTTAATTTATTAATCACATCTCCTAGAATCATCAAGCTCTTGTTAATATATTTTCCTTCACTACGCCAAAAATGATTTTTTGTATCACCTAATTTAATAGTACTTTTAAAAAAAATGCTATTAAAATGGAAAAAACACATTTATAATAGCACTTTTTAATCGGGCGCTATTATATAATACAGACTATGTAATTATGATAGCACTTTGTACCAGAACGCTATTATTAAACTTCTTTAAGATAGCATTTTGTATAAAACGATATTATTTGACTACCTATATAATAGCATTTATTAAAAAGCGCTATGTTATATATAATAATGAATTAATTAATTAATTGATAAAAAAAAAAAACATATTTTCAGAAAATTGGGTTTCCCGCATCCACTCACCGCCAAAAACAAAAACACTACCATTGATTCTCCCAAAAACATTATCTTCCTCTGCTTCCTTCTTAGCCATTGATTCTCCCAACTGATTCACCGCCGTCAAATCTTCCTCTGCTTCCTTCGGTTTTCATTGATTCACCGCCATTAGTCATTGATTTACCACCGTCATCCCTTCCTTCGGTTTTCACCCGGATCCATTCTTCAGCCATCGGATTCACCATCGATTCAGATTCAGATTCACTTCTCAAACGACACTCAAACAGAAGGAGGAAACACCGAAAAGAAAGAACAACCAAATCTCATTCTCCGTCGAACTCAACCCTTTGTCATCTCACCTACGTCGTCGTCATCCCTCTCTTCATTTGTATCTGGTAATATTTCTTTTTTCAGTTTCTGCTATCCGTTGATTCTCTGTGTTGTTTGTGAGCGTTATGATGTCTTTGTGTTGACGGATATTCGTGATTTTGAGTAGCTGTAATGAGGGTTTGTGAGGTTAAGTTGCAGTTGTGAGGGTTCGTGAAATTTGAGTGATAAGGCCTGTGTTATTGATGTGTGCCTGAATGGTGAGAGATGAGCTGGTTATTGATGTGAGCAGTTGAGAGATGAGTGTTTGAGTTCATGATTTCTCTTCCTATGATTGGTCACTGTGGGGGGGTAATAGGTATCAACTTCAAAATATAATATGCTTGCTGATTTGGGTATTGAGATATTGTTCTGTAAAAATTTATTTCATTATCATAAAATGGTGATATTGTTCTGTAAAAATCTAACGTTTTTTTTCTTTCTTTTTTCAGAACCGCAATCGAATTGTGAGCTTCATAGACTGTGAATGATTGAATTCGAGTTTGGAGTTTCAAGTTGAGATGACGAGTCCGTTAAGGGAAGACGAGAAACACGAGCGCGCGATTCGAGCTCTTCTTAGGCTCGAACCCAATCGAACATGCATTAATTGCAACAGTTTGGTAAGAACATGCATTGTACAAGATATTGCTGAGAAAACTAGAGAATCAGAGATTAGGAAGTAGAAATCGAGCAATGTGATTCTTGATACTTGAATTAGGAAGAATGAGTTTAGTTTCATAATTATTACAATTAGCTGAAACTACAAGATTAATCTAACTATAACAAAAATTAATTATCTGCAACGGAATCACAAATACATAATAAGTGAAACAGTCTACTAAGATGCACATTCGATTCTATCAAATTTAGAAGCTATTGCTCAGAAAAACTAGAGAATTAGATAAGAGATTAATTTACAATTACATTCTATCAAGCTTGTCCGTGATACTCGAATTGAATGAGATAAATGTGTTAGTGTCATATAGTGCTAGTTTGAAGGTTAACTAAGTATCCGAAATATAACAAAAAAATAACCAAGTCATTAGCTTTAAACTCTTTCGTAGTTAATAGATTTGAATTCGATTTTACTTCTTCGAGCATGTGCATTTATCTACTTTAAATGAATTGCTACTAGCTAACTTTGTAGAATGTCGAATCGGTATGATATGATTTCTCCCATTTATGCAATGCGAAACCGACAAACTTTCCATTTTATGCAATGGTTGAAAGTTGAAAATGTATAAATACTGTGCCCGACACCTATTGTTCTCTATATTCCATGGAAAAATGGGGTCCTTATTAAAGAGACAAATTTGAAATTTTGCTGATAATCATATTTGTATCTGTAGACTTTTATATGTTTAAAAACTTCTAACCAGGTTTTAGAGCATTTTCATTGTATTCTTCAGAATCTAGGAAGGAAATTATTGCATTTGGCGCTATAACAAATCCGTTGCATTAATTTATTTATTTTTATACTTTTGAAGGGACCACAATATGTGTGCACAGATTTCTGGACGTTTGTTTGCACTAATTGTAGCGGAATACAGTAAGTCCTTACAAGAGTTCTGCTTATTGTAATACCTATATTTCAACCATGTGCTTTGAGTTGAATACATGTTTTTATGGTTCATGGTGGCCATTCTTCAAAACTCATGAGGTTTTTGTGGGAATTTACAGCCGTGAACTTACACATCGTGTGAAATCAGTTTCAATGGCTAACTTTACTTCGCAAGAAGTTACTGCACTTCAAGAAGGAGGGAATCAGGTTTCCATGCCTTTTTGTGCGAAAACTTGTGCTGTTTATTTTTTCAGTCTGCATGATATCATATATTTCTTGAAGTTTATTTCAGCTTTATCTAATACTTGCAGCGTGCAAGAAATGTTTATTTTAAAGAATGGGATGGACAACAACATTCTTTCCCTGATAGTGAGTAAGTACTTGCTTGTACGTTTTAATATATTGTTGCAGAGTGCATTATTCATTTATTCTGTCATATTTGGTGCCAGTAATGTTAACAGGCTCCGAGACTTTATTAAGCATGTTTATGTGGATAGGAGATTCACCGGAGATAGTACCTCTGACAAACGAGTGAAAAACGTAAGATTTCACCCTTTTGGATTTATTGTTTTAAGCAAATATTTGACAGCTTGATATAGGTTCAATTTCAAGTTGTGAGTTATTGCCTTTGCTTTAGAATTGATTGAATTGGTCAGCCAATTCTAACTTCAGTCTTCTCTCTTGTGCTGCATGTTGTTTAGGGTGGTGACAAAGATGGGTCATATGAAAACAGGAGAGTTGAGGAGGGAGGATCTAAAAGCCCTCCATATGAAGACTCACATGAACCTTGTTATAGTGATAGGTCTAGTCCCGGTGGAAGAAGTCCTGGATATGATCAAGAAAGTAGGCAAGTTGGTAACTATAAGAGAAGTCCCGGTCGTCCTCCAGTTATCAATGATTGGCATCGTGAAGAACGTAGAAAATCAGATGGAGATTATAAGACGGAAAGTAAATCCCCTGTGCAAGTCAGAAATATGGGCTCTTCTAGCCCACCTGTGGGCCGACCCGTTAGAGAATTTTTGGGAGAAAATGTAGTACCTCTTAGGATAAGTGGACCTCCCAAACGGAACAATGGAAAAGCTGCCAATGCCTCAACACTGACACAGGTGAAACTATTACTGATGCTACAATGTAATATAAAAACCAATCAAGTCATGCATTCTTGTGTTCTGCCTAATGGCTTCCGGTGTAGGGGGATTGTTAGTTCATGACATAGGACCTGTTTGGATTAGCATATGTGTACTTATCTACTGAAATATATTTTGTGAAACTGTTTGGGCGAATTTATGAAAACAACTTGTGATATTTTTTCATAAAATGATAAAATAATTTTACCTTGTGATATCTTATAAAAACAGTTTCTAATATATACAAAAACAATTTAAAATTATTTTTTCATTTATTATAGAAATAGCTTACGTAAGCTTATAATTCAACACTTATATTGTTAAGAACTTGTGCTATAAGTTGTTTATTCAAACATGCCCATAGTATCAGTTTATATAACAACAACAACAACAACAACTAAGCCTTATCCCACTAGGTGGAGTCAATTACATGGATCAACTTTTGCGATAATGTAGTATCGGCTTATATAACCAAGTTGTCTAATAGTTCGACTTTGCCACTCCCATTGGCCCATTTATTCTTTGAATAATAGTTGAATTTCAGCCGGCGTGTTTGTGTATTTTCCATGCTTCAAGGCCAAAGTACTCTTCTTACGGGGAGTGTATTCCTCTACCTCTAGTTTCAATTAGACTTCAGAGATGTTTGTTTTTTATTTTAACAACTAGAGATATTTTACGTTTTCAATTTACTGTTAAATATATTACTTTCCTTATATTCTTTGAAGTTTTCTTGTAAGATGTGGCTCAGCATTTACAGTTTACTTTGTTTGGCATGAATTGCATTGAGTGATATCATCCATCTCCCCTTTTAGTAAGGTGGCCAACTGGATTTTGTACCCAAATTATACAACAATAACCGTCTGTCCATGATTTCAGAGAACTGCATCCTCCGGTAGCTTGGTATCCAGTAATGAAAGCCAAGTAAATATTAAGCTTGAGACTACTAAGAACCTTATTGATTTTGATGCTGATCCTATTGCTTCCACAATTCCTCAAGCCCAACAAACTAGCGCGCCTCAACCTGTTTTGCAGCCAGGAAATTCCAGTGATGACAATTGGGCCTCTTTTGATATTGCTTCTGAGAAGAAAGCAAATCAAAACACCTCAAATTTAAATCCACTTGAATCCGTACTGTCCCAATTGTCTTATTCGGCATCTTTATCTTCTCATGCTTCGGGAGTCCAAGGTGATACACAAGTTGTAATTGCAGTGTGATAACATCACCAAGAAGTGATGACTCATTTTTTTTATATCTGCAGGACCTATTCCAGCAGGGGCTCTTAGTTTTGGCAGTTTATCATCTTTCCCATCCAATGATGCTTCGATGCCATCTTCCGGACTGGAAGTTGTATTACCTCATAATAATGTAGGAAAGTGGGCTAGTTCGCAGCATCAGCAACCAATGTTCTCTGCTGTAAATAGTCAGGTTTGGATAATGGAGTTGTCATGTCAAATACTGTTGACTGTTTATTTATGATGTAGCATTATTTTCACCATCCTGGAAATATCTTGCAGCCATCGCATGTACCTTCTGTACCCACAGGATAGGGATATCCCAACTCACCAATGCCTCATGCATACCATCGTGCTTCGAAGCCAGCCAATGAGGCTTTTAACAGTATTCTTTCTCAAACTTCTGCTGTAGAAGTAAAACCAAGTGGAAGAACAAAACTTTCTGAAGTAATTGTGACTTAGTTTGCTTCACAACCTCTGCCTTTTGTATACACTTGCATGTGTTTATTGTTTGCCTAACAATTAATTGTGATTGATGCAGGATTTGTTCACTGCAAAACACTCTTCCTTCTCTGCTCCAGTTCAAGGTTGGCAGGCGGGTCTTCCCCAGGGCAGGGGCATCTCAATGCAATATGATAATAATGTGGCGGTACTGTTACAATCCAGAATGATTAGCTTACCAGATTATCTTACTATGCATTTTGTTTTTATGCTCCAAACAGCTTATGATTAATAATCAGAGAGAGAGGACCTTTTTTTTATATTAAAAAGGACATTTCCTTCATAAAAAGTCAACCAAATGGATGCTTTTAATCTGTAACTTGTACAAAAAATGAGTATTTCTCTCATAAATGTGCGCCCTCTGTTACAGCCCATACCAAGTTTTTCGGAGCCATCAAGGTCAACAAATCCATTTGATGTCGGCAGCAAACAAACCCCAGATCAAGACCCAGGTGTATGTGACTTTCATTGATTTATAATATGAGTATGTTTTGACTTAGATGTTTAATTTTAATTTTTGAGTTGGATTTAGAGTTGTCGTATAAATGATTTTAGTATTTTATTGGTTTAGAGGATATGGCACAGAGGTACTGAGTGTTCTTTCTTGGTCTCGAATTTAAATTTTGAAATAGGAAAATACGGAAAAATGACTTATATCTTATTGTATGATTGATTTATAGTTTTCCGTTTCTACTTCAAATTTTTAGATATTCGTAGTAACAATTGTAAGGTGTTTGATATCTAGTTCTGGATCATGAAAAGAAAGTTACACACAATTAAGTGTTTATGTATATTTTGAGAATTTGAATTATATTCTGTTTAGTGTTTATATGCATCTAATAATGGAAATTGTGGTCTATATATTTACAAGTCATGTTCTTGTTAGACTTAATTAGTTCAATTATTGCATTAGTTATATCGATTTATTGTTATTAGTTTATAATAATCATTCCTTATTTTATGCGCTTCTTGTTAGACCCATATTAAATGTTTGATTATTCTTTATATGTTGAATTAGTTTTTATTGTACAATACATAATCAATATTCCTTCTATGATACAGGAAAACAAGAAGCAATTATTTTGCTTAATTAGTGATTGTATCTATGAGTTCAACGCTTTTGGATCATGAAGGTGGTTACTACATGGGATTGTTTTGTTATCCTTTCTTATTTTTTTGGTGTTTTGTTTATAGAATTTGATTGTATGTTTTTGGATTTGGATTGAAGTACTCATAGATGGGCATCTACAAATTTGGCTATGCAAACGCCCTCTTAATATTCTATATGTTATGATATTTGGAAACAATAGGATTTGGTAATTTAAAATGTTATTTGGTATTTGATGGATCATAATATATATGCAATGAGTAACTTAAAGCGTTATTTGTGTTGAATTGAATATAGTTATTTTATATTTACACCAAAAAAAATGATTGTGTAAGAAAAAATATTGTACTGTACTTATTAAAAATATTGTACCAAATATGTACCATTTATTAGCACTTTATTTGAAAGCGCTATCAAACATATGTTATATATTAGCGCTTTTTGTTTAGAGTGCTATAAAAAAACAAACAAAAAACATGCAAAATACTGACTTTGATAGCACTTTAATTAAAACGCTATTATAAATTGGTACTTTAATAGCGCTTTTAAAGTGCTATTAAATAAGAAATATTTACAATAGTGGCGCGGTTAATAGCACTTTTAAGCGCTATCAAAAACAAAAAAAAGCGTTATTAAATAGCTTATTTGGCGTAGTGCTTCTTTCAAATGTACCCCATCAGCTCCGGTCTTTGCAATCCTTTCAGATCCAGCAAGATATACTAAATTCAAGACTGAAACTCGAATAATGTCATTTGAAGAATCATCAGAAGAATTGGAATCTGTCCCTTTACTTTCAATCAACATTCTAAATATGGTATGCAATCTGATAGTTCTAACATTCATATCTGTCTCACCAAAGTGCATATTCTCCTCCCCTTTAAACATCGTCTCGATTATTGTAAATACGTCCTTCACTGCCTGAGGAATCACTCCCGGATCAGTTTCACAACCATTCATAGTGAAAGTCTTGCCACTACTTGTCTTCCCATAAGCAAAAGCAGTCCCGTTGAAGCCATTGAGTGCAGCGAGAATGATATCCAGGAGATATCTGGTTATCATCAAAACTCCTACTCCTGCCAGTCGACATTCGTCCGACTACATTCTTTCTCACTAGTGGCCTCTAAAAATTAGGCACATAACTATTATGTGATTCTCTAAAGTTTCCATCTCTAAGTGGCATCCAAATACTGCTTATCACTGTTGTGGTTCATAAATCGCTTAGCCTCCCTAGTGTCGCTGATGTCATCAACAGAATTTCTTTCATGCAATCTTTTATAAGGCCTTCTAGTTGAATATGAGGATAACGATGGTAATGACTAAGTTTCAACATTACTATGATATGATAACTTGGCAGAATCTTTGGAAGCTTGAATTGGAGTGATTATGTCTGACAAACCTAAACCACCATTTTAGTTACTACCTTTATAGACACCATAAGCAGTGGGTTCTATTGTGGAAGAGCTTGTCAAATGATTGGATGCAGAGCAGCAGTTGGGAAAGGCGGATCACGAGACATGGAGGGTCAACTTCTAGATCCAAACCTGATGGCTGGAGAGACGGTAAATTCGTCGGAGAAACCTCTTTTCGTGACATGACCATGTATCTGTTGTCCAAATTGTATCGAACCGACACTTGCACTTGCTGAAATTGAACTTGTTAAGCTATATGAGTTTGGCATTAGTCCCTTTGCCACCATATGCGCAAAGAGTACCATGGCTTTATCATTTAAACCCTCGCGAGCATAAAATGATATGAGCGTATTCCACGATACAACGTTGCTGTTTCCTATTAAATGAAGAATTTTTTCGCAACTACTTATTTTCCAGCATGCTGCATAGAAATCTATCAGTGCAGGCCCAAGATCAAGATCAGCAGCATCCATTGCATTCCTCAAAACAAAGCAATGAACTGATTTTCCTTCTTTTAACCAACCTAATCTAGCACAGGAAGTCAAAACACTAATCACTTTCACTTCATTGGGTTCCACCTCTGAATCTTGCATCTTAATAAAAACACATATAGCCTCTTCAAAGCACTCATTTTGATTATACGACGAAATCATAGAAGTCCAACAGAAGTACTCCGATCAACAAGAGATTCAAAAATCCCTTTCGCTTTACACAAGTAACCACACTGACTGTACATAACAACAAGAGACTTACTCAAACTACCATCACCAATCATACCTTCTCTGATCACATATCCATGAACCGATTTATCCAACCTCAAGCAACCAGTTTTAGCACAAGCCTCAGCTATACTAAGCAACGTAACCGAGTCAGGTCTAATCCCCTATAAAACCATGGAACGAAACATTTCCAATCCCTCTCTATAAACCCCATTCTCAGCATAACACGAAACAACAGAACTCCAAGAAACCAAATCTCTCAGACACATTTCATCAAACACCTTCTTAGCATCACATAAATAACTTAATTCCCCGTACATTCCAAGCAAAGATGTTCCAATAACGCTGCTTTCGGTACTGATGATCACTCTAGTATATGCTTAGAGTTATTATTTCTTCTACTTAATCGATTTAACACTAGTTATTTTATTGATTCATATTTACTTTTATCCAGTATTGGCTATAGTTTGGTAAACAAATCATTGTAACTACAACTATCAATCCAAAATTTAGAAGGATGAAGAAATTTTACCTTATAGTGGAGATGGTGGTAACGAATCCGAACGAAGCGAGTTGGAGAAGAAGATGAACCACGTGCACGGTGAGGAGGGAGGAGACGAGTTAGACGAAGATGAACAGTTGCTTTCAAGAAGCGCTTAAAGTGGGGTTTTGTATAAAGTGGGGTTTCTGATAACCAATTTAGGGATTTAGAAATTTTTTAATTACCTTAGACAGCGCTTTCAAGAAGCGCTGCTAAAGGTATTACCTTTAGCAGCACTTTAAGGCTTTAGCAGCGCTTTAGTGTAATGCCTTTAGCAGCGCTTCTTGAAAGCGCTGTCTAAGGTATACCTTTTATCACACCTTTAGCAGCGCTTTTAGTAAGCGCTGTCTAAGGTATACCCTTTAGCAGCGCTTATTCTTTTTTTTTTATTTTTTTTATTGAAAACCTATAGCAGCGCTTAGGGAAAGGAAGCGCCGTCTATGGTAAGGCCTTTAGCAGCGCTTTTAGTAAGCGCTGTCTAAGGTATACCTTTAGCAGCGCTTTTAGTAAGCGCTGTCTAAGGTATACCTTTAGCAGCGCTTACTCTAATTTTTTAATTTTTAAAACCTATAGCAGCGCTTATGGCATAAGCGCTGTCTATGTGGCGCTGTCTAAATTCAATTTTAGCATAGTGTATGGATCTTCCTCAACCAGTACTACTAATGTCTTGAACACTCTTCAGAATGGGAGAAGAGATTATTTTGCTTGTTTACGGTATATTGGGTACTATAACCTTTATATAGTATGATGGCCAATTAGGGTTCCCATTATTTCCAAATGAGTCATCCTAACATCCATTCATATTTTAGTCCATATCCAATTATTTAATTAATTAATTAAATAATTTCTAAATAAAATCTAAATAGCCTTTTAACACTATTTGATCACATAATTATTTAACGCACTATATTTGATAAAATAGCTAATATAATTAAATAAATATATTTGGCTACATAATTATTGAAATACTAATATAAGACTGTATTATTAAAATATTCCAAAAATCTTCCACTTGGTCAATATATTTTAATAATTAAATCATAATTCCTTAGGCGTGCATCTAAATGCTATTTATCTTTAGATTTCAACTTTACAACTTGGTCCACCTCATACATCAATAATGGAATCGGCGCAGCTGTCGTCACTAATGTATAACGTGACAGAACCCCGACGATCACAACATAAATGTACTTGATGATCTATACGGATGAGTGACATAGAAATTTCATGCAATGCGATCTCTAAATCATGTATATTTTCAACTGGTCCAACTGAAGTCTTTATTTAGATCAAACTAAAGTTTGCAAATTCAATATTTACACAAACGATACATAAATGGTTATAACATAAATAACCTTATAAACATTATTTCTGCAGATAATCTTAATTGATATTAAAATAATATTATTAAACATAAAGAAGGAGTGACTCTCACTAATCTAAGACATCCTTAATGACAATAATCATATGAAAGTCCTTATATATCAAGTCTTTGATTAGTGAGTCTTTAACTTAAATTTCATATGCATATATTCTAGTTTCAACAATAATAACTTATAAGACAATAAACTTTTAAAACCTATTGTTGAAATAATATATGAATTTCTTACAACAAAATATACCTTGAGTGGTTTTCTCAAAGCCTTATATTGAATTATAAATGAATGACATAAACACTTATCTTCGTTTATTATTTATTAAAATTTCTATTCGACATCTAAAATATCAGAGTCAAACATATAAATGATCTCCTCATTGTCAGATCTCTAATTTGTGAGTACAAACTCTTTTGTTCTCTACAATAATCCTCTTGGTTGACCTTTTTTTCTTTCAATAATTCAATTTTGAATTGTTCAAGTATCTATTTAATGATTTTATGTACGTCTTTTCATATACGTATAAAATCATATATAAGATTCCCACAACTAAAGTATAAAAAAATTAAATTTCTAAATTTCCAGATTCTTTTATTTTGGACAATGATTGAGACTTAATAGTATCCCTTAATAATTGAGACATATCCTAGTTAATTGTCTTTCATGTCAGTTTTATTTCTAAATTTATTACAAAAGAGATGTGTCCAAGATCTTTCATAATTGTTAGAGATTTCTTGGTTTCACACAACAATTATATATCATTGCTGACTAAATAAAATCGACACATTAAACTAGGAATAGAAACTTACTCCACTAAACTTGTAAAACCCAATAATTTTTCATAATAGAAATCTCAAAACCAAACGAGACAATTACCTTATGAAATATTGCGGTATCACTAATGAGACAATTTCATTAACTTATAAATGAATTTTATCTATTTGAAAACCATCAACTTTGTATCTATTGATACAAAATTTTCCCCTGTTGCACCATATTATTTTTCTTAATAATGTCATTAAGAAACACTAACTTGATATCCATCTTACGAAGCTCCAAAATTATAACAAGTAACATGTCACAACTATCATAATAGAGTCTTTCAATCATACTGAATAAATTTTCTCTTTTCAGTCAATTCTTTATGACACTTGATGCTCTAGTTCTTGAGAATGTTGAGTTTGATCTTCAAGGATTAATTTCTTATTTTAATTGAGAGAAAGAATAATAATATCCGCATGAGGGTCCAAATTAGCTATATAAATAGAAACTATATGAATTGAGTTAGAATCAATTATTTCTCACCCAACTTTGTTCTTTGAACATATCACTCCCAAACTCAGTATTCTCGAGACACATTATAATATTTGTCTTAAAATATTCTTTAACTTAGGACAAAAGTTTATATTTCTTACACTTTTCAACAATTCTAGATTGGATAAGTCATGACTGGATTAAGTATAATAATATTTGAATTTAAAAGATAAATTGAATCTATCATTTAAAAAACAGAAGAAGTTATAATATTAAAATAAAACTTTATTCATCCACCAAATTGTATTTTAAATACAAATTTAATCTTATAATGACAATCTAAAGTAGTTAAAAATAAATAAAAAATATCAATCTTCACCAAATTTGTCCCCTTTAAATTGATGTATCTTTCAACATCATTGAACATTTGTCAGTTTAGATCATATTTTCTTATTATTCTTTATGTGTCCTTATCCTTTGATGTATTTATCAAATGAGTAATATTTTATTTTCTCTTGTTTCAATCTTTCTTTTATTGCCCACATTATAAAGTTATTCTATTAAAGAATATTTTTCAACTTTAATAGTTATAAAATTAATGGTGCAAAGAGAATATCATATGGTAAATTTCGACAAAGTCACCTAATTGACGAAACTATGGCACTTTAGCAAGATTAAATAATTTCATAATATGCTTATGATATTTTCTTTACTTAATAATCTTAATGAAAAGTCATCACTCCAATGAGAGTTTGTCTTTCGCTTTATTTCTTTAGAAGCATTAGATTTTAAGCAAAAATAATATGATAAAATTTATGTCATCTTAAATAACACATCTAATGTCTATGAATTGCAAAACTTTAAGATTATAAAATGGGTAATTTGGAGTGTACTCACTTTTAAACTTGAGTCTCACTTTAAATATATTAAATTGTGAGAGAATTTGAGTTTCTCCATCATTATATAAGGTATAGATCCAAAAATCCTAATGTTCATATTTTTTTCTTGAGAATCAAAATCTAACTTATTTTGCAGATATATAATTTATGTTAGTTTATAGAGAACAAAAAAAATACACTCACCAAATACCAAGCTCACCATTAATAGTAAGTCTTTAGGCAATAAAATCAATTGCTAGTAATATTTATTTTTAATGATCAAACACCGATAATTAATATTTATAAACAATAAATTCTTACAATCGTCACATGTTTGCTTTATATGTTGTTAGTGCAATCAAATAAACACCTGATATGACAATAAAATATTATATATAGACATTCATCTTTACTTATAAATTAAAAGACTCAAACAAGATACCAATCACTCATACAACATGATTACTGATATGACTATAAAATATTATATATAGACATTCATCTTTACTTATAAATTAAAAGACTCAAACAAGATACCAACCACTCATACAACATCATTACTCATATGACAATAAAATATTATATATATACATTCATCTTTACTTATAAATTAAAAGACTCAAACAAGATTCAAACATCACTAATAATCGTTATCCACATGGATAAAATTAATAACTATTATATATTTACCATCACATATGCAATTTTTCAGCCAAATTGTATCTTCCTTTTGGCCGACCATAACAGTTCGCATGAACAATTACACACTACATCTTTTACAATTTCGATTGAATCAAATTTACACAACAAACTTTTGCAACATGTTGCTTCAACCAACTCAACCAAAATTACTAGACGTTTTAATAAATTCAATGGGAAGAATTTTAAATTTATAAGACACTATCACAAATGTAGGTCGTATTCATTTAGAATGTCGTTTAATAATAATAATAATAATAATAATAATAATAATATTTCTTGAAAGTCTTTAGTGTGTGAACAAATTCATAATAAAATATAAATTTTATAAATTTATACAAATTGCATGATTAAAAAAAATTATTATATAAAAATTAATAACAATAACTTCAAATAACATGATCCTGCTAAATGTATAATTTCTAATCAGATAAATATTAAATATGTATATATCAAATTAAATATCAAACAAATTCACATATGCAGTTAATAATTCTTTAAATAAAATATTTTAGAATCAACAAAATTCATTCTAAAATCCAAAGTATCCAAAATTTAAATAATCAAATATTTAGATTTTACCTTATAATTTTGAGAGATATTTAAAATATTCAAAAAAAATTCTATAAATAGTATATAATAACTAAAGCAAATTAGTATTTATCTTATCTCTCAAAATTGAAATTCATGTGCAGATTTTATGTGAATCAAATTGAAAGATAAAATAATAATTAAAAAAATCAAATAAAGAGATTTGATAATAAAGTGTTTTTTTATTTATTTAAAACCAAGAATCAAATCACTAAAATAAGATTTAATTCAATATTTATCTTTTCCAAATAATTGACATAGATGTATACTTCTAAATTTATTATTTATAGTCATAAACAAAGTGTTGAGAATCAAAATTCTTTAAAAGAAAATAGATTTTAAGATTCAAAATCATAGATCATAATTATACATGTGATTCCAAATATATTTAGCATAACATATATTAAATGACATATCTCCCAAAAAAATTAAAATTTTTACAAATATTCTTCTTCCAAAAATATTCAAATCTAAATTTTCAAACAAATCTTATCATATAGTTTCTATGTCAAATTCAAAACTTTCCATTATCACAAATATAATTCTATGAATTATAACTTAAAAATTAATTATTACCATGCTATCATAGTTTTTAAATCACAATAATAATTTCAAATATGATCACCAAAATAAATATAATTTAAATATATAGTGTAACTAAATTTATTTTCAAGAATTCATACAAAAGATATGTAAGATCCTAATTCCATATAAATCTTTGAAAAATAAATATAACATACAAAACATAAACTCCATAGTAAGTGTAACAAAAAAAAATACTCAAAAAATTCATGCCTCAAAATATATATATATATATATATATATATATATATATATATATATATATATATATATAATCATGAATTGAAAATATATGTCATGATCCTAAATAAATAAATAAACATTGGTGTTTAGAGGACAAATGTCAATAAACTAAACATGAAGACCTGCTCTGATATCACTTGTTGAAATTAATTCAATAACAATTAATCACATATATATTTTTAATATTTTATACCATGTACTTTAGTGCGGAATATAATAAATAATTATGAACATGTATATAACTAGGATCTACGGCATGTTAGTATACGAGATATGAGATTTCAGGAATACCCGAATTCATTGGATAAAAACAAATTTTTGGCAATGATAATTGTAATTCTGAAACGCAAAAGTGTAGAGACAAGTGACTGACACTAGTTGGCTTGTGGATCTTCCTCAACCAATATTCATAATGCCTTGAACACTCTTCAGATGGGGAGAAGAGACTATTTTGCTTTTGTATGGTGTATTAAGGACCATAGCCTTTATATAGTATGATGACCAATTAAGGTTCCTACTATTCTCAAATGGGTCATCCTGACATCCACTCATATTTGAGTCCATACTCAATTATTTAATTAATTAATTAATTAAATAATTCTTAAATATATTCGAAATAGTCTTTTAATATTATTTGATCGCATAATTATTTAAGGCACTTTATTTGATAAAATAGTTAATATAATTAAATAAATATATCTGACCACATAATTATTGGAATACTAATATAAGACTATATTATTAAAATATTCCAACAAATATATATTATATATTACCTCCGTTCTTTTTTATCAGAGATAATTCACTTTTTAGGTTCATTGAATAATCAATGTATCTAGTCTACAAATATACCAAATACATTGGTTATTCAATGAACTTAAAAAATGACTTGACTCTTATAAAAAGGAATAGAGATAGTATTAAATAGTATAAAACTTATTTATATGAAAAGTTATTAAGAATAGTTATTAAGGTTGTTTAAAGTCAGTAATATATTAAAATCACATCGCAGCTTACTGACACTACTCAGCCCTTCCTAATTCTACTGAAACCTGCTCTCTCCTCTGAAAGTTTGCTGGAAATCTGTGTAAACTGTTGCGACGTGAATTTCACGTGACAATATTGTGAAGTGAAAATCACATCGCAACTTAGTTACCATATGCTCTCATGCCGCGTGAAAATTCATGTCGCTAATAACGACTTGTGATGCGATTCTTCACATTGTGACGTGAAAATTATGTCGCTACAAAGTGTTTTTTTTTCTAGTGAATTTCCTCTACATTTCTCTTCTTTTGTAGTGCATTTTCTTTACATTTCTCCTTTTTTGTAGTGATTATTCACGTTATTGAAGTCAAAACGTGTCTGGAAAAAGGCCAAACCACACCACGACACCTCTTCTTCTTCTCGAGGTGTGCTTTTTTACTAAAGGATTGTGTCACAGTCGCTCTACATCATGCCGCATTGTGAACCTTTCTCGTCGTGATCTCCACATGAAAATTCCAGTGTTTATTTGTCATTTTTCTTCACGATTATTCACTTTTTTGCTTAATTCCACCACTTTTTCATTTTCTTCTTATTTCTAACTCAAATGTAAACATAATCAACAAAAATGACTAAAAACAAATGCAAATTCTTATAAAAATTACATTATGATAGAGTTCCATCACAACTCCAAACTTATATTGTTGCTTCCTCTCAAGGAAATCATTTATATTTGTGATCTTCTGCAAAACTGTGTACTTACCAAACCAACGATAGGCCTATATCTTAGCAGAATTATCACTTCCATTCCTTACTTCAATTCAACATAATATAAAGACTTTTCTTTAATTTTCAATGTTCCACTTCCAAAATATGATTTTGACGACTCAATGGCGGAACGCATCTCCGTCGGGGCATCGACGTCACGGATACCTCTGATGTATTTCTGCATATGAGATTATGCTCTCCTAGAAACCATGGTTTGGAACCGTTAGTTTTAGGAGTTGAGATGGTAGTGAGTACCAAACTGGCCATTGTAATGAAATGTGTGGTCTAAGTTAGTTTTACCGAAGCCCCAAAGTAGGTGCCACTATACTTGTCAAAAAGTACAGGATGCAAGGTACCCCTAAACTATTAGGGGTGACTAGAGGCCTTAGAACTTTTTTGGTGGTTTAGGGCTTGCCCGCAGTAGCGAGAGGCCCTACTTGATGGTGTTTACAGTGATGATAGGGAAAGCTCATGTTAGGATAGAAATTTTATAGCTTTTAGGGGGTATATCATGTGTATTACGAGTTTTCCCCTTAACCTTAAGGTTGGAGTATTCATAGAGGTGTATGGTCCTAGAATTTAGGGAACCCTCAAGAAGTGGTAACCCTCCCCCATTTACTGGGGAAACTATTGAATGCTTGTGTTAGACGATAGGCTACGATCTAGAGGGGGTGAATAGATCGCAAATGAAAATTTCTTATTTAAAATTCTGTTTTGAAAATTGTTTAACTATATATGGCGCGTGGATTTATAAGATGGGAAAAATAATCAATACATTTTCAACAACAATGTTTGAACAAAAACCACACAATAATAATCTATTACAAATGAAATATTAACCACAAATTTATTTAAGCAATTTTTGAACACTTGGTGTGCAATAATTTCAAAAAAATATTTTTCTATGATTTTGTTGGTATATAAATCCAATTAAAATCACATAGATTGTAATCAACTCAAAAAAATAGTTTGAAGTATTAGACAAAGAGATTATATCATTGTATCAATTGCACAATAAATGGAATCATAATTTGTAATTAAAAGTAAAAGAGAGAGGGAGATAGAGACACAAGTATTTGTTTAGACAGTTCCCTAATCGATGTCTCTATTTATATAATGAAAATTAACCTTTGCAAAAGTTCTTTACAAGAGAAAAAGTAGAAATTCAACCCTCCAAACCATATGGTTGATGTTGATCCTAGATTTTTCTCTTCCCTTGATCTTAAGCTTGATCAAGTAACCCAATACTTCCAATTTGATCTTCCGATTACCGCTTCTCCTTTAATAGAACCCCTGTTATTCAAAGCCTTCGCTCAGATGAATCTAAATTGCGAACTATTGTGACCCAATATTACCAAAGTGATCCTCCGATTACCGTTAATCATTTTGAAAAAAACCCCATTCTTCAAAGCTTTCACTAGGCTAAACCCAAATTGAGCAATCTTGTGAAAAACACCCAAATCAATCCTTGATCTTGGAAGAAAACCCCAAATGGATTTATCTTGAAACTCCCAAAGAATTCTCTACCCAATTTGATTACAACAATCCTAAATTGGACTTTATCAACCTAAATATACATGCACCCAACAAAAATGATTATGTGTAATTGTTGTATGTATGCATAGAGAGAGGTTGAAGATGATGCGCAATACTTTGTATATTTATGGTTTTAATAATTGAGAAATGATGCATGAATAGTATTTATATGATATGTGTAAAGTGAGAAAAAAACATATTAGAGATTTTTACATGTTTTTGAAAAATAACAGTATGTGTCGACCTGAGCTTGATATGTTTCGACACATAGTAGAAATTTTATAGCTATGTGTCGACCTGAAAGTCGTATGAGCCGACCTAATTAAGATGGAAAAAGACTTCTATTTTTGAAAACATACAACATGTGTCGACCTGTGGCTTGTATGTCTCGACCTATAAAAGTATTTTTACTTCTATCTGTCAACCTGTAACACATATGTGTCGACCTATGTTCAACATAATGTAACTTTTCAAAATTGTTTCAGCATGTGTCGACCTGAAATATGTATGTGTCGACCTATAACCCGTATGTGTCGACATATACTGAACATAATATAATTTTTCAAAATCGTTTCAGCATGTGTCGACCTATGGACTCTATGTGCCGACTTGTACTGGATAAAATATAGATTTTCAAAAAAAATGCTTTAGTATGTGTGTCGGCCTAAAGGATGTGTGTGTCGACCTATGCATAGCTTTTTCATAAGCCCACAACTTAATATTTTGCCCATAAATATAGGCGATAACATCACCTTCTAATTCACATTTTTCAACAAGGAACACAATACAACGAGTCAACCAAAACTTACTACAAATAAACCACGTAATTATTCGGACTACTACGACTGTTTTTGGTTAATTAATTATCGGCTAAAAGTTCTATTATTTCTACTTTGTTCTAAAGGTCTCATTATGTCTTTGTTAAATTAATACTACACTGTTATTAGAGCCCGTGATGTCAATAATATGGTTCTGCTATTCTATTAACTTCTAAATCTGCTACTGATTTAGCCTGTTAAATATTGCTTCTACTATTGCTACTTTATACTATTTCCACTTTCTGCTACTTATAACCATATACCACACTATAACTATTAATAAGCCTACCACCAACTTCTGCTACTTACCTTAATTTATTCTAGTGGCATACTACTACAATTGATTCAACAAATTTCCATACTGATAATAAATCATAATTTAGCAAAGATGTATTATTAATTGGAAATTCCAACTTACTCTACTGACAACTCTAAACATGTCAGAATTACGCAAAATAATTAATAATGTAACACCCCATCTCTACTCAAAGAATTATATAAAATCAGAGTTACAAAATTTTCAACAAACAAATGGAATGCTACACTTTCAACTTAGAAACAACGACATTCAATCACTTATGGTTCAGATACATAACACATAAAATTCGGATGAACCAATAACAACCTGTTTAGTCTTTAAAAATAAAACAACTTTCGTTACTATGCAACGGTTTCGCAAATTCAATTGAAAACACGATAACATCTTGTCCAACTCAAAACGACTTTAAGACAACAAGTCTTTAATAAAACAACTTAAAAATTCAGCAACATAATGAAAACCAACAATAAAGAAAATATGCGCTCATCCCCCCGAGTACTACGTATCAGAGCGACAACACCGACTTGAACTAATGAATGTAACAGCTATCCTTCCTGATTACCTGCATGTTACCAACAAAGGGAAATATTCAAACAGAAGGGGTGAGATATCGAACCATATAATTGAGTGTATGATAAAAAATTTATTATATCAGATTATATAAAATCACCACTTCACAACTTTCAACCAACATCAATCATCACAAGTCAACAACACCGCATGTTAAATATGCAACACAGAACGTGACTCGTTACATGCATATGCATGTGGTACCAATGGAGCAAAACTCCCAATTTAGAAATCTGCAAATTAATAGAGGCATCAGCAAGACATAAGCCTTCAACTTAATTTGCCAATCCAAACCAACTTACCGAGCGTCAGCTCCAACTTGATATGCTATGTATGCGACCCAATATGAATGTCAGGATAGCAACAACAAAATTCTGTAGCAACGCAGCAACAAACCAACATTGGCCATAAGCCCACAACTTAATATTTTTCCCATAAATAGAGGCGATAATATCACCTGATAATTCACATTTTTAAACAAGGAACACAATACAACGAGTCAACCAAAATTTACTACAAATAAACCGCGTAATTATTCGGACTATTACGACTATTTCTGGTTAATTAATTATTGGCTAAAAGTTATATTATTTCTACTTTGTTCTAAAGTTCTCATTATGTCTCTGTTAAATTAATACTACACTGTTATTAGAGCTTGTGCTGTCAATAATATGGCTCTGCAATTTTATTAACTTTTAAACCTGCTACTGATTTAGCCTGCTAAATATTGCTTCTACTATTGCTACTTTATACTATTTCTATTTTCTACTACTTATAACCATATACCACACTATCACTTTATTAATAAGCCTACCACCAATTCCTGCTACTTATCTTAATTTATTCTAGTGGCATACTACTACAATTGAGTAAACAAATTTATATACTGACAATAAATTATAATTTAGCAAAGATGTATTATTATTTGGAAATTCCAACGTACCCTACTGACAACTCTAAACATGTCAGAATTACGCAAAACAATTAAAAGTATGACTCTTAATAACTCAAAACAACTATGACAACTTTATTGACAACTCTATTTACAATCGTATCAACAACTCTAACAACTCTATCGACATTGAAATTAACTTAAATTATCAAATTTACTCAAATATTTAACTCTTAAATATTATACTATTATTTATTATTATTATTATATTAATGAAATAGATTATTATATTGAAACGTTACACTATGTGCCAATTATTGATATAAAATTGCTATTTACCAGTAAATTGTCGCTACAGTGTTTATAACAAAGCACTATATCTATCAAAACCATCTATGTTGTATATATAATTTTGATGTATCTAATAGTTGCTACACTATGTATGTACATATATCATCAAATTCATGTTAAAATCACTATTATATATATATTGAAGAATTATATCAATTAGCAGTATAGTAAAGTGACCTGTAATATAGGTTTACATACACCGAAGCAATATATACAGAAAATCACTGCTATGTATATCTTTTTCTATTATCAATTTCCTATGTACATATATAATGAAAAGTGATACTACAGTACTGATATATATTAAATTAGATTCTCAATCAACTCTCAATTTCACCAATATATCAATTTCAAACATAAAAAGAAACAATTTATAACCCAATCTCACATACCATTCGTCATATACCCAATTATAGAATCAGAACCTCACCCTTACCTTGGATTGAAGGTCGCTCTATAACTCTCCCATTGAAAAATATATACCCTCACAAGGCCCGACACTAAAGCCTCAATCAAATATGCAGACATGTACCCGTGTATGAGGAATCCAAAAGTAAGTTCTACTTTCCTAATTAGGCTACGCGTTTCACACACTCGATGGGCTATCTCTTGTGTTTATGCGTCAAAAGATTTGCACATGCGCACCGCTAGATGAATCAAATCATTCTTACTTAGAATTCCATCTGTGATGAGTTTATCTACTGCAACATCACTACAAAAAAAACACTCATTTACGACGTGAATTTCACGTTACAACATGAGGAATCACACCACTACACATTATTTGCGACATGTGCGTTCACGTGGCTGGGGAGGGGTGGCAAACTGTTTGCAACGTGATTTTCATGTCACAAAATTGTGACGTGAAGATCATGTCGCAACAAAGTTTTATAGAAAACACAATTCTGCAGGAAAGCAGACGCAACAGACATATGTTACTTTAGTTGCGACGTGTTTTTCATGTCATAAATTAGTGACGTGAAAAACACGTCACTAAATAATTACATTTAACAACACTTGACCAATCAGCTTTTGTGTTTTTTTTTATATAAAAAGTGAGTTGCGACGTGATTTTCACGTCACAACTTGTGACGTGAAAATCACGTCACTAATGTTTTTTTTTAAATTTAATAACTGAATTTGTTTTTCTTTTATATATTAAATTTAATAAATTCAATATAATAAATTAAAATAATAAATTTAATATAAAATAAATTCAATATATATAAATTCAATATATTAAATTTAATATAATAAAATTAATAAACTAAAATTATAAATTTATGAATTAATTAGTATGGAATACAAATTCAAATTTGAAAGTAAAATAAAAAAAAATTTAAGTTTACGGGTCATAATTATCAATGTCAAAATTATCTTCGTTTTTGTCATCCTCCGGCTCTTGACCACGAAAGTTTGGATTTCCACCAAACCCTTGCATAAATTGTCTCATTTTTTGCTCCATATCAGCTTGCCTCTTCGTCATGACCTCCATTTGTCGTTGTTGCTCTTGCCTCATTGTCTCCATTTCGGCTTTCATTGTCGCCTCACGTTGCGCTGACTCATATCTCGCCTCATTTAACGTTAATTGTCTTACCGTTTCAAGTCTCTGGTGTCAAATTTGGTTGACGTGACCCCTCTTACCCATCTCTAACTATTTGAAATAGAGTTCTATCCCCACTTCTTAAGGTACCCGCCAAATTTCCACCACCAAAAAAACAACCGTTAGGGCGTTGGGACTTTTTACCACTTTCCTTAGTCTTATCAATTCGAGGTGGCATTTTACCTATTTATATAGAATACACAATTAATATATATATATATATATATATATATATATATATATATATATATATATATATATATATATATATATATATATATATATATATATATATATATATATATATATATATATATATATATATATATATATATATATATATATATATATATATATATATCAACAAAAATACTAAATTTAAAAAATACATTCTCTTCAATACATATTCATTAACATATTCAATAGATGATTCTTTATACTCATCAATACATATTCATTAACACACTCAATAAATATTCATTAACATATTCAATAAATAGTTCATTATTCTAAATCTTCATGCTCGTCATCCATATCATTCTCATCATCTGATGTGATATTGTCCTCGGATCCAAACTCTTCATCATTCTCTTCGTCCACATTATTATCAACCAACAATATAGACGCATCAACTTGATGTCCCTCAATCATTGTAACAGACAAACTTATAATTTATTCATCTTCAATCACATCATTAATTTGCTCAACTTCATCATCTTGGTAAGCAGCATCTTCCACTAGATCGAAAGTTTCAATATGACCCAGGGAGGTCCCAAAATATACTTCTTTTTATCCAATTGTGTGGGACTCCATATACTCCTTCGTTTCAACAACATTCTTGAGCAAATGCCCACGTGATAAACTCATTAACTCCTTCTTATAAAATGAGGTTTAAATGTACGTCTTTCTGAATGCAATATATCGTACATCAAACTATAACCATACCGATAATATTCTATATCGCACATTCATACAATCATTGTCTTATTATTAACTATAAATAAATATTTAACTATAGTAACTATAACTATTTTATAACTATTTTGAAAATATTGAATACGTTTAATAAACATATTGAATATATATATTAACCATAACTTTTTAATAAAGATATTATTCTGTTAAGAAATATAAAATATAATTATATACCTGTTGTACCCCAAAATTTGCCCTCTCATTTTATCAACATTTCCCCTCACAAGGCTCTTGGAACTCAAGATCAAGCTAGGGTTTGCTTTGCTCAAGACATCTCCTTGCACTGATGACCTAAATTAGGGTTTGAGTTTGCACAGGGATTTTTGGACCTTCAATGCTCAAATTTACTTTCATACTTCATTTTGGACTCATGAGTTTGTCCATACCAAGTTTCAAGCCTTGAATCAAAATTTTGCCCAGTCAATTGGACAGTTGACCTAGAAATCAGTTGTATTAGGGAAAAGTCAATTGTGGCCAATTTACAGTCAAACCTCATGAATTTTGACCCACATCAACATTATGAACTCATATTAACCATTTGATCAAGTTTGGACCACAACTCCATAAGAAATTTGATCAGATCACCAAAAGGGCAAAATGGTCATTTTTAGGGTTTTGACTGTACAAAGGAAATTTCTGACTTTTTGACCTAGACAATGGAAAATTAGGTTCAAACATGGACTCAAGGACTCAATGGCATCATCTTGACCTATTCAACAAGTTCAAAAGACCTCAATTGCATTGGATTGACAGATGAATTTTTCAATCAACTGATCAAAATTTGATTGTACACTAAAAAGTCAACCTTTGACTTTTTGGTCAAAATCAAGTGCCAAGGGTCATTTTTCATCAAGATGTGTCAAAATATGAAACTTATTCATCAAGAAACCCAAAATTGCAAATTAGGGTTTGAAATTGAAAATTTTCATAACTTAGAATTTTTCTAAGTTATGAAATTTTCTTAATTTTTCCTAACTTTGTCCCACATTTTCACCATGATTCAAATGGATTGAAACAAAACTTACAACATGAAAGTTGTAGTCCTCCACAAAGTATACAACTTTGGTTCACAAAGTTTTCTCAAAAGAGGCTTGGATCTCAAGTTATGATTTTTGGAACAAGGGTCCCTAAAACTTTTAACTTAGTGAAATTTTGCCCTAGTTTAGGCAGGATTTTGGCCTATCTTCTTGGCCATTTTTCACATAGTTAAACTTGGATTATCAAGTTGCATTTCAAAGATGGATTATAGAGCATGTTTCAAGCTTTCAAAATTATCCAAGAACTCCTCAAACACATTTGTGGTTAGGGAGAATCGAATGCTTGAAGTTGGCAAAAACTCATTTTGTATCCATGGCAAATTCATGTTCACTCAAGTTTCATTTTCAAACCAGCATGTCTTACACTAGTTTGCAGGCCTCTAAACCACTTCACACTCCATAATTTAATGCAAATCCATTGAGATAATACATTGTCTTGTTCATTAGGGTATTGTACACAAGTTTAATCCCTAAATGGTAAAAGGCACATTTCCATTTTTGCAAAAGGTTGCTTTATGTCAAACCACTAATCCTTGAGCATAGAGAAAAATCTCTTGCAGCTAAACAAATCCACTAATTAGAGGGGCCAAGAGGATTGTATGCAGGGTGATAAGATGGCATGTACAGGACTGCAACCTCACTTCCACTTTCTTGCTTCAAAAACAAGAAACTTGTCCAAATGCTTAGAACTGGAAAACCAACAAAGATCAACTTACACAAAGATTCAAAACATCTTTCTCACACCCTTTTGAGTTAGAAACACGATTGTTCAAGCCTTAAAACACCCCATAGCCAGAAATCATATTCCTTTGGCAAAACAGGGAAGGTGCTGCAACTTGAGTGCCATAGCTCATTTGGCTTGTGCGTTTTGCCCCATTTTGTTTCAAACACCTTCCATTCAACTCACTCAAGCTATCCCAAACCTCTATTACCAATTGTAACTCCATTTACAGTGTTCACCATTTTCATTTTGAGCTTGTGCAGGTTGAGTTCTATAGACTGATTCAAGGGCATTCAAGGCAAGCTAGCTATTGGAGAAGGACAAGTGAAGTTCAGGCAAGCTACTAGACATCTCAAACCTTGCTGAAAGACACTACATTGCCCTACACGAATCCAACTGAAACAGGTTTTTCTTCACTTTCTATCTCTCTATTTAAGAACATTTAGCCTTAGGTTCGTGAATAAAAAACGTAGTGTTCATTACCAGGAAGCCATACATATGCTCAGTTTTCATTTATATTAAGTGTGCTAGGAGAATTTCATCCATGAATATGCTGAAAAAACTAGGTCAGATTTTAGGGCCAGAGAAATTCTCTCTGGTCTTTGAGAGTTAGGATTAGTTTTTTATATGGTTGGAATCGTCTTGAAATTCTCTACAAGTTTGATGTTGTGTATTTTTGCAAAAGATCACGTATACAGGATCTAGCAATTGAACCAGGCGCGCGCATTTACAAAGTCTGAAGGTTGAAGATGAAGCTGGTTTGGGTTGAGCTTGGCCTGGCTTGCTTTTGACACCTCCCATTTTCATTTTTGCACCCCCTGGCCCATTTTCTTGTATTTTTACATTTTTTCATTTTTGTTTTCATTTTTGATTTTGTTTATTTATTTCCAAGTATAAAAAATGCTTAAAAAATATTTTCATATTTTTTTATATTTATTTGGCATTTTATTTTAATTTTTCTAATATTGAAAACCTTTTAAAATACTTTTATACTATTTATTTAAACTTGAAAATAATATGTAAATCATACTTTTATTTTTATTTCTTATTTTTATTCATACTAAAAATATTTTCCTAAATATGTTTTATTTTTGTACATATTTTTATTTATATTATACATATTTAATATATATATATATATATATATATATATATATATATATATATATATATATATATATATATATATATATATATATATATATATATATATATATATATATATATATATATATATATATATATATATATATATATATATATATATATATATATATATATATATATATATATATATATATATATATATATATATATATATATATATATATATATATATATATATATATATATATATATATATATATATATATATATATATAAGCATATACTTTTTAATTTATTAAATACTCTAGAATAAAAATATACAAAATATTACATTTTTATTTTTATTTTTATTTATACTAAAAAATACTTTTTTCTATGTATATTTTATTTTTACATATATTAAAATATTTCATAGTATATAAATAATATATATTGTATTTATTTTCTTAAAAAAATTAGGATTTACCCTTAAACAAATAAAATTAATCTCTTTTATATTTATTTCTTTATACTTTTTTACATTAAAAATACTTTTACATACATAGGTAAACAAAAACTTTTTTGCATAAAACATATTATTTGATATATTTATTTATTTTGTTTATTTAAATATTGTCCATTTATTATTCATGCAATTAAATTCAATTTGGATGTAATAGTAAACTAGGGTTTATATTTCTTGTCAAATACCCCCCATTCAAAATTGTACCCCCATCCCCATAATCATGTTGTAATAGCTTAGAATTTTAAATCCTCGCACTTTATGCTTTCAATTATACTATGATTAGAGAATTAGGGTTTGTATGCAAAAAATCCAAATCAACAAGTAGCTTGACCTAATCAAAGACAAAAATGCATAATAAATCAAACACAATACACACTTGCACCCCTAGGGTTACAATCCACTTGTTGCCTTCAAAAAATGGGCCATGATATGCATGTTGGGTACTTTGGCAAAACAAAAGCAAAACAAAAGATCATAGTCCCTCGATGACGCTATCTTAGTTTCCTAAACAAAAATGATCAAGTCCCTCAAGAAAATTTCCAAAGATACTTAACACAATTGCTATCATGGTCTATACGATGGCCCGCGCCTGTTCCGTTCAACATCCTAACACAAGGTTGTTCACCAAATGCAATGGTGAAGCAACACTGTCAAAAGGGTTAAAAACATTATGAAAGATCTTTGAGTAGAATAGGGTAGATAGCTCTTAGTTAGTTGATCAAAAAGCTTGCAAAACATCCTTGCTATTTTCAAACACACACTACAAGAAAATGCTTATCCAGCCACGTGATTTTGCCACGTGATTTTCATATGGCTAAATAAAGCCAGTTGCGACGTGAAAATCACGTGGCAACATGTTTTACTAATATAATAAAGAAGCATTAAGTGTGTCAGTTTTTTTTTGTTTTAAAAAAAGTTGCGACGTGGGCTTCACGTCGCTAATTAAAATATCATAAAAAATAAATTAATCACAACTTCCAACACTGGCGTGTTCAGGTTTTGAAGAAAGAGAAAATAGTTGTTTGATTGTTGCGACGTGAAAATCGTGTGGCAACGTTGCAGCGTGATTTTCACGTCGCTACTTGCTTTATATGCTTTATCAAAATGCTTCACAAACACAGTAGCGTTAGTTTTAGTTTTTATTAAACTTCTTCTTCAACCTCCTCCTTCCATATTCCTCCATACCCATTTTCTTCTCCAAAATTTTTTCTTCTCCACACTTAAATTCCTACAATCTCCATACATTGTTGTTGTAAGGTAATTTTAATTCAATATTATTTATACTTTGTTAACAGCTTTTGATGTGTTATTTGAATATAATTTTTTTTCAATTTTTCTTTGAATAGAGAAGAAGAATATTGATAGAAGTATAGATTGCAAAAAGGGACAAGAAGATTGAAGGAGTTACAAGATAAAAGGTATGTCTTGAATTTTTCTTTTTGAAATTAGTATATTTTCTGAATTTGATTAATTTTTAGGTTATATATATTTTCTGAATTTCATGAATTTGCATTGGGTTAAAATTGTTGAATTTGGGTTATATATATTTTCTGTATTTGGGTTAAATTTTAGGTTTAATTAGTTAGTTTATAATAATTATTAATTATTAATTTGTGATGAATGAGTTTAATTATTTTAGGAGTTTAAGTTTTTATATTTTTAGGAGTTTATAAATTTTAAGTGTTTAAATTAAATTTTTAGGAGTTTAATAAGTTTTTAAATTTTTAGGAGTTTATAAAATTTAGGTGTTTAAATTAAATTTTAAGTGTTTAAAAATAAATAAATATTTTTAGGAGTTTATAAATTTTAAGTGTTTAAATTAAATTTTTAGGAGTTTAAGTTTTTAAATTTTTAGGAGTTTATAAAATTTAGGTGTTTAAATTAAATTTTAAGTGTTTAAAAATAACTAAATATTTTTAGGAGTTTATAAATTTTAAGTGTTTAAATTAAATTTTTAGGAGTTTAATAAGTTTTTAAATTTTTAGGAGTTTATAAAATTTAGGTGTTTAAATTAAATTTTAAGTGTTTAAAAATAAATAAATATTTTTAGGAGTTTATAAATTTTAAGTGTTTAAATTAAATTTTTAGGAGTTTAAGTTTTTAAATTTTTAGGAGTTTATAAAATTTAGGTGTTTAAATTAAATTTTAAGTGTTTAAAAATAAATAAATATTTTTAGGAGTTTATAAATTTTAAGTGTTTAAATTAAATTTTTAGGAGTTTAAGTTTATAAATTTTAAGTGTTTAAATTAAATTTTTAGGAGTTTAAGTTTTTAAATTTTTAGGAGTTTATAAAATTTAGGTGTTTAAATTAAATTTTAAGTGTTTAAAAATAAATAAATATTTTTAGGAGTTTATAAATATTTTTGAAAGCATATATTTATCTTTAATTGTATATGTTTAGGATTATTATTAAGTTGATTAATTAATATTTCTAATTAAATAGGTTTTGATTATATAAATTTACAGTAAATGGAATATTATAGGTATTATCGTAGTTGGATTTACGATAGACTATATCCAGGAAGACGCGCACTTAAACCCAATTTTATAGACGGAGTTAATGGTTTTATCGTGTGGATGTTTGCCCAGGAACGTTGTCGAAGTGAAGGAGGAGTTAGGTGTCCTTGTCTTAAATGTAGATGTAGATATATAATTAGTGACCCAGAGGAAATAACACGTCATTTGCATAGGAAAGGTTTCATTGAAAATTATTGGGTTTGGACGTATCATGGTGAAACACTACCGAGTAATGTACCAGAGACTAGCAACACAGATGCTTCAAGTAGTCAACCGGTTATGCAACCACCTATGGAATTTTAAGAAAACTTTAATCTGATAGGTGACATGATTGGTGATGCTTTTGGTGTTAACGTGACCTATGATCAACCTGAAGACTTTGACGGGGAAGAGTTGCCGAATGAGGAAGCGCAGAGATTTTATCAGTTGTTGAATGAGATGAATACGCCGTTGTTTGAGGGGTCGTCAGACTCAAAGCTATCAATGTGTGTGAGATTATTGGCCGCCAAGTCAAATTGGAATGTTCCTGATCAGTGTTTGGAGCACTTCGCAAAAATGATGTTGGACTCAACTGCAACGAAAGACAACTTGCCTGCGAGTTTCTATGATGCAAAGAAGTTGGTGTCGAAGTTGGGTTTAAGAGTAAGAAAGATTGATTGTTGCATTAATGGTTGTATGTTGTTTTATGACAACGAGTTTGGTACTCAAGATGGATCGTCAGAGGAATGTAAGTTTTGTCATAGTCCAAGATATAAAGTTCGCAATAGAGCCATTAACAGTAACCAAAAACGTGTAGCAGTAAAGTCCATGTTTTATCTTCCGATAATACCAAGGTTAAAAAGAATGTTTTCTTCAATGCACAGTGCAAGTCAAATGACATGGCATCATACAAACAAAACAAGCCCAGGCAATATGCGACACCCATCTGACGGCCATGCATGGAAGCACTTTGATGAGGTACATCCTGAATTTGCCGCCGAACCTAGAAATGTCAGGCTTGGATTATGCTCTGATGGTTTTGCTCCATATGTCCAAGCGTCCGGAAGTGCGTATTCTTGTTGGCCAGTTATTGTAACCCCTTACAATCTCCCTCCTGAGATGTGCATGACAAAACCATACATGTTTTTGACGTGCGTCATTCCAGGACCGTCGAGTCCAAAAACCGGAATGGATGTGTACTTACAACCTTTAATTGATGATTTGAAGAGGTTTTGGAATAATGGAGAATGTACTTATGATATATCCCGTAAACAAAACTTTTCTATGCGAGCTGCCTTGATGTGGACCATTAATGACTTTCCAGCATATGGCATGTTGTCTGGTTGGGGTACGCATGGCAGAATGGGTTGTCCGCATTGCATGGAATGCACTAAGCCGTTTACATTGGAAAAAGGGGGGAAAAGCTCGTGGTTTGACTGTCACCGCAGATTCCTACCATCAAATCATCCCTTTAGAAAAAACAAGACAAATTTCAAAAAGGACGAACGGGTAACAGATCTGCCTCCGCCTCGATTGGCACCAGTTGCTATATGGAACCAAGTTTGTAAACTTATAAAGTTTACAGATACTGGAAAAGCATGTAGAATTGAAGGATATGGGGTCACACATAATTGGACAAAAAGAAGTATATTTTGGGACCTCCCGTATTGGAAAGATAATTTGTTGCGCCATAATCTTGATGTTATGCATATTGAGAAGAATTTTTTTGATAACATATTTAACACAGTGATGGATGTTAAAGACAGAACAAAAGATAATGTGAAGGCTAGACAAGACATGAAAATTTGGTGTAATCGTAAAGAGTTGGAATTGAAGCCTTAACCAAATGGAAAATTATTTAAACCCAAAGCTTGTTTCAGTCTGACCCCCCAAGAAGCTAAAGCGGTTTGTGGATGGCTAAAAGGTTTGAGAATGTCCGACGGGTATTCTTCAAATTTAGCGAGGTGTGTTGATGCTAACACTGGGAAGTTGCATGGTATGAAAAGTCATGATTGTCATGTTTTTATGGAACAATTGCTACCAATTGCGTTCGGTTCTCTACCCAAACATGTGCTTAATCTACTCACTGAAATTAGTCAATTTTTTAGAGATATTTGTGCGTCAGCTTTAAGAGTGGATGACATCATTAAGTTGGACCAAAATATTCCAGTCATTCTCTATAAGTTGGAACAAGTATTTTCGCCTGGTTTTTTTGACTCCATGGAACATCTACCTGTGCATCTTGCATACGAGGCTTATCTAGGAGGACATGTTCAATATAGGTGGATGTATCCGTTTGAAAGTGTGATCGGTGGAAATAGAACTGACTTTTTTGGAATGCTGGTTCGCGTAATGTCGCAGTAAGCAAGAGTCGCCACCGTCTTTTATTTTCTCCAACAAGGAATGGACAAAAGCACAGCAAAATTCCTTTTCGAGATGATTCTCGGTTCGAGAGGTAGATTATAGAAAGGGAAGGTGTTAGCACCCTTTCTATCCGTGGTTATCCACGGGCTCTTAGGTACTTGCTCACTATGTTTCCAAAAATGTTTTGCTTTTCTTGTGTTTGTGGGTTATGAAAAAGTTCGTTTGAAAACTTCAATTTAACTCTTGTATCTGTCCTCAAGAGTGTATGAAGTGTTGTTTGAAAACTTTTGTCAGAAAAGTGTAGGTGCGAAAAGTTGTTTTTTTGTTTTGAAAGAGCAAGTATCTAAGAACCTCTACCTACTCAAAAGAAATTAAGCTGTGTAAATGTCCTTTAGACAGTACCATCCCACTATTGAGAAGTAGGTAGCACCGTCGTTGGAGTTTTCGGGTCAATTCGATTATAGGGACATGTGGTCACCAAAGCAATAGTAGGACGCCTTAGCGGTAACCCTAATGTCCTAGATCCTTTTTATCCGAGGCAACCGTTTCGAGGCAACTTGGATCTTTAGACAAGAGGGCGACCTCTAAAACACCCTATACTCAATGATCACGTCGAGGCAACCAAATGAGGCGTACCCTAGGAGTGGCATGTGCGAGTGTGTCAGGATTCAGTTAAGTTATCTTTGCACATGTTATGGTGAGCTACGGTTTGATTTTATTTTCAGAATAAGTCTTGTCATGCATAGTTAACATACATCTAACAGTTAATAGTTGCAGAAAGTAAATTGCGGAAAGTAAATCTACGCTATTGCAAGGCGTCGGGTATTTACATCGCCAAAAACAACCCTTGAAAAGTAAATTGCGGGAAATTAAAGAAAGCGATAAAAAAGGGTCCTAATTACGCTATTACATCCTCGGAGCAAGTACATAAATATGATCAAAATAGAAATCGAGAATAAATATACGCGAGAAAAATTGGGTCGGGAAAGTCCTTAGGGTTTTGACCCTTTTTTGAGAAAGAATGAGTTTTTTTGTTATTTGGCATTTAATTAATATTAAACCTAAAACTAATTAATTAATTAATTAAAAGAAAAAAAGTATCTTTAGTTTTTTATGTTTTTAATGAAAATAAAAGAAATTAAAATTGTCAAGAAAACCCTAATTCTATGTTGATTTTAGATTATTGAGAAAAAGTTAAAATTAACCCTAATTAACTAAATAGATTAATTATGTATTTATTTACAAAAATAATAAACTAAGGGTGAAATTAATAAATATTAATAATAAATAAAAAAATATTACATTTTTAGTTTTCTGAATTTTATTATAAAAATAATTAGTTTGGTTAATTAAATAATAAGAATAATTAATTAAAAATAATTAAAAGAAAAAATATAAAAGAAAAGAAAAAAAAAAGAAGAATAAACCAAGGGGGGTATTGGCCCAATATGGAGGTATTAGTTGCAATTTATGGCCCATTAAGTTGCCAGTCCGTTTGACTTTTTTGATTGCCCATGGTACGAATTGACTGGGAGCATGGTGGTCTTCCAATCATGACCACTGGATTTGAGTCTAGGGACATCTGGCGCGTGGATATCTGAGGTACATGATGGACATCATCTGGGAGGCTGCATGTGAACACACACAAGAAAATAATAACAAGAGTTTTGGGGGACCTGGGATTCCAACCCAGGTCCCAATGATTCCAGGCCAACGCATCATCCACTACACCATGTGAACGCTTTTGTTATTATAATAATAAACAAATATAATATATAAATAATTAATTCATATGTTGTTAACACAAAAACGCGCACGCTGATTTGAACTAACCAATGATGTATCAACACATCATCATCTTCCTCGATGAACCTGCAAAAACAATGTTAGATAGCGGGGGTTTTTAACCCCCACAATATGCCATGAGGAAAAATAGCGAATAGAGATACAATGCACATAAATATTTCGCGAGGGTTCCAATGTGTTCGTCTGGTTCTCACAAATCCAACCTTGTGCCTTAGAAGTCCTGATTTTTCTGGGTTTAGAAAGCCCCAATTTCCCAACTTATGAACCCTAGAAATCGTCAATGGCAATTTTTGATTTATGGCGTTTTAATCCAATTAAGTGATATCATTAGCTTCGTATGACCTCTGGCAATGCAACACAATCAATAAAACATGTTAATTATGCATGAATTCAACAATATGATTTTAAGAAAAAAATGCAAACCGTGGTTCTGTCTAGGGAGATTCCTGTAGCTTTAAGGCCTGAATTTTATTGCAAAACCTTCCTGGGACCCCCTGCAGTGTATTAGAATCAACAAAAGTTCTTGAATAGTCCTGGAATATAGAAATCAGTTTTGAGTTTTTCTTGGAATTTTTCAATATTGCTATGGCTTTGTCTGCAGCTTTCTCACGTGTCTGGCATTAGGGTTAGCTTGCATATTTATAGAGGAATGGAATTAGGTCAGAATCTTGCACAAAAATCCATTGGAATGATGATTGAATATTTGATTGAAAATCAAATCTTTTTGCATTTTCATGATTGGAAAAGGTTGCCAAATTTGGAGATTTTTGCATATTTGATTTGTACATGAAATTGCCAGCATATCTTGACCATATTTGCTTCACAAATTGATTGAAAAAAATTAAATCTTGTATTTCCTACAATTTAAATTAATTAAATGAATTAATATTGATTAAAAATTCAATTAATTAATAAAAATAAGAAAATAAATTCAATTAGGCTTGATGGGTCGTGCATAAGTCATGGATGAAGTTTCAAGAAGAGATTTGAGGCCCGTTAGAAAAAATGAGGTGTTTTGAGCAAAGTTGACTTTTGCAAATTCATAAAAATTTCCCAACTTCTCCAATGCATATCTTGCTCAATTTTGATCATATAACCATGTTCTTTGACATTTTGGAAATGTCTTGAAGTCCTCTAACCAATGCCTTTGGTCCCATGTCATTTGGATTCACCAATCTCAAGTTATGGTCTTTGACTTAAAGTGCACTTTTGTTGACTTTTGAATTTGACCTATAATGTAGAAATTGATAACTTTTTATGAGAGCATTTCTTGGACTTGGAGTGTGAAGATGGATTGTAGGAAATGGCATCCCCTTCAAAATGAGCATTGGATGGAATTTTTCTGATGAACCATGAAAAAGTTATGCCCTGGTCAAGATACAGTTGACTTTTCTACTGTCCAAAAATAGTAACTTTTTACATCTTGATGATTTTTGAGCCATTCTTGTGGAATCATGATCAAGACTTGATCAAATGATGATTGTGGACTCAAAATAAGATGTTGACCAAAAATTCTGACTTTTGACTGTGAAATGACCATTTTGCCCTTGCAGTTGATTGTAGATCAAATGAGGCTTTTGATTGTGCAAATTGGCACTGTGAATCTTGAGACTTGGCATGTAGGTGCTTGAAAATTTATATGGGCCTATGAGACTTGATTGAACCATTGAAAATCTCAAATTCCTTGAGAGAATCAAAACCTTAATTTTGGTTGTCTTAGGAGAAGGTTTGACTGTGCAACCTCTTGAGCAAACTTGAGCCCTTTGAAGATGATTCTTGACAAATCTTGGAAAATATGGGAGGGCAAATTTTGGGGTACAACAGTTTCCCCTGTTCAATCTTCTTATACCTGAGGATGTAGATTGGCTTGCGTGCCTTTCGTGATCCGAAGGTGGAAGATGATTGAACACTAGAGTGCCCGGAAATTTGCACTCGCATAGTGTAGTATCAACAATGTGATGTCGGGAATGGGCTTACAGATGCCATTTGGAGATATGATGGATAGGAGGATGGGCTTATAGATGCCATCTGGGGATTGTTTGTTGAATTGTAACTTGGTAGGTTGAAAGAAGGAACTTGTGTAGGGTTGCCTCATGACGAGTCCGTGTAACACTGCCTCTTGGAGGAGAAGGAACCGGTGTAGGGTTGCTTCATGATGGTCAAGTAGATAGTCATCCTGTCTGGTTTCAGGTATTAATCTACAGTCTGTCATCCACATATATTTCCTGGCTAGTTACAGGTGTTGATCTAGAACTTGAAAAAGGTTGGCAGATGAGATAGTTGTCCTGGCTGGTTACAGGTATTAATCTCTGACTTGAGAAAGAAAGATGGTTTTCCTGTCTGGTTTCAGGTATTAATCTTCAATCTCTTCAACGTAGATAACTTTCCTGGCTAGATACAGGTATAGATCTACAATCAATTCATATAGGTGGTTTTCCTGTCTGGTTTTAGGTGTTAACCTATAATCGGTCGTCCACAGATATTTCCTGGCTAGTTACAGGTGTTGATCTGGAACTTGAAATGTTGGTCGAGATAGCTTTCCTGGCTGGTTTCAGGTATTAATCTCTGACTTGAGAAAGAAAGATAGTCTTCCTGGATTGCTACAGGTATTGATCTTCAGTCTCTTCATGTAGATAGCTTTCCTGTCTGGTTTCAGGTATCGAATCTACAATCAGTCGTCCACAGATATTTCTTGGCTAGTTACAGGTGTTGATCTGGAACTTAAGAGAGGTTGGTCTATGAGATAGTTTTCCTGTCTGGTTTCAGGTATTAATCTCTGACTTGAGAAAGAAAGATAGTTTTCCTGTCTGGTTTCAGGTATTAATCTTCAATCTCTTCAATGTAGATAACTTTCCTGTCTAGATACAGGTATAGATCTACAATCAATTCATATAGGTGGTTTTCCTGTCTGGTTTCAGGTGTTAACCTATGATCAGTCGTCCACAGATATTTCCTGGCTAGTTACAGGTGTTGATCTGGAACTTGAAATGTTGGTCGAGATAGCTTTCCTGGCTGGTTTCAGGTATTAATCTCTGACTTGAGAAAGAAAGATAGTCTTCCTGGCTTGCTACAGGTATTGATCTTCAGTCTCTTCATGTAGATAGCTTTTTTGTCTGGTTTCAGGTATCGAATCTACAATCAGTCGTCCACAGATATTTCCTGGCTAGTTACAGGTGTTGATCCGGAACTTAAGAGAGGTTGGTCTATGAGATAGTTTTCCTGTCTGGTTTCAGGTATTAATCTCTGACCGGAGAAAGAAAGATGGTTTCCTGGCCTGTTACAGGTGTTAATCTTCAATCTCTTTATGTAGATACTTTCCTGGCTAGTTACAGGTATAGATATACAATCAGGCGTCCACAGATATTTCCTGGCTAGTTACAAGTGTTGATCTGGAACTTCAAAGGTTGATGGTAATCATCTTTGGGTTGACCTTTTCCTGAAAAGGCAAAACATTAGTTGCATGCAATGGCATGATGTATGAAATGCAAGATGTCATGATGTTCTCAAAAATAAATGAGATCGTGTCGTATGCACTTTAGGAGGTATGAGATGTGATATGTTTATGAATGTATTTTTGTCTGGGAAAATAAATCCTTGAAGAATGTCGGGAGCTTGTTAAATCCTGGACTGATGTTGAAGAGTAGAGTTCTTCGTTTCCGATGGGGATGATGAACGAAGATGATTACAAGAATAAACTGGTAGGAGAAGATGACTCCGTTGGGGAAATAAACCTGGTGAAGAGATTACTCTGCGGGGAATCACTCTGGGGGAAGAGATGCTTTGCTGAGATTTTAATGATAACTCCGCTGGGGATTCCGTTGGTAAGCTCTATTGGGGAATTTGATGAACTCCGCTGGGGATATGAAGAACTTCGCTGAGGACGATCTTTCCGTTGCAATTTGCTAAGGATAACCCAGTTAGACTCTGGTGGGGGATGACCTCTTGAATATGGCTGGGGGAGAGATTTTTGTACTCTGCAGGGGACAAGCTTCCAGAATCTACTGGGGAGATGATTCAACTCTGGCGGGGAAGCTTTTTAGACTGCACCGGGAAACAGCTCCATTGGGGGTATCTCGTATTCCGCCGGGGAACAATCTTATATTTCTGTCGAGGAATATTAAGACTGTCGGGGATGCTTGTGAGGAATATCTGTACACTCTGCTAGGGAATATTAAGATCTTCTGGGGATACCCAACTTTTCAGGACTGATGGTAGACCCACTCTGCTTGGGGTAGAGTATTGCTGACTTGCTGGAGATACTGTGCCTTTTTGGGGCTAATGGGAGACCAACTCTACTTGGAGAGAGTATTGCTGAATCTTGCCTTACTCTGCGGGGAGTGAAGGTATCTTGGTCATACTTTTCAGCTGAACTTACCTTGGTGCCTCGGTGGACAGAGCAACTAGATTGCTTAGACAATTCTTATTGCCCCTACTTCCGATGTCACCTATAATTAGTCCTTTGTTTCGTATGCAAGTATTTATGAGCAACAATTAATGTCAAATGCATATATCAAAAATGAACATTGGACGTTCTTTGCAAAACAAAATAGATAAAGAAAAACACTTTGTAATTTGTCTGAAAAGTGAACTTGTATTGATTTTGAAGTTTGCCTGTAAATAGGCGTTTTTGTACAAGAGGCTGACGTCCTAGTAAGAGAACGCCGCCGAACAAAATAGAGTTTACACAATTTGCGAAAAGAAAACAAAACAGATATGTGAAAAATCCCACTGGGCTCCAACTCTGCTATTGCCTTTATGTCTTCAAGCGTCTCATCACTTTGCTGCTTGGTTGAAGAGGAATCTGATTGATTGGTGCCGTCCGAGCCTGATGGTCGATACCGAACTCTGGATGCGGGGTGATCCAATGAGACATACTATTACGCTTTAATCCCTAACTTTTTCCTGGACCGCCCTTTCGGGTTTTCAGTCCACCGGGATACCCATTTTTGCCCAAGCCGCCTTTTCAGGTTTTCGACTTGCCGGGTGTACAGATTTTTCATTTCATCCCTTATTTTTTCCCGAACCCTTTTGGTTCGCCGGGAAGCCCTTATTTTTTCCTAGGCCAGTCGACCTAGCGGGTCTTTAATCATGCGTAGTATCTTTTTACTATGTCTGCATTGGCGGGGTGAGGAGGGTCGTCACCATCCATGGTGGTTAGAATCATCGCTCCTCCTGAGAAGATGTTCTTAACCACAAATGGCCCTTCGTACGTAGGGGTCCATTTGCCCCTGGGATCACCTTGAGGTAGAATGATGCGCTTGATTACCAGGTCCCCAACTTGATACTCTTATCGTCTGACTTTCTTGTTAAATGCCTTGATCATCCGTTTTTAGTACGTCTGACCATGATAAATAGCAGTGAGTCTCTTCTCGTCGATTAGGTTTAGTTGATCAAGCTGAGTCTGGATCCAGTCATCTTCGCTCAAACCTGCATCCTTCATGATCCGGAGAGAGGGTATCTGAACTTCGATGGGCAAGACTGCCTCCATGCTATATACCAAGGAAAAGGGTGTTGCCCCTATTGACGTCCGTGCTGAGGTACGGTACCCATGAAGAGCGAATGGTAACATCTCGTGCCAATCTTTGTAGGTCACTGTCATCTTCTGCATAATCTTCTTGATGTTTTTATTAGCTGACTCTACAGCCCCATTCATCTTCGGACGGTAGGGAGAAGAGTTGTGGTGTTGTATCTTGAATTGCTCGCAGAGCTCAGTGATCATCTTTTTGTTAAGATTGGTACCATTGTCCGTAATAATCCTCTCTGGTACACCGTATCGACTGATCAGGTTGTGTCGAATGAACGGTGCCACGACGTTCTTGGTTACGGTAGCAAAGGAAGCTGCTTCAACCCACTTCGTAAATTAATCAATTGCTACCAGGATGAAGCGATGCCCGTTGGATGCCGTAGGTCTGATCTCGCCGATCATATCAATGCCCCACATTGCAAAAGGCCAAGGTGCTGTCAAGACGTTCAAAGGGACTGGAGGAATGTGCACCTTATCAGCATAGATCTGGCATTTGTGACATGTCCGAGAATGTTGGTAACAGTCAGCTTCCATTGTGGACCAGTAGTATCCTTCCCGAAGGATTTTCTTTGCCATGGTATGTCCACTGGAATGCGTTCCGAAGGTACCTTCATGCATCTCTGCCATGATCCTTTCTACTTCATTCTTATCCACACAACGCAGTAAGGTAGAATAATGGTTTCATTTATAAAGAATGCTATTGCTGAGGAAGAACTTTGCCACGAATATTCTCAGAAACTTCTTGTCATTAATGGATGCACCCTCGGGGTATTCTTGAGCTTCCTAGTACCTCTTTACTTCATGATACCAAGGCTTTTCTGTTACCTCTTCGGTCTCAAGGTCACAGTAATGTGCAGGTTCATCTAATTTCCAAATAATGATCCGGGGAGCCTCGTTGTCCCATTTGACTTTGAACATAGAAGACATCGTAGCTAATGCGTCCGCCAACTGATTCTCCTCCCTTGGGAAGTGTTCAAAGGTTATCTCCTCGAAATGGGGGATCAATGTCAACACATACTCCTTGTAGGGAATAAGATTTGGGTGTTTCGTATCCCACTCGCCTTTGATCTGACTGATCACGAGAGCGGAATCTCCGAATACACTCAGAAACTTGATCCTCAGGTCAATTGCAGCACGAAGACCCATGATGCATGCTTCATACTCCGCCATGTTGTTGGTGTAGTTGAAACACAGCCGGGCGGTAAGGGGAGTATGAGAGCCTTTTGGAGATATGATCACATCGCCAATACGGTTACCCAAAGCGTTTGAGGCTCCGTCAAAGTGCATAGACCATCGGGATCCTTCCTCAGGTCCTTCATCCGGTCCAGGTATTTCACAATCAGTCACTACCATGATATTCTCGTCTGGAAATTCAAAGTTCATAGATTGGTAGTCATCCACTGCCTGATGTGTCAAATGGTCTGCCAAAACACTTCCCTTGATTGCTTTCTGAGTCGTGTACTGGATGTCATATTCAGTCAAGATCATCTGCCATCTGGCTATTCTTCCGGACAAGGCAGGCTTTTCGAAGATGTACTTGATTGGATCCATTTTTGAAATCAACAGAGTAGTGTGAGTCAACATATACTGTCGCAGCCGGCGAGCAGCCCATACCAAAGCGCAGCAAGTTTTCTCGAGCAGTGAGTATCGGGTCTCACAGTCGGTAAACTTTTTGCTAAGGTAATAAATAGTGTGCTCTTTTCGGCCAGACTCGTCATGCTGCCCCAGCACACACCCCATTGAACTGTCAAGTACTGTCAAGTATAGGATTAGAGGTCTCCCTTCAACCGGTGGCATAAGAATGGGTGGGTCTTGGAGATAATCTTTGATTCTCTCGAAAGCGGCCTGACATTCATCGTTCCAACGTACTACTTGATCTTTCTTCAGTAGCTTGAAGATTGGTTCACAGGTAGCAGTTAGATGTGAGATGAATCGGGCAATGTAATTCAGCCGTCCTAGAAAGCCTCTGACTTCTTTCTCTGTCTTGGGAACTGGCATCTCTTGTATGGCTTTCACTTTGGCAGGGTCCACTTGAATACCTTTGTCGCTTACGACGAAACCTAGTAGTTTTCCAGACCTCACCCCGAAGGTACACTTGTTCGGGTTCAATCTCAGTTTGTACAACTTCAACCGGTCAAACAACTTCTGTAGATGGTCAAGGTGTTCCTCCTCAGTTTGGGACCTTGCAATCATATCGTCAACATATACTTCAATCTCATGATGGATCATATCATGAAACAGAACAACCATGGCACGCTGGTAGGTTGCCCCAGCATTTTTCAACCCAAAACACATGACCTTGTAACAGAAGGTGCCCCACTGAGTAACAAAAGTGGTCTTCTCCATGTCTTCAGGAGCCATCTTGATTTGATTATAATCGGAGAACCCGTCCATGAATGAGAATACCTTATGCTGAGCAGTGTTGTCAACCAGAACGTCGATGTTAGGAAGAGGGAAGTCATCCTTAGGGCTCGCCCTGTTCAAATCCCTGTAGTCAACACACATTCGGACCTTACCATCCTTCTTCGGTACTGGAACCACGTTGGCAACCCATTGAGGGTAAGAAGTCACTGCTAGAAAACCAGCATCAAATTGTTTCATAACCTCAGCTTTGATTTTCTTGGACATCTCTGGACGCATACGGCGGACCTTCTGTTTTACCGGAGGAAATTCTTCCTTGGTAGGCAAATGATGAACCACAATGTCGGTATCCAACCCAGGCATATCTTCGTAAGACCAGGCAAAGATTTCCACGCAGTCATGCAGCATCTGAATCAATTGTTGTTTCGCACTAGACTCCAGATTGGCACCAATCTTGACTTCCTTTTTGTCTGTCTCAGTACCCAGATTTACTGTTTCCACTAGCTCTTCATGTGTTGGATGGCCCTCTCTTCCTGGAGCAGCAGTCTTGCAAGCTCACCGGGCACTTCGCAATCATCTTCACCTTCGTCTTCGGCTAAGTTGATCGTACTTTCGAAGTCATAACTGGCAGTAGCAGAGTCGTTACCAGTGAGATCCAGAGTGGATTGGGACCTGTATATGTGAGTGTGTGTAAATATAGCTGTTTTGCAATATATAATAATGAAAGACAAGGAGCGCAAGATTTGAAATGCAAAAAACGTCCAATGCTTTTATTAATGATATATGAAAATGACACACAAAAGCCCTCACAAATGAAGCCACGGTGCCCCGGGTAAGACACCGGGCCATAAAGTTTCACAATATTGTCTGTTACAAATTCAAAACAAAGGAGTTCATTACTGAGTCACAAAAGTAATAGGGACGAAGTCTTTCGCTGTCCAGTTGTTTGGTCTACCGTCAATCGTAGGGTAGATCCAGCTGTCGAATTCGGATTCCTCCATGTCATCTTCGATGGCATTTACTCCCGAGTTGCTGATGAACACAGGGGGTCTTCCAATCCTTGCCTTACGAACAGCCCTCTGAGCTTCTGCAGTGAAACCCAAACCAAACTTGTCAGTCTTCTGAGTAAAATCAGGAAGTCGGCCCCAGTTTGCACACTCACCCTTCTCAATAACAGCCCGGGCATCCTTTAAGGAAGCCATCCTCAACGGAGAACCTTCTATCACAGTTTCAGCTAATGCCAGTGTCTGAGGAACCTCTTCAAAGTGTTGAAAGGGGGTCTCAATGAACTCCCCATCCATTTCTATGTACCGGAACGAGTTGAGGTGACTGACCATATACTCTTCCTCCCCCTGCACTGTCACAATCTTCCCTCTGGCCGGGTATTTCAGCGTCTGATGTAGTGTGGAGGTCACCGCTCCAGCCTTATGGATCCAGAGACGACCCAACAAACAAGAATAGGATGGTCGGATGTCCATCACGTATAATGTAGAATCAAAGACCTGAGAGCCAACCCTGATTGGAATGTCAACCTCACCGTGCACCATTCTTTTAGACCCGTCAAAGGCCCGGACAACAATGTTACTTGGCTTTAGTTCCAAACCCTTGCAATCCAACCTGTCTAGAGCTTTCTTGGGCAAGACGTTCAATGAGGATCCGGTGTCAACCAACACATGGGCAAGAGTAGTACCCCTGCATTCAATGGAGACATGCAGGGAATCGTTATGGTTCTTCCCTTTAGCAGTCAGATCGGCGTCGGAGAAACCCAAACCATTATCAGCAGTTAAGTTGGCCATACAATCGGTAAATTGATCAGCTGATGTCTCTTGTGGCACGTGGGCCGTCTTCAGGAAGGTAATCAGGGCCTTGGCATGGGCCTCTAAAAACAACAACAGTGATAGCATAGAAATTTTAGATGGGGTGTGCCCCAGCTGCTCAACTACATTGAAATCACTCTTCTTGATAATCTTAAGGATCTCTTCCATCTCCTGCTTGGAAGCTTCAACAGTGGTTGTCTTTGGTGCCTCCGTCTGGGCAGGCATATCAGTAGTGATCCCTTTGCCCCGAGCGTCAGATGACTCAGCGGCAGGGGTAGGGATAGGAACTTGATTAGGAAGAGAAATAGGCACACTTGCAGGTGTGATGATAATAGGTCTCTGGATAGCTGGCGGTGCAATATCTGGTGAGAAAAGTCTACCGCTGCGGGTGACTTTAGCAGGTCCAGTGATATTACTGACGCCGGTACTAGTATCAAACTCTTGTTTAACTCCAAGCACATAAACAACTGCCCCATAGTGCCAAGGGACAGCTTTGTCGGATGTATAGGGGATGGGCCCCAGAACAATAATGATTATGGGAGCAATCTTTTGAGCATGCATGATTTTGACAGGCTTCTTTGAGGGAGCCTTGGAAGAATTGTTGAAAATAGTAACAATGGAAACCTCTTCAGTAGGGGTAGCAGGAACAACAACCTTCTCCAACAAGATCTCTTTGTTATCCATCAGGTTTTGGATACCTGACTTCAAAGATAGACAACCAGCAGGTGAAACAGAACATAGATGGCAACCTTTACCACATCCCAGAAATAAACCGGCTAGCAACAGGTTCCTTTTGATAGTCAACAGCGGAGTAACAATATCATCCACAGAGGCTACATACAGGTCTTCCTCAATAGCATTCACTCCATGCTTGGGCATGGGAGCAGTCACGACATTGGGCTTTTCGGGCGCCTCGAACTCTATCTCTTTAGCATCAATAAGGTCCTGAACCTTATTCTTCAGAGCCCAACAATCATCCGTAGTATGCCCCGGGCTATCAGAGTGATAAGCGCAGCGGGCGTTAGGATTGTACTTTGGGGACATTGTGTTTACAACCTTCGGAGCTTCTTTTATGGTTACCAGATTGGTTGTCAGTAGTTGCGGCAATATCTGGGACAAGGTCATACTGAGTCGAGTGAACTGCCTTCTGGGTCTCTCACCCCTTTGTTGGTTATGATGCTGAGGAGCAGCAGCAGGTTTTGAAATTACCACCGCGTTGACAGCTTGGCGGCGTTCCGGTTTATTCTGTCTCCTTGAACCATAGATAGCACTAGATTCTTTCTTGAAGGGTTTCTTTTCGGTGCTCGAGGAGGCACCTTTCTGTATCTTCCCCGACTTGATACCAGCTTCTATTCTCTCACCAGTCAAGATCAGGTCTGTAAACCCGGCTGAAGAATTCCCAATCAGATGGTTGAAGAACGAACCAGACAGGGTCCCCAAGAACATATCAACAAGCTCACGGTCAGTTAGAGGTGGTTGCACCCTTCCAGCCAGGTCTCTCCACTTTTGGGCTTACTCCTTAAATCCTTCACCCGTCCCTAGTGACATACCCTGGACTTGGGTACGCGTAGGAGCGAGGTCGGAATTATACTGATACTGCTTATAGAACGCAGTAGCCAAATCTTCCCAGTTACGAATACTGGCTCCATCCAGCTGATAGAACCATTTGAGTTGAGTCCCTGAAAGACTATCCTGGAAGAAATGGATCCATAAATTCTTGTCAGCAGTGTAAGGTTGGATCTTCCTTACATACGATCGGAGGTGCAGCTTAGGACAGGAAGCTCCGTCGTATTTGGCAAAAGCAGGTGCCTTGAACTTATGTGGAATCACCACCCCAGAGGATAAGCCTAGGTCTCCAAAGTCTAACCCGGGCACATTCTGAATCTCCATGGCACTTAAGCGGTCCTCCAGCTGTTTATACCTATCCTCGGCAGGAGGATACTGTTCATCATTATAATCCGTCTCGTTGTCGGAGACCACGGGACTAGGAACCCTTCTCTCTTGGGGGTTGTCTTTGCCTACAGATGAAGTAGTCAGATCAACCTCATTTTGTAGTCCATTCCCAAATCTGCGTCCAGTGTTGAACAAGACAGTCCTCTTCTTCTTCTTCTTCAGAATCAGAGTCTTCAACTCCTGTTGACCCTGGGCTAGGCTCATAACCAACTCTTGGAACTGGGCATTCTGGGCCTGGAGGGCCTTGATAGCTTGTTCAGTAGTGGGTTCAGAAGACATGATGATTGCTGAAATAAACATCGAAGAGGATAACTGACCTGTAAAAAGTGTACCTGTTATGCATATGATGCATGGTATGCTATTTATGCAATGCATTCAAGGGTTCGAAAATTCAAATTCGTTGTAGACAAAAAAGGAACACACGTCATATTAAGAAGTAATTTGTTCAGTACATCAGTGCCTCATGGGCGAAATATTAAAAAATACTTAATGCCAAAAGACACTGCGCATCCTCTTTGGAGCGATGTAAGTGTTGAGGGTCTTTTCCTCGTGAAGTAGGCGGGTGAGCTCCAAGACCTTCTTCTCACTGGCATGTAAACTGGCTTCAAGAGAATTCCGCTCTTCCTTGAGTTGGATCCAGCTCTTCTGCATTTCTTCCCATGATGTTGGCATGTCAGGATGTAGGATGGTGTATGAGACCTCTCCTTCCATAACTGGCTCTTTGATCATGGGGAGAATGTGAGGATATGGCATCATAAGCTTCTGGGAGCGGGTTCGTACCCACTTGAGGTAAGGCTCAAGGGGGATGGAATTCTTGTGCCCCAGTGTCTTACTATCTACCTTGCTAGGCATCCTCCAAGCTCTGATGAACCTTTGACGAAGTCCTTGCGCATCATTGTCGAAGTCAAAAACTATGTCAGGAATCAACATGTCATGAGGTCCATCCCTCCGAGCATATCCAAATTGCCTCAAAGCCAGACAGGGGTTGTAAGTAATGCCTCCCCTAATTCCAAGTAAAGGAACATTAGGAAATTCTCCGCAACGATCAATGATAGTGACATTTTCTCTGGATCGGGAACACCAATGTATATCAGAATGTGTAAGAGTCATCAATCGTTGTGACCACCTTAAACCTCGCTCGTTCTTCAAAACTGATTGTGGAAGGTTCGAAATAAACCACCTTTCCAGGAGAGGAGTGCAGCACATGAGAACACCTCTCTTTCTCATTGTTCGAGTGTAAAATGAGTGGAGGATGTCCCCAAGCAATGTAGGGATGGGATTCCTGGACATAAAAATCTGACAGCATTTATATCTATAAGTTGATCAGGATTCGGGAACAACACCAACCCATAGACAAGGAGTGCCACAATCTCTTCAAAGGCTTGTAGGTCGAGAGAATTCCAACATTATTGCGCCTTCTCAAACAGGAACTTTACCAAGAATCCCTTGATACCACTTATGATTTCCCAATGCCTCTTGATGTCAGATGGTTGCAGACGCAATGCTTGAGCAATATCTTCAAGTTATGGTTCCTTTTCCGTACCGTTGTAAGGTAGTTGACTAAGAATAGGAATTTTCAGAAGTTGAGAAAAATCTTCCAAAGTAGGCACCAATTGATAATCAGGGAAAGTAAAACAGTGATGCAAGGGGTCAAAGAACTGGAAGAGAACTTTTATAATATCTTCTTCAATGTTGGTGTTGACCAAGCTGAGTAGTCTACCATGTCTTTCACTGAAGGGAGAGCTCTCAGGAATCCTAGATGTAAGCTCCTTGAGCTGAGGAGGGATCCTTACAAGGTTGACCTGAATTGTTTTTCTGCGGAGAGACTCCATGTCCTACAAAACAAGAACAAAGATGAAGATTTAAACCCTTGAAGTGGTTAGCAAATGCATATGATGCGTTATGATGTTATGATGTTATGATAAAGGCACGCCATAAGTATTCACAAAAGGCAAACATGGTAAAGGCACACAAGTCACACCAGACAGCCCTTAGAGTTTAGGCCAGCATGAAGTTTAGGTACTACCCTCTTGAAGTTGGTTGGCTCAAAACCTGTCCTACAAATAGTAACCGGGTTCTAAGGAGCTCAATATCATTGGATTGTTTTCTATGTTCATTGTTTTGATTTAGCCACTTAACTGGCGACCAAAATATTCCAAGAAAACAACCCTCAATGAGTGTAGTATCGAGTATCTACCAACTTTGGACTGCACCAAAGTCGGTCATCTCACTACCCCTAAAGAGGCCAGAATGGTCAAGTAAGGTTCTAAGGTCAGTTGATGCTTCACGACACCACGTGGCGGCCCCGTACTCTCCTTGACTTGACTCAAGGGTTACCGGTACTCACCAAAGTGCCACATCAACGTAGCAACTGCTTCAACCATGTCAGTATACCCCGCTCAGTTCCCTCACAGTTTGTTGCTACTTCTAAAGGGTATCCCCAGATCCGGGTTAGGATCCATAAAACTCCGATACAAGCCCACAATATTAAAGCATTCAAGGCATACAATTGAAAACATGGTGATCTAATCCTAAGGTACACCTCACTTATAAAGTTTCCCCAGCAGAGTCGCCAGTTCTGTGATCGGTGGAAATAGAACTGACTGTTTTGAAATGTCGGTTTGCGTAATGTCGCGGTAAGCAAGAGTCGCCACCGTCTTTGATTTTCTCCAACAAGGAAAGGACAAAAGCACAGCAAAATTCCTTTTCGAGATGTTTCTCGGTTCGGGAGGTAGATTATAGAAAGGGAAGGTGTTAGCACCCTTTTTATCCGTGGTTATCCACGGGCTCTTAGGTACTTGCTCACTATGTTTCCAAAAATGTTTTGCTTTTCTTGTGTTTGTGGGTTTTGAAAAAGTTCGTTTGAAAACTTCAATTTAACTCTTGTATCTGTCCTTAAGAGTGTATGAAGTGTTGTTTGAAAACTTTTGTCAGAAAAGTGTAGGTGCGAAAAGTTGTTTTTTTGTTTTGAAAGAGCAAGTATCTAAGAACCTCTACCTACTCAAAAGAAATTAAGCTGTGTAAATTTCCTTTAGACAGTACCATCCCACTATTGAGAAGTAGGTAGCACCGTCGTTGGAGTTTTCGAGTCAATTCGATTATAGGGACATGTGGTCACCAAAGCAATAGTAGGACGCCTTAGCGGTAACCCTAATGTCCTAGATCTTTTTTATCCGAGGCAACCGTTTCGAGGCAACTTGGATCTTTAGACAAGAGGGCGACCTCTAAAACACCATATACTCAATGACCACGTCGAGGCAACCAAGTGAGGCGTACCCTAGGAGTGGCATGTGCGAGTGTGTCAGGATTCAGTTAAGTTATCTTTGCACATGTTATGGTGAGCTACGGGTTGATTTTATTTTCAGAATAAGTCTTGTCATGCATAGTTAACATACATCTAACAGTTAATAGTTGCAGAAAGTAAATTGCAGAAAGTAAATCTACGCTATTACAAGGCGTCGGGTATTTACATCGCCAAAAACAACCCTTGAAAAGTAAATTGCGGGAAATTAAAGAAAGCGATATAAAGGGTCCTAATTACGCTATTACATCCTCGGAGCAAATACATAAATATGATCAAAATAGGAATCGAGAATAAATATACGCGAGAAAAATTGGGTCGGGAAAGTCCTTAGGGTTTTGACCCTTTTTTGAGAAAGAATGAGTTTTTTTGTTATTTGGCATTTAATTAATATTAAACCTAAAACTAATTAATTAATTAATTAAAAGAAAAAAAGTATCTTTAGTTTTTTATGTTTTTAATGAAAATAAAAGAAATTAAAATTGTCAAGAAAACCCTAATTCTATGTTGATTTTAGATTATTGAGAAAAAGTTAAAATTAACCCTAATTAACTAAATAGATTAATTATGTATTTATTTACAAAAATAATAAACTAAGGGTGAAATTAATAAATATTAATAATAAATAAAAAAATATTACATTTTTAGTTTTCTGAATTTTATTATAAAAATAATTAGTTTGGTTAATTAAATAATAAGAATAATTAATTAAAAATAATTAAAAGAAAAAAATATAAAAGAAAAGAAAAAAAATAAGAAGAATAAACCAGGGGGGGTACTGGCCCAATATGGAGGTATTAGTTGCAATTTATGGCCCATTAAGCTGCCAGTCTGTTTGACTTTTTTGATTGCCCATGGTACGTATTGACTGGGAGCATGGTGGTCTTCCAATCATGACCACTGGATTTGAGTCTAGGGACATCTGGCGCGTGGATATCTGAGGTACATGATGGACATCATCTGGGAGGCTGCATGTGAACACACACAAGAAAATAATAACAAGAGTTTTGGGGGACCTGGGATTCCAACCCAGATCCCAATGATTCCAGGCCAATGCATCATCCACTACACCATGTGCACGCTTTTGTTATTATAATAATAAACAAATATAATATATAAAAAATCAATTCATATGTTGTTAACACAAAAACGCGCGCGCTGATTTGAACTAACCAATGATGTATCAACACATCATTATCTTCCTCGATGAACCTGCAAAAACAATGTTAGATAGCGGGGGTTTTTAACCCCCACAATATGCCATGAGGAAAAATAGCGAATAGAGATACAATGCACATAAATATTTCGCGAGGGTTCCAATGTGCTCGTCTGGTTCTCACGAATCCAACCATGTGCCTTACAAGTCCTGATTTTTCTGGGTTTAGAAAGCCCCAATTTCCCAACTTATGAACCCTATAAATCGTCAATGGCAATTTTTGATTTATGGCGTTTTAATCCAATTAAGTGATATCATTAGCTTCGTATGACCTCTGGCAATGCAACACAATCAATAAAACATGTTAATTATGCATGAATTCAACAATATGATTTTGAGAAAAAAACGCAAACCATGGTTCTGTCTAGGGCGATTCCTGTAGCTTTAAGGCCTGAATTTTATTGCAAAACCTTCCTGGGATCCCCTGCAGTGTATTAGAATCAACAAAAGTTCTTGAATCATCCTGGAATATAGAAATCAGTTTTGAGTTTTTTTTGGAATTTTTCAATATTGCTATGGCTTTGTCTGCAGCTTTCTCACGTGTCTGGCATTAGGGTTAGCTTGCATATTTATAGAGGAATAGAATTAGGTCAGAATCTTGCACAAAAATCCATTGGAATGATGATTGAATATTTGATTGAAAATCAAATCTTTTTGCATTTTCATGATTGGAAAAGGTTGCCAAATTTGGAGATTTTTGCATATTTGATTTGTACACGAAATTGCCAGCATATCTTGACCATATTTGCTTCACAAATTGATTGAAAAAATCAAATCTTGTATTTCCTACAATTTAAATTAATTAAATGAATTAATATTGATTAAAAATCCAATTAATTAATAAAAATAAGAAAATAAATTCAATTAGGCTTGATGGGTCGTGCATAAGTCATGGATGAAGTTTCAAGAAGAGATTTGAGGCCCATTAGCAAAAATGAGGTGTTTTGAGCAAAGTTGACTTTTGCAAATTCATAAAACTTTCCCAACTTCTCCAATGCATATCTTGCTCAATTTTGATAAAATGACCATGTTCTTGGACATTTTCGAAAGGTCTTGAAGTCCTCTAACCAATGCCTTTGGTCCCATGTCATTTGGATTCACCAATCTCAAGTCATGGTCTTTGACTTAAAGTGCACTTTTGTTGACTTTTGAATTTGACCTATAATGTAGAAATTGATAACTTTTCATGAGAGCATTTCTTGGACTTGGAGTGTGAATATGGATTGTAGGAAATGGCATCCCCTTCAAAATGAGCATTGGATGGAATTTTTCTGATGAACCATGAAAAAGTTATGCCCTTCTCAAGATATAGTTGACTTTTCTACTGCCCAAAAATAGTAACTTTTTGCATCTTGATGATTTTTGAGCCATTCTTGTGGAATCATGATCAAGACTTGATCAAATGATGATTGTGGACTCAAAATAAGATGTTGACCAAAAATTCTGACTTTTGACTGTGAAATGACCATTTTGCCCTTGTAGTTGACTGTAGATCAAATGAGGCTTTTGACTGTGCAAATTGGCACTGTGAGTCTTGAGACTTGGCATGTAGGTGCTTGAAAATTTATATGGGCCTATGAGACTTGATTGAACCATTGAAAACCTCAAATTCCTTAAGAGAATCCAAACCTTAATTTTGGTTGTCTTAGGAGAAGGTTTGACTGTGCAACCTCTTGAGCAAACTTGAGCCCTTTGAAGATGATTCTTGACAAATCTTGGAAAATATGGGAGGGCAAATTTTGGGGTACAACAGAAAGGTTCATGGGTGATTCAAAGCGATCAGTGAAAAATAAAGCTAGAGTTGAAGGATCAATATGTGCACATTACTTGCATCGAGAAACTTCACATTTTTGCAGTCACTATTTCAAGCACTTGATGTTAACTCCAAGAATCATAAGGAATCCTGTAAATGTTATCGAAAGAAGTCAGTACACCTTATCAGTCTTCGGGCTTCCAGGTCGTCCCTCTGGAAAGAAGGGTGAGCATTGGTTGACCCAACAAGAAATGCAATCTGCACATGTTCATGTCTTGATCAACTGCATTGAAGTTAAACCATATCTTGAGTAAGTGTAATTCAACTTCTTAATTTTCTTTATAGTGTGAATATAAAATCGATTACCTTGAAACTTATAGTGTGTTTCTTTTTAGGGAATTTAACAACGCCTATTTTGATAGTACCGGTGTACAATCAACATCTTGTGTCATTCATACCCAATTTCCAACATGGTTCAAGGAGAAATTGTATAAGGTTGTTGCACCGACTCCAGAAATACTCCATTTGAGAAACTTGTCTAATGGCCCTCGTCAAAGTGCAAACAAATGGCACACATACTTCGTGAACGAATATAAATTTCACACTCATGAATGGACTGAAGGGAAAAAAACCATAAACAATGGCGTATTTGTGAAAGGAGTTACAGATGGTGGTGAAGATGACTTCTATGGTTTTGTTAAACATATCTACGAGTTAGTATACAATTACTTGGACTCGGAAAATAAAGTTGTCTTGTTTTATTGTGAATGGTATGATCCAACTAGAGGCACAAAAATAGATAAGACATATGGTACTGTTGAGATTCAAATGGACCGGAGGTACAAAGAGTACGACCCTTTCATAATGTCAAATATTGTTAGGCAAGTTTATTATGTTCCTTATCCTTCATTTGTGCCACGTAAACGACGGTGTTGTGTTGTAATAAAAACAAAACCATTGGGTCATATTGAAACTGACGATCTAATGAGTGTTGGGGGAAAGGGGCCTAACGGGTTTTTTTTTTGGTGGTGGAAATTTGGCGGGCACCTTGAGGAGTGGGGATAGAAATCTGTATCAGAGAGCTGCAGACGGTGAAGGAGGGTCACGTCAAACAAATTTGACACCAGATCAGTTAGAACTGGTAAGACAATTGGCTAGACGCGAGTCCGAAGATCGTGAGGCGGCATTGAAGGCCCAAATGAATGCCCAAATGGAGGCAATGAGGGGTGAACATAATAGACAAATTGAGGCAATGGCGAAGAGGCGGGCTGATATGGAGGAGCAAATGCGACAATTTATGCAAGCATTTGGTAGAAATCCCAACAGTGGTGGCTAAAATAATAACCACCAAAATAATGATGACTTTCTTTCCGACTTTTCCGACGACTCTAATGATTCTGCTTAGTTTTATTTTTATTTTGTATTTAGTTTTTTATTTGTGTAATATAATTTATAATCATATTGTATATTTAAAAATATTATAAATTTAAATTTGAGTTTATTAAATTTATAATATTGAGTATATTTATTTATACATTTAGATATATTTAGTTTTGTTTTTGATAATTTGATTTATAATATTGTATTTAATAAATAAATTATAATATTTAATTTATAAATTTAATAAAACAAAAAATAATATTAATTATTAAAACAGAATTAATATATTTAAAATACAAAATATTTTTTTTTAAAAAAACAAGTTGCGGCGTGTTTTTCATGTCACTAATTAGTGACGTGAAAAACACGCCGCAACAGCAAACGTAAATATAAATGTAAACTGCCTGCTCTGCTCTGCTCTGCTCTGCACACTTTCATCCTATATAGTCTGTTGCTGCGTGAATTTCACGTGGCAACTTTGTGACATGCTTTTCACGCCGCAACAAGATTGCCACGCGCTATACAGCGACGTGTTTCTTTAGGTGACAAAATTTGAATAGTGGTGTGATTTGGGTGTTAGCGACGTGGCTTTCACGTGGCAAAACACAAGTTATTTTGTAGTGACACTTCACGATACAATTTCAAAATATTACCCAAATCAAAATTTCAAACATTGAAATCTTTTCAAAAGACAAAAACCCCTTTGTATACATTCAAACAAGAATCATTATAAAGGTTGCCACAACGATGGCCTCTTTTCAAAACATCTTTCAAAACCACACACAAAGCACTATTTCAAACAATTGGAAAAGCAAAGCAAGTGATCTAAACAAGTAACTAAGATCCCATGGATAACCATGGATGAAAAGGGTGCTTGCACCTTCCCTTTTCATAATCTACTCCCCGAACCCAAGAAAACATCTCAAAGTTCTTTCCTGTGCTTTTTGACCTTTCCTTAGGATAAAATAAAAAGTCGGTGGCGACTCTTGCTAAACCAAAATATTTACGAACACAAACGCAAAACCTCAAGTCAGTTCTCCCACCGTATCACAATACCATTTTATTTTATTTTAAATACACCCATATAAGATATTCTACTTTTAATATATAATTTATTTAAAAAATAAATTACTCAATTTTAAAATAATATATATAACATATTTTGTTTTTTATTATATTTTACTTATAATTATAATTTTGAAAATTAATAATATTTTTTATACCTAACTATCATATTCATGTTAATTTTTTTTATTAAAATATATATTTTTTATTAAGATAAATATATATATATTCTATTTTAACTATTCTATTCTATTTTGACTATAAATAAAAACTGTTTTTATTAAAAATTATATATATGATAAAAATTATTGGTAGTAATTAAAAAATGTTTATATATATATATATATATATATATATATATATATATATATATATATATATATATATATATATATATATATATATATATATATATATATATATATATATATTAAAAACTATTTTTATTTTTAAAATAAATTTATAAAACTGTTTTAATATATATTTTTTATTATATTATATAACCGTTTTTATTAAATATATAAAACTGTTTTTATTTTTAAAATATATTGTTAAAAATATTAACTATATTTCATATTTTTTTATATTCTGTTTTAAAAAATATATATTTATAAAGTTATTTTTCTATATTCTTTATTATATTTAATATATTTCCAAAATTATATATATATATATATATATATATATATATATATATATATATATATATATATATATATATATATATATATATATATATATATATATATATATATATATATATATATATATATATATATATATATATATATATATATATATAATAAATTTAAAATATAAATAAATAACATAAATTCCAATTCTTCAAATTCCTTCAACTTCTTGTACAACCCTTTTGTTGAATCTTCATTTTAATCTCTTCAATTTCTTGACAAAAAAAGCACTATATCATAAAACATAATTAATCTAAAACGAAAATATTAAAAATAAATTGAATAAATATTATACTTTTGTTACAAAATAAATTTGGAATTGATGATGGAATTGGGATTTGATTATGGAAGAATGGAAGAATAGAGAAGATGGAAGAAGAAAACAGAAGAGAAAAAGAAGAAAAGAAAGTGGATGAAGAAACATAATGGTTTCTGAAAAGAGAATTGCGTAAATTTATTAGCCAATCAGCGACGTGAATATCACGTCGCAACCTTGCCACGTGATATCCACGTCGCAACCCCAATATTATATTTTTAAAATCAACCAAAATCAGCGACGTGAATATCACGTCGCAACCTTGCCACGTGATATCCACGTCGCAACTCCTCCAATGGTTATATTTTTACACTCAGTCTACACGTTACACTATGTGCCAATTATTGATATAGAATTGCTATATACCAGTAAATTGCCGCTACAGTGTTTATGCCAAAGCATTATATCTATCAAAACCATCTATGTTGTATATATAATTTTGATGTATCTAATATTTGCTACACTATGTATGTACATATATCATCAAATTCATGTTAAAAACACTATTATATATATATATTGAAGAATTATATCAATTAGCAGTATAGTAAAGTGACCTGCAATATAGGTTTACATACACCGAAGCAATATATACAGAAAATCACTGCTATGTATATCTTTTTCTATTATCAATTTCATATGTACATATATAATGAAAAGTGATACTACAGTACTGATATTAAATTAGATTCTCAATCAACTCTCAATTTCACAAATATATCAATTTCAAACATAAAAAGAAACAATTTATAACCCAATCCCACATACCATTCGTCATATACCCAATTATAGAGTCAGAACCTCACCCTTACCTTGGATTGAAGGTCACTCTATAACTCTCCCATTGAAAAACCTATACCCTCACAAGGCCCGACACTAAAGCCTCAATCAAATATGCAGACTTGTACCCGTGCATGAGGAATCCAAAAGTAAGTTCTACTTTCCTAATTAGGCTACGCGTTTCACACCCTCAATGGGCTATCTCTTGTGTTTATGCGTCAAAAGATTTGCACATGTGCACCGCTAGATGAATCAGATCATTCTTACTTAGAATTCCATCTGTGATGAGTTTATCTACTGCAACATCACTACAAAAAAATACTCATTTATGACGTGAATTTCACGTTACAACATGAGAAATCACACCACTACACATTATTTGTGACATGTGCGTTCACGTGGCTGGAGAGGGGTGGCAAACAGTTTGCGATGTGATTTTCATGTCACAAAATTGTGACGTAAAGATCACGTCGCAACAAAGTTTTATAGAAAACACAACTCTGCAGGAAAGCAGGCGCAGCAAACATATGTTACTTTAGTTGCGACGTGTTTTTCACGTCACAAATTAGTGACGTGAAAAACACGTCACTAAATAATTACATTTAACAACGCTTGACCATTCAGCTTTTGTGTTTTTTTATATAAAAAGTGAGTTGCGACGTGATTTTCACGTCACAACTTGTGACGTTAAAATCACGTCACTAATGTTTTTTTTTAAATTTAATAACTGAATTTGTTTTTCTTTTATATATTAAATTTAATAAATTCAATATAATAAATTAAAATAATAAATTTAATATAAAATAAATTCAATATATAATAAATTCAATATATTAAATTTAATATAAAAATTAATAAACTAAAATTATAAATTTAAGAATTAATTAGTATGGAATACAAATTCAAATTTGAAAGTAAAATAAAAAAAAATTTAAGTTTACGGGTCATAATTATCAATGTCAAAATTATCTTCGTTTCTGTCATCCTCCGGCTCTTGACCGCGAAAGTTTAGATTTCCACCAAACCCTTGCATAAATTGTCTCATTTTTTGCTCCATATCAGCTTGCCTCTTCGTCATGACCTCCATTTGTCGTTGTTTCTCTTGCCACATTGTCTCCATTTCGGCTTTCATTGCCGCCTCACGTTGCGCTAACTCGCATCTCGCCTCATTTAACGTCAATTATCTTACTGTTTCAAGTTGCTCTGGTGTCAAATTTGGTTGACGTGACCCCCCTTCCCCATCTCTAACTCTTTGAAATAGAGTTCTATCCCCACTTCTCAAGGTGCCCGCCAAATTTCCACCACCAAAAAAATAACCGTTAGGGCATTGGGACTTTTTACCACTATCCTTAGTCTTATCAATTCAAGGTGGCATTTTACCTATTTATATAGAATACACAATTAATATATATATATATTCATCAACAAAAATACTAAATTTAAAAAATACATTCTCCTCAATACCACGGGTTAAGTTAGGGGGGCATCCGGTTCCAAGAACGAGACAACACTGCACAGGAGAACAACCAGGAAAATTCTAATCAGAGTGGCGCACTAAGTGCTGCCACGACCGCTAAGCGGGCTCTGCGAAATTCTCACATTTCAATATCGGGAGGGCACGCTAAGCGGAACATGCGTGCTAAGCGCAGTCTGCCAATTTCCTAAATTCAAGTCTCGGGAGGGCGCGCTAAGCGCGACCCCGCGCGTTAAGCGCGGTCTGTAATATGCGGAAAAACCAGGACGAAGACAATTCTGTCTTGGGCCCCAAACACTCCAATTTCACACCTTAAATCAAGTACCCATAACAAATAAGTACGAAATTCAGTTCATATACATGCTAATCATCGATTATTATCAACATGCATCAATAATTTCTCACCTAAACCCTTAATCTCAATCCATACAATTTCTTCTGTAAATCCCAAAGTCTCTTTCTATGAGACTCACCTTAAATTTGAGGTAGATGAAACTGCAAATAGGTTTGATGATGATAAATCAAGAGGATGGTGATGATTCTTGAAGCATGCAAGAGAAATCTTCTTCTCCTCCACTTTTCCTCTTCTACGCTTCTTTCTCTCTTTCTCCCTGTAATTCTATTTTTGTGTTTCAAATGAGAATAGAAGAGCAACCAAACAAAGTCCTTAACTTGTTCATTAAAAGCACAAAGACCATAATGCCCTCTTTCCACACATTTAATTCTATTCTTTTAAATTCCAATATTACTAACTAAATGTTTAGCATAATTATCTTCTAACAATTACTATTAACATATAATTAGAATAGTTATTAGAGAATAATTATACCAGATATTACAAAAATGCTGAAAGTGAATTAATTTAATATTGCACTCAAACTGGGACTAAAATCTGTTTACTATAACATGAAGGGAAAATAGTAGAATTAACATAAAGCAAAAGTTGTTTGAACAAATACAGTAAAGGCTCCTATGAAAAAACAGAGATTTGCATGTCCATAATTGAACAAAATTTCAATTTGCATTAATAAAATAAAACTTTACAATTAGTGATAGTTTCATGTATCAAAAGGTATATTTGCAAGTAGAAAAAGGAAAAAATTCAAAATTTGCTTAATCTTCATATACTAGTATATAAACTTGATATTGTCATGGTTTATCTACATATGACCATAAAAAACAACATCATTTGAGCAGAAAACTTAAGACTAACATCAATAATTCAATATACACAAATCCTTTATTCAAACATAAATCCTAAAAATCTATATAGGAGACATTGCAGAAAATCTAAATTTTTTTACTGATACTTGAACACCTTAGCAAAAAGATTTAACATAAGATATTGGAATTAAAAAACAGAATAAATTTCATGATGTTTTCAAGTCTTTGGTTCCTGAAAATTGAGTTGCTCCATATGATTCACCCTAAATAAATAAAAAATTGTAACATTAACATGAGTTTTGGAAATAAATAAAAAACTTAATAGGTTAGAAACAGTTATAATAAGATTTGAAAAAAAAATTAACATTATCATCCATTTTTGGGAAAAAAAAACTTAATACATTAATATTAAAATAAAATATCATAATAATTAATCATTTTATTTTTCCATATCATAATAATTAATCATTTTAATTTTTCACTTTCTCTTTGTTCTAAAATATTGTAACTAATTTTAAGCACCCTTGCAAATATGTCTTGGAAAATAACTAAAAGATTTTAAGCAATCTTGCAAATATGCCTTAGAAAATAACTAAAAGGCATTTAACAATCTTTCATAAATCAACAGGAAAATAACCAAAAGTAGTTATACATAAATTGAAAATTAAACCGGACTTACACAGATGAAAAATAAATCCTAATCGTATATAACGAAAGATTAGGGGTAAAAGATAAACCCTTATTTTGGAATTTTTTTTTTATAATGACCAGGTATTAAAAAAAAAATCGCAAATAACCACGTTTCGGAAAAAATTACGTAAATAACCATGTTTCGGATGACTCCCCAAAGAATGAGTCATCTCACTTGGCGCCTCCACCTAGGATTTTTCCCTAGGCGCCATCTCACTTGGCGCCTCCTCTCACTTTTAGTCAAGTGAGATGGAGCATGCACTTTAAAAGTGAGAGGAGACGCCATCTCACTTGGTTCCTAGGGCAAAACTAGGGCAAATGTTGTTTTTATAAATAATGCGTCCGTTTCTCCGTCATTTCTCACACTTTCTCGCACTGTTTTGTTATTTTTTACTCTGTTATTTGCGTCATGACATCGCCCATGATTTTTATCAGAGATGGTTACGTTATCTTCTTCGCCACGAAGCCTGCGATGAAAATGAAATTTTGGCACATTCACTCCATGGAGCGTCTGAAGCGGGAGTTGATGCGATGGGTAGATGGAGACATTGCGGAGGGGGGGAATTCGAAGGATCCAGCGAAGACGAACAACAACCTCACATGCGACAGGAAGACCTAATGTATGGTTGGAGGAAGTCAAAACAGACAGCGATGTAATGTTGATGATGCATGGGTCAGATGAAATTATGTTAACAGTTGTAATTTCGTAGACGGAAAATCGTGTATTTTTCTTGTACGTGCAATATTTATTGTAGCAAATACTGTTAACGAGAAACCCTAATGTTTACAACATAATTAAGGAAAAAATTTATGTATTACAATTTTTATGTGGTCGAGGCAGACGCCCGATTCGGACAATTTTTGCGATTGTGTCTGACCTGACGGCATAAACCACACTTTCTTTCCAGCTTGTCAAGATCGTCCATTTCTGTTGTGATGTGCTTACTTTTGGGACGACCCTTCTTATTCCTTCGCATTTGGTCATTGTGCCACACTATTTCGCCGTCGTATGCAGGCCAATAATCTGGTTTTGCTACCAAAGGAAAGCTGTTGTTGTAAACGTTGAGCAACATTTCAGATTTGTAAATGTGTGACAGAAGTTGCAGTGCGTCTTGATGGGTATAAGCACAAGAGGCAATGACATGAGAGTAAGGCATACGAAATGCTTGAAACCTGCCACAATCGCACCAACGAGAAGGTAGTATGACCCTATATTCTTGTCTTGGCAGGTCTTCGTTGTGGTCGATTGTTTTTTTCACAATGAAGTTGTGGCTGTGTCGGTCAAAACGTATAACCATATGAGTGTTGGCTTTGGCACTTTCTGCTTTAATGTACTTCATGCAGCTGTCACTCCATAGTTGTCTAGATTGCAAGACCGCATTCCACATTTCACCTCTTTTGGAAAACAACGAAGTCATCCTAAAATACGTAGATTTTACCAATGCAGTAATCGAGAGGTTTCATATGCCTTTGAATACCCCATTCATCGATTCAATAAGATTCGTTGTCATGTGCCCCCATCTTTGGCCATTGTCGTATGACCTAGTCCATTTTCCCACTGGAATATTGTCGATCCACCTACCGGTTTCCGGATTTGACAAACGGATCTCGTTGCGGTAATATTTGAACATGGGTTATGTCAATGCATATCCCGCATTCATAACCGCTTTCCTTAGTGTTTTGTCCTTGATCTCCCTCGTGAAATTCTGGACGATATGCCTAACGCAATAAACATGCGTAGGAGGAGGGTCATGCCAACCGTTTGCAGGATTATTGTAGGCACTTTCAATGGAGACATGTCTGTCCGAGATCAAACAGAGATCTGTTTGAGAAGCCACGTGTGTTCGCAGGTTTTTCAGAAAAAAGCTCCAAGCACCACCGATCTCCCCCTCGACTAGGGCAAAGGCAATGGGGAAAATGTTGTTGTTGCCATCTTGTGCAACTGCCATCAGTAGGGTACCTTTGTATTTCCCATACAACCAAGTCCCATCAATTTGTATAATTGGTTTGCATGATGCAAACCCTGTGATGCAAGGTTGAAATGCCCAAAACACTCGACTGAATATTCCGTTGCCGTTTAGTTGACTACCATCTTGGGCGTATGCTGGCACTGTTTCTAGAACGTAAACAGTACCCGGAGAATACGTCTTGAGTGCATTCGGGTAGCGAGGAAGTTCTTGGTATGACTCCTCCCAGTTTCCGTACACTTTTTCAATCGCCTTAGTCTTTGCTAACCATGCCTTACGGTAAGACGGAGTATAGTTAAAAACCGTAGTGATGTGGGAGATTATTGTTTTCACCTTCAAAGATGGGTCGTTGCTGACCAGTGATAGGATTTCTTGACATATGAGATCGTAATTAAGTTTTCGGTGGTCCTGTGATTAGGTAGAACTTACACAAGTGTGGGTAGTAATGGAACCTATGACCCAGAAATCACCTCTTAATTTGTATGATGCAGTGAGCTTGAACATACAGTCAGGGTGGACACACTTGATCTTGTACCTTTCTGGGTTGACACGGTCCACCTTAAAATCGACCGAGTTGAGCAGGGTGGACACACTTGATCTTGTACCTTTCTTGTCTCTTTTACATGCATGCAGATATGTAACCCCCTAGGCTACCACCTAGCCTGCGCCTACTCTGCACCTACACTGTAACTTGTAAGTCTCCTCCCATCAACACCAACAGTGTTACATGCATTCAGGCATGGCATCTCAAAGGCTGTCACGTAGCCTGTTCCTACTATGCAACCCATGACACCTCTTATTCGCCAATGGGGATGGCGACACCTTTAATTTTTGTACTCTTTCGTCAAGTCCAATGGCGCCTCCCTTAATGTCCAATCGTGTTAGATGCATGCAGATATGTAACCCCCTAGGCTGCCACCTAGCCTGCGCCTACTCTGCACCTACACTATAACTTGTAAGTCTCCTCCCATTCTCCAATAGTGTTACATGCATTCAGGCATGGCATCCTAAAGGCTGTCACCTAACCTGCGCCTACTCTGCAGCCCATGACACCTCTTATTCGCCAATGGGGATGGCGACACTTTTCATTTTTGTACTCTTTCGCCAAGTCCAATGGCGCCTCCCTTAATGTCCAATCATGTTACATGCATGCAGATATGTAACCCCCTAGGCTGCCACCTAGCATGCGCCTACTCTGCAAGAGTGACACTTCTCATGCATGCATGCACCAACTACCACCTCACTTACTCTATGAACTTTTTTCCTATAAATACAAACCATATCATACTTGTCTCACACCCACACTCGTCTCACTCTTTGCTACGAAGTCTTTCATAATCTCTTACACTTTCTAAGTCTTTCATAATCTCTTACACTTTCTAAGTCTTTCATAATCTCAGGCATTTTCAACAATGGCTCTTCTAACAATGGGCGATTCTCACAGAGGCACAAGGGAAAACATTGCCGCATTTGTAAGTTTCTATTTTGGTTATACATTATTTATACTTCAGGTAATGCTATGTTCATCTTACTTAATCTTACATCTTTTACATTATTAACTCAGGATACCAAAAAATTCAGAATCCGGTCTCACAACTACCTGGCTCCCGACCCATTTATCGTACCATATCTAGAATACACAGGTTTTAGACATGTTATAAAGATCTCCAACTGCACAATTGATACGAAGTTCATTCTTGCAATGTTGAAAAGGTAGAGACCAGAGACCCATACATTTCACCTACCAATAGGTGAATGTACCGTCACGCTAGAGGATGTGTACATGTTACTAGGTCTCCCTGTCGATGGTAAGGCCGTGAACGGGTTGGTTCAACAACCCAATTCTCAGTGTGAAGAATTGTTGGGCAGGGATATGGTTGAAGGTGGTGGTGCGAGAGGTCAGGGAATACTACTCACTGAGCTTAAAAATCATTATGCAAGTTTGGAATTAAACGAAAATTCCTCCGAGCAAGACAGGGTAGTAAAAGCCAGAACTTATCTAATGATACTATTTGGTACCTTTTTATTTCCCGAAAGTACGGGAAATAGTGTAAATTTTATGTATTTATATTTACTTAGAGATTTTGAAAAAACAAGAAAGTATAGTTGGGGTTCTGCAGTTTTAGTCCACCTATACAGTTCCTTGTGCAAAAATGCAGTCAAGGAAAAATGTACATTTTATGGCTGCGCTTTTTTACTACAAGCCTGGGGTTGGTGGAGGATGGAGTCCTTAAACCCCGTCAACAACAACACTTATGTTTTCTCGTACGCAACAAAGTAAGTCATCAAGTTATATCATTTATTACTATTCATCTCTTCACCAAATATATGCTAAAAATAAAAAAAAAATTCATCTCCTTTAGGTATTGCGTGAGGGGTATGGATTACGGCAAGAATCCAAGATTCAATGTCGCACTATACCGCAATCTGTTGGATCACCTAGGCCCGGATGATGTACGTCGTACCTTTAAACTTTTCTTCATTTAAATTATTTATATATTACGTTTTCGTTAACCTGATTTAATTTTTTTCGCAGTTTGTCTGGAGACCATATTTGGGTTTGGGCCATGAACCAAACCCCGAGGATGTAGCAATTTGGAGCGCCAAGACTGCAATCATACGGTTCAATATTATGGAGATGCACCACAACGACCGTGTGAAGATGCAGTTCGGAATGCATCAAGAGATACCAAGTGATCCAACTTGTTTGTCCCCGTGGCATCTCAAAAGGGTTGACGCCCAGTGGGTCTTACCAACTGGAAAGACTTTTCTCCAAAATGGTGTAAGATGTGGCAGAGGCGTCACCGATATGTCTTGCAATTCCTGGTTTTCCTCAATCATGGTAATATGCGACACACTGATCAATATTTATCTTGGTACAGGTCGGTTAGTAACCCTGAAATGCACGTGTCTCATCCAAGGTATTTGGTTGACCCACGCACACAATGGGCACAACCCTCGTTTCCCCAACAACAAACCCAACACACATCAACCTCCCACCAACCCCCCAGAAGAAACAGAACCACAAACACCCAACCACAGTCCCCACCACAACACAATTACACTCAAATGCCCCACAACCAACCACAATCACCACCTCAGTACCAATACCCCCATATGCCTCACACCCAACTGCAATACCAATCACAATACCAACATACCCGCATACCCTACACACAATTTCAGTCTTCCGTATATCCTAATATGGCCCCCTCAACATCCAGCCTTAGCCCTGATCTGAGAATGTCAGAAGATTACGAACCAACCGACCCAGCTTACCATCAACCACAGTATCACCAAACCATCCAACATCCTCAATACCAAACACCCCAAGATCCATTTCCTTTCTACCCCCGTACTCAGACGATCAATGCTACAGACCCACCATGGAACCCCACCCACTGCCAACACGATCAAACTTTGAGGGTATGGGTAACCGACTGTACCAAAGCAGATCTTCTAGATATGGAGATCTGACTGATTTCATATATCAGGAATGCATTGACTTTGCTGGGCCATCGACCCTGCCACAACAGGAAACGCAACGACACCCAGCACGGGAAAGGCGAGGACGGGGATGCGGAACTGGGAGTCATTACCGGGTTCTGAGGGATCACTGATTTATCTGTTATTTTTTTATCTGTTTTTTTAATGTAATACATATGGATGTAATTTTTTTTTAAATAAAAAGTTAATTTTGTTGATCCTGTATCCAATACGCAACGCACCGGACAAAAAAAAATGCGAAATTTGCCCTAGAATTGCACTTAGGCGCCATCTCACTTAGCTTAGGGCATGCCCTAAGCACCTAGGTGCCAAGTGAGATGGCGCCTCCCCTTAAATAATGGGTGTAGGCGCCAAGTGAGATGGCTCCTCATTTGGGGAGTCATCTGAAACATGGTTATTTGCGTAATTTTTTCCGAAATATAATTATTTGCGGAAAAAAATTTTAATACTTGATTATTCAAAAAAAAAAATCCTTATTTTGTAATTGTTCTTAACATATATATATATAAGTTTGAAACTGAAAAAGTTAAAAGAAAATTAAGAATCTCTAAGCGTGGATTTGCATAAATGAATTTGAATCTGATATACAGAAATAAATTGAAATACCAAAACAGTTTTAATTTGAATCTTGACATGCAAAAAAGTTTATGGTTACTTAACAGAGATATAAGAGGAGACAATAAAAATTGGGTGTTATCACGATGCTAGAGGTTTCAATCTTTTAAGTCACAATTTCTATTTCAATTCAAGTTAATTTATTTTGAAATGAATAAAGAGAAATAATACGGAATTGAAAAAATACGGGCTTGTAGACATATAAAAGTACCGTTAATCTAACTATTAACCTAAGTTACTATAATTAGCCCAATAAACCTACTTTAATTATCCCAATAAAATAATGCATTTCGCCTATATAAATTAATGGAATTTTTTTTATACACTTTTTATGAGTGGGGAAAAATATCTGAAAGTTCAAAAATACCTTCGGAAAGGTATTTTTGAATGCACCTCAAATCAAGGTGTTTCGGAAATGCATCTCTGAAAACAATTTTTTTGAACTTGGACGTTATATTTAAACATGCAGTGATATTTTCAGAGATGCATCTCTGAAATACCTTAATTTAGGGCTTTCGGATGTGCTTCTCTGAAACCCTGGTTGGACATTGATTTTTTTTTAAATTCTCATTGACTTGATAAATAATTAGTTGAAAACTATAATAAAAACGCAAATGAAAAATGATAAGACATAAATAACGATAAATAACTGAATAACTTGTTCAACATTAAAAAAACTAATACAATAATTATTCATAAATTATTCTGAAATAAAAAAAGCATAAAAAAGCATAACCCACTACTGCGTATGCCTGGTCCTCACTCCCTGACCCATCCTCTGTTTAATGTATTTTGCCGCACTCTATGCCTCTCCAACTATCCGCTCTATAATGGCCACCGCCTCAGGACCGTCCCGGTCAATGATACCTATGTTTAAAGCCTCCCGTCCAATCATCTCTATCCGGTGACAGATCGAAAAGAGATCAATGACATGGTCATCCTCGTCCTGCTGATTCTCTAAAATCTCCTCATGAGCTGGCCTGGACGTCCAGGAGCATCTGATAGCACGACAGGATGAGACACTGTGTAGAACTATGTGATGTATCCCTCAACACAGTGCCAACTTATGATGGCCTGCATCATCTGACACTTCTCTGGCACAAAATGATGCTCTCAATCCTGAAATATACCATCGAGCTCCCGACGGACAATGGTGTCGAGAGCAGCATGAAAGGGAGATTTGGGTATGGTCTGCACGTAGCCAAACTACCGCATGCATCACTCCGGAAGATACCTGACCATAGTGGACATCCCACATGCCAGCCACCCAGAGTACAGTGAGATATTGGATGTCCATAGGATATCATCATGGACAATCCTATCCAGATACACCTGAAACGACAACACTTTATGGTTCCCTTTGTAACACCCCAATTCTACCCAGCGATTATTATAAAAATCAGAGCGATAAAATTCTGACAATCGAATCAGGATGCTACACATTCAACTTAAAACAACGACACTCATTAATAGATACATAACACATTAAACTGGAATGAACCAACAGCAACATAAAATTAACACTACGCCAAAAATAATTTTAGACAACACACCTAAGGCAGCGCTTATTTTCAAAAGCGCTGCTAAAACTGCATTTAAAAAACACAGAAATTTTGTCGTATACCTTAGACAGTGCTTTCTAAAAAAGCACTTCCTAAGAGGGTGAATATGATTTGAGAAAGCGCTGCTAAAGGGGGGTAGGTACTGAAGCGCTGCCTAAAAGGCTGGCTTACAAAACGCTTTTTAGAAGCGCTGCCTAAAGGGCGGGCTTAAGAAGCGCTTTGTGAAAGCGCTTCCTAAAGGGGGTTAATGTGAATTTTGTAAAGCGCTGCTAAAGGGGGTAGGTACTGTAGCGCTTTGGAGAAGCGCTGCCTAAAGGGGGGATTAAGAAACGCTTTGTTAAAGCGCCGCCTAAAGGGGAGGATTAAGCAGCGCTTTCTACTACAAGCGCTGGCTAAGGGTGGGATTAAGCAGCGCTTTCTCAAAGCGCTTCCTAAAGTCATGTTATAAAAAAAATAAAACACGCGCCCAACATTTCTATTACAGTAACGCTATTATTTTGCCAAAACCCATTTTCACACAACAACACAATTACGAACAAAACCCTTTTTCACGAGCTATTTTCGTTTGATTCTTGACAAAATCGTTGCATCCTTTCTTCAAGGTTCTCATCCTTCTTCCATTTAAGACCGTTTCATTCTTTCTTCCATTTACAACCAAGGTTCTCTTCTCCTCTAGGTATGATTTTTTATATATTTGATATATTTGATAATGTTGATATATAATGTTGCATTTGGTTTAGTTGATAGTGTTGATTTAGTGTTGATAATGTTATATTATATTGTGTTTTGTGTGGCATGTGGTTTTTGTATGTAAGGTGTTTGTGAAAATGTCACAACGAGTTTTGAATGTAAGGTGTTTGTGTAAATGTCACAATGAATATTGTATGTATTGATTGAGAGAAAATATGTTCCTATACAATTAATTGAGCTATACATTTTGGTTTGAGAGGTTGTCGTAATAACACTTATAGTGTTAAAATTGATAGCATTTCACATATAGTTGAAAATAAAATTGAAAGAACTCATATAGTTGATGGTGCAAAGTTGATAATATAAGTGATTATTTAATGATAATGTAAAATTGAAACGATAATATAAATATTAGTGATAATATAGAATAGAAACAATAATATATATGTTAAAAATATTGTTTAATATATGTTAAATATATATGTTTAATATTGTTTTATTAGTAAAATATATGTTAAAAAGAATAATAGTAATTATTTAATGGTGTATACACATATGTTTAATGTTGTATAAATATTCTAATATAATTCTTAATCTATAGATTTTTTTGATTATAATGAAATTAATTGATCATTTATATAGGTTACTTGGGAAGAGTGAAGTTTCTGAATCTTTCCAAGAATATTACACCGTGTGGTTTCAAAAGTTGTTGACTTCTCTACAGGTATTTAGTTGTTCTTTTAATTTGCTATAGTTGCTTAAATAACTATAGTATTTTGATTTTCGATGAATATGCCTAATTGGTATTAAGCTTTTTAGTCTTTGTCCTTTTTTTAAGTATTGTTTTTGTTTAGGCTACTTAGTAGTAAAACCATAGATAAAAAATGGATGTCTTCCAATCGATTGACAAGACAGTACGAGAATGGGGTATTAGAATTCGTTAAGTTTGCTGTTGAACATGCCGAAAACCCCAGTCGAATGAAATCTTCATGCTTGGGTTGTTGTTATGGGGGTTAGGTTGACGCAGTTGGATTGGAATCGCATTTACTGAGGAATGGAATTGATCGAAGTTATACATGTTTGATATTTCATGGTGAGAAAAGTAACGAGAATGTTGAACCGGAGGATAGTACGGCATATGCTTCAGACGACAATGGCAGAGATACATACGATTGTAATCGTGTCGAAGAGATTGTAGAAGCACTTGAAGAAGATCTTAAGGATTGTCCCAAAATGTTTGAGAGGTTGGTAAGCGATGCAGAGAAACCGTTGTATAAAGGTTGCACTAAATTCACAAGATTGTCCATAATATTAAAGTTGTACAACTTAAAGGCGGGCAACAGATGGTCAGATAAAAGTTTCATAGAGTTATTAGTCCTTATGAAAGATATGCTTTCGGAGGATAATGTTCTTCATGATCGAACATATACGGCCAAAAAAATGTTGTACTCTATTGGAATGAGCTATGATAAGATACATGCTTGTCCAAATGATTGCATTTTGTTTTGAAACGAATGTGCATCGTTAAATTAGTGAACTGAATGCGGTTTATCTCGATATAAGAAAAAAATGTCTCCAGTAAAAGTCTTATGGTATTTTCCTATAATTCCGAGATTTAGATGCATGTTTCATAGTGAAACTGATGCAAGACACTTGACTTGGAATGCAGATGAAAGAATTATTGATGGAAAGTTTCGACATCCGGCAGATTCACCACAGTGGTCGAAAATTGATAATGATTGTTCTGATTTTGGAGGAGAAGCAAGAAACCTTCGCTTGGCATTATCTACAGATGGAGTGAACCCGCATGGTCTTCAAAGTATCTCACATTCGATATGGCCTATGATTATGATGATTTATAACCTACATCAATGGCTATGTATGAAGCGCAAGTACATGATGTTATCTATGTTAATTTCTGGACCTAAACAACCAGGGAATGACATAGACGTATACTTGACACCATTTATCAAATATTTAAATATTTTGTGGGAGAACGGTGGAGGTTTATGATGGATATAGGAAAGAAAGTTTCAATTTGAGGGCCATGTTTTTTGGCACAATTAATTATTTTTGGCATATGGAAATCTACCAGGGTATAGCATTAAAGGTCAAAAAGCGTGTCCTATTTGTAAAGAACACACAAATTGGAAGCGATTGGAATTTTTTCAAAAGAATGTATTTCTCAGTAATCGTAGATTCTTAAATTTTAATCATCACTACCGTAGGTGGAGAAACGCATTCAATGGAAATCCAGAACATGATAGAGCTCCACCTATGTTGACAGGTGACCAAGTTTTTGAGAAGGTGAAAGATATGAGTACTCAGTTTGGCAAGCCTTTTGCAAATATGCTTGTCAAAGGTGGGTGGAAGAAGAGGTCAATATTTTTTGAATTTCCATATTTGAAGTCGTTGTATGTAAGACATTTTATTGACGTTATGCATATTGAAAAAAATGTATTTGAAAGTGTTATTGGTACGTTACTCAATATACAAGGAAAGTCTAAGGATGGACTTAAAGCAAGAAAGGACTTGATAGAGATGGGAATAAGAACTGAATTAGGACCCATGAAGAAAGGAACACGAACATATCTTCCACCTGCTGCTTATACTTTATCTAGAAAGGAGAAAAAAATAGTGTGTATGTTTCTAAGTGAAGTTAAAGTTTCAGAAGGTACTCTTCAGATATTAGAAGACTTGTGTCTATGAAAGACCTCAAGTTAAAGATTTTAAAGACACATGATTGCCATGTTATAATGAATCATTTTCTACCAATAGGTATACGTTCTATTTTTCCAGAAAAAGTAAGAAGCGCCATAACTAAATTATATTTTTTCTTCTGGTCAATTTGTAGTAAGGTGATCGATCCTGAGATCTAACCAATATTGCAAAAAGAAATAGTTATTACTTTGTGTGAGCTTGAAATATATTTTCCTCCCTCATTTTTTGACATTATGGTACATCTTGTTGTTCATCTTGTGAAAGAGACACAATTGTATGGACCAACTTATATGAGATGGATGTACCCTGTTGAGCATTATATGAAAATATTAAAAGGGTACGTGAAAAGTCGAAGTCGGCCAGATGGTTGTATGGTTGAACGATACATTGTTGAAGAAGCGGTTGAGTTTTGTACTGAATATTTGACTAATGTTCAATCCATTGGACTACCCAAATCTCATATTTTAGAGAGGAAGGAAGGATTGATGGTAACAGTGTAAATCAAAGTGATGTTGATGTTGATAATGAGTCATATGTTAGAGGGAATGAGTCGTATATACGAAATGATCAAGATGAGAATATTATAGTGGATGAAACATATATTATAAATGATCATAATAAGGGAATTTGGATCAATCCATCCGTCTGAGTAGTTAAGAGCCAAGTAATTCATATTCCAACCAAGAAACAAAAGAGGTGTTAGTGAAAAAGGTACTAGTAATTCATATTGTGTTTATTAATTCAATGCTACTTACATGGCTTCGGGGAGGAGGATATTTACAATATACAAAACTTATGGGAAGAATAAAGAAAGCGAGAAAATTCTATTTTAATCTATTACATACTGTCAGCAGGTACATCATTATAAAAAAATGCGAGAATAAAATAAATGCGCACGAAATAAAGAAACGTCTAAAACCCTAAGAAATTGCTAAGTAAAAATCTTTTTGGTTGTTTTGTGTTTATTAAGAAAACACTTAAAGTTAAAGTGAGAAAAAATATGATCCTAATTAATTAAATAAAAGAAAAAAATGATTGTCAATTAAATCTACTAATTCTATCATTTTTTGGGTTTTTTATTAAAAAAATATTTGAATGAAATAAAGCTAAATCTAATTGATTTTAAATTAATAAAATAATGTCCAAATAATTAATTAAATTAATTTACAAAATTAAAATAAATTTAAGAAAACCTAAGTCTACTTAATATTTTTGATTTTTTATGATTTGTTAAAAAAAGATTAAAAGAAATAAATAAATAAAAACAAATAAAAATAAAGAAAAAGCAAATTGGGTCGGGAGATAATTAGTAAACAGGGGGTGAGAAGATTAAAAAACATTTAGGCCCAAAAGTGAGGGAGTCTAGAAGCTGTATGGATCATGTGTGGGGATCCTTTGGATGTTCATGATGGGGACACATATCTGCTGCGCTTGGATCTAGCTGCATTATCATCAGAAGGTGTAGATCTGGTGGTCTATGGCGTGCGTGTACAACCTTACTACACTGGATCTATAAATGAGAAGTGGAAAAATAATATGCAAGAGGCAGGGGTCGAACCGTTGACCTCTCACATAAGCAATACCTTAACACACAATGCCTTGCCACTGCGCCATCCTGTTTATTCATTAATTCATATAACATAATAATATTATATTATAAAAACAAATCAGAAATTATTCAAATAAAAAAATGCGTGCCCAGTGGGTCCCTTGTGATTTAAACAAACCAATCAGAGATGTGCATCTAGCCACGCAAGCCTTTTCCTGATTCAAACGATCGGAGGAATGCCGGAGTCAAACTCCGGTACACCAAAATACGATTCCTGCGAATTTGTTAGTTTCAAGACTGAACCAAGACCCTATTCCACTTAAAATTTCGCCTTGATCACGAATCTGACCTTAGATTAGCTAGAAAGCTCCTGCATCTTGAATTATGAATCAAAAACCCTAACACGGTTTGATCATGGCATTTTATGATTAAAGGCCCTAGCTTCTCATGTAATACGTTAAAACTGATGCAAACATCATCTATAATATGAATATGAGCTTAAAAAGAATCTATATAGCATGGCTTGAAAGTTTGAGATCACGAAAATTTTACCAAAAGTAGAGGTTCAGTTGAGTGCTTATGGGCGTGGCACGGCGTGGATGAAGGTAGGTATGCGTTCCTGGGAATCTCAGGATGCTGATGGAGGACTTGAAATAGGTTGAAAGAGGCTGAAGCCTGCTTTTTTTGAATTTCACGATTTGATAATTTTTGTAATTTGTGGGGTGTTCTCTAGACTGTAGGTATGCGTGCATGAGGCTTGCAAATGTCACCCTTATATAAAGAAGATGGAGGGGACAAGGTAAGAAGGAAAAAATCAAGGCTTTAAAGGCTATGATAAAGCCATGATCTCATTTTGAAAAATTTTCCATAATTTGTGATTTCATGTCATGTTGGGAGCTGGATGAACCTGGTCACTTATTGCACGAATTTTTGGGCCTAAAATCAATCCAAACCAAAAGCCCAAATTTCATGATCCATTATTCACTATTTTATATAATTTATCTTGTACTTATGTGAATAAAAACAAAATAAATATGAATAAAATAGATAAAAAAATCAAGGCAAGGTAAGAATGAAATTATAGGTCCTCTATAAGCTTAGGAATATGTTAGAAGTCCAAGAAATTAAACCATTGCCTCAAAAGTTCAAATTTACTCAATGCATCATTCTTGAAATTTCCAAAAATTTTCCAACTTGGGAAAGCCATAACTTGCTCAATTTTTATCTCAAGATGATGATCTTTGACTTTTTAGAAATACCATGATGTCTACTTCAATCCCTCTTTTAATAAATTTTGCATTTTAAGATTTATCTATATGTAAATGGTCTTGACAAAAAGTGTCTTTTGTTGATTTTCTGAAAATGACCTGTAATGTATGAGCTTGTATCTTTCAAATGGTGCATCTCTTGATCTTGAGGATGAAAAAGAAGTTGTAGGTAATGATATTCTCTTCAAAATTATCTTTGGTTGTGGAAAAATGGATGAAGTATTTGAAAGTTATGCCTGGTCAAAGTTCAGTTGACTTTTCTTACAAAAACCCTAATTATCAATTCTTGACTTTTGATAATTTAGGAGCTTTTCTTGAGGAATCATGATCAACCCTTGATCAAATGATGGATATTACTTCAAAATATTGATGTTGACCAAAAATCTTGAAGTTTGACTGTATATAGGCCACAATTGTCTTTTGACCAAGTACAGTTGATTTTTAAGCATTTGAGCAATTGACTGAGCAAGCTTGTAGTGGAAGGCATAAAATTTGTCATGGATATTCTTGAAGGCATATTAGGACCATGGAAAACATTTGGGACCTTTGGAGCTAACACATATTGATGAAAAGTGAAACCCTGGCTAGAGGTTCATTGCTTAGGAGGAGAATTTGTCTGGTCAACCTTGAGCAATTGAGGACCTCTAGGAGCATGTTTTGAGTAAAAATGGGAGGGAAAATTTTGGGGTACAACAGCTACCCCTGTTCAATCTTCTTAAACCTGAGGATTTAGATTGGCTTGTCTGCCATTCGTGATCTGAAGGTGGAAGATGATTGAACACTAGAGTGCCTAGAAATTTGCACTCACATGAAGTAATGATGTTGGTTGATGATGTCAGGAATGGGCTTACAGATGCCATTTAGAGAAGATGACATAGAGTCATCGGAGATGGGCTTAAAGATGCCATCCAAAGTAGATATTGATTTTGTAATGCCCCGATATTTAATTATTTATTTAATTAAATATTTTTTAATATTTTATATTAATTTGAATTTTTGTCGTCGAAGTCGGAATTATTTTATTAAGTTGGAATAATAACTAATCAGATTAATTTGGTGGAATTAAGTTGAAATATTATTTTACTATTAAGCTTAATTATGATATTGGTCTTTAATTGGTGGTGTTGTGTAGTATTAAGGGGGTATGTCACTTAGGCCCATTTGAGTTTACTAATGATTAAATAAAATAGTAGTATTATATAGAATAAATGAATTAGAGGAGAGAGAGAAGAAATAGAGTTATCAGGAAAGAAGAAAAGAGGAACAAGGGTTTTGTGAGAGGAGAAGAAAAACAAGGATATTGCTTCTAGTGCCATATTCACCAGAAATTTGGTTGAAGTTTTTTAGAGCTGCACTAAATCTAAGGTAAGGGTGAGGTTCTAACTCTATAATAGTGTATTAATCGGTAGAAACATATTTAGATTGAAACCCCTAATTTTTATAGTTTTTAAGTCGTTAGGTTTTGATTATAGTAATTAATTTGTTATGATTATTTGTGTTTTGGAATTAATATATTGAAGTTTTATTTTACTATCTGATATACTTAAGAATAAAAGTTAGAAAGTAGGGTCATGTAAGTGATAATTTTGATATGGCAGAACCATTTATTACTGTAGCGACCATGTTCCTAATAGATATAAAATGACTTATTTGATACTTTGCTAACAAAGTGATATCTACTGTAGTGAAATAAAAGTGGCTTTATGCTTGGACATACTATAGGGCGGCACAGAAATAACATTATAAAACCATTATGCTGTAACATAGAGGAATAATTTACTTCAATATAAACTGTAGTGCTTCACTAGTATGAACGACAATAGCACTGTAGCGACATTTAGAATTTCAGTTTAGTAACATTGCTTACTCATATAATATTTATATAATACTTTATTTGTTATAACAATATATTATGCCAATTATATTATTAATAATAATAGTTATATTAATAATTTAGTATTATTAATTTAGTGATTTAAGAGTTGAGTTAGAAATAAATATTTAAATAAATAGTTAATTTGAGTTAATTTCTATTCTAATAGAATGTCAATTGAGTTGTTAATAGGATTGTGGGAGTTATTAATAGTATCGTTAAAATTATCAATAGAGTTGTTTTAAATTATTAAAAGTCACTTTTATTGGTTTTGCGTAATTCCGGCATATTTAGAGTTGTCAGTAGGATAAGTTGAAGTGTCCAAATAATAACACATCTTTACTAAGTTATTGACATTTTAGTTATGGGTTTTTAGTTAAATTCAATAGCAGGAAATTATGAATTATTTGTACCTTTTGCCGGTATATACACCTGCTGTACACTAGAAACTAATTAGTGTAGGATAGCATTGTTGCATATCATGTATATGCAGTATCTTTTTTTTATTTTTTAGATATGACCATTTAAAAGGTTAGTGTAATATTGTTTTAAACTAAGAATCATGTTCAATAGTATAATTTAGTATTATTAGTATGATAACATTGTAGAAGTTTTGTAAGTAGAAATAATAGAATTTTGACCGATAATTAATTAATCGGTTTTAGTCGAAATAGTCCGAATAATTATGCGATTTATTTGTAGTAATTTTTGGTTGATCTGTTGGGTGGTGTTTTTGTTGAAAAATGTGATTAGCATGTGACTTTATTGCCTCTATTTATGGGCAAAACATTAAGTTGCAGGCTTATGGCCAATGTTGAATTAAGTTGAATTATTGTTGTTGTTGTTATTACGTTCATGTCGTTGATGCATACATAGCATGTCATGTTGGAGTTGATGCTCGTCAAGTTGGTCTGGATTGGCAAATATAAAGTTGAAGGCTTATGCCTTGTTGATGCCTCTATTTATTGGCATATTTCTAAGTTGAGAGTTCTGCTCCATTGGTACCACATGCATGTACATAAAAACCAGTCGCATTTCATGTTGCATCCTGAGTTGTCGTGTGGATGAATTAATTATGTTAAATGTTGATAAAAAGCTGTGAAGTGGTGAATTGTATAATCTAATACTAATATATTATTTATTATATATCCGATTATATGGTTCGATATATCACCCCTTCTGTTTGAATATTGCCCTTTGTTGGTAACGTGCAGGTAATCAAGAAGGTTAGATGTTACCCTTGTTAGGTCGAGTCGGTGTTGTCGCTCTGATACGTAGCACTCGGGGGGATGAATGCATGTTTTCTTTATTATTGATTTTCATTATGTTGCTGAATTTTTAAGTTGTTTTCATTAAAGACTTGTTGTCTTAAAGTTGTTTTGAGTTGGATAAGATGTTATGGTGTTTTCAGTTGAATTTCGTGAATCCGCTGCGTAGTAATGAAAGTTGTTTTATTTTTAATGACTAAGCAGGTTGTTATTTGTTCATCCGAATTTCATGTGTTATGTATCTGAACTATAGATGATTGAATGTCGTAGTTTTAAGTTGAAAGTGTAGCATTCCATTTCTTTGTTGGAAATTTTTATAACTCTGATTTTATTTAACTCGTCAGGTGGAAATAGGGTGTTACAGATTTCACACATGGTCCCTTTGGGGGTTCCTATTCCCACTGTCTGAGGAGGAGTCCGCTGGGGAGTGTGGGTTTCTGTTGTTCTCCTGCTTGAGGAAAACTCTGTGGGGAATAGAGTCTAGGAACTTCAATTGTCCAAGGCTCTGCTGAAGAGTTATCTATGTACTGGAGAGATGAAAGTTTGTTGTTTTCTGGTTGGAGTCCAGGTTTCACAGTGGTTTTCTAGGGATAATGGAATTAATCGTTACCTGAAAATGTATTAGAAAGAGCCTGTGTAGGACTGTTTTAGGATGAGTCTGTATTAGACTGCATCTGGAAAGTTTGAGAAGGAATCCGTGTAATATTGCTTCACGATGGTCATGTAGATAGTTTTCCTGTCTAGTTTCAGGTGTTAATCTACAACCGATCATCCACAGATAGTTCTTCTGGCTTGTTACAAGTGTTAATCTGGAACTTGAAAATTGTCGGTCACTGAGATAGTTGTCCTGGCTTGTTACAGGTATTAATATCTAACATGAGAAAGAAAGATAGTTTTCCTGGCTTGTTATAGGTATTAGTCTTCAATCTCCTTATGTAGATAGTTCTCCTGGATGGTTACAGGTGTTAATCCATAGTTGGTCGTCCATAGATAGTTCTCCTGGCTTGTTACAGGTATTAATCTGGAACTTGAAAATTGTCGGTCGTTGAGATAGTTGTCCAGGTTGGTTTCAGGTATTAATCTCTGACCTGAGAAAGAAAGATAGTTTTCCTGGCTTGTTATAGGTATTAATCTTCAATCTCCTTATGTAGATAGTTCTCCTGGCTGGTTACAGGTGTTAATCCATAATTGGTCGTTGTGACACGGTGGGAGAACTGACTTGGGATTTTGCGTTTGTGTTCGCACTTGTTCGGTTTAGCAAGAGTCGCCACCGACTTTTTATTTTATCCTAAGGAAAGGTCAAAAAGCACAGGAAAGACCTTTGAGATGTTTTCTTGGGTTCGGGGGGTAGATTATGAAAAGGGAAGGTGCTAGCACCCTTTTCATCCATGGTTTTCCATGGGCTCTTAGTTACTTGTTTTAGATCACTTGCCTTTGCTTTTCAATTGTGTTTTGTGTGTGTGGTTTTGAAAATGTTTTGAAAAAGATGCCTTGTCTAGGCAACCTTTGTAATAATTCTTGTTTGAATATATACAAAGGTGTGTGTCTTTTTGAAAAGATATTTCAATGTTTTGAAAGTTGTTTTGAAATTGTTTTGAAGTTGTGTTGTGAAGTGTGTTTGAAATATGGCAAGGATGTTTTGCAAGCTTTTGATCAAGTAACTAAGAGTTGTATACCTTATTCTACTCAAAGATCTTTCTTATGTTTTCAACCCTTTTGACAGTGTTATTTCACCATTGTATTTAGTTAATAACCTTGTATTAGGATGTTAAACAAGACAGGCGCGGGTCATCGTATACAATCATTGAAAGCAACTTGTGAGACGCTCTAGCAATTTTGTAAGGGACGAGATCGTTTTATCAAAGGCAACGTCGAGGGTCATCGAAGGACTACGATCTTTGTTTATTGAAGGGGCATTTGCTAGAGTGTCTCATACTCGAGGGACATGATTGCATTTTCCGAGGCAACAAGCGAGGTTACCCTAGTGGTGCAAGTGTGAATTGTGTATTGATTTTCATGTGTTTATCTTGTATTAGGTTATCTAGCGATTGATTTTGAATCTTCGCATACAAACCCTAATTATTATACAGTATATTGAAAGCGATAAATTGCGGGAATTTAAAGTCTAAGTTATTACAAATAAGTATCCGGGGATGGGGGTACAATTATTTACAAATGGGGATGAGTCTTATCAGAATAATAATGTCCAAGTATTATGCGTTACAACCAAATCGAACTGTTGCAATTCAATGTAAAAATTATAACAAATTATAAGATAAAGAAAATCAAAGAAATATAAGATATATGTATTTATTCACAAATAAACAAATAAAAATTTAATCTAATAAAGATTTAAGTATGATTATTATTATTTTTGTGTTTTTATTAATCATGAAAAGAAAAATTTTAAAGAAAGAAAAATTATTTAAAGTTCCTATTATTTATGTATTTTTTAAAGAAAACAAAAATAAAATCTCTATTGTTATTGTATTTTATTAAATGTAACATATATTAAATTATATTAAGAAAATTTAAACAAAATTTTATTATTTAACAAAAGAAAAAGAATTAGATTATGAAAATAAAATGAAAATAAAAAGAAGTGTTAGTTTTAAAACATTAAAAAGAAAAAAGATAATGGGCCTAAGAAATGTTTTTGGATGGCCCAACTAAAATAATGATAAAGAACAAAAATTATGAAGAAGAAAGGGAGGTGGGGCGCGCTTAGCAGAAGTATTGTGGGCTTAGCATATTGTTTAGGGCGAAGGCCCAATTGAAGTGTACAACGTTTTAGGGTTAATTCAGTTTAGGGTTTTGCACGCTTTGGTCACAGCGGCGCCGCTTCTCTCATCTCTTCTCCGTTTCTCTTCGTCTTTCTCAAGCCTATGAGCACTGATTCCTCCTCTTGAACCCAGCTACTGGAGCGCCGCCCCCTCCCATTCTTTCGTCCTCTCACAACGGCCCACAGTTATGGTTTGAATGGTACGAGTTTTTATCTTTCTCTCTCGCGCTTTTTACAGTTTTGTTCATTTGTTCGCATGTTCGTGTTTTACAGTTTTAATCTCTTTAACCTATGATGTTTCACGCAGCAAAGGTTTGAGGGAATGTTACCTTGAGGAAAATGGAGAGGAAAATGGAGGAAAGGAGAGGGAAATGGTGGCGCTTCTGGTGGCCAGGACGGAGGACGGAGATGATGGTTGCTTGCTTTGGCTTCTGGTATTTTTGTATTTCTTTTGAATGTTTGATGATGAGTGTTCTGAGAACTGTTTATGTTGACTTGATCTTCGTTGATGATGAAAATATATTCTGAAACTTTTACTCCATTGTTTGTTTTTGTTGGCTTGATGATTCGTTGATGATGAAAATATATTCTGAAAACTTCTTTGTTGTTTTGCCTCTAAACTCTTCATCTCTCCTTGTTGACCCTGATTATCTAATGATGATGTTGTTCTGAGAACTTCTTTTTGTTTGTTGTTAATGATGAAGGATATACTCCTGAAAAAATCTTCTTCTTTTTGAATGCTTGAATAATGATGATGAGATTTAAAATTGGCTATTGTTTATTGTTAGTGAGTTTCTGAAATGCTCTTGTTGATGATGTTGATAGTCTTTGAGACTGTCATTGTTTGTTGTTAGTGATGAAGAACATTCTGAAATTGTCTTTTTGTTGGCTTGAACTTGTTGGTGATAGTTTTGGTGAGCTTGAGTTTGTTAAGCTTAGCCTTTGGAACTGTAACTTGCAGTTTTTGCAGGTTTGTTGAGCTTTGAATAAGTTTTGGCTTGCAGGTTGGAAATGTTTGACTTGCAGGCTTGCTAGTAGGTTTGCTATGCAGGCTTGAGCTTGTTTGGATTTGGTTCTTGCAGGTTTGTTGTTTTGAGAGGCCGTTTGGCCTGAGTGTTTGGATTTGTTATGCAGGTTTAGCAGTTTGGTTGTTTACAGGTTTGGTGACTGCAGTTTTGGAAAATGTTTGGCTTGGGTTTGGCCTCAGTGTTTGTAATGCAGGTTTTTTGGTTCCAGGGTTGTCACCTCAGTTTTGGTAAGTTGTAGTTTGTATTTACTGCAGGTTTGCAGTATGGAAAGCAAGTTTTTGTGGGCTCTCTGTCCTCCTCTTTTGCTGGACTGTTAAATAGTCTTTATATCTTTTTGTTTTCTTTTTGCTGTCTTGAAAAATTGCCTGCCCTCTAGCCAAAACTGCAAACCTCTTTTCACTAGGTCTTCTCTTCCTCTCTCTTCCAAAAGCACTTTTGCTTAATTTAATTTATTCTGAAAAGTCTGCTGGCCAGAAAATGATGATAGCTAGGACAGGTCTCTTTTGCTTGTAACTTGGTTTATCTCTCTGCATTGTGTACTTTGTTTCCATATTTTTTGCATTGTGTACTTTGCTCCCATATTTTCTGCATTGTATACTTTGCTTTGACAGTTTTGTAACTCAGTTTGACATTCAGTTTGCATTTGTAGTTAGCTTGCCATGCTTGCTCATGCTGACTTGGTTGACTAATGCAGTTTGAAACTCAGTTTGCAGTACCCTTTGCTTTGCCTTGCAACTTGCCTATGTTTTTGCATTTTGAATTAATTGTATGCTTGCAATTTATATCTTTTATTTTTCTCTCTGTGAACCGAGAAGACCGATCTTCTTGTAATTTGCAGAGAGGAAAATAAAATATGATTAACATATCATTTCTGATTCCGGCCGGTAGACTTTAATGATGATTTTTCTTTTTATCTGCTTGAAAATTCTTTTTTCAGTTAATTGCGCAGATTTCATTTTCTTCTGTCTTTTGCAGGTAAGTACCAGTTGGATGATGGAGGATGCAGTAAAAAGTCAAAGATCTCAAGAGATTTAGGCTTAGATTTATTTTTTCATTTATTTGTAAACAAATACTATTGTAAATACTATAAGTTGTAATCTTACAATATTCGAATAAAATTTGTAACAACATTTGAAATAAATAAAAAAAGTCTTTGTCAAATATCTTCCAATCTTTCCTTGCATTGTTTATTTAATTATTTAAGACTCTTAAATCAAAATGATTGAAACTATGTCTCAATAATTCTAATCCAGATGAAATAAATAATCAACAGACTTTGATGTCTCACAACCTTGCATTAATCACAATACGCCTGGTATTCCAATTAACATATGCGTTGTACAGTTAAACAAACAAGCATTCCATAAACCTTTCACTCCACTGATCAAACAAATGCCTTAATGTTCCAAACAAAAGTCTCAGCTCTTATCCCAGATAATTAGGTTAAGCGGTAAATTTGAACAAGCAATTTCTGATGATTCAATCTCTTTTGAGAGATATGAGAGAAAAACCCTAATCATGGATTACTGTCAAAGAAAAATCTTCTTGATCAATTCCTGAGCCAATCTCAACAAAATCAGTGAAAACCCTAATTCTGGATTGACTGATAAAGAAAAGTCTGTTTGACCAATTCTTGAGCCAATCTGAAAAATCAGGGAAAACCCTGAGGTTGTGATTTCTTGTGAAAAAGGGAGGGCAAATTTTGGGGTACAACAGTTGTCCATAAATAGTTCTCCTGGCTTGTTACATATATTAATCTAGAACTTGAAAATTGCTGGGCGTTGAGATAGTTGTCCTGGCTGGTTTCAGGTATTAATCTCTTACCTGAGAAATAAGGATAGTTTTCCTGGCTTATTACAGGTATTAATCTTCAATATCCTCATGTAGAAAGTTTTCCCGGCTTGCTACAGGTATTAATCTCTGACTTGAGAAAGAAAGATAGTTTTCCTGGCTTGTTACATGTATTAATCTTCAATCTCTTTGTGTAGATAGTTTTCCTGGCTTGTTACAGGTGTTAATCTACAGTCGGTCGTCCACAGAAAGTTCTCCTGGCTTGTTACAGGTATTAATCTAGGACTTGGCAACATTGGTCACATAGATAGTTCCTCGTCTGGTTTCAGGCATTAATCCATGGCCTGTTGTATTTGTTGGTAAACCCGTCTTTCTTCAGGAGTTTATACAACTTGATCGTATAGATAGCTTCCCCGTATGGTTTCAGGCATTAATCTTTGACTTGCTCTATAATTTGATGGTGTTTATCTGTGCTTATTTAACCTGAAAAGGTAAAACCAGTTTCATGAGATGTCATGATGTATAAATTGCATAATGCTCTCAAAAATAAATGAGATTGTGATATATGCATTTGTGTTGTATATGCTATGATGTTTGTATGAATGCAATTTATGAACGTGTCAGTTGTTCCATTATTGTATTGTTTAATTAGGGAAAATAAATCCTTGACTATTGTTGGGGGGAGAATGTAGGTCTTCAAATTTGTTGAAGTTGAAACGCTGGGAGATGAACTACCGTTGTTAGAGAAATAAACTCTGTTGGGGAAGGTAAACTTCGTGAACTGTTTGGGGATTTCATTGAAATCCTGTTGGGGAATCCTGAGAAGCTTGGCGACTTCACTGGGGAATTTTTCTCAGATGTCGGAGTAGTAGTTGGAGATGTATTGAATAAGTATCAGGATGACATCCGTATTTGGATCGTACCTGCTTCGTTTCTAGAGGAGTCTGGAATAAGTGTCAGGATGACATCCGTATTTGGATCATACCTAAACCGTTTCTAGATAAAAATCTGGAATAAGTGTCAGGATGACATCCATCTCTGGATCGTACCTGAACCGTTTCTATATGAGAATCTGGAGTAAGTGTCAGGATGACATCCATCTCTGGATCGTACCTGCATTGTTTCTAGATGTGAATCTGGAGTAAGTTTCAGGATGACATCCGTATCTGGATCGTACCAGAACCGTTTCTAGATAAGAATGGAATAAGTGTCAGGATGACATCCGTATTTGGATCGTACCTGTACTGTTTCTAGATGAGAATCTGGAGTATTTAGAATGTTTCCCTGGGAATTCCTTTTTTGTTATTTTGAGAAGAAATCTGTTTGGGAACATGAAAAGTTTGTGAACTAGGCTAGGGAATTCTTTAAGATGTCAGAGCAGTGATTGGAGATTCTTGCTCTGCCGAGGATACAAGAACGCTTGACATCACTTGGCTGTAAGTTGAGGATATGGCGGTGACTTTTTAGAAGGATGCCCTTGCCTCTATACCTGCTGGAGAAAGTATCTGTCGAGATTTTGTGGATGGTTTGAGTGTCATCCCAACTCCTGGGGTTTTGAGTAAATGTTGATCAGGGAGTATTATACTGATAGACAAATGAAAAGATGGCGGGACATAGTCATACGCTTTAATCCCTAACTTTTTCCTGGACCGTCCTTTCGGGTTTCCAGTCCATCGGGATACCTTTTTTTGCCCAAGTCGCCTTTTCAGGTTTTCGACTTGCCGGGTGTACAGTTTTATTTATATATCCCTAATATTTTCCCGAACTCTTTTGGTTCGCCGGGATGCCCTTAATTTTGCCTAGGCCTATCAACCTAGCGGGTCTTTTTCATGCGTAGTATTTTCTGACTATGTCCGCGTTCATAGGATGTGGAGAGTTGTCACCGTCTATGACAACAAGTGTTGCAGAGATTCTAGAAAATGTTTATGTGATTGCATGTGCCCTTTCACATGTGGGAGCCTGTGTGAGGCTGCTTCAGGATGAATCTGGTGCACCTGATGTTTGATCAAGTTTCTGATAGTCTTGAATTTCCTAGGTATCTTTTCTAAGAACTGTCAGGGAAGGATTCAAAGACATGATACTGACACCATCTGATACTACTGGCACAGACAAGCAATTTGGTGGTACCAAAGGTTTTTGATCAAGTTTCTGATAGTCTTCCCTAGCATTTTCTAAGAACTGTCATGGAAGGATTCGAAGACATGATACTGACACCATCTGATACTACTGGCATAGGCAAGCAATTTGGTGGTACCAAAGGTTCAAATTTCACAGTGATTTTTGCTAGAATCCCCGACCAATGTAGCAGGCCCCGAGTGATTCAGATGGAGATCTCCCCTGGCTATTAAGCACTTTTGGAGAGATTCTTTGCATATTGGCTTGACTGCCCCGGATTAATTAGACACCATGGCATGCCCCTTGATTATGAAAGGCTTGTTATTGGGAATGTTTTTTTGCGTCCGAGGTGATTCTGTCCATTGAGAGGATCTTCGTTCACTGAATATTCATTATGTGAATTTATCTGTTGTTTGAACAATTAGCCGTATGCAAACAATGTTATTTAAAGAATGCAAAGCTTATGTCTATCTTGAATTATTTTTTTTGAAAATGCATTTTTTGTAGTAAAACAAAATTTGCAAGAATGTGATATCAACTCATGATTTATAGCAAACCTTACAGGAGTCAAGATACCTTTTGTAACAATATGCTTTAGAACTAACCCAGCTTCAGCTAGGACTTTTAAGGGTTGTAATGTGGCCTGGTTCACGGTTTAAGAAAAAAAGGATAAAGGCTCAAAATTTATTTGTACCCAACTCGTTCTTCGTCATATTCTTCAGTCCTATGCTCGGTTAATTATGCGTTTAAATCCCGATTGAGTCTGGAATCTTTTCCCTGATGTTCTGGTGATGGTTCAGAAATTGAACGTTTGTTTGAGAAGGAAATCATTTTTGTAACCTTTTTTTTGTTGAGTATTTGTAGAGGCCTCCTTTTTTTTGTATTATCCCTAATTTTTTCCTGAACTGTTTCTTTTGTGATCACAATCAGTGAGATGCCCCAGTTTTTTTACTAAGTATCCTTCATAGATTTGACTTAACGGGCTTTTCTCTCGAGAGATAATAACTGTATGTCTTGACGATTATGTGGAACCATCACTATCATTTGGAAGGCATCTTCTACACTATTTGTCGTGTATGAAGGATGAGCTTGCGACTAAATGCATCTATGAATTAAGTGAGAAAGCTACCATGCCTCGGGTTATGATTAAGGGTTTTAATTTGTATGAAAAGAAAACTCCTACTTCTTAGGCTCAAAGGGGTTGACTAGGGATTATCTTACTTATAACTCCATTGTTTAGGATTTGAAACAACGCCTGTACATCGTCAGCGGGGTCTGTTCAAAAGCATACTGTATAGATTTTGGTATCATTTTCGTCATCCTCCCTCTAAAAGCTTATAGCTTTTAACCAAGAGTTGAATATCACAAACAGGAAGTAAAAGCACAGTTTAAGTATAGTGACAACGAATGAAATAATTCAAGATAAACATATGCAATGCATTGATGAATTAACAAAGTTTGACATAAATAAATGTTCGAACAATCAAAAGAAAATTACAACTTGAAAATTCTAATGAATAAAAGCCTCTTTGTCTGAACTTGTCACTTCAGATGATGTGCCTTTGAGGGATGGAAGAATAATTTAGTTTGGCCATCTTGTGTGAACTCCAGCACTCCTTCGTTGATCAAGTCCTGAATCTTGTTTTTCAATGCCCAGCAGTCATTCGTATCATGTCCAAGACTATTGGAATGGTATGCGCACATTGCATCAGGATGATAGCTAAGAGCGGAGACATTGGGATTTCGAGGAGGATCCCTTAACGTAATTAACTCCATCTTCAACATGTGTTGCAATACCTGAGCCAATGACATGTGGATTTTGGTGAATTTCCTTTTGGGTGTGTCCTGCTTATGTTGATTTCCTTGTCGTTGTTTCTGCAGTGGTGCTGGAATTGAAGTCCGCATTACCCTCACAGATTGGTTTAGATTACTCTTATTGGGGCCCTTCTGGTCGTACACGGAATTGGAATCTTTCTTCCCATTGTATGGTCTCTTCTGAGTACTTTAAGTTGCAGTCCCTTGAATGCCACCGCTCTTGAGTTTATTTTCAACATGCCCCCTGTGATACGGTGGAAGAACTGGACTATTTTAGGAAAATGCTGGTTTGCGTTTTGCGTTTGTGTTTTCAAAATGTCGCGATAAGCAAGAGTCGCCACCGACTTTTATTTTATCCAACTGGAAAGGAAAAAAGCACAGAAAAATTCCTTTTTCGAGATTTTGAGTACGGGGGGTAGATTATAGAAAGGAAAGGTATTAGCACCCTTTCTATCCGTGGTTTTCCACGGGCTCTTAGGTACTTGCTCATCATTTTTAAAATTGCTTTTGTGTTTGTGTTTTGAAAAGTTTTGTTTTTCTTCGTTTAAACCCTTGCTTCTGTCTTCAAGAGTGTTACGAAGTGTTTTCGAAACTTTGTTTGAAAAGAGTGTAAGTGTGGAAAAGTTTGATTTTGAGCAAGTACCTACTAGCATCTACCTACTCGAAGAAAGAATGTTTCTATTCTTGTTTCCTTTAGACAATGTTATCCCACTATTAATGAGTAGGTAGCACCTTCGTTGGAGTAGTAAGGGTCAATTCGAAGGGACGTACGATCACTAAAGCAATGTTAGGACGTCTTAGTAATAACCCTAATGTCTTAAGATCATATTCGAGGAAACATTTCCGAGGCAACATTTCCGAACAGGACATTTGATCTTTGTTTAGACAACAGGGCGACCACTAAAACACCTTATACTTAATGATCGTTTACCGAAGGCAACCGAAGTGAGCGTATACCCTAGGAGTGTACATGTGCGAGTGATTTGATTTCAAGTTATTATCTTTACACATTTAGGGTTTGCTAACCATTTAAAATTAACATACATTCTTGCCATGCAATCCTATTATCATACATCTAACAGTTAATATTTGCGAAAATAAAAAATGCGGGAAATAAAACTACGCTATTACAAGGCTTCTGGGAGGGGGATTAATTACATAGCCAAAAACCCGTAAAACGATAAATAAAATAAAAGTCCTAATTAAACTATTATATCCCATGAGCAGTTACATTAATATCGTAAAAATAAATAAACGCGCGATGAACCGAGGACGAGAAAAAAGATTAGGGTTTTGACCCCGTCTAACCTAATTAAAAGGAAAATTATTTTTTATTTCTCTTGATTATTTTTTGAGAAAGAATAAGGTTTTAAATTAAATATGTACAAACCTAATTACTAATTAAATTAAATTAAGAAAATTAATTAATTTTGAGCTATTTTTGTATTTTGGTTATTTTGAGAAAATAAAATAAAAATTAAATTAAACAAAACCCTAATTTTCTAATTGATTTTAATTTATTTACAAAAGGTTAAAATTGCCTTAAAATTAAATAAACTAATTAAATTAAATTTGATAAACCTAAATCTAATTTGAGGAAAAATTGATTTTATGAGTTTTTTGTTAAAAAAGAATTAATTTTTATGTTAGAAAATAAATTAACCAAAATTAAACAAATAAAGAAAAATATAGAAAGAAAAAGGAAGAATGGGGCCTGGTATCCAAAGCATCAGGGGGTGTCCCTAGCAATCTGAGCCCAATAGTCTGGATCCACGTTTGACTTCTCATGATTCCACGTTGCAAGTTGACTAGGGCCTTTGGTAGACCCTCACATGCCAAGCGTTGGATTTGATCTGCTTTAGATCCAGTGGTTGCAAGCTGATGGTCTATGATGGATCTTAGGGGAAACCTGCGCATGGGATCAAATATGGAAAAATAATATTGAAGCACAAGGGGACCTGGGGATCAAACGCATGTCCTTTGGCAAATTCCTTCGCCCATTAACCAACAGAGCTAGCGCACCTGTTTGTCTATGGAATAAACAACAAATATTATATTGGAAATAAGCAAAGCAATATTGTAAAACACGTGAATTTCAAATGGATGAATTAGGGGGTGCCACGCCACCCTTCTTCTTCCTCTCTCCGTTGGTAAAAGTCCAAGACTTTTACCTACGGACACAGTCTGTAGCTATAGCCTATGTGACTTCCAAAATCGCATACACGCATCATAAATGAAAACTAATGCTACAGACCAATTCGTCTTGGCTTTGTGAAGATCATGGCATCCCTCTTTTGGGTCAATTTCACCTGCATAAGAAAACCCTAAAAACAAAACCTAAACCCTAACAATGGTGGATCTTAGTATGGCTAACAAAAATGCAATTAATCATTACCAATAGCTTGCAAATGTTTCACTGAACAAGAATATATAAAGGATTCATGCTACAAATGCCAAAATAATGATATTGGATTTTAAGAAAATGCCAAAGTCGTGAGTCACTTAAAGTGAGCTTTCGTGCACGAAAATGCTTGATAAGGATTAGTATGGACTCCTTGAACACCCAGGAAACGAATGAGGTCGCTTGGAAGGCTTGAGATAGCATGGAACTATGAAATCAGATTACCACTTTTTCTTGATTTTTTGAAAGTTGTTCTTCACTCTACACGCCTCTAACCCTTGTGCATTTGGTCTGAGTTTGTTCTATATATGTCCTTGAGTGAATTAGGTTTACAAACTTGCTCCAAATCTTTGCAATTATGAAAATTTGATCCATGATTTGATTCTTATTCAAATCTTTCCAAATCAAGTCAAAAACCAATCTTTTTGTGTACAAACATGCCTTGCACGATTTGATCTCCTTTCCATCTATTCATGGACCTGAAATGTGCACAAAATCTCAAGGTTTAAATGATTTTGATATTTTGATGATTTTGTTTTGATTTAATTTGATTTAATTGAAATAAAAATCAAAATAAATGACAAAAATAAAATAAAGGCAAGTGGGAAGGGTCATGGCTCGTGTACCATGTTACAAACTCAAAACAAGCACAAAAAGTTGGGCCCATTTGACAAAAATTGCAATTTGAGGCATATTTGACTTTTGGCAATTTTGCAAAAAAGGTCAACTTCACCAATGCATAACTCCTTCAATTTTGACTCTATGAGGGTGTTCTTGGACTTTTTAGAAATCTAAAGATGTCCTCTATGCAACCCTTTTGTTATCATCTCAATTTAGTCTTCCATGTTCATGTATGAAGCTTTGACAAAAAAGGTGTTTTTGTTGACTTTTCAAAATGACCTATAATGTCCAAATTCATAACTTCTTGTGAGTGCATATTTTGAACTTGGGAGATGAAGATGAATTGTAGGGAATTGAAACCTCTTCAAAATTAGCTTTGGATGGGTCATTTATAATAAAGTATGAGAAAGTTATGCTTGGTTAAAGTTGGGTTGACTTTTCCTGTAAAACCCTAATTTATCATTTTTTGGGTTTTGATGAATTGTGAGCAATCCTTGAGGAATCATGATCAACCCTTGATCAAATGATGAATAATACTTAAAAATGAGGATGTTGACCAAAAATCTTGAAGTTTGACTGTATGTGGGACCCAATTGACTTTTGCCCTAGCATTGTCGATTTTCAGGCCTTTGAGCAATTGACTGAGCAAACTTTTTCTGTAGGGCTTGAACCTTGACATGGATGATCTTGAGAACATATTAGGACAATGGTGAGCATTTGAGACCCCTTTGAATCAAGTATCTTGATGCAACATGAAACCCTAATTTGAGGTAGACTGCCTTAGGAGGGGGTTTGTCTAGCCAACCCTTGGACTTCCTTGATCAATTTGAGGATCTCACTTGAAATGTTTTGAGAAATATGAGAGGGAAAATTTTGGGGTACAATATCTGCCCCTGTTTAATCTTCTTAAATCCGAGGATGTAGATTGGCTTTTTTGCCTTTCATGATCCGAAGGTGGAAGATGATTGAACACTAGAGTGCCCAAGAAATTTGCACTCGCATGAAGTGGTACTTATCTTGTGATGTGGGGAATGGGCTTATAGATGCCATTTAGAGATTGATGACGGAGGATGGGCTTAAAGATGCCATCCGAAGGAGTGTCAATCGCATAAGAGATTCCTTTGCGAGAGCTTGCATACCTGTTGTTGAAGAGGACTTCGCTGGGGAATGTTGTTCTTTGTCTTGGGAGAAATAGAATTTTAGGATCTTCGGTCGTCAGTTATTCTACTGGGGAATGGTCTCTTGGTCTAAGAGGTGAAAATGAACTACTATCTGGTCGTGATCCAGGCTTCATAGTGATAAGATCGACTGCTATCTAGTCATGCTCCAGGCTTTACAATGACTTACTGGGGAGATGAGATTAAACTTGCTATCCGGTCGTAATCCAGGCTTTGCAATTTCTCAATTCTTATCTGGTCGTACTCCAGGCTTCAGAAGGAATTAAGTTGTTATCCGGTTGCATCCGGGCTTCAACTTGAATTTAGGGCACACTAATATCCGATCGACTCCGAGCTTCTTAGTAATTGTCCAGATAAACTGATATTTGGTCGAAATCCAAGCTTCACAGCGTCTTGTACTGTTATCTTATCGTAATCCTAGGCTTCAGTGTCTTTTACCGCTATCTGGTCGTAATCCAGGCTTCACGATGTTTCATACCATTATCTGGTCGAATCCAGGCTTCATGGTGTCTTGTACTGCTATCTGGTCGATTCTAGGCTTCACAATACCTTACTTCTTATCTGGTCGTATTACAGGCTTCAGAAGAAATCAAGTGGTTATCCAGTCGCATCTGGGCTTCCATTTGATTTTTAGGCCTACTAATATCCGGTCGACTCCGGGCTTCATAGTAATTGGTCGGGTAGACTGCTATTTGGTCGAAATCCAAGCTTCACAGTGTCCCTTACTGTTATCTGGTCGTAATCCAGGCTTCAGTGCCTTTTACCGCTATCTGGTCGTAATCCAGGCTTCACGATGTATTATACCATTATTTGGTCGAATCCAGGCTTCATGGCATTCATAGAAATCAAGATATTATCTGGTTGAATACGAGCTTCATAACTTGTACTAAAGATATACCACTATCTGGTCGACTCCAGGCTTCGTAGTATTCTTGGCTACTATCTGGTCGTAATCCAGGCTTCACAATAACTTGTTAAGCTACTATCCGGTCGATTTCTGGGCTTCACGGCTTGTGTTTATGATATACCACTATCTGGTCGAATCCAGGCTTCATGATGTCTTTGTACTGCTATCTGGTCGTAATCCAGGCTTCACAATAACTTGCTGGGAATTAAACTATTATTCGGTCGAATACGGACTTCATAGCTTAAATTTAAGATAAACCACTATCTGGTCGATTCCAGGCTTCACAGTATTTTGATACTGTTATCCGGTCATTCTCCAGGCTTCATAATATGATGGAGAAATCAAGATATTATCCGGTCGGATCCGGGCTTCATAACTTGAACTTTATGAGAATTTGATTGTATCTTTTCCTGAAACGTAAAGAGTTAGTCGTATGTAATTCCATGATGCATGACATGTATCGAGCAATGATGTTCTCAAAATAAATGAGATTGTGCTGTATGATGCGTATGCGCGTGCTATGATGCAATGTTTTTATGATGTTCTCTAGTTGGGGAAAATAAATCCCGGACTGCTGCTGGAGAATAAAAAGAGTTTCGCTCGCTGGGGATAACGGCCGAAGATGATTTGAGAATAAATTGGCAGGAGAATAACTCGGCTGGAGAATAAACTGGAGAGAAAATGGCTATGTGGGGAAGAGAGATACTCTGCTAAAAGATCTGCTGATTTGGAGAAATAACCTCAGCTGGGGATGAATTACAGTTGCTGGCGATAACGAACCCTGTTGGGGATTGAGTTTCTGCTTGTGGAAGAAATAAACTCCACTGAGGATAGTCTTTCATTGTTGGTGATAGATGAACTCTGCTTGGGAAGAATTAACACCACTGCTTTTGGGTACCTCTTACTCTGCGGCGAGTGTATGTACTTTTAGTCATATTCTCAAGTTGGGTCTATCCTTGTACCTGGTGGGTAGAGCAACTATAAGGTTTGTACACTTCTTGCTTTCCCATGTTCCTGGAATTACAAGTAATTGTCTTTTGTTTCGCATGTAAATATTTATGGACAACAATTATTGTCAAATGCATATATAAAAAATGAATCATTGGACGTTCTTGCAAAACAAAATAGAAAAAGAAAAACAATTTTGAAATTTGTTGTAGAATGAATTGTATTGATTTTGAAGTTGGCCTGTAATAGGCGTTTTGTAAAAGAGGTTAACGTCCTAGTAAGGGAACGCCGCCGAATGATAGAATTTATACAATTTGTGAAAAACAAAGAAAAACAGCTATGTGAACAATCCCACTGGGTTCCAACTCTGTTATTGCCTTTATATCTTCGAGCATATCATCACTTTGCTACTTGGATGAAGGTAGATCAGATTGATTGCCGTCGTCCGAGCTTGATAATCGATACCGAAGTCTGGTTGCAAGATGATCCAATGAGACATAGTGTTACGCTTTGATCCCTAATTTTTTCCTGGACCGCCCTTTCGGGTTTTCAGTCCATCGGGATACCCGTTTTTGCCCAAGTCGCCTTTTCAGGTTTTCGACTTGCCGGGTGTACATATTTTTTTCATTTTCATCCCTTATTTTTGCCTGAATCCTTTTGGTTCGCCGGGAAGCTCTTATTTTTGCCTAGGCCAGTCGACCTAGCGGGTCTTTGATTATGTGTAGTATTTTTTCACTATGTCTGCATTGACGGGGTGAGGAAAGTCGTCATCATCCATGGTGGTTAGAATCATAGCTCCTCCCGAGAAAATGTTCTTAACCACAAATGGCCCTTCGTACGTAGGGGTCCATTTGCCCGTGGGGTCACCTTGTGGCAGTATGATGCGTTTGATTACCAGATCCACGACTTGATATTCCTGTCGTCTAAATTTCTTGTTAAATGCCTTGATCATTCGCTTTTGATACGTCTGACCATGACAAATAGAAGTAAGTCTCTTCTCATCGATTAAGTTCAGTTGATCAAGCCGGGTCTGGATCCAATCGTCCTCACTCAAGCCTGCATCTTTCATAATCCAGAGAGAGGGTATCTAGACTTCGATGGGTAAGACCGCTTCCATACCATACACCAAAGAGTAGGGTGTTGCCCCGGTTGACGTCCGCGCTGAGGTGCGGTATCCATGAAGAGTGAATGGTAGCATCTCATGCCAGTCTTTGTATGTCACCGTCATCTTCTGCACAATCTTCTTGATATTCTTATTAGCCGCTTCAACAGCCCCATTCATCTTTGGTCGGTAAGGAGAAGAGTTGTGATACTGCATCTTGAACTGTTTAGAGAGCTCGGTGATCATCGTATTATTGAGATTTGTACCATTGTCCGCAATGATCCTCTCTAGTACACCGTATCGACAAATCAAGTTGTGTCGGATGAATCGCGCCAAGGCGTTCTTGGTTACTGTAGCAAAGGAAGCTACTTCAACCCACTTTGTGAAATAATCAATAGCTACTAGAATGAAATGATACCCGTTGGACGCAGTAGGTCTGATCTCGCCAATCATATTGATGCCCCACATTGCAAAAGGCCAAAGAGCTGTCAAGACGTTCAGAGGAATTGGAGGTACATGCACCTTATCAGCATAAACTTGGCACTTATGACAAGTCCGAGAATGCTGATAACAATCGGCTTCCATGGTAGACCAATAATATCCTGCCCGTAGGATTTTCTTTTCCATGGTATGTCCACTAGAATGAGTCCCGAAGGTACCTTTATGTAATTCTGCCACGATCCTTTCTGCCTCGCTCTTATCCATACATCGCAGTAAGGTTGAATCATGGTTACGCTTGTAAAGAATACCATTACTGATGAAGAACTTCATAGCGAATCTCCTCAGAAACTTCTTATCATTAACAAATGCACCCTCGGGGTACTCTTGAGCCTCAAGATACCTCTTTACCTCGTGAAACCAGGGTTTATCTGCTATCTCTTCAGTCTCAATGTCACAGCAATGTGCGGGTTCGTCCAACCTCTCAATGGTAATCTGGGGAGCCTCATTGTCCCATCTGACCTTGAACATAGAAGACATGGTAGCTAGCGCGTCCGCTAACTGATTCTCCCCTCTGGGGACATGCTCAAAGGTTATCTCCTCGAAGTGCGGAAGCAACCTCAGTACATACTCTTTGTAAGGAATAAGATTTGGGTGTTTCGTATCCCACTCGCCTTTGATCTGACTGATCACCAGAGCGGAACCTCTGAATATACTCAAGAACTTAATCCTCAGGTCAATAGCAGCTCGAAGACCCATGATGCACGCTTCATACTCCGCCATATTGTTGGTGTAGTTAAAACATAATCGGGCGGTGAACGGAGTATGACAACCCTCAGGAGATATGATCACAGCGCCAATACCATTACCCAACGCGTTTGAGGCTTCGTCAAAATACATGGACCATCGGGATCCTTCCTCAGGTCCTTCATCCGGTCCAGGTTCTTCACAGTCGGTCACCAACATGATGTTATCATCCGGGAACTCGAAATTCATGGATTGGTAATCATCCACGGCTTGATGCGCCAAATGATATTCCAACACACTCCCCTTGATTGCTTTTTCGGTTATGTATCGGAGATCATACTCAGTTAAGATCATCTTCCATCTTGCTATTCTTCCGAACAAGGCAGGCTTTTCGAAGACATACTTGATTGGGTCCATCTTTGATATCAATAGGGTAGTGTGAGTCAACAAATACTGTCTCAGCCGGCGAGCAGCCCATGCCAAAGCGCAGCAAGTTTTCTCAAGTAGTGAGTATCGGGTCTCACAGTCGGTAAGCTTTTTGCTAAGGTAGTAAATAGCGTGCTCTTTTCGGCCAGACTCGTCATGCTGCCCCAGCACGCACCCCATTGAATTATCCAGTACTGTCAAGTATAAAATCAAAGGTCTTCCTTCAACCGGAGGCATCAAAATAGGCGGCTCTTGGAGGTATTCCTTGATCCTTTCGAAAGCGGTCTGACATTCATCATTCCATTTTACCACTTGATCTTTCTTCAACAGCTTGAAGATCGGCTCACAAGTAGCAGTCAGATGTGAAATGAATCGGGCAATGTAATTCAGACGTCCCAAAAAGCCTCTTACTTCCTTTTTTGTTCGTGGAGCTGGCATCTCCTGTATAGCCTTCACCTTTGCAGGATCCACTTGAATACCTTTATCACTAACAATGAAACCCAGCAGCTTACTGAACCTCACCCCGAAGGTGCACTTGTTCGAGTTCAACTTTAACTTATACATCTTCAACCTGTCGAATAGTTTCTGGAGATGGTCAAGGTGTTCTTCTTCAGTCTGGGACCTTGCAATCATATCATCAACGTAAACCGCAATCTCATGGTGAATCATGTCATGGAACAAAGAAACCATGGCGCGCTGATAAGTTACTCCAGCATTCTTCAACCCGAAAGGCATTACCTTGTAACAGAAGGTGCCCCACTGCGTAACGAAGGTCGTCTTCTCCATGTCTTCAGGAGCCATCTTGATTTGATTGTAACCAGAAAAACCATCCATAAAGGAGAAGATCTTATGCTGCGCGGTGTTGTCGACCAAAACATCGATGTGAGGAAGTGGGAAATCATCCTTGGGGCTCGCCCTGTTCAGATCTCTATAGTCCACACACATCCGTACCTTACCATCCTTCTTAGGCACAGGAACAACGTTGGCAACCCACTGTGGGTAAGAAGTAACAGCTAGAAATCAGGCGTCAAACTGTTTCATGACCTCAGCTTTGATTTTCTCAGACATCTCAGGGCGCATACGGCGAACCTTCTGCTTTACCAGAGGATAGTCTTCTTTAGTTGGCAGACGATGAACCATAATATCGGTGTCTAAACCAGGCATATCTTCATAAGACCAAGCGAAGATCTCAACATAGTCGCGTAGCATCTGTATCAACCGTTGCTTGACACTAGGTTCCAGATTCACACCTATCTTAACCTCTTTCCTGTCTTCCTCTGTACCCAAATTCACTAATTCCACGGACTCTTCATGGGGCTGTATGGCCCTCTCTTCATGTAGTAACAGTCTAGCAAGTTCCCCAGGCACTTCACAATTATCCTCACCTTCGTCCTTGGCTTGGTTGATCGGATTTTCAAAGTCATAACTGGCAGTAGCAGAGTCGTTATCAATGGGATCCAGAGTGGATGTGGATCTGCATTATGATACGTGAGTGTGTGTAAGACAATAGCTGTTTTGATAAAGTGTGAGATAGAAAGGAAAAATAATGAGCACAAAATTTGTAATTCAAGAAACGTCCAATGCTTTATTGATGATATATGAAAATGACAAATAAGAAGCCCTCACAAACAAAGCCAAAGTGGCTTGGGCAAGGCACCGGGCCGTAAAGTTTCAAACTGTCTGTTACAAATCTCAAAACAAAAGTCAATTACTGTGCAATAAAAGAAACAGGCACGAAGTCCTTCGCCGTCCAGTTGTTCAAGCCACCATTGGTTGTAGGGTAGATCCAGCTGTCGATATATGAATCTTCTTCACCATCTTCAATTGCATTCACTCCTTGATTAGTGATATGTAGAGGAGGTCTTCCAATCCGCACGCGCCGAACAGCCCTTTGAGCCTCTGCAGTAAAGCCCAAACCAAACTTGTCAGTTTTGTATGCAAAGTCAAGGAGTTGACCCCAATTTGCACACCCACCTTTATCAATTACAGCCCTGGTATCCTTGAGGGAAGCCATCTTCATCAGAGGCTTGTCAGCAGCAACTTCAGTCGACGCCAGAGTCTGGGGGACCTCTTCAAAGTTCTGACACGCATTTTTGATGAACTCCCCATCCATCTCCACATAGTGAAAGGAATTTAGATGGATTACCATGTACTCCTCCTCACCTCGTACCGTAACAATCTTCCCCTTTACTGGATATTTCAACATCTGATGGAGTGTAGAAGTCACTGCCCCAGCCTTATAAATCCAAGGGCGAGCCAACAAGAAAGAATATGATGGTCTGATGTCCATCACATAGAATGTAGATGCAAAAGTCTAAGAGCCAACTTTAACCGGGATGTCCACTTCCATGTGCACCAACCTTTTTGACCCGTCGAAAGCCCTAACCACAATATTTCTCGGCTTCAGAATCAAACCTTCACAGTCCAGACGGTCTAATACTTTCTTTGGTAAAACATTCAATGAGGACCCAGTATCCACCAGTACGTGGGCTAAAATAGTGCCCATGCACTCGATCGATACGTGCAGAGAATCATTGTGATTCCTTCCTTTAGCATTCAGATCTGCGTCTGAAAAACCCAACCCGTTGTCGGCAGTCAAACTAGCTACACAGTCTTTGAATTGATCGGCAGAAGTTTCCTGCGGCACATGCGCAGTTTTGAGGAAAGTAATTAAAGCCTTTGCGTGGGCTTCCGAACACAATAACAAGGGAAACATGGAGATTTGTTACGGGGTCTGCCCCAGCTGCTCGACTATGTTGTAGTCACTCTTCTTGATAATCTTCAGAATTTCCTCTATCTCCTGCTTAGAGGTCTCTACAATGATCTTCTTAGGTGCCTCTGTCCGGGCAGGCTCACCTGTGATTTCTTTTCCCCGAGTGTCTGATGGCTCGGCGACAGGGGTGATAACTGGAGTAGAAACTGGGGCAGTAGCTGACAAACTAGCAGATGGAAGAATAACAGATTTGTGAACAGTCAGAGGGGAAATCTTGGGAGAAAAGAGTCTTCCACTTCTGGTGACCTTGCTATCCCCGACAATATTGCTGACATCAGCATCAGCATCTTCAACCTTTAAGTCTTGCTTAACTCCATGGTAATACACATCAGCCCCATAGTGCCAAGGGACAACCTTATCCGAAGTGTATGGGATAGGACCAGGGACAGTAATGATCAACAGAGCGATTCTTGGAACAAATGTAATCCTAACAGGCTTTCTCGAGGAAGCCTTAGAAGGATTTCCGGAAATGGTTATGATGGCAACATCTTGAATTGGAACCAACAAAATCATAGTCTTCTCGAACAGGATCTCTTTGTTATCCATCAGGCGCTGAACACCTGATTTCAATAAGTGGCAACCAGTAGGCAGAATTGAACACATGTGGAAACCTTTGCCACAACCCAGAAATAAACCGGCCAACAATAGATTCTTCTTAACTGTCATCAAAGGAGTAGAAATATCTTCCATAGAGGTCACAAATAAATCATCATCCACAGCATTTACTCCATGACCATGTTTGGGCATAGGAGCAGTTATGACGTTGGGTTTCTCCGGAGCGTCAAACTCAATCTCTTTAGCTTCGATCAAATCTTGCACTTTATTCTTCAAAGCCCAAAAATTGTTTGTATCGTGATATGGGCTATCGAAGTGATAGGCGCAGCGGGCGTTCGGGTTATATAGCAGAGATGAGGTGCTGGGATTCTTCGGGGCTTCCCTCAGAGTTACTAGGTTGGTCTTCAACAATTGTGGTAGAATTTGAGACAAGGTCATATTAAGGCGAGTGTACTGTCTCTGAGGTCTCTCCATTCTTTGCTGATTGTTGCATTGTGGGACAAAGGTGGGTCTTGATATTACTACCGCATTTACTGCTTGACAACGTTCAGGTCTGCTTTGGCTCCTCGAGCCGTAGACTGCACTAGCTTCTTTCTTACCAGTGAAAGGCTTCTTTTCTGCACTTGATGAAGTACCTTTCTATATCTTACCACTTCGGATACCAGTTTCTACTCTCTCCCTAGTCAAAATCAATTCAGTAAACCCAGATGACGAACTTCCGATCAGATGATTGAAAAATGGACCAGACAACGTCCCTAGAAACATATCAACCAACTCCCTATCAGACAAAGGGGGTTGGACTCTTCCAACCAAATATCTCCACTTTTGAGCATAGTCCTTAAAACCTTCACTTGCACCCATGGACATACCCTGAATTTGAGTACAAGTGGGAGCAAGGTCGACATTATACTGATACTACTTGTAGAAAGCAGCAGCAAGGTCCTCCCAGTTTCGGACATTAGCTCCTTCCAATTGATAAAACCATTCAAGCTGAGTCCCTGACAGACTATCTTGAAAGAAATGTACCCACAGATTCCTATCAGCAGTGTAGGGTTGGATCTTTCTGACGTACGAGCGGAGATGGAGTTTTGGACAGGATACTCCATTGTACTTGGAAAAAGCAGGTGATTTAAACTTATGAGGGATCACCACCCCAGATGCTAGTCCCAAATCTCCGAAATCCAGATCGGGGATCTTCTGAATCTCCATAGCACTCAGACGGTCTTCAAGTTGTTTGTACCTATCCTCAGCAGGAGGATATTGCTCATCATCAAAATCAGTATCATTATCAGAGACTACGGGACTAGGACCCTTTTCTTCTTCTTGGTTCTCCTCTCCTTTGGATGAAAGAGACAGATCAGCTTCCTGTCGCAACCTATTCCCAAATTTGTTACCCATATTCAGAAGAACCACCTTTTTCTTCTTCTTCTTTTTCTCCTTCAGGATGAGAGTCTTCAAATCTTCTTGCCCTTTAGCCAAGTTCAAGAACATCTCTTGGAATTGGGCATTTTGTGCCTGAAGAGCTTTGATGGCTTGATCGTTAATGTTGTACCCCAAAATTTTCCCTCTCATATTTCTCAAGACATTGCAAGAAAAATCTCCAAGTGGCTCAAGATTGCTCAAGAATTGGACAGCCAAGCTATCTCCTAAGGCAGTAAACCCCAAATTAGGTTTTTGTGTTGCATCAATATCCTTGAGTCCAAATTACCTCAAGTGGTCCCAAATGTCCTAATATGTTCTCAAGATCATCCATGCCAAATTTCAAGCCTTGCAGAGGAAGTTTGCTCAGTCAATTGCTCAAAGGGTCCAAAAATCGACTGTGTTAGGGCAAAAGTCAACTGTGACCTACAAACAGTCAAACTTCAAGATTTTTTGTCAACATTATCATTTTGAAGGATATTTCATCATTTGATCAAGGGTTGATCATGATTCATCAATGATTGCTCAAAATTCATCAAGACTCAAAAGTTGCTAAATTAGGGTTGTGTAGGAAAAGTTAACTCAACTTTGACCAAGCATAACTTTCTCATACTTTATGATAAATGACCCATCCAAATCTCATTTTGAAGAGGATGCAATTTCCTACAATCCATATTCATACCCCAATATCATAAAATGCACTCACAAGAAGTTATAAATTTGGACATTATAGGTCATTTTTGAAAGTCAACAAAAACACCTTTTTTGTCAAAGCTTATAACTTGAGCAGGGAATATAAAAATGAGATTATACCAAAAGGGTTGGTTAGAGGACATCTCAAGATTTCTAAAAAGTCCAAGAACACTTCCAAAAGTTCAAAATTGAAGAAGTTATGCATTGTTGAAGTTGGACATTTTTGCAAAATTGCCAAAAGTCAATTATCCCCAAAACTTCAATTTTTGTCAAATGGGCCCATTCTTTTTCACTTGATTTGAACTTGCCACATTTCACATGTGTCCTAGCTTCAGCCATGAGCCCATATCTTATTTTTATTATTTTATTTGATTTTTTATTGAATTATTTCATTTTAAATCAAATTAAATCAAATAAAATCCAAACCTTAATTACCTAAGATATTTTTGGTTGTTTCAGATCTTTATTGTCATCATGATCATCATCAAAATTCGTATCAAGCATATCATGTACAAAAAGATGGATTTTTGACAAAATTGGCAAGCTTTAAAGGATGAATCAAATCATAAGGCATTAATTTAGAGAGATTCCATCCATATTTGTTACCCTAACACCTTGTATCATACATAAGCAAGAGAGACACACGAAATTGAGGGAGAGGCTGCAAGAACCAACCAAACAAAACTTGAAAAAAGTGGTAAAAAGTATGAAACCAAAATTATCCTTTGAGGCGTTTTCAGAAGCAAAGCCTGACACCAATCGATTACTGGAGGTTCACTGAGTCAGAACCAATCCATAGCAAGCCTCCATACACGCTCAAACGCACTGTAAGTGTCACAGAAAACCACCCTTATTTTGAATTCGCAAATCTTTATTCCTGCATCTTTTGTACAAACTATTGGCATATTCATAATCCTCATCAAATTTCCAAGCTTTCTGCATTACCCAATTTTATTTATCTGACCTGTAAAGCCAAGTACCATATCTAGGGTTTCGTAGTTTGTTTTTGGGCATTTCTCTTACAGGTAAAATTAGCCCCAATGATGGCCATGGACATGACCGGAAGAGAAAGACGAACGCAACCATGGTCTTGGGAGGAGTTTATATGGCTTGAGATGAGTTTTAGGAATGACCTACACATTTAGCCGCGGATCTAAATCCGCAGGTAAAGTTATAGGGTTTGGAGGTTGGGGACGAAGACGTGTCAATCCCCCTGTGGCTGATTCAAACACGCGCGCCTTTTTTTTATTTTTTTCTGGCATGTTAATCCATTATCTCTTATTATTATTATTACTTGATATATTAACAAATAGAACACAATGGCTAAGTGGTAAACGTGTGCATCCAAACGCCTTCAGGACCTGGGTTCGAATCCCAGGTCCTCCAAATTTCTCTTTGTATTTTTTCTTCAGGTATTCTCATGCAAATCCAAACGCGAAGCACACCATACATCCTCAAGCATCTGATGGCCAGATGGCCATAGGCCAAATCTGGTGGCCAGAAATTGATGGTTTATCGTGGACTAGGTCAGCGTGTACCCACTGGATCTCTCAAAGTCAACAAGGCCAGCAGGTTAATGGGCCATGGAATTGTTGCTCTGACCTCCTATTCAGGCCCAAGCCCTCTTATCTCTCTCTATTTTATATTTTTTGTTTTAATTATTTATTGTTATTATTTTATAACCAATCAAATTTTTTTCTTTTATAAAATTAAAACCACAAAAATATTTTTCATTATTAAATTAAATTTCAGTATTTTATTTTTATTAACAAATATTAATTTAATTAATTTAGGCTTTAAATAGGAATAACTTTAATATATTTTTGTAAAATAATTAAAATTAACTTAGACATAGTTAGGTTTTTATTAACATTGATTAATTTTATTTTCTTTCTTTAAATAACAAAAAAAAACCAAAAAATATTTATTTTCATTAATTAGTTTAATTAATTTAATTTAATAATTAACTTAGATAATTTCTTTCTTAATTCAAAAACGAACAAAAAAAAATCCTTTTCTTTAATAACAAAGGGTCAAAACCCTAGAGCTCGCATTCAATTTAATTTCCCGCACGCGATCCATTTTATTTAATATTGTATTTGTTTCCAGAATGTAATAGATAATTAAGACTATTTTTATCGCTTTATTTATTTTCCGCATTTAAATTTCAAAGGGTTGCTTTTGGCGATGTAAATACCCGACGCCTTGTAATTTAATTTCCGCAATTTATTTTCCGCAAAATATAACTGTTAGATGTTTGATAATAGGGATGCATGACAAGACTGGATATTTTAACCTAAAATCAATTTAGATCACCATTAACATGTACAAAGATAAATTAACTGAAATCAACACACTCGCACATGCGCACTCTTAGGGTACACCTCACTTGGTTGCCTTTGTACGCAGTCATTGAGTATAGGTTATTTTAGAGGTCGCCCTCTTGTCCAAAGATCATAGTCGCCTCGAAATGGTTGCCTCGGACATTGTTGCCTCAAAACAAATGATCTAAGACATTAGGGTTACTTCTAAGGCGTCCTAACATTGCTTTAGTGACCGCACGTCCCTCATTCGAATTGACCCTCAAACTCCAACAACGATGCTACCTACTCATTCATAGTGGGATAACATTGTCTAAAGGAAGATAGCATAGAACGATTCCTTTTTCGAGTAGGTAGATGGTTCTCAGATATTTGCTCTTTACAAAACAAAACAAAACTTTTCATACTTACAAACAAACTTTTTCAAACCCACAAACACAAAAGCAAATTTTGAAAACATATGAGCAAGTACCTAAGAGCCCGTGGATAACCACGGATAGAAAGGGGGCTAACACCTTCCCTTTCTATAATCTACCCCCTGAACCCGAGAAATATCTCAAAAAGGAATTTTTCTGTGATTTTTTCCTTTCCTTGTTGGATAAAATAAAAGTTGGTGGAGACTCTTGCTTACCACGACATTTTGCAAAAACAAACGCAAAACACAAACCAGCATTCTAAAAAACAGTCAGTTCTTTCCCGCCGTATCACAGGTAAGTATTTCAGAAGACATTTTGTGCTGAAATAAACAACAAAGAAGATGAGAAACCTGTAAAGGTACCTGTAATGATGTGCATGATAATGGGATGCGTATGTAATGATTTCAAAGACTTTGGGAGATTTAAATTTGAAAACCAAGAAATAAACAAACTTTATTAGATTAAACTTGTAAAAAGGTTCAATAATGCCTTTGAGGCGTTACAAAGAAATAAACTGAAAACAAATCTAAACTAGAAAAATCAAAAATCAGAAATCCCACAGACGCTTCCCCTTTGTGATGACATAGTCATTGATTGTTCTTTCATTCTCAAGTTGCCTCGTGAGCTTCAAGATCTTCCTTTCTTGCTCATGATACTTCTCCCGGTAGGTATCCCTCTCCTCTTTCAACTGAATCCAAGATCTCTTTAATGCCCCAAGATCAATGGGCGTGTATGGATAAAGGATTGTATAAGGAACGCCCTCTTCATTGGTGGGCTCCATAATCACTGGCAACACAGCTTCATAAGGCATCCCAAGCTTCTGGGCTCGAGCTCGGACCCACTAGAGATAAGGCTGCATAAGGAGAGAAGTCTTTGGTCCTAGTTCTTGAGGATCAGACCTGTTCACCATGCCCCAAGCTCGTATAAACCTCCGGCGGTGCTCATCAACGTCCTCCTTGTAATCAAATGCAATATCTGTAAGAAGTAGCTCATGAGGACCATCTCTCCGAGCACGACCTAATTTTCACAAAGCTAAGCAAGGACTATACGTTATTCCCCCTCTAATTCCAAGCAATGGGACATTAGGGTATCCCCCACATCGGTCAATGACAGTAGTGCTTTCCATAGCCTTAGAACTCCAAAGAATGTTTGTATGTGCAAGGGACATTATCCTTTAAGACCAACCTAAACCTTATTCATTCTTCAACACAGATTTGGGAAGGTGCGAAATAAACCACCTCGCCAGCAAAGGAATACAACATATAAGGGTCCCTCTTCTTCGCACAGTACGAGTATAAAGGGCATGCAAGATATCACCCAGAAGAGTAGGCACTGGATTATGAGACAGGAAGATCTTAACCGCATTCACATCCACAAAAGAATCTGGATTCGGAAAGAGGACCTAACCATAGATAATGAGAGCCAAGATGTCTTCAAAGCCTGAAAATCCAAGTTATCCCAGAACAGCTGAGCTTGATCTATCAGAAACTTGGCTAAGAAACATTTAACCCCTCTTCGTGTCTCCCAGTTGGATACTACATCAGCCCGTTTCAAATGTATAGCTGAAGCAATGTCCTCTGGTCTAGGAGTCTCTTCCAAACATGTGAAGGGCGTCTGCTCAAGGATGTATATGCCTAATAAGTGAGAAAACTCTTCCATAGTGGGAACTAGATGATAATCCGGGAAAGTGAAGCAATGATGCATCAGATCGAAGAACTGGAAAAGCACACTCATCATCTGCTCATCAAACTTTGAGGTAACTAAGCTAAGAAGCTGACCATGTCTCCTAATGAATGAAGAAGTATCAGAAACTCTCGAGGCTAAATCTTTGAGTTGAGAAGGTATTTTCTCAAAGTTAACTCGAATGGTGTTTCTGCGCATGGAAGCCATAATCTGCTAAACAGAACAAAGATAAATCCCCTCGGTCTTTGAAATGGTTAGTATAATGAGGTATGCATGCTATTTTATGATGCATGATGTCATGATAAAACACACAACAGGTATAGCAGATAACAGACATGGTAAAGGCAAACAAGTCACACAAGAGCCCTTTAGTTTCAGGCTTGCATGGGGTCTAGGTACTACCCTCTTGAAGTTCAGTTGGTTTCAACCTGTCCTAATAATAGTAACCGGATTCTAGGGGATCTCAATACCACTGACCATCCTCCATCGGTCATGGTTTCAGCTCGCGCAATCTTTTCTTGCAGCCGGAACTATCTCGAGGGTATGGTCTCAATGAGTGTAGTATCGAGTATCAACCAGTTCCCAGCTTTATACCGAGGTCGGCTATCTCACTACTTCCTAATGGCCAAGTTGGTCAATTATAGGTTCTAAGGTCAGTTGATGCTTAACGACACACATAGCAGCCCCGTATTCTCCTTGTTTCTCCACAAGGGATACCGGTACCAACCAATGTGCCACATCAACGTAGCTACTACTTCAACCGTATCGGTCTATGCTGTAAAGTTCCCTCACAGTTTATTGCTACTTACCTAAAAGGTGTTCCCCAGATCCGGATTAGGATCTATAGTAACTCCCGATACAAAACCCTCAAAAGTAAAGCAATCAAATCAAACAAGAGAAGCAATATGATGAACTAATCCTAAGGTATACCCCACATAACTCTCCCCAGCAGATTCGCCAGGTCTGTGATACGGTGGCAGAACCGGACTGTTTTAGGAAAATGCTGGTTTGTGTTTTGCGTTTGTGTTTGCAAAATGTCGCGGTAAGCAAGAGTCGTCACTGACTTTTATTTTATCCAACTGGAAAGGAAAAAATCACAGAAAAATTCCTTTTTCGAGATTTTGAGTACGGGGGGTAGATTATAGAAAGGAAATGTATTAGCACCCTTTCTATCCGTGGTTTTCCACGGGCTCTTACGTACTTGCTCATCATTTTTAAAATTGCTTCCGTGTTTGTGTTTTGAAAAGTATTGTTTTTCTTGGTTTTAACCCTTGCTTCTATCTTCAAGAGTGTTACGAAGTGTTTTCGAAACTTTGTTTGAAAATAGTGTAAGTGTGGAAAAGTTTGATTTTGAGCAAGTACCTACTAGCATCTACCTACTCGAAAAAAGAATGTTTATATTCTTGTTTCCTTTAGACAATGCTATCCCACTATTAATGAGTAGGTAGCACCGTCATTGGAGTTGTAAGGGTCAATTCGAAGGGACGTATGATCACTAAAGCAATGTTAGGACGTCTTAGTAATAACCCTAATGTCTTAAGATCATATTCGAGGCAACATTTTCGAACGGGACATTTGATCTTTGTTTAGACAAGAGGGCGACCACTAAAACACCCTATACTTAATGATCGTTTACCGAAGGCAACCGAAGTGAGAGTATACCCTAGGAGTGTGCATGTGCGAGTGATTTGATTTCAAGTTATTATCTTTGCACATTTAGGGTTTGCTAACCATTTAAAATTAACATACATTCTTGCCATGCAATCCTATTATCATACATCTAACAGTTAATATTTGCGAAAATAAAAAATGCGGGAAATAAAACTACGTTATTACAAGGCTTCGAGGAGGGGGATTAATTACATAGCCAAAAATCCATAAAGAGATAAATAAAAGAAAAGTCCTAATTAAACTATTACATCCCATGAGCAGTTACATTAATATCGTAAAAATAAATAAATGCCCGATGAATCGAGGACGAGAAAAAAGATTAAGGTTTTGACCTCGTCTAACCTAATTAAAAGGAAAATTATTTTTTATTGCTTTTGATTATTTTTTGAGAAAGAATAAGGTTTTAAATTAAATATGTACAAACCTAATTACTAATTAAATTAAATTAAGAAAATTAATTAATTTTGACCTATTTTAGTATTTTGGTTATTTTGAGAAAATAAAATAAAAATTAAATTAAACAAAACCCTAATTTTCTAATTGGTTTTAATTTATTTACTAAAGGTTAAAATTGCCTTAAAATTAAATAAACTAATTAAATTAAATTTGATAAACCTAAATCTAGTTTGAGGAAAAATTGATTTTATGAGTTTTTTTGTTAAAAAAGAATTAATTTTTATGTTAGAAAATAAATTAACCAAAATTAAATAAATAAAGAAAAATATATAAAGAAAAAGGAAGAATGGGGCCTGGTATCCAAAGCATCAGGGGGTGTCCATAGCAATCTGAGCCCAATAGTCTGGATCCACGTTTGACTTCTCATGATTCCACGTTGCAAGTTGACTAGGGCCTTTGGTAGACCCTCACATGCCAAGCGTTGGATTTGATCTGCTTTAGATCCAGTGGTTGCAAGCTGATGGTCCAGGATGGATCTTAGGGGAAACCTGCGCATGGGATCAAATATGGAAAAATAATATTGAAGCACAAGGGGACCTGGGGATCGAACCCAGGTCCTTTGGAAAATTCCTTCGCCCATTAACCAACTGAGCTAGCGCACCTGTTTGTCTACGGAATAAACAAGAAATATTATATTGGAAATAAGAAAAGCAATATTGTAAAACGCGTGAATTTCAAATGGATGAATCAGGGGGTGCCACGCCACCCTTCTTCTTCCTCTCTTCATTGGTAAAAGTCCAAGACTTTTACCTACGGACATAGTCTGTAGCTATAGCCCCTGTGACTTCCAAAATCTCATACACGCACCATAAATGAAAACTAATGCTACAGACCAATTCGTCTTGGCTTTGTGAAGATCATGGCATCCCTCTTTTGGGCCAATTTCACCTGCATAAGAAAACCCTAAACACAAAACCTAAACCCTAACAATGGTGGATCTCAGTATGGCTAACAAAAATGCAATTAATCATTACCAATAGCTTGCAAATGTTTCACTAAACAAGAATATATAAAGGATTCATGCTACAAATGCCAAAATAATGATATTGGATTTCAAGAAAATGCCAAAGTCGTGAGTCACTTACAGTGAGCTTTCGTGCACGAAAATGCTTGATAAGGATTGGTATGGACTCCTTGAACACCCAGGAAACAAATGAGATTGATTGGAAGGCTTGAGATAGCCTAGAACTATGAAATCAGATTACCATTTTTTCTTGATTTTTTGAAAGTTGTTCTTCACTCTACACGCCTCTAACCCTTGTGCATTTGGTCTGAGTTTGTTCTATATATGTCCTTGAGTGAATTAGGTTTACAAACTTGCTCCAAATCTTTGCAATTATGAAAATTTGATCCATTATTTGATTCTTATTCAAATCTTTCCAAATCAAGTCAAAAACTAATCTTTTGTGTACAAACATGCCTTGCATGATTCTATCTCCTTTACAGCTATTCATGGACATGAAATGTGCATAAAATCTCAAGGTTTAAATGATTTTGATATTTTGATGATTTTATTTTGATTTAATTTGATTTAATTGAAATAAAAAATCAAAATAAATGAAAAAAATAAAATAAAGGCAAGTGGGAAGGGTCATGGCTCGTGGACCATGTTACAAACTCAAAACAAGCACAAAAAGTTGGGCCCATTTGACAAAAATTGCAATTTGAGGCATATTTGACTTTTGGCAATTTTGTAAAAAAGGTCAACTTCACCAATGCATAACTACTTCAATTTTGACTCTATGAGGGTGTTCTTGGACTTTTTAGAAAGATCAAGATGTCCTCTACGCAACCCTTTTAGTATCATATCAATTGAGTCTTCCATGTTCATGTATGATGCTTTGACAAAAAAGGTGTTTTTGTTGACTTTTCAAAATGACCTATAATGTCCAAATTCATAACTTCTTGTGAGTGCATATTTTGAACTTGGGAGATGAAGATTAATTTTAGGTAATTGCAACCTCTGCATAATGAGATTTTGATGTGTCATTTATAATAAAGTATAAGAAAGTTATGCTCGGTCAAAGTTGGTTTGACTTTTCCTATAAAACCCTAATTTAGCATTTTTGGGGTTTTGATGAATTGTGAGCAATCCTTGAGGAATCATGATCAACCCTTTATCAAATGATGAATAATACTTCAAAATGATTATGTTGACCAAAAATCTTGAAGTTTGACTGTATGTGGGACCCAGTTGACTTTTGCCCTAGCACAGTCGATTTTCAGGCTTTTGAGCAATTGACTGAGCAAACTTTCTCTGTAGGGATTGAAACTTGACATGGATGATCTTGAGAACATATTAGGACAATGGTGAGCATTTGAGACCCCTTGGACTCAAGTATATTGATGCAACATGAAACCCTAATTTGAGGTAGACTTTCTTAGGAGGGGGTTTGTCTGGCCAACCCTTGGACTTCCTTGATCAATTTGAGGATCTCACTTGAAATGTTTTGAGAAATATTAGAGGGAAAATTTTGGGGTACAACACCCCCGTATGAACATATCACCCAATTCCCTATCTGCCAAGAGAGATTGATCATTGATTAGGCTCCAAGCTCTAGCAGTTTACCTCAGACTGTCATATTTGTCCCGAAGAAGCTTGCTGATGAGAATCCTCAATTCTTCTTGTTCCTGAACTAAACTTTGGATAAGATCCATCTGACTACTCATCTGGATTCTCATCCTTTCCATTTCAGCTTGTAGTTGTTCCAACTGGTCATCCTTATTGTTGTCAGGATGTTTCTTGGTCAAGTTCCTGTTGAGGAGTGTTTCCAACTCTTCTTGCCCCTTGGATAGGATGAGGAACATTTCCATGAACTAAGACTCTTGAGTTTGGAGATCTTTGTTGTTCTGTTTGAGAGCCATTTCTCTTGCTTGCTGAAATAAACAGCGAGAACATGAGAGACCTGTACTGAAGACCTGTTATTTAATGACATGCATGATGTGTAAATGTTTTCAAGGATCTCGCAGGGTAAACACAAGAAGATGTTAGGATTTGACTGAAACTTTGATTGAATAATTTCATATTGTTGAATATCCTTCTACGAGAATCAAGTTCACCATATCGAGTGGGTCATAGCCCCTGACTCAAGTTGTGGTGTTTTAGTCTTTTGAAGGAATTTAGTTAGAGGAAAATAAATACCCTTTCCCCTTGCTAGACACATGCTTTATTATAACCTGCATCACAGGCCCTTGAGATCCTTGAAATGGTTAAGGAAATGCTATGGTATGATGTTATGATGTGTATGTTATGCATCAAGAAAAAATGTAGGGTGATGAAGACAGGTATGTCTTTTAGGAAATCCAAGTTATTGGATAAAGACTATAAACAAGTCCTGCAAGGGGTACAAACAAAGCACTGTAATGAGTTCAAGTTGTTAGACAATGAAAGCAAACAAGTCACACAAGTAGCCTTAAGTTAAGGCTTGCATGGGGTTTGTAGGTAAGCACCCTCTTGAAGTTTTATTTGGTTCAACCTGTCCTAGTAATAGTAACCGGGTTCTAGGGAATCTCAATATCACTGATTTTTCCCACAAATTTCGTTCCGATCGACAACTGACTTACCACCAAACAAAACTCGGGAGTCAAATCTCAATGAGTGTAGTATCGAGTATCAACTGACTTAGGACTACACCAAAGACGACTATCTCACTACTTCTTAATAGCCAAGTCATTCAATTAAAGGTTCTAAGGTCAGTTGATGCTTCATGATACCACGCAGCGGCCCTGTATTCTCCTGGACTACTCAAGGGCTACCGGTACCAACCAAAGTGTCACATCAATGTAGCTATTGCTTCAACCGTGTCAGTATACCCCGCACATCCCTCACGATCTATTTCTACTTACCAAAAAGGTGCCCCAGATTCGGGTGTAAGATCTATTGTAACAACCCAAACAAACCCTCCAAGGATAAAGCATACAAAGCAAGCAATTAAAACATTTTTAAAATGAACTAACTCTAAGGTAACCCCACTATTTATTTATCCCTAGCAGAGTAGCCAGTTCTGTGATACGGTGGCAAAACTGACTGTTAATACTAGTTTTGCATTTTGTGTTTGCAAATGTTGCGGTAAGTAAGCGTAGCCACTGACTTTTCTTTTATCCAACAAAGGAAAGGGTGAAAAGAATAGAAAAACACCTTTTTGAGAATTTTCTGAGTAAGGGGGGTAGATTATGGAAAGGGAAGATGTTAGCACCCTTTTCATCCGTAGTTATCTACGGGCTCTTAGATGCTTAGTTCATTTTAAAAGTACCTTGTGCTTTCTGTGTTTGAAAAAGGTTTTGAAATGCCTTAGTGCGGCGATTCTCTTTGCGTTAACTCTTGTATCAGTCCTCAAGAGTGTTGACAAAGAAAATGTTTTTGAAAGTTGTTTTTGAAATGTGTAAATGTGAAAAGTTTGTTTTATTTGAGAGAGCATCTAACAGCTATCTACTCGTACTCGAAAAGGTTGTTCTTTTCCTTCTATCCTCTAGACAGTGCTATCCTACTATTAGTGAGTAGGCAGCCCTATCATTGGATGTTTAAGGGACATTCGAAGGAACGTTACGGTCACGAAGGCAACTTGGCAAGGAATTTTAGTAAATGTCCAAAAGTTCTAAGATCACTTTTTTACGGAGGCAACGTCGAGAGGGTCATTGAGGGACTTGTGATCTTTCAAACTATAGGACAATTACTAAAACTTCTCGCGTTTCGGGAATTGTGACGGTTTTCCGAAGGCAACCGAAGTGGGATACCCTAGAGGTGCGCATGTGAAATTGTGTTTAGTTCAGCTATTTATCTTACATATTTAGGTTTGCTAACGTTTTAATTTTTCAGTCTTGTCATGCAATCCTAGTTACTAGCAGTTAACATGTACAAAAAATGTAAAGTGGGAAAATATAACCCTTCGCTATTACATAACTTCGGGGAGAGGGATATTTACAATGTACAAAACTTAGGGGAAGAATAAAGAAAGCGGTGAAGTTTTATTTTAATCTATTACATAATGTCAGCAGGTACATTATTATAAAAAAAGCGAGAATAAAATAAATACGCGTGAAATAAAAAAACGTCTAAAACCCAAAGAAATTTCTAAGTAAAAATCTTTTTGGTTGTTTTTGTGTTTATTAAGAAAACACTTAAAGTTAAAGTGAGAAAAAATATGATCCTAATTAATTAAATAAAAGAAAAAAATGATTTTCAATTAAATCTACTAATTCTATCATTTTTTGGGTTTTTTATTAAGAAAATATTTGAATGAAATAAAGCTAAATCTAATTGATTTTAAATTAATAAAATAATGTCCAAATAATTAATTAAATTAATTTACAAAATTAAAATAAATTTAAGAAAACCTAAGTCTATTTAATATTTTTGATTTTTTATGATTTTTTAAAAAAAAGATTAAAACAAATAAATAATAAAACAAATAAAAATAAAGAAAAAGCAAATTGGGCCTGGAGATAATTAGTAAACATGGGGTAAGAAGATTAAAAAAAACGTTTAGGCCCAAAAGTGAGGGAGTCTAGAAGCTATATGGATCCTTGTGGGGATCCTTTGGATGTCCATGATGGGGACGCGTATCTGTTGCGCTTGGATCTAGCTGCATTGTCATCGGAAGGTGTAGATCTGGTGGTCTATGGCGTACGTGTACAGCCTTGCTACACTGGACCTACAAATGAGAAGTGAGAAAATAATATGCAAGAGGCAGCGATCGAACCCCTGACCTCTCACATAAGCAATACGTTAACATACACTGTCTTGCCACTACGCCGTCATGTTCATTAATTAATTCATATAACATAATAATATTATATTATTAAAAAAATCAGAAATTATTTAAATAAAAAAATGCGCGCCCAGTGGGTCCCTTGTGATTTAAATGAACCAATCAGAGATGTGTATCTAGCCACATAAGACTTTGCCTGAGTCAAATGACCGGAGGGACGCCGAAGTCAAACTTTGGTCATCTTCTCCGGTACACCAAAGTACGATTCCTGCAAATATGTTAGTTTCAAAACTGAACCAAGACCCTATTCCACTTAAAAAATTTCCTTGATCATGCTGGCCTTAGATTGGCCAGAAAGCTCCTGCATCTTGAGTTATGAATCAAAACCCCTAACACGGTTTGATCATGGCATTTTATGATTCAAGGCCCTAGCTTCTCATGTAATACGTTAAAATTGATGCAAACATCATCTATAATATGAATATGAGCTTAAAAAGAATCTATATAGCATTATTTGAAAGTTTGATATCACGAAATTTTTACCAAAAGTAGAGGTCCGGTTGAGTGCTTATGGGCGTGGCACGACTTGGATGAAGGTAAGTATGCGTTCCTGGAAATCTCAGGATGCTGATGGAGGACTTGAAATGGGATAAAAGAGGTTGAAGCCTGCTTTTTTTTTAATTTCACGATTTGATAATTTTTGTAATTTTTAGGGTGTTCTCTAGGATGTAGGTATGCGTGCATGAGGCTTGCAAATGTCACCCTTATATAAAGAAGATGGAGGTAACAAGGTAAGAAGGAAAACATCAAGGCTTTAGAGGCTATGATAAAGCCATGATACCATTTTGGAAAATTGCCATAACTTGTGATTTCATACCATGTTGGGAGCTAGATAAACCTGGTCACTTCTTGCACGAATTTGTGAGCCTAAAATCAATCCAAACCAAAAGTCCAAGTGTCATGATCCATCATTCACTATTTTATATAATTTATCTTGTATTTATGTGAATAAAAACAAAATACATATGAATAAAATAGTTAAAAAATGAAAGGCAAGGTAATAATGAATTTAGAGGTCATCTATAAGCTTAGGAAGATGTTTGAAGTCCAAGAAATAAACCATTGCCTCAAAAGTTTCTAATTTACTCAGTGCATCATTCTTTAAATTTCCAAAACTTTACCAACTTGGGAAAGCCATAACTTTCTCAATTTGTATCTCATGATGATGATATTTGACTTTTTGGAAAGCCCAATATGTTTACTTCAATCCTTCTTTTTATATATTTTGCATTTTAATACTTTATCTTGATGTAAATGGTCTTGACAAAAAGTGCCTTTTGTTGACTTTCTAAAAATGACCTGTAATGTATGAGTTGGTATCTTTCAAGTGGTGCATCTCTTGATGTTGAGGAAAAAAGAGAAGTTGTAGGGAATAAGATTCTCTTAAAAATAAGATTTGGTTGGGAAAAAATGGATGAAGCATGTGAAAGTTATGCCTGGTCAAAGTTCAGTTGACTTTTCCTACAGAAACCCTAATTTAACAATTCTTGACATTTGATAATTTAGGAGCATTTCTTGAGGAATCATGATCAACCCTTGATCAAATAATGGATATTACTTCAAAGTGTTCATGTTGACAAAAAATCTTGAAGTTTGACTGTATATAGGCCACAATTGTCTTTTGACCTAGTACAGTTGATTTTCAAGCATTTGAGCAATTGACTGAGCAAACTTGTAGTGGAAGGCATGAAATTATTCATGGACAATCTTGAAGGCATATTAGGACCATGGAAAACATTTGGTACCTTTGGATCTCACACATCTTGATGAAAAGTGAAACCCTATCTAGAGGTTCGTTGCTTAGGAGGAGAATTTGTCTGGTCAATTCTTGGTCAACCTTGAGCAATTGAGGACCTCTAGGAGCATGTTTTGAGTAAAACTGGGAGGGAAAATTTTGGGGTACAACAGTGTTTATGTTTTTCTTAAATATTACAGGTCAAATGGCTACCAAAGAGGGAAAATCACATCCCGCTTCTAATAATGATGGAAACGAAAGAGATGTTAGTGAAATAGGTACTAGTAATTCATATTGTGTTTATGTTTTTATATTGTGTTTATGTTACTTGAATTTTATATGGTGTTTATGTTCTTTAATATTACAGGTCAAATGGCTTCTAATAATGATGGAAAAGAATCAGCTCGTGATGTGGAGAATGATATTAGACGAGGAATAACAATTATGAAGTCAATCATTCACGCAAGAGATAAAGGTATCAAATTTGACGTACATTGGAATAAAGAAAAACAACTAATTGAGCCTAACGGTTCGGTGTTAAAAAGTTACACTGGTTCCATTGTGAGGAGAGAAGTTCCAATCACTTTTGATGATTGGAGAAGGCGTGAGTTGAAACTCGTTAAAGAAAAATTATGGACTGAAATACAGGTGCCATATGTGATGTCTTTCGTTTTTTGTCGCTTATGTCTTTAAATTACTAACGCTTTTTATATTGTGTTTTTTTGTAGAGGTATTTTAATATTGATGATGATCGAAAATCATATTGTCTTCAATTGGCGGGAAAAAGACTAAGAGAGTTTCAATCTTTGTTGACAAACAAGTTTCTTAGGGATGCCGATAACAATTTTATTAATGCGGAGAGTCCACAAGCGTATGCAGGCTTGATTTTGCTTGAAGAATGGGCAACCTTCAAAGAAAAAAGAAGAACCTCATATTTTCAGGATGTGAGTGGCATGAATCGCCAACGAGCATCAAGTCCCCCGTATCCATATAGAAAAGGGCGTATGGGATATGCACGCTTACAGCAAAGATTAGTAAGTATATATAAATTCTATGATATAATTTTTCATCATGTGTTATTATTGATTTTATTATTTTTCTTAATGTGTAGTTAGAAGAGGAAAAAAGTCAAGAAACATCTCTTTCGGAACATGTTCTGTGGAAGGCTGCCCGGGTGGGTAAGGATGGAGCTGTTAAGGAAGATGTGCAGCAAATTTATGAGCAATGTGTAAGTATATCAATATTCCTTTAATTAAATATAGAGCTTATTAAAATAAAGAAATTATGAGTTTAATCACCACTAATTTATTTCGCTATGCATATGAATATTAGGAGAGTCTATCTCAATCTTTAACTCAAGCTGAAGACCATGATTGTAGGAGCATACTTAGTATGGTATTAAATGTTCCTGAGTATACCAGTCGTGTGAGGGGTAAGGGATTCAGAGTGACTCAAACATATTTGGGTAACCATCAAAAGAGGAAAGGTCGTAGCAATAAAGAAGTGATGAAAGAGTTAGAAAAATTAAAATCTAAAGTTCGTGAGCTGGAAAAGGACAAAGAAAATACATGTTAGAAAGGCAAGGTCCAGGGTTCAAGGATACTAGTGACAAAGATAGTATCAATTGTGATTTCCAACAGAAAATTCCCGAGGTAATATATATTATTATTAATTAGCACAATTTATTTAATTGACATATATACACATTAACAATTTCATATTTATTATTGGTTTAGGGCATTTCACCTTGTCAGCTATATTTATCGTCACCGACTTATCGTATGGTTGGTAAGGGAAAAGGGCATAACACGTTGGGAGAAGTACTTCACCATAAACTGCTCCCTGCTGGATTTATGAAAGTATCAATTGATATTTCTTTAGAGAGGGATGTGCCATTACCTTTGTCTGATGATATTTCAGATGCAACATTGGTGGGAGAGGAAATAGGATTGTATGTTGCATGGCCGTCAAACCTCATTTGCATAGATGAGGAGGTATGTTTTAAACCATTATGAACCTTTGAGTATTAAAATTTTTTACGACCATTTAACGTACATTTTTTTCATGGTAATGTTAGACTCCCACAAAATCCAAATCAAAAGATAAGGGGATTAAGAAGCAAACCGAGTCAGTTGTATAAAAAAAAGAGGTATAACACAATTATATGATATTTATGCATAGAATGATATTATACTTCACCTAACTAATTAAATGATATTTAGATGCATACTAAAGAGATTGAGCAAGTAAGTAGAGGTAAGAAGACCGCAGCTAGAAAAAAACCTACTTCTCAGTATAGGTCGTGCCTTCGGACATATATAGGAATAATAGATATTCTAATTGGTGATACTCGTCTTATACTTATGAAGGCATACATTTTTGGTTATGAATATATGGAAGCAATTGGTAGAGAAGATATTGATCAAGTTTTACAACATTCTACTTTAGGCCTCGGTGTTATTGATATATACATCAGGTATACTCCGATCAACTTTGTCTAATTAAATGAATAATTTATTTACTCATTTCAATGATTATAGTCTAATTTTAATGATGTGTTTATTTAAGGTTTTTGTATGACAAAGTGATGCGCCCGCGTGGATTGGAAGAAAGATTCGCTTTCTTAGCTCCCAATACTTTCAACGCAGGGTTAATTGTAACAAAACTAGATGATGTCATATCGTATGTACTCGGTTTATTTATGGTCAGCAAAGATACAGAAAAGTTGTTCTTTTTACCATATAATACTGGCAACGGGTTAGATTTTCATCCTAACTTCATATATTATAATTTTTCGATTTTTGACGTTGTGTAGAAACTTTCCATTAAACATTAGTTTAATTTTACACTGGACATTGGTTGTTGCTTGCGACTAATCCTGTTAGGGAGATTGTATACTATCTGGATTCGTTATATAATAATGATTGGATAACATACCCAAATTTGAAGAAGACGATTGATACGTAAGTGAGATTGTTCTAAATATTCGTGTGTATATTTGTTTATCTATGTGAGATTGTTCTAAATAGTTATTTATATTTTATAATAACATTCTATAAGCTTTTCGATCACAAAGAGGTATTCAAGTATCAAAGAGTAGAGCCAACAACATTACGTGGATCAGAGTGCATGTATATTTTCATAATTTTGATTATATTAGTGATGATACTTGATAAAACAAGTTAAGATTGTGGTTATTTCATGTTGAGGTTTATGAAAGAAACGCTTCTTTTGGACCAAATAGAGATTCCATCCACGATATGAATTTCTAACTTAGGAATTATTTTAATATTTCTCATAAAATGGCACAGTGTTTTAACTAAATCACATACTATGTTATTTTACTATGTGAACTGCAAAAATTCAGAAGCAAACAGACGAAACACAACATAAAAATGGTGATACGAAATCTTTTGCTTATGAGAAGACAGAAAAATGACATAAAAATGAGAAAACATATAAATAGTTGTATAGTAAACTAATACGCGTATCGTACACATTTTTATTAGCATGTGTGTATCATACATGTATCAACAGAGCCATTTTTAAGTGAAAAAAGTAGATCATGTATGATACGTGTAAGGCCTATATTTTCTACTGTAATACGCGTATGACCATAAACATTTTTCAATGGCCAAATGCTCAGATCTCGTATGTCATGCGTAAGAGCTTTGACACGCGTACAAGTTTTCTTAAACGTAAGGCCTGTGTTTGGTACGTGTTTGATTTGCATTTGAGCAGAATGGGTCATTTTTTACAGACCCGTACGCGTATGGGCAGAACATGCATTTTGCAAATTTGTTTTTTTCTTCTTTTTTCTCATGTTCTTAGCCTTTCTGCTCTCTTGACTCGATTGTTACCTCCCTTGGGTTTCCTCCCAAGAAGTGCTTCGTTTAACGTCGCATGGCTCGACGATTCATTCACCTTTATTTAGGGGGTACTTCCTCTTCCACACCTTGTTGCTTAGATTTTCTGCAACCCACAATTCATCATGATCAAAAGTATATACCACTCTGTGCTTCCAGTCACTTCCAACTTCTATCTCCTCACTTTGATGTTCCATTTTCTTTCTCTTCTTGACTTCTTGAATGAACTTATGAATATTTATAGATGTATGAGGTAATGCCACCTGAGAGATTAGGACTAATACCTTTTCTAGGAGAGCCTTTGAAATGTTGCTTTCTCCTTCAAGCTTGACCCTTCCAACTGACGATTGCTTCTTTCCACATGCACCTTTCTTCTTGATCTCCAACACTTTGAAATTTATCTCCTCATCAAATGATTTCAATGTCAGATTACTTGTCTCGATTTTAAAAATTACATTGACTAGTCAGCAAAAATGGTCGACTAAGAACGATAGGAGTCTCTTCATCTTTAGGTATGTCCATGATCTAGAAATCAACTGGAAAGACAAAATTATCAATTTCTACCAATACATCTTCAACAATCTCATATGACTGCTTGATGGTGTGATCAACAAATTTAAACTTTGTCTCACTCTCGCTTATCTTTTCAATACCAAGCTTCTTGAAGATAGATAATGGCATTAAACTCACACTAAAACCAGAATCAATTAGAATCCTCTTGAATGTTCTGTCTTTTATAGTACATTGTATTACAACTGACCCATGATCCTTCTGCTTGATGGGTATTCTCCTCTTTGGTGCAATTGCACATAATTTCTCATCATCGGTTACCGGTCCATATCTTGTTGGTCACTTTTTTGATAGTACCTTCTTCATGAATTTATGGTACAAGGGCATTTTCTCGAGTGCTTCAAAGAATGGTATGTTGATCTCTAGCTTTTTGAACAATTTGACAAATTTATCAAAGTCTTTCTCTTTTGTGTCCTTCTTTACTACTCGAGAGGGATACGACAACTTAATCATTAGTTTAGTCTCCTTTGCACTCTTCACTTTAGTTGGCTTCACAGGTGATACCACTTCTTCCTGCTTTTTCTTGTTCTCTCTCACTTCTAGATCTACTTCTATGATACTATCATCAAATTTAACTCATCTTCTTTTTCTTCAGCAACTTTCTGACTCCTTACGACAAACATTAACATTCTCATGATTTTTCTGATTTCCTTGTGCTTGTAGAGCTACTTGTTGTGCAATATGACCCATTTGAACTTCCAAATTTTTATTACGGCTGTGGTAATCCTGCGATTTCTCCTTGTTTCCTCTTGGAATTGAGAGGTGTGGGCAACCATCTTTTCAATAGCTACCTCCCATTCTGCCTTTTGTGGAGCTTGTTGCTGATTTTCTTTCCAGGAGAAGTTAGGATGATTCTTCCACCCCGGATTGTAGGTGTTAGAATACAGATTATTCTTCTTCAAAAACTTGATTTCTTCAATTTGTTATGGAGTAGCAAGACAATATGTAGTGTGATAAGGTCCACTACAAATCTCACAGCTGATAGTTTGAGCAGGTTGAACTTGGGCTACAGTTTGAGTGCCTAAATTCATAGCCTTTAATTTCTTTTCCACTTCAGCACCAATTTGATCTTCTATCTTGACCCCTTGATTTGTAAGTTTCAAGTCAATAAATCCCCCCGGTTTAATCATACTTCGGTCATATAATTCTAGGTGTTCATTTACAACAATGGTTTCAATGATCTGCTTAATACCAGTGGTTGTTGTAAAGTTGGATGAGCCACCGACAGTTGTATCAATAAGTTGCTTTGTCTTCATTCTGAGACCATTCACAAACATCTACATTTGTTCAGTTTGATCTATATTGTGAGTGGGACAAGATACTAATACCCTCTTGAACCTCTTATAAGCATCACCTAGCGACTCTCCTTCTTTCAGCTTAAAATTCATAATATCATATCTTTTGCAGATGTAAACAAAAGCATGAAAATATTCATCAAGAAAAGTCTTCTCCATCTGTTCCCAAGTAGTAATGCTCCCAATAGGTAATGAGTAAAACCATTCTTCAGCATCTTCCAAAAGCGTGAATAGAAACATTCTCAATTTCTTTGCTTCTTCATAGTGCCCCTCAATCTTCAAAGTAATGCTCATAGTAAGAAACCTTTGCAAATGCTTATTTGCATCTTCATTTATCTTTCCAGTGAAAGATCTATTCTCGAGCTGTCAGATTATTGAGGGGTGAAGCTGAAAATTTGTAATAGTTACCGGTTGATTCCCAATAGTCAACCGACCTGCTAGAGCACTTGCTCCTCCATAGTCTCCAAGAAGTTTCTCGGGTGGTGGGGGGTTTTCACCCATTTTTTCATCTTCCTTTTCGGATTCTGAACCTGAATTATCTAAGGGAACTTCTTCTTCTGATTTCAGTCTAGCTAATCGAGCTTGTATGTGCCTTGCGTGAAAGGTTCTTTTGATCTCTGCGTAAAAAAGAAATTCAGCTGAGGGTTTTCCTCGCATACACAGATTAGACAAAAATCAGTAATAATAAAAAAATAATAGAAAACAAATTTTAGTTGCAAAGCAACAAAATTTTAACTGAATCTCAAATTGAACTCAGTAATTTGGCAGTCCCCGACAACGACGCCAAAAACTTGATTGGTAAAATAGCAAGTGTACTATTTTTCCTTTGCAGTAATAATGAGGAAAGTTCCCCGAATATCGATTTTAAGGACTGCACGAAGATATTGAGTTCTAATTGTTGTTCAATTAAACAAAAGCTAATATTTGGAATTATTTTGCTAAATTATGAAAATAATTGCGAATAACATAAATAGATGCGGTGAACGTTTTCGACAGATATGAATAGCATGCTAGGGAGGATGTGTGATTTATTCATGTAACAACTCTGAATTAACATTGCAATAACATATTTTACATAATCAATTATCGATTCTTAAAGGTATTTACTCATAAGTCCTTAGTGAGCAAACCTTTAATCATTCATCCTAAGCCCTATACTCATAGAAACTTACCGATAAAATTAAGCATTATTAAATCAACAATAATCTGGTTACTATAAGGTATCTCTAGTCCTGAGTGATATCTACTATAGAATATTCTCATGAAAGCATTACCATCGGTGGTCCAACCTAATTGATAATCATACATAAATCTCAATTTGTCCGAAATAAAAAGTATTAAGAACATCAAGAGAATAAATTAATTATGAAAAATAATATTGTCATTGCAAATAAAAATTCAAAGTCATTACAGATCTGGATCAGAGACACCCCCTAGCATTGGGGGATTTAGCTACTCATAGAACTAAAGAAAAACAAGATAAAGAGTGTTGTCATTACAGATAATTGGAGGAAAAGAGGTCTTCAATTGCAAAAGCTCATGAAAATCTTGATTCTAAGCATAAATATGAGTTCTTCAGCCTTCAACAATGTTCTTCATCGTCAAAAATCATCCAACCGATGAGAAATCGCGCTCTCCAGCATTTATAACGCGCAATGGGCTTTTCAGCCAAAATTAGGCCTCCGTACGCGTATCATATGCGTATGGTCATGGGCATCATAAAACTCATACACAGACAGAATGTGTCTGGTCTTCCTGCAGGGACCCATACGTGTATGGGCATAGTGGGTTTTTGCCTATTTTTTATGCTTCTTGAATGGAATATGTAAGGGCTTGTCACGCACCAGGTCATACGTGTATGGGCGGTTTTGAAGACTTTTCTCTGTTTCCTTCATCTGCTCAGCTGCTCTGATCCGTTTCTTGGTCCTCTGACTTCGTGAACTTGTATTCAACCAACACATTACCAAAAAGCGTAAACACATCCAAAATAATTTTAAAATTCTTAAAATGATAACTGAATGAAAATTGACTCACACAACTATTAATTAAGAACAAAGTGTTTTAATTTTCCTAGATTTTTGACGAATAAGTAATATAATCATAGTTAAAATAGTGACTGATCAATTGATTCATTGATAGACACTTAAAACACATATTTATAAATAAATTTATAATTTATAATTTCATAAGTTTCATAATTATAACTAGTAATATAAATAACTCTTGTGTTCATTGAAACTTATTATTCCCAAATTCTCTAACTATTGAGATTTTCAAATTTTCTTGAGTAATCACTTCCTCAATATCTATTTACTGAGTAATATAACTACTATCAACTCAGCATCATTATATTTAAAATTCTAATATTTATTGAAGTGTATTCAAAAATATAATTTAAAATTTTGAAGCAAATAAATTAATCATTTTAAAAAATTGAACATATACAAATTACACATTAGTGTAAAATTTTATTCCTATTCTTAAATCCAAATTTGAGATATTTTATGATTCATTTTTGAAAATAAAAATAAAAATTCTTTCTCAATACAAAAATGTATTTTATTATAGTTTGTGCTAAATAAAAAAAGAAGAAAAAATTTAAATATAATTTTTAAGTGTGGTTTATATTTTTTTTCAATGAAAATATGATAAATATATAATTTTCTTCTATAAATATGTAATTTTTTTAATATTTTTACTCAAAAGATATTTAAATATATTTATCATATTTTTATTAAAGAAATATATGAACCACACCTATA